>JAJVDI010000007.1:0-1300732 GCA_022701445.1 Hortaea sp. C3G1500-4 | reverse complement strand
TATTCTAAATTTATAGAAAGATATTGAAATATGAAAAATCTTCTAAACTAGCTACTTCATAATATAGTCTTTCTAACTGGATCTTCTTTAATATACTTCTTAGCTTGTCCTAATTGGATTATATTATAGCTCTAATACTACTACTCTAATAAAAGATTTATTAAAAAACATCAAAAATTAAATATCTTCTATAGTAGCTGGTCTATAATATAGCCCTTCTATTTAAGTCTTTCTTACCTGATTTCTAGGCTAGTCCTAACTCGATTATATTATAACCCTAACCCTTCTACTTAAATAAAAGTTTTATTAAAAAACATTGAAAATTAAATATCTTCGATAGTAGCTACTCTATAATATAGCTATTTAGACCAAGTCTTCTTGTGTCTATACCTAAGCTTGTCCTTACTCGGTTATATTATAACCCTAAGATTCCTACTCTAAGAAAACCTTTCTAGAAAAGTATTTAATATTTGCTAGCTCTAAATCTATTAGGTCTATAATATCCTCTTTTAAATCTCTATTTGTTTATTGTGTTTCTAAGCGTTTTCTAGCTCGGCTATATTATAACCCTATTATTCTATCTAATTATTTACTCTCTAGTAGACCTTAAAGTATTATTCTATCTCTCTAAATTAACCTATTATAAAAATACTATTAAGACTATTGCGTCTCTTACTCTTCTGCTCTCTTGTCTCTAAATTATATAATTATAGTACTATTCTAAAAACTATAACTCTAATTTTAAATTTTACCCTAAACCGGACCCCGATCGCTCTCCTAAAACGAGACCTCTACTCTCGAAAGCCGTAACCCCCTATGCCCTACGAAACCTGCTCCGTTAACCACATGAAAGCATGTACGAGCTCTGTCGTACCCGATCGACTTTCGGCCTCGGATCCCAAAAATCGGACGAGCTCCTCCATCGAACGGACGACGACCCCTCCTCGATCTATCTGCTGTAGCCACCGCTCCCATACGGGGGGGTATGCGTGCTTGATCCCAACGACGACCCCGATCAATACCCCGAAAAATTGACAGCGATCAAACTCGGTCGCCGGCACTCGTCCGTCGGCGGTCCACCGCTGACAGATGACCTTTGACACGCCACAGCGGTAACACACCATGTTCCCGGGGTACTTGATCGATCGCTGCAACACTCGCCGCTCCTCCTCTGCCGTCCGACTATGCCCCTGCGGACATTTCGTGATGCTATGCATGCTACCATACCCGCGACTACGACACGGCACACACATCCCCTTCCAAGCATCGAGCCGCTGCGTGAGCATCTCTTCCCCCTCGGCTTCACGACGGACCTCCATCGTTCGTCGGCTCTGCGGCACCGATCGCTGCCGGGTCTGCGATGCGACGACCGCCCGCTCCTCCCTCGCTTCCTCCTTGATCTTGACCGCGGTCATCTTCGCCGCCTCGCTCTGCTGTTGACACCAATCGCATTGTAGTTCGTCGGTTTGACAGCGCTCGCGGGCGTCGTCGCCGTCGAGATATCGATCGATGTCGATCCGACGACATTGCGAACGATGCCGGTCCATATACTGCTTGACCCGTTCGTCTCCGAACCCCAACCCTCCCCGGATGATGATCGCCCGACTCGCGGACCCGTCTCGCCCAGCGCGACCGCTACCCTGCCCGTAGTCGAGCAGACTTCGCGGCTCATCTATGTGTACAACGAGCCGGATGTCGGCGATGTCGATGCCCATGTTGAACGAGCTGCTCGCGACGACCGTCCGGATCCGACCCGCTCGAAACTCCTGCAACACCTCGTCCTTCCGCTCGTCGGTCATGTCGGCGTGAAACGGCTCGCACGGGAACAGACCCGACTCAGCAATCGCCCGGATCCCGGGCTTGCTCTCGCACATCACGACGACTTTCCCCTCTAGCTGCTCCGGGTCTCGCAAGACGCTCTCGACGAGCGCGGCGAGCAGTGCGATGCGCGGCCGGCTCTCCTCCGGCCCATCGATCACGCTGTATGCGATGTTCGACCGCACCGTCGAAGCGCGGATCAAGCGGACCCCGTCACGCCGCCAGTACATCCGCTCGAACAGTTTCTGCTCCTCGCTCGGGGGGAGCGTTGCCGTCAAGAGCAACATCTGCGTCTCGGCATATGCCAAGAGCCCGAGCTGCTGTAGCCGTTGCCGGAAATCCCATCGATCGTTGAGAATAACGTGACACTCGTCGATGACAATGCGATCCAAGCGTTGCGTCTGTCGGAGCCGTCCAACAAACGAGCCGAATTCCGGCGACAGCGCCTTTTCCGGCGTGACGAGAACGATCGACGCCCCGTCGACGGCATGCCTAGCGCTCCAGACGGCACAGTCGATGTTGAACGCACGACATCGCTCCATCATGTCCGCGCGCAACGATTTCAACGGCACGACGACGATCGTGGCCCCTCCGCTCTGTTCGAACGCCGGCAGCATGAACAGAATGCTCTTGCCTGACCCCGTCGGCATGACGACGACCACGGGGCTTTCGCCCTGCTGCACCGCCTGCATCGCCTCCGCCTGCGCGCTCCGCATCACGACCGGCTTGCGCATCATCCATTGCAACTGAGCGGGACCGTCCATGTGTCGCAGCGCGAGCTGCCGCTGCGTCCGGGCATCCTCCGCCTCCGTCTCGAACGGGCAGCGCTTCCGCTTCAGATCGGATTTGATCGACGGCGCCGGGAATCCGAGAAAGCGGTGCCACTTGCTACTGATCAAGTGAAACTGCTGCCGCCGGCCGGCCATCCACCCCGGCAGCTCCTGCGTCTCGCGGGCATAGACTGCCCCGGCGACGGACGACGAATGCGCCGCTTGCTCGTCGGCTATGTTAGCGAGCGGGTCGGCCGACACCCCGTCTTCCTCTTCCTCGTCTGCACCGTCCGCCGCACCGCCGACGGGCTTACAGATCCACCGGCGGTTGATTGCAATCGCCATCTGACGATAGTCGGCGACGTTGAACGACTGGCCCAGTCCGGCCCGGCTTGCCCGCTGCATCTCGTGCTTCATCCGGTCCGTCGTCCACTTCCGTCCGTCGGGGTCCGTCGGCCACAGATGATCGGAGAGCGTCGACTGCTGCCAGAGCATCGCCTGCATCCGCTGCGCGAACGGTAAGACGAGCCACAGATACCACACGACGAGCTCGCCCACCTCCCGCGGTAGATACCGATGGATGATCTTGACGTCGCCGGTCACCTCGTATCCCTTGTGATAGCGGGTCACGAACACGACCATACCGTCTTCGATGAACAGATTGCGGTGTCCGCCTTGCACGGTGTTCCGGTGCCGGATGCTTAAGATCTCGGGGCCACGCGCGGGCTGGCCGCCGGTGATATGCATCAGTGCCAGAAGCTTGCCCCGGAATGCGATGACCTGCCGGAACCAGTCCCGCATCCGTTCCTGATCGATGCCACTCGACGTCTCGGGGCGGACGAAGCGCTCGGCGAGATGCGGGCGGGTGCCGATGCGGTCGAACAGCCAGTCGTGCCCGTCGACGGGCAGCTTGGACCGGCGGTCGTCGAGAAAGCTCCAATTCGGCTCGCTGTTGCTCGGATCGTCGTAGAGATGCTGCCACGGGATAGCGGGGATGTCGTCGGCGGCGGGGGTTAACATGACATCCTCGACGAGCGCCCGCCGGGTTGCCTGGTGCAGCTGGGCGACCATGCCTCGGAAGTCGGCCATCGAGAACTTGAGCGACTTATACTGCAGTGTATCGCCGTTGCTCCAGTCGACGTGCCCGGGAGACGTAGTGTTCATCCCGATCTTCATCCCGTACGCCCGCAGATCTAGCATCCACTGCATCGGGCTCGCACACCCTCGGACCATGAACGAATCCATCATCCGTCGCACCCAGTCGAAACTGCTTAAGCCCCGCCGCCGGGGAGACTGACGGCTCCCGCTACTCTCATACCCGCTGTCCTCGAACTCACACGGGCTCTCGCCCGGGCTATATTCTTCGTCGTCCCACTGTCCAAGCTGGTCCGCCTGTTGCACGACGATGAAATGGGCGACTTTGATCACGGCCGACAAGATGGACGGGTATGTGTCGGGACCGCGAAACCCTTTGCCTTTCGGACTAACCCCAAGCGCGGCGAGTGCGCAGATCATCGCCATGTCGTACTCGCGGTTGTGGATCCGTTGATTAAGCAGCTCGATACAGAACGACAGACACGCCGACTGCAGCTCGGTGAGTGTCTGCCGCAGCGGGGGCGGAGCGCTACGGATGCTGGCATGTTCGGCATCGCTGTCGTCGGCGGGAGACGCATCCGAATCGTCGGACAGATCGCTCTCGTCGCCCTGGGTCACGACCGCCTCCGCGGCAGCCATTAAGCGTTGATATGCCCGATCCTGTCGGCGGTTGAACTTGAATGGCGGAGCCTGCCGGCCGTGCTCCTGCCGGGCGCGGACGAGAAAGATGACAATCTGTTGCCAGTATCGGCCTTGTCGGGCGATGCTGTCGCGGGTCTGATACGAGTCTAGCGGGTGGTACAGGTTCTGATGCACCTCGGTGCGGATGGCTTCGAATCGCAGCATCACGCCGCTCTGGGACACCGTCTCCTGGCTAATGCGGGCGACATCGGCGACGGCGTGCCAGATGACGGCGGCAACTCGCTCGCGGAAGACATCGGTGTCGCTCTCGTCGACCTGACTTAACAAGACGGCCTCGTCGTCGGCTGGCTCCTCGATCAATCGCAAGATGTCGCGGCTACTAAACCCTTCCAGATACGGCAGCCACCCTGCACGCTTTAACCACGGGTTGACCTCGTCTGCCTCGCCTGGTCGGATGATGTCGCTAGCACGGATCTCGTCGTAGTGCGAGCACGCCCTTTCCCGCACCTGCGACCACGTCTCCTGCGCCTGGTTACGGCTAATCCCTCGCCGGTCGGTGTCGGGAGTCGACTGCACTTCGAAATACTGCGAATGGTCTTTCTGTACAAAGAATCGCTGGCAGCGCACATGGCGACAGGACTGGGAAACCTGACGTTCGATGTCCTCCTTTCTTAATCGCCCGGAGCCGCCTCGTTTCTGTCCGGGTGAGAATCCGTGAACCTCTCGCCAATGTTTCTTTACAGTGTTCCAATCGCGGCAGACGTATCTGCACGTTCTAGCGCCTAATTCACATTTAATTCCGCCTTCATAGAGAGCTAACCCATCGATGGCTACCGTGACAGAGTCGGGTACCCTAAACTCACTCGGGAACAGAGCAATGCCGGGCCACTGTTCGATTTCATCCGATATTGATAGCGCGATTTTCCGAGGCAGAGCGTGTTGCTTGTTTGTTAGGTGTCCGACGATCTGATTCGGCCATACTGCGTATTGACACTCCTTGCAGATGACGACGTGCCACTCGCTCGAATGATGAAAATGCTCCGTCGCATCGGTCGCCATTACGTCTCGAATTTCTCCAGGTACGACGACGAGGATGCCTATGGACTACACCTTTTTTTCGACTTTTTGTTGCTCTTTTCTAACGGCTCTGCACCTTCTGTCTTGCGATATTAGCGTTGCCTTTACCTGCCTTGCGCTTCCTGTCTCGTGTAGGGGAACCCTTGCAACTTCGCCGACCCTAGCTTCGGGACTCCTCGACCTTACCTTAAGGGACGGCAGCAATATCTCGGCAACGGTACGACTCTAAGCAAAACTTCCAATACAAACATTTGTCGCAAAGATGCTCTCGACAACATATCCAAATTTGGGCGACATCGGACCAAGTTTTTGCTTACCCTAAGTGAATCAACCGGGCCTGAATCAACCGGGCCCTCTTACCCCAGTCTTGGCAAAAATTTTGTGTGGGCGCTGAATCAACTCTGTACGCAGTTGATTCGACTTTCTTGGATAGATCCGTTCCAATTGCTCGTTCAACATCTTCGCGTTCACGAAATCGGCAAACGACTGTGACACGGCCGACTCGGCGATCACGAACACGACGCGCGCGTCGTACGGCGGCGCTCGATTGTCGCTCCATATCGCACATGGAATACCATCCTTGCGGCACCGATCGGCCATGTCCTCTTGCAACATGATCTTCGGCATGACGACGATCGTGACTCCGTCGCGTGACGCTGCCGCCGGCAACATGAACAATAAACTCTTTCCGCCGCCTGTCCGCATCACGACGACGACCCGGCGTTGGCCGCTGACGATGGCGTCCAATGCCTCTCGTTGCCTGCCACGAAACCGGGCTTGGGGTCCGTACATCTTCTTCAATTGACCTTCCACGTCGATCTGACGCATTTGCTGCCACCGTTCGAACTTCCGGGTGTCTTGCTCTTGTTTGATTCTTCGCCTGATGTCGGGGCTGACGTTCTGTACATGGTACGACGACGGAAATTGCATGAACCGGTGCCAATCCACGCTCACCTCGCGGAATGCATCCTGCTCTCGCCTCATCGCGAACGGGTTCTGCTGCAACTGCCGCCCATAAATGCTTTCTTCCATCTGCGGGCTGTGACCGGACTGCTTGGCGCGAATGTTCTCGCGCGTCTGTTCCTCGTCCGTGTCCATGCCCTGCTTGAACGGATTCTCGTTGTCGTATATGCGCTTCAATGTGCCTGCGACGTCCTGATTGATTGCGAACTCGCGGTGGATCTCCGGGTACGCTTGTCGCCAATCGGACGTCCCGATGGACACTCCGATCCGCTTCTGGCTCTCTCTACGCATCACGCGACGGATTCGGTTCGTCTCCCAAAACCCATCGCAATTGCGCGCGACGACCGGCGTGGACTGCTGTCGGACGAAACGTGCTTCCGCGCTCTGATCCTCGGGCATCTCGGGCAAATCCTTCTCTCCTTCTCCCTCATCTTCTTCTGCCCACTCTTCTTCCTCGTCTCCCCACTCCTCTTCTGGCGCTGGCTCCCAAAACCATGGGCTGGACGTCATCTGGCCGCGACTGCTCTGTAAAATGCGGACGAACGGCTCGATCAACCACAAATAATACACCACCAATTCGCCCACTTCTTGTGGCACGAACCGGTGTACGCACTTCTGGCTCTGGCTTGCGCTGAATCCTTTGTGGTACGACGTGATGAACGCTACCATGCCCTGGTCGATCATGATGCCGCGGTGACAACGTGCGTTCTCGCCGTTGACCTGTTGGACGCTGACCAACTCTGTGGCTCTCGCTGGTGCCCCTGCTGACATGTGCACCAACACCAACATCTCCTCCTTCCACCTCTTCACCTGCCGCAAATATGTTTCCACTGCGTCGGGGTTGAACTTTCCTTCCTCGCTATCCTCCATGAATCGTGCTCGAACGTGCGCCTCTGTGAACAAACGCTGCCCTAACCACCGCTTCCCGTCGACGGGCCATGGGTTGCGGGCGTCGTGGATGAAATTAAATCCTTCGTCCATGATGGCGTGATTGTCAACGATGCTGGCCATGTCGAATCTCGGCATATCCTCTGCCCGCCAATCGCCGACCCCGGGTACCATCATCATCAACTCCTCCACCAAACGCTTGCGGGTGGTGGCCAACAAACCGTGCACAACGGTCCGGATCTGGCCCATACCGAATTGCACCTTGCGTACCACGATGATGTCGTGGTCGGGCCCGGACCAACCCACTTGCCCTTCGGCGTTTGTCGTGTATCGAATCTTCAAACCGTACATTTTCTGGGTGTGGATGGTTTGGATGGGGCTGGGCTGACCACCATATTCCGTCATGGTCATGAACTTTGCCACGTCCCGCTGCACCAACTGATGGATCACGGGGGCGTCTTGTTCGGCCGTGTCATGATCCACGCCATTGTTCACTTGCTGCTCGATATGATCCATCCGTTCACGCCATGCTCGACGGATGATGATGGCTCGCATGCTGGTGATCATCGCGGCCAATGTGGGCGTGTAAAATATGGCGGGTACCCATCCATTCTTCTCCCCGCATGTGCCCAACACGGCCAATCCGCTCAACATGGCGTTCTCGTATTCGTTGTCCTTCAAATCGTGGTCAAACATTACGATCCAAAAATCCGAACTGGCTCGGATGACGCCCTCTCGCACGTCACTGCTCAATACTCGCCCGGATGCCGCATGCTGCAATCGTGCCAATGCTTGCTGTTGGGCATCCGTCAATCGATATTTCGGCCGCCCCGACATTTCTGCCGTTCTCCAAATATACCTCAATATCTGCGTGAACACGTTGGCGTATTTCCGGATCGTCTTCGTTTTTTGTTTGCCGTAAAATGGCTTGTCGTTGTTCGGCGCACCGTTCTCCCTTCGATTGACACAATGCAATGCATGGCGCCCGACAACCTCCACACGGCTGATTTGGAACGAACGGCGGATCAATAACACCGTCCCCTCGCATGCACGCGATAACGCCTTCTCTCGATCTGGGTCGAATCGTTCATCATCCTCCCCCAATCGTTCCTGCAATCTTCTGGTGTTGGGTTTGGCTTTGACAAACTCCGTGATCCACTGTCGACAATCACTCGGCAAATGACGTTCCCACCCGGTGTGCTCCAACCATGGATTCGGCTCGTATCGGTTGCGTTCGGTGCGGATTCGTTCTTGCTCCTGATCCATGTCGTTAAATACTTTATCCATCCACTTATTCGCCTTGTTGACGATGTCGACGGTGGGCGCTTGACCGGAACTTGGCACTACCTGGACGGGAAATATCTTGCGCCATGTGCCTGTCTTGAACAACTCCTGGCATGTTTGGTTCTCGACCCACAATTGGCTGCGATCGGTGTCTTCGGTGGGCCGGCCCCTTCCACGTGGATTTTCGTAATTGTGTTTTTTGCAATGCTTCTGCATGCCACTACGCTCTCGACATGTGTAATTGCATTCTTGACCTGCGGTCACTTTGAACACACATCGCAATCCATTCGCATATACCGGTATACCTGGAATTGCCGGACTTTGGGCGTCGGGATACTTCACTTCTCCTGGGGTTTGCGCGACTTGCGATAAACCGTTGATAAATGCGACGGCTCGCGCGCATTGTTCTTTCGTCACGGTCTTGTGTTTCCTCTGAATATGCCCCTTTACACTTGCCGGATTGACTGCGAATTGGCATCTTTTACATACAATGACCCGGTATTCTCGTCGGTGTGTGAATAATTTCTCGAATATATCCATTGTGTTGTGCTGTGTGATAATACACGTCTGATATGCCGGGATGTCTCTGGCGTAAACAAACGGTCGCGACTTTCGCGTGCCTCTACTGGCTGCATTGGCTGGCCCATGCGCGAACTTCACTTTCGTTCGCACCTACCTTCGACGGCGACAACGACATGCACAACCACATTTTTCCGGGATGGAATCATATTCGGGGTTGTCGCCACGATTCTCTCTATCTATTGGTATCTGTTTTGTATCATTTGCTCTTCTACATTAAAATGTGATGGATTAAATGTGATTGATGTTTTTCGGGTACAACCCGTATCCTATTCGGGTTAGTCAAAATATGTGATTGATACAGTCACGTTTAACAATTGTAGATAGACTCTACTATATTCTAAATTTATAGAAAGATATTGAAATATGAAAAATCTTCTAAACTAGCTACTTCATAATATAGTCTTTCTAACTGGATCTTCTTTAATATACTTCTTAGCTTGTCCTAATTGGATTATATTATAGCTCTAATACTACTACTCTAATAAAAGATTTATTAAAAAACATCAAAAATTAAATATCTTCTATAGTAGCTGGTCTATAATATAGCCCTTCTATTTAAGTCTTTCTTACCTGATTTCTAGGCTAGTCCTAACTCGATTATATTATAACCCTAACCCTTCTACTTAAATAAAAGTTTTATTAAAAAACATTGAAAATTAAATATCTTCGATAGTAGCTACTCTATAATATAGCTATTTAGACCAAGTCTTCTTGTGTCTATACCTAAGCTTGTCCTTACTCGGTTATATTATAACCCTAAGATTCCTACTCTAAGAAAACCTTTCTAGAAAAGTATTTAATATTTGCTAGCTCTAAATCTATTAGGTCTATAATATCCTCTTTTAAATCTCTATTTGTTTATTGTGTTTCTAAGCGTTTTCTAGCTCGGCTATATTATAACCCTATTATTCTATCTAATTATTTACTCTCTAGTAGACCTTAAAGTATTATTCTATCTCTCTAAATTAACCTATTATAAAAATACTATTAAGACTATTGCGTCTCTTACTCTTCTGCTCTCTTGTCTCTAAATTATATAATTATAGTACTATTCTAAAAACTATAACTCTAATTTTAAATTTTACCCTAAACCGGACCCCGATCGCTCTCCTAAAACGAGACCTCTACTCTCGAAAGCCGTAACCCCCTATGCCCTACGAAACCTGCTCCGTTAACCACATGAAAGCATGTACGAGCTCTGTCGTACCCGATCGACTTTCGGCCTCGGATCCCAAAAATCGGACGAGCTCCTCCATCGAACGGACGACGACCCCTCCTCGATCTATCTGCTGTAGCCACCGCTCCCATACGGGGGGGTATGCGTGCTTGATCCCAACGACGACCCCGATCAATACCCCGAAAAATTGACAGCGATCAAACTCGGTCGCCGGCACTCGTCCGTCGGCGGTCCACCGCTGACAGATGACCTTTGACACGCCACAGCGGTAACACACCATGTTCCCGGGGTACTTGATCGATCGCTGCAACACTCGCCGCTCCTCCTCTGCCGTCCGACTATGCCCCTGCGGACATTTCGTGATGCTATGCATGCTACCATACCCGCGACTACGACACGGCACACACATCCCCTTCCAAGCATCGAGCCGCTGCGTGAGCATCTCTTCCCCCTCGGCTTCACGACGGACCTCCATCGTTCGTCGGCTCTGCGGCACCGATCGCTGCCGGGTCTGCGATGCGACGACCGCCCGCTCCTCCCTCGCTTCCTCCTTGATCTTGACCGCGGTCATCTTCGCCGCCTCGCTCTGCTGTTGACACCAATCGCATTGTAGTTCGTCGGTTTGACAGCGCTCGCGGGCGTCGTCGCCGTCGAGATATCGATCGATGTCGATCCGACGACATTGCGAACGATGCCGGTCCATATACTGCTTGACCCGTTCGTCTCCGAACCCCAACCCTCCCCGGATGATGATCGCCCGACTCGCGGACCCGTCTCGCCCAGCGCGACCGCTACCCTGCCCGTAGTCGAGCAGACTTCGCGGCTCATCTATGTGTACAACGAGCCGGATGTCGGCGATGTCGATGCCCATGTTGAACGAGCTGCTCGCGACGACCGTCCGGATCCGACCCGCTCGAAACTCCTGCAACACCTCGTCCTTCCGCTCGTCGGTCATGTCGGCGTGAAACGGCTCGCACGGGAACAGACCCGACTCAGCAATCGCCCGGATCCCGGGCTTGCTCTCGCACATCACGACGACTTTCCCCTCTAGCTGCTCCGGGTCTCGCAAGACGCTCTCGACGAGCGCGGCGAGCAGTGCGATGCGCGGCCGGCTCTCCTCCGGCCCATCGATCACGCTGTATGCGATGTTCGACCGCACCGTCGAAGCGCGGATCAAGCGGACCCCGTCACGCCGCCAGTACATCCGCTCGAACAGTTTCTGCTCCTCGCTCGGGGGGAGCGTTGCCGTCAAGAGCAACATCTGCGTCTCGGCATATGCCAAGAGCCCGAGCTGCTGTAGCCGTTGCCGGAAATCCCATCGATCGTTGAGAATAACGTGACACTCGTCGATGACAATGCGATCCAAGCGTTGCGTCTGTCGGAGCCGTCCAACAAACGAGCCGAATTCCGGCGACAGCGCCTTTTCCGGCGTGACGAGAACGATCGACGCCCCGTCGACGGCATGCCTAGCGCTCCAGACGGCACAGTCGATGTTGAACGCACGACATCGCTCCATCATGTCCGCGCGCAACGATTTCAACGGCACGACGACGATCGTGGCCCCTCCGCTCTGTTCGAACGCCGGCAGCATGAACAGAATGCTCTTGCCTGACCCCGTCGGCATGACGACGACCACGGGGCTTTCGCCCTGCTGCACCGCCTGCATCGCCTCCGCCTGCGCGCTCCGCATCACGACCGGCTTGCGCATCATCCATTGCAACTGAGCGGGACCGTCCATGTGTCGCAGCGCGAGCTGCCGCTGCGTCCGGGCATCCTCCGCCTCCGTCTCGAACGGGCAGCGCTTCCGCTTCAGATCGGATTTGATCGACGGCGCCGGGAATCCGAGAAAGCGGTGCCACTTGCTACTGATCAAGTGAAACTGCTGCCGCCGGCCGGCCATCCACCCCGGCAGCTCCTGCGTCTCGCGGGCATAGACTGCCCCGGCGACGGACGACGAATGCGCCGCTTGCTCGTCGGCTATGTTAGCGAGCGGGTCGGCCGACA
The DNA here is from genome assembly GCA_022701445.1 of Hortaea sp. C3G1500-4. NCBI lineage: Eukaryota > Fungi > Ascomycota > Dothideomycetes > Mycosphaerellales > Teratosphaeriaceae > Hortaea > Hortaea sp. C3G1500-4. Next base: position 1,288,432 of record JAJVDI010000007.1, on the reverse strand, counting down.
CCCCGTCTTCCTCTTCCTCGTCTGCACCGTCCGCCGCACCGCCGACGGGCTTACAGATCCACCGGCGGTTGATTGCAATCGCCATCTGACGATAGTCGGCGACGTTGAACGACTGGCCCAGTCCGGCCCGGCTTGCCCGCTGCATCTCGTGCTTCATCCGGTCCGTCGTCCACTTCCGTCCGTCGGGGTCCGTCGGCCACAGATGATCGGAGAGCGTCGACTGCTGCCAGAGCATCGCCTGCATCCGCTGCGCGAACGGTAAGACGAGCCACAGATACCACACGACGAGCTCGCCCACCTCCCGCGGTAGATACCGATGGATGATCTTGACGTCGCCGGTCACCTCGTATCCCTTGTGATAGCGGGTCACGAACACGACCATACCGTCTTCGATGAACAGATTGCGGTGTCCGCCTTGCACGGTGTTCCGGTGCCGGATGCTTAAGATCTCGGGGCCACGCGCGGGCTGGCCGCCGGTGATATGCATCAGTGCCAGAAGCTTGCCCCGGAATGCGATGACCTGCCGGAACCAGTCCCGCATCCGTTCCTGATCGATGCCACTCGACGTCTCGGGGCGGACGAAGCGCTCGGCGAGATGCGGGCGGGTGCCGATGCGGTCGAACAGCCAGTCGTGCCCGTCGACGGGCAGCTTGGACCGGCGGTCGTCGAGAAAGCTCCAATTCGGCTCGCTGTTGCTCGGATCGTCGTAGAGATGCTGCCACGGGATAGCGGGGATGTCGTCGGCGGCGGGGGTTAACATGACATCCTCGACGAGCGCCCGCCGGGTTGCCTGGTGCAGCTGGGCGACCATGCCTCGGAAGTCGGCCATCGAGAACTTGAGCGACTTATACTGCAGTGTATCGCCGTTGCTCCAGTCGACGTGCCCGGGAGACGTAGTGTTCATCCCGATCTTCATCCCGTACGCCCGCAGATCTAGCATCCACTGCATCGGGCTCGCACACCCTCGGACCATGAACGAATCCATCATCCGTCGCACCCAGTCGAAACTGCTTAAGCCCCGCCGCCGGGGAGACTGACGGCTCCCGCTACTCTCATACCCGCTGTCCTCGAACTCACACGGGCTCTCGCCCGGGCTATATTCTTCGTCGTCCCACTGTCCAAGCTGGTCCGCCTGTTGCACGACGATGAAATGGGCGACTTTGATCACGGCCGACAAGATGGACGGGTATGTGTCGGGACCGCGAAACCCTTTGCCTTTCGGACTAACCCCAAGCGCGGCGAGTGCGCAGATCATCGCCATGTCGTACTCGCGGTTGTGGATCCGTTGATTAAGCAGCTCGATACAGAACGACAGACACGCCGACTGCAGCTCGGTGAGTGTCTGCCGCAGCGGGGGCGGAGCGCTACGGATGCTGGCATGTTCGGCATCGCTGTCGTCGGCGGGAGACGCATCCGAATCGTCGGACAGATCGCTCTCGTCGCCCTGGGTCACGACCGCCTCCGCGGCAGCCATTAAGCGTTGATATGCCCGATCCTGTCGGCGGTTGAACTTGAATGGCGGAGCCTGCCGGCCGTGCTCCTGCCGGGCGCGGACGAGAAAGATGACAATCTGTTGCCAGTATCGGCCTTGTCGGGCGATGCTGTCGCGGGTCTGATACGAGTCTAGCGGGTGGTACAGGTTCTGATGCACCTCGGTGCGGATGGCTTCGAATCGCAGCATCACGCCGCTCTGGGACACCGTCTCCTGGCTAATGCGGGCGACATCGGCGACGGCGTGCCAGATGACGGCGGCAACTCGCTCGCGGAAGACATCGGTGTCGCTCTCGTCGACCTGACTTAACAAGACGGCCTCGTCGTCGGCTGGCTCCTCGATCAATCGCAAGATGTCGCGGCTACTAAACCCTTCCAGATACGGCAGCCACCCTGCACGCTTTAACCACGGGTTGACCTCGTCTGCCTCGCCTGGTCGGATGATGTCGCTAGCACGGATCTCGTCGTAGTGCGAGCACGCCCTTTCCCGCACCTGCGACCACGTCTCCTGCGCCTGGTTACGGCTAATCCCTCGCCGGTCGGTGTCGGGAGTCGACTGCACTTCGAAATACTGCGAATGGTCTTTCTGTACAAAGAATCGCTGGCAGCGCACATGGCGACAGGACTGGGAAACCTGACGTTCGATGTCCTCCTTTCTTAATCGCCCGGAGCCGCCTCGTTTCTGTCCGGGTGAGAATCCGTGAACCTCTCGCCAATGTTTCTTTACAGTGTTCCAATCGCGGCAGACGTATCTGCACGTTCTAGCGCCTAATTCACATTTAATTCCGCCTTCATAGAGAGCTAACCCATCGATGGCTACCGTGACAGAGTCGGGTACCCTAAACTCACTCGGGAACAGAGCAATGCCGGGCCACTGTTCGATTTCATCCGATATTGATAGCGCGATTTTCCGAGGCAGAGCGTGTTGCTTGTTTGTTAGGTGTCCGACGATCTGATTCGGCCATACTGCGTATTGACACTCCTTGCAGATGACGACGTGCCACTCGCTCGAATGATGAAAATGCTCCGTCGCATCGGTCGCCATTACGTCTCGAATTTCTCCAGGTACGACGACGAGGATGCCTATGGACTACACCTTTTTTTCGACTTTTTGTTGCTCTTTTCTAACGGCTCTGCACCTTCTGTCTTGCGATATTAGCGTTGCCTTTACCTGCCTTGCGCTTCCTGTCTCGTGTAGGGGAACCCTTGCAACTTCGCCGACCCTAGCTTCGGGACTCCTCGACCTTACCTTAAGGGACGGCAGCAATATCTCGGCAACGGTACGACTCTAAGCAAAACTTCCAATACAAACATTTGTCGCAAAGATGCTCTCGACAACATATCCAAATTTGGGCGACATCGGACCAAGTTTTTGCTTACCCTAAGTGAATCAACCGGGCCTGAATCAACCGGGCCCTCTTACCCCAGTCTTGGCAAAAATTTTGTGTGGGCGCTGAATCAACTCTGTACGCAGTTGATTCGACTTTCTTGGATAGGGGCCTAAGATTTATAGATAGCGTCCTAGTAGTACTAAGGGGTTACTAGGACGAGCTATTTTGCTATTAGTAAGGTATATAGAGGTATAGCTTAGTATATAAGTATAAGGGTAGATAGTATAGGTTTCGGTAGAGAGATAAGAAGTATATATATTTTCGAGTAGTAGTAAGGTTAAAAAGGAGAGAGGGTATATAGAAGAGAAAGTAAATAAGAGAATTAGATACTAGTTAGTAGAGTAGGTTTATAGACCTAGATTTCCTATTAAATAGCTAGTAATAGTTACGTATAGTAAGAATTTTAGAATAGGTACGAGGTACTCTAGTAAAAAGTAAAGAGGGCGAGTATATAATACTAGATAAGATATAAGACTAATAGTAGCTCTAACTTATTGTTTAAGAAGATGTTAATCTAGCCTACTTATCTTCTAGTCTAAGATATAATACCCGCTACTTAGAGCCTTAGTAGCGCGTTTAACCTATATAATACTAGATAGGATAGAGGGCTAAGTCTATATAAGGGTAGGATATAGTAACTATAAAAACAATACCTATCTATATAATATTAGATAAAGTAGGTCTCCTTTAATAGAGATAGTTAGGTATACTACTACTAATATAGTCCTATATAACCCTAGAATATAGGATCTTAGTAATAAGATAGGGTTTTATAGTACTAAAGCTACTACTATCTAGGCCTATATATCGCTAGGCTCCTTTAAGCCTTATCTACTAGCTAGTAGTATAATAGGAATAAGCCTCGTCTACTACTAAGTAATAGTATAGGGCAAATAGATATAGAGTATAAGATAGTATACTAAATATTAATATAGTCCTACCTAAAATATTAGCTAGTAGAGAAAGCTAAATCTTATATAGTAGGTTTACTAGCTAGTAGACTAATAAGGGGGTAGGGGATATAGGGTTACTAGTTAGTATAATATAGCCCTTACGACTAAGCCTACCTTACTACCTATAGTAATAGGTAAGTATATAGTCTATTAGAGCCTATATATAGAGAGTAGTAATCCTCTATAGACTAGATAGTATAGGTAAAGCTATAGTAAAGATAAGTAAGTATACTATAACTTACTATTATTAGAACTATCTTAGTAAGATATAACTAACTATAATTTAGTAGTAGAACTCTCCTAACCCCTTAAGGTAGCTAGATAGCTTATTAAGGTAAGTCTAAGCCTATAGGTCCTATATAGAAATAGTAGGTTAGATATAGTACTCTTATAATAGGTACCTTAGGTATACCTAAAAAGTAGATTCCTAAGAGATATATCTTTTAAGACTATCGAGGTAGCGAAGGATAATTTCGTTATATAGTTCGAACTATCTTCTACTAACTTTTCTTTTTAGTAGGAAGGTCTATATTAGATTAGCCTAAACTACCTTTTTAAATTAAGTTAGTATATATACTATGTCCTTACTTATATTAGCGGGTCTAGTTAGTACTTTATAGGTCGTAAATTCTATATATAATAGAGTAAGGCTTCCCTACTATTATATATAAAACCCCTAACCCTAAGTATTCTTATTAATAGTATCTTTTTAGACGCCTAGGACTACTTTCTACTATTAATTAGCTAAAATATAATCGACTATCTTAGTAGCTATATTAGAAAAAAAGTCTATAGAATTATAGTTAGTATAGAAATTTAGTAGGCTAGAATAGGATCTAGAGAGTTAAGAAGGGAATTTAGTAGGCTAGAATAGGATCTAGAGGGTTAGGAGGGGAATTTAGTAGGCTAGGATAGAATCTAGGTAGAAAAGAAAGGGTTAGGATTTCTAGAGTTATCTATCTATATATTCTAGGAGTATAAAATATAGAGCTAGTATTAGTACTAGATTTTAAGCTAGCGAAGAAAGAGAATACTTATAGTAGTAGTAGTATTAGCTAAGCCCCTTACTACTATTATAGTCGAGGTAGCTATCTATAAATAAATAAGTAAATATAAAGTTCTTAGTAGAGAACTACTATAAAAAATAGGCTATAAGGCTAGCTTTACTTATAGACCTAAGGTCCTAGTTTATTTTTATAGCCTCTTCTATAAAGATAGCTATATTTGCTAGGGTAGTATACTTTACTTAATAGTATATTAACTAATACGCTTCCTTAGCTTTATAGTAGCCTTTTATATCTACTATTATTATCTCTCTCTATAATTCTATAAGTTAGTAAATAGAATAGAAAATAGAATAGAAATAAAATAGAGTAAAGATAAAAATAGAAATAAAAATAGAATAGAAATAAAAGTAGAATAGAAATAAAAATAGAAATAGAATACTATATACCTAAACTACCTAGATTGCCTTATTAAAATAAGCCTCCTAGCTCTCTTTATAAAAATATACCCTAGTAGGCTTCTCTATTAAGTATAGCCTTACGCTTATCTTCTTTAGTATTAGCCTCCTTATTATTATTTATAGTTTTATACTTTTTTAAGCGCTTCTTTAGTTATTAAAATATAATTATAGCTATAGCACGCTTATCCTAAGAAATATTTAGTATAGTATCTTATAATCTATAGACTTAGCGAAAGAATAGCTTATAGTATTATTTCCTAAAATCCTAGGGTTAATAACCCTAAATTGCTCTAGCTACTTAGCTATTATAGAAGGGAGATAGGCGAGAGAGAGACTAAGAGAGACTAGAGAGGACTAAAGGAGACTTAAGGGGGTAAAGATAGATTATTCTAGATACTAAGGAGGGTACTAGAGAACTAGCTAGAAAGCTAATAGGCTTTAGGAAGCCTAGTAGGCGTTAGGTAGATACTAGAGAGCGTAGGAGAAGACTAGAGAGAGTAGGGATAAGGTAGATACTTAAGAGGTAAAAGGGGCTAGGATTAGAAGCAATAGGGCTATAACGAGAGGAAGCTAGGGATTATATTTAAAAATAGCTATATATTTATAATAGCTAGGTACTAGAATAGTTATAAATCGCGTATAGTTTAATATCTATACTATATAAATTTCTAATCTATTCTACCTACTTAGATAGGTATAGATATCTAGGATACTTAAACTTTAATTTAGACCCTTAGTAAATAGAACTTTAATAGTATAATAATAGTTTAATATATCTACCTATATATTACTATAGACTATAGATCTCTATTACTATTAGGCGTTTTTATAGTATTAAAGCGATAAAAATTCTTATCTATTTCGTATATAATAACTACAAAATATATAACTATAGAAAAACAATTATAATATATAACAATAAACAATTATAATATATAACAATTATAACTTTTAACTACTCTTTCCCTCTATTAGTAAAATTTTTTTAATAAGAGTATAACTAATTTTTAGGTCTTATAGTTTATATATAGTTTCCTTGCTCCTATATCTCTACTAAGATATCTTTAGATTATAATTTCTAATACTATAATAGAAAGAGTCTTCTATATAAGATATTATAGACAAGAACCCTAACTCTAACCCTAAAACTTATATTATAATCTAACTATAAGATAGAAAATTAATAGCCTTATTATAATTAGTTATTATATAGCCTAGTAGTCTTAATATATTTATTACTAAAGAGCTATAAATCTATAATACTACTTTATAGAGTTATAATATTTAACTCTCTTATTTTAGAATTTTCTAAATTTTGTAGTAATTAAAGACTAAGAACTAAATAAGATTACCTTCTTAAGTTAGGTGATATTTCTCTCTATAGATACTAAGCTACTAGAAGCTTATATAAAATAAGATTAGAATAATATGTTTATAGTATAATAGTTAGAATTTCTAGCTATAAAAACGCTTCTCTATATCGAGGTAGCGAGAGGTACGCGTTATATAATAGACAAAACGCGCTTTACAAAAGCGATAGTATTTTTCGATCGGGGGATAATTTGGAGAGTCGGGGCAACAATCGTGCCGGCCTCCTTAGAAACGTCCGCATGGGAACAATATTGCCTCCGGAGGCTCTTGACAATGCATGTTTTTGCGACGAGATACTTTGCTCTTATACCAACCATGTTCGCAATACGCCATAGCGTCTGTAGTCTACTGAACTCGACATTGGGCTTCTGTGGACACCTTGTTAATCTTTGCATACACGCCTCGTAGACAATGCCGCTAGCCAACAACGTTTTCACATTCCTTGTCTTTGGAGCGACAGGTGGCACAGGGAAGCACTTCGTCGCTCAAGCGCTTAAGAATGGCCACAAAGTTCGAGCGTTGGTTCGATCACCGGAAAAGCTAGAGAACCTGTCTACCACCAGTCTCGAGCTACGAATAGGGTCAATGACTAACTACGAGGACATCGACCAGCTCACAGAAGGAGTGACCCATGTGGTCCTAATGGTGGGGGACAAGAAAGCGCAGCAGGAATCAAAAATAAACACAGCTTTCATCCAAAGGCTGGTTCCCTCGTTGCGGAGAAACAACGTTCGTCGCCTGCTCTACCAAGCAGGAGGGCTGAGCCGACCGTACGGCGAATCACTCACCCCAGTACTATGGATCATCCGCAACACTATCGCTCGAGGATTCGACGGTCAGCATTGCGACAACGAGGCTGTCATGGAGTATCTTGCGACCCAGGCAAGCGATATCGATTGGGTCGTCCACCGAGCCGGCATTGGCTCCGATGGGCCGTCAAAAGGCGTCCTACAAAGCTCGAAAGCAAACTTCAGTATAGCTACGCACATGGATTGCGCTGACTTCAACTATCGGACGGTATTGGATCCGTCGATGGTTCATCTAGCCTGCTTCAGCCATTACACATAGCCGTGCTTTCGCTAGTACAATCTGCGCGGGGGGTTGCTCGATTTCAGATGATGTGTCGACTAGAAATACTGGAGTAATCCTTCATGAATCAGGCTATCATGTTAAGTAATTTGGCAGATCAACTTCTACTCATTTCCGAGCGCAATAAGCACTGCCACGAACTGCAACTTCTGCATGTCATGTTCCGAGTTCCCGCATTAGAGGGGGGCGTGCTATTCTCGCCGTGACTTTCAATGAACATCCGCTACCCGTTATACCGCCACTAGTCTAACAATCGAGACTAGCTGAATTTTAGTATCTTAGAACACACCGAGAGCTACGTGTGTAGGGGCTGCTGTGCATTGCTACTCGGTTCGCCGCGTTGGACATCCATAGTCCTATGGTTTCTGTTCGGTAGGCAGGAGAGCGTGACATCGTATTAACATCGCCCTTTGTGTGGAACACGTCGTCTATAATGGTTTTGTAGCCTCGGCGGACTCCTTCTGGTTACCGAGATGGGAAGGATCTGGCTTCACACGGGGGTCGAAGATGTTGGCAGTATCAGACTTGTGCGGGCCTTTAGTCGATGGAGCAGGACCAGTACTATCACCGCCTCGGCCTCGCATCTTCTCTGGGTCCGGTTTCACCTGTCCAAGAGAACGAATTAGCGGTTCCGACACCGATCGCAGTGTTGCATATCACCACACCTTTGGATCGATGATGTTCATGATGTCGCTCTGATGCGGGCCTGCATGTGGTCAGCCGCGGGATCTGGTCTTACGGACTGGTATTGGCACCATACCGATAGTATGCTTAGCCGGACCAGTATCGTTGCCTTTGTTCTCAGCCATGGTGGGCTGTTGGCCAAGAGTTTTCAGGAGTCCTTCACTGCTTCGTTGATGAGGAAGACGAGGACCAAACGGACGGTGAACGCAGTACCGCAAAACAGTACAGAGAGTAATTCCAGGTAGGAACGACGTAAGCAAGATGTCGTGAAGCGATATCAAAATAATAAATTCGTGAAGGTAACAACGATCGACGCGTACGTACGCGCCTTTTGACGTCATATCACACTGCTCGAGGCGCGAAATTACATCATAAGATCGTACAAGTTGCCGAACAACAGAGGTCCCACAGTCCCCAAACAATCCCATGACAGAATCCGCTAGAGCCGAACTTCTCATTGCAATGTCAGATGTGCCCCAAAGTTGAGGAGAAAGTCGGCAAACCCTCCATCATAGAAATTCCTGGCCTACGGCCTTCAAACCCTATCCCCGTGGTAACCCTCAATCTGCTGAGACCCATCTGTTCCACCAGCGCCAGAGCCGTACTTGTCGACATTCATTGGCAAGCCAGTATGAGGATCCACGACTTTTCCGTCGTCCTGGTTCGCGTATCGATCGAGGTCACTGTCCCGACCTTGGTGGCTGTCCCGTGGCTCAGAACCTAGCGAACTCCTTGAGTCTTGCTTTTTGTCCGAAGACGAAGATCGCTGTGAATCGTCACGATGCTTATCCTTGTCGTGAGGGTGGAAAATCTTGTGCAGTAGACCGTGCTTTTTCTCTCCATGGTCGCCGCCCTTCTCGGCCTGCTCCTGTCGAGCTCTTTCTAGTTCCCGCTCATGCTTCTCCATCTGCTGTTGACTCTTTTGCAGTTTACCATGGTCTTCACGCTTGTGCTGGGGGGTGTCTTGAGACGAACGTGGTGCTTCATGTTGACTTTGCATGGCCTCGTACCCTCCATAGCCTGCAGCTGCACCACCGGATGCCATTGCCATATTACGACCGTCATGAGTTTGCCTTTCGTTGGATGCGTGCAGCCCTTCTGTCGTATCTTTTTCCGGGTAATCACGCTGTGGATAACCTATATCATAGGCATGCTGATCCTGTTTAGGCCTGGACGGCAGCTCGTCGCCTAGGCCTGTCGTTGGCCATGCACTCTCATGAGTCGGGGCTGGTTGGCTTTGACGTGAAGCAGGTGTGGGCTCGTCTTGGTCAGTGGCATCGTACGCTGCCGCTCCCCCCAAGGCTCCGGCTCCCGCTCCAGCACCGGCTGCAGCAAATCCCTTCTTCTCACTGTCATCGTCCTGGGTATTCTCCGCCTCTTGCTGTCTACGTTGTGGCATGTCTTCTTCGTGACCACCTGTCGGCCATACCGATGAATGCTCGCTGTTCCTCGGCTGAGCCTCTGGAGAATCTTGGTTGTTCTTTGGGTCGTCTGCAGCGTAAGCTGAGCCGCCGGCTGCCGTTGCCGCTGCTGCCCCTCCACCCAGCGCAGTATCTTGCTCGCCGCTATAGGGCTCATCTGCTTCGTCTCTTTGAACATCGCTCGAAGTCGTGTTCTCCATCTTTGGCTCATCCCGCTCAGAGACTTGCGAGGCTTCTTGCATTGGGTCCTCGTTCTGTCTTGGATCGTCTTTGAGTTTGTTGGTAGCATAGGCTGCGCCTCCGACGGCTGCTGCTCCGCCGCCCAGCGCAGCAGCTTCTTTGCCGTGACCCTGGGATGTAGTAGTAGCCGGATCTTCTACCGGGAAGCCCGCTCCTCCAGGATGGACACGATCAGACTGTGGCGCCCCATCGTCATTTTCATTCTGTCCTAACGCCATACCACCTGCTCTGCCGACGTTACGATCAAGGCTACTACCGTGAGGATCCTCACCAGTTTCAGTTGGGAACTCGCCTGGGATGTGGGGATCGAGCTTGTTTGCCATGTCGGAAGCATGAGGGCCATTCGTGTGATGAACGACACCCTCCGTTGGCTTCTCGTCATCCTTGTGGAAACCAAAGTGGTCGCCGAGCGTCCCGCCGCTGTTGGTCGTTTGCAAGTCGCCCATTTCCGCACTTCCCTCCGATTCTTTGGTCAAGCCTGTTGCGTCGGCCGTTTGATGACTTTCTCGTACACCACCAGAGAGCGGGAAGGATCGCTCCATGTGACTGCGTTCTTGTTAAGATAGGTAAGAATGGGATTTATCTTGCTGCAAAGATTCACGGAAGAACAGCAGAAAGCGTATCTGAGGGGTATTTCATGTGATACAGTGCATGTACATGTACCTCAGCTGTGGTTGGGTGATGTCATTTGCGGGCCGTCAGCGCCACTTGAAGTCAAACCAGTGCTATGCAACCAGCTTTTCTGGTCTCGAGCTCAAGACCTGGATCCCAATTTCTAATAAGATCAGCAGTGCGAAAGAACTATGATGATGTTGCAGAGTGATGTGGCCATCCTATAGCTGTCACAGTGCGATCCCAGCTGCGCATCATTGCCGGATCATGGTCTGAACGAGAAGATTGCTTCGTGCGATCGAGCACCTATTGAACACATGTACCATGATGTTGTTAGAAAAGTTGGAGTGTCATGAAAACTGTTAAGATCGGGCATTGGGACGGGACAACTCTCGATCGTGTTGCTGTTGAGGATCGATTACTGGAAGAAGCGTAGAACCTGACGAGATTCCGCAGTGCATGCTGACGTACAGCCAAAGTGTTTATCGGCTTACATAGTATTCAACGGCTTGTCCAAATTGTGGCAGGTACACCTAGGTGCTGTACATAGTAGGTGCTTTGGGACTCCCCTCAGATGCGGTTACGATCCCACAAGGCTAGACATGGCAGAGACCCGAAGAACGACGTCTCGAGCCTTCTAGCATCGGACGAAGGACACGGGCTAGGATAGGCCGGAGCGAATCAGGCTGCCAGAAGCGTTCGAGAATCCATCCAGAAGGCTGACAGGAGAAAGGTTGTGATGGCGCAAGCTGGCGCAAGGTGCGGACGCGGCCTAGAAGAGGCGATGACGCTCCAGTCGCGGCTTTGCCCATGATTCGTTCTCCCTTCCCGCCGTGACGCCAATCAGTCGCGCTATCATCACACATCGAATGAACGCCTCGAATCTGCTGCGAATTAAGCAATTGTTATCACGTGGGATGCGTTCTTGTGGCTACGAATGCACATGGAGACAGTCTTTACCCGGGTCTTGTCAAAATCTCGGAGCAATCCATTCCGAGTGGGCTAAATTGCGTGCACACAATCTGTCCCGAGTGGTGCCCAAGGTACACATCAACAACCCTATCTCCTAGGTATGTCACCACTATGTACCCGGGTTGACCGGAACCAGCTGTTCGCCGGTCCGAGCGGGAGAGGGAGTTCCTCGCCGGGTTATGCCTATGACCTCCGACTTCTGATATTGTAGCAGTGATGCCGGAGGACTGGCCCTGTACGTGCTCTCACTTGCAGAACGGCCCCAACCAAAGAGGTACGTAGCTTTACTGCTTCCGGCAACGACAGTCTGAACACAAGAAGTCTCGCCGAAAACTACGCGCGCCGCGCTGGCTTGGAGATGGAGCCGAAGACTTTACCATCCGCTCCGGGACCCGCCGAGTCCACTGGGCATGGTCGCGCCACGCGAAGAATAATCTCAGCCGGGTCACCCATGAAGTAGTGGTGTTTGTGGATGGACTCGCAGGATCACAGCTCTTCGTCTTACACCCATCCACTGTACCTGCATGCGCCTTCAACCAATTTCCCAGATGATCGGCCTTCAGAGCCGGCCGGATTATCGGAGTTTCTACAGGTCTACAGCTTGACCTGGTTCCGACCAAACATCCTCTCGGTCGACCACGACCTATCAATCCTGGCCAAAGAAGGTTGCAGGTGTTTCTTCCGTCGTCTTGTCATTTTGCTTGGCCACCCCGAGGGGACTCCATGGTGGCCAATGCACGATGAATCCAACGCCATGCCCATGCGCCGAGTCTTCCGTCCCCACTTCACTAGTCCCTACAGCATGCGCTCCTACTATCTGCTGCGTTTCGTTTCCTTATAGTGTTTAGGTCCCTTTCGTTCATGTTTCTTGCATATCCATCTTCTCAAACAACGCCGAGTAATTGATTCCTCCCAATCACAGCCTATCCGAACTTAATAGTCTTGCAAACCGCCAAGAGCTCTTGCTTAGCCCTCCAAGATCGTTCCATTGCCCGTTCCACTTGCTCCGCGGCCGTCCTCGACCTCACAGACCCTGTACCGTTCTCTTCACCTGCAAGCTTGACATCATCTGCCGAGAAGGTCGAACAACACAGGTCGCTTCGAAAAGAAAGCAAAACAAGCAGCAAGCCAAGCACCTTCCTTTCGGCGAACCATTCTTGCCTACTCCCAACATCCTAGCGAGAGCCAGCGTGCTCACCCTCACTTTGCAAACCATTTGGCTGGCCCAGTGCCAGCGACAAGCCAACCATCATGCCATTCAGAGAGCGCGCAAAGCGTCTGTTCAGACGTAACAACAACTCTCAGAGCTCTCTGGCCCAAACGTCTTCCAACAACTCCTCTGAGGAGCGCTGGCCTAGCAACGTCTACAAACCAGGCGAACCGATGCCGAGACCAAAATACCGAAAACCCCCTACCAAAGAGCACAAAGAGAAGTTGGAAGCCTTCAGTTTTGCTGATGCCTGGCGACGCAAAAGTATTGGATCGACGTACTCTCCTATGGGTACCAGGGCTCCGAGCAGACGAAACAGTCTCTTCAGCTTGGCGAGCAGGAAGAAGAGCTATCAGGGCAGAAGCAGCAGAGCGAACAGTGTGACCAGTGTGGATACGGAAAGGAGCGGACCAAGACGACGAGAAGTCAACCCATACAGTGGCGCGGCGATGAAGTCTTCGAGGCTATCCACTGAGGCGGAGGCTGAAGGCGACGACGACATTACAAATGGTGAGTCTCTTCTATCGCGCCCCGCGGTCTTCTCCACAAATTGCTAACGACATTGCAGTTGGTCTATCAAGAGTCCAATCTCGTGAGCGCGCACCACCGAGAGCCGAGGGAGTGGGCGAGGCTGTAGCACCGGATGGCAACGTGCCACCGAAAATGAACACAGCACACGACCACGAGCCATTCAGCGAGCAGGAGCTTAACCTGGCGCTACAGCGAACACATCTGGCTGTGCCTTCGCACTAAGCCGGGCGGGAACCATTTTAACGTATGTGATGAAGGCGTTCGGGAATAGGGAGGCTCGTGTATATGCTTTTCAAATTTGCATATGGGACGGCGTAGACGGCAATGTTCGGCAAGGCGCTTCACGACGCTTGTACAGGGCTGCGAGGATGAACTTTTATCATTGTACGCCGCGGCTGGTACCTACTATCTTCGGCTGTTCTTAGAAGCTCGGTTGTCCGAATCCACTTGCAATCAATTTACTATAGACGATATGAGAATGATGCGGCGTCCCCATGCAAGTGTAGCATAGATCAATGCCATGAACATCCAAAAACAAGAAAAGATCTACACAACACATGTGCTTGCGCATTTGTAACCCACGTGTACGCCATGTGAAGGTTCCGTCATACCGCCGACGCGGCTCCTCGGTTATCAGACCTCGGCTGTTCTGGCGTTCAGTAAGCCCTCTCGGCCCTTCAGCAGCGCGTCTGTGCAACAAAAGATCAGACGGAGTTCGCGACATTAATGTCTTTCGTTACGGACGTATGGTAGGACAAGACAACGCCCTTTCTTTCATTTCTTCTCTTTGAATACTACTTCTGAACCAATTGTCCGAGGCGATACCATCCTCCCTTTCTCTCTCCATCACAACTCAAACGATCCACCGTTCTCACCACCATGACAACTCACCCGACCCTGATCAAGCCTCCTCCGCCCTCACCTAATCAAAGCCCGATCGAACATGTCCTTGAGCTCACTCATCTGAATGACATCAATCCTAACCTCTTCACCAACACCCGCCCTCTATGGCACCCGCCCGGAGCAAGGGGAATCTACGGCGGAGCAGCGATCGCTCAATGCCTTGCCGCAGCGCAAAGGACAGTGCCCGAGGGCTTCTTAGCGCATAGCATGCACTGCTACTTTGTCTTGAATGGAAATGCCGAAGTGCCAGTCATCTACCATGTCGAGCGGGTCCGAGAAGGCAGAAGTTTCGCAACTCGTACCGTGCAGGCGCGGCAACGTGGGAAGCCAATCTTCACCACGACCATCTCGTTCATGCGCGAAGGGAGCGGCGGGAAGAAGAAGGTGGAGCATGCGGCTGTCATGCCTAACGTACCGCAACCGAGCACGGAGCAAGAGATCGACGTTCTGCGAGGCAACAACAGTCCGTTCGAAAGCCAGAGGGTAGAGATCGCAAACAACGATTCGCCTCACGCACACGAGAAAAGAACGAGACAATGGATCAGGGCTAAGGGGAGGATAAGCGAAGAAGGCGGACACGAGGCGCACCTAAGCGCATTAGCATACATGAGCGATTCGTATTTCATCGGCACAGTCTCACGGGTACACAAGCTCTGGCGATATAACAGCAGCAGCGTGAAAAATAGACAAAATGCGAGCAATGGCGATGGGTCTCAAGAGAAAGACAAGGGCAATACCAACCTAGGCATCACGCCAGATGTCATCCGCCGACTGAAATCCATGGACGAAGCGACCCTGCGCCGAATGCAAGGCATGGACGAGGATATAATCGAGCAGCTCCGCTCAGTCGAGATCGATGCTAGTGGGAACATTGTGATGAGAGATCAGAGGCCGGAGATTGGAATGATGGTCAGTCTAGATCACACCATCTACTTTCACTCGCCCAAAGACTTCCGGGCAGACGAGTGGATGTTCACGGAGTGCGAGAGCCCGTGGAGCGGCGATGGGAGGGGACTCGTCATGCAGCGCATGTACACGCGAGAGGGGAGATTGGTGGCCACTTGCGTACAAGAGGTGAGTTTTCTGATTGTCATTTGACAGGTCAAGTGAATGATGTGAGAAGTGAATCTTGCTGACTGTCTATCACAGGGCGTTGTTCGCCTAAAACAGGATGGGCCTGCATCGAAGTTGTAGGCGCTGGGCTTGATGTGAGCGGTTTTGCCCATCCACAAGGCATTATCACATGGCATTGAGAGTCAAAGGACTGGGAGTTGAGAGCTATTATTCACAATGCAGCGTTCGACATTCTTGAACTTCATTTCAGCGTTGGAGGTGTTGCGTCATGCAGCGAGGTGAGGCCGGAGAGTGTGAATACTGCCAAAGTGCACGTCGTCGCGGCAGAGCTGCACATCCTTCTCGCAGGCAAGCGATTTATTACTGTTCTGTGTGTAATTCCATATGTACTTCAACTTTATGGTTGGATGTTGATTTTGCTTATTTTCCTGTGGTATGCCACCCATTTCTACGAGCCCTCAAATGCCCCGCCGTCATGTGAAGACGAAGCGGCTCCGTCATCGGCGCTGCACCCCGCAACCCAAGTCCAAATTCTTTAGGTTCAGTCACACGGAACCGCAAAACAGTCATTGGATGTTTCACCACAGCTCAAAATCCAGTGTCTCTGCCCCATTTCGTGTGAGAATTTGTGTACCAAAGCATTTTTGCTGGACTCTTTCGGTTCAATTCGCCGCTGTAACATAGTTCACCACTTGACTGCCTGGCCGTGATCGGCTTCACCAGGATCCCGCAGGACAGCGCTCGTAATTCGCCATGCCGATGCTCAAGGACCCAAGCAAGAAGTACAAACGCTTCCAGCCGCTTCACCTTCCAGACAGGCAATGGCCTTCCAAGGTAGTGGACAAGGTCCCTCGCTGGCTGGCCACCGACCTCCGTGATGGCAACCAATCTCTCGTAGACCCCATGGACGGAGACCAGAAATGGCGCTATTTCCAGATGCTCGTCAAGCTAGGCTACAAGGAGATCGAGATTGCCTTCCCCAGCAGTGGAGGCACCGATTACGATTTCACAAGGCGCCTGGTGACCACTCCAGGCATGGTACCGGACGATGTCTGGCTGCAGGTCCTAAGCCCGTGCCGGAAGGAACTGATCAAGCCTACAGTGGAGAGTCTGAGGGGTAGCAAGAAGGCCATCCTGCATCTCTACCTGGCCACGAGCCCATGCTTCCAGCAGATTGTCTTCAATATGACCAATGAGCAGAGCAAGGCGTTGGCAGTAGAATGCACTAAATACGCTCGATCCATAACCAAGGACGCCCCCGACTGCGGCGGTGTAGAAGAATGGGCTTACGAGTTCAGCCCAGAGACTTTCTCCGACTCAAGTCCCGAATTTGTAGTCGAGGTTTGCGAGGCCGTCAAGGAAGCCTGGGGACCGACCAAGGAGAACCCAATCATCTTCAACCTGCCTGCCACTGTGGAGATGAGCACGCCGAACGTGTACGCCGATCAAATCGAGTACTTCTGCCGGAACATCAGTGAGCGCGAGAAGATTTGTGTTTCGCTGCACCCACACAATGACCGGGGCTGTGCGGTCGCAGCCGCTGAGCTTGCACAGATGGCTGGTGCCGACAGAGTAGAGGGTACGCTGTTTGGCAATGGCGAGAGAACTGGCAACGTTGATCTGGTTACTCTGGGTCTCAACCTGTACACGCAAGGCATCCACCCAGGCATTGACTTCTCCGACTTGAACTCCGTCATTGATATTGTGGAAAAGAGCAATAAGATCCCGGTGCACCCACGACAGCCGTACGGTGGTCAATTGGTCGTCTGTGCCTTCTCTGGCTCACACCAGGACGCCATCAAAAAGGGTTTCGTAGCACGCGAAGCCGCCGGGCTTTCGAAAGAGGATCCGTGGACTATGCCTTATCTCCCTCTGGATCCAGAAGACATTGGTCGTACATACGAAGCTATCATTAGAGTCAACTCACAATCTGGCAAGGGCGGTGTGGCCTGGATCATTAAACGCACTTTGGAGCTTGATCTGCCCCGAGGACTCCAGGTTGCATTCTCCAAGATCGTCCAGCGAGAGACTGACATGCTTGGACGTGAGCTACTGCCGAATGAGATCAAGGATCTCTTTGTTGACGCCTACCACTTGAACCGCAACCCAAGATTCAGCTTAGTCGACTACAACATTTCAGCCGACCGATCAGCATCCCCAGCCCCACCACAGGAAGGCAAGACAGCTTCTTCTCGCAACCTTCGCCGAAAGTTCGACGGCATTATCGAAATCGACGGTACCGAGCACCGAATCTCAGGCACCGGCAACGGCGCTCTTTCGGCCTTGGCAAATGCGCTCAAGACGCTCGGTATCGACCTTGACATCTCGGATTACAAGGAACACGCTATCGAACGCAAGGGCGCTGAGGCTAAAGGTCGCGACGTGCAAGCCGCAACTTTCATCGAGTGCACGGCTTCTGGCCAGGCACAGAAAGTGTGGGGCGTTGGCATCCACGAAGATGTGGTTCAATCGTCTCTCTTTGCTCTCTTGTCCGCTGCGTCTTCAGTAAGTCTCTCTTTTAAACGCACTTCATCACTGCCTTTCAAAGGGCCTGTCGCTAATGATGCTTCACAGTTCCTGAGCTCAAGACCAAGCACACCAGTGCCGTTCAAGCCTAAGAAGTCTGACGCGCAGTCCCTGGATGTCCCTGGCTCGGGTGTCAGCCAGTTAGCAAAGGAGATGAATGGCGCACCTGCGTCTGCACCCGACGCGGTCGAGAAGCTTGAAGCTGCAGTACAACAGCAGGAGTCTATGCCACAGGTTGAGGGAGGTGCGAATGGAAAAGCAACCTAAGAACAAATGGCCAAGCTTTATTGAGATGTTTTGGCGTGGATAATACCTAAAAGTACGCTGGATCTGTTTGCGAGCGGCATGTATTCAGCATCATACGAACTAGCTTGCTGATTTGATTTGAATGAAAATGTACAATTTACTGTTGGCCTTTACTACCTTCACACGATTTGGTCAATTGTCCTCATTCCGCGATCTTTTGTACCTTGTCGCTCTTCATGGTGCTCCGAGGAACGTCCAATCGAGATCCTTGCTATCCATGTCCATTCCTCTCACCTTGATGGTCTGTTCATCCCCGGGCACAACGTCCAGTGCACTGTCCGTCACAAGCACTCCCTCTCGTTCTTCGAAGACAAGTCCCTTGGTCGGCTTCTTGGCCCCCACAGTAATTGTGCCATTGTCCGACTCGACGCTCACACCCCGATCAGTAAAGTCAAGGTACTTCAATGGCTGCGGCCAGTCGCAGTCGCGAGACACCAGCTCCTGGTCTATCCAGATGCGGGCTGACAGAACATGGGCCTCTTCTCGCTCATTGTCAATGACACCCTGGAACAGTTCTGTCGTACCGTTAGGTGCGATGCGGACATCTTCCAAGACCACTTTGTCTTTAATGTCTTGACCAGTACCGATACTAATGTAGCGCAGCTCCACCGATGCCGTGATCTCCTCCAGTTTACTGCTTGCAACCCAGCATTCATACTTCGACTGCTTTGCAGGCCTAGCATGTACCACGCTCCAATCATGATGCTCCCTTCTCACTGCGATGGCCACCGGAGCCAGCGCTCGACGCATGACGTAGTAAGCCGGCTTCTTACGTAGAAAGTAATCGACAATGGCCCAAGAAGTAACCGGCCAGCAGTCGTTGAGTTGCCAGACCAAGGCGCCTCCGCAGAGCCGCTTCTGACCCCATTGCCGTCGCCAACCTCTATATGCGAACATCAATGCCTCAGCCTGACTCAATTGCGTGAGATGTATGAACTTTTCAAGCTCCGTCCTAGTCCGGAAGTTCTCAACAAGATACGTCGCTATCCTGCGTTCATGTCCGTCCGCTTTGTTGTGAAAGTCGATCATATGGCTTTGCGGGTAGAGCTGAGAAGAATCCGTGACGAAATACTTGATAGTGTCGATGTGCGGGAAAGCTTCCATGCCAAACTCGCTGTTGAATCGGCCACCCAACTGGTCGAAAATCTGATATTTCTCTTGGGTACCATGCCATACGTTCCTATAGCGAAATAGTCAGCTATGTGTATACGGAGCGTGAGGATGATTCAAAACTACCATTGATGCATGTCGCCAACGGTCTGGTCGGAGGTGATTTTGCCATCACCCCATGGTGATCCGGGATGATACGGGACATGCGGACAGTGAGCGGCGACCACGTCTGGTAATAGCTTCTCGTAGATATACCGTGCTGGAAAATCCGTCTTCAACCAGCTTTGCGGGTCTTTGTCTTCATAGTCATACGTCAAACCGCTGGATTCCTGGACCTGGTAATCTTCATTATTGCCTGCGAATATGGCAAGACATGGATGATGCCGCAAGCGTCTCGTCTGGCAAACAGACTCCTGTTCAATCGACTTCAGCATGGTCGGATAGGCTGGATAGTTGCCGCACGCAAACATGAAGTCTTGCCAAACCAAAATCCCAAGCTCATCGCAAAGCTCGTAGAAGACGTCTTCCTCCCAGATCCCTCCGCCCCATATCCGAATCATGACTTGGTGCCCATCGACCATCATTTGCAGCCACTTCCGATACCTCGCCGCGCTAATCCTGGGAGTGAAACTATCGGCGGGAATCCAGTCTGAACCACCGCAAAACACGTCTACACCGTTAATGCGGAAATAAAACGAGTTGCCAACTTCATCGGTATCCTGAACAAGATCTAATTTACGGAATCCAGTACGCTTGGAGAGGCTGTGCAGCATGTCGGGTCCATCCAGTAGACTTGCGGTGACGGTATAGAGCGGCTGAGCACCGTAGCCATGAGGATACCAGAGCTTCGGCTGCTTCACAATAAACTCCACAGCTGCCTTGCCGTCATCGTCGACGTCGGTAACCCCATTGAACACTTGTACACCATCGAGCGCGGCAGCAAACTCCACCTGCTTGCCAGGCCCTTCAACAGCTGCTTGGATGGTGCCACGGACAGATTGAAGATCACCAGCAACATCGTAGTCGACTCGCATATGCTCGATTCGTGCATGATAGCTCTCCAGTCGGACTTCACGCCACGGGCCACAAGTCATTAGTTCCGGACCCCAATCCCAGCCCCAGTGATACTGTGCCTTCCTCACAGCAAGCCGGGAGACATCTCCGTTAAAACCAACCCATCGATGCTCGGGATGAGCGTCTCTAATCTTCCGTGCTTCGAGCAAAGCGGACTTGAATTCGATCTCAAGGCTATGCGGTCCCCGCGGCATTAGGTGCCGGGAAATATCCACTCGGTGCATGATGAACATGTTGTCACTTTGCAATATGACATTGCCATTCAGTCTGACCGTGGCGAAAGTATCCAGGCCGTCGAACGCCAGAACATGCTTCATGCCCGTCTGGTTCGGAGTTACAGAAGGCAATGAGACTTTATAGCTCCAGGTCTTCTCAGCGACCCACTGACACTGGAGCTCATTGAACCCGAGGAATGGATCTGGGATCCTATCGTTCCGTCAGTGATCCGGCAAGGAGCAGCACTCATGACTTACAGCTTGTTGTCCAACAAGTCCAGATGGACGTTGGTTGGAACACGTGCAACAGGATGCCATTCTCGTGTATCTGTCTGCTTGAAGGACCAACCGGTCTCGAGTTTGACGACATCCATCGTTGTGATTCCCACCACCTCCGATGAATGGCAAACGAACAATGAGTACTCAATTCTCAAAGTTGAGGATGAAGCAAGAAATGACCTTCTGCTCTAAGGGAGAAGAACTCTCCCGAATGCCATGAACCAGCCACAAACAACGGTTTGAACTTATTTGATTCACAATAGTCCGGGTTTGTACGAAGGCGGAACGATTTCCCGCCGATCCGTTCGAAGTTGATGCGCTTGTAAGGCGTGGGTGAAGCTCTCCGGGAGGTGGGAGCTCTGAGCGGGGAGACTTCTTGGCAATCGCATGACCCATTGCCGCCCGGGTAAATAATAGTATCAAGTACGGAGCGACAGAAAATCGAAAGCACGAGAATAGAATGAATGGAAACGCTCTCAGAGATAGATCTCAAATGCTTTAGTGCGTTTTCAAGAAGCGCAGTCAATCCTCAAATCAGATTTGAGGATGCTTGGTAACTACTTGCTGGAGGCCTCACCACTCGGCACTGTAAGACCATGCATGCCCGAATACTTCGGACAAGACGGCTCGCTCCAATGCTGCAGAACGCTATCATCCTTCAACTTAAACACTTCTACTTGTAAAGGACGACAACAGTCCAGCATGCTTTTCCGCTCACCACCGTCCCCTTCCTCGCCACCACCTCCTTCGCCAAAAGACCAAGCGCTGAGATCACCCCCCGGACAGGTCGACAAGGCCATAAGAAGCGGTTGCTCGGCGAAGAATTCAATGAAATCTCCTTTCTTGGCCGGAGAAGCCTCCATGAAATACTTTCCTTCATCATTCAGCCCGGTCACCTGAAAGACATTGATAACATCATGGACGTCAAATTCCGTGAGGCCGTAGGGTAAGACCGCCCGAGTGAGGTTCGAATGGCAGTGGAAGTCGTACGAGTCTCCTGTCAGCATGGTATTGACATAGGGATCGCATCTCGTGCCGAGCAGGTCGTGACACCGGCCGCCAAAGCGATCGACGCCGTAGCCGCTAAGTGAGTCGGCGATGATGGTGCATAAGGGGCGCAGGTAAGGGAGACAAGACCATAGGCGGTCGAAAGTGGACAAGTGACTGGCGTGAAGCTGTCTTGTACGGGAGGCCCAGAAACGTTCCCGAGGGTTGTCAAGTCGCCAGATGTTAAGGTCGCCGACTTGAGGTCCTTCTGGGGTGCTGATTCGGACGATCGCACCGGCGGGGACTTTCCATGCTTGTCCGGATCTGATGGGCAGGATAAACGACTCGATCTGTTCGCGTCCTGCTTGGGCAACCGAAGTGTAGAATTCCTTGTCCGCATGGAGTATTGATCCGGGCGTTGCCTGGTACGCCGGAGGTGGTGGAGCGTTTGCAGATTCAACAGAAGCCATGTTGTCTAGCGACTAGGGTGACCAAAGACCTGCTTTTGGTTTGTAGCGTCTGCTTGGATTGGTATCGAAATGCATTGGGCGATAGCTGGCGGCAAGGAGATAGGCCCGAAATCGGCCAAAATACGTCATAACACGCCGTCTGACTGCCCGTTGATAGCCGCTTAAACTAGATTACAACGCTACAAGTGGATAGACCTGTCGGTCGCCAAAACATTAATCAGGTAGACTACTTTCACTTCCGTCCGGTGGTAGGTTGCTGCGTAGACGTACTAGCCCCAGCCGAGGTGTCAACGCCAGTGGTGGTGCTAGCAGGATCAAACATGCTGAGATTGAGATCGTGAGTGGGATATGAATCAAACCAAGGCATCATGTCCAATCCGAGCATGCTCATGTCGACGTCCTGCGACTGGATCATCATGTCGCCAAAATTCTGTGAATCCAGCTGACCAAAATACGGATTCCCAAAGTTGCTAGCGGCCATGTCGCCCGGGCCTTGTGTTAGCGTGTAATTGTTAGGAGGGTCCACTGACGAGCCCTGGTTAGTGAAAGGCAAAGAGTTACTGCCAGGAGTCTGATGGCTACTGCTGTTTGGTTGCGTGTACGGCGAGCCCAGGCCTAAAAGAAGATCGGCATCTGCGGCTGAGACGCCGCTCGCCGTGCTTGGATAGTCGACAAGCGGTGGTCTCTGTGATCGTTGCGCACCACCAGTTGAAACGGTGCGTGTATGCTGTGGATATTGTTGCCCTGAAATAGCATTGCCGGCATCATACTCGGTAGGGTTGAACCCCGAAGGCGCTGATTGACCTCGAGCTGGCTGGCTGCCTGATGCGCTAGGATAATGCCATGCGAGATTGGTATTTGGAGAGTCCATGGTGCCAGTCAACGTCCAGCCGATTGCTGAAGAAGGTCAGTATGGCTGTCTGAAGTTGACAAGAAATAACACTCACCTTGACTGGGACCAACACTAGGGCTTCCTGAACCAGTATCGAAGGGCTGCTGTTTGAACAGAGGCGGTGGGTTGTTATGGTAAGCACCCCAACTCAATTTTCTTCTCCATCCGGGTGACGTGAAGCTAGCATCTGGTCGAGGACGCTCCATTGAGCTTTCGCCTTCCTCTGCCGTGTAAAGTAGAGGATCTCCTACTCCTTCGAACTTCTGGTCCAGTACGGTCAAAATGTACTTGGTACCTCCCCAATAGGTCTCCACTGATTGCAGCGCCTTGTAGCACAGCTGATAATGCTGACTCGCCGCCGTTGCCAATAGAGTATGTCTTGCCAATGCCTTCTGATCAATGGGAAAGTTTGGCGTGCGTCGCCCACTTGAGCCGTTGCCGGATTTCTTACCATTCTGCGAGTCGCCATTTGATGATTTGCCACTGTCTGACCGCTTATTAGGGCTGGCGGAGCGCGATTGCTCCTTTGATGTGGCTGTCTGCTCTGCAGTCTCTTTCAGAAACGCACAAGCAGCAATGTAAATCGGCTGGGTGGTGAAAGGGTTTCCGAGGCTGGCCTTTGCGTCCATCAACTGGGAATAAGACAGAATGTCGGCAATCGTTTTGGCCGAAGACATAGAGAGCTGCTGACTGTTCGGAAAAAGTTGCAAGATGTGTCCTTCGAAGGTCTTGAGGAGAGTGGGCTGATGCAGCAGTACAATTAGCGTGTGGAACCAGAAGTGCAAAAGCACGAAGTTGGTGCCCTCGCCAGCCTTCATGTAGTGCTGAAAGTTGACGGCGTCGAAGTGAAGGCGCGGAGAAAGCCCCTGGTAGAAATTGGTGACTTGACTCTCCATAGCCGCAAGACGCTTTGGTGTCTCTGGAGTGATGTCTGAAGGCTCTTTGATGCAATTTAGAAGGTCCGCCACCCGTCCGTACAAATGCACAATCCGTATTAAAGCCGGGAAGGGGGCGGGCCATCCGGTCTTTGGGTCGGTCTCGTCCAGTGAAGGGAAAGACAGCTCGATATCCTTGTCTCGCAGTGTGCTACGTCGTCCGGTGCCTGATGACACAACGCGATCAAGGAAGAAGATCGCCCAGAATGTGTCAACACGCTCTTGCTCAACAGCCTCCTGCTCGCTCTCATCCTGAGAAGCCTTGTCAGATGATTTTGGAGAGACGTCCTGATGTCTGCTGGACTTTTCCACCGGGCTTGGGATGTTGCCGTCACTATGCGAGTCCTGCTTGACCATTCTCGGTGTGGGCCCACTTTTGCCTCTGTACTTCAGTCCCTCCAGCTTATGCATGCCTAGGTCTTCCGCCATGCGAATGGCGATGCCCAAATACATCCACAAACCGCTGTCTCTGCTCTCTCCAAATTCGTTGTAAGCTAAAAGCAGCGCAGCTTGCACCGCAGCAGGTGTCGGATACGCAAAGGCATCCACCAATGCTACCTTTGCTCTCCGTGCGAAGGCATGTCCGTAGTCCGACGGTGAGAGCTTCGCGTCCTCATGAGGCTGCTGAGTTAGTAACTGGTGATTTGAGAAACGTGCAGCGAGCGCACAGACAGCGTCGACCAGAATCGCGTCGACCTGCTTTTCTTGTAGGTCGCGCAGGAAACGGTCGTGTTGGAGAAAATGGTAATTACAGCCCAGATGAGTGAAGAAGGTGTTGGCGAGGTGAGTAATGAGTTCGCTTGGAGGCATAGGCGAGGTATCGTAGAAGGGCAAGTTCAGTGGCGTGCGCACATCGGACTCCACGGCTGTGGGAGTGGTTGTGTACAGAGAAGAGACTCGTTGCTCGGCAGGGTTGGAGTTCCCGAGGGATGGGGAGAGCATGCCATCAGTAGATGAGCGTCCCATCGGGTCAGTGTCGTTTCGCTTGATTTTGACCACCATCTGTTTGAAGCCCGGCATGATTGCAGTCGGGCCTAGCCAGCGGAAATAGGGCATGCGGTTCCGCGATCCAGAAAAGAGCGGCTCGGGGCCGGGATGTGAGTCCAGGTCTGGATGGGAGTGGGCAGTCACAGCCAATTCAGGGGCGCGCCGACTGGTCGTCGCCGCCGGCGCATCGGGAGGAGAGGGTCCACCCGGCTTGGAGCTGGAGCTGGAGGTGGTGGTGGTGGTGGCGGCGGTGGCGGCGGCGGCGGCATCGGATGCTTCAGCGTGGGACAGCGCTGGATGGAACGTGTCCGCATCTTTCTCCCGTTCCTGCCTCGTGTCCGGCGGAGACTTCCGCTTCGCTCTTTCCACCCGCTGCTTCTCCTTGACTTCGGGCGCCTGCCGCGTGTTGACTTCGGACATGGATCGCTTCCGTCCATCGCCATCCGGTTCGGTGTTGTACCCGGCGCATTCCAGCTTGTTCTGTTTGCACGTGTCGCAGGTCGGACGTTCGCCGGAGCAGGCCGTCTTGCGCTTGCGGCAGGTCAAGCATGCCGCGCCTATGCGCCGCCTGGTCGAGAAGCGTTAGCTGCGCATCGCAACGGGGAGAAGGATTGGCAGTCGTGATGATAACGATGAGATGGACAAAACCGAGCATACCTTTTCGGATGCGGCGCACCATAGTTGGTCACGAATCGCAGCGCCTTCGGCTGGCCACCTTTGTTGTGGTGGGCTGCTGCTGCGGCTGCCGATGTTGTTGTCGATGATGATGATGATGCATGGTCGCCTTCGGGTTGTAACCCGGCGTTCATACTTTGTCAGGTCTGCGCTCCCTCAGCGTGCTGTCGCATTAGGCCTGAGCCTAGGCCTGCTCTTGCAGTCGTCGTTCGTACAACAGGATAGCGGCCTCCTTCGTCATTGGCGGCACAGCACCACATGCAATGATGTACCGGGTACCGTTCCCTCGGGGAATCGTTCAGTTCAGGGTCGCAGGTGATAGTGAGGGGTTATTCCGTCCGTGTCTTGGGACTGAAGTGTGATGAATGAGTTGTTGCGCAACGAAGCTGTCAATGCTGCGTGTCTGAAAGAATCCAGGGCGATGTTCTGGCCTCGGTCATCACTGCACCGTAGGTAGTAGTGTTGACCTATACCTCCAGTAGCTCCGGCGTCCCCACTGATGGGCGGCAACACCGTCCACACTGGGCCGCCGATAGCTCGTACCGGGACTTTCGGGCGGACAGCCGACAGAGATGCAGAGAGGCAGTTTAGCCGACTCGCCAAGTCCAGCAGGTTTCGGGGGGAGGACGGAAGGTCAAGCGGCGGCGCGAATACTGACGGGAGCCTCAAGCTGGACGGCGACACAGGCGATGAAGATGGTGACGGAGGGAGAAGAGCGGCGGCGCGCTCTTTTATTGTAGAACCGGGCTGACCTCACCGCAACACGTGGAACTGATCATCATATTCTGCGGATACTTACCATCCAGTCCCCACCGCTTTGCAACGCTGTTTTTTATCCATTCGATTGCCGTTGGGCGGATCGTTCATTTCGTTCATTTCGACCCAGAAAATAATCAGCCACAGAACCCGCGTCGATCCTGACACGAGCCTAAGGCCGAAGTTTGTTTCCCGAAACGAACATCGCTACATACTACCAGTCTGTTGGTCTTGATTCCGGCAGTGTACATCGGATGCACATGCGGTGATACCCTCATCGCCTATTTCGCGCATCAAGAGCTCTCTCACTATGGAAATGCTGTCGTCTCGCGCTGTTCGGGCCACCTCTTCGCTGAGTGTGCGCCGTCACTGCTCTCGATCCACATCCGTCGCCGCCGTCGCCCCCCAACTGTCCCGACCATCATGTCTCCTCCACACGAGCGCGACTAGAGACGCTACACCGCTACCACATCCCACAGTCGCCGGACCACCACCCCAGGCTCCCCACGCATCCGTCTCCTTCCCACAAGATCGGCTGGCGAGAAAGCGACAGCAAGCAGAGCAGTTCATCCAATCTCAAAAGGCCAAGGTCAACCCAAACAAGCCCACATCGGCCTTGCAAAAGCGTTTCTGGAAGAACGTAAGCATCCAGGAGAGCGAAGATGGCTTGCAAGTTATGCTGGATACCCGTCCGGTCCGGACAGCAGGGAGACAAATCCTCAACCTCCCACATCACCGTCGAGGCCTCGCCATGAGCATTGCTATGGAGTGGGACCAGCTCGTCTCAGCCCAGCAAGCATTGAAGCAACACTACATCCCCCTCACGTCCATGACATCGCGCGCGATGGACATCGCCAACGAAGACAAGGACGGCAACTCGGAAGCACGGGACTCAATCGTCCGGATGGCGATGCGATACCTTGGCACTGATACCCTCCTGTGCTGGGCACCGGAAAGAAACATCCACGACCCTTATCAGAAAGAAGGCGAGAAGCCATTGCGAGACCGACAACGCGACGTCGCCGAACCCATCATAGCCTTCCTCAAAACCCACATCTTTCCAGGCGTGGACATCGAGCCCATCCTAGACGAGTCTTCCATCGTCCCGCGCTCACAGCCAGAAATGACACGCAACGTGATCCGAGGCTGGATAACCGGACTCCCTGCGTTCGAACTCGCGGCGCTGGAACGAGGTGTCCTGGCCACGAAATCTCTGCTCGTGGCGGCGCGATTACTGGTCGAGTGGAGCCAGGAATATAGACATTTGCATCACGAGAAGCCTATGGGACAGCGATTCGGGATTAACGAGGCGAATGAAGCCGCGACGTTGGAGGTCATGCATCAGATTGAGAACTGGGGAGAGGTGGAAGACTCGCATGACGTGGAGAGAGAAGACATGAGGAGGCAGTTGGGCAGTGTGGTGTTACTTGTAAGTTAGTATGTAAAGGAGTATAATAGCTGTGTACACAACCCGCGCATTGGCAAGGATCCTCTACTCTCTGGTTGCGATTTCTGGCGCTGAATCGGGCCACGGTGCAGTGTTGTCGCCTGCGCGAGACTGAAGACTTGAAACTTGTTCACAAGTCCTTAAGTGACGGGGACGAGATGGCAATAATCGAGTCGTGAGAACATACAAGCGAGATGAACAGCAGCATTGGCTATGTATCGTCCTGTCCGTCCCCGGATATTCGAGAAGCGAGGAGAAGTAAAGAAGACCGTTGATTGGCCAATGGCAGATGCCGACCTTCTCCACCCATTTGCCGACCTTGGCCGAGGTTCAATCTTGGGAAGCTGATGAAGCGAGCGAGGGAGAGAGGCGGACGGGCAACGAGCGTATGAAGGAATATCCGCCTGCTCAAGCTCTTGTGACCATAAAGAACCACCCCTCCTGTCTGACTTACCATACACAGCCAGTCGATGTGAGGTGAGGTGAGCTGGTTGATTACTATTCTCTCATCCTACTCCAACATCGCCATCTCCTCTTGTGTTGCCCCTCACTTCCTTTCGACCTTGTTGTTATCCTTCTTGAGTGCTCGCAGCTTGGGCGAACTTGCAGCAATCCACCAAACTGGATCAATAGTTCGGCCTTCATCTCAACAACTTTCGATCAAACCAGCACATCATGTCCGACCCTACAGCAGAGCCTGGCGCACCCGCCGATGTCTCGAGCAACATCCCTCCCGCGGGCGAAAAGAGTCTGGCAGCCGAGGCGCAGAGAAGGGTACCAAACAAGCTTGTTGCAATGGCTGCGACGCCTGACAGGATCCTCCTGCGTCTGAATAAGTAAGCTAGGCTTCACGGACCTGGCGATGTTGTTGTATAGCAGTGCTGACATGCAGGACTCAATAGATTGCTAGCAGCCCCTGGCGGCCTATCCACTTTCCTTTCTACCTTCAACTACACCCTCTACATCCTCACCTATGCCTCTGCCAAATCCGCACCGCTGCAGGCCAAGCTGTACCAGCTATTCACCCGCTCTCCCACCACAACGGCCGTCGATGCCACTACGCACCTTGCCGCGCTCGGCGGACTACTGAGCTCGACCCGCACCACCCTCCGTCTCTTCGGGCTCTTTCCCCTCTACGCCTGGCTCCGCCAACTCATGCAAGGGCCCAAGCCCGGCGACGACAGCGTCCTCTACAGCACGCAACTAACCCAATGCCTGCTGTACATCACCTTCCAATTCATGGAAAACGTAGCCGTGCTCACAGACGCGAAAGCGCTCCCCATGAGCTGGTCGCAGCGCTGGCACCTGCCGGCCTCGAGCGGGAAAGCGCCCACGGCGAATATCTACCTGTGGTCCTACCGGGCATGGCTAGGCGGGGTGCTGTGTGATTTTGTGCGATTGTTTAGGACGGCACAGCTTGAGCGGCAGAAGCGGGCGGAGAGGAGCGTGACAACGGATTTTGCGACGCGGGAGCACGATGAGAAGGCCGATCAGGCGTGGTGGAAGGAGATTGTGGTGCCGCTGAGCTGGACGCCGATGGCGTTGCATTTTGCGATTGGGGAAGGGGGACTCCCCGGGTGGAATCTGGGTGCCATGGGTGCTTGTGGTGCGTTTGCGGGGTTGGGGAAGATTGCGGATATGTGGGCGAAGACGGCGTAAAGGGAGGAAGAGGAAGGTGGAAGGGAGGAAGGCGGGAGTGAAAGCGTGAGGTTAATCGTGGATGGTCAGGGGGATGAATTGCAGCGGGTTTATGGTTTGTACAGCTCTGAGTCTCGTACATACGGATGTGACTGTTTTCTTGTAATCTCTGCCTTCCAACGTGTCTCTGAGATACCATTTAGTTTCGTGCAGCTGCCTTCTGAGTCGCATCGAGTGCCAAGCCGTGTTAGCGCCACTCCGCTGGTATGGAGGTAGAGCGGGCAGACGAGCTTCACTACATCGTACCAATTGAACTTTGACACCACCAGGGAGTAAGCAGAAACACCTTGAACTATACTGGACATAGTCCACGAGAACCAAGCATTTCATTTCATTCCTATTTCCCACCATGACAGCGCCTGTCGATCCGTACGAATGGCGCGAATCCGTCCTCTCCACCCGCAGTCTCTCCTACATGTCCAACGCCGACTTCTTCGCTTCGGCCAGCCGCAGCGCCAGCCTCTCGCATCCGTCTCAGCGCCCACGTCGTGACACCCAGACCTCGGACGGTAGCGACTTAGTCATGGGCAATACGCATGATGATGAACAACACAACACTCTCAACTCCAACCCCAGTAGCATCCCTCAACTCCCCCCGAGCGTGGCCGGTAGCCTCCTGTTCACGCTGCCGCGCGAGATAAGAGACCGAATCTACACCTTCTGCCTGGCGGCGGACAATGGCACTCCGGTCGAGTGGCCGCTCGCGCCTGGCGCAAAGAACCTCTGTAACTTGCAGCCCCAGCTCCTTCGCACGTGCAAGACCATCCATGATGAGAGCGCACCGCTCCTCTACTCCCTCAACCATCTCGTCTTCCACCACCCCTCAGACGCCAACATGTTTGTCCGCGCCCTCGCTTCTCCGCCCCTGGCCCGTCGCTTCACTACTGTCGTCAGCCTGCACATTAAAGCAACTGATACCCGGCTGTGGATGCCCTATCTGACTTCAACCGACCCCAAGAGAAGCCTTCGGGCCGACTTTCCCCAGTTGAAAGAAATCCATATTCGATACCGGAGTAATCGCTGGAACCACAGCGTGCCACCGGAACAGAACATCAGAGGCTGCGTCGGCGAAGACGGAAAGCTCGAGGAGCTGATCGATGGGCTTCGCAATGCTTTCCTGCCTAAGCCGCCTCCAAAATCTCGCCGCTCTAGGTCAAGAGGAAGGGGTCCGTTAGACGAAGACGATGCGCAAGAGGAAGCCGGCAAGCCTCTCAATGAAATGAACGAAGATGAATTTATGCGATTTGTCGACGCCAGGCGGCCAGGTGAGGACCTAGCATTCAAACGACAACTACTAGAGCTCCATAAAGCGCACGCTCCGGCGGCGTGTCGTGCACCGCAACCGCCTACCATCCGCGTGCTATGCGTCTGTCGAGTCAATCCTGCCCACTTCACCTCCATCACCGCACCCTCATCTGCATCACCGCAGCAAGGAGGGAATCCGGTCCCCAACAACACCCCAGGCGGACCTGCGGCAATCCTCGCGCACGCCTTGAACGCCGCCACAGCCGCGGCCGAAATATCCGCTCCTCTCATCCAGCCAGTCAAAGAAGGCGAGCCTTTCCGCGGCTTCACCCCGATCGACTTCCAAGGCACGGGCAAAAAGCTCCGCGATGCGGAGCTAGGCTCTGCGCGGACGGCTACAACGCCATATGTCTCCAAAGACGGGATCCTAGTCGCACTGCAACTCCACACATTGGATCCGGCGGCCAGAAATGCAGGAGGAGGCCACTGACTCTCTCTGGAAGACGGACCGGAGCATGTCGAAGGGCGGAGGGACCGGATGATGTATTCACGGTGTTCCCATTGTGGGAAGTATTTCTTAAGCTGGAGGGAGAACTTTCGGGCCGGGAGAGGGATAGAGATACTGGAGTGTCTCTGTGAGAGGCTGTTTGGGCCTCGAGGGCTGATTTGTTGCTGAATCTCACGATTTTTTCATGGGGATAATGAGATCTATGCTTCCTTTTCATCTAAGAAATGCTAAAGAATGAGAGTGAGGGGTAGAGTTGGTTGCGTCTCTGCCTATTTGATGCATTTGCGATGCGATGAAAGGGGTGTCAACATCTCCCCGAATGATGGACCCGCTACATAAATGCTTGATCCTCCTCCCACGCCACTTCTGGCAATCGAGTACCAGACCACCATTTCTTCACGAAACTCTCACAGTCGATGGGATGTATGTCCGAGAACATTCGATTGAGGTCGTCCGGGACATCACAGTATCCCTTCACCAGCGCCACCCGTACCTGATTGTAGAACCGCTTGCCGTCCTCGTGGGCCAGATGTTCCATTTTCTCGATACTATTCTCCCGAACGAGGAACTTCCGACCCTGAACCCGCTGCACAATCTCCAAAACCTCTCGAAAAGACCGCAGATCGCCCCTCATGTTAAGATCCTCAGGCCAGACCGGAAGCGAAAGAGCACGAAAAATGAAGGTGGCCACATCGCGCATCTCCGTCCACGCGACCTTCGTACTGCCGTCACAGGGCAAGTCAGCAGTCCCAGCACGCAGATTCAAAACGAAATTCCAAGGCCGCAACCCAGCCAGCGCTTCTTCCTCACCCGTCTCCGCACTCTCCCTCCTCCCCACCCCGGTAATCCCTTTAGACGTCCCCGTCGCAAGGATCGACATGAAAAGCCCACAATTAAACCTCGCGACTTCCATCCCGGTCTCCTGCTTCGCGGACAGACATTGGATCCAAATCTCCGCTTTCGAGGCAGCGTACAGATCGATGCCCTCGTATCCCATCCCCGCGTACTCCGACGGAGCGAAGCGTTTCACATTTGCTACGCGGGCGGCGGCGAGCAGGGACGCCTGTGCGTTCCGGAGCGTGGAGACGTCGCCTCCGATAAGGGAGATGAGGGTGTGCACGCCTTTCAGAGCTGAGACGAGCTGAGCGTGGTCTTCGTAGGTAACCTGGCAGACTTCGAAGCCCTTGACACTCCATTCTGGCTGAGGGGAGCGGGAGAGGAGGATGATCTTGTGCTGTTGAGCGGGGTTGAGGGAGGAATTTAGATGCAGGAAGGTTTTGAGTACGGTGAGACCGAAGCCTGTTGTTGCTCCTGCTAGTGCTACGGTGACCATTTCTGTCTGGATTGAAGTGTCAAAAGATAGAGGACTATTAAACAATGCAGAGGAGATGATGAGTGGAAGTTGTTGGAGAGAATGTGGATTTCGAGGTCTATTTGTACTGAATCAAGGCGGATGCAATTCGTCCGAAGGTAATGCAACATTACTTTCCCTTACCCACACCATCTTTCTTGATTTGCCTGGAACTGATCAAAATGTGTGAGTTGGAAGGGAAGAAGGGGGTGAAGCGGATGATATATCTATCCGACGTGGACACGTGATGAGCAAGTTTTCTGATTGGCTGGACGAGCTCCAATTTGATCTGGGGGCCGGGAGATCATAATACCTGATTCTGCGAGATCAGACTGAAGTTGGCATTGTATGATGCCGACGTACTGACTTCAGTTTGAAAGTGGAATTGATGGAAACAGACAAGCTTGTGTCGAGTCATTGTTGACAAACATCATATTAGGTCATTACAGCTGATAACTACTCATGAACACTACTAGTAGACATAAATGAACTCGTCGTTCTGGCGATCTGGAAGGGAAAAGGTCAGCAAATGCACGAAACGCAAGAGGATCGAAAGAGAGACTTACCAGTCAAGTCCTCAAAAGCATGCTGTCCAAGCCTGACCTCACCAGCACGGCCCTCGACGTCGCCATCCCCTTCAGCCATGCCGACCGCGAGATCGGGTTGCTCATCGACATCATGATACCGACTCTCCATACTATGATCGACGATCTTAGCCGGCTTACCAGCCTTGACTCTCTTTCTTGCCTGCAACTTGTTAAGGAAAACGAGGTTGGCAGCTTGAAGGATCGCGCAGGCTGCCAGCGCGACGAAGATTCCAAGTACGGCGCGCAAGCCTGGAAGGTATTCGGGGGCATCGGATGATTGGAAGAGCAGGGGACCGATGATGTTGCCTGCGCTAGACGCGGCGTTGTAGGCGGACATGATGGCTGATCGTTTTGTTGCTGGAGAGTCTCAGGTTAGCTTGATGAATCCTTGAGGATCATGGGGTTGACACTTACTGCCTGCGGTGTTTGCCACGATCCAAGCGACAATGATTGGGTTACCGCCGAACAGGAAAGCGAGGAGATAGTATCCCGCTAGCAAAGCACCCTCGTTGGCATCGGTATGCGGGATCGTATACAGCATAGCCAGTCCGGCGATCACAGGGATGACCAGGATTACCAAGACGGCGGATTTGATCCGCCATCGCTGTGCAGCCCATGAGGCGAAGAGGATGATGACGAACTGCAGGAAGCCGAACGGCATGTTCAGCAGCGTAGTCGTGTACTTATTGAAACCCAGGCCATTGATAATAAGCGGACCAAAAGTGTTCGTGACCGAAGCGCCGACATTCAGCAGCATGGCAAGACCGATCCAGAGGAAGGTCTTCGGCTCCAGGAACATCTCGACGATATGGGACCATTTGAACTCTCGAGTTCCGGTGCCGGTCTGGTTGGCCCTCAGACGCTCGATGGCTTTTGGTTTGTCTTCTTCGGATAGGAAGCGGGCTGAGGGGATGTCGTTGTCGAGTTTCCAGTAGACGAAAGGAGCAGAGACGATGGTGACGAGACCGACGAAGAGGAAGATGCTACCGAGCGCAGTCAGCAATGTGGTCCTCTTAGTTTGAGAAGATGACTGCGTACATCTGCCATGACTCCAAGTGCTCCTCAGGAATATGTCCAAGGCCATAGGAAAGCGCCGAAGCCACAATTGTCGCAATGCCATTCGTCGAGTACCACGCTGCGACACGCAGAGGCTGCTCCGCACGACGGAACCACTGTGATGTGATGATGCTAAAGAGCGGCAGACAGCCCGCCTCGAAGAGACCGAGAAAGAATCGAGCAGCCAGTAGTCCCCCGTAGTTATGGCAAGCCGCCATTGCAGCCTGAGCGATGCCCCACCCAAGGCAGAGGGAGGGCATCAGGATGCGGTGTGGTACTTTGACGATAAGAAAGGAGGAGAAAGGCTGCCATGCTAGTTGAGCGATGGGCGCGATGGAGCCGACGAGGGAATACTGGTTGCCGGTAAGGTTGGTAGCTTCTTGCAGTCCGAAAGTAGCGCCGTATCCGAGTACGGTTTTGTCCAAAATTTGTCTATGATTGTCAGCTCTGGGCTTTGATGTTATAGGGATATTGTACATACAAGAAGTAGACCCAGATTAGGATGGTCAAGATGACTTTGTCGGTTCGTTGTCGAATGCGCTTATTCTATGAAGACGTCAGCGCTGTGCCCGTGCCTTAATGCATGAGATCCATACATCTTCCTCTGTCAACTTGACTCGATCCTCACCAATATACGCCAAAGCTCGGTCTCCATGCTTGGGACCTTGGTGCTTCGCATCGACATGATCAAGTGCTGAAGGGTGCGCATCTTCGACCCGCTCAACGACCGTCTTCGTAGTGCTAGAGGCCATCTTGTGACGCTGGAGATCTTTCGTGGAAATGTGCGAATCGAGCAAAGGGCTGGAGGGGGAAGCGAGGCCATAAATAAGCTCAAACAAGACGGCAAAGAAACACAAGGCCGGCTCGAGCGGTAGACAGGACCAGTGCGAGTCAGATGCCGACCCCAGATCTCCGCATCCCGCAGCAAGGTTTGCGGAGAGTTTGGGGGCAGGACGATTTAGGTGTTTGGGGGCTTAAGCTGCTATACCCGCTAGAGGTATGATCGCCGGAGAGCGATTTTGCTGTCCATGGCGCCGTCAAAAGCCGACAGAGTTGTAATTTGTGTGACAGTGAGCTTTTTGAGACCCGTCACATGTCGTCAAAAGCCGATGAGATGCGTAGCAAGACATATTACAGTAGAACATAGCGAAACTCCCGAGAAGCTATCAATTATCCATTTCATTTCGTCGTCCAAGTCAACTCACCAAAGGGTCCCCGTTGCCGACACATTCAACTCCCGACACACAAGGCTTGAGCCAATTATTCTATGTCCACCTTCTTGATTTCAACATAGCCGCTATCCATCTTGGGCACCTCAACCCTGAGGATACCGTCTTCGAGCTTGGCCGAGATGCCATCAACGTCTACCTGAGCCGGATTGGCACGGCTTCCTAGACGCAACTTTCGCTCGAAAGCACCCACTTTCCGCTCGTCAAGCGCAAGCGTTTGGAGGAGCTCCTCGCCACCAGGGCGATAGATGACGCCGCCAATGCTCAATTCGGACTTCTCCTGGTCCCAATTGACGCCGATGTCTTCTTTCTTCGCGCCTGGAAGGGAGACGTGAACGACGAATGCCTCGGGCGTATCGAAGACGTCGGCTTCCGGTTTTAGGTCTTCGTTTTCTTTCTCTGTGGAGCCGTTGCCGAACAGTTGGTCTTGAAACATACCAGCCAAGGCGCCAAAGCCGCCCATCGCTCCTGGATTTGCGAAGGGAAAGCCGCCACGGCTGCGACCACCGAGGCCGCCTCGTCCTCGGCCGCCACATCCACCTCGACCACGGCCGCGGCAACGGCCTCTCATGCTAGGGCCTTCGTGGCCGGTCTCTGTGTCGCTTCCGGAGTGCTGCGCCTCAGCTTGATCTCCTTCAGGAGGGTGCGTCGCCTCTTGACCGTGATCTTCACCCCAGTTGTGCGGTGCCGGGTGTGGATGGGCAGGGCCATGATGATGACCTGGGTAACCTGGCCCACCCCGCCTGCCACGATGTGGCATGGGGCCGAATGGAAAGCTGCCCCAGCCTTGCGTCCAGGGATTGAAGCGTTGCTGTTCAGATTCAGCTTGATCGCCGCGGTCAGCGCCACCGAGGAGAGGATGATTCGGTCCTCGCTCTTCGAGACCGGCGACCCAGTCCCAGAAGGGGGCTGTTTGGTTGTAGTAGTTGACTGATGGCATGATAGATTGTGAAAGTTTGTGTCAGAGCGGTGGTAATGTGTGTTAGTGCAGAAGGGATGGTAAAGACAGCCACACCCTAGGCTCCTATATAGACCTACCTCTAGGCAGCTACAAAGTGCGTGTACATAGGCAGCCGGGTGTCGTCAGCATTCTCGTGCGGTTGGTAGCCACATCTGCACTCCGTATAGAAGACTACAGAAGTCACACGAAGGTTCTGGATGCCGATTGCAACGAGTTCTAGCGAGTTGTGCTGTCGAGAATGGTCCTAGGCAGAGATGGTGTGCGTAGCCAGGAAGTCAAGCGTCCCTCCCAAGGTGGCGAGTGGCGACGGCTACTGACGCCACATCGGGCTTCGAAGACGACACTCGCCACGGTGGCGTTCCGGCCGACGCCTCGTACCGGACAAGGCCCGGCCCAAGTCTTCGGCTGGTGTTGCTCTGCAAAGTCCAGTCACTGTTGATTTGTTTACTACGAAAAGGAAAAAAAAGTTGTACAGACACATATTAGACCCCGCGCATTGGTTTGACAGGACAGCATAGACATAGGCAGCATGATCGTCGACTGTTTTGACGACAGTCGCCTGTCGACCGTCTCGCCGCATGGCATTATCGCTTACGCGACCCCCGAGAGAATATGTGTGTATGACACTCAGTCTCGCTCGATCAACTATGTAACCAGCGAGACGAAGAAGCTACGCTCTATGAAATGGCTCAAGGACCGAGGGTTACTGGCCATCATCTATACCGACTACATTCTCATTCTCTCGGTCTATGACCCCCGCGGTGGTCTCCGAATTAACATGGGGAGCAAACCGTTCGGAGAGGTCTCGCGGGTCGAGCAGCTGGACGAGTCTAAAGTCCTAATCATCTTCGAATTTGGCACCACTTTCAAATGGTGTCTCAAGACCGCCAAGGGGCACAAATTGAGATCCATCAAGACCACCACCAGCGGGACGGCTTTTGCCACGAGGCCTAGAGATCCTGAGAATCCGAACCGCATTACAGGCATGGCGTACATCTGCAAGGACGGAGCTGAAGATGTGCTGTGTATCTTGTGTGGCGGCGTGGAGCTGAAGCGCAAGACGCTACCAACCACAGACGCGCAGTCTGTCTCCTGGAGTTCCGATGGAAACTGGATTGCGGTACTTGATACGCCAATCGCCAGTGGTGGGGTGGGGGTCTATTTCTACACTGCTGACGGCAATCACTACATGTCATACCCGCGGGCGCCATATCAGTGGGTTAACGACCTTGGGATCAAAGAGCTGACTTGGTCACCTGTGCGTCCACTCCGCCCTCACCCCGTCGTTGCGCTGTCCGGGTACGAAGGCCAAGTCGTCTTACTAGATTCAAAAACCTTCAGCCGAGCTTTTGCGCCGGACGCGGTATGCGAGCATAGTCGAGTCATCACAAAGATGCACCACCTAGGAGCGATCTTCCAGGAAACAGTGTCCGCATCAGGCGAGAGATCCTACGAACAGCTCCGGGTACCTGTCAACCCGGCCGTAACCAGAGGCAAAGAACCCACGGACCCAAAAGACCTGGGGATCGCCGAAGTATGCTTCAGCTGCGACGGGCAATGGCTCGCCACCCGCGACGAACGTTTCCAATCCACGATCTGGATCTGGACCTGTCCACCAGGCGGACAACCCACCGAACTCGTCACAGTACTATTCCAACACCGCAACGTCCGCAAGATAGCCTTCCACCCTACAGTCCCTATCGATCTCTTCTTCGACTGCGGGGAAGGGATAGTATATCATTACAACCTAGCGATATCTAACGCGCCACCGCGTGCATTGAACCTAGACCAACCAGGCAACTGGACGTATACCTGGATCCCGCACGAGATCGCGGATATCCGCGCCGCGCTCGGGAACGACTCTGCATTTGGGACAGAGGACATGGCGATCCTGGCGAGCAGCAAAACCAAATTCTGTATCGTCTTCCCTTACAAACAACCCGAGCCGGGCCAACCTGTCGTGAACCACGTAACGATGCAACAGCTGCTGCAAACAGGCCACTCTGCCCCTTCCCGAGCCCACTCGCAACGCGGCCAACCCGTCCAAGCCCGACAAGCTGGAAGTCCACAACCACAACAAAACGTAGCAGACGACTCGCCAAGCCATCTAGAAGACTCCCTCGACGAGATCCTCTCAGGTCGCACTCCCGCTCCTCCCGCCGGAGCCCCAGGCGGGAACAGAGAGCACCAGCTCCCGAGTGTCACGAACCAGCAATCCTTCACGCAGATAATCTCTGAGTCGATGGGTTATGAGGATGAGGATGGTGGGGAGGTGACGGGAGGGTTAGATGATACGTTCCGGGAGAAGAAGACGAAGAACAAGGGTAAGAGGGTGGAGGTGACAGCTGAGGAAGTTGGGGAGGAGCGGGATCCGTTGGATGATAGTGAAATTTTTTAAACGAAGGAAAAGGGGATGAAGAGAAGCAGGGTGGAGGAGCAGGTAGAGGAATGCCTCTTTCTTGGCTCAATGAGGACGCCAGAACATTAATTATGACTTATCTTTGCATAAGCAAAGACTTCGGCAGGGCACGATGAGGCAGCATTCTTTTGAGTGATGGAATACGGAGAAAGTCCTTTGGATACATCACGGTTCTTCCCACTATCCCTCAATTCTGTTTCTCGCGTTAGTACTTGTAGAGAGAGAATGTGTATGTGACCTTGAAAACACAATTACTCATAAACGATCTGCTTTGTACAGAATTTGTGATCCCCGAGAGACAGGGGGAAAGCCACTGCAACACGAATGTACTTTTGCGCAAAAGTACACGAGAGAGAAAAAGAAAAGAAAGAAAGAAAAAAAAAGAGGAGTAGGTGGATTACAACTTTCGAAGCGAGGATGTCGATGGAATGATCTCCACCTTGATACACATCCATCCCGTCATCATCACCATCATTACTATTACAAAGAGGCGGCTGAAAACCCCAACCCCTGCAGTGAGAGAGGAAAGACAGAAATCACCGAATCGGCTCGCTCAATGTGAGGCCTTCCGTAATCCATCGACATCTATCCCCTGCCCCTCATAGGGGCCCAAACGCGGTGCATACCGTGCGTCTGCTGAAGCGTGCGACACTTGCAGCCATCCTCTCCCCCGCTGAGCAGACCAAGAGGTGCCATTGTGACCTTGCAGCAAGTGCAGGTGCGACTACTGCGCAAACGGCATGTCGTACGGCCGCGTCCGGAGATGATTGGGGGGGATTGGGGGGCGTGTGGGGGCCTGGTGTAGAGGATGAGGGGTCCTTATCTGCTGGTGCCGGTGCCGCTGTCGCGAATGGAGAGCGGGGTAGGATACAGGCGGGAAGGGCGGAGGGGGTGGTTTCGCTGTGGATGGGTGTGGACGGGTGGTTGGGAGAGGAGGGAATGGGAGATGCGTTGCTGCTGCTGCTGCTCCTGCTGCTGCTGCTGCTGCTGCCGGTGGTGTCGGTGACGTTGTTGCGGTGGGTAAGTCTGGTGAGTCTTCGCGGCAGCAGCTTTGACCCCCGCGAAAGAATTCCGCTGGATGTCGAAATTGGCATAATACTCCCTCGCCGCACGCAAGGCCTCCGCAACCGGGCCAACCAATGGCTGATCAGGCGGCAGCTGGGGGAGATGATCGACCGTGGGTGGGGAGGAAAAGGCCCAGCCCGATGTGAGGAGGGGAAGATTGTGAGATCGGGCGAGGTGAGCATCGGTGGCGTGGAGACTGGGGAGGTTGCCGGGGACGTAAGGGGTTTTCTTGTTGCCGGTCCATTCGAAGAAAGCGGTTGGGTTGGGCGGGATGGGGGGTTGCTGGAAGTGCTGCGGAATTGGGTTTGGGGTGTGGTTGTGGAGATCTATGCCTTGGAGTGGGAAGGAGGTTTGTAGGGTAGTCTGACGGGATGCTTCAAGCGGCTGTGTTGATTGGGAGCTTGTGTCGAGGCTTCGGTCAGGTGGGTTCTGTGAATCCCGCGGTTTTGGTGGCTGCGCCGTCTCCGATCGGGGTGAGCATAGATCGACAACCACCTTCTCGGATTCCAGAGTCTCCTCTCGTCGGCATGCTTTCTTTTCGTTCATGGAACATTCAAGATCCTCCTCATCAGCAGCCTTCCTCTTATTCCGTTTTCTAGGAACTCGATGCTCAGACTCAGAGTCAACCGTATAATCGGGATTGGGGACGAGGATCTCATCCGATGGCGTGCCGTCTTCTTCATAGCACCAAGTGTCCGCCCTCTGTTGTCGCGAGGTGGGCGGTAAGACATCCCATTTCGCTCGTGACTCTGGCGACACCTCACAGAAGCGTGCTGGAAATGGATTGTTAGTAAAGGCTCAGACATTGCTGTTCCCAAGGGGGAGAATCATACTCAGCTCGACGTGTTTCTTCAATTCGGACTCAGTGGTGAAGAGTCTACCACAGCAGCCGCAGTGTCGAACTTTGTCTCGGAGTCTGTCAGCTGCCGAGCATGTTAGTAATTCCCTGGAAATTCCATACATAAGGATGGCTTACGAAGGATGTGATGTACGACCATCATGTGCCGCCTGAGGCTTGTGACTTTCTTGAAGGGACCGCCTTGGCCATCGCAGCCATATCTGCATCTCAGCAGGTATTTTGGCTCTGGGACTGGTTTTTTTCGAGACTTCTTCTCGGTAGGGTCGTCGTTGTGTGATGCAGACGGGAAGTCGGCTGCTCGCTCGCTCGAGGCTTTGTCGACGCCGACTGTCCGTGAAGGAGCAGGGCCAGAAAAGGTAGAAGACGAAGTTGCATGTAACGATGGATCTACGTTGGAACCAAGCTGACGTTCTTCAGGAACGGGGACTGAGGCCGGTACTGGTGGCGGCGGATGGGGCAGTGGTACTGGAGGCAGACAAAGCGGCATCTTGTGATTTTGGCGTATCGCAGATTGTCGGAGCGATTAAAAATGATTGTAGATACTGATGGATGAGCGATGCAAAGCGTTGTCTTCGCAGCATAAGTCGAGCAGCGAAATGCCGGCGAGATGTTGGTCAGAGAAGTGACGAGCAGGCGGTGGTGCGGGTGGGAAAGATTCAGTGAAGCCGAATCGACTTGAGTTGCAGTAATCAGAGTGGATGTTACGCAGCACTCGATCTGCTGTGTGTTGGGGTTAATCGACAATGGTCAATCGACAATAGCCGGGGGTGGGATGGAAGCCGCCTCTACCGCTGCCGTCAGGTTGAGAGTGTGAAGTGAGGTCAAACGGATCATGGTGTCTCTCTGCCGGAAGACGGAGAGGCGGGTGAGTAATGAAAGGGAGCCTATTTTCCTACGCAGCAATAGAGTTGGGGATGAGAAACATCTGTCCCACTCGCTACAGGCATACCAGCTCTCGCGAAAGCGTTTGCATGAATTCACGAGCAATTGTCTATCAGTGAATTCGCCAGTGCGCTTTCCGTTTCTCTTCATACTATGTATCCAAGAGCGAGGATGGTGGGGCTGCAGTGCAATAGAGTTGGCCAGGGTCGTTCATGACTTCCAAGGTTCCGTCTGTGACCAAGCATCACGGTGATATATTACGATACCTACCTACCTCGTCCTAGGGCACTCAATGGTATCAATTACTTCCATGGTATCGTGGCGGGCTGTACAGTCTATCGCGTATCGCCGACGCCTTCTACTCCCAATATACGGTGATGCATTCCATGTTGGAAGTGTGGACAACCGGTATTGGCCATCAGGATGTGCCGTCTCCCACTTCCGCCATTGCAGGTTGAAGCTTGTGGTTGAAGAGACCTTACCGTATCGTGTGTCATACATAATATCTTCTTCTGCAGAGGAGGGAAGGAAGAGAAAGAGGGTAGTAGACAGGGAAAGTGC
Source organism: Hortaea sp. C3G1500-4 (assembly GCA_022701445.1). Lineage (NCBI taxonomy): Eukaryota > Fungi > Ascomycota > Dothideomycetes > Mycosphaerellales > Teratosphaeriaceae > Hortaea > Hortaea sp. C3G1500-4. The sequence goes on along the minus strand of JAJVDI010000007.1, from coordinate 1,245,945 downwards.
CATGTGAAGTGAGGTTGAAGTTCCCGCCATCACCACCGCCCTCATCCCGATTACCTAACCCAGAAAGGACGCGGGGCAAATTCCTTGGCGCGAGCGAGCGGAGGGGCGAGAAGATGCGTCATAACCCAAAAGCGTCAATCACATGCAATTCGACCTCGATTTCTTTTCCTGCTTTTCTCCCCCTCTACCTCAACCCCCCTTTCCTATACCAACCTTATCCGCTTGACCCCTACTACAAGTTATCAAGCCCCAACCATGCCCTCCGCCCAAATCAACCAACCCTCGAATCAAATCCGCCTAACCAACGTCTCCCTCGTCCGGCTAAAAAAAGGCAAGAAGAAATTCGAAATAGCATGCTACAAAAACACAGTTACCTCTTTCCGCGCGGGGAACGAGACAGACCTCGACAACGTGCTACAAATCCCCAACGTCTTCCTAAACGTGAATAAAGGGCAAGTGGCGCCGAACGAGGAGCTGAAGAAAGCGTTCCCGGGGATGACGCGGGATGAAGTCGTGCTGGAGATTCTGAATAAAGGCGAAATCCAGGTCGGGGAGAAGGAGCGCGGGGTGGAGTTGGAGCGGGTACATAGGGAAGTTGTCGAGATGGTGGCGGGAAGGTTGGTGGATCCGAAGAGTAAGCGGGTGTATACCACGGGGATGATTGAGAAGGCGCTGGATCAGCTGAGTAGTCAGGGGGGACATGCGGGACGGCAGGCGGGGAAGGGGAAGCAGGGTGGTGGTGGCGCGGAAGAAGACCGGAGTAAGAGTCGCGGAGGGGAGGCACCGGACTCGAATGCAGGCACACCGAAGAAGACGACCGATACACAACCCGGCGACGGAGGAGCGGAAATCAAGTCCAAACCCAAACCGAAATGGACAGGCGTCACGACGAACAAATCCTCCAAATCCCAAGCCCTGGAAGCAATGAAAGCCCTGATCGCACACCAACCGATCCCCGTCGCCAAAGCGCGCATGCGCCTACGCATCACCTGCCCGACCTCCATCCTCAAACAAAACGTAAAACTCACGCCCCAACCCTCGGGCGACGAGCAACCGGAAAAAGGTTCCGTAAAAGACAAGATCCTAAGCTATGTCGAAGCGGTCGAGAACCAAGACGTGGTGGGCGAGGAATGGGAGTGTGTGGGGTTTGTGGAACCGGGAAGTTTCAAGACGTTGAGTGATTTTATAAGTACGCAGACGAAAGGGCGGGCGAGGGCGGAGGTGTTGGATATGGCTGTGACTAGTGAGGGGGACTAAGAGAGATGGGGGGAAGTATGAGCAGAGAGAGGAGGAGGAGGAGGAAAAGTTTCGATGGGGGAGGAGGGTCGGGGGGTGATGAGGGGGGTAGGAGGGCATCATGGTCACGGTTGGGGATATGATTTTTGTTCTTTTCTTTTTCTTTTTCTTTTTTTTTTTTTTTTACTTGTTGGCGCCTCAGCGTTCGAGCGAAAATTAAAAGGATGAAAGCTTATATGACAACACTTGAAATGTGTCAAAACAAAAGAACCGTTTGCTTTGGCCCTGAAAAGAGATCTATTTCATTTTCATTTTTCATTTCTCTCCCTCCGCTCCCACTTACTTGGAACTTCAGATTTCCCGCGAATCCTTCCCGAAGCCAGGGCTTTCTCATATACCTACCGAAGAAAAGATCTATAGATAAGAGAGGGAAACTCAGCCCCCCCCCCCCCCCCCCAAAAAAACCAAAAAGAAAACAGCCCCAGCACATCACTATGTGGAGCAGATGTTAGAACACTCGACTCACTTTTTGGAAAGCAGTGAAAAAGGGAAAGGAGACGATAGAGCGTCTACGTTCGTAGAGTTCAAGAGGAAAATTACCGGAGCCAAAGGAGAAGATAAAAAAAAAAAAAAAAAAAGGGGGTGATTAGAAAAAGTGCGAACGAAGGGACAGGGGAAAAACATATTGATATTTAAACAAAGGAAAAGGAGGGAAAGAGCGAAACCCAGAACGTCGGGGCGATACCACGTCAAGAGCGGAGTTTTTGAAGGCGAGATAGAAGACTTCAATAAAGGGGCCCCTGAAAGATCCATTTTTCGTACTTTAGAGATGGGCTGGTCTGCTCCGAGGGGGAGAGAAAGAGAGAGAGGGAGAGAGAGAGAGGGAGGCCAGATCCCCGGAATCCCCGAGTCCGGAAACCACCCCTCTTCTAAACTCCACTCACTCGTCCTCCTCAACAACCCCAACCCCTCCAACTAAAGCGACCTCCGTCCAACCGTGCAGACCCACCCCAGATTGTGGCGGGACCTCTTACAACTTGCTACTACGCCCACCCTCACAGCTCAAAACCTCCCCATACTTTCTTCCCAACGACCCCAGCGCCCCCTCCAAAACCCGCATCCCCTGCACCAGTCTCCTCTCCATCAACTTCGGCGCGACGACCTGCACACTCAACATCCCACCCAACCAAACCCCTCGATCCCCCTTAGTCCAAAGCTCGCGATTAATTTGATCCCAACCATTCAGCGGGGGCAGCGAACCACCCCGAGGAAGCTCAGCCGAAAGATCCTCGGGGAGGAGAGGACGGACAGGCAAGATGCCGGCGGGGAGGTCGAGGAGGTTGAAGAGGGAGGTGTAGTTGGTGGTATTCCAGGAATCGATCAGGGGAACGGGGTGAGGGGCGGGGGGGCAGAGGATGAGATCGAGAGACCTCGGTGGCTTGGTCTTGTTGGGCGTCTGAGTCGCGTCCGGCGGGGATGAAGATGAGGAGGAGGAGGAGGAGGAAGAGGAAGAGGGGAGCCAGTACCCGCCGTCCTTGCGAAAAACGTTCAGGAATTCGGTCTGGAGGGCGGAGATCTGGGATTTGAGGTCGCGGACCTGATCGAGGGTTTTGGCGGGACGGCGTTTGAGGCGGTTTTGGAGCCAGGGGGATAAAGGTTCGCCGGTCTGGGCGAGGACGTCGAACCAGTAGTTCGCGCCGTCGAGGGACATGACGCCGTTGAAGGTCTTGAGACATTTGGGACCGAGGGGGGAGAGGTTGAGGTCGATGACTTCGATGGGGTGCCAGAAGGGCAGAGGTGGGTGGCGGAGGTGGTGGGAGATTTCTTCCATGAGGTTGGCGATGGGGGGCAGGGGGAGAGTGTGGCCGTCGGTGCGCATGATGCCGATGCGTAGGGGCTTTATGGGACGGGGGGAGGGAGGGGGAAGGAGTGGGAGTTGTTGGGTCCAGGAATGTGGGAGGACGTCTGGGTCGAAGAGCCAAGGGGATGCATCGCCGACTACGCGGAGGAGGAGCTCGCAGTCCCTTACCGTCCTCGCGATGGGACCAGCGGTGGCTTCGATTCCGAGCTTGCTACTCCCAGGCAGGGAACCTGCTTCTTGTCCGGCGTACGGTACGCGTCCATGGGAAGGTTTGACGCCGACAAGACCATTGCACATGGCGGGGATACGGATACTACCACCCACATCGGTTCCGATGCCCAATGGAGAACCACGCATAGCGATCAATGCACCTTCGCCACCAGAGCTCCCACCAGCCGTTAATGCTGTATTAGCAGGGTTAAGCGTGCGACCGAAGACGTTATTATGCGAGTCCAATGCGGCAAGCGTCAGCGGGATGTTTGTCTTGCAATATAAGACTGCACCCTGTTGAAGCAACAGGTCAACCAAAGCGGAGTTGGTCTCGGCAGGTTTAAAGCAAAGCGCGGCTGCACCGATCGAAGCATCATAGCCCTTGACTTTGAAAGTGTCCTTGAGAGAGATAGGCAGACCGTGCAGTGGTCCGATGGGTGATCCGGATTTGTTCATTTCATCGTCCAGCTGTGTGGCTCGGGCAATGGCATCGTCGAAGAAGATCTCGGTGAGACAGTTGGTGAGCTGGTGAGCAATGGCTGCTCGCTTGCAGAAGGCTGTTGTTACATCGACGGCTTTGAGTTTGCCAGATGACAGGGCGGCGACTAGAGCAGAAGCGTCGTAGTTTTCCGTGATATCTAGTTCTTGGTCTGAAAGAAGACCACATTCACGAGGCACAGTGAGAACGTTGGTTCGGCTTTGAGCCGGGATATGGGACGAAGGGAGTTTCCATTGGGACGGAATCCGATCAGCCCGCTCCCGTTGCTTGCGGGCTGCGATGTCTTGCCAAATCTCGGGCATTGTGAAATATATACAATCGAGGAGGAGACATATTGCATCGCAGTCACAGCAAGAGAAGATGGGATGGGAAGGTGTTTAAGTGGAGGTGGTGAGTTTCAGCCGAGGCTCTGAAGGAAAAGTTCCCAATGGCTCGCTTGACGCGGGCGCTAGCGGATGTCCAAAATCGCAGCAGTGCAGCACCGAGGCGGGTGAAGTGAGGTCAATGCGAGATGCGCTCGCAGCCAAGCTCACGACGTCATTCTCGGCGTTCGGGAACTATACCTCCGTATGCCCCGCGACCTGGGAGCAACAACCTTAACAAAGATGCTGATGGTGATCGAGGATAACACAAATCACGTGCGTCGATAGCAAGAAAGATAGACCGGCCATGGACAAATTCAAAGGCTTGGCCAAAGGCGGCTGGCATCCCGCTGGAGATCGTGGCATCTCGCGCGACAGTTGGAGATCAGACCTCAAGGGCATTGCAACCGGCAAGAAGGAGGACCCGTATTCGACTCAAGCCCGCCGCGATCACCAGTCCGCCCCTCTATCCAGTTTGAGAGATCCCAGCAGTTTCGGTGCGCCACCTAAGCACACCGGAGCCTATGGAAGCGGCGGCGGCGCCACGGGCTTCTCCAGTCCCGGCAGGCCAGGTGGAGGTGGGGGTGGAGGTGCAGGTGCAGGTGCTCTGCCACCGTCCAGTGGAGGCTTAGGCGGACCAATTCCGACGCCGTCACGAAGACAGCAGCAACCTGTGGAAGACGAACCGCCGAAACCTCCGGAGCCATACCGGATGGACACCAGCGGGCTGAAGACCGATCACTTGCCTAAACCGCCAGTAAGACGGGGGGATGGAGCAGGAAGTCCGGCAGGATCAGGACCAGGACCAGGAGCAGGAAGAACGGCATCACCATCCCTACCAGCGAGGAATGCTTCACCAAAAGTCCCACCCAGACAGACACCACCCCTACCATCGAGAGCCCCTGCCGCTGCCGCCAAGCCACCACCCGCACTCCCTCCCCGCATGACCGAGAACCCGAACGAATACACCCCCCCACCACCCCCGACCTACGGCGAAGCAATGAAACCCGGCACCGACGCAGGACAGATCGACGAGGGAGCCGCAAGCCGTCTAGGCCAAGCCGGGGTCTCCGTCCCGGGATTCGGTATCGGGGGACAACCAAACCAACAACAACAGCCGAGCCAACCCCAAGGACACAGCGGCCAACTAGGCGAGCTCCAACAGCGATTTTCGCGTATGAACACTGGATCCCAACCCTCTGCAACCCCTGCCCAACCACAACCACCAGCATCAAACTCCTCTTCTCCGGCGGCAGCAGCAGCAGCGAAGAAATCCGCACCCCCGCCGCCGAAGAAGAAGAGTACACTAACAGGTGCGGGACAAGCTCCGCCCCAGCAGCAGCAAGGGAATGCAGAGCCTGCGCCGCCGCCTTTGCCGCTGTCTAGTAAACCGAAGCCGGGGAGCTGATGTAGGGTTAGAAGGGTGGAGAGTTTGGAAAGTGGGAATCTACTATCGAGTGTGCTGTTCCCTGGGGAGAGCGAGATTTATGTACGTGGGCCGCTGACATAGCGCCGGTGAGCGAGATGTGAGAGATGGCGACGCTCATCCTGACATACATAAGTCCAGGAACAAGCCGCGAGTGGGAACCCAGAGACGAGCTATAATCAGACGAGGCGAGTTCGGCACAGGAATGCAACACGTAGGGATTGGCAAGGCGGCTCGTGATGGCTTGACTTGCCCTTCCGAGAGGGCCCGGGACCAAGAGTTTCCGTAAGGAAATCAGACATACAACACCCAAGCCGGGGGCTCTCACGAAACCGAACCGGGCACGCGGCACTACTCAGCTCGGGCCAGTCAGATATCAGTCCGGGGAGGTGGAAATCAGGAGCCGTCAAAGTGGCTGGTTTCGTCAAAGGAAGTTGTATAGTGTAGTTCCGTGTTTAGAGAGAAGGGGAAGTGTGCGATGGGAGATCGTGGAAGAAGAGGGCTCGGGGAATGAAGGTACGATAGACCATAGATTAGGCAGCTGGTCCTTGGTATGGCTCTAGGAACAGAAAGTCCTCATTGACACGCCATGCGTTTCAATGAAACCTTCCTCCTGTTCATTCGTCGCATGAGTGCGTAATTTTTTAATTCCTTTTTCCTTTGCCTTTTCCTGTCCCTCTCCATGAACCTTCTCAATTCCGAAAATGCAGGGTCCCCAGAAAGGAGGAATACGTTCGCGACTTAATCCAAACAATTTGAAAGCACTTTTTTTTTTTTCTTTTCGTTTCTTTTCTTCTCTTTTTCCCACTTCGGTCAGGGGCGGGTTGGGGGAATAGGAGTAGCAGAGTTGAAGAGGCGGGAATCCCGGAGCACTCGTCGAAGAGAGAGAGGGAGAGAGCACAAAGGGAAGGAAGCCGGTCTTAAGGTAGACGGCAAGTCTCAAACAGACAAGAGGTTTGGAGAGAAGGACAGAGGGGACGAGTCGAAGACGAAAACCCAGTTATGCAGAGAGGAAGCCCGGATTGTCGGCTGGTACCAGGGGCCCGGCCTGGGCAGTATGGGAATATTATGTCCTAAACGTTTAATTTGAAAGTGCATTAAGGCGAGGAGGAGGCGAGGCAAAAGCGAGCTAAGAAAAAGAAAAATTGGGAGAGGAAGAGAGAAAGGAAGGGGAAAGGGGGGGAGTAGCAGAAATCATTAAGACCGTTCAAAGCGGGAGTTCCCTTCTTCACACGTCCTCTTTCTTTCATTTTTGGCGATAACGAGATGGCACAGTCACACTTCCTCATCACGCGCGCAACTACATGTTTGGCTAACGAAGTCAAGGATTAACTCCAGAAAAAGAAAAGAAAAGAAAAAGAAAAGAAAAGAAAAAGAAAGTAGCAAGATCATTTACGAGTTTTTTTTTTCTTTTCTTTTCTTTTTTTCTTCTTTGGGTCATGTCCAAATTTTCCTAACTATGAATATCTTCATCCCACCACCATCGCCACCTCCTCCTCTTCCTCCTCCTCCTCCCCATCCTTCTCAACTACTCTTCCTCTCCCTCCCTCGACCCATCTCCCTACCTTGGCTCCCTTCCCCAACAAGCAAAAACCCCCTGCTAATAAGGGACCCCCTTCCCCCTAACCCTCTCCAGCAACTCCTCAGGCAAATCCCCCTCGGCCACAATCCCCAACTGCAACGCATCGCTCCAGAACCACAGGGCGCGGTGCTGCGCATAACCCAAGTAATCGAATTCCTCTTCGACGTTCTCGTCCTCGTCGGCGACGGTACGCTCGGACTGCGCGGTGTCCATGCGCGCGAGCTCGCGGTACTCGTCCCCGCGCTCGCCGAGCTCTTCACGGGCGGCTTCCTCGCCTGCCGTCTCGGGGGAGGTTTCTTGAGGAGGTGCGGAGGCGGCAAAGTCCGGCATCCCCGGGACTTTGGCTTGCACGATCCCCCAGGCGACCCATTGGGTGGTGTTGGCTAGACGCCAGAGGCGGGTCTCGTGCAGTAAGCGCGCGACGTCTGCGTCTTCTGCGGCGGTGCTCTCGGTAATTTCGTCTTGGGAGGGTTGAGAGGAGGGTCCAGCGCCGGGTGGTGCTCTGGCGTCGAGCATGAAGTCGGAGTAGTTGGACGTAGGTTTTGGCCGAGAGCCCATAGAGTCTAGCGAGGTCGAAGATCCCGTGGGAGGGTTCAAAGGGGTCATTTTCGGTGTTGAGACGCTATGCTGCGGTTGGTGTCGGATGTATGCGCGAACGAAGCGGTCTTGCTCCTCGGGGGTTGGGTAGCGGGCAGTATTACAAGCATAAGGCTTTCGCTCATCGTGGTAGTTGTAGGTCCACTCAGTGAAATGGTTGGCGAACTCTAAACCAGGACAGTTCGCATTGGCATACTCGAAGTCGATGACCACAAGCTGTTTGTGCGTGTTGGCCGGGAGCAGGAGTGGCGATTCGCCGGTAGGCATCATCCGAAGGATATTGCCGTACTGCGTATCGTTATGCGCAAAGACAAGACGATCCTTGACTTTGTCAACGCCACCGTACTGCTGCTCCAACCAGGTGCGGTACCTCTCCACCGTCCGCCTGAAGCTCTTCCACGGCATGCCGCAGATGTAGCCACGGCGCTTCCAGGCTTCCTGTCCAGAGGGCTTCGCACCTGGCTCTAGAACTCGGATTTGCTCGTCGAGCCAAGAAACGACTCGCTCAACTCGATCAACCCATTTGTCCCAGTTGAGCCACACGAAGGGCCCGCTTTCCCGCTCCTTAGGCAGTAACTCAATACCTTCGTGCAGCTCACGCATACGCTTTGCAATCTGCCGGCTAGTGTCCGGGTTGCGTAATTCCTCGGGAGTCAGTGGTTGCGCATGGAAGTATTCTTCAAACCGTCCATTGGCAAAGGTACCGAGTAGTCGTGGCCCAATGTGCTTCCGCGCCAGTCTCCGCAGAATGGCCAATTCAGCATCACGATCGATGAGATGTTCGACCTGGGGACCATAAATACGTAAGAGTAGCTTCGGCGGCGGCTTCCGTGGCTTAGGCTTGCTGTTGCCATTCTCATCCTGCCCATCTCGAGGCGGTAGGTCCGACGGCGGAGACACGACGTAAACGGCATTCGTCAAAGCCCCGCTCAAGCGCTGTACCGTTATAGCATGACACATCTCCAAGGGGACTTTCCGCCAACCCTTCAAACGGAGAGTATGCGCCAGCCTCACAATCTCGAACTTGAATTTCGTCCAAGCATCTTGGTCACGGAAAGACGTAGACCGGGTTAACTCGTCGCCACTAGACACGTCAGATTCTTCCGAAGCGCCACCGGTGTAAGATAGCGTCTTCGAATTGTCAAGCACTGCATCGCAAGAGGGGACAGCAGCCTCGCCGCTTTCGAAATAGTCGGTGTCGGAAGAGACGGTTGAAGCCTTCCGAGCATGCAACTTCTTGAGGGAAGATTTGTGACGTAGGAGACTAAGTGGCGTCTTACGCAAAGGAAGGGGGCGAGAGATACTCAGCGTAGTCTTCAGAATGTTCTCAAGCTTGTCAAGATCAGGTTTTTCATCAGGCGAGTCCGCAGTCTTGGACTCTGCTAGCTTGTTCCTCTCATCACTGATCCAGGAGGAGACTTGCTCGACCAAGACATCTAGCTGTCTAGCTGGCGTACGTTGGTCCTGGATTGCGTCTTTGTCATCGCCATCCGCCGAACCGTCAGCAGGTGCCCTGGGAGGAGGACTGGTACCACCACCACGGCTGGAGGTCTTCTCAGATGAGAGGCCTTTGGATCGATGTTTCTTTGGCGTGTTAGAATGCTCGAGGTCGAATGTGTCTTGGCTCTTTTGCCTGGCAAGCATGAGTGGCGAAATACCCTCGCTCTGTGGGGCAATGGACACAGCTGTGATGGAGAAGAAGAGTAAGCATGATTCATACGGATTGACCGGCCTTGAAACATGGCTGCACTGCGCGCAAAAACGTGGAGGATAACAATCATGTAGGAAGAGAAACACTGGAGTGCTCACATACATTTCGGGGTCGACCGAGGCGACATGGTGTGCTTGATCCCCAAGATAGAACTCGGCGACGCACATCCTGGCGGGTCCTGTTGCTTCAGGATACTGTTGAGCTTCGGCGAAGCATTCTCGTCGTTGGGCATCTCGCGAGTCCTGTTTACCGGGACACAAGTTACGTGTCCAAAGGTCCGAAGGATGCAGCGAACGTGGGTTGAAGCTCAGTAGTCAGTTCAAACAAGTCCGCCGCACGCCGCCGCCTCCGAAACTTTGTCGCTGCTGTCCGCTGGGGACGGAATTTGATGACGTGCGTGTGGGGTGCGGGGCTCCGACGAGAATTTGGAAATGAAGCTCGTGAATCATTGAGGAAGTGCAAGTGAAGGAAAAAGACGTTTTGACGCAGTAGTATCCTTATCTTGGTCATGAGCCACCGGGGCAGGCGGCATGATTTCTCGCGACTGGACTGCGACGCGACGGACGGGGCCCGGGCCGCTGCCGTCAAGCCATTGGCCAATCGCGGCGGAATCTGACAGGCCCCATCTCAAGGCTAATCAAAGCTTTACGAGACACCACATGTCTTCAGCGGTGGATGAGATACTCTGGATTCGAAGTGAGGTCATATCGTTGCGCAGGAGCGAGGAAAGCCGGAAATCTTCCAGTTTCAGTCCCGCGGCCAACATACCAATGACAAGAAACTGGCATGCAATCCAGCAAATGCCAAATTCCAAAGGGTTCCCGCCGTCCATGGGCCAGCCAGACCCAAAGCTCAGCAAAGTCTACGAGGAGAGCAACGCACATAACAATCATGATAAGATCTACTTGTACAAGGTGATATTTCTTGGACCTATATAGCCATAAGATGGGACTTGAGGCAAACACGATCGAAACTAGCATACATCCGCCGCCCGGGTCCCCTTCCAAAAAAAAAAAAAAAAAAAAAAAGATCGACTAAAAAACCCCCAAGTCGAACCATCCCAGCGATTGCCAAAACCAAATACGCAGAAGCAGAAGTTTGTCCCGCCGTAGGGGTATATCCGAAAATGGGGTGTAGTTCATTCCATCATTAATGCCGCCGTAAAACAAAAGTAGAAAGACTGTTTTGGGTGAGAAAAAGGGTTTCCAGCCGTAATCCATACCTCGAGCGCAAACCCCCAGTTTTTCCATCGTCACTCATTCCAGATCAAAGTAAATCATTTGCGAAGCAAAATTGACCGGGTCCGATTTACACGCCTTCTCCAGCTTGCCCAGCATCTTGTGAGCGCGGTCGGGGGGGTACGTCTCAAGGATCTTGACTTTGAGTTCCGGCCACTCGATGAACTGGTTCCTGCGGCCCTTGATATCGTGCTTAAGATGGGTTTTGAAATGGTCGGTCGCGTTGTCGCCGCGGGCGCTGCCTTTGCTTTTGCAACCCAGCAGCGGACAGGGGTAGTCGCGGCTCGGGCTGTGGCTTTTCTGGTGGCGTTTGAGGTGTTCGCTGCGTTCGAAGGAGTTGCCGCAGTGGCATTTGTGGGGTTTGAGGACGGGGTTGTTTTGGACGACGACTTTGCCTTCTTTCGTAAAGTGGCAGTTGCCTTCGACCCAGACCTCGCAGTGAATGGCTTGGTTTTTCCAGAACGCGCGGGGGATGTTGGATTTGCCGCCGCGCTTGACTGACTTTTTACGCGTGCGCTGAGGTGAGGTCTGCATGATGGGGTAACCTGAGCTGGTCGTAGGACTGGTGAGCGGCTCCGGCTTGACCATCACGTATCCCTGGTCCTCTGTATACATGCTGTGGTCAGCCTCCGGCGTCGATGCCTCGGGGAAATCGAAAGCCGAGAAGCTGCTGGTTGCAGACACGAGCCCGGGTGTCACATCCTGGGTATTGCAGTAGTCAGGGTACTCGACCATCGACCAATCTTCTCCCGGGGACAGCTGAGAAGGAACGACCAGTTGTGGCTGCGCAAGGTTCGATGTTGTATGGTCGTACATGTTCCCAGAGCCTGCTGTCGTCGTGTCGACGGATAGACCGTGTCCGAGCTTAGTGTGCGACTCGTATTGGAAGTTGGACGCAAACTGAGGAACGTCTTGGAAGAGAGCCGGCCGGAGATCAACGTCTTCCATCGAGCTCATTGCATTGCCGTGGGTATGCATCCATTGAGACGGCGCAGCATCCATATGGGTGTCCATATCATTCATCGAGGTCGCATGTTGTGGTGATGAGTACATCAGACCCCCATCCTGGCCCGGCGAAACACAGAGCTGAGCCATTTTAGGATCCGGTAAAGTGTCTTGGTACTGCTGCATGCCAAAGTGATCCTGTATCTGCGTTGCCAAATTGCTCGTATGCTGCGTCCACTGACTGCGTAGGGGGTTGTGCGAGTAGTTGTTCACGTGTACTGGGGTGACTGGCATGGAGATGGCGCCGTTGGGATGGGCAGAAAAGGCCTGATCAGTATCAAGAGAGTTGGCAAGAGAGCCGCGACGACTTTCGTGGGCCGACTGAGGCGGCGTGAGCCAGCCGCCAAAAGACACAGCCGTTGCGTGCTTTGGATCGTGCAGGCGGGTATCCAAGTCCGGTAGGTCGAACCCGGGCCGATGACGAGACGGAGTGGTCAAGTTGGAAGACATGGTGTATTCTAGACATTGTGTTAGATCTTCTGGCTCGACCGGAACATGCCTCTCGCAAATGACATACAAAGCAAAAAGGCCGCCAGGGTAAACATCAAATCAAGCACGGAGGAACTGATCAATCACAAGAGAAGACAGGAGGGACAGTGTGTCAGTGGAAGACAGACCTGTACAAAGGGTCTTCGAGGAGGCATGTGGCTTTTTCAACTCATGGCATGGGGAGGAGAAAGCACGAATCTGATGCTCGAAAACGAGTGGTCGACTTACCATTGTGGAACATAGTCCAATTCGAGGGCTCGACCTCTCTCAACATGACGAGCGCGGAGATGTCAGGGTCCTGGAAGGGGTGTCCTGTCCCTGACGGTTAGTGGCCGATCCGGATTGCGCGCAAGTATGTGCATCTGCCAGGCACAGAGCGTAGCCCCGGGGAACGATGAACACTCACCCAAATCGCGGGCTCGGATGGGCAACACTAGGCGATTAATTTCCCCAGAGGCCGTCTGGACTGTTGTCAAGAGAGCAAGGGGTGCCGAGGTCCGTCTGTGATCGAGAGCTGTCGACGACGACGAACAAACATGAAGTTGCTGTAAGACGAAGTACAGTGAGGAAGAGGGTGTGCTAACTGCAGCTTTCGGAAAGGGCCTTGCGGAGGGAAGAGGAGTATTTGTGCAGCCGTCTTGGTTGGGGTCCTTCAAGTGGTAGCCTCGAGCAAAAGCACAGAGCTTTCCACGGCAGTGGTTCGAGGAAGCTGGAGGGGGTGTACTGGAGTGTGGTCGGCTTCCATTGCAACGTCAGCCTCTGAACGCCATCTCTCGGTGGAATGCAACTGCACAAGCCTTACCAGGCACGCAAGCACTTCTTGTTCAGGCATCAAACTCTCCGTATGAAGGGTCTCAAGACGCCGAAAACGTCTCTAGAAGACGATTTGAATCTTCGACGGACCATAATATTGACCATAGTAGCGGTCTAGCAACCCCATCTCCAAATCTACGTCTCCCACTTCTTCACCATACGCACAGACTTGTTTCAGACACTGAACGAGCAGCGATTGGATCTCATTACGGCCCCGTCCGAGGTCTTCTACGGTTGCTCTGCTCGCACCGATATGCCCAGGCCAAGGGTGCAGCAGTTGGAAATCTACTGGATCCTGCAAAGCATTCTCGGTTGTGCAACGGGACCCCAAACCACTTATGAAGAGATCAGTGTAGGGATGGTGACTCTGCAGTCCTTCCGGAGTTGGACTGAGGCTGCACTGCCCGTTATGCACAGCTGTTTCGAGGGGTTCAAGTGGAGGCAAGATGTGGCGCAAATGTCTGCTGCTGTTGTGTTTAAACAGCTGCTCCCCACGCCCCGTAGGCTGGATCTGCAGCTCGCCTCTCACACACACATCTCAAATGCCGCCACCCGCCGGATAGCAACATTTTGACAGGTGCGTCGGTTGCAACGGTTTCTTCAGCTTCACGTGTGGATATGACTTGTCGATGTGTCGATTCGATCTCGAGTCTTCGCCGCATTAAGCCTCGATTGTGGGAAGTGGAGGGTAAATACTTGTTGGTTGCACAATCCGCAGAGACATGGGATGATCCTTGTGCGCTCGGCTGCCAAAGCGCTTAGTCAAGTCGTAGCGAGCGTCTTCTCCACCAAACAATGTACGCTAAGGCAGTTTTCGAATGCGCTCCTACAACATAGCATTCAACTGGCAGTCTTCTTCTAGTCTGAGCAAAGTCGAGATAAAGTTGACTTTATAATCAAGCGCGCGCGTCTTTGACTTTTGTCCCTCGAACCCAAAATATGCCGTTCATTCCCATTGTAGCAAATGCGCTTAAACGCAGACCGGGAAATAGACAGACACAGGAGACTGAAAGGGCTTTTCTGGTTCCTGGTGGCGCTACTGCTGCGCGTTCCTGATCTTCATGCCGTCCTGGCCATCGCATGCAAGTATTGCCCGGCGAGAAACGTTTCAAGAAGCGCGTATCCTTGCCTCCAAACATCCAACGCCCAGAAATGAGCGCCTCTAAGGAGCAAAATACACGCCAGATGCAGCCGCCCTGCAGCATTGCTTGCTTCGGATCTACACTCATCGATGGGGAACCCATGTTTCACCCATTCTTTTACCAGTTTATCCTGAAAGTCTAGCCCCGCACTCGAGGCGTGCGATACTGCTGACATCCCCTTGCTATTGCCGCTCAAGGTGATGCTGTGTGTGCGTCAGGCGTTACACCAGGGCCTCTTAGATAACGGGCCGCAAAAGAACATGGCCACTGAATGTGTTGCCCGCAAAACCCACAAGCTGGGGTTACATGGGTTCCTTCTTCGCCGCAAAATGAAAGGCTCCGATTTGCAGGAGGTGGGGCGTCTACCTTTGTAGCCAGCCGTCTATCGCCTAGGGACTAGATCCTGGCTTTTGCGACCTGAAGAGATCGACAGGCACGACTTCGATAGACTTTGTGACAGCCGGCTTTGGACAGATCGAGTGCAGGCATCCACCGATAACATTATGCGCGACCGGGTGGTGCGGGCAAAAGACAAGGATCGCTGGCAATCCGTGTGGATTTGGAATATGACACGACGGTCATGTGCTGAGAATCTCATCTTCACTGCGGGCTCATCGCAAAAAAAGGTGCTTCAACGTTTCGCAGAAACCGCTGTGGCATGGTTACACGAACATATGTCAGCTGAAAGAAGAGGTGCCTAATCATACATTGCCGGCCAAACATCCATACATGAGTCGTTGTTATTCTGACCCCGCAGTCAGAACACGGCAGCAGTCCGACACCTTCATACTTGCTTGTTCAAGCTTTGCTGTCCGGCCATTCCTGACAAGACCATCACACAAACCTGCACCGACGGAGCGGGTTCTAGGCCAAGACAGTCGACCGGCCCTTTGCGGCAGCCAGCTTCTGTATCGACCAGCAGATCTTTCTCACAATGTCGACCAGCCGCCATTTGCACCTTCGGTAGAATTCGTGGGCTTGTTGACAGCATGGAACCCTCCTCCATATGCCGGCACGGATTCTCCGTACATTGGGACAAACGAGGGCGGTTGAGCTTGTGTCGGAGGAGGTGAGGCTTGGTGAAGAGTCTTGTCTGGTTCCACAAAATTCGGTTGTGTAGCAGTCGCTTCGGTCGGTCGGTCGTCAGACACTCCGTTGGCAGCAGGCGTCGGCTCTGCATCGGCAGCTTCGCTCCCAGGGGCCGGCGTGCCGTTGGAGGTGGCCTTTTCTACAGCTTCTCTACCTTGTCTTGCCAGCTCTCTCGCCTTTTCCAGGCCTTCTTCGTCAACTCTCATCTGCTCGGCTAGCTCGCGCTCCCGTTGCTCCTCCTTCTCACCAAGCGCCTCAAGGTCTTCGAGTGGATTACTATCCTCATCTTCGCTTTCCTCGTAGTCGTCGTGGTGATTATGCATCATTTCGCTACCAGCACGCTCATTAGCGCCATCCATATAGCCATTTACCGATCTTTCGTAATTTGTATCATTTGGTGACGGCGCTTCCATAAGTTGGTCGATTTCACCTAATTCGTCGCGCGACACATCTCGCCAGTGGCATCGAGCATGCTTCTTAGTACATCCAGCGCAGGACGTCAGATTCTTGACGCAATCCATGCGGAGCCGTCTGCATCTATCACAAGGTGGCATTACACGGGTGCCACGGGGTAGGCTGTCCATGTGTGCTTGACACAGAGGCCGAAATGGCTGGGTGCTTTCGAGTGCTGGCGGCAATGGTCGACTGAAATTGTGCTTGCTAGTACCATTCCCAGCATTATAGGAATGTGTTCCCATACTGACAGACGGGCGCTGGGCACTGCCAGTGCCATTGCCACCGCGGCCCGGCGCATTATGATGGCCTGGGGTCGCTTCCTTGTCAGTTGCGATGTGCGCAGGCGCCGGGGAGAGAGAGGAGTCGAATCCATCAACGCGGTCATGTTCATGCTTAGAAGTTTGCGGGTCGAACATGACGGTCGAAGGGTGCCTCGAATGCGGCGGAGCAGCTGAAGCCTGATTTTGGGGCAAAGCTTCGAAGTGTCTCAACAATTCGCTTCGGACTGTGGCAAGGTCGGTGTCCGCAGATGGTTTCACGTGCGGAGTGTTTCCAGAGCTGAACCCGGACAGAGGGGCCGTTGTCGTCTGTACCGCACTGGCCTTCGCAGGTGTTCCGCTTCCGCCTTCTGCCCTGCGCTCCAAAATGGCAGATCTTCTGCCCTTCAGTCGGTGACTGAGCTGCCGTGTCCTCGCCGCTACCATGTCGGCCACATTGGTCAGCTCTTTCAACTTTGTCTCGAGCACATCGCAGGTGCCAACCTCCTTTTCTTCATCTTCCCAAATGGGCAGCGGCGGGATCAGCTCCTGGCAGCGGCCACTGTTAATGAAGATAAAGTCCTCTTCGCTGATCTGCACGCGCAGCTGCTTCTGCGGGTAGTAGAATTGGCAAACGCGCTTGCCTTCGGAGAAAGTGCTGAGGTTGAACTGGCCGGGATGTGAGCGCGCAAACTCGATGACCTCGAGCCAGGTAATAGTGTGGCCAGAGTCGTCCGCATTGGTGACCGAGCCCTTATGATGCGACGCGACAATCTTGGGCGGAGCGTCGAAGCAGCGTTCGAATCGCTTGATCAGGATGGGGCCAAGCGGGCGTGCACCGAGGTTGGAGGCCAGGCTTTCATGGCGGTCGAGCACATTGCTGTAGGCGGAGAGGAGCTGGACCAGGTTGGGTAGGGTGTCTTCCTTGGTCAGCAAGGGCAGGTCGTCGTGGGTGTGACGGGCCAGGTAGTTGATGCTGAGTTGGTTGCCGGTCTTGCTGGCCTTGGCGGCGGGCGCCGAAGGGGTCGAGGCGGAATCTTCCCGCTTGCGTTTGGCGGCGGCGGCGGTGGTGGAGGTGTCGGACGGGGTCAGCGGCTCCATCGCGACGACCTGCGGAGGCAGAGCGGGGATGATGGGGGAGGTGGAGGAAGGGGAGAGGAGAGGGTCAGGAGTGGGCAGGATGGGCGAAGGAAAGCAGCGGAGTGGGAGGACAGATTAGTGCCTCTCCGCCGCCCGAGCGGCCGCCAACGGGAACAGGTCGGCGTGGGTGCGCTGAGAACCCCTCTCTTCTGCTGCGCGGCTGCGCCTGGCGGGATGGGGCGCCTCCGCCTGGTCTCCGCCTCGCCAACGCGCATCGTCATCATTCGGGACCGGCGGCGCGGGTGCCTGAGGATGGCGCCAGTCCTGTACACCCGCCGCGTGGCTGCGGACCGGGCTGTCGACGGGATGAGAAGAGGATAGCCTCACCTACCTGGGTACAGGACGTTCCCAATGGGTTCCCAATGGGTGCCCGACTCGGCATTTTTACTTGCTGCATCTGCCACCTCAGGCCTGTGGGCGCCCGGCGGCTGTGCCCAGGTGTGCCCAGGTGGACGCGACCAGTGCCGGGGGTGAAGGAGCGGCCGAGAAGGCGCAGCTTCAGCTTCCACTTCCACGTCCGGTGCACCTCCCCTCTCCCACGCTCGGACCATCGCTGTCGCCCCGAGCTCCACCGGCCGCTCCCCGCTAGCCCCGAAAAGTTTGGCGCGGCCGGAAGCACCTGCAGTGATGGCAAAGGGAATAATCCCGCCCGCTGCCCAGTGATTCAAACGGAAGAACTGACGGTAGCCATTACTCCTCAGCCTGATCTAATGTCGGAACGGGGCAATTTCAGAGGCGGCCGTGGTGCTCGCGGCGATCGGGGTGGCCGAGGTGGCGGTGAGCGCGGCGGCCGTGGCGGAAGCCATGCCCAGGGCGGCGACAAGAAGAAGGAGAACATCCTCAACCTGGACAAGTATATGGATAAGGAAATCACCGTCAAGTTCAATGGCGGCCGCGAAGGTAAATGAATCCTGCGTTCCAAGCTCATCCTCAATGAAACATTGCTAATACCTACGTGCACAAGTTACTGGCACCCTGAAAGGATATGACCAACTGATGAACCTGGTTCTGGATAGTGTGAAGGAGATCACGAGAGGTCCGTACCAGTCGAGAACTAGCTGGCGATCGAGTACTGATTCTCATGCAGATGACGAGGGCAATACGAGCTCTCGCAACCTGGGCTTGCTTGTGGCAAGGGGCACTCTGCTTGTTTTGATTTCCCCTGTGGATGGCAGTGAGGAGATCGAGAATCCATTCGTACAGGCCGAGGACGACGAGTAAACGCGATGGATGCGACAAACGTCGACAGAGAAGGGCAGGGGGTCAGATGAAGACTCACCCCGATGCGAAAGGCCAGTGACAGCCTGTCTGCCCACAACGCTAAAGGCAGCTGATTCGACGGTCGAACGGACGACTAAATGTGATGAGCGATGTTACGAGTTCGACACATGCTTGGAGTGACGGTAAGATGTACAAAAGTAGCGAGAGACGTCGACGCAGTCGCGTCCATGTGGTATCATCCCAGGCACAGCATCATTTAAAAGATGGCATGGACGGGGAATTTCAGCATTAGCCCTTCACTCCAAATGATCCAGCAGCGATGTGCACCAGAATCGTATGCACGACTGACAAGCGGGTACTCGTCTCAGACCTCTCATGACTCATTCTTATTGATCCTTATTGCCCTGCAAAAATCTCATTATTCGTTTTGGCAAGATCTAATTGACTTGGCACAGGATCTGGTGGTGACACGGACAACGGATAACGACATGCAGGCTCTGCCTCGGATAAGGTGCACTTTGCAGGCGAGTGCTTCTGCCGGAACGATTTCTGGACAACGGAAGCCCTGTAAAGGCGCATGTACTACGCAAAAACTACATATTTAGTACGCGCGACTGGGCGACACAATCTCAGGCGGATATCACGGTATTCGAACGAAGTGAGCCGTTAAGTCCAGCTTTCGGTTATCGGCACCGAACCCCGCCGATGTAGGAGCCGCGCGGACGATCATGAAGCATGGGACTTGGCCGCCCGGCCAATGTGCATTCTTAAATAGATAATCGTTTCTCAACACCGGACTTTAACTAAGCTGTTGCTCTATCGAAGTGCTATGCGTTCTCACTCTAGCGAAGAATTGCAGGAAATTCATCACACAGATAGAACATCTCTGGAGTCCTCACCTCACACTGAAGATGGAGATCGATCGTCTTTACACAACGAGCAGCGAATACGTCCAACAGGACAGGAAACCTTGGGCGGGACTATAGCAGCTAAACAGCCAGCACAAAGCACTAGAGATGCCTCCGGACTATCACTACAACGCACTGTATCAACAGGCCCACCATATACGATATTCGATGGACACACGAAAGCCTTTATCATTTTATCAGTCTCCATCTCCGCCTTAATTTCACCATTCGGCGCAACAACTTTCTATCCAGCACTGAATGACCTTGCCCGAGACCTCCATGTCACGCCTTCGCTCATCAACCTATCATTAACAACATACATGGTATGTGTGCCTGTGAAGAAAATTCTACGCCCCCGTTGACCTCTCTAACCATCAGATTGCCCAAGCAATCGCCCCGGCCATAATCGCCGGCATGTCGGATAACAGTGGTCGCCGGCTCTCCTTCATAATCTGCTTCATTATCTTCTGCGTCGCCAACATCGGACTGGCGTTACAAACGAATTACGCCGCTCTCTTGATCCTGAGAATGGTCCAAGCGTTTGGCTGTTCTGCCGCGATAGCGCTTTCAACTGCGGTTGTTGCAGATATAGCGACCAGCGCAGAGAGAGGTAGGTATATGGGCTATGCGACCGCGGGCTTGCTATTAGGTCCAGCTTTTGGCCCGACGATAGGAGGTCTTTTTGCAGAATACCTCGGCTGGCGCTGGACATTCTGGTTCCTGGCGATCTTCTCTGGGGTACTACTTGTCATCTTCGGTCTGTTTTTCCCAGAGACTTGTCGGAATGTTGTCGGGAACGGTTCAGTCCCTGCAAAAGGTGTCAATCAGTCTCTGCTTGGGTATCTGCAGCAGCGAAGACATGCGCGGCAGGCTGCACGGGATTGTGATGATGATCAACAGTCCGTCCATTCGTCGGTGCATCAGAAGAAGAAAGTCCCATTCCCCAATCCCTTAGCTACACTCAAGCTGCTAGGCGACAAGGAAACCTGTATCGTCCTCCTCTACAACGGCCTCTTCTTCACCGGCATGATGGTCGCCACAGCCGTAATCCCCGAACTCTTCGCAACAATCTACGACCTGAGCACCCTCTACGTCGGCCTCTGCTACATCGCCATGGGAGTCGGGAGTCTGACCTCCGCACTGACCATGGGCCACGTAGTAGACTGGAATTTCCGCCGGCACGCCCGCAAACTCGGGATTCCCCTAACGAAAGGCAAACAACAAGACCTCAGCGACTTCCCGATCGAGCGCGTCCGGTTCGAAGTCATCCTCCCCGGCCACATCATCGGCACCCTCGCCTTCATCGTCTTCGGCTGGACCTTGAAATTCCAGACCTCCCTCGCGGGACCGGAAATAGCGCTGTATTTCATCGGGCTCGGCGTCTCCACCGCGTTCAACATCACTAATACCCTGCTCATCGACCTGCACCGCGACCGGCCGGCCACCGCGACCGCAGCCGTGAACTTCGTGCGCTGTCTCATGTCGGCCGGTGGCGCTGCGGCGATTATTCCCATGTGCGACGCTATGACGCCCGGGTGGGCGTTTACGTTCATTGCACTGGTGTATGTAGTGTTGATTTCGGTGATTTTTTTGCTTATGGCGAAGGGGCAGAAGTGGAGGAATGAGGCGAGGGAGAAACGGGTAAGGAAGACGGAGGAGGTGGAAGCGAGGGCTTTGGCTGATGTGGAGGAAAGTCCGCGGGAGGGTAGTTGTGGTAGTGGGGATGACGGGTCGTTGTCTGGTGGGGTGGCGCAGGAGACAGGTAAAGCTGGATGAAACGAATTCGAGTCTTGAGTTTCTTGTTAGAAAAAAAAAAAAAAAAAAAAACAGATAATCCTACTGGCTTTGTAGAGCTTCTTTTCATTGGATTGCAGTATTTTTCTCTTAATTTTGTACTGGGAACGAGCCGTAGCCACTTCTCCGGACAAATATACAACGAAGACTGGACTACTCCTCAAATGGCGAGAACCGTGCCAACCATTCCATAGCCTCTCTCTGCTGTAGCTCAAGAATCTTTCGTCGCCCCTCACTTCTAACGCTGATAAGGCACTCGAACTTCTGCGGTCGCACATTAAACCCATCAGTGTATGCAAAGATATCGTATTCCCGTCCTTCGATGGGCAAGATGTCGTACGCCCAGATGAATTTGGCCAAGGCGATGAAGAGGCTATTATTTGCCAGGTCCGCGCCTGGACAAATTCTCCTCCCCCATCCGAAAGAGCTATGTCCAGCTTTCGCAGGATGCACTTTGCTGCCTTCGTAGAGCTGTGTCTTGAATCCCATAGCTTCTCGTTCGGAGGCGGACAAGAATCGGATAGGATCGAAGTGATGCGGATCAGGGTAGTAATCTTCATTGAGGTTGATGGCCCAGTTGTTCCCTAAGACTGTGGTTTCTGCTGGGATGCGATAGCCATTGTAAACGTCTGGTTCAGTCGTGGCATGCGGAGTACCACCAAGGACAGCAACAGCACGCCAGCGTAGAGTCTCCTTGCAAAGCGCTCTGATATATGGTAGGTGTGGCTCGTCTGCAAAGGTCGGGGTTCGATCGTGTCCTATTACTGAGTCCAGTTCGGCTTGTGCGATCTTCAATACGCTGGGATGAGTGACCAGAGCTAAGAATGCCGAGCACAGAGTTGATGCTGTGGTGTCTGAGCCTGCGCCGAACAATGAAGCAGGCACATACGAGAAGTGCTTTTCGCTGAGTGGTAACGGCTCTTTCTCCTTTAGCTCAAGCAACAGCTTGCAAAGACTATCAGGCACAGCGGTTGTCTGCCCGTGCGCTTTACTCGCTGCCAATTCTTCCTTGACCATTTCCACAAGCGCAACATTTGCTTGTCCTTCCTCATCCCCCATCGCCTGGACTTCTCGCTTCCAAGGCGCAAGCGCAGCAGGAACCTTAGCCAGCAGCGGAAAAGTCTCAGCGAGGTACTTGCCAGGCACATTCAAGCTCGCCATGTTATGCATGAACCGGAAACGATCATGAATCACTTTTGCGTTCAACGAGTCAATCCGATGTCCATAAGCAACGCAAAAGACCACACTACTCGTGAACCTCTCCAGCTCCTTCTCCCACCCCTCCGGATTCTCAAGGAGTGCATAGCACAGCCTACCAGCCTCCGCCTCCTGAGTAGGCTTATACAGTCTCAACGCCTTCGGATTCAACGCCTGATGGAGAAGTTTCCGCCTTGCACTCCAGGCTTTGCCGTAAGGTTGCGTCAAGATAGAGCTGTTGCCGTTATAGACTTCGCCCATGACGACCATTCGAGGGCGGGAACTGTACTTGTTGCTACGCTTTTCCATCAGGTCCACGGCGACGTTTGGGTCGGAGATGACTAGGGTGGGCTTTCGCCCGATCCAGAGGGTGAAGATGGGACCGTACTTGTCTGCCCATTTCTGGAATTGGATCCAAGGTTTTGTTTTGGGGATGTCGAACTTGTTGCCGATGAATGGCAATGGGGTTGGGCCGGGTGGCAATCGCAGCCATGTGATAATATCTTGCGCGAGAATTGCTGCTGGTACGACTATCAGTGCAGCAGCGAAGAGTAGTAGAGAATGAAGCGTCAAGTACGAGGAGATAATGCTTGGAGACATGGCCTGCTTGTTATTGGAGTCTTCACTTTCGGTTTTGAGGACTTGATCGACCTGATATTATAATGCCAGAGGTATTCACATTCGAGTGTTACATCCGCCGTGTGCTCGGCAGTTCTTGCAGTACCATTGCCGAAACATGCAATTCAATTGAAAGTTGCAGACTGTTGCATTAGCTGGAGTGGGTTGGACGGCATAAGAGCTAAGGTCAGCTTCTCCGCATTCGTATGTACTGTATCGGCAAAAACGGGTTTCGTACATACCGAAGTCGGACACACGTTCGTCTTCCGAAGGCATGGCGAGTTAGAAAAATAAGATTCGGATGCAGGTATGTATGAGCTCAGCAGATTGATATGTAAATTCATGAGGCCTTTAATTCATGAGGCTGTTAATATCATAGCTGAGACTTCCTCTGTTCGAAGTCTCATTGTCTCTCCTGTACTGATAGTAAAGACTGACCCAATCCATTCTCCCAGAAGCACACATTCCAGGCCTGCAGTCGATACCAAAGATGAGCAATCGTCTGCTCGTCAATGTAGTAGATCAAATCAATCGACGTGTTCACTCATCCTCCCATAATTTGTCCTCCTCATCTTCAACCTCGATGGACCTTTTGACGCCTTCCAGGAGGCGACCATCGGTGGTCGATATCCCATCTTCGTACCCGGTTGCAGGATTTGTGCGTGACTCCGGTGCTACACTTTCTCTCATTGCTCGTTTAAGGGCTTCCTCGTCAGAAAGTCCCATGTTGTAGTCCTCGCTATCCACCTCAGTTGCCGCCCGCCTATTTGCGAAAGGACTTGCTGACATATATCCAGTATTCGCAGGCTCGCTCCTGGGGTGGGACATCGGGCGAAGACCTGAGTTGCTGGTTGCAGCCCCCTCTACGTCGCCCCATCTACTGAATGGGCGAAAATCCTGGTGTGGAGAATGCGAGGCATTGCGCTCTTGTCCTGTTTCCTCGGGAGAAGAGAAGCGGTTGGAAGAATAAGTCCGTGACCTGCTTTTATCTCTTGGATTCTCACTTGGGCGACGACTAAAAATATAGTCATCTTCGTACTCTGTGTTCGCGGTATGAGCGGTTGTGAAGTTGTTTGAATGTTGGTTGTGAATATCGCTGCTGGGATTGCCCGTGAAAGGTTGGGGGTTATTTCCACCATTGCTTCCTAACCCTCCGCTCATCAGGGTAACGGAATTTTGACGTCGCGTGTGATGTCTGACACTGTCCTCAGCGTCGAAAGACTGAGTAGCGTTGTCCTCTTGATCACGCTGGGCTCCAAAATTGGCTTTTGCAACTTTGGCTTGTTTGGATTGGGTCTCTCGTTTGCGTTTATTCGGGATATTGCTAGAGCGTCCAGTGCCAGAATTGCCTGCAGAGGCATTCTTCTTTGCAATTGGCGGTGGTGGAGGTGCCATCTCCGAGTCAGCTCGCAATCGAGATGCTTGTCCAATGTTGCTTTCAAAGCCGGAGTCCTCAGACACAACCTCTTCCTGCTCTCGCTCAGCCGTAGCCGTAGCTACAGCACCTGCCGAAGATCTTGCTCGCCTGTTGCATTTCTTGTACAACTTAGCTGCTTCAAAGAACTTGTACCATCTTGTGTCATGTAGCCGATGGAGGTCTTTCTCCATAGCTCTCTCCTCACGACGCTTATCTGTGCTCAGATACTTGTATGCATCAGCCATGAATTGCTTTTGCAAAGCCAACTTCTCCTTCTTTTCTGCTGCTTGAAAAGTCTTCCAGTCAAACGGAGGAAACCACGCAACTTCGCCGGTCATCGGTTCACGATAGCCAGGATCCCCGGCAGAGAGTTTGTAAAGGCCTATTTCTGCGCCGCCATTGCCATCATAAACAGGAGCATCTCCGTCTTCAGAGGCAATAGGCTCGTACCATACGGGCGACCAGTCGCAAAGTCGCCATCCCACCAGGAGGCGTTGCTGGTCAAAGACGATTGCCTTATCCATTACTTTAGGATCGTGTCTGAAAGGCTGTTCCGACAGGACGTTCGTGCAACTGGTTGTATGCGTGCCGATCGGGAAACACGATTTGCAAGACGTTCAGCCCGGAATTGACAATTCTTGTGATGTCGGCTCTTCCAATCGCACTGAAACGGAATGCAATCAACGCTGGATTGCTCACCCAGGTAACGTGAGCAGAATACCTTTTTTAGTCGTCGACAGATTGTCTCACTAAATTTGTGGAATGCTGCTGAAGTGTAGTCCGCGGATGAGCAATAATGAGCAGTCAGGTCAACTTACTGCTTCGGAATGGTTTGGATGAAGCCGAAGCAGTGGCGGAGGATATCCCACGTCGACAAACTGTTGTTGTGAGAGAGAAAGGTTGAAGAAAGGTCAGAGAGAAGATCCGATGGAAAGTTGTAGAGAAAGCCAGAGAAAGTCAGGGAGAAGGTTGAGGAGAAGATCAGAGTGAAGGAACAAGCCTCGGATGACACTTGTCACCTCCAAAGAGTGAACTAGAGGTGTATGGAAAAAGCACATGAAGATGCTCGATGGAAAGGGGGAGCATGTGCCAAAGGATGAACCGATTTCTTGCACTTGCGCTCTAGACCTGATGAAAGTGAAGCATCGCATGAACTTCTCAGACTCCCCACAAGCCAGGCAAGCTGCGAAAGGTATCAATGTTGCAGACCGGCGATGACTTTCGACCAGTTCTGATATGCATGTGCTTCGGCATCATGATTCAAGATCCACTCCTCCCTCTTCAACTTGATGGATTCAGGATCCTTCTTCACCCGGTCGAAGTCAGCTTTATGCCACTTGTCTCTCGTCGTCTCACCTGTCTTCTGGGCTGCCTTCACACGATCGTATCGCATGGCTTCGAAGGCTTTGAGCGCAAGAGGCGCTTTTTGTTTGCCTGCAAGCTCTAGACAGACGGCAATGCATGCGCCATCCTCCATTGCTTGGCTCGCACCCTGGATGCTGGTCTAGAGATGGCATCAAACGAGTGTCAGCGTTTGAATCTCTTCAAGAACCATGGGGCAATTTCGTCGTACGTACAGGCAAGAACGGGTGAGCTGCATCTCCAATGAGTGAAATCCTAGCTTTAGGAGAGATCCAAGTAGGCAACGGGTCCCGATAGACCAGCTTCCAATCAATGAGCTTCTCAGGTGGCGTCATGCGCACGATCGTATGGACAGCCGGATCCCAGCCTTCTAGTATGCGACAAGCGTCTTCGTGATCACCAGGTTCGGACCACCCTTCGTCAACATCACGATCGTCTTTATGTGTGCAGACCCAGGAGAACTCCTTTCCGTCTTTGATCGAAGCAGCCAGGAAATGAATGTCAGGACCAAGCCATCCGGTATGTGTGTCACCATTGATGACCATGTCCTTCGTCAAATCGTTTTTCGCGAGCTCGGCGCTATCCATCCAAGCGCGGTACACGGCGTAACCACTTGCCTTTGGTTTGTCGTCGTATCCCAGCACGAGCGTGCGGGCTTTGCTTCTCACACCATCCGCTCCGAGCACAACGTCGGCAGAGATGCGATCGCCGTTGGAGATAACACCAGCCTCGTCGTCGTTCTCCCAGTACTCAGAAACCTGCTGACCCAATCTGATCTCAACACCTTGCTCGATGGCATAATCGAACAAGATCTTGTGAATCTCGCCTCGATGGCCATTGTACCGCTTTCCAAAATTCGCTTCCTCAGAACCCCAGTACTGCGTATAGATGTGCTCGCCCTTCCAGTCGTTGAACGTAATATGGTCACTGACATGACAAATGGGGGCGAGCTTCTCCGGGACGCCTGGCCAACGTTGAAAGATCCGACCCGAATTGGAGCCGAAGGATATGATGTCTCCTAGTTGAACGTTGGTGTTCCGGTAAGATTCCAGGACCAGACAGCTGTGGCCTTTGCGAATACACTCAATGGCCGCTGTCAATCCAGCGAAACCAGCACCGACTACGATGACTTGGATGCCTGTTTGCGTACGTTTGTCGAGGGTTGAGTCATCTCTGTTTGATTGGTCGTCCAGAGCGTGAGGCGCCATCTTTGCAACAGACTTGACGCTTCGCAACCTTACTTGACAGGTTTGTTAGAAAACATCGTAGACACTTTTGTACATGCCATGGTTGCGAACACGAGAAACAGCTCGGCTCTTGACGACCACCAAGTGCCGACGGTGAGGTCCGAAGATCCACGAGGCGAGACGGGAGAAGTTGTTCGCCTAAAGCCATCCCACGCGGGACAATCTCCACTTTTTTGCGGTTGCGGGGTACTCCATGGGGTAGCTGCAGGAATGGGTTCTGCGTCCCGGGCTATTACAGCCGATAAGATGGACCACAGATAGTCGAGAGAGTCTAATACGGGCAGTGGTAGCTGAGCGGTACTTCTCATTCTCGGGTTGGGATAGTCCGGAACGTGGTGCCAAGTCTACTTTGGTACATTGCATCCTGTACTGCAGGTAGCTCCAAAGACCCAAACATCTGCCGAAGTGCTACTCTCCACTTCATGAAGCTCATTGGTACCAAGAGGAGTATGATCAGCAAGATATGGACGCAGGTCCCGCAAAAGCTGCTTGTGATATGGGAGTAGCAGACGCGGCAGATGGCAGTTCTCCTTTGCCGTGCAGGTAGCTTTGTACTTGGTTTCTTACTCCCTCCTCTATCCATATATTCCCAGTTTCACAGTGCCAGTTCTTCAAACAGCCCCAAGTGTCTGATCAATTTGGGCGTTGATATCAGTACAGCATGCCTTTCGGAATACTAGATTGTAATCGGATGGAGGTGGTGCCTGGCACTGTCAGTCAAAACGACTCCCTGTGATTTCGAGAAGTCAGCTAACAGCAAAAGGCTCTCCTCCGAGACCAAGAAGATCTCCCAGAAGAACTACGAGGAGTCTCATCGGGTCAGTTGAAGCACGGTACCGGCCGCTTCTCCCACGTAGTCCTCATCCCACAACCATCGGACTCGCCTAACGATCCACTAAACTGGCCCCTTTGGAAGAAAGACCTCATACTCTTCATCACCTCGATGAATGCCTCGATCGTCGGCGCCTACGGGCCCATGCTAGGGCCTGGATTCGTGCCGATTTCAGCACAACTCGGCATCACCGTCAACACTCTGTCGCAGGCCACAGCATGGCTTGTCCTGACCCTAGGCCTCTGCGTCTTCTTCTTCAATCCGGCTGCTAAAATCTGGGGCAAAAGGCCTATCTACGTCCTTTGTAGCTTGTTGCTAGTTGTCGTCTCGATCTGGGGCGCTGTGGCGGATACATACAGCTCCTTCTTGGGTTCCAGAATCGTAGGTGCGCTTGGAATGGCACCCTACGAGGTTCTAGTCCAGGCTACGATCAGCGACCTTTACTTCGTCCACCAACGAGCTACCCGCATCGCAGTCTGGAACCTCTTCTTGCTCTGCGGCATCTGCGGTGCCGGGTTTGTTTCCGGATACATCATTGAGAACCTTGGCTATGAGTGGACCTTTGGCATATGTGCTATCCTGTTCGGCATATTCGGAATCGGTGTCTTGTTCTTCGTTCCAGAGACGACTTACATCCGGCAAACAGTGACTTCCATGCCGCTCGCTAAGACGGGTATTCAGGACCAGGAGCGAGGAGCTGAGAATGAGAAGTTCGACGAGAAAGGAGTCCATGTAGAGTTCCACCAAGTGCCCAAGCAGATCTCAGGAAATGGTTCGTCCAGCGAGGCGGCGACAGAGCCAAAGATGAGCTATCTCCAATCGCTCAAACTCTTCACCGGACGATATTCGGACGCCAAAATCTGGAAGATCTTCACGAGGCCAATCGTGATGTTCTTCTACCCCTGTGTATTATGGGGCTTCTTGATATATGGCACCACTCTCACTTGGATTGTGTAAGTACTCTTCGCAGTAAGTCGTCGATAGGCGGTCCACTAACCTGGCTACACAGTGTCTTTTCTGTTGTCAACGGCGTTCTCTTCACTGAGCCACCGTACAACTTCACCGTCGGGCAGGCCGGCTTGGTCTCAGTGTCGCCGTTCATCTTGTGCATTATTGGAGAAGCAATCTCGGGCCCACTTAACGACTGGATATGTCTGAAGCTCGCTCATCGCAATCATGGCGTCTATGAGCCTGAGTTCCGTCTTGTTCTGATGGTCGTGGTTGTCATTCTGGGCACCGTAGGATTCTACGGCTTCGGGGCCACCGTGCATTATCAAACTCATTGGACAGGACCTGTTCTAACTTTTGGATTTGCCAACATGTGTCTGGCCTTCGGGTCGACTTGCGTCTTCGGCTATGTTCTGGTGAGGCTATCTAGGCTCTGTTTTCAGGTCAGCGCTGACGTTCAAATAGGACTGCTACCCTAAATTGGCCGAGGAGGCCTTTGTTGCGATCAACGCCCGCAACTTTCTGACTTTTGGTCTGACCTATTTTGTGAACAATTGGCTCGAGAAGGACGGGCCATTGGAGGTGTTTAATGTGCTAGGATCCTGCTTCTTGGGCGTCTGCTTACTGACGATTCCTCTATGGATTTTCGGGAAGAGGATTCGCAGCTGGGTGGCGAGGAACAAATTCCTGGATGATTTTATGCGAGACATCTAAAAGTAACGGTGCAATGCCTCCATAGTTTTTACAGACCAATGCCATTCAACAAGTCTCTCTCATGGCTATGTGTCAATCAATCGGGAACAGAGTCTCGTCAGCCGGATGTTGTATACAGCTTCGTTTCAGTTCCTGACACGTAGGCGGACTGGCTTGACGATCGGCCACCTTGGTGCTTGAAGACATGTCAGCCGTTGTCGATCTTCATACTTTTGGATGGTAAAAGCATCCAATATCTTCCAATGCCATCAGCGGTGGTATATCTTTGGAAGGCAACTTGGCGATGGGTGCAAAGTCGCAGCGGGGAGCAAAGGTGTTTTCAATGCACGGACGAGCTTTGAGGCTGTGCTCACCGTACCGGCTCTCCGCCACCTCCCTTACTTCCCACATCTCAGTCTCTCTTGATTGATGTTCCGACATCACTGCAGATAACTATGTAAATAGACAGGACGTGGCAGCCATAAGCTTTACGTGATGCGCAAGAGCGAGCGCAGGCAGCTGAGAATGCGGCGTGGAGATTTAAATTCGTGTCCCTTGCCACGTCTCGGATTCGCAAAGCACCAACGCTCCACTGATGCCCGCAGTCAGCAAGAAGCTGAGCAGTAGCGTCGATACAGGTACGCCCGTAAGCTGATGACAGCTTTCCACTGTGATGGAGACAATATAATGCACTCGCCTAGAGACACAATCACATTTCTTTTGTAAACACCTTCCTACCGCCGCTCTGGAATAGCACGCTCTCGCAATGTCGGATAACACAACTGTCCTCTACGATATCGCTAACAATGCAAAAACCACCTTCTCGCCAAACCCATGGAAATCGCGCCTTGCGCTCAACTTCAAAAATGTCCCCTTTGAAACGGAATGGGTAGAGTACCCAGACATAGAGCCCAAGTTCAAGGCCTTGTACGTCCGTCGGAACCCAGCTACCTTGATTTTATCATCTTCCATTGCTGATCGCGACCAGTGGCATTCCACCCAACCCTGAAGGACCATATAAGTTCACCGACTACACGTCTCCGGCTGTCCGCTTCGCAGACGGGACGTACGTGATGGACTCGCAGGCCATTGCCGAGAAGCTCGAGGCTCTGTATCCGGAGCCCTCGTTCCATCTTGACACAGGCCTGCACGACGAAGCGGCAGCCATTATCCAGGAGCTGATGTGGTCCTTGTTCCCTGACCTGCTGCATCTTCTGCCGAAGGGAGTCTTGAGCGAGCGATCAGCGGTCTACTTCGCCGAAGATCGGAAGCGCCGGTTCGGCATCTCGCTCGACGATCTGGCGGCGGCGAAAGGTGGCGAAGTTGCTTGGGAGGCTGCGCAGCCAAGTATGGCCGCGCTGAAGACTTTTTTGACTTCGAAGAAGAAGGACGAAGGTCCTTTCATCATGGGCAGCACCCCCTCGTACGGCGATCTTATCATCATTGCGCTCTTCCAATCATTAAACGTGGTCAAGAAAGAGTCCCTTGTGCGATTGATCGGCTACTGCTCGGAGTTTGAGAAGTTACACGAAGCCGGCAAGCAATGGGCCAGCTAGTCTGATTACTCGCTGCGGGCCACCACCTGTGCATCCTGCATCGATCAGGCAGGACCAGGGTAAGCAATAGATGATGAGTCGGAGTGTTTTCAGAAAGTATATGGTTAATGAGAATCCAAATCACAAAGCTCATATCATCATTGTTAGTTCTCATAAATTGCAGCTTTGAGCCACGAAACCCACGGCCAGCAACAACTCCAGACGCCGACAATGCTTCTCCACGCCGAGAATGTGTCTACTGCCGTACTCACGCAAAGAAGTCGCGCACTGAAATTGCTTGTAATCGGCAGATAGAGCGCTAGTGAGATCCGTACACGATCTTAATGTTTAGCAGTATACCTCACTCTTCTATTGTGCAGCAAACCCCAACCTCGGTGAACTCTGCGTCTGATCAAAGACAGCAAAGACACTCTTGAGGAAAATATCCCCAAAGATCGAGAACCCGATCCCAGAATCACTCTGAATCCCACCAAAGCAAGTCGTGGTGGAGAGGGGGGCGTAGTTGATATAGCTACCGGGAATCGTGAAAGTATGCCCGCCGATCGCAACATTGAAGTCCGGCAGGTTCGCTGAGCAGGGGAAGATGTAGCCTCCTTGCTGGCTATTGTATGAGGCGCCAGAGACCCGGCTGTAGTAGGCGTTGACGATGGAGTTGGGCAGGTAGAGTAGGGTAGTGCCGGTGTCTGCGATCGCGGTGCCGACGGAGCCTGATGTGCTTCTGCTGGAGCCGATGGAGTATCTGCGACTTTGTGAGTAAAAGGAGAATGTCTTTTTTGAAATCGTGAGAAACTTACCCTCCTGCGGTGAACTGCCAGAAGCCATTTGCGTTGTTCACCGGAGTATAGTAAATCTGTCCCGAGTACTTAGACGAATCAATGTACCCAAAATCATAGCTATAAGCGTCCATTAGAGACCATGACTCTGACAGGAATTTCTAAGGGAAAGATCGACTTACGTTCCGGCCGCACCCTTCTTAAGGTCAGCGGTAAACAGCTTCTGAGCCAACGAGCTCTTAACAGTGTCGAAGAAAGTCGTTTGCTGACGAGGCTCAACGGTATTGATGCTACTGAACGCCAGACCAAGCAGACCATCGTTATCAGTGTCCTGCGTGAACTGGGCAGAGACGGAAGTAGCAGCCTCAACAGCCTGCGAAGTTGCAGTGACACCACCAACGACCACTTTATCGCTGTATACATCTCCCGATGCGCCGGAATTGTCTCCGTACTGGATCGACCAGGTATATCCCGCTTTACGAGTGCCGGAGACGCTTGGGTTGTACCTGGTGTGGCCGGCGGACTGAGATGACGGTGTTTCTGTGGAGAACGCCCATCTGGATAAGATATTAGTATTCAATTTGGCGTGATCAGCTGCAGCACTCACAAATCGGCTGAGCCGGTGTCAAAGTCAAGCATAAGGGTCTGGCCACCAATTTGCACCGGGCTCAAGTAGGAGATATCGTAGGCCTCGGGGACAGCCTTGACACTGCCACTCTGCACAGCAGCAGCGGCTAGCTTGACATCTTCAGGCGCCTGGGCACCCATACGGGCGTACTTCTCGTACGTCTTCATCATATCAACTGGACCGATCCTGGGTACTGAACCGTGAGCGACCTGCTTGATCTGGATTGTCTCTCGGCCGGCGAGCGTAGCAGGTGCAGCGGATACGAAGGTGGCAAAGGCCGCGAAGGCCGCTGAAGAATAGAAAGAAGGCATGGCGAATTGAGAGACGAGACGGCAGGACAGAGGAATCTAGTTGTGGCGGAGGATGTGAGTTGGAGAGAATCAAGGAGAACGACAACACATCGGTACTTATAGAAGGCATTCTCGGTCTAAACAGGCCTTTTTAAATGGCACATAGTCGGTCCAGATCCATTGGCACCGTAGCAGTCGGACATGTTGCCCGTCGTGACCGTCTACTGGAGACTTGAGTGTTCCAAGCGCAGCAGCTCGATAGATCAGGTGGCATATCCGTACAAGCAGCCCTGGGGAGGTGTGGACGATAGATTGCTGATTCTTTCCTTTTAAGGAAGTTCGCAAGGCGTGCATAAATGAACGAGCGTCTGGCGCATGACGCTTGTATAGGTCGGAGCCAAAGACCTTAGCGACGAACATCTGCCACTCACTCTAAAGTTCTCGTTGGTGGACGTGATGCATAGTGCCAGGAGCCATGCAAAGGCTAGAAGCATCCCCGTATATCTTCCGCGATAGTACAATGCCATGTCTGATGTTTGATTCGCGTTCAGCCAGGTTGGATAGTAACCCAGGTTGTTCGTCGGCTATACTCGATATGATATGCTCTGCCAACAAGGGATAGTAGGAGTTCTTAGTACAATCTGCTATTCCCTGCAGTCACAGGTCGAAGAGCCGAATGAGGAACATCTGCCGTCGAAACCGATCGTCGCTGCCAAGTCGATAGTTTGAGGCGGTTAAAGCTTACAGGGTGCTGCATATTCAGACGCCGACCTATCGTGTTCCACAGAGCGACCTTTTGCTTTTCCCGGCGTTCGTCGTAGGCATGCACCGAAAGACAAGATGGGTCACGCGCCGGACGCAGGTGCATTTGGGCGCTTGCCGGAAGGTACTCTCGAATCATGTCGAGCGGTCCAGCAGGCGTAGATCCATGACAGCAGCCGAGATCACACTCGAGGCGGACGTCTAATCGACAGCCACATCCAGCACCCCTGTTTATGCCATGCATGAACGAGTCTGTACCTGCGCCGGGCAGGAAAGATAAGCATAGGAAGCTCAGAACTTGGCTAGGGTGAAAAGCAAAGATAAGCAATCCATCCCTGCATCTATCTCCGCATAGTTCAAGTGGAGCAGCTGTCAATAATCCGGCCGTGAACCTTTTACGGCATATCTTCGCGCTACTACACATATTGTTCTACTGCATCGGTTGGCATGTTGCCGGCTGAAAAGGCCTTGCCTGGCAGCAACAGTATTGGCGAGGTCCATCAAGGTCGTCTATTACCCTTGGCCACGCAACGATGGGCTATAGTAAAGAAGACACCTGAGTAGCGAGAAAACTTTGCCTTAGCGACGAGTGACATCAAAATAGAATCAGACTGTAGGTAAGCACCACGTGCAGTGCAGTTTTGGCCTTCCCTGTATAGTTAAGAGCGGGAGTGGCTCCACTACTACATCTAGAAGGCAGATCGTTCGAAAATGGAGCTAAAAGACTGAAAGGAGGTGGAGCAGATTTTGGTGAAAGGAAAGACCGGGAAGTCATTTCAAACAGGAAAAAGCACTAATGAAGTATGCAAGGGGAAGCGGTTTGGCCATCAACGAGAAGCCTTCGTCCGTCTTCCTTTTGTGATGGATCATGCTCAGAACTAACTTCCTTTCATCAATTGAAATCTCGATAGAGCTATCCATTCGAGTTTTCAGCTTGTGGACCACAATCGACTTGACCGGCAAGCCAGCCTTCCTTCCAACAGGCGAGTCGATATGGCCGCTGTTGTCCTTTGGCTTATGCAGATTTGCTCGCTTCTACCTCTAGATGTAGCATACAGCCCAACACGGCAACTCGAGCAATAGCTCTTGCGTCCGCGTATCCCGAAGGACATCGCGTTTCTTGCGCATCACTTCCGCATGGTGCTCTAGTTGTTTCACGCTCGCACGCCAAGAACTATCGAAAGCCGTAGCTCCTGAGAGACTGGGCTGCGTGGAGTCTGGTAATGCTAGACTCGTGTCCTTTCCGCCTTCTCTCCCTTTCTCGTTTGGGCGTGCCCTCACGACTTTTTGCAGGATGGGATACATGGTTTCCAACCCTTCCGTGAAATTCTTATGGACCCGGAGTCCGCTCTTCTGGGAACTCCCATCAAGCAGCTCATTGTGCCAGGCATCCACGATTCTGCGGCCGGCGATCTCCTGTCGGAGGAGACTGAGCATCTCCCGAGTGATCTTCTCAGGTGCCTTTTCCGCGACGATGGTGGCGACGTTCTTGTAGGCCTCTACGTCCAGGGGAAGATGGAGCGTCTCGCGTATTGTTCTGCGAATGGATCCGTCATCGTATCGGTAATCAGAGGTGTACTCTCTCTCGATGACAAACATGTAAGCTGAGATTCGGCAGTGCGGCTTGGCAGCTTCGTATAGACACTCAGTGAGCTTGTGGCCTGCTTCTTTGTATAGCGTACGCATATGTGCAATATCAGGAGGCATCCGTTCGTCTGTCTTCAGAAGCATGCGCGAGGATGTCGCCGGCGTTTCTGGTTGTATGACGCTCTCGGCCTGCAGTGCTGGCTTTCTCTTCGCGTTTCCGCTCTCATGGCGTGCTGAAAGGAAGAATCGTCTACGCAGCTTAGAAGCAATGTCACGCCATTCTTTCCTGGCTTCTGGAGTCGCGTCCGGAGCAAATTCACGCTCATATACCAACGGCCGCAACGTCAGTCCCTCCAAACCATCTCTTTTAGCTGTGGTAACACCTGTGCACAGAGAGCAAATCGCCACCTTTCTCATAGCATTTTCCTTAGCCGCGGCAAGCCTAATTAGCTCGCAAAAGCGCTCGCGAGTGCGTAGTTTCCTGCAGATGGCGATGCCCAGAGCCTGCCATTCCTCCCGCCCATCCCAGCAACCGCCGAGACCGCCGCAGGGCGCGTTGAGGTCTTGCGTGAGATACGATGCGTACGGCAGATGCTTGGTCGAAAGGATCAAATCGTCGATCTGCCGCGGTGAAAGGATTCTTTGAGGCCACTCGCAGTCTTGTCGAGCGCTCAGTAGACCAATAGCTCCTCCATCGTACGGAGGCCTTTTCTCTTCGTTTGGCCGATTGCTGCTGCCGATTTCGGCACAGGGATGTGTCAGCACTGCTCGTGTTGCGGCGAGAACTTCGTAAGCGAGGGCTACGACCTGTCTCCTCTCTTCTAGAATCGGATTTTCATCCTCAGATGCAGTGTTATGGCGGAGCAGATTGCAGAGTCTGCCTCGCAGACGTCTTATCCACTCAATCAGCGCCATGGTCGCGATTGCGGCTGAGGAATGTTGTTGGTTGATAGGTCAGGGCAAGTTTATCGTGGAAGACAAGGAAGACTGCAGTCGAAGTCTAGAAGAGGTCGCAGAGACCTCAGTGAAGCTCTCGAGTGAAACTCTCATCCGCGTAACCAATGAATAGCACCAGCTTCATTCTCTCAGCCACAGACCATGCCCTCTGTTGGAACTTTCAGCGTGCCCTCCTTCTCGGCATCACCAGCTTCAGCAGGTAGGTTTACTTCCTTCTTCACCTTCGGGCCCACCTCTTCGGTCTTCCCACCAGGTGGCAAGCCAGACTCAACGGCTTGCTGCTCGTCCTCCTTTGCGGCTTTCTCAGCTGTCACTGTGCTAGCCCCACCATTTGCTTCACCTTTTGCGTCATCGTTTGCGTCGCCGTTTGCTGCACTGTTCGCTTCACCGGCTGACATGCCCTTGTTCCTCGCTTCTTCATCCTCCTGCAACTTCCGCAGATCCTTCTTCGATAGCTGCAAACTCCCCTTCTCCAAGGCCTCCTTGGGTAGCGGTCGCACATACGGCTGACAAACCCAATAAGGCCTCTTGCACCTCCTGACTGCCTCATCGCTGCTCTCAGTAGCATCCCTCACCTCGCCATTCGACTCGACTACTACGTCCTCGTACGCCTGAGGATTCTGGGCATAGTCTAAGAGACCAATCTTGACGGCTTCCTGCGTTAGTCTCAGGACTTCCTCATACGCTTCGATATCGCCGCTTCGGGATCTGGCTAGTGCGTCGCGGACGTTGTGGTGCTTGGAGACAAGCGGGCGCAACATGTGGAAACAATGGCTCTGCATCGCAACCATGTTTGGCTCGTATTTCAGCGCGTCGTCCACCTTGCCCCTTGTCTGCTGAGTGTGCTGTTTCGCCGCGTTCTTCGCCTCGCGCTTCCTCTGCCGCTTGGAGGCCTTGGATTCACGGGTCCATTCGGCGGTGTCTGGAGCTGCCCGTTTGTCTCCTGTCCGCGGCTCTGGTGCTTTTGCGTCCTCTACGGACGCAGCATCTGTGGATTGTGGAAGTGCACTAGGCTCTTCTGCTGACTTTTGTGGCTCCGTTGCAGGTTGATCCGAAGGCAAGAAGAGTGGTTCCCGTGCTGGAGGCTCCTGCTGCAGAACATGCTCATGGATGATGTCCAGGTACCTTCGTAGCACAGCATCCATTCTGTACCCACCTTTGCCGTCCCTGCCTCTCCAATAGTCCGTACCCTCCTGACCGACCGGAGGAGCTTTAGCAAAAATAGAAGGGTCGTACAGATTGCCCTCTGCGCTCATGACAGCGTCTGCGCCGGTGGCATCGAGGCAATCCTGGATGTCGTCATGTTGCAAGATGTTTCCATTTGCGAAAATAACGGTGCCCGGTGGTAACTGCTCCCTCAGATACCTAATCATAGTCCAATCCGCAAGCCCAGTGGCATGACCCTTCATCTCTCTGCGTCTACCGTGAACAGTCAGGCAGCTAGCGCCTGCGCTCAGGATCATTTTCGCATATTCCAGTGTCTTCTCTCTCGTCTCCTGTACCCTAATTTTCGCAGTCACCGGAATGTCCAATTCTCGATGTAGCTTGTTGATAAGCTTGTAAATCGTGTCCCAGTCTTCTTGGAGGAACGCTCCGTAGTTTCCTCGTTTGGCAATGCCCTGTGGACAACCGAGGTTGAGATCCACCGCTTCACAATACGGCTGAACATGCTTTGCGGCCGCCAAATAATGGTCTGGATCATTCGCGCAAAATTGGACGAAGAGCGGTCTGTCATTCTC
This sequence comes from Hortaea sp. C3G1500-4, assembly GCA_022701445.1. Lineage (NCBI taxonomy): Eukaryota > Fungi > Ascomycota > Dothideomycetes > Mycosphaerellales > Teratosphaeriaceae > Hortaea > Hortaea sp. C3G1500-4. The sequence continues at coordinate 1,208,303 of JAJVDI010000007.1, read as the reverse complement.
AGGGTGTCCGTCTAGATACGCTTTCTCTGCTTCCACGTCCTCGAACGGTGGCGGCTGCGGTGATTGTGGCAGAAGTCCATGAGCAGGCTTCAGAGGCTCGAAATGCTGGGTGCGGTATCGGTGGGATTCGGCGAAGAGTTTGGCGTGGAACATGGGCGAGTAGCAGAGGACGCTGCGGCGTAGCTCGGGAGGGAGGAATGAGCGGGTGAGGAGGCGCCATGCGAACTCGGATTGGTCGACCATGGGCGCGACGATGTACTTGGGCGAGCCAATCGACTCATAGAAGGCGCGGCCATGGAGCTTCTGGTTGGCCATGGTTGCGAAAGGTGAGCGGAGGAGAGGGGGGATGGTCTGACTGAAGGAAGGTCGCAAACCTGCCTTGCCTTCTAATGTCGAGAAGAGGTGCTGCAGCTGGCCGGCAGCGCTGGTTATTCTACTGTTTCGCACTGAAGGCAGCATACACTCTTCCACTCCTCTACGATTGTGATGTGAAGTGGGATCGCCGTTGGAAAAAAGTTCGATATGGCTGCCGCCAGTACGGCGTACGAAACTTGCCAGACAGCCAGATCACAAGCTGGCGAATGCAACAACCCACCGGAACACTGGCTAAAGTTACCTGCTCATTAGAAATACAAGACATCGTTGTCAAAAATTAATGTGTTCTCCGAGAAGAACGGTGTGATTATGGCAGTTCTATGATGAAGTACTAGCTGAGTGGATATCGTGCAACTACTTGCATGCTGGAGTCGAGTCGAGATCAAGGCTAATCCTACATAATAGTCCTCCCGCCCTCTTACCACCGAAAACGGGGCATGAACATGCTTCTATTCCAATTAGTTGAGATAATCCGAAATGCTAGATGTACAAAACAACAGCCACCAGCCCTCTAGAACCGCATCATACCATCGTCGTCCAGCCCCTCGAGGAAATACTCCCAATCGAACCACGACATGGCCTCGTCGCCGTCGGCAGGCGGCAGCGTCGAGGGCATCGACGACATATCCATATAGGACGCCGCCGCAGCAGCATCGCTCCTAAGCTGTGTGGACGGATATGACGGTCGAGCTGAAGTATCACTGACCCATTTCTGGGTATCGACGCCGCTCTCAGCGCCAGGGACAGGGCGTCGCCAAAGCGCCCGCGCTTTCTGCATCAGCCGCTCTACCGGTCTCCAGAGGAGCCCGCTCTGCCCGTCGGCTACGCGCTGCGCGTACGCAGCATAGCTCTCCTCTGCAGCTCGCCAGGATCGTTCCGCGATGGGGCTCTGCGGACTCCGACACAGCTCGGCCAAGACGACTGCGATGGCGTACCAGGGGATCCAGGTGTTCCAGCTCCAGAGCGAGAATTCCTGACAGTGTGCACATTCTGAGAAGTTGCTTCTCCCCAGTGCGTACTCCAGCACGACTGTGGCATGCTGCAAGACGTCGACATCATCGCTCGCGGGCGGTCGACCCCTGATCGGCGGGTAAATCGGCCTCCGGAGTATTGTACGCATGTTGGCTGAGATGTATTCCCCGCTCAACACGACGTATCTTGCGAAAGGGTTCGGGGAATCGGCGAGTGCGTATTTCAGACCTTCCACGTGTTCTTCGAAGTTGCGGAAGACCTTGGCTTTTTCTTGCCATACTTCCGTGTCAGTAAGCGTCTCGGCTTTCCCGGGTTGTGTATACCCGATGTTCGTGAATACGTGTTGGTTCATCATTGCGCGGTAGGTCATAAGCGGGAAGGTCATGTCCGTGAAGCGCGTGGGATAGGTTGTATTAATCACTTCTTGAGGCGTCGTCATAAGTTCTTCATCGTTCACATTGCTCGGCCATACAGTGAAATCATCTGCTCCGAGAAGAGGTTTAGTGCCTCGATCGAAAGCAGCCTGTAAGTCAAGAAGACCGATCATGAACCACAGTTGCAGCCGGCATTCCCGATCCAATATCGATTCGTCAGCGTCGCTCTTTGCACTGAGTCCTTGTGCACTTGCGATGCGCACCACGCAAGCAATCAACGTCCACTGGTCAGCATTACACTGACAAAGTCGTAAAGTAGCCTGCGATCATATGAGTCAAAGTCTTCGCAGAATGAGTGCCTAATAGTATGGCTTACGACATAGAAGGCGAAGGCTTGAAGTACTACAAAGTCTCTCGTGCTCAAAAGCCCCGCCTCGCTCAACAAAGTCTCAGTGCTAAGTCGGGTTTGTGCAACGATGTCAGATTTGTGATCGAGTTCAGTCTCCGAGAGCACACATGCGCCAGCAAAACACACAGCGGCTTCCAATGCTCGAGCGCCAGCGGGCAGTGGTATGTTTGGATCAGCATCCCAGCCAAACCGAATGGTGGCTGCTATGCTAGGCCAATGTCCACCTTTCACAATAGGATAGTATCGTTCGCGAAAACATTTCACCAACTTGTTTTTGATCCCAGGCTCCAGCCAGTTCAACGTGTTCCCACTGTCTACGGCGGACATGCGAGGAAATAGGACGGCATTTGCACCACTGGGCCGCCGAGAATCCCCAGAGGCACTTTTCGAAAGCTGGTCATTGAGAGACTCTGGGGTAGAGTCATCCTCCTGTTTCGTCTCCTCCAGCGCATCACGGAGTCCCGAAACGGCCTCTGACAATTCATTCCAGAAAGTCGGAGCGACGAGCCCTCTTAGGCTTTTCGAGTTCCCAGCTGCATTCGCGTCCTCGGTTTTGATCGGGACATCGCTCGCACTGGTGTCTTCCAACCGATCTTTAGATATCGGCGTCAGGGCAGGGGTGTCCTCACCAGGGACTAATGCCGCAGCAGTGCCTCCAGGAACGACGCTCTGCAATTGCGTAACAACAGATTCTAGTCTCCCTATCCGGGCTTTGAGTGCGTCTTCCCTACTACGTGCCTTGCCACTCCGTCCCCTGGGCAGCCTTTGCCGCTGCACGGGCGTGCATTGATGGCCTGCTTTAACGCAAGCAGAACATGGCAGATTCTTATCGCATTTGGTTTTTCTTGCCTGGCACTGCTCGCAGCTGAGTCGTGCGGCTTGCATGCTCATTGCCGTGCGAGCCAAGCTAAATCTTCGCGGGTAGGACGCGTTTGATCTCTCCGTGCTGGGCGGGAGAGTACCTAGGTAGGTATGGGAGCTCAACACTTTTAAGGGCGATCTAGAAACGTCATGACTCTTGCCAAGACACTACCGACGCCGGCTTCGTCCCTAACCTGAGTGATCCTTCGAATCCTTCGAATCCTTCTAAACTACTGGCTTCACTTGATGAATCGGGACATGGCAAAACCGGCAACTACAACTGAAGTAGATAGGCAATGTGTCATATCTGCAAATGCCCTTTTTAATTTGAACGTTCTTAACCCCTCTACTCCATTCTTGCCTTTTCCGCCCAAACGATCAAATCAATTCGCTGATAATCTCTGTCGAACCTAACAAATATCGAGTTGTCACGGTCACACTGTTCACCTACCCTCACAGAAGTTGACGAAATAGGAAGTCCAAGCGACGACCAAGTACCACGCTAGAGAGTATTTTGTATGGACCACAACACTGCCTCAACTCCATCTCACGACGATTTCTTGAGATATGTCTCAAGCAGTCAGTAACTTCAGGGACGCACTTGCACGAATGAGCGTGCACTTGATCCAGCATTGCCGGAACATTTTCTACATAGCACACTTTCAACCCTACATCGCTGTAGAGTCTTTAGCTGAGCTCTCATGACTCCTAGACCATGTTAGCAAGTTGTGGTCCCAATGTTGCGAGACAGGATTTCATGCTCGCTCAGAAATCACGGTGCAAGAGGAAGTGATTGGCCAAATTAGCAAGCTTGAGATCATACACCGATCGATACGATCCTCCGTAGGAATTGGGGATAAAGAATGCCACCAATATTGGACGAGCAAGAGACATTGCGAGTCATCAAGTCAATCAAGCAAGGAAGAGAATCCGAGGTTCGAATCAATGTATCTTGCCCCTTTATAGCGGATTCTCTATCTTCTTGACGTCCAATCAGCCTCAAATGCCTCTGCAATAAGCTGTCTGTTGAACTAAAAGATAGTGCGACATGTCGAAGGACATGCTCTGCTTCCGGCCATGATCCGCTTGTAGGTGCCGCTGCCGAAGTGGTACTTGGACAGAATCACCCTGACTTTCAAACCACATGCTCGACGCCGCTCATCGAGGACCGCTGCGAAGGTCGTACCGACCTATTGAACAGCGAGTTTTGGCAGTGGGCGCTCTTAGACTCATCGCTTCGGAATCAGTAGTCCAAGGTAAAGAACTCCCTCTCTTTTTTCCGTTTTTTTTTTTTTGTGATAAAAACGTTCAAGAAAACTCCTACAGCTCTTTCTTCCAGAAATGCTCCGGCGCATGACTCGTCTCGTAATCGACATGAACATAACACCTCTCGACATCCGGCAACGACTCTAACTTCGTCTGCAGTTCCTCAGCAACATCGTGCGTCTCCTGCAGAGTCATCGTTCGCTCCATGACGATATCGACTTCGACGATGAGCCGGGGACCGGAATGCCATGCGCGGACGGTATCGAGGCTGTCGATGAGCGGGCTGTGCGTCATGGAGATGTAGGTGATGTGCTGCAGGAAAGAGGTATCTGCCGAGACGCCTATGAGGAGCTGGAACTCCGAATAAGCCGTCCGGACCCATAGGAAGCTGATCAAGGCAGAGAGGATGATGGCGCCCATGGGGTCGATCCACCAGCTGTGGAACAAGTCAGTGCGTCTGTTGCGAAAAGATTACCCGGTTTCCTTACCGCAGTTTGGACCCTCCAACGCTGGTGAGCAGACCGAAGCCGTTGATGAATAGGTCGTTTCGGTGGTCTTCCCATAAGATACGGATCTGGCTGTACTTGTTCCTCAAAGCCCAGCAGTAGAGGAATAAACATAGCTTAGTTGCGAAAGCTACGGCCACCGCAATGACCGAAGGTAGGTGGAAATCGACATCTGAGTCCTGTCGCGCAAGCTGCACAGCGGACTGCACAATCAGGATAAGCGACACAGCCGTCATGAGACCGCAAAAAGCAATATTTCCGGCCGTCTCGATCCTGGCCTTGCCAGACGGGAATCGGCGGGGGTCTACGCGGTTGACGGCGCGGTTGCAGAGGATAAGCGTCAGATTCGAGCAAGGATCGAAGATGGCGTCGGCCATTGTGGTGAAGAGGGACAGCGATCCGGAGGCTATAGCGCCGTATAGTTGTAAAATCGCCAAGCAGATGTTGGCGACAAAGGATCCCGTGACGGCAATCTTGTACTGCAGCGCATCGGCGCCTTGCTCCTCCTTCGCTTCGCGCACATGGTCATCCACCGGCTTCAGCAGGCGTTCGATGTTCTCGTTCTGCTTTTCGTAGAACCCCTGTATCCGCTTGGCGCGCATTGTCTCCCGCGGCTTCTCGATGCCGGATGCGACGCTGCCGCATGTTCGCTTCTTGCCCACGTTGGCCCGCATGCCGCTTATTTGCTCTTCGGTCTTCAACGCGTCCCGGAGGCTGAATGGGTCGTTAGACTGGTCGTAGTTCGGGAGCGAGTTGCCGCGTTCGACATCTTCGCGCTCTGTGCTGTCCCGGTGGTAAACGGGTCGTTGTCGAGCTTCCGGGTCATCGGACGACCCTGGAGGTGGTAGATAGGATGTAGTGGTACCCGGATTTTTCGAGCTGGATGATGGTCGCGTAGCTTCATTAGATGGGCCTTGAAGTGGGAGATAGCAGGACTGCTGCTGGGTTTGGGGATGTTGGTGGAAGGGATGCGGTCTGAGGGAGATGGCGTAATGCAAGTCCGGATCCTGGCTCATATTGATGTATAGTATAACGATTTACGGATCGATTCAATGCTGCATGTGCGTATAGTAGCTATACGGAGTCAAGACAGAGAAAGTGGAAGCAGGCATTAATACCTATCTTTCCCTAGCAGAGCATGGCTCACTTACAAAGGAGGGACCTCCGAAGATCGTCGCCAAGCGTTTCGCTGCTTCCTCAGCTCAAGAATCGCGTGATCTGCACAAATACATACCCCTAAGTAGGAGGTAGTACCTAGGTAGTGAAGTGAGTTTACAGGATTACCATAGCTTCAAGTTCTTTTCATCGCTTCCTGTGCTCATGATTATTAGAAGCTAAAGTGACTCTTCTCGACAGGGGAAACTTGGTGTCGTCAAAGATGAGAAGGAAACATTGGACGAGATGTTGTCTACGGAAAGCGACCGAGACGGCCAATCAGTCCATCTCTACCTCGGCTAGAGACCTGACCCGCCTCGCTTGCCAACCTACCTAGGTACTTTACCATTACTACCACTATCGCCGCAAAATGGTCGAATAGGTAAGTGACGTGAGGGTATCGGTCATTCGTTCTCTTGTAAGCATACGACCGATTGGCCTACAATCGCCCCTCCATTCAAGGTCCTTTCACTTTTGTCATCTCGACGGAGCATGGCTAGACATCCCGACTTCCAGCCCCCATGGTGTCAACAACTCCTAGCCGCTCCTTCCACGACAGACATCCGGGATTCCGCTTTCGACTTCCAGAGGGATGACACGACTAACGCTTTATTCCGACATACACTTTACAATGGCAAGGCAGTCAAAGCCCACATCTCTTTCCGTCGGCCTTGCCAGGATCCCAACGCTCTGGAAGGCGTCGAAGAATGCAACCTCATTTCCGTAGGACCGGGCGTAGATGGCAAGACCGGTCGAGCACATGGCGGGTTTAACGCCTTGGTCCTGGACCAGGTGACAGGCAGCTGTGCCTACTTCCATGCCGGGCCTAATCCCATCCCGCCTGCTACGGCGAGGTTGGAAGTCGAATACAAGGCTCCTATCAGCACGCCTTGTGTCGTTTTCGCGAGAGCCTGGGCGACAAAGAAGGAAAGACGGAAGATCTGGGTCAAGGGCGTTATTGAGGATGGTCAGGGGAAGGTCCTGGCAAGTGGCGAGGCACTTTATATCACCGCACGGCCGGAATCGAAACTATGATTTTTGCTTTATACGGCACGCGTCAATTGAGACAGAGCTGATTGAGATCCTTCCCCTTCCTACACGATCGAATGGAAATTCGACCTTTCGGACGTCTTGGGCATTGAGTTGCCCCCCGCCAGGTACCTCCTACTACTGGACATAGAAGCTCCATCGCAGGGCGAGCCGGCTGAGCAGACCCAATCAAAGCTCACCAGCTGCATAATAAAAATTTCACTTTTGTTTTTCGAAGCTTAAGCTATCTGCCCACACAATAGCCTGCCCGCTTCGTGTAGAGAGAGAGAGGAAGTGACTCACGCTGACGGTTTCAGTGGCGTGAGGTACTGCAGTCCTTGGCGCTGTGGAGGAGCATGAAGAGGCGTACCATTCCTGGACACCGCAGCCAGCTCAAGCCTCTCGCCGCTGTGAAGAATCATTCGGTTGGACCGTTTCACAGTGCTGACAGGCTGTTGTTGTGTCAGCTCCGCTGAAGCCTCTCACATGTAGGGGAGCTTGAAGATGCCTCCTTGTCGCCGTCATGCCGCCTATAATTCTGTATACTAAATTTCCCGTCTGGCTTTGGTCCGCTCCTTATCGCCCCTTTCAAAGGGTGCCTTTCGCTCGCTTTCGGACAAGGAGATGAAATCAAACACCAAACAACTGACCGGATATCGTCCTTGCCAGGACAGATGATCAAGAATCTGCATCCGGGTCAGTTATTGTTTTGCCTTTCGACCCCCCCCCCCCCCCCCTCTACTCTGCCTTTCGACCATCGCTCGCTATGATGCATTCCCCCCCGCATAAGACTCTGAAATGTCTTCACTCGCCGTTCCTAAACACCGTTTTGCAGGAAAAGAAACATGCTTCTGACTTTTCTCACCCGAAAGCGATTCGAGACCGGCTTAGATCCGGTTTCTTTTGATTTCCTTGGAGACTAGTGCTGAAGTCGGCGTCCGACGATGCTAATTTGTGACCTTTGCATCTAGGTCTATTTTTTCAGGCGGGGTGTAGATACGGCAGACACAGTAGGCGGATAGCTGTGTTTCCGGCTAGGGAGTCTTTAAACATGATCGGGATGAGGTGGAAAGAATATAGTGCGGAATTGATCGTGAAATGGACGTTTTCTTCACGCCCGATGGGTGTGCTTCGGACGAAACGAAAAGGGGTTCGTGGTACACAGGCAGACCGGGGGCACTCTAATCTGAACGATCCTCACCGATTTCCGTCGCCAGAAACAAGAATGCTTGCTCACTCCAACGGCATGCAGACGACTCGGAAGAGTACCAAGTTGGTACGTTGTGATGGTACACTTTAAGCATACAACTACACACCGCGCTTCCAAACCCAAATAGATCCAAACCGCACTTAAGCCTTCCCCTTACCCTTCGCCTTCCCACCGGTCTTCTTCCCCTTAGACCCGATCTGCGGCTTATCGCCCTTCCCCTTCTTCCACTCCCGTCCGGACTTCCTCTCATCCTTATCCTGCAACCGCTTCTTCTGCTTATTACTCAGCTTCCCCTCGCCGCCCTTCTTCCTCTTCTTCTCCCCCTCACCCGCCGCCGGCCCATTCAAAGCCTCAGCCCCGCGCTGCTTCGCCTCGCTCTTCTGCTGCTCGCTCTCGAACCACGTCTTCTTCGGCCGCGCCTTGATCTCGTCCTCGTACTTCACCACGTTCTCCGCGCGCGTGATCTCGCGTTCGGTGGCTGATAGGGCTTTTTCTGCCTTCTCCTCCTTCAGCACCGCTTCGACTTCGTCCTCTAGCCCGTCGCATTTCGCTTGCCATGCATCGGCGTCCTTGGGATCCACAGTGCGTTGCCGGATCGTCGCGCCCTTTTGCGCTTTGGCTGCTTTCACCGCGGCTTTGACGACTTTGCGATCCGGTTCCGCGGCTAATGTGCACGAGATACCTTTCCGGCCTGCACGCGCCGTACGGCCCACACGGTGGAGGTAGATCTCGTGGCTTTGCGGCGCTTCGTAGTTGATGACGACTTCGATGCCCTTGATATCGAGACCACGGGACGCGAGGTCCGTGGCGAGAAGGAAGGAGGCGCGGCCGCTTCGGAAGGCTTCAATGGAGTTGATACGCTGTTCTTGCGTCATGGAACCGTGGAGTTCGGCGGCTTGGAGGCCAAGTAAGGCGAAGATGATCCGGACGCGGTGGGCTTCCTTCTTCTGGCGGAAGAAGATGATGACGCGCTCTTGGTGGACTTGCATGGCCAAGTGCAGGAGGTAGCCGAGTCTTTTCTCTTCTCGGCCAGGACGTAATCGTACGAATTCCTGAACTAGACCGGAGGCGGACGACTTCTGCGCATCCACTAAGACTCGGACTGGACGCTGCAAGCCAACGCGCACGAGATCGTCAACTTTCGAGGACATCGTGGCGGAGAAGAGCATGGTCTGTCGGGACTTGGGAATGGTTTTGAGGATTTCGTTAAGCTCGTCCGCGAAACCTTCTTCGAGCATACGGTCTGCTTCATCGAGAACGAGAATTTCAAGTTTGTCGGTCTGGAAGGAAGGACTGTTGCGCATGAAATCGATGAATCGTCCAGGCGTGGCGACAACGACGTCTGGACGTAGCTTGAGCTCGCGCTCCTGCTCCCGCGGGTTCATACCACCGATGGCGCGCCCAAAGGTGATGTCGGTAAAGGCGGCAAGTTTCTTGCCGACGGTCAAACATTGAAGCGCAAGTTCACGGGTGGGCATGAGGATGGCAACGCGGGTTGTGGCCACCCGCTTCGGACGGTAGAGGAGACGTTCCAGGATGGGAATAAGGAAAGCCGCAGTCTTACCAGAACCTGTCACGGCACCGCCGACAATGTCTTTGCCCTCGAGTGCGACGGGTACAGTCTTCAATTGAATCGGAGTCGGAGTGTTGAATCCGACTTCGGACAGACCTTTGAGAATGGGCCGCGAGAGGGACATGGAAGTGAATGTTTTATCCGTGGGTCCGTTGGTGTTTGCTTTTGTTGCTTCTGACTCGGGTGCAAAGAAGGCTCTTTGCTTTTCAAGCTCGATAGCGTCTTCTTGGTCGTCGGATTCTGAATCTGATGCAGCGTCGTCGGGGTGGGAGACAGGCATGGCAACATCGTCATCGGCCTCGTCCTCGCTGCCGTCGTGGTCATCATCGTCAGGGCGGATTTGCGCGGCACTGACATCTTCATCAGATGCGTCGGACCCTGCATCGCTCCCATCTTCGGCGTCCTCATCCTCATCCTCACCAACCTCATCGTCGTCGTCGCTATCCTCATCCGCTGCACTCTCCTCGTCCTCACCGCTGATACCCGAAGCGGGCGCTTTAGCACCTTGTCTTCGTGCGACAATGCGATTAATGGCATCTTCATCACCCACCGCATTCCCCACGTTCCACCCATCAAAGCCTCCTAAGGCGGCCGTCCGCTCAGAGTTGTCAAACTCAAAGTCAGATAGCATGTCCTCGTCCTTCTCCCCGCCATTCTCGCTGTCATCCCCGTCATCTTCCTGTGCATTTTGAGCCTTCTTGCGCTTCTTTATCGACCCACCCTTCTTATCCTCACGCTTCCGCTTCGTCGACGGCTGCTGCGCTGTTGCGGCGGGTGCTGGCGGTGAAGTTTCCTCATCCGACACGGCATCGCTGTCGGAGAGGGTCGGAATGAAATCGTCCTCTAGCATCATTGGCGCCATTGTGGTCAATCCGGCCAAGGGCAACAATATCCTGCTATAACAACCACTGTTAAACTTTCGTCTGGAAAACTTCCAGCCAAGATTTCGAGATGCGCGACGCGGAATGGGTCCGCTGCAGGGTAGCTCCAAGATCCGCGACTAGCGGAGGCCTCCTTCCCCTTCAGGAAAGAAGTTTTGATGCACCTTGGGATAGGGAGTTGTTGGGCCTCGCCTGCATGCGGACTATGTCTTTACCATACCCGCACATCTGCACGCGATGTGCCTTCCAAGCGCGACTCCGCTCACGACTTCATGTGCTGCAGCAAGCCCGCCGGGGCTTCTCACACATCTCGCCTGCGTCCCAATCCGAGTCGCATTCGAGCCTTGGGCGAAGGAGGGGATACTATGACGAGGACCAGCCAGTGGGGGCTTTAAGCCGCTCGCAGGATACGAGGAGTCGGGATGACCCGGGGGTCGACATTCGAACCTGGCGGCCTGAAGAGGCTCGGACTCGCTATGGAAGGCGAGACATGCCCTTGACGGGAGGGAGCGGCCGATATTCGCGAGGCAGGCTGGCTCCTGAACAGCTACTGGAGCAAGTGGAACGGGGCAGGGAGCCAAGGCATTTGCGACAACGAACTCCGGCAGCGCATGATACGGCAAGCCGCAGGCCATCATTGCAGCAAGAGGATGAGGAGATCCCGGAAAGCCTGCAGCAAAGAGTCAACGCCCTCGTACGCTGTGGACCATCGGGAGAGCACGATATTGAGGCATGGCGTATTGTTCAGGACATGATCAGCCACGAGTCTTCCGAGAACGTAAGCAAATTGGGCCGGCATCGCATGTTTAGCAAAACCTACATGGGTCTCAGTGAGCGTCTCACCAAGCAAGCTGTCCATTTTACACCAGGGGAGCAGAAGGCGAAAGGCCTCCCGTCGCCGACTCTTCTCGTTCAGCTCCTCCACACGTTCCAGCTAGAGGCGCAAGATTTTTACCCCCGTATGCTCTGGCTCGTGTCTTCCGCCGCACTTGAAACACCCAAGCTAAGCCTCCGCCGCCAACTTCTGGATGATGCGATGCTCATATGGAATATGGCCTTCGCTTCGCGTTTGATTCGCCATCGGCAGCTTATCAACCATCCCTCACGGCCACCACTAGCGGTCGAAGAGCTCAACTGGTCGTTCCTTCCCAATACCTTCACTCTGAGAGAACGACTCACCTCCCGTCTAGCCGCTGCTCCTTCCATGTCCTTCTCTGCGGCCCTCTCAATGTATCTGCCTGCCCTTCGATCTAACAACACCTACTCCAAACTTACGCAAACCAAATTCTTCTACGATTGGCCTTCCCCTGCCCTAGTGACCCTGGATCTCCTGCGCACCACCCCTCCTGCGCATGCTGTAGCGGGCAGAGAAACCATTCCTTATGTGAAGCAGGCTGAGTATGCTCCGTTTGTGGAGCTGGTTGAAGGTTTGCTCGTGACTTTGAAAAAGCCCGGGGTGGGTATGGCTATGAGGGGAAAATTCGATGATGAACGCACGAAAGATATATATTTGGGGCTAGCTCATAGGCTAGATTTGAACTTGCCACCGTGGTTGAGAGAAGGTGGAAGTGGAGTGGCGCCGCCTTTGCCAGCAAAGAAAGCTGTGAAAGAGAGCAGTGAGAGACAACGGAAGGATAACGTGGCGATAACCGATGATGAAGGCGCCACATCGAGAGTTGCGTCTCAAGAGTCCAAAGCATGGGCAGAGACCGTTCGCAAGTTGGGGGAGTCAGCACAGGGAAAGATACAGCAGCAGTCTGAGACGTCTACGCCTCTGCGAGCAGAGAATGCAGACCGACAGGAGGAGCAATCCACCTCAACAGCACCACTGAATTCGAGCTCGGATGAACCGCCAACAATACAGGAGTCTCCGGATGTCTTAGCTCCACCGCCTCTTGCTTTGAAAACAGCTTTGACCTCCCGCGACAAAGTCACGGCCCGCTTCATAGACTTGCGCATGAATCGTCTCGGACAGGCTCAGCAAAAACAACAACCATTTCTTGCGGAGCACATCAAGGACGAAATCTTCGCTTTTGCCGCCAGTCCTGAGAAGCCGAGGCTCCCGGACGAACTTTTCGAGCACCTCATGCTTGCTCTCATGTCGCTTGCCCGGCCCAAGCACGCCATTGAGGTTTGGAACCATTTCATACAATCTGGGCGACAACCGACAGCCAAGACGTACACGGTGATGATGAGAGGCGCACAGCATGCCAGGGATGTGAGCGCCATGGAAGGATTCTGGCAGAAGATGAGAATGGCTGGTGTGCAGCCGGATGTGAGTGCATGGAGTACGAGGATCTACGGGCTGATAAAGGGCAACAAAGTCAAAACTGGTATGAGGGCTTTGACAGAGATGAAAGACGAATGGATCGCAGCAGCGAGGAGGAAGAGGTTTGGAGGTGGCAGCTCTTCTATTGCCAGCCAAGAAGCGAGCAGTGGGAGGGGACGACAGCACCAGACACCGCCAGAGATCAGCGCCGCAGAAGCGACCAGTATCTTCGAGGGTGATGTTGATGATGTGCCAAGACCGAATGTGGCAGTCATGAATGCGGCTATCTCAGCGCTCGCGGCGAAGAACGATCGACTTATATCAGAGGTTCTACAGTGGGGTCGCACCTTTGGGCTTGAGCCGGATCGAAGGACATACAATGTCCTTCTCAACGTCAGCATGCGACACGGCCAATCGGACGAAGCTATCGACATCCTGCGTCGCATGAACCAGAAGAACGTCCAAGTCGACAGCCAAACCTGGACCGTCATCCTCACCGAACTCTTCCACGACGAAGCCATGAACGACCTCACCCACGCCGAACAAGAAGACAAAGTCCTCTCCCTCATCACCTCCCTCGAATCCGTCAGCACCTCTCCCTCCACCGACAACCCCGAAACCGCCCAACCCACCGCCTTCATCGACCAGAAAGGCTACGCCCTCGTCATCGACCGCCTCCTGAAACTCTACAACAACGTCCCCGCCGCCAACGCCGTCCTCTCCCACATGCTAAACCGTAACATGCAACCGACCACCCAAATCTACACCATCCTGATGGCGCACTACTTCCAAATGACGCCCTACCCGGACTTCGCCGCCGTCGAGGCCCTCTGGCACCGAATCCGCGCCGCGGAAGAAGACGCCGGAGGCCGTCTCACCCTCGACGGCGTCTTCTACGACCGCATGATCGAAGCCTACGCGACGTACCACTCCTTACTCAACTCGTCCCGTCCGATGATGGAGTTCTACTATCGGCTTGTCGCCTCCGGTCGACGGCCCAGCTGGCGTGCGCTTGAGCATCTGGCGCGGTGTCTGGCTGAGCGTGGCGAGTGGGATTTGTTGGTGCAGGTTGTCGATCAGGCTAGGGAGTGGGTGGTCAGTGAGGATGCTGGAGCTGGTGGAGCGGAAGTTGGTATGCGGCCTAGAGTCTTTGGGCAGAGGGGGTTTTGGGAGTTTGTGAGAGAGACGGGGGTTTTGAGGCATGAGGAGGTTGTTTGAGGATTTTGTTTGGGATGAGGATGTTGCGGGGTTGGGGAAGATGGGAGCTGGGCTTGCAGTGTTGCACGCTGAAGTCGTCGTCTCTTGGGTTACTCATCCAACCCGGGTGATACTTCAGGTATTTCTGATGGGAAAATGCCTACCGACACAATGCATACCCGCAATAGAATGCCAAATTAGTGGCCTTCCGCGTATCTTTTCCCAGGAGCGCCTATATCAGTAGGCCTCATACATCTACGCAATCCACTTTTGAAGTCTCATGTAATGCTAAATAGCTTGTTTATAATGCATAAAGATACCAATGCTCTTACAGTCCCACCTTATTGAGTGTGCCTATGTAGTCATGCGACGGTGAAAGCTGAAGAAGGAACACCGGAATGACCATAGATGGTGAATGCGACGACGGCGTGGGAAAGAAGCCTCCTTCCACGGATCACTAGACTCTGATCAAGGCCAAACATGAACTAAGGATCGGGGTGAGTATGAATTCCGTGTGTAGCATGTAGAAACTATTGGTGATTGCGCTTTTTCTGGCTTCTAGGGAAAGAAGGAGAAATCCTATTTGTCTGTTATTTTCCCCCACCTCTCTTTCTTCCTCTTTTTTTTTTCCTTATGGACTTGTCCAGTCAATGACCTCTCAGAACTGCAAACAGAAACAGTATTAAAGGTAGTCATCACGCCGTATCTCACCGCCAGCCGACTGTGGTCGCGAACAGACGCATCGGGATATTGCACAAGCCGCGCAAGGTGCGAACGGCGTTTCGGCGGGAATGACTACTGACGCATATTAGAGCACCACTATTCCAAAGGATACGGCGGTTTTTCTTTCCTCACTTTGCATGATGAACGGGGAGGGGCTCAGAGACTTCTTACAAGCGATAGGACAAGGCCCTAACAATGCCCCAACGATCGTTTCCCCCCCCCCCCCCCCCCCCCCCCCCCTCCAAACCTTCGTTCTGCCACGCGTCGAGCTACTCAGACGGCGGGAACTGCACTTGTGAAAGAAAAGTCTGGGACCCTAATGCGTGGGCGCGGGCACCTTTTCAGTATCTCTCTCTATGGACCTTGTCGCGGCGGGGATATTAAGTAGATGGCTTATACGACGGCGAAGGCAGCCTCTCATCAGCCAGGCAATCGCAGGAGTGGAGACGGAAGTCTGCAAGCTCTTTGTCTCTCGGACAGAAAATCCAAAGACAAATTTCCTACCGAACATTTCTTATAAAAATAATCCATCTATTTCCTTCCCACGCGCCGGGCGTCTCTTCTTCCGCGTCACTCCAGGCCAGGGGGTGGGATGATCCCGGCTTCGATTCGCTTAGATCGGGCGAAAGAGAAAGCGTGCTTGGCCAATTACAGTTCCTTCATGAGTCCTTAGCTGGAGACTACATAGACTTGTGAGATCTCGACGCTGATCCGGCCGACTGCCGACTCGGATCTCCGCATTCAAGCTCAGATGTATCCGAACCACCACATTCAAGCTGCCTCACCCGAGCGCGGACAGTATTGTGGTCTTGTCCCTTTGGAGACTATATATATGCACGCGCGCGGTTTGCGCGTGGTGTGCGGCCTTGTGAAACGCGGACGCTGTTTGTCGCGAGTCTTTGCGCATGCCAATCATGCCAAATGGTTTGCGCACGAATAAGAGATAGACGACGGAGGAATGGGGTGGGGGTGGTGGGATTCGGAAGTTGGAAAATTGGAAACGTCAACGGTCGTCTGTATGCCCAAAGAGGCAAAAGCTCAAGACTCGACTCTCTGTTACAGTAGTCGATCTCGCCGCGTGGAAAGTGATACAGTCAGTAGTGAGTGCCGAGGGCCAACTCCATCCCTGACCAACCATTCAGGTGCATTATTCCTCCTCGTTCGTGGATCTCACCCTGGAATTCCAACCTTCTCTCTGCTGCTGAGGAAGTGGAGCCTGCGTTTCTGCGGCGCAAGTGGATAACCGCCCGGGCGTTATGCATTGTCTCCAACCGCACTCTATCCTGTCGATCACTAGATTCACTCTGCGCGCCAGGCCTTACCTGCAGCCGCGCCAACGCATAATTCTGCGAACATCTCACTGGATTTTTTTGTCATCGTCTGAACTTTCATTACTATTATGCATCTCTGGACCTGAATCGCCGCCCCTCTTTCATCATTCTGTCCTTCCGCTGCCAGCCTGCATCTTCTCCACTCTGTAGCTCCGGGCCAGGCTGGCGAGGACCTGGCCTTATTTTTTCCCCGAACCAATCTTGAAAGCAATTGTAGACTCCGCCGACCTAGGCACCACTCCCCTCCAAATCGTCCCTCTTGATCTCCACAGCCTAGGAAGAACAAGAGAAAACTACGTCCTTGTCACCCTGTGCCACCCTCTCCCCGCCCCGCCCTACGCTGCATTGCCCTGCCCTGCCGTATCACCATCTATCTGCCGCCAACGGCTCTTTATTAAAAGCATCAATTACCACGACAAAGTTACGCACGAGCCTGACAGTTCCACCCGCCTAACGGCGAGCGTGCCTCATTTCACACTGCTCCTTCAGAGTGAGACAGTCCGTCTGTCTCCCCACAGCAGCCTGCGATCCCGCAGTGCCTGTTCCGATAGATCAAACACAGCCTCGTCCGATCAGCCTTGTCGTGCGGGACACCACGGTGCTCTACCGACAAACGAGCGCGCTCTGGCAAGCAGTCGATGCCATCACCAAACGCGACCACTTTCCAGACGAAATCGACTTCAGGCCCGACATTGGCAGGCACTGCGCTTTCTGCTCGCGACAGCAGAGTCGATCTACTGTCCCAGCAGCATCGCGACTCGTGGAAGCGCGCATCCAATTCCAGTGGGGACGCACCCGCCAATCCGCTTCTGAGTGGTAGTAAGAGCATCGACGACATCGCGGCGGCTCGCGAGTCCGCACATAGGATCAGTATGTCTCACCAATACAACACGGCTGGCAAGCATCGGTCGCAGTACTATGAAGATCAGTTCCGGTATAAAGATAGCGAGGCTGGCAGCGTGAGGGAGAAGGTCCAGAGAGAAAGCCCGGTAGTCGCGGAATTGAAGACGAATGTGATCGTAGGTTGCGAAGATGAGCCATGCTGCGCACGCGCCGAATTGAGGTTTTGGCTAACCTAAGCTTTCTATACATGAAGATCAAAGATGAATACACCCTTGTAACCGACCTCTCTTACCACCTTGCGCAACGCTATACTCGCCCAGACAGCAGTATTATGATCAAAGTCGAACATAGTGCTTGCCTTGCGCTAGGTGGGACTTTCGATCCTTGCTACATTCTCAATGTGACGACTGTCCCGTCATCAATGGGACCGTCGATCAACAAGCGTAATGCGGCGCTCATACAGAGCTTTATGGCGGACATTTTGAGCGTGCCTTCAGATCGTGGGATCGTTAAATTCACGCCTATTGAAGAGGTGAATTACGCAATGAACGGCACGACAATGCATGGCGAGATCGAGAGGCTGGAGAAGCATCAGGCTGAGAACGGTGGAGTGGGTAATGCTGTGAGGCGTGCAGTTACCAATGCAAGCCGACGGAGTCTCACCAGCTCTACCAGCAACGGTGTGCCTCCCAAGCTTGATACGGATGTCAAGACTCCCTCGAGTGGTATCACACCGAATGGCGTCTCCGCATCTGACCACGATGACGATGCGAAGAGACAGAAGAGGAAAAGCATGACTACTACGCCACCCCCATCAAGCGCGATCCCCAACGTCTTTGAATTAGCCGCCACCGAATCCAACGATCGGCCATCCACAGCGCACGGGACGCCATATGCGGCGGAGAACGGCCTCCGTATGAATGGGATATCGAAAGAGGATCTCGTAGGCAGTGCAGCACGCGCGCCTAACGGTCGACCTAAAACCTTTGCCGGATCGTCTGCTAGTCCAGATCACACGGCACGCGAACCCATGCCATCTTCCCAACCACAGCGACCTTCAACAAGCCACCAAAGGAACTCCAGCTATCGCAAATCCGTCGCAGGCGACACCGCCTCCTCATCGACAGTCCCCGCAAGACGCTCAGGCAACATCCCCATCTCCCCCAAACCCGACCGAACCAGCAAAGCCGCCGCTGCCGAACCCCCTTCGATCCGCGACCGAACCAGCAAAGCCCCAACAGAATCCGGCACCAAGTCCCCCGGTCCCTCATCATCCGCTTCTCCTCTCCCTAAACGCGACACCTACCTCGATAACATCAGCAGCAGTAGCGCAACCGCCCCTACCACTCCATCCTCTTCCGCCTCCACCTCCAAGCCGAAAAAGGACACCACCCACCCCATCGACCCCAAACTCGACGCCAAAGCCGCCGAACGCTCGCGTCAACAATCTCAGCAAGAGAGTAAAGACACCGCAGCGAATACGGCCAAACGCAGATCGACGGTGACGGCGACCCCGAAGATCCCGCCGCCGCCGCCCGTGCCGCAGGATAGTAGGAAGAGTGGTTCGGGAGGGGCAGGCGGAGGCAAGGACCAGCAGCGGGTGGGGAAACGGAAGAGCTTTTTGAGCGCTTTTAGGAGGAGTGCTGCTGCTTAACGCAGTCCTTTCCCTTCTTTTTTTTTCTTTCCTTTTTTTTTTTTTCAGTCTTCCTCTCTTCCTATCCGATCACGCGTCGGATTGCCGAATGGAGACGCTTACCGGGGATGTTAGGGAGGAGGAGGTGCAGAATGACGAGGGCGATTGGGGAGGCTGGATTCTGAGGGGAGAGGACGTTTGTGTAAAAGGCAAAGGCAACGGAAAGGAGGAATTGAAAGAATGGAAGGGGGTGTGAGGGAGGAGGGTTGGAAGGGAGAAGGCACTAAGTCCCGGTCATCGTCCGGTCTTTCGTTTCTCTTCTGATCTTTTTGTCCTTCCTCCCGTGTAACTGCTGGACGATGCAGAGTAGAGAGGAAGGATCCTTACAGAGCCACAGGACAGTGGGTTTTGGATGCTCTATTCGCCCTGCTTCTGGTTTCGGCAATCGATTGATTGGGAGCCAATGCGTCTAGAAGCGGACACGAGGAACGGCAGGGAGTGTTTTGCAAGGAGCTGGAGGGCCGTGTGTTTCTGGGATGATACCCTTTTTCTCCTGTTTGACGTCGGTTTTTGTATATTGCGTTAGAGGTGTTCTCTCTGGTTTTTAAGAGATTCGTATATAAAGAAGATAGTTCTCTTTGCGTATGTTAGAGGTCAAAGATGAGAGATGTAGATGCTACATAGAAGTCCAGACCAGCGCAGACTACTATGTACCTTATACTGTACGTAAAAATGCAAGGATTCAAGAGGAAATCAAGCTTTCGCTAGCGTGTGGAGGGCGGAGCGTCGATCCATCATGTCTCGGATGTTCAGTTCGCGCTTTCGCGTCGAATTCGTGTGAAGTCCCGTACTTTAAGCCCAGATCCTTTACTTTCTCACAGCATCATGGCGCCGAAGAAGGCAGCAGATCAGACAGCGCTCGAGCGCGACATGCAGGAGGAAGAGGAGCCATATGACGAAAACGCCGACGAGGACTTTAATCCTGATGAAGCTGGAGGAGAGGACGAGGAAGGTTCGTCATCAGATGATGAGGATGTTGCTGTTGCAAAACCGGCACGAAAGGACAAGAAGCGAAAAGCGGATGATGTAGGAGGAGAAGAGCTCGACTCGGGAGATGAGGCGACAATACAAGAACGCAGAAAGAAGCGAAAGCGCAAAGGGAAGGAGACGGCGGGGGCAGCAGATGAGGAGAGCGGAGGAGAGGGAGGCTTGATTCGGACGCGGGCGCAGCGGTTAGCGGAGAAAGCGGAACGGAAGGAGAAGAAGAGGATAGTGGGTGGCGAAGTCACAATCGATGTCGAGCAGATCTGGAAGGAATTAAACAGCGTCCCCATCGGAAGACCACCACCGCCTCCGCCCGCACCAGTAGCAGACGCCACCGCTGAAGCGGAAAACAGACCCGATGGCGAAACACAAAAGAAAGAGAACACCGCAACAACCACCCCCGAAACCCTCACTATCCGCCGACGCATCGAATACGCAGGCGAAGTCACCGAAATCACCGAACAAGTCCCCCTCAACTCCAAACAAGCCCAGCAATACCTCCGCGACCATCCCGAAGCAGACCCCACCCGCCACCAACTATCTTCTTCCTCCCCCTCCGACAAAACACCCCCCACCCACCTCCTTCGCCCGCTCAAACGCCCCTCCCTCTTCGAACCCAACCCGACGGCAACCGTCAAAGGCGTGCCGCCCGACCGACTCCGACCCCGGACCCCCTCCCGTCTCGACGTCCTGCAAGCCGAAAAGAAACAAGCGGCCGAGAACCAGCGCAAGGCGGAGAAGATGTCCACAGTGCAGAAGAGCGCGCTGGATTGGAAGGGGTTCGTGGACTCGGATCGCGCGGTGCGCGAGGAATTGGATGTCTATGGGAAGAGCAAGGAAGGGTTTTTGGCGCGGGAGGACTTTTTGGGGAGGGCGGATTTGGCGAGGGTGGAGATGGGGAGGCTGGCGAGGTTGAAGGGTTGATTTTTTTTTTTTTTTCCTTCTTTCTTCTTCCTTTTTCCTTTTTTTTTTTTTTTTGGTCTTCTCTTCATTTGGGGAGTTGGGGAGCTATTCATGGGTGCATCGTGATGATTTCATTGAAAGTCTCACCGATGATGGATCCTATTTTCTGATGCGAGAGACTTGGTTTGCCAGGGTCAGGTGTTTGCGGAAGCCCTACTGTGCCACCTTTTTTTGATGCCTCCTATTCCAAAAAAAAAAAAAAAAAAAAAAAGCAAGAATTCGGGTCGTCCACGAGGGGGCGGGTCGACCAACAATCCTGTCCATCTAGGCGCTTCAGCGTTTGATGGAGACGGCGAATTCAAGTCCGTCTTTTTTTCTCCCCCTCGTGATCTGCCTCTGCTGGCCTAGGAGACAGAAGTTCCTTGCAGAGTCTAGAGTTTACGGAAGGACGTGCTCCTTGACTTATCTCTCCCTGAGCATCTTCCTTGCTAAAAGCAACAAGAATTGCTAATAAATCTACTATGATTAAAAGAAGCCTAGACACTTAACCTAACCCCATTTCTCCTTCCTTCCTTCCTTCCTTCCTTCCTTCCCTCCCTCCCTACTACAAACCCCCAACTCATTTCTCCTTCCTCCTCTATACCCCCCTTCCCCTTCAAAAAGAGACGACCCCTTACCGGCTATTGCGTCCTAGGTCTAGTCCCAAAAAAAAAAAAAAAAAAAAAAGGCTACAAATGGGGTGAACGACATTGTCTCTACGGGGGAAAAAAAAAAAAAAAAAAAAAAAAAAGAAAAAAGAAAGAAAGAAAGCACACCTCCAGTTTTGCATCGTGCATGCGTTCCATCTAATAGATAGGACCGTTAAGAAGAAGGTTCCCATACTCCCAAAATTTCACCTCGTCCTTCTCTATTACTCTTTTCTTTTTGCCTCTCTTGCGCGTTGAGTCACGTTGCCCTACTACCTTCTTTTTCTCCAGTTCTTCTCCTACACCTTTCCCGACGTAATGCATAGGCGGGAATGAGGAAGAGGACGAAAGCTAAACTTTGCGATACTTTCATCATCGACCAAGCTAATTCATTGAAAAAAAAAAAAGAAAGAGAAAAAAGGGAGGAGGGCAGAGAAAGGGTATGGAAAGAACATTAGAGTTGGTGAAAGGAGAAGGAGTAAACAGACGTAGAGAGAGGGACACAGGGACTCCCCCAAGAAGATTTTCGAGACAAGAAAAGGCCCTATATAAACACAGCAACCTAAAGGGACCTAAGGCAACACCCGTTTGCAGCAAGGGGGCTTATGTTTAGCTATCCCCGGTCCTTCTTTCCCAAACTTAATTTCCTATACGATAACGCCCGGCCCCCAATTCTCTACCCCTGGTTGGAAAGGGTAGAGTAGTATCTCCCAGTCTCCGTGGGAGTTTCCCAATAACATACAAAGAGAAAAGTTGTAACGCTAGACCAAGTCAAAAACTGATGGATGCGGGCGATCCAGGTGATGGTGTGGGTGTTTGGCGGACATATGGAATCGTGTGTGTGTTGTGTGTGTGGCGGATGGTGAGGTCGCCTGGTGGGGAGGGCTATTCCACCCCTCTAAAGGGGAGACATCCTGCTTGCCGCGCCGTCGAGTTTGGCGAGCAAGACGTCCAGGTTGCGAGGTGATGAAGTGGCAGCAGTAGTAATGTCGGTGGCAAAGTCGAAGTCGTAGACAGGAGCCGAGGAGGAAGCAGAAAGATGAGCCGAAGACGAAGTAGCGAGAAGATTGACCGGGTCAGGCGCCGGGACGTCTGTCACGGCGTAGGCGTTGACCGTGTTGAACTGGTTGAAGTTCATGCTGGGCTGGTAGTTTCCAAGGTTCAACTTGCTGAAGTTCTCCTCTGGGATCATGGCCATGGAGACCTGCTGGGATTGCTGCTCCTGGGCTGGCTGCTGGCTTGGGATCTGCAGCTGGGAGGCGTCGAAGTTCATGAAGTCGGGCTTCTGCTCCTGCTGCGGAGCGTGCTGTTGAGGTTGAGGGGCTGGCTGAGCAGGAGTCGGGGCCTGGTGGGCCTGAGGTTGTTGAGGTGGCGCCATCTGCTGTGCTTGAGAGATAAGGGTCGCCGGGTCCTTGGAGATGTCGTTGATGAAGGGTGTGAAGGCCGGGTGGCGAAGGAGGGTCTCGATCAAGCCACGGTAACGGTCATTCTCCTGAAGGAGAGCGCCGTTCTCCTGGCGAAGAGTGCTAGCCTCCTGGGTCTTCAGAGCAACTTCACCCTCGAGTTGAGAGATATATTCTGTTTACATCGTTAGCACATCGTAAATAAATTGGAGTGACGACGAAAGACATACCCTTTCTACGCGAGCGGAAAGCACGGGCCGAGACCTTGTTGCGGAGCTGGCGGCGTTCCTTGCTGGAAAGCTTCTTGCCCTCATCGGATGCAAGCAGACGCTCGTCCTCGTCCATCTCCTCCTCGTCCTTCTTCATCCGAGCGATCTGAGGAAGGAGACCGCCAGGGGAGCCATCGTCGTCCATGGAAGCAGTGCTTTGCTGGCGCATCTGGTTGAGAAGACGGGAGATGCTTTCCTCGACGTGAGGCTCAGAGACGTTGGATGGACGCTTGCTCATGTTCTGGCTCTGCTGCTGAGGAGCCTGGCTCTGGTTGGCAAGCTGGCGATACTGAGCGTGCTGGGCCTGCAGCTTCATCTGGCGCTGCTGCATCGCTTGGTTCTGGGCGGCCTTCTGCATGGCGGCCTGTTGAGCCTGCTGAGAGTGCATGCCAGGCCACAGACGGCCGACATTGCTGGTCGGCTCCTCGTGGCCACCGATGGTGTTCGGGTTGACAAAGTTGTCGCCTTCGTTCTGCGGCGGGAAAAACATGGGCGGCATGGAAGATTGCGGGTTGGCGAAGTCCATCTCGGAGTCCATGTCGATCCCCGAAGACCATCCGGCTCCAAATCCGCCATCAAAGCCCATGTCACCGATGCCTGAGTTGTAGCCATCGAACATCTGAGGCTGGCTCATGGGCATGTTGGCCATGCTGCCGACAGGTAGGCCGACCTGCTGCTTGTACTGGCTGTAGTCGTGGCTCGGGCCGTTGAACTGCTGACGCTCCTCGCCCTTATCGAATGGGCTGAGGGCGTCGATCTTGGATGAGGAAGCGGTCGCAGGTGATGGCTGGGTGCCACCGCCCTGGCTGAAGTCGAAGAAGGAGTCCATGTCGAAGGGTTCGGTCTTGACGGTCGGGCGACTGGTCATGGCGTTGAGGGGAGCAGCTGCCAATCCAAGCCGGTTGGGAGGCAGAAGATGATGTCGGGGAGGATCGAAAGTGGATGGATGCCTTAGCAGGCGAGTGTTGATGGAGTCTTGAGGTGTGTTGATGGAAGTCTACCCCTCAATGACAGGCAGCGCGATTTGCTGACGCGGCCACCCGTTCGCTAGCGGGAAAAACGGAGCGGCTTTTTTGCTTGGAAACCTTTGCCGGTCGCGATCAGTGTAGCGCGCAGGCAGAGAGTCGATAACGAGCGACTTGGACGGGATAGAAGGGGGAGATAGCAGATGTTTGGGTGTTGTTGCAGAAGTCTGGAACTGGACGGACAAGTGCAACACAAGTGGGAAACGTCAGACAGACAGACGGGTGGGAAGATTGAGATTTGGGGGATGCGAAACGGACTGGGGGGAGGAGGAAGGGCCGGGAGGGCCAAAGGGGCAGTGCATGGCAGACGCCGCCGCAGTCGCCCGCGTTTCAACTCGGTGGGCCGATCGTCAGGAATTCCCCATCTGCCCCCGGCTGATTGGCTGCGTGCCAGCATTAGCTGCTGCGTTAGGGTTGGGAAAGACCGAAACCCCGACCCGGCAAGCCACACCCATCACCCAGCAATCATCAACAACAATCACCGCATTACCTTCGAGGTATGGCATTCGTCACCCCGCGAGCCACCGTCACTCTAGGAGGTATGGGCAATGTGGAAACCTGCTCGAAAAAAGTCCACTGGTCGGTGACGACACTTGACTTTGGCCCGCCTAACCCTCCTCCAACCTTGTCCTCGTTCAGACACCTGCCTTTCCAGTTGCCCAGCAGTAGTTGTCTGCCCTAGCCAGTCTTGTCTCGCACTGAAGCCTGGGAAAGTTACTGTCGTCCCCAGAATAAAGCGGCAGTCTACCATCTGCCGTTGTCTCTCACCTGCGTTGTCCACGCTAGGAGGTACCATAATATCGAGGTGGTATACCTGATTACTCTCATGTAGCCATCATCATCATCACCCCAATAATAACTCGCTCGTGCCATGATCGTCGGCAGCTTTTGCCTGTTCCTTCTAGCTTTTTCAAAGCCCTAGTAGGTACCTCTGTAGCAAAAAGGTATCCACCGGTCTCAAAATACAGCCTCACTGCATCTCTCAGCTTAGCAAGGATCTCCTAAAACTGCACCAACCTCCACTGCTTAGGGTTCACTACTCTCACCACACAGCTAAGACTTGCGAAGAGCTACCTAGGGCTGTACCAAGGCTGAGCAGTCTGCGCCCCCCATGCATACGTGCTTGCTTGGATGTTTTGCGACAAACTGCATCTCCCTCTCTGAGGGCTTCTATCGCCGTTGCTGCTGCAATTTCCGAAAACAGGTACTCCTATATGCATCTTTGTTGAAGACATTCGGAACTACGTATCTTTGAGCCATTTGACACGATTTGCCGTCCGGACCACGGCACCGTGAAGATCTGGCCGGCTTTTACGGAATTGGAATGCATGTGATTTTGAATGATTTTTGCCTCAGGCCTACTTCAGGGGAGCTTTCCGCTTTTGATCCGCTCTCTAGCCGCTGTACCTCCGCCAGGTATCCTGGTTGCCTGATCATCCCATCTCCCTTCCAG
Source organism: Hortaea sp. C3G1500-4 (assembly GCA_022701445.1). Lineage (NCBI taxonomy): Eukaryota > Fungi > Ascomycota > Dothideomycetes > Mycosphaerellales > Teratosphaeriaceae > Hortaea > Hortaea sp. C3G1500-4. Next base: position 1,182,913 of record JAJVDI010000007.1, on the reverse strand, counting down.
GTTCTTTTGGAAACATCAGGAGGCTGGATAAGATACGTCGGCCGAGACCGGACTTCTTTTGTTCTCGCCTTTGTTCTAGAATCAGACTTCCCTCCCACCTTGGCACTACTCTCACTCGGCACTTCCCAGTTTTGCAAGCCCCCTTCTAGGAAAGCCAAGACGGTACTTGGATTCTTGACTTGGAAGCAATGTCATTCTAAACTCAATGTCGTGCTCGCAACACTACCTACGTCTCTACGCGCCTACGTCGTCGACGGCGCTGGCTCGTGACCTGTCTATGTTGCTTCCAAGAGGTCGTCGGCAACCAGGAAGGGCTTACAGGCATTCGCACCTCGTCATCTTCTTGGACACCAAGGACACCTAAGGGAACCCTTTTGTCGATTTTCCATCCCTTTTAGCATGGCTAACGCGCGTCATGAGCATGTTGTGATTGCTCCCGGCATCTTGCGGAATTATCTCCCCGTTGTGTAGGAAGGAGACCGACTACTGAACGGTGACGATATCCCCTGGCTCCAGTGATGCGTTGATAGTAGCCCTGTCGGCGATGTAACCTCAGCCTTCTCTACCATGCATTGTTGCCCATTAGGAGGTACGCAGAGCATCCCTGGCTGGTGCTGCCCGGGCATCTTGTTGGAGTACACGGGGTTCACCTCTTCCCCTTTTCTTCTTTTCTTCCTTTCTATTTTTATTATCTATTTTTCTCTTCCACAAAAGAAACAAAAATAAAATCATTTTTCCCTTTTCCCTGCCTACCTCTTCCTACTTTCTAGCAACTAGCACAAGCAAATTCCAGATTTCTGAATATCTCCCCGAACAGCATTATACCCGCTACATTGCAACGTAGCACGACTAGCAGCTCGAAGGGTTACTTAGTACGAGATGCAGACTATTAGTGTAAGGGAAACTCGCACAGGAACGGGTCAGCGCCGGCATGGGAAGACTGCACCCGCCAAATCCTTCGCACCTGAGAGAGCCGAGAATGTGCCTGTGTCTCAAGACAATCCAGAGCAGTCTTCAGGCCGGGAGAAGAGTGATAGCAGTCCCGCGAGCTAGCGACTCCCCAAATGGACTTACCGTTCTAGCATAGAACTCGCCGTGAAAAAAAAAAAAAAAAAGAAAGAAAGAAAGAAAAGTAAGAAGGGCAAAGGTAATGGAAAAGGTCTGCGGCGTGGAAAGAGAACCATCACTCAAGCGCTCCGCAGAAGGACAAGATATCACGCTGGTCCTGTTGTGGAGGAGAGAGAGTAGGCTCCATTTCCACGCGACAGATGCAGAAACTGGGGATGGGGTAAAAAAGAAAGTATCATCGCCCGCATTCTGTCCGCCGTCCCTTAGAGCAAGCCGGAGTTTGAAGGCGCCGCTGCACGATAACCAGCACAATGAGGCAGAAGGGGGGAAAAAAAGAAATAAAAACAGAAAAGTAAAGGTAAGAATACACAGGTAAATAATCAAGAAATCCCCTCACCACGCCCGTAGATCACCACGACCTGACTCTCCTCAACCCCTCCATTGCCCAGTACATACACAATTCCCCCTTCCTTCCTTCCTTCCTTCCTTCCTCTCTCACTCACCCCTCCTTCCCTTCACCCCCCTCACTCCCTCACCACCCCCTCTGCCTATACCCCCGCCCATACCCATACTGCGCCGGCATCCTCCACACGCTCGTGGCGCTCGGCACACACGAGCTCCCCGTCTCGCACTTAGTACTAGTCTCCGTACAAACGGACGTCCAAGTCCGCTGACTCACTCCCGTCGTCGTGCCCCGCACGGGACGTGACGTCGTCACGCTACAGGGCGTGTAGGTGGTTTTGGTGCAGACGCTTGCGCTGAGGGTCGTGTAGGGCACCGTGCGCGTGCAGGTTGACAGGGAGGTGGAGGTTGAGGTGAGGAGTTTGGGGACTGTGGTGCAGATTACTGTCGAAGTGGTGATGGTGTAGGGCAGGGAGAGGGTGGAGAGGGTGGTGGTTGTTTTGGTGGATGTGACGGTTACTAGGTGCGGATCGGGGGGTTAGTACGTGGAGAACGCTGAGCGAGCCGTGGCGATATCGGGGTTAAAGATGCGGATTGGGGATTTTTAGTTTTTTTCTTTTCTTTTTGAGGGGTTTTGCTTACCAGTCGAAGTAGTCACATAACTACTCGCCCGACTCGTAGGCACCACGACCTGGCTCCACGACGTCGTCGTCTTCGTCGTCGTCACAGGCGTACTCAATGTCTTGACCGTCGAAGTATAGCTCGGCGTGCACGTGGACGAAGTCTTCCAGCTGCAGGTGCTACTAGTCGAGTAACTACCGGCGCCGTAAGCAGCCGGAGGATTACGGCGCTCATGGGGGGCCTGCTGGGATGCGGCAGCGGAGGCGAGTCCGAGGGAGAACGCCAGCGCGATCCAGGAGGTGAGCTGCATGGTGAGCGTTTAGGCTGGTGGGGGGTGGTTCCTGCGTTGTACGATGGTGTTTCAGAATCTGCAGTCCATGGCCAGGTTGACATAAGGTTGACCGGGAACAAAGAGATCTACGTCTCAAAGGAAAGTTGGCTAGGATGGTTGTTTTCGGTCAAATGGAGTCTAAACAAAGAAAATCAGCTGGGCAGACATTGTCCTTGGGATCCAATTGAGAATAAACAAAATGAGAAGGGGAAAGGAAATTATTATGTTTCGTTCTTGCAATGGCATTCCTTGTCCGCTATGTACTGTACAAGTCTCTCTTAGCCTTGTACTGAGGGTAAACTCCTGCAGGAAAGCAGGATCTCAAATTTCCATTTCTCAAAGAGAAAATCAAACTCCAGGATATGCCCATGCTACGCTTGTAAAAGAAAATCAAGGCCGGCTTTCAGAAGCGCTCTAGGCGCCCCCTAGCTTCATGCCTCAGGGGTATTGTTCATATGCTCCCGTAAATCCCGTCCTAGGGAAAGCAAAAAAAACGCCCAAGAAGATTAAAGAAATTCGTTCTCGTCAAATTTCCCTGCCTACCACCACGAGGTGGTTCGTTCGCTGAAGCAGATGATGTCTACCTGCGAGTCGAGCGGAAGTAGCCCACGTTAGAGCCGTAGACGTTGCGGTTGTCTACGGCTTTGATAGGGTTATTGTCGCCAAACTCCTGGTCGACGATCATGTTGACGGTACCGATCGTAGTCAAGGCATACATCGTCATCTCCGAGTCTTGCACTCTGACCATATTCAGCTGGCAGTTGGCCACGTCAGGCTGCACGCATTGCTGGGTGTAGTCGTTGAAGAAGCTGTACAGGCCAGCGCTGTAGATGAGAACACCGGAGCTGCGGAACACACGAAGACCCCATGCGTCGCGGCAGGGGACAGTGTTTTGCTGGTCGTCCCTGCAGATCGTGAATGTCGGGTCGTCGTACTGGGTGTTGAAGGAGAACGGCTGTGGAACTGCCGGCACAGGTTGCATGTACGGCGTCTCGGTCTGCATGAAGCCGGAGAAGAGGGCCTTCACGTTCTCGAATTGATAGTTGTAGATGACGCTGTGCTCAGAAGCAGTGCCCCACAGCCAGACTGGGCCTTGAGAGCGGATGAGGACACCACGGGCATTGAAGATGCTGGTTTGACGATTGTCCTTGTTGGAGAACGAACCCTCGTCTTCCATGTCGTGGTCAGCAACCCAGAACCAGGTGTTGTCGAGAAGGAGATTGCCGGAGCCAGGAGTAGCATAGAACATCATGAAAGCGGCTTGACATTTCTGCTCAAGCGTGCTGAGAGGGTTACGCTTATCACACTGCTCAAGTAGGAGATTGGTACCGTAAGAACCGCCCATACGAACATGCGTGTCCCACATACCAGTCTTGCTCTTGTCGGTCGTGGCAGCGTTCCACTGCAAGACAATAGCACCTGGGTTCGGGCCCAAGACTTCAAAAAGCATATCGGTGATTTCAATACCGACGCCCTTAACGCCGTCATTCGCACCGATCTGCCAGACAGGCTTCGGGTTGTTCACGTCGTTGAAGCCAGAGGCGAGGATGACAGGCCAGATCTCCCCGACGATTCTCATGCCATTGACGGGAACAGTGATGGTGTTGGTGACTTTGTAAACAGCGTGCTCGAAGTAGGCGATCTTGTTCTGACTAGAAGCCTTGTCCAAGAAAGCCTGCATCTTAGCTGTGTCATCAGTAGATGCATCGCCTGCTAGTCCACCGTCTGCGATGGCAAAGAGGAAGTCGTTGCGTGAGGCGCCGGCATACTGAGGCTTGGACCGGCTGTAGATGTTGCCATTGCTGTCAAGCAGGGCAGCAGGCTTGTTAGGAGCAGTCGCAGCATCGAGACCCTCCTTGAATGCTCGAGTAGGCGAGTTGTCGTAGATGCTGCCAGCGACGAACTGGTTAACTTTCTGCGGGGTGACAACTACAGTGCCATTGGCATCAATGATGCCGGCAGCGGTTGCACCAGAGAGGTCGACATTGTTGAGGATCAAAGTACCACCGGTAGCTGGTACATTCTGCTTCAGATTGAAGGCTGTTTGAACACCGTACTTGACACCGGATATTTTGCTGTCGGCAAGGACCATGGAGCCTGCAGTCTGGTTTTGAGGGCTCTGAGCCATGAAGACACCCGTGCTGTTGACGCTATTGTCGCCAGAGACGGTGATGCCGGAGAGCGTCCAGCCCCAGTTCCAGTTCATGAAAACAGCAGTCCTGCAGTTGTTGAAGGTCATGTTCCGAGTGGTGAACTGTTGGCTACCGAAGAAGGCGCCGATCTTGCCACCGTTGAAAACCAGATCGGCCATGTACCCGCCACTGCCGTTGTCCATGAAGATACCTTGCTGCGTGTTGGTGCCGTCCTGCTTCATGTTGAACACAATGTTCTGGAGCGAAGTAGCCTGAGCAACCTGCCAGTGAATACCAGCGCCAGTGCCATCAGCGATCTTTGTCAGATCGATATTGAGATTGCGCATCTGGCGGAAGAAGTTGTTCTGGTTAATGTACCAGTTCCTACCATTCTGAGTGTAGTCGTAGGGGTCTGCGTCAAAGACCGCCATTCCCGTGAACTTCTCAGTTGCCTGGATAATGGGAAGATTGTTGATATCGCCGATGACCTGAGTGTAGTAGGGCATCTGGATGGGGTAGCTGACGCGGTAGGTGCCCTTCGGGAAAAAGACAATGGCTGGCGAGATAGTCGACGAGTTGCAGTTGTCAGTGCAACGACCGGGTTCCAGCGTAGGAGCACCGGCAGTAGTGTTCATAGCAGCATTGATGGCCGCAGTATCGTCGGTCGTACCATCGCCCTTGGCACCGTAGTCTCGGACATTGCGGTAGATAGGGTAGGTGGTAGATGGATTGCCCCAGACTGCGTAGTTCGAGTGGAAAGCGGCCTGACCCATCCAGTAGGAGGGCGAGTCATTAGCATTGCTGGGAGGGTTCCTCTGAGGTGTTGCTCTAGTATCTAGAGTAGCAGCAATCTGCTGAGATTGTGGTGCGGGTGCCGCTATCACCGAGGATAGCGAGGTCGAAAGGGAGAGGATGGCGCACAGCGCCGAAGAGAAGGTCTTCATGTTGGTGGACGATCGCAGAAGTACCGTAATTGCCGGCAGTAGCTTCAGGATCAACGATTGTGCTTAGAAAAGAGAGCGTTTGTCAGTGTCCTGCACTGGAGCGTTTAAAGTCGCCGTCGAAGTGTCAAAAGACTCGTAAAGAGTGACTGGTGATGAACACGAGGATCGCGTGCAAGTGGTTGGTAGTGAATGGAGGCGCGCAAGAGGGCGGTTGGCATGCAAAAGCTTATACTTGTGTGTGCTGCCGGAGACAATGGAATGACGCGGACGCGTATAAAGCTATTGTCCTCAAGGCTCGTAGGTCGAAGTCGAAAGAGTGACAATAAAGGGAACAACAATGGCGACAAAGGACAAAGGAAGTGAAGCGAATTGAACAGAATAGAGTGGACGGTCCGCTCAGCAGAGAGGCAATGCAGGTGGTTTTTGAATGGGAGTGATGAAGCCGGGGACTCACCAAGATACCAGAAGCTAGAGTTTCACATGTGGCCAATGCCCAATTTCCAACGCTCTTTCCTTGCCACGCTCTGCTCTGCGTTTGCCGATCCCCTGCTCCGTGCGCGCGGGAAACCCAGGGACTGAGGTGCTTGAACAACAAATTGATTGCGCCTGTCCGTCTCCATCCAACCGGCCGTCTATTATATAGCAGCGATTCGCTCGGGCAATATGCCCTGAATGGATGGAGAGAGTCATCTGAAAGGGGAATTGTTGCACTGGACACTATTCTGCCCGTGATCACCCTTCTTCTTTGTCCAGCATGACTACCATCAGCCCTCATGAACACTGTCACAATCCCCCCCAAGAGGATCTCCGGCCAGGCTATAGCAGCGCCTGCCGATGCTACACCAGTGCCGAACGTCGCATCGTTCAGGGCCAGCCAGCCGGCGAGTCTGATCGACGGTGTGACTTGCACACGATTCGCTCACGGGCGCAAATTGGCCCCAACGGTCCCGCCCCGATGGCCACATGCGTTCCCATGGCCGCAACGCAGTCCGTTTTCCCGCGTCCAATAGCGCGATGGGAACGAGCACGAGCTGATACACTGAGAAGATGTCGTTTGTCTCGGTGCCGGAGCAGGCGCAACTTGCTACAAAGCGCGACAGGGATTCTCCAGATTCTTGGCTTGCCCTGCATCGCGTGCCGAGCGGCACGTCACAAGCGCCCTGTCCGTCGGGAAGCCGCGACCTGCCCTCATTGGCTGGCTCCTGCTGATGAAACAGAATGCTAGACGCAGGTGCAACAACCCTCTTTGACCCTCACGTCGCAGCATTAGTTTTGGAAGAATGTGCTTCCTTACTGGTCCCCCTTCGTGCAATTGCAATAATATGCCTCCTCTCGGTTAATATGCTTGTTATCCAGCTAATTGTGTTCCAACGGGGCTGCCGAAGCCCTTTCCTCTTGAAACAATTATCAGCAGGCTAGTTGCACGCGCGCTTTTGTCGCCGACGGCACAACTAAGCCTCAGGGGGACCAGTCACCTTTGGAGCACATGTCCAAGCAAAATGAGCCAAGTCTGAATGTGAGCAGGCGCACGCCATAACGACCAGTTGTAAGGCTCAGATGGACGTCAGGCGTTAAATGACCAGTTTCTGGTGAATATGATCGGCCTTCCATAGTAAGTAGAATCCTGAGCGGGCGTTCTTCCATAGACGCGGATAATCGTTAAGTGCACCCTTCTACATGCGCACCCCACGTAGTTACTTGAATCCAGCCATGTCAACACCGTCTCGCACCTGTGAGGACCCATCAGAATCCCCCATCGCTGCCTGCATCTCCCTCACCACTCCCGCCACCCTTACCACACCTTCCTCCAGCTTCCCCTCGTCTTCCCACGCAAAACACAACCGCATGTGCCCATCAAACCCAGCCGTCTCTCTATCTCCAGGTACTTCAAAGATAGTCCCCGGCGCAATCACCAGGCCTTGCCTCTTACAGGCGCTCGCGAGCGCAGTCGCCGTCATCCGTCCCGGTAGCTTCAGCCAGACGAAATACCCTCCTACTATGTCCCGATCGGGCTGCGGTAGTTGAAAGCCGAGAGGTAAGAGGTGGGTGGTGATGGCGTCAATGAGTGTGTTGTACCGCCGCGCGTAGGCCGGTCTTAGAACGTTTTGGATGTGTTTGTCTAGTTGCCCCGATGTGAGGAGGATGGTCATGTAGGTGGAGGTGAGTTGCGAGGGCGCGCCACCGCTGCACGTCGTGCCACTGCCGTCACCAAGGTTAGTAAGGGAGGCCTTTTGAGGATCTTCTAAGGGCGTAAAAGGTAAGAGTCGCCGACCCCCAATGCGGCTGCTAAAGCCTTGTGAGGTTCACCTCCTATGTCGCACAGGAAGGCGGCTTGCACCTCCTTCCGAGAATGGATGAAAGACTCTCAAAGCCTCCGTGGATGACGTGAACCCACCAACTCGCCAAACAAAAGACAAGGTAAGAAAGGAAACGGTACTCACGTCTGACTAACGCCATAAGCGAACCTCTCACTCCCCTCGACCCACCCACACCGTAACCCCGGCCCACCAATTTTACTAAACGACCCATTCGAGCACGCGTTCCCAAATCCATCCGCCCCAGGCCTCCCAGTACCCCCGTCGATCTCGCGATCTAAGTCCACAAGCCGCGGCAGATGCGCCCTCGTCGTCCCCATCGCCTCCTCCTCCTCCCCGCCGCCACCACCCGGCGCAAAGTGCCCGCCCGGCTTCTTCGCCGGCCACTGCAGAAAATCATACACATCGTCCGCGATGACCAGGGCGTCGAACTCCCTGGCCAACCTCACCAGCTCCCGCCTGCGCCGTAGACTCATCGTCCGCGAACTCGGGTTCGCAAACGTCGGCACGCAGTAAATCACATGCTTATACACTTTCGCCCAGGGCCTACAAGGCTTATACCTCGGTTCCCTGCTCCCCTGTTCTTCGGCCTGCGTCTCACTCTTCCCCATCTCCGCCCGCAAATACTCCAAATCAATCCCCTCCTCGTCCTCAGGCACCGCGCGCAACCGTCCCGCGAACCCCGCATCCTGCTCAAATACCCGGAACGCGAGCATGTACGCCGGCGCCACGATCCAGACGTGGCGGGTATAGCCCGGGTCGGAGAAGGTGCTTAGGATGCAGCCGAGATTCTGGGATGCGCCGCCGGACATGCAGATGCGGGGGGCGGGTATGGGGCCTTTGCTGGGGCTGTAGAAGGTGGTGAGCCAGGCGGCGATGGCGGAGCGGCAGGGCTCGTAGCCCTCGTCGGGCCCGTAGAGGAGGCCGGGTTGCGCTATGCTGGGGTCTGAGAGGGCGGTGGTGGCGGCGGTGCGGATTAGGGAGGCCGGTAGCAGGGAGGGGTTTGGCCAGCCGCGCATGAGGTTGATGGGCTCTTGGGCCGGGTCTTCGGGTGGGGGTGCGTTGCCCATGGTGTGAGGGTTGGTGGGTTGGTGGGTTGGTGGGTTGATGGGGAGTTCGGTGGGTGGGAGAGTGGGAGGAGCTGTCGTCTTTCCCTACCTTTTGGGCGTTACCTTGCCATGGAGCGGAGGACGGGAGCTTGAGAGACTATAGATGGTATAGTAGGAGGTAGCTATGCCCTTGGTCTGGTCTTGATGTGTTCTTGTTCCTCATCAAGATGTTGCGCGAAAGATGAGTAAGGTCTCCACTGGTAGCTGAGGCTCGATGGATTACGTAAAGTTGTGCATCTCCACGTCTACTATGTATGTATTGTACTGAGGTGATTGTTGAGAGCGGCTTCCAGCTTTACATGCCTTTGACAACAACTCATTTCAGAGGCTGCTGGGACGAAGGACTCGATTGACAAGTAGAGCGCGATGAGTTGGGACGCGTGCAGCGGCTTGCTCTCGGATCTTTCGCTAGCAAGTCGTGTTTAGCAACAAGGTCGGTATGTCTACGGTGTGTGTGTAGGTGAAGTTGTAAGTGCCTCAACGCTCATGATGTCAAAGTACGATACGCCGCTCGAATTGGAGTCCCAATGCCAGCGATGAGGGGCTCAGATGTTTCTATTCTCATCAATATCGCCGCCGCTACGGTATATAGTAGGCGCGCTGTTGCAACGCTTGCCTAGCCGCTTTGGGTGGCCCGGCCTATTCTGAGCGATGGCGTAGGCCTTGACTAGATCTTCCAGTGCGTTCGAGCGAACAATGCCTCACAATAATCAAGTGCGTCCAATGTCCGATCAATGCAGGATGGAAGTGTTGTCCACAGCCGGATGTTCGATCATGTGTAGCGACAACCATTTTGACTGCTCGTTTTGAAACGCATGCACCCCGGTCGGCGAGAAGTTCCGCAACCCTTGGCGTACATCACTGCTTGGACCCTCGACTTGCAACATCAACGTGGGTCCCGAGGCTTCGTACAGCACGCATCGTTGTTTTTAAACCGATTAAGAAACAACATCTTCTCCATGGAGTTGTCCCATGCACCAACATCGCCTGGCGCGCCAAGGATTGGTTTAAACTTCTCTCAGAGCGTCTATAGAAACAAAGACAGCAACCGACCGAGCCAAAGCGATTGGCCAGGCTGGTGACACAGCCTCCGCATGGACGAATTACGTATGAGCCCTGCCTTCAAGCTCCAACTGCATGTGGTCTGGTCGGGTCTGGTCACGGTGCGGTTGTTCGGGTACCTGGCAGCATTATGAAACTCTCGAGGGCCCGTCCTGTATTCACGCGCTCCACCCGTAAGATCTGCCCTCGTGGTCCCTTGTCTAGAAGTCTCTTCTTTCTTCCCTTGTTGAGTACCTCCTGAGTTTCATTGTTGTTGTCATATTGATACATACCTACCATCGTCACACGCACTACGCGACTACGCATGCGCAACCTCAGTGCACCACCACCTCACCCACACCAGCCCGCGAACTTGTTCCACCGAAACCTACTCTCCAAGTGATCCGATCTATCCGTGGTGGCTCCTCGGCCGAAGGTGTAGCCCTATCCAGCAAGATGATGCCACACGAAGAACAGCGCCGCGCGTCACAGCAAGAGTCCCGTTCACGCTCTCCAGTCCCCGGCAGACTGCGCAAGCCGGTGCCGGCCCCAAGTCACTCGCGTAATGCATCCGGGCAGTACCTCGCACCCAGTGAATACTCCCACCCGACATTGCAGGATTTGCAGTATCGCCAGCAAAATGGCGGCGACTCCATTCTTCCGCCACCGCCACCTCTCGCCATAGGAGCAGACAGAAGGTCCTTGTCAGCGGATAGATCTAGACCGAGCACGCCGAACTACAGCAGACCGACCACCCCGAACCTGCAACCGCCGAGTGGACCGCCGATGACGCCAGCCTCACCTGGCGCGGCGGAGAAGGAGAAGAGGAAGAGCAGCGGCTGGTTTGGCAGCAAGAAGAAGGAAGATCTGCCTAAACTGCCGACGGCTTGGGTGGCCGGCCATCCACAAAAGGAAGCCTACGATCATGAAACACTTGTCAGCGGAAGACCTGTGAAGGAGCTGTGGGATGACGAGGACGGCAACTGCTATGTTTACCTCTTCCCGCGGATTTCTGGCAGACCGGCCAGCTTCAAGGTCGACTCGGAAATATTTGCGAGCAGCTCGGTTCTGACGAAACTCGCCTTTGGAGATATTTACAGCCAAAACCAGGATGCTGACCGCAGGCAATTGCCTTTGGATGCCCGTACCAGAGACCTAAGCATTAACGATTACAGCACGCCACCCCAGTCGCCACAGAAGCAGCCTGGTGCGGATACAAACTCTAGGTCTTCGCGAGAGTCTAAGCGGAGCAAATATTCAACCTTTTCAGATAGTAGGCAGGAGGCTCATCTCTACCTACCAATCAAGCTTGGATCAGATTCGCCGCAACAACCGGCAGCGAAGCCTGGGAAGGGCGCCGCCAAGCCTGGTGCGGCGAATGAAGACCTGCAGACCCTGATCGATGTTCGCAACTTCTTTGCCTTCCTCTGCGGCCAATCGCTGGTAGCGACTGAACGCAAGGGCTCGTTCTTCCAGATCTTCATGTCCATCGCTGGTATACTAAAGACGTACGAGTTTAGCAATGTTGATGGCAGTACATATGGTGAGATACCTAGCTCAAGCTTTGACAGCTATGTTGAAGAGCTTGGATTGGCCGACGTTCGTCAGAGCCGGGAGAAGACCATCGAAGGTGTTGTGCTAGGAGAAAGGATGAAAAGCGTGCTTCTGTATAACGAGACGTTCACGCATGCCGCTGGGAAGCACGACGAACTGCTGGCGATGAAGAATCCAAAGTTCAATCTCATTTCGTCGATTACCCAAAATCGACTTGTCCGCGCAGCCATGGATCTTGAAAAGCGCATACAAAGCGTACAAACGATTCTGAACGACTTTGACTTTCCGAGTCTGTTCTCCGGTATCATGAACAGCAAGATGAGCGACGAGCGCAGGGAAGGCGTACGCTTCGAGGCGTGGAAAGATGCGTTCCTCGGTACGAGGAAATGGTGCATGAGCACATACCAGCAGCGATACGGCCATTGGCCACCAAAGGCTAGCAGCAAGAAGAATGATCTGGAGACATCTGGGCTTAACCGGCTCGTGTTACTAGATCTTTACAAGGATTGGAGCAGTGTTTACGACCTGCTCTCGGATCGTCTGAATCTCACGACAAGGACTGTCGACGGTATCAACTTGGAAGAGAGAGCATCGGAACAGCCTACCGTACGAGGAATCCGCGCCGTCTTGTCTGAATACGATCGCTCCAGCCCGCCAGTCAAGCCACCGATTCCTTTTGACCTGCCGCGACTTCCTGACTTAAAAACCACTCGATCGGATTTCGGCCAGGGAGATAAGAAGAAAGACCTGAAAGCCATCGAGAAGAAAATCAAAGACGACGAGATCGCGCACTTGCTCCGGCATTCCTGGAACGAAGACACAGTCGTAACCCCCTTCCTCAACTCCTTCCGCGAACTGGAGAAGAAGGCCGCGCACGGCTGCAAGATCGGCGAGGTCGTCGACCTCCGCATCGGCCAGTGGATCTTCATGTACGTCGTCCTACAAGCCCTCCCCATGCTCGCCTGCGACGCCCCGGGGATCAAACACACCAAGGGCGTCGAATACTTCCTGTGCGAACCTCCCCGCTCCGGCGTCCCCTGGGCCAACCCCGCAATGGGCAACCAAGGCGGCATGGGCCTGGGCCGGCGCTGGTTCTCCGTCGGCGAAGGCGGCGGCGTCGTCAGCCTGCCCTCGGACATCGTCGAGCACGGCGTCGAGGGCATCTACCGCCGCAGCCATTGCTGGGTGATGGCGGAGAAATGGTCCGCGACGAACCCCATCCTCAACTCCGCCCTGCACGAGCAGGAAGCGCTCAACGCCAGCCAGAGCGCCGCCCTAGGCGACGCTGGCCTTTCCCTGCCCCCTCCGCCGCCGCCGAACCAAGCCGGGCTCATGGTCCCCGGAAGTCGCTCGTCCAGCCCGGCGGGCAGTACGCGCAGCGATAAGCGATCCTCGTACATCGGCCTCGGCCTCGAGGCGCTGCCTTTGCCCGCGGGTGTCTCGCCGGACGGCAGGTCTTCGAGCCCCGGCCCTGGTGGCCGTCCCGCCAGTCAGGGCCATGTGGTGGACAGTTCGAAGACGTTCGATTCGATTCTGGGGGATATTCAGGGGCAGAAGAAGGGGAAGAAAAAATAGGCCTTGTTCGGAAGGTTGTGATTTCGGGGCCATTTCTACTCCTTTTTTTTTTTTCTTGCCTTGAAAATGAAAAAAATTCGCCTTTTCTCCCCTGCCGTTTTCTTTTCCTTTTTTTTTTCTTCCTCTTGTTTCTTTTTCTCTGCTGCTCTTCCCCCTTCCTGCTCCCCCTCCTCTCCCCGTCGTCCTTGTCGTTGTCCTTCTCGTTGACCGTACACCCGTGTCGACCATCACCCCCCGACCGAATTTTGCTTTTCCGGTTATACACATTGCGACGTAAGGTCCACGAAATCCTCCCTTCTGAACTCTCAATTTTATCACTCCTTTGCTGCAACTAAAGGGTATCAACCCCCCCCCCCCCCCCCCCCCCCCCCCTTCCCAACCAACAAACACATGGTTTTTTTTTCTCTCCATTTTTTGTCCTTTCCCCAAAAGAATAGGAAAAAAAAAAAACAAACCCGGAGCCTTGAAGCCCCACTGCCCCTTGCCCACCACACGTGTAGAGTGCAGAAACGACAGAAAGGCCTTGATGTACGTATACACACACACCATACCCGATCATCTCCCTCAGCTCATCTTAAAGCACCACCAGTGAGGAAATCAACAATCTACCAAAAAAAAAAAAAAGGGGGGGGGGGGGGGGGAGCAACGGAGCTCGACTTGCAAGCTTCTACGAAACAAACGTTAGGTATAGTACGAATTTGCTCTATCTGCCAGTCCAGATGACATCCTAGCATTATTGTCACACAAACAATAAAAGTAGAAAGAGAAATCACTGGGACAGAGTTCACGAAACTACCCTCTATCACGGGAGCGAAGGAGCAAACCCCTGTAAAATGAAATATATATATATTAGTAATTTTTGAAGAATGAAAGAACGTAGACAGAGAAGTCGTTAAAGCTGAGGCCCTTAGACCTCGATAAACAATACTTTTTCCATTTTCGATATTAAAGCTAAGGATTTCTTTTTTCTAAGCTCTTGGAACTAGCTATTACACGACCATGGTCACAGGAAAGGAAACAGAGCGCCCGGCCCACTCCACTTGTTCCAATCCCTTGCCCCCCCCCCCTCTCTCTCTCTCCCTCTTTCTCCTATAGTGCCCTTTTCATCTCATCTCCCCACGTTTCGCTGGTATAGAGCCGCCGCTCTTGGCTGGGCTGTGGTGGGTTGGCGTCCCCGGTCCCGACTCTTGATGTGAGGGCAATTACAAGTCTCTCGTCGCTCATCGCCCTTGCCATTCTACAGATGATAAGTCTCAGTCTGCACAGGACAAAGTGAGAAGGGGGTGAATACTCTTGCTGACGTGATGCGTGGTGATCTTTGCTTACCTGCCAGCATGTGCCTCAGCCGGCCTTCCCGACTGGCCCGGATATTTTTTGGGGTTTTCTTCTTCCTGTGTTAGTTGACCAATCCTGTCGGTTTCCTCTGTCACTGGCTTGCCCGCCGCCTCCGCATAGGGAGGGTTGGACGCTGTGACGGCTGTGATGTTTCGAACAAAGGGTTAACAGACCCCATTATGCTCTGAATCGGGCGCGGCGGGATGAGCAGAGCCGTGACTTCAAAAAAATGTGAGCAGAGCTCGCCAATGTGTCGTCTCGGCAAGAATGGTGATAGTGCGTTGCCATCGACCAGTCTTCAACCAACACTCCCGTTCGCCACCGGCGTTGGAACATTGCCGGACTGTCTGCGCTTAGCTGGGTCGGCATTTGGCTGTTCGAGAGAGAAAGCTGTCAGTCAGCATGTTCAAGTTTGCGCTTCAAAAACGTTCTTGACAGTTTCATCGGGATTTCACATACGTCCAAGCCTGTATCGGAGAAGCTACGCTTGTTACTCGTGGCTTCAGCAGCCTTGGCTGCGTTCGTCTTCTTCTTCGGCCTCTGGGGCTTGACTTCGCCCTCCTTGAAGACGTCGTCGGGCAGGTTGAAACTGTCATGAGCTTATCAGCTGGATGGTCAAGACGAAAAGCATGCTCAGCACACTTACTTTCGGATATGCTTAATCTTGATTGAGTGCAAGTCTGGGTTGTAGTCTGCCCACGCAGTGCAGTCTCCTTGAAGGTTTCGTACTGGTACCGAGATGTCGAGATCAGTAGCACCTGTATGGAGACGTCAGTTGAAATTTGAGAATGCAGGAGATTAAACACCTACCCTTCTTCAACCCAATGCCTAGATAGAAGGTGGTGGTCCACAACTTCGTCGTCCCACTGCTCTCCGACTTTGTCTCACCATCGACTTTCGGTACTTCGAGACCTTCCGTGTCGGTTTGAGCCACGCCGTTAGCAATCGCAGTATCATTGCCTTGCTCGGTAGTCTTTGTCTCCTTGACTTGGCATTCAAGGCTACCATCTAGCACCTTCTCAACCTGCTCGTTTGTCTGGCATTCGTGGACCCGTGAAAAGCCTTTGTTGAAAGGCTGGACCAGCTCTACGCTGCTGCCACCGGAGTCCTCGATGCCTTTGACCAAAAATTTGAGCTTGGAATTCACGAGGCCCGACCAGTTGTCATGGGCGTCCTTGTTCTTGGCTGCCACAACAACACAAATGTAGTGCTTGTATGCGTTCGTGAAGAAAGTGTGACGTTGGAAAAGGTCCTTCCATGGTCGCTTGTTTGCATAGATGTCATTCACGATATTCTCTCCCCGCTCCAGCTCGCGCATGATGATCATCTTTGTCGATGGTCCTACTGTGTGGGCAGTATTCATCGAAGGGTAAGCTGGCGTGAGAATAGGCATAAGGTGAAATCCGTCACCTCGATACTGGGTGGGATCCCATTCGCGCAATTGCAGAGAAGTCTCCTCCTTGTGCTGAAGGAAGACGGGTTTTGGCCAATTCCAGCGTTTCATGATAAAAAAGAACTTGGATATCAGCAGCGGAGCGGCAGCCTTTGGATAGAGCTGGCAGACTCTGGCCACAAGGATTGCCCATGCGACACCTCCCGGAAAGCCTACTATGTTTCCATAGATGGCACGCTGGCTGGACCACAGCTTGATGGCACGTAGAGCAAGGCGGAACGTCTTCGTTTGCGGCACCAATTCGAGAATTCGGTTAGTAACACGAGTCCCGTTGACGCAGCGGCGATCAGTATCGTCCAACCCGCGGAGTAGATTGTCGTCCTTCAGCTCGATGTCCTTCGGGATAGATGACAGCTGCAGCGAAGAGTAGATCAAGTCGATGTCCACACCTTCCAGCTCGAGCTTGATGATAGGCGTGCCAATGCCAGGCACCGGTACCAGCCCACCGATCTGATCCTCCGCCCACGCACTCCTGATCAAAGGCGGCATATGCTCAAAGAAATCTTCGCGCGTCACGTGTTTCGGGCCCACCATGAGTGTGTCGACATCAGAGTTTGGACCGTACACCCCGAGACGATAACTGCCATACGTAAAGACCTTGCCGCCGGCGACCTCCAAGATGCTTTGTGGCAGACCCTTCTTCCTGCCGACCTCTTGTACCATGCGCTGCAATAGCCCTTCCAGCTTCTTCAAGATGGCCTCTCTCTTTTCCGTGTCGGATTGCGGGGCGAAGTTGTTCTGTGCCTTGAACTCAGCCAGCAGGGCGTCGTTGAGCTTGAGGTCCTTGGGAGACGGCGGCTCCAGAGAGAAGGCCGGGGTGACTCCATACTGCTTCTCGGTGGCCATGATGGTCGATGTCGGCCGACGGGGGTTGTGGTGAAGTTCAGAAGATGTGGCAGCGCATGTGAAAGCCGGACCCTGAGGCAGCAGTCGCGGGCGGCACTACGTAGATGGCAGGTGCGTAGACGGCGCCTGGCAAGTTGAGGACGGAGGATAGCAAACGTCACGGGCCGGCAATGCGTGCAGATGAGACACAGCTCGCTACTGTAATGGGACTGCAACCGCAAGCGCAACCGACGACCTGATCGGCGAAAGGGGGTCAGCCGAAGATGTCTATCTATCGCTGCCTCAATCATCCTCACGGGAGCTGGGAGCTGAAGCTGTCGCGATGGACCTCGGACGCTTTGGCCAACACGCGCGCGGCTGCTTTCCGCACGAGCTTGGCAACGAAGAACCCTCCACGGAGGACCCTGCCGGTTACTGCCCGTCTTGCCCGTCCTGTCAGTCGTCTTCTCCCATCACGTGCTTTCAGATGATCATGCCTGCGAGTCATGCCACGTCTGTGACCTTGAGCCCAAAGACTCTCCTCGCTTGGACTAGCCGCACCGAGCTTTCCAGCATTTCGGTAAAAGCTTAATTAAGCGAATCGAGCTACCAGAGGACAGGAGCCGACGGATTGGTGGCAGGCAACGTTGCGGACATCGCTGGCACCAGTAGCACCACCTCAAGTATGTATGTACCGTCGTAGCAATGGGACCTTAGTCACCATCGCCACTGTCAAGATAGGTCCTCACGCGTGATAAGTCGTGCATTGACAGCTGCAGAATAATACATGCACATACATCCAGGTTTGCAGTCGCGGAGACAACACCACGTCTGTCGCATGGACTTCACATGGCGGTCAACGTGCTTCTCCAAGATATCTGAGTTTGTCACTGCTGTCGCCATCGCCGAGATCAACATTCTTCCAAGCCCAGCTAGGCAAGTGATGAGACTGCCGCCGGAGATGCAATTGCCTCTTCCACCATACGGCGATGGCTCGGGGGCACGAGCCACGTCATCTCAACGTGGATGCAGTGCTCACTGCGCGGCTTAAGAAGAATCGTTCCTCAATCGGACAGCATTCGTGCTGGGCGTATGCAGCCGAAGGTCTGACCGCCTACTTCTAGCATAAGAACCTTGCACAAGAATGAACGTATGAGTGTCTTGCCGGGTGATCGTCACATCTGCCGATGTCATTCTCCTTGCAAGTGCGAGCCAGACTCCAGACTACAGAACTTTGGCCCACGCCGTCTCTCTGAGTGCAGGTGCAGGCTGCCATCTGCTTCGCTGATCGCTCTCTCTAAGCGTCTACCTAGTTTCTCCTAGCCAGTATCGCACCGTACTTCGAACCATACATCTATCGGAGTCATTGCCTACTTTTGAGAATGTCCGCGGTACGAGGGACACCGTACCTTCCCTGGTACCATGTGCTCATGTCTATCATGGGTCCAGTATAAGATTGTCGGTCTGCTAGAAAACGCATTTTTCTCACGCCTGTATCCTGACGCCACAGTGTGCAAGGCTGCCATACAGCAAACATGCTCTCCCTACGTTCGTGTCTGTCGCTTTTCCTGACAGCCCCGATTGCCACCACAGCTCTTGCAAGACCTACGCTGGAACGCCGTGCGTTGACACCTGACTTTGACCCTTTCTATGACCCGCCAGCCGGCTTCGAATCGCAGCAGCCTGGCACGATCTTGCGCGAACGTCCCATCGCCACTTCATTTATCGGTCTCGTACCGAATCCGGTAGACGCATACCAGTTGCTATACCGGACGACCGCGATAGATGGGTCCGCCATTGCCGAAGTGACGACTGTCTTCGTACCCTTAAACGCGAAGACCGATCGCTTCGTCTCCTTCCAGACCGCCTACGACAGCGCCGATACGATATGCAACCCCAGCTACAATTACCGGTTAGGCAGCGTTCAGACGAATCTCATTGTCGCTTTTGAGTTCCTCATCCTTGAGATCTACCTGGCGTTGGGTTATATAGTGGCGGCGTCCGACTACGAAGGCCCAGATGCTGCATTCGGCGCTGGACGTCTTGCAGGTATGGGCGTACTTGACAACATGCGCGCTGTCTCAAGCTTTGAAAAGTTAGGCTTGGACGACAATCCTGCCATTGGTAAGTTTGGAACTTCGCTCGACCCACTGTCAGCGAGTACTGCGTTCTAACTTTTTTCACGCAGTCGGCGTTGGATACTCAGGCGGCGGTATTGCCACTGGCTGGGCGGCTTCACTTCAACCCACGTATGCCTCGGAGCTCAACATCAAGGGGTGGGCTTCAGGAGGCACTCCGGCCAACCTGACGGGCACGACTGTGTTCCTCGACAACACTCTTTTCGCCGGCTTCCTGCCAACTGCAATCGCAGGCATCAACAAGGAATCGGCGTACAAGGCACAGCTTCAGCCTTTCTTGTCCGACGTTCTGACAACATACGGGAAGTATGTCACTGCAACTGTCAGCAACATGTGCGCGCCGGCTGTCCTTCTTTTCTTTGCCGACCAGTCCATCTTGTCTACGGACTATCAGACTCAGGGGCCTAGTATCTTGTATCAGTCACCGCTGGACGCCGTCTTGGAACAAAACATCATGGGTGTGAACGCGGACGAAACTCCCACGGCCCCAGTCTTCTTGTACCACGCGGTCGACGATGAGGTAATCCCTTACAAGAACGCCTCCACCTTGTATGACAATTGGTGTGGCTACGGCGCGGACGTCCGCTTCCTCACCTACGAGAGCGGCGGGCACTTTACAACAGAGCTTTTGGGTGCTGTCGAGCAAGTAAAGTTCGCCGAGTCGGCATTTGCGGGAAACACACCAACCAGTTGCTCGCAAAGCACGGTTGCGGATCCTCAACTAGATCCGCTTGCCCTTGGTCTTGATGTCGAGCCCATCCTGTCTAACCTCATCACCGCGCTCGGTAACCTGGGCGAGAACGACATCAAAGTCAAGGATACGGGCATGTCAGCGATTAACAATACTGCGGGTGTTGAGACGTAGACCGTGTGTCCTCACAGCTGCATGAAGCAGAAGTTCTGGTATAACGACGATAGACGTAAATATAACGAACGCTCCTCCGACAGAACTCAATTGTCCTCAAAGAACTCACGCAATCTTTCATCCAACCACTTGACGTCTTCGGTGGACTGGCCAGGGCCTGTGTCTCGTCAGCACACATACAAGACGTGAATTTCGGGCTGGGAGGTCCAAAATACCTCCTGCCCAATGGCCCCATATCGACGGGAAGACTTGTAACTCGCCAATACCATCGCGCATGTGCTTGACTTCTATCTCGGAGTCCTCCGGCGCTGCGAACGTTGTCAGCCAACAGTTATCACGCCTTATTTCATAGAAGGGCTTACGAAAGTACAAGTCAGTCTTGCACGGAAGCACCAGAGCTTTAGCCCTGATCCCTCTCATCGCTGCGGCGAAGTCTCCCTGGTAAGGTTCCTGGTCAGAGCAATCGCCTGTCTGCCAGGTATGCAGCATGACAAGCATATTCTCCGGATCTATTTCGATTAGCTTTCGCTTTTGCACAGTGTAATAGATGCAAAGAGCAGAGAGTTACTTGCCCTTTGAAAGCGCCCATGCCTCCCAGAAGTTCACCATGAAATCTTCCAAGTCTTTGAACCCCAAGACCGTCTCGTACAACCTTTCCCGATAGAAAGCCTAAAGCCAAAAACCCAATCAACAATCACTTCACGCACATCCAGATAGGCACTGACTCACCTGCGAGAATCCCCACCCAGCATAAACCCGTCCCAAAGCCTTCAAACCCACCTCTCGCTCCTCCTCGCTCCAACCTCGATACTGACCCTTCCCAGACTCACCCCTACACACCCCACCCGAAACAGCCCCTTTCCCAGCCAAAACCGCACTCTTCACCCCTTCCAGAAAAACCCGATTATGCAACGACGTCCGCGCCGACCCACAAAACGGCACCACCAGATCCATGAAACCCGGAAACTGCGTGGCCCACTGGAACGACTGCGCGGCGCCCATCGACCACCCCAGCACGGCGCGCACGTGCTGAATCCCCAGATGCTGCGTCACGAGCGCGTGCTGCGCGCGCACATTATCGTAGAAAGACACATGGGGAAAAGGTTTCAGGTCCGGACGATTGCTGGGGGAGGAGGATTGGCTGTTGCCGAAGAGCGCGGGGATGATGATGAAGTAGCGGGTTGGGTCTAGTGTTTGTGTTGGGGCGATTAGCCATTCGTTGTCGGATATGAGGCCGGAGAACCAGGTGGGATAGATGATAGCTGGGTTCTGTGGGTCGCCGTGGGTTTTGTACGCGAGGTGAGCTTGGGGGATCTGGCCGCCGGATTTGAGGGCGAAGTCGCCAAGGGGATAGGTTTGGTAGGGTTGTTGTTGGGACATTGGGAGGGGAGGGTTATTATTACTTTCGGATATCTACTACAGGTGTGATGGGCTACGTCCAGGTTATCATTAATTGGGCACACTTTCTGGTCTCTTCAACCGAATACATGGACCTATCATCGTGGTCAACCGCTCGTCCATCGATAAACAGGCCGCTATCGATAAGGTGCCCCGCAGCGGGGTTCTGTGATTGTAGCTGGACTGCCGTCTAGGGTAGGTGAAAAACAAGACGACAGCATTATGATTACGAAATCCTCACTGACGAAACAATGGAAAAAATGGATTCTGTTCCGAGACTGCACAGGCTGCATTCGTCGCCAAAATGGAGGACTGTAGAATATGGGAATACCGGGAACAATGCGTCAACCCGCCTGCCCCGGCATTATGTATAGCCGTTCGGCATTTGGGATTCGCAGCGACTTTGTGACGTATCCCAGTCGGCTCAGTTCCGCCATTGGACTGGTGATCACTAACACATTTCCAATCGCAAATCAACTCCTGTGCTCCTGTGCTGGTGATATATTGTTCTGGCTATTTCGTATTCTATTCACCATAAGTGCATTGGGAACTTGGAAACATCATGTCTGGAGAACCACAGCAAAAGCAGCAAGATCCCTCTGCCCATGAGCAGATGATGGACAGCGAGTAAGTCGCTGCACAGAGGTCCCTAAGTCCTTGCTAACCAGCTCGGGGAACAGGAAGCATGTCAAGCGCAACCCGCACGGGAACTTCAAAGAGGTAGAAGCATCCAGGCCTCCATGGCGATCACAAGATGGGTGGGCCTTCACCCAGACCAAGAAGCCGGACTGGAAGCCGGGTGAGGGTGCGAATGATGGGGGAGAATCGCTGAAGCATGACCATGTGGACATCGACCCGTACCAAGATGGCCGCCCCGCGACGTTCAACTACAAGCTGTTGATTTCGGCCATCATCCCACGCCCGATTGGCTTCGTCAGTACGAGATCGAAAGACGGCACGAGTACAAACCTGGCACCCTTCTCCTACACTCAGGTCGTGAACCACGACCCACCAGTCTTCATCGTCGGCTACGCAGGCGGGTTCGACAAGGCGAAGGACAGTCTCAGAAACTTGATGGAGTCGGGAGAATGCACGATCAACATCATCTCCGAGCACTTCATCGAAGCGGCCAATGCCACTGCGGTCAATGCTCCATACGGTGTCTCCGAATGGGCCCTCACTGGCCTGACGCCAGCACCATGCAAAGACGTGAAAGCAAGCCGGGTGAAAGAATCCATTTTCAGCGTCGAAGGCAAATTGATGGATACAAAGGAGTTCGAGAGCCGGGGCACACCTGGGAAAAAGACCGGCGTCCTCGCCATCATCGAAGGCGTTCGGTTCTGGGCTCGAGAGGACGCCGTCAACGAGGACCGAAACCTGATTGACCCGGCTGTCCTGAGACCTATGTCGCGTCTCGGAGGCATTACTTACGGTCGTTTGCTGGAAGGGATTGAGCTTCCTAGACCGGATTGGGAGGAATATAAGAAGGAAGCGGAGCCGGCGGGTCTGGCACAGCCTAAAAGGGATGGTCAATGAGAAGCCCGCTTCGATCTTGTCAATTGCTGTGTGCTGAGACATAGAGTATACAGATCTGCAAGAATCTAAACATTCTGATCTTACCTCGAGAACATCATGCGCACTTTGCAAAGCAGATCATCTATTAGAAGTTCTGAAGGAAGAAATCTGCTTGCAAATTTGTACGTAATATTGGCTAAGCTTTTGCATCAAGGACTTATGAAGGAATCTCGTCTCTCGAAGCTAGAATCCAGCTTGAACCAAGTCTCGAGACAGGCCACTTCTCCCAGATCGTCCTTCAAATTGACCACTCGATCAATCGCACCATCGTTCCAGGCAAAGCCCTTCCACAGCAAGATCCCTACGTTTCGTGAGAGATCCAGAGCCTTGCGGACATCAGTCCGCTTTACAGCTGGTACAAGGTGCTCGAACTCTTCCCAAAAGATCCGTCGTAATTCTTCAGCTTGTTCATAGTACACAAACTGAGGGATCCCTCGCTTCCCACCATCGTCTGCATCCTCAATGGAGCCGAGGATATGCTCTAAGCCGTACAAACAGATACCGGAAGGTAAAACCTCCGCTTCAGTCCAATCAATATAGCTCTTGATCCTCCAAGATTTTGGATCGACGAGAATATTCGAAGGCAAGAAATCCCCATGGTTAAGCCCGACAGGTATAGCGTCCAGACACCCATCCTCTACCGCTTTCCTTGTACGGCGGGCTTTCTGGCGCATAGCCGGGAGAGGCAAATCCCTCTCCAGTTTCCGCAAGCGGGACACCACACTCTTTCCGACTCTTCCATCGCATTCCCTCACAGCGGACGAAGTCGCCATATGACCCCCATACCACGCCAAAGCAAAATACCACGTCAAATCCCGGATCAAATCCTTGCACCGTTCCAAAGCCCGCGGATCCAGAGCCTTCTCTCGCGGCAGTACATCACTCAACCTGACCACGTCGGGAACGAACTCCGTCTCTAAAACCTGCAAACCCACTCGTCCCTCCTCGCCCACGCGGATACTTCCCAGATCCCGCGTCCGAGGTACCAAAGGTCCAAAGATCCGCCGAGCCTTCCTCATGATCTCCATAGAAACCGCGTGCCTCCAGAGACGGAACTGCAAAAGGACGACCTCACCCCAACCCTTACCATCTCCCTCATCCTCATCACACTTCCAACCCTCATATGTACCCCTACATCCGTCCAATCCTCCCATCCGATCCCCAAACAAAACATCCTCAGACCCTTTCCGACCGGCCAGAGTCCACGAACAACCGCCCTGCCTCTCCAACTCCTCCCATTTCATACCAGGGAAAACACTGTCAGCGAAAGCTAGACAGGCGTCGACGTCGTGTTGATCGAGAAGGTTGTTGATAAAGAACAGGGGCAGGGAAGTTTCTTGGTTGCTGTTTCCTGACATATTTCTTTCAGGAAGAATGATGAAGGAAGAGCAGGAGCAGCTTCTCCTATTAGGGGGACCAAAAGGAACACTAATAATGTGGTGAAAGAACAATTCCCAGACGCCTTTCGGCCCACAGAAGGTAAGTCTTTCAGCCTAGTCCCTTTATCCCAGCCGGATAGGCTTACGCGGTCCCTCCTCCCAAACGCCCAAACCCTGGAAAGACCTACCTGGGGAGAGACAGATCGCTGGATAGCTGTCAGCGTGAAGAAGGTGTGGAGGCTGTGAAGGCTGTGAAGGGTGTGAGGGATGGAGGGAGGGGTAGCTCACAAGCGAGAAGCAATGTCTCTCTGGTAAGACGACGCATGTGATCAAGAAGACACACTACGATATCTGTCCGAGGAAGAAGGATGGGGTATTACATCCCACACAACGGCCTATATCGCAATTCCACACCAAAAGGAAGAGACGTAGAAGAAGATAGTAGGAAATTCTGAGAAGCACGAGTATAACCAACCGGTCATCTCTCAAATCAGCATTCACATATCCAATTCATCTATCTCTCGCTATGGGGGCGGGGACCTTGCATATACTCTTTCTCCCGCAATCTGAAAGTTGCATAGAATACATGCCAATTTCCGCAAATCTCCGTTTCTTGCCTTGAAGAGATTTAGAAAGAGGAAAAATGGAAACAAAGTCTCAGAAAAGAATTTTATATGGGTATCCATAAGAAGAAGGTTAGGGAAAAACAAAAAATAGAAAAGAAAATTTCAAATCCTCCTCCTATCACAATCATGCATCCCAGATACATTCTGCGCGACGAAGATCGAAAAGGGGGGCGAGATTGAAGATGGTATATGCAAGCCGCATATACAAGCAGAAGCCTCCCCAGAAAGCGATAATAGGACAGGGCTAGCATTCCGTGCTAGACCCCATCCCTTAAAGAATAAGAACTTGTATCGGTATATCTCCTTCGCGACAGCTACGGTTAGGCACCGCCGCCTTACATGCTAAAGACAGGCGCCTTGACCAACACGGTCCGATTGCGGACCTGGACGCCGATTCCCGCCGCCATGCGCACTCGAGGGGGTTGGTCGTCCTTACTCGGATGGCCCTGCTGGCTCTCCGGACGGTGCAAGCTCCCTGAGCTGCCACCAGGGTGCTGTTTCGTGGAAGAGGAGCTCTTATTGCTCTTGCTACCACCACCACCACCCGCCGACCCTGTCAAAGCGCTCAGCATACTCCTTTTCTTGGGTGGGTCGCCGTGCGCATTACTACCACTGTTGTCTGTTGTCATGTCGGTGATGTCGCTAGCGGCGCTCTTCATCGAGGCGCGGTCGGCTTGGTCGTCAGCGATGGAAGTTTGCAGGGGTGGGATCCCGCTTTCCACTTTCATGTGCTCGGGCATGATGCTGTATCCCGGCATGAAGTATTCGATTACAACGTCGCGGCTCTCGACGGGGAGGTGGATGGCAATACTGATTACGAGCTCGATGATCATGTGTACACCACCTTCCAAGTCTGAGGGTGGCGGGTCTTGCAAATGCACTGCCAGAGTCTTGATCAGCTGCTCCTTAAGCATGTCCGTGAGCTGGGCACGGTTGTCTGCGCACCGGGGTGAGCGTAGCGCATCCTGGAGACCTTCTAATGTCGATAATCGCCAGTTGATAACCTTGGAGGTGAGGTATTCTTCCTCTTCAACACTCTGTGCAGGCGGCGCAAATCGCCGGATGTTCAGTTGTATTGCCTTCAGCTGAGCCGAAAGCGAAGGCTCCAGGTCGGGGTGGAAGTACTTGTTAAAGACTTCGTCAACGAGCCATTTTGATATAAATGACCTCCCGCCCGCCGTCATCTCTTGTTTGCCGATGGAGACGGCATCTTTGTTCACCGACCTGTCCAGCCAATCCGGCATGCTCTTCCACGTCTTTCTTATGCTAAACGCCAGCTGCGCGACAAGGCCATCTAGACGATTGAAGCGGGTAGTGTATTCGCTGTCGTCGAGCGAGGTTCGTGATTGGGATAGCCGTTGATGCGCAAGGCTGTTCTGCAGTTGCTTGACCTGGTCTTCCTTCTCGAAGTAATACTTCTTCACCTTGGTATACTTCTCGCGAAGCTCTTTGTGGTCCTTGACAAGTTGAGCCACGTCATCTTCGGACATCTCGTCTCCCCCGGCGCCGGTCTGAAGTGGCTGCGGCATGTTGCGACCGGATGCGTCCTGTTGCTGTTGCTGCTGCGGCGGCGGCTGCTGTTGACGGCCGTGGCCCGCAGGTGGGATGACGGATGCGACGGGTGGAGTGCTGTAGGCTGCATGGGGGGTCCCCTGCTGCTGGGCCGTCGGTGCTTCCCGAGAGCTTAACCCATTATGCACACTCTGTCGGTTGCTCCCGCCCGATCGAAGCGCCTTGGATGCTGAGATGTTGCCATTGCTCGAGGTCATGGGTGCGTCTTCGGCGAAGCTAGACTGCTGCGAATTATAGCTGCGGGCTTGTGATAGCGGCGGCCGAGACGTGTCTGGCAGTTGGTAGGGCTGGGCAAGTTCGGCAGGCGCGTATTGCTGTGACGGTAACTGTGCCTAAATCTGGGTCAGCATGGCCCATTGTAGGCGCTCCCTAACGCATTAAGTGTTGCTACCGACCGGCTGTGCTTGTAAACCCAGGCCTATATTTGGAGGCCCAATCTGGCCCGTGCGTGTGCCTTGATAGGCCGAAGTCTGTACAGGATGAGGCTGAGGCGGTTGCTGCAGGGTGGTGGAATTTGGTGGCTGTGCCTGATGCGACGGCTGCCCGTTGTAGCTGCCACCTTGGCCCTGTTCAGGTGGCAGCGGCGGGCTCAGAATGCCACCTTGTCGCTGCTCCCTAAAACCTTGCTCTGTGTTGAGTCGCTGCAGCCGGCGCTGCGACCAGCGATCTGCGCCGACTGCCTGCCCCGAGTCGGACGACGTCTTGCCAGGCGCGATGCTCATGGGCGCTTCGTCGCTGCCAAGTTCGTGGATCTCGCTGTGCGGCGGTAACTGCTCTGAATCGGGCGACCAGAGAGGGGACGGGGATAGCGGGGGAAGGCGTGGGGATTGCGTCCGCTGGGCGCTTGAGCTTGTGCCTTCTCTTCTCAGCACCGTCTGGGAGCGGCTCAATCCGCCGCCTAGCAATCGCGGTGACGGCTGGACGACGTCGTCCGGGCTTTCGAATTCGTATTCGCCACGGCTGCGCTCGGCGCTAGGAAGCACTGCAAGGGAGCGGCGATCTGGCGCAGGCTCTGGTTTTAGTCGGTGTGCGGGTTGGGCGCGGTGATGCAGATGACAGGTGCAGACATACCACCAGAGAGAGCGGAAGCGGAACGATCGGCCACAGTCGTGCTCCTGTTCAAAGACTGCGGTGGGTGTGAAGTGGAGACGGACGAGGAGGGTGGTGGGTTTAACGGTAGGTCGTTAAAGAAGTCAGCATTGGAACGAACCTAGATTTGATTACACTCGCGGGGGTCTCGCAGGGCGGACGGTGATGATGGTGAAGTACCTGGGTGCTGCTGCGACTCAGGGAACCAAGTCGGTTGCGGAGATTTAGCTCGCAGGTTCTTGGACGAGATGCTGAACCGCATCGGGAGCAGCAGGTCGCGCGCATGTGCACCAGGCGTGAGATGCTCGCGGGGATGGATGCGAGATGCCTCCTGGTCTGAGCGTCCTCTCACGGACCTGTAAATTGCAGAATTGCAGTAGTGGTCTAGCCTTTGAAACCGAGTGAAAACCTTGGGTGGATGTGCGCTGCGGGCTGCTCCTCCTGGTGCGTACCGCGAGCACCTCTGTCTTTCCCTTGTCCGTGCTGGAGATGGTAACAGGGCGGCCGCACGCTTGTTCACGAAGCGAGGCCAAGTTGCGAGACACTCAAATCAAAAGCCTCCAATAGATCCACGCCGCTACCGGGACGTAGCCTGCTGCTGCGAACGGCCATGACCCATCAGGGGCGCGGCAAGAAGCGAGCCGCTCGCAAACCCCTCACCTCTTCACCAAGCTTTCTAACACACTTTCTCCTCTCGCCACATCCTTCCCTGCTCGCATGATTGGAGGGTCCGAAGCTAGGCAATGCTAAGACACCAGCTGCTGGGAAACGCTTGCAATACTCTGGGTGAATCGACTCCATGTCGTCCAACCCATGTAACCAATTCGCGCAAACACCTGTCATGTCATGGGAGAGAATGGCGTTTTCTCACATGCTCCACCGCGAGCGAGCTATTTATAAACCAACCCTTCTTTCTCCCTGCAGCCGCAGACGTTCCATTCCGGCCCTGTCAGTACATAGCGCCGGCGGGATCCGGCCCCGTCACGGCGGCACTTGAGATGAATCCTGAGGTGATCCGGCAATTCCTTACAGAGCCGTAACGAGATAGTGTAGGAAGGAGCGTGAAAATAATTCTCCGATGAACTAGTTGATCAGTGGCGACGAGAAGGTTAATCAGAACTCATTTTGGGTGCTTCCTATGGTGACCTACCACCTTGAGTCATGCAATGTGGCATTGCAATGTCTAGATATAGAACGTGAAGAGGATCGTGGGCTCGTCACGAAGGATTGCTGCCGTTCTAACGTCCATCCTCCCTATAGAAGACTCCAGGTCGATTCACAAGCCCTGCTGAGTTTCCTTGCACAATACTAAGCGTACTTCGCTTCTTCCGCAACATCTTGCAAAAGTAGGAGACCTGATGTTCAAAAGTGAGATCGCCGGTTTCGTCAGTTTCAGAATGCCTTGCGATCCAATCGGTCGCTTGCAGCTATCCCTTCCCTCAGAAGATCCTTTCCATCCTTCTTCCTCTCCTACCCTACTACTGCTTGACAAGCGTTGCCACCCCAGAGAAACACATAGGATAAATGCATCAGTGACATGCGGTCGCGGCAAGCGGCATGTCCA
The DNA here is from genome assembly GCA_022701445.1 of Hortaea sp. C3G1500-4. Lineage (NCBI taxonomy): Eukaryota > Fungi > Ascomycota > Dothideomycetes > Mycosphaerellales > Teratosphaeriaceae > Hortaea > Hortaea sp. C3G1500-4. The sequence continues at coordinate 1,154,002 of JAJVDI010000007.1, read as the reverse complement.
ATAGGGACAGGAATGCTTGGGACGAACAGCTAGCAAGGCAGGCTTCAAGATCCTAGGATGGGAGCACTACCTCACCATCGTGCTTTCCCACCTTGGCACGCGTTCCTGCCTTTTTCCTACGCGTTTTGGCTGTGTCTCGGGAGGACTTCTGGCCACGTTTGGAACGATAATCTCGAACAAGACGGCGACGTAATCATCCTCAAGTTCTTGTAGTCTTGTCGTTACTCTGCAGCTATCTAGTTGACAGAAAACCCCAACCATCTTTACAACCCAACCTCTGCCTTCTCTATTCCAATAAACTCTTCCATCCATCAGCAAAGCAAACATGCGCGCCACCAAACTCGCCCTGATTGGCCTCTGCGCCGGGCTCTCAGCAGCTGCACAACTCGCCAGCGCAGAAGCCTTCGACATCACGAACCTCAGCACGCATCAAGTGACAGGAGGCAACACAACCATTGCGTTCACCATCCATGACCCGGATCCTCTAACCAACGCCACAACAACCTGCTCAGGCACCTGGGAGGAAGGCTCCAACAACTACCCATCCCCTGGATACGTATGTCACAACCCCTCCCTCCTTCTTTCCTTCCTCTCCAATTGAGCAAGCCCCCAGGCTGCACATACTCCCCAGTACTCTTCGAAAAGATCTCCGAAAAAGAAAACATGAGCCGTACTAACCAGAAACATCTGACATCAGCAAACCTGCACCAATACGACATTCGGCTGGAACATGGAGACCTTCTCATCCTTCACCGACTTCACGCTCAACGTGAAGCACACCTTCGAGGACCCGGCGTAAGTTTCCCGGCCGCTCATCCTCCAGCCCCCCACCCCTTCCCTTCTTACCTCATGCTCTCTTTGCCCCCTTCCATCCCCTTTAAGAAAAGGAACAGTACTGACATGTGAACCTCCGCCTTGCTATGCTCGTAAAGCGTGGGCGACGAATACCCCTACAACATGGTGACGACCTTCGGCGAGGCCAACATCACCGATACGCCGTTGAAGTGCGTAGCGGGGACGGATGAGGGGGATGGATGGCGATGCCAGCAGCAGGCGCAGACGATTAAGGCGAAAATCTATGCCACCTCGGCCTAGATGATGAATGGTCAGCGTTTCAAGGCAAGGGAGGGAGACGGGCAAAGCTTGAGAGGGGGAGATGGGTTTGCTGTGTACGCTGTTGTGGACGATAGGCTGCAGTGCGGCCTGTGTAGCTTAAAACTTAGGAGAGAGTCGGATGTTTCGTGTAGCTGCATCCAAGCAAATCCAAATCAACGTTGTTTGAAACTGTTGCTCGCGCGCGAGCTGACGAAGCCGCAGAGCATCTTAAAAGAGGGTGAAACTTCGCAAGGAGGTCGCGTGAAGAATTCTTGACATACGGGCTTTACTAGGCACAATGACAGCCGAGCGCCGCCTGGGAAGAAGGCATCTTGGAGCCCATTCCATACCGGAGCGCCGCTCTCCCATTTTTCACATGAGTGGTGGTGGTGGTGAGGCAGCCGCAGCTACCACCAACACCACCATAAGCCACGAAATCCCCCAGCTCCCTCCGCAACAACAACCACCACAAGCTTTGCGCAAAACCATTAGCCCTTCTTCTTGCTGACACCGACAGTCCTGCCCCGTCTGCCGGTAGTCTTGCTGTGCTGACCCCGCACACGGAGGCCCCAGTAGTGCCTCAGACCGCGGTGGGCGCGGATCTTCTTCAGGCGCTCGAGGTCCTCACGCAGCTTGCTGTCCACGCCGTTGGCCAGGGTGTGGCCGTCCTTGCCATCCACGATGTCGCGCTGACGGTTGAGGAACCACGTCGGGATCTTGTACTGCGTCGGGTTCTGGATGATGGTGACGATGCGCTCGAGCTCTTCGGAGGTCAGCTCACCGGCGCTGTTCGAGAGAGAGTCTAGTTAGTATCAAAAGTTTTTTTTTTTTGTTCGCGCTCCAGAAACGCTCTGGCTGCGTTTTTGCTCAGAGAGGTGGTGGCGTACCGCTTGTTGAGGTCGACATCGGCCTTCTTGCAGACCAAGTTGGAGTAACGACGACCGACACCCTTGACCCTGGTCAGGGCGTACATGATCTTCTGCTTGCCATCAACCTGTAGAGGTTCGTTGTCAGCACATGCCCATTCGTCCCATCCAATCCCTCCCAATCCTGCTCCATCTTTTCCCAAAGGCTTCCCGGCTACGCAGGAATTTCTTTCGCTCTTCTAGATTCGGTATGGGACGGCACGTACGTTGGTGTTGAGCAGACGCAGGATGAACTGGAAGTTCGACTTCTCGCCGGAGACGAGCGACATCTTTGCGGGTCGTTGGGTGGGTGATGTCGCGGCGATGGACGGTCGGGTTCACTGCTCGTGAGGACTCTCGCTGGCGTCGAAGTCGCTCGACCGAATTCTGAATTCAGGCTTGGCGTGCGGAGCAGGGGCGGGAGGAGCCGTCAAGTTTCTACTGGGACACAGACTGTCCGCGTCCTCCGCGTACACACAAACCTGCACAGTACCTACCTAGGTAGGCACAAGTCACATTTGTATGCGACCATTCATGCAATATCGTATTGTCCAAGTTGTTTGCTACTCTCAGCCAAGGAATTGTTGCGAAGCTTCTAGTTCCTCGCTGCGAGAACGCACATCTCAGAGGCCATTAAGGTACTACATTCCTTCCTCAAGTACACCTGCATTCAGTTGGCTCTTCACATGCGTAGAGAACCCGCAGTTGCCACTCGGAATCTACCTATGGATACAATTTCCTGTCTTTGTCGCGCGCGACCATTTTGGTTCGTCAACGGTGCAGCAGCAGGCTCTCGTGGAATAAATTCATACATTCTTTGGGGTATCTTTGCAAGTCTAAATCGTCCTCCGAAACACAGCGAGCTCCTAAACTCCAATTCTACGACCTAAATCACCTTCTCGCCCTCCGTAATGCCCATGGCGGCTTTCAAGCCATCCATCGCATCATGCATCTCGCCCTCCATATCCGCCTCATACTGCGCAATATCCACCAAGTGCAGAGCGGCTTCCTCGACGCCCTCTTCTCTCAAATTCCGCTCAGCTTGATCGAGAAGGCGTCCTGCCTGCCTTAAACGGGCCCAATAATCGCTCACCTCCCCTTCGTAATTCGTCATGGCCAGCGGCACGCTCCACGTGCTGTTCGACGAGCCGACTTCTGCCAGGTAGTGCGACATACTACTCCACTTATCACCTTCCAAGCCATGGAAGTGCACGAGCAGAGCTCCGCGTCCGCTTTCATACTCCGTGGCGTCTAACTGATACGCGTTCCACCACGGGCGCGGTTGGTAGAGGACATACTCCCTCCAGTCCGGATGCGTGAGCACCTCCTCCAACACCGCCTTGTCCTTCTCATACGCATGCTCCAGCACCGCTGGTGAGCTCTTAGGCGTAGCGAGGACCTCGATAAGCATCCTGACACTCCATTCATGCACCCGTAAAAAGAACACCCCCGTATTCAACCCGTGGTGATCATGTGTACCGATAAAGTGCACCTGGTCATCAAAGTCCTGCGGGGGCAGGAAGACCTCGAGCGGGATCTGAGGGTTCAGCAGGATGATGTCCGGACCCGTCCACATGATCCATTCCGTCCTGACCTCTGCGGGCTTGGCCAGCTCGTCAACGAGCGTGGCGAGGAGATAGGCCGGCTTGCTCCAGAACGAACTCACGACCTTCTCGCGTAGGACTTTCATCTCGTATCCATGTAGTCGATTGTGCTCATCGTGCGTTCGGATTGCAGCTTCATAGATTTCGTTTTCCTCGCCGAACAATGCAGTTACCTTGGTGACTTTCGCTCGCGGTGCCCGCCATGACGCGGGAGCAAAGTTGTTAATCGCTTGTAGAGATTCGCGGGTCGTATGTTCGATCTCGGTGGGTCCGATGCTGAAGGAATGTAGCAAGAAGAAAAGTGCGACTACGAGCGTGGCAAAGACGGCGATGTTGCGGATCTATTCAGCAGGAACGCTGTCGTTAGGGTTGCATCCTTCACCGAGCGAGGAAGCGAGGCCATCGTTTACATACTGCAATTTCAATGTCAGCATTTAAATCGAGTCAGACCCCTTCTTTGACGGCTCACATATCAGCCGCCTCACTCACCCTGAGAAACGTTCCCGCTCGTACCAGCGAGCATTTTATAGCCGGGCGGCGCCTCTGACGCACTTCCAATTCAATCACTCGTGAAGAGAAGCAAAGCCCGTTACTTCCGGATATAATCAAGAGAATGACTAGAAATCGCGAGCAAGCAAAAGGAACGACAGTAGTTGGAAAGCGATAGCAGGTCAGCAAGAGAGTAAGGAAAGTGCGACCAACTGGTGAAAGGCACAAGATGGTGAAGCGTTCCACCGCACTACTATTCGCCTCCTTCCGACGGATGAGATGACAGGACTGCCTCCGCCAGCCAGCCGGCCGGCGCGGCGGAAAGGCCGTTGCACACAAGTCCTAATAATTAGAATTGCGATGGCCGTTTATCACCTACATATCCTCGATATCCTACAACCCCCCCATGTTTAAAAGACCCCGGCTGAGCTTCGCTATATTGACGCATCTTTCAGGGTCTACCGTGGGAAAGGGGAGATTGTCAGGGAAATTTCGCGGAGATATGATGGAGATCTGCGCGCCTTTGGCCGAGCAAGGAATAACAGACAGCCCACGCGACCGGTCGTATTAAACTGGACTAATGGGACCCTGATGTGCCCCTTCTGCATCAATCCATATATTTTATTAATCCCATTGAAGATTGTCGGACAAGTGCGAGCCTGGCAAGCAAGAGTCGGACGGGAGGCCATTGGGGGGCACAGCACGAAAATGTGATTGGGCGATGCGCAGCTTGCCGGCAGGAAACTTCGGCAAACCAACGGGCATTTTTTGTGTGGACAGGGATATGGTGGGTCCGGGCGTGGAGGCATGACTTCGACGGAGCAGAAAGAAAAGGGATGGGCCCTCCTAGTAACTGATATCAATCAATTTGCATGGCTATATTGACAATAATTGGCGCTGATGGAGTGACATTCTGAGAACCAAAATGGCCTTGGCAATTCTTACTCGAATTCGCGCAGTGTCACCACCTAGGTAGTTCACGGTTAAGAAAAGAAAGGAAAAGGAAAAGAATGGAAAATGTAGAGGCAATGGGAAAGAAAGCGAGCCAAAATTACAGGCTCGACGATACAAATAACGAAAACGCTCACGAGGTAAATATCCTAAGAAAACCAAAGAAACCCCATCTCCATCAATACGTGAAAGCCTCCTCAATAAAATCCACCACGCCCTCGGTAACCACACTCCTCGCCGCGCTTCTAACCCCATCAGCAAACGGGCCAGGCCCACAGACCGTGACACCCATGGCGCCTATCCGCTCCGCCATTTCGCGCTTGAGGATGGTCTCCGGGTTACACCGGCCGGGGAACATCTGCACGGAGCCCGTATTACTGATGACCTCCCCTCTATGTCGGGGCTTCGTGATGAAGAGTTGGATGCGGAGGACGTCGCGCCGGCCGTCCATGCGCAGGATCTGGTCCATCCAGACCCGAACCCACTCGAGCGCTTCCGTGTTGGGGACGCTCCAGACGAGGAGGATCTTCTGCGTTGAGCTCGTGCCGGCTTGGTATTGGAGCATGAGGTGGTGGACGAAGCCGACGCAGTGCGTGATGCCAACGCCGCCGGCGAAGAGGATGACGGTGCCGTAGCTCGTCATGGAGTCGTGTCCGCCGTAGGGTCCCTCTATTGCTCCCCAGGTTGTCAGAGTGCCCGTTTTTGACGCGGAGGCTTTTTCGTAGAGTTTTCTCGTCATGCCTGTTCTTGCGCGCATGATGAGCGAGACGGATGTGACGGCACTGTCTCGAGGGATGGCTATGTTGACGCCGTCCTTTCTATGCGCGACTTCGGAGATTGTGGTGACTGTTGGCCCACCGAGCATCGATTTGCGTGAGTAAGTTGAGTCGCCAGTGACCATGCTAGGTCGGTGGTCAATATCCGCGCTGTGGCTGAGCGAGCCATTTTTCGAGGCTATCTTCTCCATTTCGATCTCCAATGGCTGGGCTTTGGGTTTGCTTTCCGCCCATGCGATTGAGAATGGGTGGCTAGACCACAAGGAATATGCTGGAAGGTATGCATGGACATGGCAGCCCGGCGTCCACCTCCACGGTCGCTTCAGCTCGAATGTCACCCGACAAGCCTCCGCCGGCAACGCCTCGACCGTAACTTTCGTGATGCCTTTCCTTCTGCTGACGTTGTGATAGCAGATTCTAAAACATCTCCAGATCCACTCCGCCAACCAAAAGGCCATGACGAGCTTGACATACGGCAGCTGCGGCAGATTGGCCTTGTCGAGATGGATGTAGACGCCTACAATGCCAATCCAAATGAGCACCCGATGCACGTTCAGGAATGTCTCGTAGAAGGCGTGTCTGATAGGGCTGAAGCTCGTGAGGAGAACAAAGCCGAATACGACAGTGGCGACCATGCCCCACATGTAGCTTGTGCTCGTTGAAAGACTGGTGTGCACTTGGTGCATGCCGCCACTTTCCATTGCGTTAACAGCCCAGGCAATGGTGTGAATGACCGATTGCAGGACCATAACACGGGCGCACCATCGGTGAAGAAGATTAAAGGTGTCGTAGGAGACCTTAAGGATCGGAATGAGTGGATTGTTGCGCAAGGCGAAAAGGACGGTCGGGATGAGGTTGATGGCGGCGAGGATGCCGGAGCGGCCGCGTAGCTCAGCAATGGCAGAATGGTGGTTCTTCACCGACCAGTCGAGGACCAGCAGGTAGACGAGATTACATATTAAGTATGCGCCGAGCAGGATCGTGTGGAAGCGTGAAGGTAATGTGCCTATTGAGATGGCTTGCGAAAGCTGGATCTCGCGGTTATGTCGCACGCGGCCAAGCGGCGCATAGAGCAGGTTTCGCTTTATCGATGGCCAGAAAGTCGAGCGGTTGTACATCCAGTATCGCTGATCTACCCATCGGCCCATGGTCATGAGGTGTCGTAGGTGGTTGTTGGTGATGTAGACCCATCGGTAAATGAACGTCGCGGCCAGCAGGCCTAAGAAGGAATAAAGTATTATGTTGACGAAGAGCCAGTTCTGCGCCTGGTTGACGCCATCCAGGCCGAATGTGAAGTTGTACGCCTGGTTGCTGTAGTTGAGGAGATGTCCGAACCCTGTCACCTCGCCCCCTGGTATTGGTTTTGGTATGGGGTATGCTTCGCGTGGCGCCATAACTGCTGTCGCTGCGCCTCTCGTGACCAGTTGTCTGTCATTGTCTGCCGCCGCCGACAAAAGATCCTCTCCTGCTCTCGTAGCCAAATGTCCAAAATGGTTGTGAAGGGACACGGGATAGTGCATCTTGAACCCGCAAGATGCGTAATCTCCAACAAAGACCGGCCCGTGCGGCGCCGTTACCAAGAACGGAGAACGGATGTCCTTGAGGTATGCGGGTAGCAACAATGGCCCGTCCGCGGATGATAGATCGCGTGCGTCTGTCCCAAAGTTTCTTGGTAGGTTGAGATTAACTGCTCGGCAGTGCTGGGCCCTGAACACAGTAAATGGAAGCAGGTCGTGACGAACAATGGCAATGTTTCTTTCGCAGCCAGGTTGTAATTAGCGATGCGCCTCTATTAGTGTCTCTTTCGGCACGATAATGATCTGAGTGTCTCAAAGCCGCGTTCGAACAAAGCCAGTGAATGAAAGCTAGGGTTGGTCCATTGTCCTATTGTCCCATTGTATCACTGGTCCCGCTCTTGGACTTTGTTCGCTAACGGTCTCGAGGGTCTTTCCGCTGACGGTGGAATGCGAGGCGGACGAGATCGTCGATAGCACAGGGGAGGAGAAATGCAATGTGTACCCGACACTAATAACCAATTTCTCTTCGAACAGCCGGTGAATATGATAACGAGCGTGATATCGACTTGGACAGATGGATGGTGCTGAAAAAGACTGCGACTACTGCAAAACACTTGGACAGTGGGACGCACTGCTACTTCACTGGGACACGCTCCTCCTCTCGCTCTCGCCGGGGCGCCAAGCGACGCGACGATTCATCCAGGCGATTTCCTAGAATCGCTGCACGCACGCGAGCGACAAGCGAGTTATAGGTAGATCACCAGCGTATATTTTGAGGCCTGAAACACTGAAACACCTGGAGCAGGAACGATCCAGAAAATCGTCGGGAGGGAGTTCGCGAACAAGGCGCGTCTGGGCGGCTCTGCCTCCCGACCGGCTGGCGCTCGCAATCGCCTCTGATTGGCCAGCCGAGCGGTTCCTGCATGTCACGGCCGAAGCTTGACGGCCATTGGAATATAAAATGGGTCGTGCTCGTGAAGATGGCTCGTTTCATTTTTATGCAATGCTGAGCGCCCAGCGCTCCGCCGTGCTACCAAGACAATATGTGTGCTCGCTTTCGCCCTCTTTCATACTTGCTCTCTCGACAGTACCTAGGTATACAACATCGCTTAGTCCATTATCACACCGATAATACCCATTTCCCAATCCGAGTGCCCATGCCGTTTCACCCGAAAGCGCCCAGGGTGGAGAATGCTCCGCGGAAAGACGTCGTTGAGTAGACTCTTTCGGCCGCTCGCACGCGCGAATCCTATAGCGATCACGCGTAGGCTGGCTCCGACCGAAGGAGACGCAACATATCATTGCTGTTACCGCGAGTCCCTCGTCGGTTGAAGACAAGGTGGGATGCCTCTCTTGATCTCCGTCAGCCAGCGCATGATCTTATTACCATGGCCTACTTTCGCCTCGTCCGTATCCAGCAAAGTAAAACATTCACGGATCTGCGGGATGGCTGATAGACGCAGGATGAGCTGTTCATATTTTTGAAACCACGATCTGCTGCCGTGCTCTTTGTAAAGTCTGAAGATGCATACGTCGATTGAGAGCGGCTTCCTGCTTGAATTTGAGGTAACCAGGCGGCTATTTGCCTTGTCAATCGAGATCAGCAATACGTTAAGCTCACCCGACGACAGCATGTCAAAATAGCGCGGATGCAATTCGTGGTTCGTTCCCAGCATTACCTTTTGCATTCTGATTGCTGGGTGAGAAGCGAGCACTAAGCCGAGCCATGAGTGATCGTTGTCATCGGGGCTGATAACGAGGACCTTGCGGCCTTTTGAGAGGGAACGCTCAACAAAGTACTGTAGTTGTAGGAGCCTCGAGGCCTTGTCCTTCTCTGTGACAAGATAAGAAAGAACCAAAGACTGGCGCGGCAGACCCGGAGAGGTGGCGGCTTGGGGGTTTTCAGTGGGTTCTTGTCTTGGGCTTGATGGAACTCGAGCCCTCGCCTCCGCTGCTGTACCCACCTGAATCATGATGGGTCCAGCGGAATATCTCCTGTGACGAAAGGCCTCAAGCCCGTGACGCTGACTGACAGTGAGACCGGCACCGATGATCAGCTGGACCGGTTTTACGACTGTTTGCTTCCTTAGCAGATCTTGAATCTGGCTGACATGATCGCAGGACTTTCCCGTGATCATTTCCTCCACGTGGTCTAACACCAAGACGGAGACGTGAGAGAGTGCGATGTATTCCTGACCAACGCAGCCAAGGAGGCCCGCTGGAGTGGTGCATACAATGCTGCCTTCCAGCGAGGGAGGAGCCTTGCTATCACGCATGTCGCTGTATGTGCCGAAAACCACAATGCTGAATCAGATCATTAGTTGACGCGCTATTAACGGTGTGAAACTGTTGCATCTACTTACTGTGGTTCTTTGTCCAACGCATTCAGAGATCTTGCGAGCGCTTCACATTTTTCACGGGTCGGAGCAACATAAATTGCAGATGGGCGTTCGGGTCTCGGCTCTCTGCTTTTCGCACGAGACCGAGACGAGCCGTTGTAGTACCCATCGAGCAAAGAAAGCTTGACAGTAAGTAATTCTCCGGCACCTGCAGTTGGAAGAAGTCAGCGACAAAGACTGGATCCCCACGGACTGTTCACTGTTTCACTCACTGTGTCTGCCATACACAACGACCGACTCGCCACGACGAAGTGGTTGCAGGATAGAAGCTTGGTCTTTCGTTGGCAAAGAAGGAAGGGTATGTGAAAGACGTTCCAAAGGTACATTGCTGCCAAGCAAAGACTTCCAGCTGGACTGCTGTGGCTGGAGTGTCTGCATCCCACGTGCTACCGGCGGTGGCTCTGGCCGCAGTGTAGGCCTTGAGGACGATGAGACGGTGGTCGAGGGTTGAGGATTGCTGTTTGGTACCTGTACGGAGCCGCGACTTTGCTGCGGCACAGAGCTGATGCGGTCCTCCCTGTTAACGTATACCTCCCCCGGAGACTTCTCCTTGACGGCCACAGGGTAATCGATGTCCTTTGACGCCAGGGAACGTCCTGCTGGTCCCATGCCGTCTTCAGCGATCTCGCCTTCCTCGCTCAAGTCAATATTGACGCGCTTGAATGGCAATCTGGAAGCCCGTGGGAGCTCCAGGTTGCTATCATCAGGCGAGCGCTCGCGCTTGCGGCCAGCTGCTGATGACATTGGCGAGCTGAAATCGTTCGGAGCAGGTCCTGGCGCGTGATGGTCTCCAAGACCACGATGCGCGCGAACCCTAGGGTCCAGGATGAAAGATCCATTACTAGCGACCCTGTCGCCAGAGCCCTCGTAGGACGACATCTGTCTCAAATCAAGAGAAGTCGACGCTCGTCAAAGAGGGGAGGTAATGTATGTAGAAGGACGACTGAACGTGTTGGATGGGTTTGAGGAAAAGAGAAGTCTTGTGGCCACATCGATGACTGCTAGTGGCTGCTGAAAGCGGCAGCTTCGAAGTTGAACAGAGGGAAAGAACGACCCGGAGCGGACACGTGAGAATTACATAGTAGGTCCTCGTCGATTACGTCGCTTCCTACCTGTGAATGAGAATACAAGGTAAACAATACAAGGGCCTACCTGAACGCTTTCAACCACCAGTACAGCGTAATAAGTGAAGAGTAAGGAGCAATGCTTGAGTTGTCTGTTGACCGGGTTTTGAGGCTCCACGTTCTGTATATCTGAGCAATTGATTCCCGTGCAGCTAGGCCTGCGACACGCCTGCGTACGGGACTTGGGGTTCACAATGGCTAATTGGCAGTCTTGGGTAAAACCCCAAGTAGGTTGCTGCCTGTCAGTTGACGAGAAGCAAGACTGTTGATGTCAAGACGCGGCAATAAGTCCCTCAAAGGACTCAGGGTGGTTGTGATGTTCCCTTGTGTATGGCGCATACTTTGATGAACCCAAGTCCATCCTAGATCTCACAGCAGCTTTCACGTTCATCTTTCTCCTACCAGCGATTGCAAATTCGAATGCTTCCAATGTTGTCAAGGGGAAAGATGGAGAGCAGGAGAAGCGCAACCTTGTGCCCATGGGGAATCTTGGCGCCACGGTGCGGGCCGATGGACCCCGCCCAAATGGGTCACTTGTCTCAGGCCCATGTGAATGCAAGTGACGTTGAATTGCAGACAACTGGTGTACACATACTCACATTATCGAGGGCGCCGCAAGACAACAACACAATAACAGGACTTCTGTTTGCCCTAGAAGCAACGCGACCGATGCGCAAAACGAGCGCGAGGACTCCGTCCACTACCAGTCGCATTGAGTGGGCTGGGCTGCGACACGTACACACTCGAGGCTGCAAGTGAACAACCTTGGAACCGAACACCTACGAACTCCTCCGCAATGGCCACGGCAGTGGCACGTCCTGCTGGTGCGCCAGTCCGCCAACGCGATCGTCTCCCCAAATTGTCGCTCTCCAAACGTGGAAGTGGCCTAGATGGCGACCGTTCCAGCGACGCGCCGCCTCAGAAAAAGCGCAAGCTTACCGAACCTTTCGTACGCGACACTGCATACATTCTTCGCAAGCATAAGGGCAAGCCGCCTTCCATAGTATTGCATCTGCATAATACCCATTTCAAGTTTCACGGGCAGGAGGGCAGCTATGCCTATGATAGTCCGATGAAGTTCGTGTTGGAGCACCTGCGCAAGGGAACTGTGCCTCATGAGATGATTGAGGAGCTTTTAGTGAGCGGGGTACCTTGGTACGATGGATGCTTGATCGTCGAGGTACGAAACTACAAGACCAAGGAGGGGGAGGACACAATAGGAAATGGGAAGAAGGATGGAGGAGGTCCAGATGGCAAGTTCTCCATGCATCGGTACAATGAGCACGTCACGCCCTCGGCGTTTGCACCATACCCAAATAAAGCAAAGTCCGCAGAAGAGCAAGGGGCCAAAGACGGGAGCAGCACCAGTGATACGCCGGAAAAGGAGAAGGAGAAAAGCAAGGAGAAGGCCAGTAAAGACGGCGGGCCACAGATATTCACGACAGTGCTCCACCCGACAGCTCTGACCCAGCACCACGAGATCATGCTTCTTGCCAACACGCCTGCCTCGGAACTTCGCAGTAACAACAAGAAAAAGGGCTCGACCGATGCGTCGCAGCCGCCCACGCCTTCTGTCCCGCCAACCCCGACAGCAACTTCTCGAGGGCCTCTGAGTCAACAGCAAAAAATGTGTTTGGAAGAAGGAGATATATACGCATTCCAGTCGGACCTTCTCCTTGCAACTGAACCGCCACTCTTCCTGGACCCAGTCAGCACACCTCAGGATGCTGATCGTGTGCTAGAGATACTTTCGGATCCTCTCCATTCTGCCACACCACCTGAACCTAAGACTCGTAAGCGCACAACAGCGGAGATGGCTGCAGATGACGCACAGGCCGCAGAGCAAGAGCGCCGGATGCTTATTATGGATGAGCGTCTTAAGCCTCTCTCCACCTCGGCCGCCGCTGGAGGCCTACAGGGTGATGGTCAGGGAGGTGCTGCTGCGGCGCTGGGCTTCTCACGCTTCAAGACTTTGGAAATGGTGCGCGCGAAACACGAAGAGCAAGAACGCGTGCGCAAAGACGAAGAGGCGAGGCAAGCGGTCGAGCGGAAGGCCGCCGAGGAGCAAAACCAGAGGCAACAAGCGCTCCTGCAGCACCAGGCCAAACAGAAAGAAATGTTGCTACAACAGCAGCGCGCTCACCACGCAGCACAGGGCGGTGGAAATCCTAACATGATGGCACAGAGGAACGAGATGTTGCGACAACAGCAACAGCAACAGCAAAGGCAGCAGATGGAGCAAGCGCAGCAATTGGCGGCGCAGCATGCGAATTCTGCACAGCATGGTCATCCTCAACAGCAAAATACACAGGCAATGATGCAACAGGGCGGCCAAGGCTTCCAGCAGCCTCAGCAAGTTTCGCAGATGGGAGGTGCTCAAGGTAGCCCTCTTGCGCGGCAACAGACGCCCATGCTAAATTCGAGCCCGATGATGCCTCAGGGTGGTTTCCCAATGCAACCGCAAGGATCGAATCAAGGCGGCGCTGGAAGCCCCGCTAGGCCAACAAGTGCGATGATGGCAGGACGGAACGTTTCGATGGCCAGACAGAGTAGCCAGCAGCAAGGTAAGTCGCAAACGCCCTCCTTCTATGGCGGTAGTAGAACGAAGCGTGTACAAAGTTCGAGCAAAATGGCTGACGAAATCTTTTTTACTTTGCAGGCAGCACGCACAATACGCCTCAGATCGCCCAGGGCACACCGTCGATGCCTCAAGCTATGGCTAACAGACAGATGACCCAGACGCCGCGCCTGCCGCCTGGCAGTCCTGCGGCAGGCATGCAGATGGGGACTCCGAATAGTGGACACATGTCTGCCATGCAGCCAACGCCACATATGAATGGCTCGCAGAACGGATTCACGCCTGAGCAACTGGCCATGCTTCAAAGACAACAGTCTATACAACAGCAGCAGCAGCATTCCGCCTCCCCCGCACCTGGCGCTGGTGGACAAGGTGGCTTGCCGCAGAACATGACGCCCGAACAGTTCCAAGCCATCTCTGTTCAGGGCCAGCAGAGAATGCGTCACCAGCAGCAGCAGCTCATGATGGCGCAGCGGAGCGGGAACCAACCACTGGCTAACCACTGGCAAATGCAGATGCAACAGCAGCAGAATAGAGAAATGCAAGCGAGGCGCATCCGGGAAATGCACGCTCTCCAGCAAGCGCAACAGCAGGGTATGGCAGGCGGCGGAGGCGGGCATGGCCATCCACAGCAGACTCCTGGAGGGCATCCCCAAATGCAGCCTAATCAGATGCAGAACCAGATGCAAGTCAACCAACATCCGCAACAAATGCAAGGCGGGCAAGGCGGGAACCCACAGCAGATGGCAACGCCTGACCAAATGGCACAAGCCCAACAACGGTCTCAGCAGATGGCTTACCAGCGGCAAGTCTCGACCCAGCTTGCACCTTACGTGCAGCAGTACGGTGGATGGCAGAACATCCCGCCGCAGGTCGTGCAAACCATGCCGCCAGCGCTCCAGAACTTCTTGCGGCAGCAGAAGATGCGGGCTGCTCAGCAACAACAACAGCAACAACAGGGACAGATGAGCCAAGCGCAGATGCAGCAGCAGCAAATGAGGATGTTGCAGATGCAGCAGCAACAGCAACAACAAGGCAACATGAACAACGGCGGCGGCAGCAACCAAGGCAGCGCAGCAGGCGGCGATAACGTCGTACCTGCCGGCGCGCCCAACCCGCAATACATGCAGGCCTTGCGATCTAACCGCGACGCCCTGGCCCAGCAGATGCAGATGCAGGGCCATATGCAGAATATGCAGCAGCAGAACAACGCGATGGGGATGGCAGGGATGCGGGGAGGGTCGCAAGGAGGAGGTGGTGGAGGGCAGAATGGTGATGATTTGCAGCAGCATTTTGCAAATATGGCGAATGCGTTGCAGAGGCCTGGGGTTTGATCGGTTTCGATGCGTCGGGTTGACGAAAGGGGGTCCTGATAAGTGTAGGATGGATGGTATCGAGTTTCTCTCTGGGCCGTCTCGGAAGACTCGGTCATTGTTTCTGGCAAGGGCGGCAAATTTTGCGGTAGCGCTGCTTATTGCTTTTCATCTTTCCCCGTTTCGCTTGGAGATTAAGTAGTATCCGCGGGACGAGGATAGAGAGTGCAATGAGACACGTTTCCAAGTAAGACTCAGCCTAGTCTAGATGATTCTGTCGTCTCGCCGTACAATGTAAGTTCAATGCGCAAAGGCTGAGATAGCGCGTTCAGGAGACCAGCGGACCGCCGTGGCGTTTCCGGTCTGGGTCTGCTCCTGCTCAAACGAGAAGGCACCGACTTCGTACTTTCACACATGTCATTTTTCGTCGGGCTGTCATACCATGCGCAACCTTTCCAGCTTATCATGCTTAGAAATGCGCCTCTATTGCTTAAAGCTTCACAGATCTAAATCGTGTCTGCTCAGACTCGACACGGGCTCCCAAGGGAAATGGACTTTTTACCGGACCGCGATGGAATAAGACCGTCTTGCGAAATGCAGTATGTAGTAGCGAGAGAATCGGCCAGTATGAACAACGACCAACCATTCGAAAGCGCTATCTGGATCCAAACATCTTTACGTCATGGCACTTCCTTCGCGCGCATCACTATAGGCATCTGCATACGTGAAGGAAGCCGAGAAGCGGAAGACTCATGCAAGGGGCAGAGGCTGTGCAGAAGCGGTCAACTTTTAGAGCATGACTTGCCATTATATTTGCACGTCGCTTCGTACACGTCTTTGGGCAGTAGCTGGCCGGAAGCAGCAAGTGAAGACTCTTTTGAATGGATACGGTTGAGTCTATGAGCAGGAGAGTCGAACGGTACCTCAGCTCGACATGTGTCTGGGAGCTGGGTCGCAACGAAGCGCGAGTCTACGTAGGTGGGTATGGACGATTCCGGTCTCTAATCATCTACAAGACAGGAACAGATGGCAAACGAGCATGGTCGCGGTTGCTGGTGTCCATGGAATGACAAGTTGGAGCTCTCTCAATGACGTCCAGCCTACTCGCTGGTGCTCTGACCCATGAGCTACGAGGGCACTCTATCTCTTCCACGACCAACAAGGTCATTCTTCTTGCCGCGGACTCAGTCGTCACTCAATCGTCAACGGCAGCTGGCTCGAGGTTCAGGAAGGTCTTACCCGTCTCACAGGTACCGACTTCCTTTTGCCGTGCCGGCCGAGCCGCCAAGAGGTGAGCTCTTTACGATTCAAGATGACATACCTGCAGGAACACATGCAATGGCATCGCATCTACGACAAATTTTCCAACAGGGGTTGCGTGGAAGTTGTTCGGGGCAGAGAGGCTGCTGTCGCGGTCGTTGCGTGGCCGTGGTACAAAGCGCAGCCTCGAGCAGAATTCCCGGACAACGCACGCTACTGCACAGCGCCATCTACGCCATCGCAGTTGGCCGTCGAGTGACAGGACCAACTGGACGTTCGGCACCAGCGACGAGAAGCACCGGGGAGAGGGCCGCTAGCATCCAAACGCGGAAGCGTCATTGGAGGAGCGATGCCAATAATCTCCCTCCAGGGCTCTCCACGCCGAGCTAAAGATTCGCCATGTGCTTGGCTCCAACGCTACCTTGTATCTACCAACTCTACTGCCAACCCTCGTCGAGTTAGAGTGCCGGCGCTCTCCTCCCCTCGTTTTGGTCTGTGGCAATCAACATTGAATTCCCTTGGATTATGTCTTAACTGCAGCAAGCCTGACTGCATACCATGTTTGCTACCGATCTATCCCAACACTCCGCCTGAGACAGCCCGTCACGCGGCTCCCGAACATCTCGGCCGGCTGCCGTGCTCCCTACGATGAAACTTCTTCCCACCGACCGAACACGAGTGTTGCGCATCGCCGTGGTCACACTGCTGTCCTTGGGCGCTGTGCTGCTCGCTCTCGCCATACTACAACATGTGTTAGTTCCTGTGCTTGTATGGGTGGCGCCAGCTCTCGAGCGACCCTTCTACGACCTCGGATTCTTCGGCCCTTATCCCACGCGAGAATATGTTTCGTTCAACCTTTCGAGCCCGCGAGCGAGCATCGTACAATGGGACGAGTCCTGCGATGACGGCTATGTCTTCCTCGATCCCAATGGCCCTTCTGTCGATCACCGTGGGCCCCTCATCGTGGACGCAAAGGGGCGCTTGATATGGACGAGCGACGCTTTCGAGACAACCACCAATCTGAAGATGCAAGAGTACGAGGGTGCAGAATACCTGACGTTCTGGTCAGGGCATAAGGCGAAGACGATGGGCACTGGGCTGTACTACATGATGGACAACAATTACACCGTTGCGCACACAGTCGACGCGGTCGGGCAGGATCTTCACGGCGACCTGCACGAGTTCAAGATCACGGAGGATGACACCGCGCTCTTGACAGTCTACAACCTGACTAACGCTGATCTGACTGGGATGGGCTGGTTCAGAGGTGCGAATGGCTGGATAACAGACTCCGTGTTTCAAGAAGTGGACATTGCGACTGGCGAGCTCCTCTTCGAATGGAGCGCTTCTCAACATTTCGAGGCAGAGCTGAGCTTCATGTGGAATCCCTTCGGCGGGTACAGCGACAGCAGTCCCTTTGATTTCTTCCACATCAACAGCGTGGAGAAGGATCGCCAGGGCAATTACCTCATTTCATCTCGGCACTTCCACTCTGTCATGACAGTCGATGGAAAGTCGGGCGAGGTTCTCTGGGAGCTAGGTGGGCATAGCACGGACTTTGAGGATCTGTCAGATGGCAAGGCGAGTGGGTTCAGCTGGCAACACGATGCGCGCTGGCTCGACGAAGAGGAAGGGCTCCTGTCCCTCTTCGATAACGGTGTCGCATGGCCGCATGTCGATGTGCCGTACAGCGAAGGCAGGATCATCAAGCTGGACTTCGACGCCATGACCGCCGAGCTCGTGCAGAATTTCATCTCCCCCTCCCATCCCCGTTCCTCCTCCCAGGGATCCATAATCCCACTCCAGACGCCTGAGGGAGCAGACCACATCTTCATCGGCTGGGGCTCCTCCGCCGCTTTTTCCGAATTCACGCCCGAAGGACAGTTGTTATGCGAGACCCACTTCGCCGCTTCCGGCCTCTGGTGGTGGGAACGCATCAAATCCTACCGCGCCTACAAAACGCCCTCCTGGAGCGCGACCCCGAAGGACTGGGACCCCAGCGCGCAAATCGAATCCGGATCCCTGTTCGTGAGCTGGAACGGCGCCACGGACGTCGCGTTCTGGGAGCTCTCCGGCCGCAAAGCCGTCGAAGACGGTGGTGCGGAATGGCAAGTCATCGACATCATCGAGAAAGAGGACTTCGAGGACTCCTTCATCTTACCCTCTAGCGAGGCCTCCTTCGACGAATACCGCGTCGCGGCTCTCGACCGCGATCATGGCTTCCTGCGCTACTCGAACACGACGTCCCCGCCTGCTTCCTCCGGCTTCCTCGGTTTCCTCAGCTATGCATTGATGGTGCTGTCGGCGCTCGCGGTCGTGGCGGGCGTTGGGGGTTATTGGCTCGGCAAGAGGAAAGGCTGGTCCCTGCCCGATTGGAGGCAATATGCGGCTAGCGCGCAGGCTGTGATTGATCGGAGTAAGTATCAGAAACTCTGGTAAGGAAAGGCAAGATCCTGGTTGGTACGGATCATGATCCTATTTTCGCTAGATGCGGAGAATATGAGATGGGGTTTGTGGGCTCTTGGTACTTCATGTGAACCTTTTCTGAAGCGCGTAGGACGTCTTGTCCGTCTTGGGCGCAGTTGGAAACTTTTCGGATCTTGGTACAGTAGCATGGCGATGGCGTTTTTTTTTTTTTTTTTTTTTTGCCTTTGCTTGGACGCTTCTTGTAAAGGGAATCATGGGCTCCTAAGGAGCGTGTGGATAAGGGTCTTCTTTTTGGAAATAGAGATGTCTTGTCCCTACGTATATATTGCATAGGTCGAACTTGGACGTGTAGATACCCTTTGTCAACCATCGATCCTGTGTCCTTGTTTTGCTCGTCCTCTCTCTCTCTCTCTGTACCATACCTCTCCATAGAGAGAATTGTCCAAAACCTCACCGGTCTCGGCCTGATCTCGGAAATCCTAGGATCCGATCCACCTCATGCCCATCAGCCTTTTTTCGCCCCCAAAAACAACATCAATCCTCATACAATCCCTGCTTAATTTCAAATCCTTCGCGTGCTGCTGGCGTGTTCCATCTTCCCCGGCTTATCTTCCTTGACGCTTGTGGCGCCATTCAGATCACTGCTCATGAGTTGCAACGATGAGAACAAGTGGATGGCTGTGCAGATCTGTTGGAACTGGCGTGACGGGGGAAAACAGGCCGAATGGCTGCAGGATTGTGGATTTGGGGGAGATGAGTATTCCCCAGAAGCCTACCAGGGTTTCAAGGATGGTAGGTCTCTTAATGAAGTCGAGGTAGGGGCTTTCGTTTTTGTTTCTGCTCTCCATTCGTATTTTTTTTTTGGGATTGGCTGCGTGGTGGCAGCGATTGTGACGGGAGAATAATATCGAAGGGCACTGGATTTGACGGTGTGAGCCACGACCATGTCTTTTCCGCCGTTGTCTCTCGTAGCGCTTAGCACCTTTCTGGGAGTAGTCAAAGGCATCAACCATGGAGCATCACCGCTGCCGATCTCATACGGCAACAATGGTTCAGTAGGACCTGATGGTCAGTATCGCTAATGACTTCCCTCAAGCTGCGCGCGATCAATAGACTGATATTGCATACTTGTAGGGCCCTGGTGGACCATCGTCCAAGCAGTCAACTACCCGGATCAATTCATGACTCTGCTGCCTTCGCTGTCCAACAATTCGCTACTCATCAATTCCACAGCATGTTTGTCTCAATCCGCTATCTGCCCAACGCCTCAACCCGACCAATTCTTCACCTGGACAGATTACGAGATCGAAAATAACAAAACACCGAGCGAGGAGCTGCAGCCGGACGAGTGGGATGAATGGTACGCTTCGCTCCTCAACATGAGCGGGACCGGGCAGTTCTTCTCAGAGCGTATGAATCTTCATCCGGAGGGAGATGTTTCAATAGTGAACGAGATGAATTACTTGGTCATGGGTATTTCTAATAGCTATTCCGCTGGCTTCGGCGGCGGGGCTGAGTACACCTTGGACACTGGCTTTGTGAGTTGACAGACATTTTTAAAGCGGAATTGGCAAAGACAGTGCTAATAAGCGTTAGTTCTCGCTGTATGCGGAGCATGATATCTTTAGCTGGCCAGATCAGGCTTCTGGGTAAGTTCTACACCGCGATTTTACCTTTGAGGTTCAAAGTCTTGCAGTTGCCTCGGAATCTGACACTGTTCGCAGCTTCGTCTGGTACAACAACAGGACCTTGAACGACGCATACAAACTGGGCTACATCCCCTCAGTCTCTTACGGCCTTCATGTCGGCTCCGTGGTCGCCAATGTAACTCCGAGCCTTATCCTGGGCGGCTACGACAGCTCAAGGATCTTGTCGCCACCACTGATATCCGATTCTCGATCTTTCAGCCTGACCGGTATTTCATTGAACGTTACTGACGGCAGTGATGCATACACTTCCGACCAGCCACTGCCTCTCACTGGTCTTCTGCAAGCAAATGGGAGCTCAGTCGACTCAATGGAAGTTTATCCCGATCCTGGTTTGCCGTATATGTACCTGCCAAGGGAGACGTGCGACGCTATTGCAGAGCATCTCCCTATTAAGTACAACAGCGACTTCAACCTCTACTTCTGGGACACTGAAGATGAGAATTACCACAAGATCCTCACTTCGCCTCATGTCCTGGCATTTTCGTTCTCAGCCGGCAATTCCGAAACGACCATCAACATTCCTCTAGCGCTCATGAATCTCACCCTCGAATATCCACTTGTTAGTGAGAGCACGCCATACTTCCCATGCAGCCCCTGGACACCCAGTAGTGCGCCTTACCATCTTGGCCGATCCTTTCTGCAAGGCGCCTTCCTCGGCCAAAATTGGAACAGTTCGAAGCTGTTTCTGGCGCAGGCTCCAGGCCCAGGCTTCATGTCGCAGAGTTTAAAGACGATTGCTTACACAGACGAGAGCATTGAGCCAGCGACCAACGCGCCGAGTTGGGACTCCACATGGTCAGGCACGCTCACGGCCCTTCAGACCGAAGAGAGCCAAGCACCTGTTCCCGACAGCGAAGACTCAAAGGACGCAGGGGACTCAGACGATGGCGTATCTAGCGGCGGCATTGCTGGGATTGTAGTCGGTGTCGTTGCTGGCGTTGCAATCATCGCAGGGGCTTTATTCTGGATTTTACGGAAGAAAAAACAGAATGCAAGGACTCAAATGGGAGGGCAAGAAGAGGTACGCCCATACTATGCGACTGACAGTCGCTCGCCTTCCGATGGTCCTACTTATTACCAGGACTCACCAGATCTTGGCTCCATGGACAAGGGTCCCGCGACGAGAGAGACACAGATGGGGCAGCAGGTGCCTTTAGCAGAGATCTCGGCAAGTCCTGATCCGGTCGAGATGCCTACGCCGCCGCCGCAGGAGCTTGCTGGGAGTGGACCAGAAGAGAAGTACAAGTAGAGAGTACTTGCTGAGCTCGCGCGTTTATCCAACGGCGCCGAGGAGAAGTAGTATTTTTTTTATTAGATTATTTCGACGAGATAAAATTTGCTATGTTTATGCGAATGAATGATCAGCGATGGATTTCTTGATTCCAGTTCTGTCTTGCGTAGGGTGATGTATGGAACGAGGCAATTGGCGGAAGGCGTACAAGTGGGCTTCTGCCGCAAAGTGGGGATGGAAGACCGATCTACATCGCGTTGCGTCTCCTCGGATCAGACGTGCCGTGGATGGAGACGTGCCGGGACAATATCCATGCACTACATAGTCACGAAAAACATAGATGTAGTATCGGAGTCGTCGAGACTTTTTCACGGTTGGAATTTATCGGACACAAGCAAGTTCTTGAAACTTAGCACAAGCTCGGACATCATCGGGCAGAGCTGTGAACCATCTGTCCGTGGTGCTATCCGCACGTGGGTAAAGGGGACTATGACTTCGCTACCGACTTCATGCGATATACTTGTGGTAGGTGGCGGCAACGCAGGCTTTTCGGCCGCCATTGCAGCCAAAGAAGCCGGTACAGAACATGTCGTCCTCATCGATAAATGCCCAGAAGACTGGGCCGGTGGCAATAGCTACTTTACAGCCGGCGCCATGAGAACAGTACACGGCGGATTGGACGATCTCTCATCTATCGTCAATAATGTGGATGACGAGTTGCTGGGAAAGATAGATCTGGATCCGTATACCGATCAAGAGTTTCGAAATGACATGGACCGGATATGTCAAGGACAATCTGACCCAATTTTGAGCGAGGCTTTGATCAAGGGCTCCAGGGACTCTGTCCAATGGCTCGCGGATCACGGTGTGCGCTTCCAACTATCTTTCAATCGGCAGGCGTTTTTGGTCAACGGGAGACATAAGTTCTGGGGCGGTCTGGCAATAAAGACCGAAGACGGAGGGAAAGGGTTGATTGAGGACCACAAAAGAGCTGCTGAAAGAGCAGGCGTCGAAGTCCATTATTCCACAGCAGCAACAAAGCTACATAAGGATTTTATGTCTGGCGCCATCCGAAGCGTATCTGTCGAACAGAATTCAAAGCCCGCTCTCATCCAAACCAAAGCCGTCATCCTCGCCGCCGGTGGCTTCGAAGCAAACTCCCGCATGCGTGCACAATACTTGGGTGAAGGGTGGGACCGCGCATACGTACGCGGCACGCCTTACAATACCGGAGATCTACTCGACATCGCCGTCCGCGACGTCTCAGCAAAGAAAGCCGGGAATTGGTCTGGGTGCCACTGCACTTGCTGGGATGCCAATGCTCCTACCGACTCAGGAGACCGTGGGGTCTCGAACGAGTTCACCAAGTCCGGATACCCAATGGGCGTTATGATCAATAATCACGGGGAGCGTTTCGTGGACGAAGGAATGGACTATAGGAACTATACTTATGCCATCTTTGGCCGGGCGATTCTGCAACAGCCAGGTGGGATCGCGTATCAGATCTATGACAGAAAGACCGTGCCGTGGCTAAGAAGCGAAGAGTATCGTGATGAGGTCGTCCGCAAAATCCATGGCTCCTCGATCGAAGATTTAGCCGCCAAATTGGCCAAAGGGGAAGGGCTTCAGAATCCGCAGAAGTTCGTTCAAACGCTGAAAGAGTTCAATACTGCAGCCCATGCGTTTCGCGATGAGAACCCAGATCAACAATGGAACCTGGCCGTGAAAGATGGTCTTTCCACCCAGTCGAGTACGCACAAACTGGCTCTTCCCAAGACTAACTGGGCATTGCCCATCGATGAACCGCCTTTCCTCGCTGTAAGAGTGACGGGCGGAATCACCTTTACATTCGGCGGTCTTGAGGTCGAGCCAGAGACCACCGGCGTCATCTCCTCGACCACATGCCGGCCGATAACAGGGCTTTTCTGTGCGGGGGAAATGCTTGGGGGGCTGTTCTACGGTAATTACCCTGGGGGCAGTGGGCTTACATCTGGCACAGTCTTTGGACGAAGGGCAGGCGTTGCGGCGGCGGACATGGCACGGAAGAAGGAGAACACTGCGTCGAGATTGATAGCTAAGATATAATTTGAAGAAGAGAATCTCTACGCTTGCATCTGAGAGCAGAAAGTGTCATTCGTAATGTTCAGCACGACCTATGTAGGATCAGTCTTGGTACGTGCATTTGACGGACCATAGGCAGATTGCCGCCCAAAGCGCCCTCGCTACGATATTGCAATACCCCACTCAAACCAGAAAGTCCCAAGGGCTTATAGCCAAGCTCCCGCAATGGTCTCACAACCCCTTTCCACCACAGCTCTCACCCTGTCGCCCAGCGTCTTATTCGCACACTCGACCTCCAGCCTCTCTAACCAGACCTTCGCCACTGCCTTGTCCACCCTGATCTCCACACCGGGCACAGGGATACCCAGACCATGCAATCTCGCTAGCTCGGACGCTTCTGCTTTCTCTCGTACGACTTCCTCATCATACTCGTTCTCCATTGGCAGTTTGGGCGTGGCGATGGGTGAAATAGCATCCTCGCCAAATTGAGCCTCGAGGAACATGAAGAGTCTGCTGAGTCGCTCCTCGGGCGTTATAGCGGTGAACGGGTTCCTACCCATGTTCTTCTGATCGAGACTGTTCTTGACAGAAGGTTTCGGATCTTCGGCCATGTCGTCGCCAAAACCTCCGTTTTCGCCATGGCTATGGGAATGCATCTTGCTGCTTTGCCGGACAGCAGCTGGTGAGCTCTCGGCCGTCAGGAGGACGGCCATAACGGCGTCGGCGATGCTGTCGTTGGTTGTGTTGCCTTCCCATTCCAACTCGACTTCGCCGGTCTCGGGCTGGCATGAGGCCTTCACCGCACCGCTCATGATCTCAAAGACGACTGGCTCTTGACGGACGATTTCTTCGTCGGCATCTTCGCCTTTGATGTCGCCATTGACGTTGCC
Source organism: Hortaea sp. C3G1500-4 (assembly GCA_022701445.1). NCBI lineage: Eukaryota > Fungi > Ascomycota > Dothideomycetes > Mycosphaerellales > Teratosphaeriaceae > Hortaea > Hortaea sp. C3G1500-4. The sequence continues at coordinate 1,129,673 of JAJVDI010000007.1, read as the reverse complement.
GTTGGTTTCTCCTTGACCTCCAGATACTACTGTGATGCCGCCAAATGTAGATTCAAGGGCCCACTTGATCAACTCAGTGCCTGCGGCTGCCAATGTAATGCGCTGTCGGCAGAGGACGGTGGTAGTAGTTAATCCTGCGTACTCTTTCAGATCCTCCGGCGCCATAAGCGAAAGTTTGAAGTCGTTTTGCACAAGGACACCTGATACAAGCTGACTCCCTTCCACACGCGGCTTCTTTTCTCCCTTCTCACCTTCCGCCTCTTCATCTTCTGACGATGGCGGCGGCGACGGTAGCAAGGTGGGCGGGTGTATCTGGCTCGCCAGTCTGCCCACCACCCTCGCTACTTTATCTTGCCGGAATGGTATGCGCACTTCCTCGCAGTTTGCTGGCGAGTAGACCTTCATCTTCTGCAGTCCCAGCAATCTCGACCGCAGACGGTTCATATTGTGCTTCTCACCATGGACCAGAATTACGACCGGAGCATTTACTTCTTCAATGAACTCTCTGTTCTCCTGTCCATCAACGTGTGCTGCGAAAGAGAACTCCTGCACCGTGCAACGACGCGGGATCATGACTTTCTCGTCCCCTGTCTTTTTCGTCATGATACCGCCCTGTGGCTGGTTCCGGTTCGTCATCACCGCTGGAATAGTGTCAGGCTCGAGCATGATTGACTTTGCCATTGTGCCCTCAACGCTGTAGCCCGTAATAACGACGCCATTCTTGGGATCTGGCGCCCAACGCTCCAGCAAGGATCGTGAGACGCCGTTCTGCATCATACCAGGACTGGCTAGCATGACACATCCACCAACATCATCAAAACGCTCGAGCGACTTGAGCGAGCGGATGTACTGGAAGTCCCAAGGTCCACTGCCGGCACCGTCGCTCGCCCCTGTCCCGGCTGCCTGTGCGGCCTGGAATTTGGAGCGGATGTTGTCGTTCATGGCATCAATGTATGTCTGATAGACGACCATACACTTGCGCGCGAGGCTTGACGCGTAGTAGATGGGAAATTTCCTGTATTCTTCATGTCGAGCCCAGTAGTCCTCTAGAATGAGGAGCAATTCTTGTGAACGACCGACAGCAAAGACAGGGAGCAACGCTCGGCCGCCACGGTTTAATATACTGGTGACGCTTTTCATCAGAGCCGTCTCGCGCTCGAGGCGAGGGATGTGCGTGCTGATTCCGAAGGTAGACTCGGATATAAGACAGTCGACTCTGACATTTTTTGGGATACTGGCGGGGATGAGATGTCGATCGTTTTCTCTGCTGTAATCGCCCGTGAAGAGGATGTTAAGCCCGGCGATCTCAATGAAGTACATGCAGGCTCCAAGTACATGTCCAGCGGGGTAAGGCGTGAAGCGAATGCCGTTGTGGGTGTGTGTCGTATTGAAGGAAATCGTTTGAATCATCGGCAGGGTGTTTAAAATGTCTGTTTCGTTGAAAAGCTGGTTGACATAGCCGTCCGTACCAGATGTAGTAGAGCTGGCGACATGCGTATTCTGCACGCGGACGCTGTCCTGCATCAACCATTTGTAAATGGCTTTCGTGGGATGGGTCATGTAGACTCGGCCAGAAAAGTTCGTTTTGGCCAGCACGTAAGGTAGAGAGGCGGCATGGTCCATGTGAAAGCTGTGCAAGGAGCGTACGTTAGCCACCGTCTTTCGTAAGCCCACCAAGATCATTTGAGACGCAGAAGATGTGGTCACTACGGCGAGAGAACGCTCGAGTCGAAAGAGAAGTGTGTGTAGCAGACTAATAGTGGTATACAGCTGCTATGTAGACTAAGTCGCTTGCATAGGTAAGTTCTCGCTGAAGGGGACTGCCCATATAATAGCGGGCAGACCCAAAGCACCGCGAATCGCTTCTGCTGTAGTGACCAGACCAGCTACATCAACCCGTCTCAAATCAAGGACCAAAATTTTGAATATGAAATCACTTACTGTGTTATGAGCAAGATGTCGACCGTACTTAGGTCAAACTCATCATAGAACGGCAAGGCAGCGAAGCCCTCATAGGCTGGGTGAACGCCCGCATCGAGCATGACCGTCTTCCCTTTATATTGTAGAATGTGACATGACCGTCCAACCTCGTTACCACCACCCAATGCGATGAATGTGAGCTCATCTTGGGGATCGACCGGCTCGGTGTCTTCAGGCTTGTTCATTGTCGCGTGGGAGCGTTTGGCCGCCATGGCGAAGGCGCGCGGCGCGGAACGCGCGCGTCAACTGATTGCCTGCTCAGCTCGACTGTATCTCAATTGAAGGCGGCAATGTAATCGTTGATATCCAGTGCGCAGGCAAACATTCGGTATCGGTTTGGTGGGTACTGAATGGCGGATTCACGTTCGAAGTCAGGCCGTCGAGGTCTGGTTGCAGGGAGCGAACGCGCGCCGCGCACGGGCCACAGCCAAGCCTACTGGCGTTCAGGGCCAGATGGCATTGAGACTATGTACTACGAACACCTCCTGCTGCTGCTACACGATACATCGCCCCCCAGCTTTTCTCGAATACACAGAGCCCTGCAACCGAGTCATAGCTGCAGAAGCGCTTCCTTACTGCATCGAGTGGCTTAGAATCGGCTGCCCACGATGGTCGTCCTTTCCGCCGCCGTCACAACCCGCTCTGGTATGAGACCATGGGTGGAACTTCTCTACTAAATGATATACTAATCCGGAACAGGCAAACCTATCATCGCCAGGTCGTTCAGACAGATAGCGAGATCACGAGTTGAAGCCCTCCTCGCCTCCTTCCCAAAGCTCGCCGACACCACCCACAGCAGCCAGCATACAACTGTTGAGCAGGACAATGTCCGCTTCGTTTACCAGCCGCTCGACGAGCTATACATGGTCCTGATCACGAACCGTCAATCCAATATCCTGCAAGATATCAACACCCTCCATTTGTTTGCGCAAGTCGTGAGCTCGATATGCCGAAGCCTCGAGGAGAGGGAAATTATGAGATGTGCCTTTGAGCTTCTGTCGGCCTTCGACGAGGTCGTCACTCTGGGCTATAGGGAGAATTTGACTCTGAGCCAGATCAGGACGTTCTTGGACATGGAATCGCATGAAGAGCGCATTCAGGAGATCATCTCACGCAACAAGGAGTTGGAAGCCTCCGAGGAACGGAAGCGGAAGGCGAAGCAACTGGAGATGCAGCGTAAGGAGATGATGCGTGGAGCGCGCTCCAACTCAGGAATGGGAGGTGGTATGGGAATGGGTGGCAACATGGGCATGCCACGTACGCCCACTTACTCCCCAGCGCCGCAGCCTGCCACGCCCGCAGCGGATTCGTACGATTCCTACAACGCAGCGAAGAACCCGAATTTCGGAAAGCCAATGCCGACGAGAGGGAAGGGCATGCAGCTGGGCAAGAAGAAGACCACTTCCACAATGTATGATCAGGTGCGAGGCGATCTTGGCGCAGATGGCGAAGCAAACGCACCTCTTGCTGGTGTGCCACAGCAGGCTGCTCCTCCGGTGCAGCCAACCGTCCCATCGCAAGGCTCAGCCGGTGCTGCGGCGGCGAGCATGGCAGGCGGTGAACCGATCCAAGTCACAATCGCGGAAGCGCTATCTGCTCGCCTGTCACGAGAAGGCCAACTGGAATCTTTCGAGGTGAAGGGCGACCTGCAACTCCGCATCTCTGACCCGTCTCTCACGCAACTTCGTCTTGCACTGGCCCTCGGAGATACTAAAGGTGCACAATTGAACGCGCATCCTAAGGTCGACAAGACGCAGTTCAAGAACAACAATATCATCCAACTCACCGATACCTCCAAGGGTTTCCCGGCCAACAACTCCATCCAGGTTATGAGGTGGAGATTGACCGCGAAGCCGGAGGATGTGGGCGAGCCTCCCATCAAGTTCACGGTCTGGAGCTCCGAGATCGCCGCGAACACTTACTCCATTACCGTGGAGTACGAGGCGACCTCGCAAGACACTCTCAAGGATGTCACCGTCACGATCCCCTACAGTACCTCGGAGCCCTCGGTGAGCTCCTTCGACGCAGTCTACGAAGTCTCAGGCGACTCGATCGATTGGACGATCGGTGACGTGGACGAGAGCAATCCCTCTGGCTCCTTCGAGTTCGAGGCCCAGACGGCCGGAGACGAGAATGAGTTCTTCCCCATGTCGGTGCAGTTCAGCAGGGCCGCTCCCTGGGTGGATGTGGATGTCGGTGGTGTTAGCCTCGTGTCCGAAGGCGCTGATGTGGGCTTTGGTAGGAATGTGAGGTGTGTGGCTGAGGGATACCAGGTTGTGTAAAAGTTATTGGAGAGCAGCACTAGGAGGTTGGAGGCCATGCTGGCATTGACAGTATCGTAGTAGTATTCAGCAAACATTGCATTGATAAACGCGTCCACGTATGACATGCTTTTCACTGGTGAAAAGAGCCACCCCTGTGTTCAGCCAGGGAGCAACTCCCTCCATTCATAGACATTTGATTATATCATGGGCGACGACCGCCAAAAAGAAACCTTGGCCGTGCTCGCCATTGATACTGGTGATCATAAAGGCGCAGTCTAGAAGGTACATAGGTAATGTAGGCACATGAAACAAAATGAAAAAGGTCACCCAAAAAAAAAAAAAAAATAGCAAGACAGCAAAAGTTCAGCAGCAGGGATTCTCGACTCGTCACCGACGTCAATACTAATCTGCCGGTTTACAGCTTAAGTACAGGAGAGCGGACGGGATCCTCTGTGTTCTGTAACCTATGGCCGAACCTGTCTGCTTTGTACCATCCTTTTGTTTAGGTTCATAGAGATTGATTTGAGCTGCAAGTCCGGGCGATGCAGAAGGTTTTGGGCATGTGATTTTCGCGTTGGCGCTAGCGCAATTCGCGCCTTCCAACCTCGCGTCGCTCGGCGACCCTATCCCTTTACGTTCCTCGTCTTAGAACGTGCGAGCTCAGTCCTTGATCCTTGTGTATGCAGCAATCACAACGATGGAGCAAAACTTTATGACCTTGCCGACCCTTTCAGAAAAACACTTCCAGGCTGGTGCAGCTCCAGCAAATGTGAAGGATCTGGTGGCATATTGTGATGCCCACGATTTGGTCGCGATTGCCACAGAAAACCACGATGTGGTCGTCTACCGCATCAATGGCCAGCCTGCATTCACTATCAAGCGCCATAATGGCGACGCGGAAGTGACAGCGCTCAAGTGGAAATGGGACGGCTCTGCTCTAGCGATAGGATGGAACGACGGTAGCTTTGCTTTGCATTCCGGTGAGAACGGCAGACTGCTAAGTCAAGGCTCTGTGCGCGGAAACGGGAAGGAGAAAGGTTGGAAAATTGACCTTGCACCGGACTTTGGATACGACGACGATGACGAGGAAGGCGGCCCGGTTGCTGCGCGGTTTAGCTGGATGAAGCATTCCTCGTTTGGCGAATCACACGAATCCTTACGCCATGGGACTGAAGATGCGTCTTTGGAAAATCTGGAACAGCTGACAACCACCGAGGACTGGTATGCCTCCGTGGGTTCCGACGGAGACGAAAGCAATGCTATACTACAGGCAAAGCGTCAAGATGGCCACTCAGCTGTGTCGGCTCTGGTGAAGACGGTCTCGGATTTAGATCCTACGATCATCATGCCTAAACTCAGCGCAATCCCTGCTCACGGCTTGAGAGCGGGTCCGGATGGGAATAAGTTTGCCAGTCAGGCAGCAGTCGATGCTGTCTTCGAAAGCCAATCGAAAATTGCAAACGGGGGCGTGAACATTTTGCTCGTGTGTGTGAGTGACGGAAGAATCCTTGTTCTACAAGATGACGAAGTAGAGATTGGCTCTATCAGTACTGGCAGTGGCAAGCCAGTTGCGTGCTCCTCTCTTGCGCTGAGTTCAACTCATGCTATTGTTTCCACTGCTGAAGACGGTCTCACAACAAGCCTGGCGGATATTCCTATCAGTGCGCTGAGCAGCCCTCTCCTTCATGCCGTTGCTCTGAACACCAAACGCATCAACAATCTATTGCCTTACGTGACACATACAATTCGTTGCATCCAGCACGATTTCACGACAGGCTTAAACTTTCCGACCCGTCTGCTCAACAATGCCAACATGGAACTCGCCGAGAAGCAGGAGGAAGGCGACATCGTCTCGAATCTTTTCCACCTCGCTATGACGACCGAATTCACTGACACGATGAAAGAATGGCTCGTCGATATTGTCAAAGAGACGAACCACAAACGCTGGGACCAGGCAATCAACACGATGTACACCAACATCCACAACCACATCTTTGTCAATCTGCTGCCCGCCCTTGATAGATTGGGTATTGCTGCCTCTGCTCTCCGCGGACACGCGAGATGGCACGAGGGTACTGATAAATTTGATGCACCACCAGCGCTTTTCAGCAATATCTTGAGCGGAGTTGACGCTCTGAGACTGATAGCAAAAAAGGCTTTACTTACCGTCATGACCGAGCACCGGCAATTCAGAGCCTTCAGTAAATGGCTTCGAGTCATGATCGACGTGGGCGTTGCGGGACCAGGGACGAAAGGTGCGGCCGAAACAGAGGAGCGAGAAGTTCCGAATTTGGATTTCCCTCTGATCCTCGCGTACATTAAAGACATCCTCTCCGGATCCTCGTTAGCAGCCTATGTCAACCAACCGGAAGGCTTGAGGGGCGAAGTAAGCAGTAGCAAAGAGCTCTTCGCGAAGCCAGAGTTGAACGCTGTGGGTTATGACAAAACTGCAGCAGCACTTGAAAACCTGGCTGGAGGCTCTCTTGGTACCCAAGGTCCGGCGCTCAATATGCCATGTACAGCTGTCTATCTCTCCGCTCATGTCAGGCAGATGGATGAGCAAGTCACCAAGTGGCAAGGCCGCGTGCTTACGGAACCTGAAAGTGTGCCTCTGCAGGGAGCGTCGCACAACACAAGGCTTCTAGATACAGTGATGAGGACTGATACCAACTCTCCAACTCTTTCTTGCACGATTGAAACGCTTGAAGTGGAAGGGGAGAACCCACAGCAGGCCATGGTGCGTACGATATACAGTGAGCATACCGATCCTTCCGAGAAGGAGGAAAAGACGCTCAGCCCGGCTTTTATTCAGTTCTCAGCTATGGAAGTCTTAGATGCAAAGTTCTACGCGAACGACGTTCTCGCCCTTGTTCGGGACGATGATAATGGCTACTTGATCGTCCAGGCCAATCAGCAGAGACAGGTCCGCATAGCTATCCCATCTTCAGACGGATTCAGTCCAGAATATCTGATCATTGGAGGTCGACGGGGCAAAATGGTCTGCTTGCTCTTTGGCAATGGCGGAGTGGAGTGGAGGGCACTTGACCTGGATACTAAGGCGTCCGTGGAGAAAGCGGAGAAGGATGTGGTGGATGATTTCGACATGAGCGGCATGGATTAGGTGGTTCTCCATGAAGCGTACAACTTTTGAGCGCGGCGCGCCTGCCCAGTCCCGGCGAAGAAGCGTTAATGTACTTACTTGTCAGGTCGTTCGCAACTGGCGAATTTGAGGAAGCATACGTTGCATTCGCCTCATTGTACACGCATTCGCGCACATGCCCGTCTTCAACGCCACTGCACTCGCTCTGTCTCACGAAGCCTTGACGCGTTTGAAGGGCAGCACAGCCATCAGCAGACTGAAACACGTCACGCCAAGATGAAACGCGGCGCCAAAACGCGGACTCCGCATCATCGGCGCGTAGGCCCGCGCTCGCCGCTGCAGGGTCGCCGAGCTACTTGAGCCTCGTGGCCGTCCCGTTCTACATACACCGTCATCGCATAAACATCTTGTGCCTGCTATCTATCCCAACCACTACACCATATACTGCTTGCGGAACTCTTGTGCGAAGCATAGACAGTAGCACGTCAGCAAAATGAGCAAGATGAAGCGCTTCACGAACCTTCTTCGCACAAAAAGTAAGCACGCATGTTGGAACGACAGCAAACGCCCGCTGACCTTTGGATACAAGGCTCCGAGAACTCACACGCATCTACTTCACAAAGCTTCTCGAAGGCGCCCCCTGACTCTCCAGAAGCCGCTGCCAGCCAGAGCGTGCGCTCCTTTTGCGAAGGCGCCGACGAACTCAATTCGGACGAGGACGCCATATTTCTTCCTGCCATTGTCGAGAGCGCAGAGTCCTCGCCTGCTGCCGCTGCGGCATGCGCATATCAGATCCGGAAATTCCTAGCCAAAGGATGGAGTTCGAAACCTCGCGTGCAGTACAATGCGATCATGCTTATTAGGATATTGAGCGACAACCCCGGAGCGACATTTACGAGGAATTTTGATAAAGCGTTTGTAAGCACTGTCAAGGAACTACTGAGAGGTTGCAGGGACAAGAGCACGCAGACAATCATGAGAGAGACACTAGACTCGTTAGAGGTCAATAAGAGCTACGATGAGGGTCTCCAGCAGCTGCTCCAAATGTGGAGAAAGGAAAAAGGTGCAAGTGGAAGCCTCAGTCACTCATCGCATGGCAGAGGATTATCCAATGCGATGGCAAACGGGCAGCCTTACCCTCCTCAAATGCAGCAAGTAGAGCAGATGGGCTACGTAAACGGCGCGACGGCGAATGGGCACTACCCGCGAAATCAGCTTCCGCCACCTTCGGAGCTCGCGAGCAGAATCGAGGAAGCAAAGAACACAGCGAAGATCTTGATGCAGCTTGTGCAATCTACACCGCCGGAAGAGTTGAAGGGCAACGAGTTGATCAAGGAATTCTCTGAACGCTGCCAAAGTGCCCAAAAGAGCATGCAGAGCTATTGCAATTGCGACAATCCTCCACCAGATGACGACACTTTGCAGACTCTTATTGAGACGAATGAGCAGCTCAGTCTGGCAGGGAGCAGATATCAAAGGGCGGTCTTATCGGCACGAAGAACAATGGGTGCGCAAGTGCAAACTCCGCCGGCTCTGCAAGAGCAACCGAATGGCGGGTACATGAGTACGGGCAGTGCTTTTGCTGCACCATCAGCTTCGCATCAAGATTACACGGGTTCCTCGGCTGCGGCACAGCAACCTACCGCCTTCGGGGGATACCAACAGCCTCAGCAGACCTTTGCCCAGCCAGTCAACCATGAAAACTTTCAACCCCCTCCTGGACCCCCTCCAAAGATGGCAAACGGCATTCAGCCAGGGTCATATCCCTCACAACAAGGACCGCACCAGCCTGCAGCAACCAACCCATTCGAAGACCCAGAAGAGTCGCTTTACGATGATCGACCCGCGCAACGGCCCCAACAGCCACCTTCTCAAGGCTTTGCTGTTGATGCCACGGACCCCTCTGATTTCGCCCATCCTGCATCCGGGCGCCAAAGGAGCAACACATTTGATCTGGAGAATGCTTACTCGGCTCCTTCGCACAATTCCTCAATATCAGCGCCTTCGCCGACCTTCACACGTGATGGACGAGCCAGTGAGGCTGGCATGAGCGAAGTGAGTCCGCAGGCGTCTCCTCAGGACACTCGACATGGTTCAGGCCCACGGCCTGGGCCCGGACCCTGGCATCATTCAGGGATTACGCCCAGTTATATGGGACGGCAGAATAGTGCTGCAGATGGGCTGACGATGCATGGTGCGCAATAAGATCCGGAAGTTGCTGAGTTGGATGGCAGGGGGAAATGCGGGTCGAAGATGATCTGTCGCACGGCGTGACCAATGCATTAGTGCGAACTGAGTGCACCTTTTTGAGCGAGTGATTTCGATCTAGCGGACTACTACATGACAGCGCGTCGAGACTTTCAGGCTTTGATTGAGATACCAATTTATGTTCAGGTTCTTGCTTGCAGTGCACTCTCAGCTCCCATTCCCCCCCGCACCCCACATTGGAATTTCCCGATCGTTCAGTTCCCGACAGCTCACTTTCTCCACAGATTCAACTAGGCGAGCTCTCGGATCGAGACTCCAACCATTCCACCATTGCAAGCCTGTTTCATGCGCCACAAAAAGTGTACTCAATATGACTAGCGAGCATAGAAACGTCCTGCTCGTAGTAGCAGATGACCTTGGTTTAATGCTGGGGTGCTACGGTCTCGATGCAATCAAAACCCCACATGCCGATGCACTTGCCGCTGATGGGACGAGATTCACGAACGCATTCGCGAGCACTGCAAGTTGCAGCGGCAGCCGCTCGACCATCTACACCGGACTCCACACCCACCAGAATGGACAGTACGGTCTCTTACAGGGCTGGTGCCACTTCCAAACCCACGATCACATCGAAACAACGCCACACGTCTTCAACTCCCTCGGCTACCAGACTGGCATTGTCGGGAAAGTGCACGTAGGTCCCCGTCATGTCTATCCCTGGGAATGGTATGCGCCCAGTATGACGCGCGATGTGCGTGCCAACGCCGCAGAAGCCGGACGGTTCTTCGATAATGCCCAAGAGACGAACAGGCCGTTCCATCTCACCGTCGGTCTGAGGGATCCGCATCGAGATGAGTCGCGGGAAGGGTTTGGTAACGATGAAAGTGATGTTCGAGATATTGAGGTCCCGGATTATAGACCTGAAGATGTCGAGATCCCATCCTTTATCTCAGATGTTCCCGAGTTGCGCACGGAGCTTGTGGAATATTACAAGTCTGTTAGTCGGATGGACTATGGTATTGGCCTTCTCAGGGAGGAGCTGCGGAAGCGGGGTCTTGATCGGAATACTCTGGTCATTTTCGTTTCTGATAACGGGAGCCCGTTTCTCAATTCAAAGACGACTTTGTACGATGCTGGTGTACGACTGCCGTTGTTGGTGTATCAGCCAGGCAGCACTGGAGACGTCGTCAATCCGAATATGGTATCTTTCCTGGATATACTGCCGACCTGCATTGCCTGGGCGGGGGCTCAAGACAATCAGATCAGAACAGAGAACACTGGGAAGTCTCCGCCGAGAAGAGGGAAGTCTTTCCTTCCGATTCTTTCCCGGAACTCGATATTACCTGACGACGAGTGGCGGCAGCATGTCTTCGGCTCGCACACGTTTCATGAGATTCAAAATTACTGGCCTACCCGCTTCCTCCGCAACCACCGTTTTAAGTACCATCGTAATATCGCATGGCGTCTAGACTTCCCATTTGCTTCGGACCTGTACTGCTCGTTGTCATGGGAGGGCATCCGTAATGCTGCTGCAGGCGCAAATGACAATGACAACACAGACACTCCCGAAGTCATGCTCGGCCGCAGACGACTACAGCATTACCTCTTCCGCGGGCCCGAGGAATTGTTCGACATGGAGACCGACCCGGAAGAGATTGCCAATCTTGCTGAGAACCCCAAGTATGCCGATGTAGTGAAAGAGATGCGCGGTCAGCTGGAGACGGAGCAGTATGAAACTGGTGATGTCTGGCTTTTCCGCGATGGCGTCAGTACGATTACCACGCTACATGCTCAGCAAAAGTACGGGCTCAAGCTCGTGGATCGATTGGATTTTGATCATAGACGACCTGGTAATGCTGCCGGACCACATTGGGTTCCGCCGGAGACGGAATCCAATCCGGCGAACATGGTGGAATTCGGATAGTTTCGAACTTGATGTAGTAAAACATCCATTCCAAAGAAAATCTCCAAGCTCCCGTCAACCTCACCCTTCTTTCCCCAAAGCAACCTGCATCTCCTCCTCAAACCCTTTTGAAAACCTCTCGTACTTCGGAACATCATCGTTAATATCATACCACCAAGCCTTCTGCCCCGCAAAAATATGTTCTTCTACTCTAAACGCCGCCCGCGCACTCCCCCCCTTCACACTCCCCTGATCGAGACACCCCATCGCGATCCCCGTACTGCCCGGTCGATGCCTATACCGCATGGCCAGCGGGGTCCGACAACTCACACAGTACGCGCGCTCGCCCAGCTTTGAAAGTCGGAGGTAAGCGATCCCGCCTATATCGTCTTTGGGGAAACCTTCGTAGCGGAGCTGTTCCTGGTTGTCGTATAGCGTCAGCGCATCCGAGGCCGTCTCGGCGTAGGCTTGGAAAGGCCCGCCGGAGAGCTTTTGGCAGGGGATGCAATGGCAGGCTGAGCAGGACATGGGGAGTTGTGTGCTTTGGAGGGTTATGCGGGTGCAGGCGCAGCTTGCTTTGAAGGCAGCGGCGGTTTCAGGGATTGATTGCGGTTTCTTCTCGGATTCCATTGTTTTCAAGGAGTGATCAGTGCGGGTGGGTTTGGAGAGTTTAGATGTTGCATGTAGCTCCGAGATGGGGAGTTCACAAGGTCGTTGCTGATGGCTTACTAATAACGCCACCGCATGTCAGAAGAAGGGCGCGCAGTGACAGATATCTGTGACGAGCGAGCAGAGGGGTGAATGACTGCTCTGGACCTGAAAAGGGAAAGATTTCATCTCAATGACACAGTCTATGGATGTCTAATTTGGATCTACATGAATATACTGCATACTCTTAAATCTAACTTCCTTTCCCTTGAACTTACATGCTGCCATAGGCGGTTGGATACGAAGCAGCAGTGGTACTCATAGTCACGTTGTAGATGGGTGTCGTGATGCCTGCTGTGGTTCCCGCCGATGCCGTTCCGCTACAAATGCAGCCATCGGAACCGCTTGTAATTGGAGGCAAAGCACAGTGCGTACTAGTTGTGAAAGGAGTATCGCTCGGGGCAGGTCCAGATGACAGGAACTCAGCCTTGACCAAGACTGGGATGACTGCTCCTGTGTTCAGACTGAAAGACTGATGGCCAAGCACTCGCAGCATGCTGGCTATCTCGCCGGAGTGAGAAGTTATGGAAATCCAAGTGTGGTCGTCGTTACTGAAGACCGAGTCCAAGGCGATCTTAGATCGCTTGTCCTGACCATCGCTAGTCTCGCCTGTGACACCGTTCCAGTACGGATCGAGCTCCGCGAAACCTTCTTCGATGTTCCAGTCAGGGAATAGGTTCTGCACGTAAGTCTTGCTGCGGCGCCAGTCACAAGTGTGCAAGCTGATTCCCTCGCGGAAGAACTCTTTGACGGTCGGTACGAATGGATAGTATTCCGGAGTCGGGATGTCGGCGAAAGTGAGGTTGGCAGTCCGCAGGCAGCGAGTAAGTGGCGATGAGTAGTAAGACTGCGGGTGTGGAATGTGCTGGCTTGCGATCCTGCTCTTCCAGTAGGAATTGGCAATGAGAGCTTGCTCGATACCCTCTTCGGTCAAGTCGGGGTCTTTCCAGGAAACGGTCTCGTTGCCATTTTTCAGCGACCAGTAGCACTGCGTGATGTCAGCCCCAAATCATTGTATTCCAATGGAAAAAGATATCGTGCTTACATTCCATGCTGGAGTGCCATAGTAGTCTTGAGCCGCATTATGAAACCCTTCACCGTGTCGACCCATGAACAAGACTTTGTAAACAGTGTTTAGCGGTGCTTGATTGTTCAACAATTGCACCTGAGCCTCGAACTTCTGCCATTGAGTGAGGTTGCCGGCCAGATCAAGATCGGAGTATGTACGGTTCATCAGACCAAAGTTGTAGGCCGTCTACTAAGTGCATTAGCATCATCGGCTCGAAAATTGATAGATGATTCTCTTACATAGTCGAACGTCTCAGGATCGGTGTAGGGCTCATCTTGAAGAAAATAGCCATTCACGGTTTCATAGTGAATGTACTCGGAACTCGAGTTGGTGGCGTTCATGTACTGCGCAGAAGTACTTGCGGCACCAGCGAGAGCATAGGCAAGAAAGGCACGCATCTTGAGATGCTTCTTTGGCTTGGGAAGAAACGGTACGGTCGGAGAGACAGGAGCTACTACAGCTCATGTACCGGCCTCTTTTGTATGTTAGCATCGCCCAAAGGCCATCGGTTGAGTCGACGGCGCCATGCATCTCATCCAGGAAGACTGTAGACGAGCCGCTGTCTGCATTTTGGACTCGTGCGTGATAGGTGCATAATTGAGACAAGGTGTAGTCGACCGGATGAATCAAGAGGCGAAGCTCCACCCACGTGCACTCCGCCGGCTCCACCCGTAAACGCACTTCAGGGACTTGAACACCACGTCTTCTGATATGATCTATCTCATGTTTCGCTAAATGATCACCATTGCTCATCGTACATGGTAACGCCTAGCTTCGCTTGCTCCGAGAAAATCGGTGAGTAATGACAGGGATATGCTTTGTCCATAGCGGTCGTCGTCGAGATGCTTTATTGGCCACTTCATCTACCACGTTCAGACATGGTATATCCTCGCTGTTTGATTGCCTCATCTTGGATCCAACGTCCCCGAACGAGCATGCAAGGTCTCGGCAGCTTTCACTAAGTATCTGGCCTTCAGTCGCCAAAAGAAGTTGCTCCGTCTGGCTCAACAATCTCCCAGTGTATTCGAACGATATCGGATCAAACACTGCCCCGCAATGCCTCCCCCGGACCTGAAGATCCAAGCAAGAAATCTCAAATTCAGGCCTGTCCTCGCTGTCGACAAATCCAATGCCGGTCTTCAGCCAGCTTTTCCAGCCCCAGGTTCTCCAAGGATTCACCAGATGAACATCTACTGTGTATGCTAGCTTGCCAGCATGCACCGCATGAAGATGCTCGTTGATGCAGACATTACAGTTGAAGGGTCTATCAAGATCTTTGGGGTTGGCATATCGGACGAATGCGCCAATGCAATTTGCCGCGCAGACTTCGGGGTAGTCGGTCATGATTCTATGGCCGCACTTCAGCGCGTGAAGGAGATCGCCTGCTGTACATGGGCTGTCGACGTGAGCTCCGACGTATGGAGACAGACGCTGGAGACTCTCTGGTGTTAGACAATCAACTTTTCCAGCCCACTGTTCGGCACTGGTCGCACGGAGAGAGGTCATTCGTTTAGCTCTCGTGGCTTCGATATGGGTCTCTGACTTGACCGTATGACTTTCGGACAAATGGTGGACCGAATTGATCCCTCTGTTGACATGATTTTTCGGCATATGGGATGCTTGGATGATTCCAGTATGCCAGGGTACGGACGCCTGGGAATCTTCGTCGGAAAGAGCAAACACTGGAACGTCTTCACTATCGTTGTTCAACGATTCGCCATCGCCGAAGCCGCTGGCTGAGTGTTTTACATTGGTCGGTAGTTCTGTGCGCTCAAGGCTGGTAGAGGGTGCCGATTCGTGAGTACAACCTTGTGTGTCTTTGTCAGGTGACGACACAACCAAAGCTGCCGGGCTGTAGAACGCTTTCATCGTATGTAACGAGATTCGTATACGTAGGATGAGAAGTAAATGGTTCTCGGACTACAATAGCACTGGACGTGCTCAAGATCGACACTGTACTCAGACATGTGCATACTGGACAGAATCATTACTCTCCCCTTTCATGTGCAGTCGACAAGCAGGACTCCCTATGTTCACTGAAACTTATAGCAAGGAGGGAAAACCAAAGCCAAGAATGAGTGCTCTGGACAAGCGGATTAATATGTTCTCAACAGTGCATGACAGACATTGCAAGATGTCACAGCGGTGTGGCATTAGAATTTTCTACAACAGCTGCAACCCTTATTCAGGAAGGCAGCGAATGCTCATTCTGTCTCAAGCCTATCTCGTAAGAGCCAGGAAAACTTGTTCTCGCAGGTAATATCGACGATACATTGCACCTTCTCTAATGTAAAGCAAACACTTTTATACCTTCTCATGTTCCACCTCGACAAATCGCAGTTTCTCGATAACATGACCAAGAGCTAGCGTCTTACGCACAACAACAGGCGGCCTACCCTTCCTTCGGACAACCTCGGGCTTCTGGTGCTCTTCAAACTCGAATTCTGTCGCTATCGACTGACTAAAGTCCACTCCAGCTCCCGAGGGTTCATTCGAGACTGCGTTACAATGCCTGCCAAGCTCCTGGATACGCTTCCGGAACTGGTGCTGGTTCATCAGAAGATGCAGTGGAATGGACTTCTGGATCCATCCAAACGGCAGTGGACCCAAATTATATCCTTCAATTCTCGCCACCCTTGACTTGAGATCTACTTTGAACGAGCGAAATCTGTCCTTGATGAACGAGTCCACGCATACTGGACAGATAAAACCTTCATTGTCGGTTCGAGAGTTAGAAGCGTTCCTGTGCGAATGGCTACCGGGAGGCGAGGGATTGGGTGGATGGTAACAGTTGCGTGCACAGGACTCAATGGTAGTGGTGTACACCTTGTGTCCGCAAGAGAGGACGTGCGCGAGACAGCCGACTGTGCAAGGCTCTGCGAAGTGGGCCCCAATGTAGAGGGACTCCCCGTCATCTGAGAATTGAGCGTTGCTTTTTGGTGGGCTTGGAGGTGGTGTTGGTATCATCACCCGAACAATTGGGACAGAGGAAGCATCAGGTACCTCGCCGGCTGAGGAAGTTGGCAGAGAGCTTGTCGTCGTCTGCGATCGATCAGAGAGCTTTGGTGGACTTGAGCATGGTGTAGGAGACCATGCTGTTGATGCTGGGTTTGGTGGGCTTGAAGATTGGCTTGAATTGCTCGAAGACTGGCCTGAACCGATTGAGCACTGGCTTGAAGTGCTTGAGGACTGGCTTGAACCGCTTGAGCTGCGTGAGGACGGTATGCGCGAAAATCCTGATCCTTCTGCTCTGCTACCGACATAGCGACGAAAAGACGGAGAATGGCACCGGATAGAAACGGAGGTCATCTGGGTGCGAGAATGAACAGTGTTCCGCGCGAGTGGGCTTGGAGTCTGCGAAGGCGTCACCATTCGGCCCTGTCTTTGAGGTCTTTGCATTTTGCGTTAGCACTAAGTTGTAAGTTGAATAATTCTCTGCAGTGCTAACAGAGACAGTCTCTTATACATGTCACGAAGTTTACCGTAACGGTTTGCTACGTCCTCTTTGCACATTGTTGGACGTGGTAAGACACATCTGGGCTCTTTGTTCTTCTGCATGTCTCAAATCCCCACGAAGACTAGCATTATGCAAGTCGCAACACACCGCATCATCGTCTTGTTCATATACTGGTGAGTTCAAAGTTGAGCATTCCAAATACCATTACATCCAAACCAACATATACTGATGCGACGAGCATTGTATTTTGCTAGGGGCGCCCAAGGCCGAGACACGATTATGTGTTCTTAACGAACAATGTCATTCAGCCACTGAGGGTCAACCTTTAATTTCTCCCTTACTTCTTTGTCTTTTTCTGATCCTCTTACTCTTTCCCCTTTATTTTATATTGTTGTGAATATGCGTTCGAGGATGGGTCCACCCGGCCGGTGGCGTCAGCAAGTACTGGACTGGGTCGCTCCTTCCGTATGTGGTCGCTTGGTTGGCTTGGCATTTGGTGACGTAAGCCGAATAGGTAACTACATAGTACACTTCGCCCCTTGACTTGCGAACCCTCCTTCATTCGTTCAATCTGTGACCAAGTGCTTCCGCCTAGATCCATGGGCGTGAATAGCACAGAATAACCTGAACTAGCTGCTCCGCGACCACTTTCTCTTTTCTGTGCCGCGTTCGTTGTGTGGGGGGCGATAGCTGACCCCAAAGTTACATTCACAGGCAGGTATACGACGAGTTTGGCGGTAGCTGTGAATCTTTGCGCCTGTCGCGAGACACACCCGTCGGAAACACTTGGCGACGTCCGAGTATATATCTTCGCCTGAACTCCCACCTCCTTACAAGACAAACCAACTTCTTACCAATCGACTTTCCTCTCAGCAAGGCATAACAAAAGCCAACACCTGCTGTGATTCCCTGCTGTCAACCAAAATCTACACAGCTCTTGCCAACATGAACAACCTAACAAGCAACTACACGACCCAACCAACACAGCAACCAGGGAACACTGCGATGTCCGAAGAAGCAACACCAACGATGGCGTTCGACAGCCGTCACATCAAGCAGGAACCGGAGGAAGAGGCCAATCAACCTTTCCCGGTGGAAGACGATGGTTTTGACGAGGAGGGCCGAGACATGGAAGACCCGATGGCTGTGTACGCTGACTCTTTTCGTGTGGTGCCGCCCATCAAAAAGACCGAGGAGGACTTGAAGAAGGAAGAGGAAGCCTTCAAGGAAGCCTACCCCGATCTTGCAGACATCGACCCAACGCTCACGCCCGAACCGCCAAGTCCCGTCCGGACCTATGCCCTACCCGGATATGGCAATGCAGGTCTTCCAATTAGAACTTTGGATGATCATGTAAATAACGGGAGCAACCAGCAGCCAGTTGGGGCTGTGCCTTCAAGCTTTGACGCAGAGTTCTTTCCCCAGCAGCCTACGCCGTCCACTATGTTTGCTACTGGTCCGGCCTTGCAGTCGTCCGGATTCCCTGTTCCTTCCGTTGAGGGGACTGCATCAAATGACGATGAGGGACTGTTCGTTCCCTTCCAGCAACCCTCTCCGGAGGCCCAACAGAAGAAGCTCCGAGCACTAGAGCGCAATGGAGAGCGCTCAGCAACTGTGTGCTTCGAAGGAGCGTGTCTGGAGAGGCCGCATCACCACATCCTCGCCTGCGGTCACGAAGTCATGACCAAAAATATTGAAGCCTGCGGCAGCAACTGCAAGCAGTCGATCAAGGTTGACGGAAAGGTGTACCGAGCACCCTTTAGGTGTCGCCAGTGCGCCGATGCGGGCAAAGTGAACATCTTCATGCCGCGCAAGGGCACGAACGCCGTGAGGCCCAGACCATCGCAGCCCAGCCACGTCTACGGCAACAACCTCGAGGCCGACAAGCGTCGGATCGACGAAAAAGCCGAGGAGGCAATGGCCAGTATGACAGGCTTGAATGTGGGCTACGAGCGTATGCGCCGTGACTCAACGGTCATCCGCCGCAGGCCAAAACGGAGCCTCTCGCCGCCCAATGTCACGACCAGGAGGTCATATCGCGAGCGAGAGCCTTTCAGGAAAGAGGAGACAGTCGAGGAACGACTGGAACGGGAGGCCGAAGAGAATGCTGTGGCGACCCTGCAAAAAGGAGTTGCTTCCAAGTATGCGGAGAAGAGAACAACCACCTTCATCTCCGGCTTGGAGGCCTCTCGTGTCGGTCTCAAGGGCAGAGAGGCGCAGAACCTGGACATGGACTTCAACGACAGCATGTTCGGTTCCTCTCTGAACCCTCGTCGTAGGGCAAGACGTGCTGCGGAGCCTCAGCCACTCGACCACCAGATGCAAGATGCTCCTGAAAGACCTAGACGGACAGAGGTTGATCGCCTCAGAGTGGCTGGCACGAGTCGCATGGGGTTTGGCAATGCAACGCAGCCACTACCTCCGGTTGCCAACATGGAAGAGATGATCCGGCCCTCACGCTTCTCGAACGCCCACGGGAATGGCGGGTACCGCAGCGACCCCTTTTTCAGTCACACCGAAGAACGTCACCACAAGATGGTACGTGAGGAGAATACCACGTTCTCCTCGGGGGCTCAAGGCGACACTCTCATGAGTCTGGACGACGACCAAGAGGAAGCCCAGCCTCATCTCGGCAACTTCGACGAGGTCTTGAGGTACTGTGTCTGCCAATCGCCGGCGGAGGAGAGTATGATCGCATGCGAGAGATGCGAGAGGGCTTTCCATCCCGCTTGCGTCGGAAAGGGTCGTTTCTCCAAGGCACACTACGAGGGCTCCCAGAGATACGACTGTCTGAGAATGGACATGGAGTACTGGAAGAGGCAGGACGAGCCCTTCTTGTGCAAGGCCTGCGAGAAGAAGGTCAAGCCTCTCGGCAGTCTGGGATCCAGGAAGCGTGGGGCGGACACAGGTGGCCATGAGTCTCTTGCAGTGCCTCTGACTCGTGGTGTCGCGAAGGCAAAGAAGGCCAGGCGCGAGGAAGAGCCTGCTGTCAATGCCTCCGATGCAGATTTCGTGATGCAGGACCAAGGCGAAACACGCATCATCGAGAAGATTGTCGACTCGGCCCGGAAGGTTCTCGAGGCACGCGCCATGCCCTCAGTCACGAGAAAGACGGTGGCTTCAATCATGTGCGAGATCTGCAACGCGCACATTCTCGGCGTCTACTATCGTTGCAAGCACTGTGCTTCCGAGAGCAACGATGGAAATGGTTTTGTCGTCTGCGATGACTGCCTCGTGAGCAATTCTGAGGCCACGCACAAGGGGCCGCTTCATGTCTTCGAGGTGCAGCACGCAAGTGGGCCAATTATTCCTCGCATTCATGCTTTTGAGGCTGCGAGCATTGCAAGGGAAGCCTCGCACTGAAGGAGCGAGAGGATAATGACAGCGCCTCCATGTGAGCATGCGCATTTCCGAGAGCGATCGAGATGGTCATATCGGCATGAGCAAAGAACGTAGGGGGTCAAGGGACTAAACGAGGACACCATTACAGGATCTCTCTCTCAAAATGTGTCGAAGAGCTGCAGATGATTTCTTGCTTGGATCTGAGGCGCGCGCGAGCATTGGCAGCGCCATTTTCTTGGCGTACTGGGTTTTCAGAGGGTCAAAGGGGTTATCGGCGTTAAGGAGTTTAGTTAGGGGCACAACATGGATGGGCTTCAGTATTCCCAAATGACTCCACTCATGGGTCTTCAGTCTGCAGCAGAATCTTCACACTTGAGCAGCAGTCAATGAGGTTTTCAGATGACGTAGAATGTGCCGCCGTTTGCCACCAACGCCTCAGTGACGGAATCTCATGCAAGCGTGTACCTCATCGAGCCGAGTCTTGCCGTTTACTCGAACTCGAGGACTGCGTCACATGATTTCCGTAAAGAGTAGTTGTTTGGAAGCCTGTGCTTTCACTTCCCTCCTCCGGTTTAAGTTGATCATCAAGTTCGTCTCCAACTTTCAATCAACTCCCAACCACAGAGCTATTGTGCAGCTTCCTAAAGCGTCAACCCAAAGTCGCAAAGCTGGCAGTGGTCATGGCAGCCACCAAGTCATCCTGTCTTTCGCCCTTCCGCTCTTGTCGCCCCAGCAGCATCCAAACCTTCGTCGACAACTCGCCTGTGCAGCCAAGTCGTCCGCCCTCGAACTATCGCATCGATTCTCGTCCATCGATTCAGATCTCCGAGCCCTCCAGCATCCACCTACCAAAAGCCTTCTCGACTTCGGTGAAGGAATTCCCGGCCCAGGGTCTCCGCCACAAGAAAGCATGCGAGGCGCTACACGAAGCTGCTGCATCGACTGCGAAACCTGCGCGCCATCGGAGGACTTCGAGCCTTGAAAAGGCAATGAAGAAGCTTCATGAGCTCTTCAAAGGTCGCGAGGACAGTACTGCCTCGTTCGCAAGTGTGTTGCAGAAGGCGGAGGAGCTAAGTGCAAGCCCAAATGCAACCTTGGGAAACTCATCGTAAGTGAAGGCAATTTCATCAACTATTTTAGTGATTGACGGTATTGTTCTCCCAGTGAAGCGTCCAGCGTTCGCACTGTTCTTCGTCGCCAACCAGACATGCTCAATCTGCGGTTCGAGTTCGAGAAAGATGAAGGAAGCTCTGAAGCTCTGCCCAGCGTCCGCCCGCTGTCGAACATCCCTTCACTGAGTTTTCTCTCAGTCCAAAGTGAGGATGGCGAGAGCGCGTGGGTCACCGAGTATGGTGAATCCGAAAGCGGACATCATTCCTTTGTCAGTTGCCAAGTCACGGCTGTTCCAATTTAGGACCATCATTGCTGAAGGCGAAGGAAGTTAGAGCACGCAGGTGCCTCATGAAGCATTGCTATTAGTATTTTGGAGACGCTCAAGTGAGCAGGTCAGGCGGTCACCGAAAATTGGCACACGTCGTGCGTCATGGCTTGGATCAGGTATTAGAAGGGAAACGGTGCTTTTCTCGTATGCTAGCAGAATGCGGATATTGCGTATCGGGCTGGAACAAAGGAATGGCTAAGGATCGATATAAGCTTACTAAGAATGGAATTTGTCGCAGTGTGCACTATGGCGGCGGATTGATATCCAGGCCTTCCACCGTGAGTTTGAATGCATCATTCCTGGAATAGCTTCCCGCAACATCCAGATCTAATCGTCCTCTCTCACAATCTTCGAAGTCGCATTCAGAGATGAGCAACCTGCCGTCTTCGACTTCCCAAAGGGGCTCACGTATCGTGTTGCCCAAGGGACCGATTATGCACGAGCCGCCACGACAGACGAACACTTCGCCAGGTCCGGAGGAGAGAGCAGAAAATGACTTTGTGTCTGCAACAATATCGGCGTCGGTTGCAATGGCTGGGCCAGCTGCGGCCTTGGGGTCTCCATTCGCAGGCAATACAAGCTCGTGCTTTTCCTCCTGTACGGTAAGCGTTGACCTACGTCTTCCTGAACGAGGTGAGCGAGATGGAGAAACCACTTTGTTTGCTGTGTTCGAGGAGCCTGATTGTTTAGGGTCGTTGATCCAAGCTGGTAGATGCTTTCTCTTCACACAAGAGATCGCACTGAGCACAAAGCATCTGCCCTCGTTACCAATCGTACGCACAAGTGGCCACCAGGAATCTCTGGCATCGGCAGTAGGGGCAAGCCACAAGTTGACGTTTTGACTGTATAGAGAGTACCGAAGCAAAGGCATCATGTTCTCCCAGCAGATCGCGGCTGCCATGGTGAGCTTCACGCCTTTGATCTTTGTGGTGACGGCTCGCAAGGTAGAGGGTGAACCCTGCGCCCACACAAGTCGTTCCGAGCCAGTTGGCATGACTTTTCTGCGCTTGCCTATGCAGCCAAGTCTTGGGCAGACATAGACAACAGCGCAGTAAAGACTGCCTCCGCACTTTTCGACGAGGCCGGTAACAACGAAGACACCAGTCTCCTTTGCCACACGCTCTAGGTATTCGCGTGTGCCGTCACCTCGATACTCCTCGCCTCTGGCTACAGGCAGCTTCCGGTCGACCCAGTCATCGCCAGCTCCGGCAGGAGTATCTCCAAGATCTGGGCAGCTTTTGAAGTACTGTAGGAACTGCTCTCGTCCTTCATCGGACCTCGAGCCTACGGTGGCGCCGAAACCACATGTTCGTGGATACCCACCCAAATATGCCTCGGGAAATAAGACCAGATCTACACCTTGGGAAGCTGCTTCACGGGTCGTAGAAGTGAGTGATTCGAGGGTCTCCTGCAAAGTAGAGAGAGTACGAGACTGTGAGACTGCAAGCTTGAGCTTCTGAGGCATATCGGCTAAGATTGGATGCAGTAATATAGATCATGTCCGTAAATGAAGTGGAGGACAAGTTGGACGTGAGCAGGTGAAGTCCCTCGGATAGGGCAACCCCACCCCTCAACCTATGGTCTTGGCGCTGAGCCGCCCTCCTCGATTGCTCCTCCGGTGTGCTCTTCCAACACACCTCTGAGCTCCTGCTGTGTTATTACACCCCGAATACTTCACTCGCACTTTTCCTGAGAAATGGAAATGCTATGTGTGAGACAAAGCGCGACCACATGATGAAATCATGCTTGATGACCGGGTTCATACGCTTTTTAGGCTGTGGAAATCTGTAACACCGACCTCGCTTATGGCGTAGCTGTTTCAGAAACAGCCTCCGAACCGTGGTATCCGAGCTTTATATTGACCCTCCTCGAGACGAAGCCACTGGCTTTCGCCCACGGATACGGCGTGGAAACGAGCCCTAATCATGCTTTCGGAGAGTCACCGCCAACCCTATGACGATACGGAAGCTACGATACACAGGATACGCCGGTGTCCCTTGCCATTGAAACAAGAAGCCAAAACAGTTCCTAGCCTAATTTCGAAAGGCCAGCAAGATTCCCGAATCTCGAACATGCTCGCTGTCCGCCAATTGCAATTTCCGCCAGGAGACTTGTAAGTCTTGATTAAAGGCCCGGATTCTAGCGCCTCACCTCCATCTATTTCACACACCACGGTGCGGAGCGCCCTTCCAGACAGCTGCAGACATCCATCCGGACCCATAGCACTTTCGCTTTAATCTATGAAGCATTTGGCGATCGGCACTAAGCTTTGTTACACCACCTCCTGGTAAGTATAAGGCCTGGCCAAGCGCCCACATTCGTCTTGCCTTTCTCTTCGACAGAGCAACTTCAGCTTCAACCCAGTCACTCTCTTACCACAACTTTTCCCGCACTGTGTGCGCGTCCCTCTTTTCAGAACTTCTCCATTTCTATTTCACCGAAGCAATTCAGGCATAAGACACAATATGAAGGCATCTCTCTACTCTGTTGCGGCGGCAGCTGGTACTGCCGCTGCTCAGCAGTCCGCTTGGGGTCGTTGCGGCGGCAAGGGCTGGGACGGTCCCACGCAATGTGTGGATGGCTGGACTTGCCATTCTTACAACGAGTACTACTCTCAGTGCATTGAGGGCAGCGGCTCGGCGGCGGCCAGCACGGGTACCGGTGTCTCGTCTCCCTCTTCGAACGTCACGTCTTCGGTCCCAGCTGTGACATCTGCACCAGTGAACGTGACATCCGCAGCTTCGAGCGCTACCTCTGCCGCAACTGGTGGCGATGACGAGGAGGAGGCTTGTGAGACCACCATTACCCTGACCTCTTCCAGCCTCCCATCTTCCTCCGCCGGTGCTCCGAACTTCTACACTGGACCGGCCTCAAGTGCTTCGGCACCAGCTTCTACAAGCTTTGAAGTTGCTAGCTCTTCTGCTCCGGCCTCCACGAGCTCGGCAGTCGCCAGCTCTGCCCCAGTTGCATCCAGCTCCTCTGCTGCCGCAGCTGTCAGCACCTCTGGCAACGCCGCTACCACCTCCTCTAGCTCCTCTTCATCTTCCGGCACAGTGAAATACGCTGGCGTCAACATTGCTGGCCTGGACTTTGGCTGCTCAACCGACGGCACCTGCACGGTCTCTGGCGTGACCGACCCAGGTGATGATGGCATCTCCCAGATGAAGCACT
The DNA here is from genome assembly GCA_022701445.1 of Hortaea sp. C3G1500-4. Lineage (NCBI taxonomy): Eukaryota > Fungi > Ascomycota > Dothideomycetes > Mycosphaerellales > Teratosphaeriaceae > Hortaea > Hortaea sp. C3G1500-4. Next base: position 1,105,030 of record JAJVDI010000007.1, on the reverse strand, counting down.
TCGTCAACGATGATGGGCTTAACGCTTTCCGTCTTCCAGTTGGATGGCAGTATCTGGTCAACGACAACCTTGGTGGTACCCTCGACAGCTCTAACTTTGGCACCTACGACAACTTGATGCAGGGCTGCTTGGACATTGCCGAGCTGTGCATCCTTGATGTCCACAACTACGCCAGGTGGAACGGCCAGATTATTGGTCAGGGCGGTCCCACCAACGAGGAGTTCGCTAGCCTGTGGAGCCAGCTAGCTACTAAGTACGCCGACAACGACAAGGTTGTGTTCGGTGTGATGAACGAGCCCCATGACGTTGACATCGACAGCTGGGCGGACTCTGTCCAGGCTGCCGTGACCGCCATCCGCAAGGCTGGTGCCACCTCGCAGAAGGTAAGACTTCTGAATATCTCTCTTGCTCATCGAAAAAGCACAGTGCTAATCTGACCATTTCGTTAGATCCTCCTCCCTGGCAACGACTGGACCCACGCCTCCATGTCGGTCTCCGACGGCTCTGCTGCCGCTCTCAACAAGATCACCAACGAGGATGGCTCGATCGACAACCTTATCTTCGATGTGCACCAGTACCTCGACTCCGACGGCTCGGGCACCCACACTGAGTGCACTACCTCCAACGCCGACACCTTCAAGAGCTTCGGTGACTGGCTCCGCGAGAACAACCGCCAGGCCATGCTTACTGAGACCGGCGGTGGGCCGAACGCCGACAGCTGCCTCACCAACCTGTGCGAGCAGTTCGAGGTGCTCAACAACTACTCTGACGTCTACCTTGGCTGGACCGGCTGGGCCGCTGGTGCCTTTGCCCCCAGCTACGAGATTAGCGAGACTCCGTCTGGCAGTCCTGGCTCGTACACCGACCAGCCGCTTGTCAAGCAGTGCATTGTTGGCAAGTTCACTGGCTCTTCTTAAGAAGCGGCATGACTTACTGCTGAAGGTGTAGGATTGTGGTATAACGTGGACTGATTGGGGATGAAGAGGTTCCTTTGCCTCGCTTTGCTTTCTGTAGATATACTTTTGCCTTCTTTCAATTCATCACGGCCGTTCAATTATATGAGATTGCTTCCCACGTGAAAAAAGTGCATTTTTCGCATAGATGTAAATAGGCACCTGCCCTCATTTGATTGAATTTGGAGACCTTGAGCATCGGCGTACCTGCCTATTCTGCTATATGGGTCACTAGTGGCAACCTTGTTTGCGGCAACTTTGTTTGCCCCCGTGAACATCATGCCAACGATGCTATCTACAACTGCTACGTAGCTCCACACACCTGCTCCGTTGAGACCTGGCATTTTATGTTATGATATAGTATTGATCCTGCTTCTGACACCTACTTCTGATAGGCTGTTACATCACAATTTCCTGAGCAACAGCAGAATGACTACTCTCCAACCTCGTCCGCCGTACACCTCCGACGAACTCTCCTCCCTCTACCCTGCCCATCTCGAACTCCAACAAGTACAGATAATTCTCCGTCATGGCGAGCGCACGCCAGTCTCTGCTCGTTTTAAGAACGCCGGCCTGCCCGCCTACTGGCCCTACTGTGAAGCCGCACGAAACTTCAAAGACGTAGTCCTCAACGCTGACCGCAATTGGGATACTTTGCACTGGCGGAGAAGACTAGAGACATTCACAGGAAACGGCAATGATAGCCCAGTCCTCTCTCAGGGACCAGGAAGAGAGGTCGATGCCATCTGTCAGCCCGGCGAGCTGACGGATCGAGGACGCGAGACTACTTTGGCACTGGGTGAGAGAGTTAGAAGGTTGTATGTCGATCAACTTGGTTTTCTTCCGGCAGCTATGGATAATGCGTCTGCTAGCATGGTCTACTTGAGAAGCACACCAATTCAGCGCGCACTGGAGAGCACGCAACAGGCATTCACGGGCCTCTATCCTGCACAGACACGCTCTGCTGACTTCCAACCTCCTGACATCGTGACAAGAGCGATGCAGGACGAGGTCTTGTTTCCAAATGAGGGAGGGTGTAAGAGGTTTGCACAGCTTGCGACTGCGTTCGCAGATCGGACAGCAAAGGTGTGGAACGAGAGTCCCGAAATGGCACATGTCAACAAAAGGCTAGGCAAGTGGATGCCGAAGGAGAGCCCAGTGGTCAAAATCGACAGTCATCCGCGATTGAGCGGTATCATGGACACTGTGAATGCCACGCTAGCACATGGAACGGCGACCAAGCTGCCATCTGAGTTCTACGAAAAGGAAGTAGTGGCGAACATTGATCGCATGTGCACAGAGGAATGGTTTATAGGATATCAGGAGAGCAACGAGTACCGAAAACTAGGTATTGGAGCATTGATTGGCGATTTGACTCAGCGTATGGTTGAGCATGTAAACGGTAGTGCTGCGAACACCCAACCAGGAGAGTTCAAGTTAAGCCTAGCGGGCTGCCACGATACCACCATTGCTTCTACGCTGTCATCGCTCGGTACTTTTGATGTCGCCTCCGACAAGTGGCCAAATTACACGTCTTCAATAGCCTTCGAGCTCTTCAAGCGTAAGCCTTCCGCAAGCACTTCAACAACGCAGCAACCAGCCGGCACGACTGGAACTATCTGGCCATCGAAAGAGAAGACCTGGTGGTATGCTCTATTCTCTTCTCCTAAGCCAACCACGACTGCAAGAACACCTCTCGCGGACCTCCCGTCCTCTGAACAGAGCAAACTGGACGAGTACTTTGTACGGCTCCGCTACAACGACAAGCCCGTCACGCTCCCATACTGCCAACAGAAAAGAGAGCGACATCTCGATGGTGACGAATCTTTCTGTACACTGGCAGCTTTCAAGGAGGCGGCAGATAGCATCACGCCGAAAGACTGGAAGACAGAGTGTAGGAGCAATCTTGGCGAGCCAGCTTTCAAACCGATCATTGAGAGGCCTCCCGGAGTGGCGTAAGGTGCATTTCTGCGAAGAGTGCACTTGGGGGGAGTCGATGCCTGACGATAGAAGACTGCGATATAGATACCCTAGACAGATTTACCAAAAGCCTCTTTCAAAGCTCCCTGCTACTGCCGGATCAGCCGCTCCACAATCGACGAACAAGGTGACTCGACGACTCTGTTACTATTACCAGCTCTCAATTCAATCGACAGATTGAAATCAACCACCGCTACCGGTGACCGCCTTCGCCGACCATCAATCGTCAACTCAGCCGTCGAGCGGAGCCGGCCGAAGGATTGCGGCTAGGTCCACCATGACTTGCATCCGGCCACACCCGGCGATCGTACTCTCTCGTAACAGATGCATTCTTCTTCCTGCTCATCCTCGAGAAGTACGTATATTGAAGATCATTGCTTCCGCTCTCGCGGGTAAGCTGTTGTCATTCTTCAACCACTCTCTCGGCGGCCCACGGTTGAGGCCGGGGAAAATGAATATAAGAGCTCTGCAGTTAAGTCACAACGAATGCTTTTCTTCCATCCTATGCTTCTCTTTGATCTACATTACACCAAGTCGCAAAGCTCGAGGTAGTAGTAGTACGTTCCAGAATAGAGGAGCTACTGCCAAATCTCTACACATCCCTACCTAAGCTCTTGAACTCTATGCCTGAACAGCATAAGATCAACACTCGTGCGACGAACGTATCTCCATCGCATACACCATCCAGTTCGCCACCACGTCCCAACGGACCTGCTCTCCAGCGCGACCAACTTCACACCATGGGCACGACAACTTATACTCAGCCCTTCAAGCAAGGTTTCGCTCACGCACCAACCACCAATACTACCACTGCGGCCGCAGTCAGCAAGCCCTGGTATGCCTCTCTTGACAGCCTACCAGAGTCTGAAAAGTTCAATGGAGGCAACATCAACATCCCATCTCGGAACTGTACCTCGGATGACAATCAGCCAAAATCATCACCGCAGGCGCAAATGAGGACAAGAAGGTTCTCCAACGCCGAGATCGAACGGGTGATCGAAGAGGAACTTGACATCGCGGATGATATTCCAGCGCCCTGGCCCTTGGAGTTCGAGGAAGCGAGCCCGCCTAATAGTAAGTTTCGCCCTGGATGAAAATACACATCCTCCCTTCTGAATTCTGAAAAAGAGGAAATGGAGAGGTCAAGCAGAAGCGGGCCTTTTGCCCGTTCTCCGCCAATCCTACTTCATTCCAAAACATCTTTAATAGCAAAACTATTGACAAAAAATAAAGGAAACCACCACCGCTCCCCGACAATCGCAATCCCAGTAACAGACCTCCGCAACCACCACGGAAGACGGATCTCGCACTTCGAGCTCCCCTCACCAAAATCGCCTTCCAAAACCACAAGACCTCCTAACAACTACCCGCCAAACCCCTCAACCAAAACCCCACCGACATTTCCAACCCAGGAACATCACCCTCACCCCACAGGAAGAGTAAGGGACCACTATCCTCACTTCAACCCTCCAACAACATCAATCAACCCCACCATCCAACCCCCCACCCAAGAAGCTATCACCCCACGCCCGCCCAAAGCCATCCGCAAAGCCACAAGACAAGAACAGGATCCCCTGCAATTCCCCCTCGAAGTCGAAGCGCCGTCGCAGGTCGAGAAGGCCGGGGCGTGGTGTACGGCTTCTTCTTGTCCCTCCACTACTCTCCCTCAAGTTGCTACGTCGACGAAGGGAGAGCAAGGACGGGAAGGTCGTCTCAAGGGGTCGGGGTCCGCGGGGACGGATGTTACGATGGAGGAAGGGGACGGGGAAGGGAGAGGAGAAGACGACGAGGACGACGGGGGGGATAGGATGCGTCAGGGCAGGATGAGGAAAGATAGCGCAGCCGGCCCAACCACGATAGCGACACCAGCTACTTGCGGTGGGGATGGCGAGGACGATCCCCTTCCCCCGCGAGCAGGTCTGCGGAGGCACTGCGACCGCGCAGACGCGCACGTGGTCTCGGGCGGGGCGGGGCCGACGAGGTGTTTTTGCGGGTTAAGCCGGGCGGGCGAGGCGGGTTTCGGGGAAAAGGTGGGAAGGGGAAGAAGAGGGGGGAGGTTGGATTGGTGAGGATGTGAGGACTGGTTGATTAAAGGGAAGGAAATGGGTCAATATGTCTTTTTAGGAACTCTGAGATTTTCTTTTCTTTATAACATTGTTTCTTTCTCTCTTTTCTCTTCCTGACACTTGCACGCGGCTCTCCTTCTTTTCGGACTTTCTTTTGCTATTCCCCGCTCCTAAGGAATGAATTCGATAGCGCTGCACTGCATGGAAAAATCAAGAGTGACAAGTGAAAAGTGAAAAAAGAAAAAGAAAAGAAAAGAAAATCAAGCACATTCATCTTTTACACGAGAAGCTTGCCTGACAAGATGGGAAGAGGGATAGTAAGGATAATTGAGTATATGTGACACTTCTAATGGATAGTCTATCGAACCCTGCCTTTCCTCCCTCCCCTGCGTATCATGTAAATCGTACAATCCAATGCGATAAGACTTTTAACTCGAACGGCGAGGGCAGAGGAAGGGTAGTAAACATGCAACTAACAGAGAGAATGGGAGGGGGGAGAATTACTGCCTAATCACCCCACCCTCCCCCTCTCCCTCCTGTGCAGACTCCGCACCAACACCCCGTCCCCGATACTCATCCGCCTCATACCTCTTACCCCTAAAACCCCAAACGCCCCAATTCCCCGCGCTCACATCGCCCGCGGGGTCCAAATCATTCAGATCCCAGCGCAGACTCCTAAAACGGTTTTCCTGGGGCTGCAACATGACATCCGCCTCGCCCCGGCTCTTCTCCTCCACCCACGCGATATCCCGATGCATATCGAAGTCCGTGTAGCCCGTACAGATGATCGGGACTTTGGTCTCGAGGAGTTGGGGCAGAGTATGTTCCCATTCGTGGGAGGAAGCGGGATGGCCGAGGCCCGGGTGGAAGAGGACGAAGGCGTCGAAGTACGGGTCGTAAGGGGCGAAGGCTTGCGCGGCGTGCAGCGTGTGGAAGTACTCGACGTAGGTGGAGATTTTCATCTGGCCGCCGAGGCGGTCTTCGATGATGGCGCCCCAGGGGTTGGAAGGGGTGCGGGGCGGTAAGGGGAATTCGGCGTCCCGGTTCGCCATGCTTTCGGGCCCGATGAAGATTAGGTGGAAGGTGGCGCGGGGGAAGAGGTGGGAGAGTTGGATCCAGACTTCGCGGGGCAAGGAGGATTCGGCGCGGGCGCCGAGGATGAAGAGTCGGACGGGAGGCGGGTTGGGACGGAGGCCTTTGATGTCGGTTCCGGCGCCTGTGCGGGGTGGGTGGAGGGTGTATCGCAGGGCTGGAGGGGGAGGTCAGTTAGGAAGGAGCTAGTGGGGTGGTCGATGAAGTGATGAATAAGATGTGTGCGAATAGGGGCAGTGGAAGTGGAAGGTAGTAATGCGAAATGGAGACTCACCACTTAAACTCCTTAATCCTTCCGCAGTCAATCCATTCTTCAACCCATACGGACTCAACTCATGCAACACACTCCCAATCGTGACCGGATACGTCAACAACCTAGTCACCTGACGCATACTCCTCTCCTCGTTCACCGCATTAAACTCGCGCGAATAGAGCATAGTGTCCCAGTTGGTCAGATTGACCTGAGCCTCGTCCAGCTGGGGACCCGGGTACTCGAATTCGGGGAAAAACCTCCCACTGAGGAGATCGTGGTCATCCTCGTTGATCTGGCGGAGCACGTCGCAGACCTCGAGATGGCTGGCGTAATCGTCCGCGAAGTGCTCGGCGCAGCAGGAGACGGGGATGCCGCAGTCGGGACACTCGTGGCGGACATGGGCTGGGGGCATGCCATTGTGGGTGGACTTGTGCTGTTCGGGATCGACGGGGGAGGTGGCGGCCCGGGTCGGTTGGTGCGAAGGGTGTGGACAGTAGGCGTTCTGTCTCATGAAGGCGGCGCGACGGCGGATCTCCGGGGCGGGGGAGTGGGTGAAGGAGTGGAAGAGGTTGTTGGGTTGGAGGAGGACTCTTTTTTCTTGCCGGACATTCTGGGCTTCTTTGTCGGTGGTGCGGCCGCGGACATCGTGGTACGGTGCTGCGCCGGTAGGTTGTGGTTCCTGCTGAAGGGGAGGGGCGAGTTGGCGGGATGTGTGGTGGATGCTCCGGCGGGAGGGCTGTTTCGGAGCGGACGAGGAAGTGAAGGCGCGGCGGGAGGAGACAGGCAGCGAGCGGGGGGTGGTGGTGGAGCTCAAGGCGCGCCGCAGACAGCGGGCACAGACGGTGTTGGTTGCCATGGTGGACGATTCCTGTCGTCTCTACTATGCACCTACCTAGGTACCGTATGTCTACCTAGGTAGTTACCAGGTACCTAGGTGCTGTAGAGATGCATATACAAGACGTCAGCGCATCTCGCCGCCTTTGCCCGATGGGGGAGTCAGGTCCGCTCCACAATCACCAAGCGGATCGGACCATCGACCACCGACTGTAGCAGTAGTGCTTGACTCGCGATACCTGCCCGGCTCTGTCGCAAAAGTGAACGCGATCTACAGTACTAACTGGTACTGGACAGTGGGAGAGTGATTATCTACTACACCTTGAACAGCCTCCGCCACCTCTTCTCTTCTACGCCGCTATCACCACCCTCCCCTCTTCCTCCGTCGCTCCTTCCATTGTCTCTCCCTCTTCCGCTTGGCACCGGCCATCATGGCCAACGTGCAACAAACCCAATCCTTCTACGCCCTCACTCTCACCCCGCCTTCCGCGCCTTCTTGTTCCGTTACCTGCAATGCCATTCCCGGCTTGAAGACCCAGGACCAGCAGATCTTCGAAGCCCGCGGCCAGCGTATCTACCTGCACCGCATCGTCGAGAACGAAGACCGCTCCGAAGTAAAACTCTCCACCGTCCTCGACCAGGATGTCTTCGGTATCATTCGCGGCGTATCCGCATTCCGGATTCCAGGGACGGCTACCGATCAGCTGGTGGTGAGCAGCGACAGTGGCCGGATGAGCATGTTGAATTACGACGCCGACAAAAATGCTTTTCGCCGCGTTCACCTCGAAACATTCGGCAAGAGCGGAGTGCGACGGACGGTCCCAGGTCAGTATGTCGCGTCGGATCCGCGGGGGAGATGTTTGATGTTGGCGAGCACGGAAAAGAACAAGGTCGTGTACATGGTGAACCGCGAGCCGGACAGCACCATTCGTATCTCAAGTCCGCATGAGGCCAACCAGTGGGCGAGTTTATGTTTTGGCATTTGTGCGTTGGATACTGGGTGGGAACATCCCATCTTTGCCGCTCTCGAGGTGGACTACAGCGAAGCAGAGGCGGATAGCAGTGGAATTGAGTACGAGAGACGGGAAAAGCATTTGGTATATTACACGGTGGATCTCGGGTTGAACCATGTGATCAAGAGCTGGAGCGATACCGTCGACTACAGCGCAAACAAGATCTTTGGCGTACCCGGTGGCCAGGATGGACCAAGTGGAGTGTTGGTCTGCTGCGAAGGACGGATATATTACCGCCACGACAAGGCTGAGGGCTTATCCATTCCCATTCCGCGCCGTTCAGGACCAACTGAGGATCCCGAACGAAAACGCATCATTGTTTCCGGCTGTCTGCACCTTTCCAAGGCCCGGCACGAATTCTTCCTCCTCCTCCAGACCGAAGATGGCGACGTCTTCAAGCTCACTCTCGACATGGCCGAAGATGCACAGGGCCGTCGCACCTCTCAACCCGTCCGGATCAACCTTAAATACTACGAAACCTTCTCGGTGGCAAAGACGATGCTGCTCATCCGCAAGGGTTACATTTACACCGCCTCCGAACATGGCGACAGCAAACTCTACCATGTCAACGACCTCGCTGAAGACATGGACTTCGAACCTCACAACAACTTCTCCTCTGACGACGTGTCTCCTGACCCAGCCGACGCCTACACACCTACCTTCTTCAAACCGCGCGGCCTGGCGTTTACTTCCCTTGCTGCTACACAACCCTCTCTCCATCCCTTAATGAAAACTAAGGTCGACAACCTCACTGGGGAAGACGCCCCTCAGATATACGCCATCCAGGGTTCAGGTGCCAACTCCCGCTTCAAAACCCTCCGTCATGGCCTCGAAGTGCAAGAGATTGTCAGCTCGCCCCTAGGCAACATCCCCTTCGACAACCTCTGGTCGCTCAGGCATCGCGCCTCAGATGATTACCACTCCTACCTCCTCCTCAGCTCGGCCTACGGTGACAAAACCATTGTTCTCAGCATTGGCGATGAAGTCGAAACGATGGAAGACTCCCCTTTCCTGACCAATCGTGCGACCGTCACTGCCCAAACCATGGGCGATGCTACCCTTGTCCAAGTGCACGCCCGTGGCGTCCTGAGTATCCTCGAAAGCGGCGCCGTAAACGAATGGCCCTCGCCCGCCCACCGCACTATCGTCGCCGGCAGCGCCAACAGCCGCCAGCTCCTGCTCGGGCTGTCCTCTTCCGAACTCGCCTTCTTCTTCATGGGCGACGACGGTGTCCTGAACCAATTAGAAGAAATGCCAGAAATGTCCGGCAAAATCACCGCGCTCGCGGTCGGCGCAACACCTCCCGGACAACTCCAAGCCAAATTCGCCGTCGTCGGCTGCGACGACTGCACCATCCGTGTCATGTCCATCGAGCTCGACTCCCCCCTCGAACCCAAATCCGTGCAAGCCCTCTCCGCCATGCCGACTTCCATCGAAGTCGTCTCCATGCGGGACCCGAGCTCAGGGACCCTGACCAACTACGTCCACATCGGGCTGCAATCGGGCCTCTACCTCCGCGCGACCATCGACGAAGTCACTGGCGAGCTGGGCGAAGTGCGCACGAAATTCCTCGGCGCGAGACCCACCCGGCTCTTCCCTGTCGACGTGCCCGGCCAGGCGCAGCACGCAGACGATGGCGCTTCTTCCTCCGCCATCCTCGCCGCTTCGTCCCGGCCCTGGCTAGGCTACAACCACCCAGTCTCGGACCTCTACACGCTCGCGCCGCTCGTGACGTCGCAGCTCGAAGCCGCGCGGCCTTTTGCCTCGGAGCACCTTAAAGGCCTCTGTGCCGTGCAAGGCGGGAACTTGCTGATTTTCGGCGTCGAAGGGGTCGAAGGCGGGTTATTAAGTTCGAAAGATATCCCATTAAGGTATACCCCCCGCGCTATGAGTCGGAATCCCTGGCTTCCGGTTTGGTATGTGGCGCAGGCGGAGGGGAACACGTTGAGCGAGGGGACGAAGAAGGGGTTGCTTGAGGGTGCTGGGGCGAAGAAGGAAGAAGATGGGCAGAATGGAGCGGAAGTCAAGATGGAGGATTCTGCCGAGGGGGAGATGTCCCCCGCCGAGCTGGAGAAGCATTTGGGGCTTTCGCGCGCGCCGGGCCACTGGGCCAGTTGCGTTCAGGTCGTTGATCCGACGGCGGAGGAGCCGGTATGCACGCTTGAGCTCGGGGAGAACGAGGCCGCGTTGTGTTGTGCTGCTGTCCCGTTTGAGAGCAAGGAATGGGATATTTACCTTGCGGTCGGCACGGGGCAGCATTTGAGGCCTGGCGAGCCGGTCGTAGGGGAGAAGCCGAAGGGGTTCGTGCATATTTATCGGATTAGTGAGGAGGGGAGGAAGATTGAGTTGGTGCATAAGGTAAGTCATGACTTCTCTCGAAAGAGCGACATCCAAGCGAGGTTGCGATATAGCAGATCACTAACATCACCATCTTAGACCCCCTTTCCAACCCCGATCTACGCCCTCCACCCCTTCCACGGCCGCCTCGCCATCGGCGTGGGCAACGAACTCTTCATCTACGACCTGGGCCTGAAATCCCTCCTGCGCAAATCCCGGGGAACCGTAGTCCCCAACCTCATCACCTCGATCGACTCGCGCGGCAACCGGCTAATCTGCGCCGACATCTCAGAATCCCTAACCTTCATCGTCTTCAAGCCCGCGCACAACCGGCTGATCCCCTTCGTGGACGACACGATCCCACGCTGGAGCACCGCCCTCAGCGTCCTGGACTACGAAACGGCGGCGGGCGCGGACAAATTCGGGAACCTGTTCGTGCTGCGCGTCCCGGAGCAGGCCTCGAAGGAATCCGACGAGGAAGGCGTAGGCGGGTACATCTCCAACGAACGCTCCTACCTCAACGGAACCCCTTACCGGCTCGACCTGCGCGCCCACGTGTTTACGAACGATATCCCGACCAGTATCCAACGCACCCCGCTCGTGCCGGGAGGCCAGGACGTCCTGTTCTTCTCCGGCTTGCAGGGCACGATGGGGATTTTGGTTCCCTTTGTCAGTCGCGAGGACGTCGAGTTCTTCGCGCAGCTGGAGATGCTGTTGCGGGCTGAGGACCCGCCGCTTGCGGGCCGGGACCATCTCATGTTTAAGGGGTATTATGTCCCGCTCAAGGGGGTCGTGGATGGGGATCTGTGCGAGCGGTTTTTGCGGTTGGGGATGGATTCGAAGGTGCGGGTGGCGGCCGAGTTGGAGAGGGAGGTTAAGGAGGTGGAGAGGAAGGTTTTGGAGGTTAGGGGGCGGGTGGCTTGGTAAGGAGAGATGGGAAGAAAGGTGGGGGAGTCGGGGGGCTGTGTAGGATATCAAGAGAAGGGGGAAGAAGGAAAAGTTAAAGCGCGGAGGTTCTTTTCTCCCCCGTCGCAGGGAAAAGAGACGAGGGATATACGTAGCTTGCCTTCCTCTCCAATATAAGAAAAGGAAGAGAAAGGAAAAAAAGAGAAAAAAAAAAAAAACAAGAATTTTGCATCTTTCCGCAGCCCCTCCCAGTCCCCTCTTCTCCTTCGTTCTCCCTTGTTGTTTCCTCTCCTGCGAGGAAGGGGGGAGATTCATGCTCCCCCTATGAAAATCAGCAGGTTGGCAGAAGATGAGAAAGAGTAAGCAAACTTTCGAAAATCGACTCGGGATTTCCTACGTTTTTCATCTCTTCACACCTGCCCAAAAAGAAGAGAATGGGTATGATGGGAAAACAAGAGAGACGATGAGATGGGGCTGGGGCGGGACATTGGTGGTACGACAACCCCGTCTGTGCCAATTCTAAAGAAGAAAAACAAAAATGAGAGAATGTGAGAGAAAGATGTTCCCGATGAGATGGAAATGTATTTGTAGAATTTATGTGATAAGAGACAGCCGTGGTCTCTCCTAGACGGGAGGAAACAATGCATTTGAGAAAAGCTCCCCTGCTGCTTTATCAGAAGAGTTAGCAAACATCGTCCACACAAAATCAATCATAGCATATGCGTAAGAAAAGTTTTGTTTGTTTGTAAGGATCAGTAGGAACAATTGGTAAATAAAATGATTGAGTCTTCACCGAGAGAATTTTGTATTCCTCTCAAGAAAATCCCTTAATCAGTTCTGTCATCAGGGTGAAGGAAAAGGAATAAAAATGCCTAGAGGCGCGCTCCAAGGCGAGAGAAAGAGAAAGTTGAAGACGTACCTTTAAATCCCCTCTTAAGGAGAATGGTGGGTGGGATCATGATCCCTTCTCAGAGATCTCCCCATCATCACCGGACGAGACCTTCCGATGACTCGGCCGCTGCTGCGTCTTCTCCTCGCCGGAGAACCCACCGCGCTTCGTCCCATCATGCCCTCCATGCATGCCAGGCTGCTGATGAGAGTAAGAAGGCTTCTCGTCCTCAAGCGTCTGCATAGCCGTCAAGACATTCTCGTCCAGCTCGACCCTAGGCCCGGTATAATTTCTCCTCCCGTCGACGAACCACTGAATCACGCTGATAATCAGCACGACGCCGAAGGCGACGATGCAGTAGTTCATATTGGTGCCCGTGACGGGGAGTTCGGGCGGGAAGACGAAGAGGACGGTGGTGAGGATGGTGTAGGCGATGCCGAGGAGGTTGGCGAACCAGGCGAACCAGTTGGGAAGTTTGAAGGGACGGGTTTCCGGGAGCATTTTGCGGAGGCGGAGACAGTTGATTGCGACGGGGATGCCGTAGGAGAGGCCTAGGGCGACGACCGAGGCCGAGGTGATGGCGTTGAAGGCTGAGCTGGAGCCGAGGAAGATGCAGCCCATGATCAGCACGACGAGGTTGGTGAGGGCGATGGATTCCAAAGGCACGTCGAGTTTGGGGTGGACGCGCGCGAAGAAGCGGGAGAAGGGCAGACCGCCGTCTCGCGCGAAGGCGTAGGTCATGCGGGATGAGGTCGTCATGATGGAGATGGCGGCGAAGATCAGACAGACCAGCGGGAAGATTTGCAGACAGACTGCGCCGGCTTTGCTGCCAGTGGCGTGATAAAGGATCTGCCCCAGAGGTCCATAGGGGGAGTTGATGACCTCGTCTGCTGAACCCGCTACAAATAGGAGGCAGGTGAGGAAGATGAAGCCGGTGAAAGTCCCGATGGCCACACAGTAAATCATGATCTTCGGGCCTTCAATGGCGGCATTGGGAATCTCCTCGATCATGTGCGCCGTGGCATCGTATCCCGTCAGACCAAAACCGCCTTGCAGCAAGCCCAGAAGCCAGGCGATCCCATCTGGCCAGCCCACATCATTGATGAACTTCCTGTAGACGAACTCGCCTGAATTGTAGTCCGGAGAGGCGCAAGCCAGGACAGTGATGGAAACAATAGCGAATCCGGCAATGGACCAGCTAATCGCGCCTTTGTTGATGTACGGTAGGGCGGTGTTTCCGAACATGTTGATGACCATCGCGACCAATTGGTAGCCGATGTAGATCAGAAACTGATGCCATGGCTGGCCCTCGTAGTTGGGATGGTATAATGGGATGATATCCACGATCAGCGTACTACCCAGCGACCCAGCCGTGGCCGTCAATGCCATCCATCCGAAGACATTGATCCATCCTACGATCCATGATAGGATGGGGACCCAGCTCTTCCAGCTTATAACAGCGACCCAGTGATACCTGGCGCGGGTGTCTCGTCAGCGTCAAAAGCTCCTCTGCCTCTCGCGTAGCTGAGAAGGGAAATAGAGGGTGTAACTCACTGTCCGCCTGCGGTGGGAAAAGAAGAAAGGAATTCCGCCAGCGAGGCAGCCAAGCAGAGATTGCAGATGCCGGCGGTGACTAAGCCCCAAATTACCGACGTAGGACCTCCGCTCGGCAAAGCTACCGAGAGCGAGGACGACAGCGCCGTCCACGAGTTCAGGATCGCGAAGGCCAATCCCAGCATCGACAGCGGCGAGAAATGTCGTCGGAGCTCCTGTTTGTGGCCCAGTTGCGCCAGGTGCTGGTCGTCTGACGCGGCGGGCGCAACAGCAGGAGACGCCATGGTTAGTCGAGACGGTTGGCGTTGATGGAAAGCTCAATTGCACAAACAACACGTGCGAAAGTATCATGGAAACCGTCCCTGGTCGTCGTCGTCGTCTCTTTCTTCTTCTCCCTCCTCTTCCTGGAGAGCAACCTCAGAAAGAGAAGAGGGTCGCAGGCAGAGGAGGAGGTAGCAGATCTATATCGCTCACATGTCCAACCAGCCAGCCAGTAATGGTTCAGTCCGGCTCCTAGCGATACGACCCCGTCAGCGTGAGCTTCACACATCAAAGGATGAAACCTTGCTGCGTAATGGCACAGCAGCGCCGTCGAGGCCGTCGAGGCCGTCGACATTCACTGGCTCTACTTGCCTCCGCGTGGGGCCGTCCTTATCCGGCGTTAGTCCGCGATACCCCGGTTCCACGTTGTATTACCTAGACAGGAAAGCCCAGCCGGGAGGGATGTGTATTCCTTGCTAGTCAGCAGAACGTTGTAGAGAGTCCTTCTAGTAAAATAATATTGTCGAGGGGTTCTCAAGAATGATAAGGTGAGATGGTTGGTGCAGATGGGACCCGAGTTCGCTTTGCTTAGCCCTAGCTTATCTCTTTATGAGACGCCTTGGCGACACATGGCCAGAAGCTTAAGTATTATCAGACGGTATCGCGGCTGGAGAGAGATATCAACACCCCATCCGCCTTGTGGTTGCCTGGTGCAAAGGCAGGGGCCCACGCTTGGAGTTACTATGATGGGCTTAGAACGGCAAGTAGGGTATAAGGTCATGTGAACAGCCTTTTCCCCGGAACTTCGGCGAAAGCTGTCATTGCATCACGTACGTTCAAGTTCCTTAGGTTGTCTGTACAACGTTTTGATGCTCTCGCGTGAATAGCGATGATAGGCCTCGAGTGCACAGTATGAACGGCCCCTTCCACTCGTGCCTCCCAAGGCGCCTCCTTCCCATCCCACCAGCTCGACCTCGCTCCTCTGCAAGACAAACACCCAAGCACTCCAGAACAAATTCCAAACCATCAGGAAGACTCTACCCCTCTTACATCCACAACACCCATCACCTTCCCACTCACAAAGGAAGAACCGAAAACGTGGCAAGAGAAATTGGCACTCATTCACAAGCAGTGGTCTCTCCGACATCATAGCGAGTGGTCATATAATCTTTTCCTTTCCGATAATATCCCTATGTACTTAATACACAACTAGCCAAAGGATCGCGCAACACCCAAGCCCCAGGTCGAATGCCTTTTTCACTCCGTCAAAGACGTCCTGTTCCGCGCTCTCAGCTCCACGATCCGACAGAATTTCTTTCTCAGTCTTTCCTTTGGGGAAAATTAGAGGGTGGGTTTTCCTAAGAATGACCGTTTTCCCTCCTTCCTCTTCCTTGCTCGATCTAGATATGGTGTGACCCCGATGAGGAACCAGACGCCCCAGCCCAGCAAGGACGTCATGGTGATGGGAAAGATCCGAGCTCCCTGTCCCTGTCCTGTGGGTTCTATAGGATCCGTGTGGAGGGACAGGGGGGCTCTATAGTTCCAAGCACGGTTGCGCTCCCTCCTTCTTGCGTTCAATTCTCCATGTTCTTGTTGGGCGGGGCAAGCCCATCCGGCTGCGCAAGCACGACAGCATTCCCTCTCTCGAATGGGCAAGACGGCGGCGATGGTAAGCGAGGTATGGCAGAGATCAACGATCTCAACAAAAGGGACGAAGTAGCGTGAACATGCGTCGTCTCCATGTCCCCCTTCTTCGTCACACTCCGTCCGCTTTGACACATAAGACTTCCGCCCTTCCCTTTCTTCCAAGAAAAAACCGAAACACAATGGAATGACCGAACACCACCTAACCCATCATTCCTTCCAAGGAGCCCGTCTTTTAACAAAAAGAAACTTCTCAACCACCACCAACCCCCGTCCCCTGCGCCCACTCCAGCACCTCCAACCCCAACATAACCAGGACCAACGTGCTCGGCAAGATCGCCACGACGTAACTCGCCGTGAGCAGATTACTCATCGTGCCCATAAAGACGCCATTGACCTGGCAAATCTGGGCCAACTGCAACGCACTCGGGGCGCCGGTAAGGAGGAAACAGACGATGATAAAGATGGGGTCGTCGAGGATACTGATCGGCAGGAACTTGGCCATGAGGGCGAGTAGAGGGGCCATGATGATGGTGGGGAGGACCATACGGGAGAGGAGGGAGGCGTAGAGGAGTTTGCGCTCGTCGGATTTCTCGGAGGCGGTGGAGGCGAGTTGGTCTTGGGGCAGGGTGGAGCGGGCGAGGTTGGCGCCGAGGACGACGAGGATCAGGGGCACGGCGACGCCGCCGGATTGCGAGACGGCGCGGGTGAGGGAATTGTTGATTAAGGTGCCCGGCGTGAAGAAGAGGTGTTGGAGTTGGGGGATTGAGGCGACGATGAGGGCGATCAGCATGGCCCAGAGGGGTGGGTTCATTTGGCGCCAGATGCCGCGGAAGAGGGAGGTAAGGGTGTTGGTGATGGCGACGAGGACGCGACGGAGTGGGAGGGGAAGCTTGACGAAGAGGTAGTGGCCCGTAGTAGATATTCTATGGCCCAGGAGACGGAGGTGGTGGGCGAGCGCGTCTCGGGCGTGAAGGAAGGGTGCTGCCCAGCCGGTGTAGGGTTCTTGGTCGCTGGGCTTGCTGTTGGAGGAGGGTGAGTAGTTGGGGAAGGTGGTAATGTGGCCCAGACTTCTCGCGCGGTCGCCTAGGCTGTGTCGTGCTGACGGGCTAGTCGGTGTGTCTTGGTCTGCCAAGTGGCGTGGTTCGTTGGAAATGATGTTTCCGTTGGCTGCTGTGCTTGGGACGATCTCAGGAACGTCATTCTCTCTGTCTCTGCCGCTCTCGTCTTCTGAACCCGAACTTCGCGCATCTGACGCATTTCCCGAGTTGAAACCAGAATCGGGTGATATCTTCTTCCCGTTCGCAGCATTTCCGTTTGGTAGAGGCTCGTCCGGCTCATCCCTATATCGGCCTTCCTCCCTCCATCTCTCTTCTTCACTCTCACGCTCCCGGTCTTCCGCCTCATATGCGCTCGCCGGCTTCAGCAGGACACTGTAGCCCCATGTCCAGCGCAGCAACTGTCCGAGCTGCTGAAAGATGAGCAAGTACAAAATACCTCTGGCGGCAACCTCATTGTCGTTATCGCCTGGAATCTTGTCCCAGTGCAGGCCCGAGATGGTCTTGCTTAAGGACAAGACGAGCGAAATGGGCAGACTGTTGGAGTTGCCAAAGACGCCCATTGCCAGGATGAAGTTCTTCTCTCTCCGCTTGTTCCATCCGCTGAAGCCAAAGGCGCGAGCCATGACTTGAGCGCAACACCAGCTGACTAGGGTCTGTGCGGCGAAGATGAATGGGATCACGACGAGATCGGCGAGCTTATCGGCATTGAGCTGACTGGCCAGCTTGGTGAAGACCAGACATGGGGTGAAGACCATAGTGTTGAGCTCGGCCACGAACTTCTGGGACTTGGCGTCGAACATGCCAGTATAGGCGACGATGAAGCCCGGCAAGGCGACAAAGACGACCTCCAGTACGGCTTCGCAGACCAGGCCGGCGAGGTGGAGGAAGCTCGGGTGTGAGCCATGGGCCTGTTGGCCTTTCTTCAGCAGCTCGAGGGAGGTGTCGGCTAACATGTTCATGGTGGTGGTGGTGGTGTTTACGGAGGAGGATGGCGATATCAATGGTTCCTGGTCGGTGGACCGACGGTAGAGGTGGAGGGTGTTGGCCGCGAGCTCGCGAAGGCGGAAGGAGGCGGGAGAGTGGAAGAGCGGCATGTTGACGGGTTTGGCGGGAAGACGGAGGAGTGGGAAGGGGCGATACAATCGCGTTCACGGGGAATGACGACCGCCCGTTTGCGCTGCTGCGCGAATTCAGCTGGCGGAAGTATCGGGGATTGCTTTTGGTGCAGGTCAGGTCGGCTCAGGTCGGGCAGGATTGCCAATGGCGATTCGCTGGACCAAGGGGATTTCACTCGGTCGGCATGGCTTTTTGGCAAGGCTCAACTCCTCCGTGGGCAGATGAGGTAAGAAAAGATGGGGAGGGTGAGACAGGAGAGCGTGGATGGGAGGTCGATGTTGGACAACCGTTCAAGTCTTGGAAGCTGCGCCTTGGCAGCGGCTAAGAGAGAGAAAGTTGCAGAGCAGGGCCAGGCTGTCACCGCTGTGGTGGTGCTGTGTCTCCCCGACCGTCACAGTCCAGTCGCCAGCGTTGAGTATCAAGCCACTACACGTGCGGTTACGTATCGATGGCGTCGATCCGTGGCTCAACTGCTGATCCCCGCTGACGACGGTTCACTACCACTGTCGTAGGTTGTGGGGATCGTGATGAGCTGCGACAGTACCAACCGTCCAGTGCCCGATAGTCACACAAGTAGTGGTACATAGTATCATTGGAGTACCTCTCTTCCAGTCTATCGACAGACGCTCCTCACAAACCGGCACGAGAGCATGGGTGACCGAAAACAGGGACTCAACTGACAACGAATCGTGTATCGATTTCTTGCCAGACGCCATGACAACAATGCGGCATGACAGCGGGTACTGTACACAGACAGTCCCGCTGGAGCCATCCTGCTCCATCCTCGCAGCCCGTCGTTCGATCGGCGCGGTGAACGCGAATTTCACCATCGCCGCCACGTCATATTCGACGATTTTCTTGTCCGCCAGCAGCCATTGGCATCAATGATCTCAATCGCCCGTGTGATCCTGACCGACCTACATACATATGGTCCTATTTGCATTCATCATTCCTCTCCAACCGCATCTCCTCTCCACTCTCTTCTTCCTCTTCCTCTTCCCACCAGTGCCCCGTCCGTTCCCGCTCCGCTAGCAAGCATCAAGAACCTAGACTTTGATAGACTTCGGCTTGAGAGACGTCTGGTCGGGCCTGCTAAATACTAGCCACAGGCACGAATATCAGTAGTTTGCCACTCCACCTTGCTGCAACAAGTGGAAACCCCAAACAAAATCAATATAAGACAGCCTCCAGGCCCCGCTCTTCAAAACCATTGAAGAGTTATTGGGCAGTGCTGCCGGAAACTGCGAGCCACCGCCCGCCCATCAGCCGGACAGCCCACTTTGCTGCGCCACATCTACCATCTCCGATTGCACCACCACTCACCTGTTGCCCCTCCATCGCCCACGCACCCGGGTGCACAGGAACAAAAAGTTCGAGAGACTACCTAGGTAGCCCTTACGACCACACGCCAATCAACCCGCGACGACACAGTTCCTTGCTGATCCTGGTGTCTGCCAACCGACTCCCACCCTGGATAGCGCTACCAACGCCCCTCCTCCACCCGGCTGCGGCCGCTACATTCTCTACACATCGCCACCATGGCCTCTCCGGACGAACAACAATCCCCCCTTGACTCCCCATCTCCTCCGACAAGCCCCGATGAGCCATCCACCTCACCTCTCAACGATGGCGCTCCGACAGCCCGACCAGCCGTATCGCCCACCGGCTTCCGCTCCGCAACGACTCAGAACATGACCACCTCTTCACAACCACTTGGCAATGTAAATGCTGCTCGAAGACCCCCTGGGGGTCCAGGTCCCCGGCCAACTCCTGCAGCCGCAAGAGGAGGCATGAATCCCGAGCTGGCAGAGCGCATGAAGAATTTCTCTCTCAGCAGACAAAGCACTCCGGCCGGCGGTCCTCCACGAGCAGGCGGTCCAGCAGGGAACAATGGCGGAGGAGCAGGTGGCAGTGGTGGTAACGGAGGGGCAGGAGCTGCTCCGCTCTCCCCAGAAGGCAAGAGCGCCGCTGGCGGCTTCCCTGCTGGCTTCAAACTTCCACCGCAATTGAACCGACCTTCCTTCCCCAACTCTGCTTCTTCACCCGCTATTCCCGGCTCTAAGGGCCCCAGTCTAGCGGAAAAGCGAGGGATGAAACTACCCGGGGGCTTACCTGGTTCATCACCTGCTCCACCATCTCCCAATCCTGCAGCGCCTGGTGCACCGGCTGGCAGAAGAAGAGGCCCACCCGGAAAGTTGTCTGATATTGGCGGAGGTGCGGGAGCAAACGGGGATGCCCCGGCGGTGCGGGAACCTCCCAAAGAGCAGAGTCAGATGGAAAAGTATGCCGAATTCATTGATACCAAGAATGGGGCCATCAACTTCAAGGGTAAAGCCACAGTGACAGGGCAAGGAATCGAGTTCACCAGTGGCAAGAGCTTCCGGATAAGTCTGGACGAGACCGATACTCTGGACGAGCTGGGCAAAGGCAATTACGGAACAGTATTTAAGGTCCGCCATTCACGGCCGCGGTTCCGGAAGGCAGGTGCCGGTCTGGCAGGCAACAAACCGCGACCTGGCGAACAGAAAGAAGCAGAAGAAAGCAAAGACGGGCCTTTGATCGGCAATGTCTCCGCCAGTGGCAAAGGAACCACAGGCGTCGTCATGGCCATGAAGGAAATGCGCCTCGAGCTCGACGACGCCAAATTCCAATCCATCATCATGGAACTCGACATCCTCCACCGCTGCGTCTCCCCGTACATCGTCGACTTCTACGGCGCCTTTTTCCAGGAAGGCGCCGTCTACATCTGCATGGAGTTCATGGACGGCGGCTCCATGGACAAACTCTACGGCGACGGCGTGCCGGAAAACGTCCTCCGCAAGGTCACCTTCGCCACAACCATGGGCCTGAAAAGTCTCAAGGAAGAACACAATATCATCCACCGCGACGTCAAACCCACCAACATCCTCGTCAACACCAAGGGCCAGGTCAAGATCTGCGACTTTGGTGTCTCAGGGAACCTGGTCGCGTCCATCGCCAAGACGAATATCGGCTGTCAGTCGTACATGGCGCCTGAGCGGATCTCCAGCGGCGGCATGGCTTCGGCTGGCGCGGATGCTGGAGGCACGTATTCCGTGCAGAGCGATATCTGGAGTCTGGGCCTTACCATTATTGAGTGTGCACTTGGCAGGTATCCCTATCCGCCAGATACTTATGATAATATCTTCTCTCAGCTGAGTGTAAGTTCTCTATCGTTTTGTTTTTCTACAACGACGCCCCTGTGTCCATTCCCTTGCTGCCCAAAGGAAGGCACTTCAGCCTTGTGCTGTGAGATTAGACAAAACAACAATCTCAACGGGCTCGCTCTGCAAGGAAGGACGGAAGCAGACAAGTCCAAAGACCAAACCCCAATCGTACACAACGATTCGCAAGCAGCTCAATAGAACATCCCGCTAACCGCATCTCCCCAAAACAGGCCATCGTCGACGGCGAACCCCCCGACCTCCCCGCCGAACGCTACAGCGAAGCAGCCCGCAACTTCGTCGCCGGCTGCCTAAACAAGATCCCCAAACTCCGCCCCACCTACCCAATGCTCCTCCAACACGCCTGGCTAGCCCCGCTGGTCAAACCCTCCACCATCGCCGAAGAAGACGAAGAGGCCGCCGAAGCCGGCGGCGACCTGGACCAGAACCTCGGCATCCTGAACCCGGAGCTCGAGGACGAAGGCGGCTTCGTCGACCGCGAGGTCGGCGAGTGGGTCATCGAGATGTTGGATCGCAAGCGCAGGGGCGTGCTGGGCGAGTCGCAAAAACCTGCGGGGCATGCCGCCCCGTTGGATAGTAGGGAGGGGTTTGGGAGTATGGGCGGGAAGAAGGATGGAGAGGGGGTGAAACCTGTGGCTGTTGATGCTTAAGAGAGCAGGGGTTTCTTTTTTTTTTTCTTTTTGTTCCCTTTTTCGCAACTCGGAGAGAGATGGAGAGGGCAAGGGACGATAAGGTAGGGGGTTATGTGTGTATGCATGTATGTACGGCAGCTGAAGATTCATTCAACGAATGGTATATACATTTTCAAGCAAGAGGCAACTTTTCCTCTTTTCCTTTCCTTTCTTTTTTTTCCTTTTTCTCATTCTTTTCGACTTCTCGCTGAGGGAGAGGGGGACAGTAGGACGTTCGACGCCGCGCCCTGAAGAGTCTGCGACCAACTCCGTTCATTTTACGCATACCTACTACACATCTACCTAGGCGACGATAATCTGCGACTTATCAGGAGACGAACCCAATGCCGGAGTTAAGATTTCTCGTAAGTCCAAACGCCTTTTCTTTCGTTTCTTCTATTTCGACCTTTTTTCTCTCCCCCCCTCTTTTCTTTTTCTTTTTCGTACCTAGCTTCATTTCGGAGCCGGCATAGAAAGCATGCCGGCTCCGGGAAGCATGATGTCAGTCCCCGTCCTTTAATCCCAAACGGCCCGCGAAAGCCTGATATCCCGCAGATCTTTGAGGCTGTGAAGCCTGTTCGTTCGTTCGAGTGACGATGGGCCCCGGCATCCACTTCTACTACTGTACGAGCCACTCTCACCCGGCACGTTACGGAAAACGCGGGCTGTCCTTTTGTCCTCGTCTTCCTTCTCCGTGGCCTTGTTCGCCTCCCGTGGGATTTGCTTACTTGATGCTGCAGGCGGTGCTAGCATTTAAGCCTATATACCCATTACAATACATACACTACTACTACTCCTAGCCATGGCCCGTTGTTTGCCCTCCTACTTGGGCAAGTATCCTCGCACCTTTTCGCTCCTGCCATACACGACTTGATTTATTGGATCCCCTGTACCCTTTTATCATTCTATCTGTTCCTGAAACCTCTCGAGACTTGGGATTGATTGAACGGCAAACTATCGCCTATATCGCTAGATCCTGACCGTCGATCTTTAACCACCCGAAACCCCCAACCCCCCGCCTCCCTCCCTCACCTTTGGTGGATAATTACGCGCCCCGACCCCACCTAATCGTGTACATGGCCCGTGATGGTCGGAGCCGCCACTCATGACGAAGAGGATCCTCGTGGCCACGGATCCCATCAAACCGCCGATCCTCGACCGCCGCCGCAGACGCGCTCCCTAGCCAACATCGGGTTCAACAACCTCCTTTCCAACGAGCAGGGGACTTCTTCCGAAGACGATCTCCGGGATGCCGGCGGGGAGAGGATACCGCGCGAGGATGCGAGGAGGGCGATAGGCGTTAGTATCGGACAGGAGCAGACGCGACTCCTGTCCCCGAGGACACCGGCGGCGGAGAAGCAGGCGGCGATTGAGGCCGAGGGCGGGTTCTTTGGCGGTGCTACGGCGGTTGCGAATTTGGAGGAGGTCGAGGGTGGGATTGCGGAGGAGCCGGCTAGGGAGCGGGAGGCGGAGGCGGGGAGGAAGTCTTTGCCTCATGGCAGTACTCAGTCTTCGTCGGCTGGTGCTGCTGCTGCTGGGAGATCTTCTCAGCCGTCTGTGTCTCCGCCAGCCCAGGATGGGAGTCAGGACCGACCGCCTTCGCCATGGCGATCGGAGCAGACGAGGTCTTCGACCACGAGGTCTTACCTTCGCGACGGCTTCCTCTCAGGGAGGAAGCGCTCCTCGTCCGGTCCGGATTCGATGCTGGGGAGTTGGCAGAAGGCCATCATGTCCAGCTTACCCTCTGTCCCGCGAAATCTGAACCCGTTTCAGAGTCAGAACGAAAGCAATGAGAGTGCGTCCTCTTCAGACACCGGCAACATACCACGGAAGAGATCGAATTCCATCTGGCCCTCCATGAGTGGCTGGTCTGAACGCCGACCGAGTCCCAGCCTGTCGAGAAATCGTTCGGACGACAGCAGCAAGAAGCTTGACCTTGCTCGTTCCAATGCATCGACGAAAGAGAAGTCCGAAGCAGACGCCGTTCTAGGTGACCTACCAAGCAGAGCAGAGCTTCGGACCATTCGTTCAAGGCCGCCGCCGCAGCTCAGGCGTTCGACTTCCGATAACTCTCTCCAGACTCAACGGACGCTTTCCCGCGTTTCTTCCTTGGGAGACGATACACGGTGGGAGAATGTCCAGGAGCAGGTCAACAGCCGCGTCAAAGCCATCCGCGACAGCTTCCAAGATTCGAATATCCGCTTGCCCAGCTTGCCTTCCATCTCGCTAAAACCCGACTTCTTCCGCGAGCGTGCCGGCAGTCAGGTTCGGAAGCAGAGTGAGCCGAATGGTACTGAGAGGTCGATCGACGCTTCAACACCCACGTCAGCATCGCGAGCACCATCTTCCTCCGCCAGAGCCGCCATGGGCGATTCGAATGCGCAGAAAGCCGCGGCGCAACACCCCAATTTCAATAGAGCCCTTGAACAGCTGGAAGGCGATGTGGTGATCTTAGGCGGCTACCGTGGATCCATTCTTCGCTCGGCCGAGCCGCCACATAGACAAGTCTGGGTCCCGATCAAAGTGGGCCTGAATATCCGGAAAGTCGATCTCGAGCTGGGTCTGGACGAAGAGGACGACGAGCGAGCAACGGAGAAGATCATCCCGGGGGGGATGCTGAGCCATATTGGGCCTGTGGACATCTCCCGGCGCCTGTTCAAGCGGCTACGGACGTGTGAGAATGCGCGGACGGGGAAGCTACGCGTGCATGATTTCGGGTACGATTGGCGACTGCATCCGACGTATTTGAGTCAGCAGCTGGTCAAGTTCCTGGCCAGCTTGCCGTGTAATCAACCTGGGACGCCGAAGGAGAAGCGGGGCGCGTTGGTTATACCGCATTCGCTTGGCGGGTTGATCACGAGACATGCGGTTAATCAGAGGCCTGAGTTGTTCAGTGGGGTCGTCTATGCGGGTGTGCCGAATACGTGTGTCAACATTCTTGGACCGCTGCGGAACGGGGACGAGGTGCTTTTGAGTAGTAAAGTGCTTACTGCTCAGGTCAATTTCACGATCAGGACGAGTTTTGCTTTGCTCCCATTAGACGGCAGATGCTTCTTTGACAAGAATACAAGAGAAGAGTACCGGGTGGACTTCTTCGACCCGCAAACCTGGATCGACTATCGCTTCTCCCCCTGCATCGCCCGCCCTCTACCACCACTCTACGCCCAACCCAAGCCTGCAGGTATCACGGGCTACGTCTCCTCCGTCGCCAACGCGCTGCCCAAGCCCGGCCGAAAGAACAGCATCCGGCGCAACGCCGCCCACCCCGCGGACCCAACCAAAGCCACCGCCGTCGCCGGCGCGGCCGAACCAGACGCCAAAGCCACCGACCAAGCCACGAGCCACCAGGCCCTCGCGGAGAACAACATCGACACCTCGGGCAAAAACCACGACCCATCCACCGACGCCGCCGCCGGCGTCCGCACCGCCGTCACCATCCCGCGCGACCAAGCCCTCGCCTACCTGACCCGCACCCTCGCCACCGTCAAGAAATTCAAACAACAGCTCGCCTTCCACCCACCCCACGCCACCAACAACGCCTACCCACCCATCTCCGTCATCTTCGGCAAATCCACCCCGACCGTCTACGGCGCCAAAGTCTCCGGCCGCGAGGGCATCAAACACGCCGACGCATACGACGAACTGGCGTTCGCGAGCGGCGACGGCGTCGTTTTGGCCCGCGCGGCTATGGTTCCCGAGGGCTACGAGACGGTCCCGGGGGGTGTTGTGAGTAGTGATCGGGGACATGTCACGATCTTGGGGGATTTGGAGGCGGTCGGGAAGTGTGTGAATGCTGTTTTGGCGGCACGGAGAGGGGGGATGGGGGTTGGGGTTGGGGGATGAGAGGGAAGAAAGAAAAAAAGAAAAGGCTTTGTTTGTTTACGCTGTATGAGGATCTAACCCTGGGCTTTGCTCTGCTTCTTCTTCTTTCTTGTGTGTCTTTTTTCGTTTCTTTTTTCCCCTCATCTTTCTGGCAATGTCCAAGCATTCCAGCCTGGCGATCTTTCCAGGAGGGTCATACTCTCCGCCTCCATGCTGGGGCGGAGAGTGGTTCATGCTCTGCTGACCGCAGCGGTTGGTTTGAAATGGACAATGGCACCTCTTAACGCTAACTTCCAATCCCGGCTTCGACTGGCTGCCCTGGTCCCTTGTCGCGCTCTTGCACTTTCCCTCTTACTGCTGCTGCAACGACTCAGCCAACCCGATCTGTAGATCAGCGAGTCCTTCGAGTGGCTCTGTTTGTGGCTCGTCCACGACTTGGCTATCGCAGTCCTTCTTCGCATCGGCTGCTGTCTGCTCTGGTTCTCCTTCGCTGTCCTCCGACTCTTCACTCTTCGATGCTTCACTTGTTTCAACACCGCCCTGTTCCTCCTTGATCGGGGCCTTGCTTCCAGGCGTCGTCCCGGCATGTATGGAAGGCTGCTGTGACTCTCCCCCGGCGTCACTCAAATCTTGGGTTTCGCGGGTGTCTTGCGATGCAGCGGCTACTTCGCACAATTTCTGCAACTTGCAGCTGTTCGCGTGAGCCCCAGACGTCTCGTTGTCGGTACACTGCAGACCAAGGCCTGGCCCCTTGGCACTCGTCTCCTCAGGACTCATTTCTTCAACGCCAGTCGCTTCAGCATCCGTCTCCTCCGCGCTCGTCTCCTCAGCACTCGCATCGTCGGTGTCCTCCTCTTTGGTGCCCTTGTCTTCGACTTCCTTCTCTTTAGCTTCATTCTCTTCAGCACCCTTCTCCTCAACATCACCCTTCTCGATCTTGATGAAAGGATGCTGTAACAGCTCTTTGGCTGTACTTCGCTCCTCAGGTTTCCACTTGAAGATGCACCCCACAAAATCCAGGGCGGCGGTCTTGTCTTCGCCATCAAGTCTTTCTAACAAGGTTTCAAAACTTATATTCGGCATGCCTTTACTCGCTGGACACCTCCAAGCGCACATTTCATCGCATTCGAGATACTGCTCCTCGCTTTTAGAGAGATAGTCTTCCGGCGGAGGACCCATAAGAGCAGTCATCTGTGTGAGATGGTAACATCCCGACCATCTCTCTTCGCCCTCGATGTTCTGGAAAGGCAGTCGCTTGTTCAGCAGCATGAAGAACAGACACCCGATTTGCCATATATCCAGCGGTGTGCCCCACTTCATACCGAGCATAGTCTCTGGTGGACGTAAAACAGCCGGACCAACGATACGCGGGCCAAGCAAGCCATCATCCTTGTCCTCGTCGAACACATATGCTTCTCCGAGATCGCCCAGAATCGCATGGCCCCAAGAGTCGGAGCCCAGATTCGCTAGATTGTATTGCGAATAGATCTTGCGACCTGTCTCATCCACCTTGACTTCAGGCGGATTCTCCACCATAAAACACGCCAGCGCCTCGAGCTCGGCGTCGTCGGTCAATGTCATGAACATGTTGTCCAGCTTGACGTCGGTGTGTATGAGGTGCGCATCGCTATGAAGGAAGTCCAGTGCTCTGATGGCGCAGCGAAGGGTGGACTTGATGAAGTCCATGTCGAGAGGGCCGTCGTGATACTGCAAAATCTCTTCGATAGTGCAGGCGGCTGGAGCGAAGACGAAGCAGGCATGTGGGAAACCAGACGGTCCGGTCATTTCAAACCTTTTTTTGGCCAAGCGGGTGAACCAGTATCCTATGTTGGAGGTGCGAAGACCTGAGAACTGCGAGTATGCATCCTGTTCCCGGAGCCGTCTGCCGCTTTCGTGGATGCATATCTTCAGAACTTTGAAGTCTTCAGCGCTATATCTGAGGTCAGTGAAGAGGCTTTTGTTTCTAATTGCCATGCCTGGTGCTTACTGATGATCTCTGCAGAACCATGTCGTGGATGTAGTGCCGAAGCCGAGCTTTCCAAGCACCTCATACCTGTTCTGGAAGATGTCCCTTATCTGAACAGGGTAGTAACGAGTGGAGTTGTAGTTGGGCACAGTCTCTTCTTCGACCTTCTGATCGGTCTGCATTGTGTTGGACCGCTTCGCAGCTTCCGTGAACAAGTCTGTCAGACAAAAGGGCCCGGCACTCTTTACTGGAAACCTTGGACGGAGGACTCCGTGTCGAGGATCAGCAGCAAGGATCGATGATACTGCAAAATACTTTAACAATTGTGTCGAGGGCTGCGTGTTGTAAGTGACTCATTGAAAAGAAGGGACACGAACATGAAAGGCGGCGTCATGCACGGAAAGCGCTAAGCCGAGTTGAGAAGGCGCGAGCCTAAAGCATTCACTACGACGAGCCTTAGGCACTTCATGCAGCTCGAATGAGAAAGTGAATGCACCTTTTTCCTTGCTTGTATTATGCTCGGCCGTCGTCCATGTCACGCATTGTCAACCAGACTAGAGCATCGCAATGGTAAGTAAATGCATGACTGGCCGCCTCCAGTAGCTGATTGTCACTAGGGGAAGGGTGCGAAGGAGAAAGAGATCAAGCCTCTCGGCGTGAAGCCGGACAAGACGACAGTTGAGAGTAATGATGCCGATACTGAACTGCTTTGGCATGGTCAGCAACCCAATGACATCGAGGACGAAAAAAGCCGCAACGGTACTCTAAAAGGGGGCAAAACTGTTCTCAAGGAAGTGCGTGCAAAGTCTAAGATATAGCGAAGAACTTCAACAGCTCCTTTTAGATCGCTAACATTGTCTCGAACAGGTGCCTGGAGCTGTCAGCTTCCAATTGAAGTAAGTCGCCATCATTTCTTCTTCCACCACCCCTTTTCCCTCCACCCCCCCCCCCCCCCCCCCCCCCCCCCCCACCACCTTTCCCCCGTGTCCGCCCTCTTGAAACGACACCGATCAAGCGTAAGTCTAACATGTCATGTTTCCAGAGGCACCGAAGCACATAAATCGAGCAGAGACATAGAAGACACTCAAAAGGTCACGTCGTTCCTGATCTTCGGCGATGCTGAAGGAACGAAGTACCTGGGCACCGCGCACACTCACAACGATGGCACTGCCACTGTTAAACTGAAAGGCCAAAAGAATTTCAAGAAGCTTGGGTCCGGATCGTGATGATGCGGCGGCAGCGTCTGTGACCGGGACCTTGAGGCTACTTCAGCCGAGATAGATCAGCTCCGTGGTGGATCAACTCGAGAGCAAGGTAAGCAGACGGGTCGATGGAAGCTTCCTTAGATGAGTGTAATGGTCATAATTAGCACTGAATAAGTACTCATGCATTGTTTTCTCTCATACGGCATTTCTATTGCTGCAACAACCACACTGTGATGTCGATCAGACGTCTGGCGCGCCGGTGACTTATTCATTCGAGAATCAGCACCCATCTACTTTGCATACGAAGAGCATAATCTCAGTCACAGTAAATGTCGATGTATCAGGCAGAGGGTAACGGCGGGAGTTTCCAATTGTGGGCCTGCTCACAAGGGTTCCAAACATCTAATTGAGATCGGGATCTCCATCCAAATCAAGAATTTCTCAATAAGGATGCAAAAGTCTAGACGCAAGACATGACGACTACTCAAAAAGTTGCAACAGTGGACTTGTGGTATAGGTCTCTTCAGAAGCATTTTTGCCGCTGCTAGGCGTCTCCCGGTAGAGCTGATCTCGTCGGAAGACATGAAGCAGCCCTCACCTTATCGACACAACAACATGGCGGCTCGGAACTAGTGACCTTGTTTACTCTTCTGAGGAAACCCACAACCTACCACTTCCTTCGCGGCAAGTACCGGACGGTACATGTATACTGAACGTATCTTTTTCCCGGTTCGCTGACGGCCAGAGCTGCAGCTTCTCGGGATCATGTCAGATGATCGGATCTTCCAAGCCACCAAGACGGTTGGGCCGATCCTCTTAGAATGATCTGATGCAGCCTTGTCCGGGTCAGCAGACAATTACATAGGTCCAGTCAGTACTACTGCGTTACTAAGCCGTAGCCCGAGAGTGGCTTGTAGATTGAGTCGAGATCTAGTCGATCTCCTGCAGGTGTCATGCAGGGAGATCTACGTGGAACCAGGTCACTGGTAATGCTGCACTGTAACG
The DNA here is from genome assembly GCA_022701445.1 of Hortaea sp. C3G1500-4. Classification (NCBI taxonomy): domain Eukaryota; kingdom Fungi; phylum Ascomycota; class Dothideomycetes; order Mycosphaerellales; family Teratosphaeriaceae; genus Hortaea; species Hortaea sp. C3G1500-4. Next base: position 1,075,199 of record JAJVDI010000007.1, on the reverse strand, counting down.
GCGGGCTGACGGTAGTGAGAGTTTCATTGCGGAGAGCCACATCACTCGCACCCTAGTGGAAAAGCGAGTCGATACACCTCAAAATTTTCAAATCTGTGGTCGAATCCACAAACGACCTATGATAGTAATGTGGCTTGTATCCAACTAGCCTCCTCTTTCCAATTTGCATGGCATGACATTATCATTCGTTGAAGTTAGTGCGGGATGAAGCTCACCAGGCCGAGCCATTAGCAAGGTATTGGCCCCCAAACTTCTCTCGGAAGAACTGTTTGACCACCCGTGCAGTTACATCAACGGCGTACCGTATCTCCTCCTCGCTAACGTTGTACGCAGGCGCAATCAGGATGTGATCACCGCGTTCGCCATCTGCCGTGCCCGTGCCCGGGTAAAGGGAAATGCTGTGTGGCTCTTGCATGCCTAGATCGATGTATTAGCACGCTATCAACGTCATTTCCTACTCACACAGCGATGCAGGCTCACCTAATTCATGAATGCCCATGGCGACCCTTGCACTGGGCTCGAAAGGCTCTTTAGTGGTCTTATCAGCGACAAATTCGATGCCCCAAAATAGGCCTTGACCCCTAATATCGCCAACAGCTTGATGTGAGCCAAGCTTTTCTTTGAGAAGCTCTCCCAGGAGCTTGCCTTGCTTGCGGACATTCGCAATCAGACCGTCCTGTGAGATGATGCGTTGGACTTCACCAGCCGCCTTGCACGCCACCGGGTGACCTTGGTAGGTCTGGCCATGGCTAAAGCTGCCGGTACCTTTAGACAGGACTTCGATGACTCGTCTGTTGGCCAGCATAGCAGCGATTGGCATGTAACCCCCGCCCAGCCCTTTGCCCATCGTCATGATGTCTGGGAGGACGTCGAACCTTGGGTCCTGCCAGGCATGCAATGGGTTAGGGTATTTGTCTGTGGGTTCAGGTCCTATACGTCCAGCGCCGCACATGACTTCGTCCAGGATCAATAGTGCACCGTAATTGTCGCATACTCGGCGTACAGCCTGGAAGTATCCGGGGGTTGCCGGTACGCATCCAAGTGCAGCACCAACTATAGGCTCCGCAATGAATGCGGCAACGTTGGACGGGCCAACTCGCTGGAATTCAGCATCAAGCTCCGCTTCGAGCTGCTGGACGTAAGCCGAATCACGTTGTAAGAAGCTCGTCCCTCGGTACTTGTAACAAGGAGATACTCGGCTCGAGTTCGCACTTAGCAAGGGCTCATAGATCTTGCGGCGTGCGACGTGTCCGCCTGCTGCTAAAGCACCAAGGGTTGTGCCATGGTAACTCTGATGGCGAGAGATGAAGTGGGTACGCTCCGGTTCAGGATGATCCTTCTCCAGATGATATTGACGAGCGAGTTTCAGAGCTGCTTCATTCGCCTCGCTGCCGCTTGAGATGAAGAAGGCCCTCGACATCTCACCATTAGTACTGTCAATCAAGAGATGGGCCAATTCTTCCGCCGCGTTGGTAGCATAGAAGAGCGAATGACAGTACGACACGCTGTTCATTTGGTCCATGACAGCCTGCTGAACTCTGTGCAAGTTAGTCCTCGCCCTAAAGCACTTGAGAGAGATATGTACCGCTTGTTGCCATGTCCAAGACAAGAGACTGCTGCTCCACCTGTTGCGTCGAATACCTTTTGGCCATTGGTGAGATACAGGTAATTGCCTTGGGCTTTAACGACATGCAAAGGATCTTCGTGCAATGACCTGTGAAGGACACTGGACCTTGGGTGCTTGACCTGCGGATCTTTCTCGTTCTTGGACTCGGCGGGCTCTATAACCACGTTTCCGTCGTTGACGATAGATGTTAGTGATGGCATTGTCAGAGAAATAAGAGCTCTCCTCAAATGACACTCTGCTCGGTAGGATGCTGGGCGTATGGTATAGAAGTAATGTGAATGAAGCCTGCGAAATCTAGTGATACCTATGGATGTAGTGTCTACGCCCTACAAAGGAGTCTAGCGTGAGGTGACAATGAAGCGGCACATATGTATGCACATGCTAGCAAGCATGGAACGGTTGCAGCGGAGACGATCCATGGCGGTTCTGCGTCCGAGGGCCTCTCGGGTCTTCGAATGGAGTCATTGACGAGACCGGATTGGCGGTGGAGTCGCCAGCTTGGCTAGACAATTGTGTAAGCTAGCTTATCTAGGTCTGAGACTAGACAACTTAGTATTCGGACCGGAAGTTTCAACCACTCGGCATGCCGAACGTCGGCATCTTGAATTTATCTCTGCGAGGCGATAGAAGGACGACGTTGTCTCGATGTAACGATTCTGCAATTTTTAATGCGGTTTGATTATCATGCTTTATTGCAAGCCCCCGAACCTACTCTAAGCCGAGTAGTTGGTCCGCAAGAAGCATCATGCAGATTGACACATGGCACGTGGTTTCTCATCCTCACTATTTTGAGCTAGACAGCGAGATTGTTTGCGACTTGCAACCGGCCTAGAACCACCGACCGAACTCGCTCCTGCCGATCTGTAACTTGTGGCTTGTCTTCAGCACTTCCACGAGTCGATCATCTGTCGCCCACAGTCCAGCGGCAGAAGTATGCTGCTCGGGCAGAGGCCAATGTGATTAAAAGAGTGATATGCTGCTCGGGCAGAGGCCAATGTGATTAAAAGAGTGATGGGTGTAGAGGCCCCTGGAAGTGCAAGGTGTGGCCACTTGTTCTCTATGTCTGATGGCATTGCATAAGCTTGACCATTTGTTCACCTGCCATCACTGCGCAAGCGTGGAAGCCTACGCGAAGTAGACGCCCATGGTTCCAGTTTTGCACAAAAGAAGCCACAGGATCCAGCTCTATGGTTGCAGGTCAATCACATACAACGTGGTCGTCGATCCGGCCATCACGGTCTACCATTCACGAGAAGCTGTGTCCTGATCTTGGCATTCGGCGGAAAGGAGCGATACAATGATCTGCTCAACCGTAAAGTCGCGATTGGTGAATCGGCTTCCCGTCTCGTATGATCAGCACGGCTGGAAGACTGCCGTCTGTATCAGGTTCAATAAGGAATGCATTTCACATCACCCGCACGAGAAGCAGCCACGTCCGCCTCATTGCATGAATGTTGGCAACGACAAGGCGGCAGTCCACCATTGGTAAGATAGAGCTGAGGTGCGCAATAAGCAACGCTATCATCGCTCTCATGACGCATGCTTTCTGCTGCTGAAGGTCGAGAAAATGAGGCGTATTGAGCTAGTGCTCCAGGCTGTGATACTGTGGCTGCTGGGTAGCATTCGGCAAATTCCATCAACGAGACGAGTTGAGTGTATCCAACCGTTCACACGTCCAAATCGTTGCTGCTCTCATCCTTGCCGACCACACGTAGCGACAATCGACGAGGAAAGCCATTGACAGTTTAGTGAAGCAACCCTGTATACTCTCCTCCGGCCTTCATTCCGCCTCGTCGGGAGTGAAGATCGTACACATTAGTTCTCCCTAGAGAACCAAAACAATGACGCCGCAGGGAGTTTTCTGAAGATTGTGGCTTGGTAGAGATGATCGTGGCTTGTTCCGAACGCGAGATACCGGCCTTGATTGCTTCGAGGTCGGCAATTCTTCCAAGACAAGTGCCGCGGCGGCCGTTATAATCGTGATCCAGCAACGGGCGAAAGCCTTACGACTGACGGCAAAAGAGGTATGCTGTGCAGCTCATGTAGCAGTGATCGACGCTTCCATGGGGGTCGAGACCTTAAAAGACGGAATGGTTGCTTGGCATTAGACTGCAGGATCCAATCGCTGTATCGACCTCGTTGTGACATTTGGAACTCTTCCTGGATAGATTTAGACATGACGATATCTTCCGTTTCCAGAAGATCCGGCCGGTCTCAGAGTCGGGAGAGTTCAGAGTACTCGGAAGTCCTCATCGGCTCACAGTCCCGAACTTCACTACAACTCGGTCCGCAAATGATGCCTTAGCGTGATTCTTACGTCAGCTTTCCTTTTCACGTGCTGTATGTTCGTTCTTGCCCCATAACACGGCCACTACGACATTACTCAGTTGATGTATGATTTATATCGACTCAGAACAAGAGATAATTCAAGTTGACCCAAGGAGAAATCATGACTATCGTCGAAGGGCGTACGACAGCTTCTTGACTGCAATTCAACGAACCTTCTCGAAATCCAGATTCCAGTGTTACCTCTGGCTCATCTGCGGATCTGCACGCAATTCATGATCATGGAGAGATCAATTTCACCGCCACCTAAGCGCAGAAAGCTGTCGCGATCGGATGCCAAGCAGGAAGAGAGTGAGCCAAATGTCCTGACACTCTACTCATGGAATGTCAATGGCATACAACCTTTAATCCAACAACTAATTACCTCTTTCTTTAGCCCTCAGGGTTCAAATCACAGGGGCAACGATACAAGTCTACGAGGATTCCTGAGACGTCACGGATGGCCAACTTTCCTCTTCCTCCAGGAGGTCAAGATATCGCCCGATGACTTGACCAGCATTCGAGCTCTAGAGAAGGCAGTAAGAAGAGACAAGAAGACGAGCAACACAGAGCCCGACTATGTAGCCCATGTCAATCTGCCTTCAGATAGGTTCAATGCTAGGGGTTACGGGCGGAAGTTGTACGGCGTTTGTAGTATCATCAGACAAGACTTTGCTGACCGCTGGGTTGAGCGAGTGCGTCCTGTGGACTGGGATCTGGAAGGCAGATTCCTCGTGACCGAGCTTAAAGAGGGTGCTAAGACGCAACGACTTGCACTCATAAATGCCTACATGGTACGTACTCAAGACCACTTGAAGAGCCATTGCAAGTTGACACAGTCAAACTCAGGTCAATGGTACGGACTATCCCTACAAAGACTCAAAGTCGGGGAAGGTGACTGGAACTAGACACGATCGGAAGCTGGAGGTACACAAGCTACTTGCTGCCGAGTGTCGCAAACTCGAGACCGATGGCTTCGCCGTGATCCTTGCTGGTGACATCAACATCGCAATAGCGCCCATAGACGGCTTCCCCAATCTTCGCACTTTTCCGCCGCAACACTGCATAAATCGCGCAGACTTCAAAAGACGCTTCCTTGAAGATGAGACCTTGAGCAGTAACGGAGCTAGCGAGGAAGCTGCAAAACAGCAGTCAGGCGCTGCCGAGCCGGATAGAATTTCGCCTGAGCCATGCGGATTAGGTATGGTGGATACGTTCCGTCACCTACATCCTGAAACGTCGGGCTACACATACTATCCGCGCGGGAGAAGTTTTGGTGAGAGCTGTGATCGGGTTGACATGATCTTGATTTCAACGTCATTGCAAGACAGTCTGATGAGCGCTGGCATGCATGAGACTCCGGCGGAGCGCGGAACTAGCGATCATGTACCTCTCTACGCCAAGCTACGATACTCTGAAGGTGTCGAGGAGGCAGAAGGAAAAGCGACACCTTGATCTAGCTTCAAAGCTAAGGCGAAGTGTTACTTCCGAAGTTCCCTAGAGAATCTGATCATGACAGACCTATCGACATGAGCCGTATCTTTGGGGCACAGCGCCATTGATCTCTAGACACATGCAGAAACGCACAAGACCACATGGAGGTCATTCAAACGCTTGGGAAGACTGTTCGAAACGATGTAAGCTTCATGCGTCTCTATTGCTTCCTAGCTACCCAAAAGCTAGGCCGGTAAACATTCTGCAGCATGCTCTGCGGATCCTGGATATATCCCGTCTCGCCAGCTGGAACCTCCTTCTGTTCACAGACCTGGAACCCAGAGCACTGAAGAAGGGCCAGGACTTCGTCGTTTGATAGTTCGAACGAGCCCGGGTCACCTATACCGCTGGTCAAATCCTTCTGCTGCTCGCCTCGCTCACGGTTCTTTTCAGCCGGGGTTGGCGCAGACTCAAAATGCCAGAGCAGTGGGCCCAAGTTGATCCAGATCCCGCCTTGCTGCAAGCAATTCTTGATGGTGTCGATGTATGTGAGCACGTTTGGCGCTGTGTCGATAAAGAAGCACGTCACCACTGCATTGAAACAGTCTTTATAACCTTCTCGTCTATAGATCTCGCAGAAATCGCCTGCAGTCATGGACATACGCTCACTGTAGTGGACTTCAGACTGCGCTTCATGCATTGCATTTTCCAGTTCCAGGCCAGGATGAACGTCCGGGATGGCTACAGATTGCAATTGGGCTGAACGCTTGAGATGGTTGCTGAAATGTAATGCCCAAGGGTAGATTTTGTGTTGGCCTACGGCTTCCGTGCAATTGAGAATGTAATTCGAAGCGAAGAGCTGGTGGTAAGATATCTCATTGCCTTCTACTGTGAAGCCGGCTCGACAGACCTCGAAGACTAATCTGCCCAAACCGGCGCCTGGGACGAGCACGCGCGAGTTGTGGCGTCCAGCAGCTGGCGATTGAGATGGTAGATATGATTCGAGAGCAGTAAGGATAGGCGAGTAGCAAGCGTGCCTTTCTGGCAAGCCCTCGATAGACCAGTCTCGGTAGAATTGTCTTAGAGTCGACCTCGCTTTGTCCATATCGCTAGGCGTTGCTTTCCCCTTCCAACTCTCGTCGTTGGAAGCAAACCCAAAGGAGGGTAATGCAATGTCAAAAATGGCTTCGGCAAGGTCCGCATTTGCATCGATAGCATCGTCGACTTGGTCAAAGACACTTGGAAGGGAAAATGGAGGCTGTGAAAGTAGGTCCATGTGCGCTGAAGGCAGGGAGTAAAAGGACTGGCGGCGCAGGTAGACGATGTTGTAATGAGCAGCGCGCCGGTACTGCCTGGATCGCTGGGGTTGGCGTGGAACTTTCATGAGATCTCACGGGGTGTAGAGAGCAAGGGCATCAAATATCTCGAACAACTTACCGGAACGAATCTAGAGCAGCGTGAAAGACGCGGCGCTCCGCAGGATCAGCAAAGGGATCAGGCTCCGCTGCCTGCTGGTTCGCAGGATCGCTGGCCATATTACCACGGTCGTGGCCGGTGACCAGATGATTTTTCAGTTGCTGCACAAAGTCCGAGTAAGATTGCTCGAGCGAGCCGTGAGTAATACTCTCGGAAGTCGTGTGAGCGTGCGGGCACTGTTGAGAAGGCCGACTGGAGTTACTATCCTGTGTTGGTTGTTGACTCGGACAGCTAGCGGACGCTGTCTCCTGAGGGTCGTTCGGCGTGGAATCGGCAGCACCGGTTGCACTTGGACTGTTGCTTGCTCTGGCCCTTTTTCGTGCGTCTCTTTGTAGCTGTGTCTTTCGCTCGCGCGCTCGGCGCTTAAAAGCAGCCAGCTCCTCTTCTGAACGATTAGGTGCCCTACGAACCATCTGGTCATTAGACTGGCTAGACGGTCTCTCTTAGTAAAGCGAGTATTGGGAGGTGAGGCAGTACAAGTCTTGAGGGGTGAGGCAGGTTTTGGGGGGCGAGGCAAATTCTGTACCCTGCCCGCCTGCTTCGCCTGCCCCTAGTAACTCGAACTCCGCCCTTGCAGTCCAACAAGGCTGTACGAGTTTTGCACTACACGAAAATGAAATGGCGAATTCATCCAGTCAGAACGACAGACCAGGATATCGTGGCTTTGATTTCGAGGAAAGAGAAAGGAAGTTGAAGGTGTGCTTTACGAGATCAAGTTCAGGCACTCGACTTTGGGAGTTGAAGCAACGACTTCTGCCATCGACTGTTCACTTCACATATCTGGCGCCACTTCATCTGGCTCGCCCAGGTTTCTTTCACCAATAAATACCTCACCTTGAAGGCAAATTATGGCAACCGGAACGAACGACAAGCCCGTCGTGAATGGCGAGAAAAATCTCCAGAAGCCAATCGAGCTGGCGATCGCTCTTCCACACAGCCCAGCAACACGCATCAACATCCACCTCACTATCCTCGCAACAACCATCATGCTGTTCATGACGACCTCTGATCTTGGATCAAACCAAGGCGGTACTGCTATGGGAAGCCTCGTCTATGCCATGCCAGATGTGAGTCATACCTGTATACTCTGTACGTGGCGGAACTGACACCCTCCGCAGAGGTACAACCCTACGCAACCGATGAGCACGCCGATATATAGTCTACCTGCCTCATTGGACTTCACGACACGCATAGCAAAGGTGCTGGTTCGCCGGACACAGATGCTGTGCTATGTCGGTGGTAGCGTCAATTTGAGCAATGCCGCAAATGGGGGCTCCGTGGAAGAGGAAATGGAAGCTTTCCGGGCCATTGTTGATGTTGTTGTCGCTGAGACGGACAAAGCCTCCTCAGTATAAGGACCCCAGATCGGATTGTGATCGCCGTATACACGCAATAGATCACTTGCCCCAGTCTTAATGAAGGCTTTAAAAACGGTATGGCGTCAACAAGGTTGACCTGTCAGCCCTCTCAATTAAATACACTGTCACCAATCGTCTTAACCGTTGGCGATGAGAACGCAAGAGCAGCCGCATTCCAAATCGAATCTGATTCTGTTGACAAGCTGCAGTGCTCCTGACATCACACAACCTACGGGCGACTCTTTGGCAGAGAAAATGGGGAAAGGATCAGAAATTATTTTGAAATCAGGCAGCTGTGGCCACCCTGGAAATAGTCATTACGTACGTCTACACAGTTCTGTACCCCTGCGAGTTGAAAACCGCCCAGCATTCCAGGACGTGTTTAGTGTTTCCAATGGCTTCCGGACATTAAACATCTAGGAAGCTTTTCTCGCGCAAGTCACTGTCTTCGGGAGTGGAAACTCTAGTTGACCGCGGTGTTGATTCTTGTATCATGTCCCTGTCCAAAGACCTCGGCTGCTCGTGGCTCGACACAGGGGCAATTTCCCAGGAACCTTCTTGATGAGTTGAAGGTTGGTAAAGAACCTCTGTGGACGGTTCCTTGGTAGGTGATTGGGCCTCATGACCAGCTTTCATATGCGGTCGCGGGTCTGGCCTTAATCTGTAGGAGCGAGGTTTCCACAACTTTGCGTGTTGCTGATCTTGCCAGTGGCCAGTGCCCCCGGTTATGACAGCTTTCGCGCGCGGCTGAAGCTCCAGTCCAGACAGAGACGAAGGGTCGTCATGCATTTGATCATATCTGCCCGATGTGCTCTGCGACGTGCCAGTGTTCTTTTGGCGGCTGTGCCCAGAACGAATCAAGCTCTCTCTCGCGCCTTCCAAGCATGTCCTGACCAGCGGTCGTAGCGTAGCCAGACTTGCGGCGATAATGCAGATACCGCACTCCGCGACTGACCACAAAGTGAATCGCGATGACTTCAAGAAAAAGTCACTTCCCGGGGCAAAGTCAGTGATGTAAGGCAGTCTCACAACTGAGCAGACACTGCCTGCAGCTCCTAGAAGGATTACGAAGCTGGCACTGAGTTTCGCCGGGCGAGGCATGTTGGCCTTGTAAAGGGGAATGATCGGTAGAAGACCCAATATCCAGTCCGCGGAAGCATTCACAGCCCCCTCACTCAAGCCAACAGCAAGAAGCGCTTTGTCCGATACGCACTTTCCACCAATTCGCTTCTCCACGAGACCGTGAGGCGACCCACACTGGAACAGTGTGAAAAAAAGGTAGGCGGTACCGAAGGTCATGCTCACACCCATGGTGACGTACGAAACGTATTGCAGTCGCCGGCTAATGACTATGCGCAGATAGAAGAGCCCAAGCGCTGCTTTGAAGAGGACAGTCGTGATGATGTATGTCGAAATTGCTGCCAAAAAGTACTGCATTCAGTCAGACGGGGGTGTCCGCAGTAATGCGAGAGAGGCGACTTACGTCTACCATAGCCGATAGATCTGACAAGCCTGCTTTGCCCAGAACAAAATCCAACGCAAGGTTTTCGGACAAAATCACGAAGGTGCAGTACAGCGTAAATGTGACCTTGTAAGACATTAGCTGGTATCGCGAAGGGAGACGTTCCTCAGATGTACCCACAATCGTAGCTAGCATGAACAAGTCATCCCATCCAAGACACCGGATCATGATGCCTCGAACCCCAAAGCGTAAGGCCACTGATATCCATGCAGACGCAAGGAAACATCCAGCTGCGACAGTCGCGCGGTGGACTTGCTCACTAACGAGGTCGAGATCGCTTTGCGATATGTGCAGGCCGGTAGACATGGTCCACGACGTACGCGACAATGGCACGACTACGTGAGCCGTTCCTTTGGGTCGAACAATGCTGAGTCGTTCTACACCGACTTGCCCTCTCGAGTTCGACAGAGGTGGAACACTGAGAAAGATGCAAATGCGAACGGACTCGACAGGGTACAGGGAAGTACAGCTGGGCAGCCAGGTTTATCTAGTGACAAAAAAGCATGCGACATTACGCAGACCATGGGGATGAAACGCGATACATCGCATTGAAACTCTGACTCCGCGAAGAAAAAGTCAGGCTTCCACAGCTGCATTCTTCAAGAAACTGGCAAGGGTTAGACCAGATTGGCCCCGCCAGGATTGAAGATCATTGCAATAGTTGACGAGGGCAAGGTGGCACTGGTGTCCGTAGACCATCCAAAGCAAGCAGTTGATTTACCAACCTTCGATCCCCCCAGTCACTGGTTTACGTGTAGGCGAAGTGCAGGCTCCAAGAATCTGCAAGGTGATGGATCTGGACTATCGGATCGGAAGCAATACGGACGCTGAGATCCTTGGGTCGAGAGCCACTGCGTTCCCTCCATTAGGTTATCGTCCTTGAATACACTGTACGTATCGAGTATAGCCAACGGTAGCCGAGGCTTGAAACGAAGGAATGGCCATTGAGAAGTCGCCGTTGGTATGGTTCGACAGCCATTAGGTTCCACTCCAACGGGTGATCGTACTCGCTAGCATGCAGACGATCTACCGGTTCTCGCGGCCCTATACACTACGACTGTCGTGGTGGACATGGTCCGGCTAAAACCTGCATGCAAGTCTAGGTTAACGCCCTCGTTTCGAAGTCGTTTAGCATTGACGGAACCATCCGCTTCTGACCAATGCCTATACCGTTTGGGTTTGCTACCGGTTGCTACCCTAAGTCTGGGTAAATCTGCCGTGCTCGGCAGATGTGAGCAGTGAGGTTGTTCGCTTTTCTAAAATCGCACCATGGGAAATTCTCCGAGGAGCTGATGCCCCTACGAGATTGCTGTCGTCCGCGGCAGGGGAAAAGTGGACGATGCTGCACGCATGCGGGTTTTCTCACTTAAGGCAAGTCGCTTGCGTTAGTTCGGCATTTGTGTCGCGACAAGTCGCACTGAACGCGCTGTGGCCAACTCCGGCGAGTCTGGCGCAACTGGACCCATGGCCGCGCAGATTTTTAAGGCAACTGCTGATGCTGCTGGTGACTGGCGATTCTGGAGGCGACAGATGCGTTTCCATGGCGGTGCCTACATACCTAGGTACCTAGGTAGGTAGTATTGGATAAAAGCAGGAAACGTCCAAGGTTCTACCATACACGACACGGAAGGGAAGGTTGGATGGGCTGCGCGCCCAAAACACGGAAGCACGAGCCACGTGGACAATGCAGCCAATCAGTGGCTCTCGGCTTTGGTGCATCGGATGCCATTTGATATTTCCCCAAGCCACGCGACTACGACTACAATTCGGCTGCGAACCATGTGGCGTTTGGGACTTGATATTCCCGACGACCAGACCCCGCATGACTCGAGGGTGTGCATAAGATAGCACATCGTTTGCAAATGCCGCCTGCAACACGACGGCAGGCGCGGACGCGCCAAAGCCTAGAGGCTGAGGATGACCCCTCGATGGAAATGGCAGGCGAGGAAATATTGGACGAGCCGAACATCATGGACAGGCCGGCACTTTCCACTGACGTCTATCCCGATGAGGAGGGCATGGGCTTTTACGAAGGAGAATATGAAGGCGAGCAAACCTCCTGCTCACCCATTCCACTGCCGTCTCGTGCTAACAATTACTAGAACAAGAAGAAGAACCAGACGTGTTCCCGCCACCTGGTCTGAAGGAGATATCATCCCTCGCTTCATGGACCGTCAGTACAGCCAAACCAGGCAATGGCGTAGCGGCGCTTCGGTCTCCCGACTTAGCCCACTTTTGGCAGTCTGATGGTCCACAGCCTCATCTTCTGAGCATTCACTTCTTCAAGCTTGTCTCAATCGTCCATATTAGGCTCTTTCTCGATTTCGAAAACGACGAATCATACACACCAACCAAGATCCAATTTCTAGCTGGCATGAGCGTGCATGACATCCAGGAATTTGCCGAGTTGTCTGTCTCTGAGCCTCAGGGATGGTATGAGGTCAGCTTCGACAATGTGGGCCGCGTCGATCCCGAAGACGAGAGTGACGAGGAAGATCCTCGTAAGGATGTTGATTGGAGTAAGAGGCCCGTACTCAGGGCGTTCCTGATCCAGGTGCGCATCCTTGAGAATCATCAGAATGGCAAAGACACGCACCTCCGTGCGGTGCAGCTTTTTGCACGAGACGACAGTGAAGTGCACAGGAGGCCGGCATGTGAAGCTAAGACGGCTTTGCCTGTGCGGACAGCGCCTCAACTTGCAGCAAAGCGGAAACAGCAGAACAATATCAAGATGGCTTCCTGGATGATGGAACCCGACTTACGGTGAACACATCCTTCATGAAATCTGAACGTTATCTTGCATTCTATCCACGCTTCTGAAAAGCATGCAATGCTTCTCACTTGAGCGCTACGACAACGTAACATCGCAGCTATCACGCCTAGCGTTTAACGTTCCGCGAAGTGGAACATCTGGAGGCCGCAGTACAGCCTCGGCATCTACGTTTCCCTACGCCTCCGCGACTCTGAGCCTTGACGAGAATGAGAGCATGATTGACAGACATTAGTTGCACTGGCTGGCTCATCTCGAAGCTTCACAGTTCACAAGACATTAATCAGTTCTGCCCTAGACCTAAACAAAGGCAGCAATGGATCAGAATGATAGCATTGTGAGATTGACTGGACTTTGTCTCTCTTTGGGGCGAGATCTCGCAGAAGGTTGCAGCAGTCGGCCGACAGGAGGAGCGCAGGTTGTGATTTGATCGGACGCAGCATTGAATGTAGACCTAGTAAGCGATGACAGGTATTCAGCAGGCCTGAACTTTGCATGGGTCTGTGTTGAGCCATCGACATTTGAGTGCGTCTAAAAGTATAACAGACTTTGTTTCTGTATTCATGGCGCGGTTTTCTTGTTTTATTATTTTACATTTTTACCTTTTCTCCTGTTTACGGAAAACTGCAGAATGAAGGTGTAGCGTCATGAAAACTACATTTCCCGGTTCCAAATCTGGTGGACAACGTCTTAAGAACTGTCTCACCATATCCTCGGTACAGTATACCGTCAGTGCCGTTGAAGGAGGCAGTGGATGGGTGCCAGCGACCCCACGCTTGTCCCTGAATTCGGGAGCGGCGAGCCTATCCGAGCGTATCGTGATGCGGGTGCAACGAAGATCGAAGCCAGATTGACTCGTCCTCAGGCACAGGGGATCAATGATAGCTCCGGAGTCGTTCAGCACATCAGTTTTTGTTTGAGGCCCGCTGATGTTGTGGGAAGGCGTTTGGGAGAGTCATTGAGACATCCGCGGCTATAGCCGCCGAGAAGCTCGTATCGGCGCCTCAAGGACCTGGTAGTCTACGCTCGCATATCGCAAGGCGCGGACAGCGCACTGTTGGGTAGGAAGAAGGTCTCTAGTCTGTATGAGTCTTGTCTACCATGGCCGAAGCAGACCATCCCGAGCTGCAAGCTCAATTGCATGAATTGGATCAAGAGCTGGAAGACGGTGACATCACAAAGAAAGGATACGAAAAGAGGCGGACGCAGATACTGTCAACTTTCTTGAGCCCGCGAGAGCTCGACGCGTTACAAGGGACGGGATTGAGGGTGCACAATGCGGATGATACGTCGCACCCGTCGCGACCGGAGGGGCATAGCAGAGCGGAGAGCTTCGCGTCCATCTCCGCCGGTCCCTATGCGCAAGAGCAGCGATATGAGGGTGGTGGCGATGGCAGCTGGGGCGAGCCTTTGGCGGCGAGAGACGAGTATACACTAGGTGGGGGCTCTCCGGCAGCGTGGCAGATCCAGCCGCCAACACCAGGGTCATACGACCCAGGCCCACCTAGCCAAGTGCAAAGATTCCAAGAGAGAGAGAAGGGCGTGCGGCCCCAAGGCGCGAGACAGAGCTCATACGGCTTCTCACTGGGGTCATTGCCAAGCAGACCGGAGAGCAGAGGAAGCCAGTATAGTTCTCACCAAGGAACAATGCTCAACTCGGACTACGCCTTCAACCCTGGAGCTCCGCAAGATCAGCAAGGCTGGGTAGCGAGTCCAGGTGGCAACAGCAGGTTGAGCACCATGATGGACTCGCAAGGGTATTTCTCAGATTTTACTTCGCAGCAGCATGCACAAGAGAACTATGGAGGGCCACAGCGTTATTCGCAGGGTGAAGCCTTCTCGCCGACCGCAGCTATACCACCGCCCCTCAGCATACCTTCGCATCCCATACACCAGCTGCCCCTTGAGCCAAGGGACGTGCCATTCGCAGTCTATGACCCGCACAATTCTAATATTCCAATGTCAAAGTTCGATAATGTAGGAGCCGTTTTAAGGCATCGGGGGAAGATGCAAGCACGGCAGCCGGCTTACTGGGTACTGGATCAAAAGGGCAAGGAGGTCGCATCGATTACATGGGAGAAGCTGCATTCTCGAGCCGAAAAGGTCGCACAAGTGATACGAGACAAGTCAAATCTTTACCGAGGAGACCGCGTCGCCCTGGTTTATCGAGACACGGAGGTCATTGATTTTGCTATCGCTTTATTAGGCTGCTTCATTGCAGGAGTGGTTGCCGTGCCGATCAATAACGTGGACGACTACCAGAAGCTTTCGCTACTGCTTACAACGACGCAAAGTCATCTGGCACTGACCACGGACAACAATCTCAAGATCTTCCAACGAGACATCTCGGCGCAGAAGCTGAAATGGCCGCCCGGTGTAGAATGGTGGAAGACCAACGAATTCGGCTCGTACCATCCTAAGAAGAAGGACGAAGCGGCCCCTCTCCAAGTTCCTGATCTCGCATATATCGAATTCTCTCGCGCTCCAACAGGCGATCTTCGCGGTGTAGTACTTAGCCATCGGACAATTATGCATCAGATGGCTTGTCTGAGTGCAATGGTATCGACCATCCCCGCCTCCGAAGGCAGCGATACTTACTCCTCCCTCCGCGGCGCCGACGGAACTTTTCTCGCTCCTCGGGCCAGCAAAGGAACAGAGACGATTCTCTCCTATCTGGACCCCAGAGAAGGCGTTGGGCTAATTCTTGGAGTCTTGATGGGTGTCTACGGTGGTCACACCACCGTCTGGCTTGAGAGCAAGACTGTCGACACCCCGGGCATGTACGCTCATTTAATATCCAAGTATCGTGCTACGTTGCTCGCAGCAGACTATCCTGGACTCAAGCGTGCGGCTTACAACTACCAACAAGATCCCATGGCTACCCGGAACTTTACCAAGAAGATGGAGCCAAATTTTTCAGCGTTGAAACTGTGTCTCATCGACACGCTGACGGTAGACAGCGAGTTTCACGACATCCTTGCTGATCGGTGGTTGAGACCGATGAGGAACCCTAGAGCGAGGGATCTTGTGGCGCCAATGCTATGCCTACCAGAGCATGGTGGCATGATCATCAGTATTCGTGATTGGCTTGGGGGAGAGGAGAGGATGGGATGCGACCTCTCACTTGAGGACAACGGAGAAGATCATGTCAACAGCGACGAGGAGGCTCTCAGTAGTCCAACCGGAGGCTCAGGGAGCGGCAAAGCAGTCAGCGCCAAGGGTGGTTACAGCAGCTTGCTAGACGGCAGTCAGAGCGAGAGGAAGAAGGCTCAAAGACGGCGCGGAAGGGCCGAACTCAGCGAGGTGCTGCTAGACAAGGAGAGCCTTAAGACGAACGAAGTCGTTGTTCTGGCCATGGGAGACGATGTGCGCAAGCGGGCCAACGAGCCCGGTACCGTGAGGGCAGGTGCATTTGGATATCCCATCCCAGACGCCACACTGGCGATTGTGGATCCGGAGACCAATCTGCTCTGCGCGCCCTTTACTGTGGGTGAGATTTGGGTGGACAGCCCTTCATTGAGCGGTGGTTTCTGGGCGCTACCGAAACATACAGAGACCATCTTCCACGCGCGACCTTACCGCTTCGTTGAAGGCTCTCCCACGCCTGTTCTAGTGGAGCCGGAGTTCCTTCGCACGGGTCTGCTTGGTTGTGTTATCGAAGGCAAGGTCTACGCACTAGGCTTGTATGAAGATAGGATACGACAGCGCGTGGAGTGGGTCGAACATGGACAAGAGGCTCACGAGATTGAGCATCGGTACTTCTTCGTGCAGCACCTGGTTACTAGTGTCATGAAGACTGTGCCGAAGATCTACGACTGCTCGGCTTTTGATGCCCATGTCAACGGCGAGTACCTTCCTATTATCCTCATCGAGACACAAGCGGCATCCACGGCCCCAACAACCACTGGAGGCCCGCCTCGACAGCTCGACATCCCTTTCTTGGACTCGCTCAGCGAGAGAGTCATGGAGGTCCTCTATCAAGAGCACCATCTGAGAGTCTACTGCGTTATGATGACTGCGCCGAACACATTACCTAGAGTCGTCAAGAACGGGCGAAGAGACATTGGCAACATGCTTTGTCGAAAGGAGTTTGACAATGGCAATCTTCCGTGCGTGCACGTCAAGTTTGGCATCGAGCGAGCTGTGCAAAATCTTGCGCTCGGTGACGATCCAGCGGGTGGTATTTGGAGTCCACTTGCAAGCCATGCCAGGCAAGACATGCTTGCTCTACATGCCGAAAAGCAGTACTCTGGCGTTGACCACAGGGAAGTGGTGATTGACGACCGGACGAGCACGCCTCTGAACCAATTCAGCAACATCCACGACCTCATGCAATGGCGGGTTTCCCGGCAAGCCGAAGAACTAAGCTATTGTACAATCGACGGTCGTGGAAGGGAAGGCAAGGGTGTCAACTGGAAAAAATTCGACCTCAAGGTCGCAGGCGTCGCAATGTACCTCAAGAATAAGGTCAGAGTGCAAGCGGGTGACCATTTACTACTGATGTACACGCACTCGGAAGATTTCGTGTTTGCAGTCCACGCCTGCATCGCGCTTGGTGCCATTGCCGTTCCTATGCCGCCAATTGATTCGAACCGACTGAGCGAGGATGCACCTGCTTTGCTGCACATGATGGCTGACTTCAAAATCAAAGCTGTTCTGGTCAACAATGATGTGGACCAGCTCCTGAAGCAGAAAGTCGTTAGCCAGCATCTTAAGCAGTCAGCTCTGATTCTAAAGGTTGCTTTGCCGCCCACATACAACACGACTAAGCCACCAAAGCAAAGTCATGGCTGCAGAGATCTTGGCCTCACAATTCGGCCGGCATGGATACAACCAGGATATCCGGTATTGATTTGGACTTACTGGACTCCTGACCAGAGGCGAGTCGCTGTGCAATTAGGTCACAACACCATCATGGCGCTGTGTAAGGTACAAAAAGAAACCTGCCAAATGACGTCCACACGGCCGGTAATGGCTTGCGTGCGGAGCACGATCGGACTGGGTTTCCTGCACACGTGCATGATGGGAATTTTCCTCGCCTGTCCAACCTACCTTGTCAGTCCTGTGGACTTTGCCGGCAACCCTAACATCTTCTTCCAGACTCTGTCCAGGTACAAGGTCAAGGACACCTACGCAACCAGCCAGATGTTGGATCACGCCATCGCGCACCAAGCGGGCAAAATGACACCGATGCAAGAGCTCAAGAATCTGATGATCGCGACAGACCAGAGACCTAGGCCTGAGGTCTACCAAAAGGCACGCATGGCCTTCGCTCAAGCCGGACTTGACCGAACAGCGATCAATACAATCTACAGTCACGTCCTGAATCCGATGGTGGCGAGCAGGAGCTACATGTGCATTGAGCCGATCGAGCTGTACCTCGATCAGTCAGCCTTAAGGCGAGGACTCGTCGTGCCAGTGGATCCAGATCAAGAGCCTTTTGCGCTCATGATTCAAGATTCGGGAATGGTCCCGGTCAGTACACAGATTAGCATTGTCAATCCCGAGACCAACCGACTCTGTCTGGCGGGCGAGTACGGTGAGATCTGGGTGCAGTCAGAAGCAAACGCACATTCCTTCTACGGGAGCAAAGATGCTTTTGATGCCGAGCGCTTCAATGGAAGGACCGTAGATGGCGATCCAGAAGTGCGCTATGTACGGACTGGCGATTTGGGTTTCTTGCATACTGTCAGCAGGCCTATTGGTCCGGGTGGCAATATGGTTGAGATGCAAGTCTTGTTCGTGCTGGGCGGGGTGGGTGAGACGTTCGAAGTGAACGGGCTGCAGCATTTCCCACAGGATGTTGAGACGAGCGTGGAGAGATGCCATCGTGCTGTTGTCAGAGGCGGCTGCGCAATCTTTCAGGCCGGCTCTCTGTTGGTACTGGTCGCCGAGGTACGCACTAGAGCGTATCTTGCCAGCCTTGTACCGGTCATTGTCAATGCTGTGCTCAACGAGCACCAGCTGGTATTGGATATTGTTGCCTTCGTGGCCATGGGCGATTTCCCTAGGTCACGACTAGGCGAGAAGCAACGTGGTAAGATCTTGGCGGGGTGGGTGAGTCGGAAGATGCGGACGATAGCGCAGTTCAGCATTCGCGATCCCGATGCTGAAGGCAGCGTGGGAACAGCAGTACCTGAGGAGGCGTTTGCCCGTCGTGGGAGTGGACAGAGTGGCAGGGCGGGCGCCTCGAGCATGAAACGTGGCATGGGCGCAGCTGGAAGCTCACTGCGTAACGTCGAAAGCATCACGCACATGCAAATGCCCGTCGTTGAAGAGCCTCCACTCAGAGAAGGCCAACAAATAGACCTATCACAGTTCGGCCACTTGCGACAAGGTTCGACCGCATCGTATGCGATCAATGACGACGCACGAGACATCACACCTACAAACGAGACGCCGAGGCCCTTGAACACTAGCCTCGACTATTCGCCCATCGAGCCTCAGCCATTCGGCTCACCCGAGAAGCTGACAACAACCCAACCATCCGACAACGAGTACAATATGCAAGCTACCTACTCACCAGCGGAGCAATACGATCCCTACGCGCCCAAAGCCGAGCCACAGCAGCAGCAACAACAGAGCAATAACACTGGCACCTACCTCAACTATTCTCCGGTTGAATATACCGGTAGCACCGGGGGGCTGAAGGTGGCAAATCCAACTTCTGACGATGAGGACGACTGGGGGTCAGATGCGCTGAGACATATGAACTTGGGCCGATGATCCTTGCAGATGATCAGATAAGCGAGGTTTTTGGGAATGGGGGAAAGTGGTTTTTTATGCCAAACAGCAGTTCTACCACAGTGTTGTACAGCAAAGTGTTGCATGCAAGCAATTAGACGGATTGCATGGAATTCAGCGTCGTAAAAAAGGCATTGGAGATGATGAGGGCGAGGTTTCTTTGCACCCCTCACATTTACATCTTGGATAGTATGGTTATAACCGCAGCATTTTTTTATTTTCTTCGGCTTTTGGAACTTGTTTTAGATACCATTTGGGCGCTTAAGAGGACGAAGCCAAGGCGTTTCATTGTTCACCTGAGTAAGAGCCAAGCACGGAGAGTGTATCAAGTAGCCTGTGGACGACAGTCTTACTGTCTAAAGGGTATTTATTGCTCGACGAATCCATGTTCGGAGCGCCTGTTCAACATCACATTGATTGGGAGATATGAAACGTATGGAATAGGTGCGTACATGGGGTTTGATTTTTTTTTTTTTTTTTGTTATAATCTGCCCTCTTTACATGTCTTCCTAATTACAGTGCCACCCCAAGCCAGCGTCCCGATACCAACCAGGTAAAGTGGTCGTGGGTATATATCCATGTAAGCCTCTCTGCACGCACAGCCAGCCAGGCAACCATGCCAACATAACCGAACTGCCGCCAACGGCATCGTCTCAAAGTGAGAAAGAGGAAAAGAGAAAAGAAAAGAAACAGGCCCGAAGCGAAGCCCAAAGACCAAGCTCTCACGAGCCCGTCTTCCCATAGATCCAGTAAAGCGCACTATACTGCACCTCAAACGCCTCCTGCAT
The DNA here is from genome assembly GCA_022701445.1 of Hortaea sp. C3G1500-4. Taxonomy (NCBI): domain Eukaryota; kingdom Fungi; phylum Ascomycota; class Dothideomycetes; order Mycosphaerellales; family Teratosphaeriaceae; genus Hortaea; species Hortaea sp. C3G1500-4. The sequence continues at coordinate 1,055,155 of JAJVDI010000007.1, read as the reverse complement.
GCCCGTGCACATCTCCGGCGGCGATCCCCCCGCCGTGTTCGTCCGGTAAACCTCCTGGAACGTCTGGCCCGTCGCGGTATCCTTCGCGTCCAGCTTCAACCACGCGACCGAGCCATCCCCGGAGCCGTACTGGCCCTTCGGCGCCGACCCAGGCGCCGCCGAGGCGTTGGCTTTTTGGAACGCGCCTGTGCCGTACTGGTGCAGCGCCGTGTCCATGTTGAAGAATGGCGTCGTGTCGTCGACGAAGTAGTGGTGCCCGGACATGTCCTGGTAGGCGGGACTGAGGGCGTTGTCGGCGGCAGGGACGGGGAGGTTGAGGGCGATGGAGGGGAGTTTTTCCATCAGTTCCGGGATGTCGGCTGCCATGCAGCTGACGTTGAAGAGGGTAGCGACGGCGCCGACGGGCTTGGGCACCGCGGTGGCGTTCTGCAGATCGCAGGTGTAGTTTTGGGTGCCCCGTCCGATGGCGACGTGGGAGAGGGTGAGGCCTTCGGCTGGGGTGGGGAGGGCGATTGGTGCTGAGCAATTGTTAGATCCGATTCGAGGAATCATGTCAGCAAAGGTGTATGACTTACGCTGTGGTAGAGAGGCCTGGGCAAGGTTGCATGTTGCTGCTGTCTTGCTGTTGAGGATCCTTTTCCCGATCTCGAGATAGGATGTATCAGGAGGACCGCTCCACCAAGGTCGACCACCATCGTCGCCCCAGCTTCCCCAGTGACTCCATCGTTTCTCGTACGGTGCAGCGGCGACAATGGTCGTCAGAGCAAGCACCAAGCCTGTCCGTGAGAACTGCATGTTGATATGTGTAGGAGTTGTTTATCGTTGATCCGTCGACGTTTCCAGTCCTGCAATCGTCTAAGACGAGAAAGAAATGGAACGAAAGAAACAAATCCGAAGGGAGTATTTGCTGCAAGCGTACTCAAGCACACCAACGCAGAAGAAAAAGAGTAGAGGACTTAAACCAACCGCGATGCAACAACTGGAAGCACACCCAGGACAACCATTTCTATATACCCTGGCTCAGATGTAACACGAAAAGACAGGAACCCTGCCATCGTCCGGCAAACGTAGCTTTCCGTGGGCGCCTAACAAGATGTAGTGGGTCCAAAAATAAACCCCGAGAGAGTCCATCTTGGATATGCACAGCAAAACAGAAAGAAGAAGGTGGGCATGGCTAACCTCACAGGCGCTAGACCGGGGGATATAGGCGCGTGTGTGGGTAATTAAGCTTCCAACCTCTCCTCCCACTTCGTCTGGGCGCTACTGGACTGTGCTAAGCGCCTTTCCAAGAACAGCAGCAGGTGCACAGTCAGATGGTACTGTACTCGGTTGGTTCGAGTGCATTATTGATATTGTCATAGATCATAAGATCGCTACGAGTACGGTAGAGAAAAATGTTCTAATTCTTTGATTCACCACGACATTCATCGCTCACGGAAGTCGTTAAAACAAAAAAATCCTCCTCCTCCCGCCATCTTGCTCCCGCCATAGCTGCAACTACAATCAAAAGATGTAAAGAAAAGCGGCAACATGCATGATCCAGTCCGCCAGATAGAAATAGCACCCAAATGCCACCCAATCGAGACAATTTAGCTCTCATTTCCCATCTGCATACGGAAAGGCGGGGAAATGGGCGCTTACAGCAGCTGAGCGACTGGACAACATCTCTTTCCCCAGGCCAGCCCGACCCATGCCCGGCAAACAGCCGTTTCAGACATTGATGGGCGAAGCGCCTACTGCTCGGTTTTGCCGTGTTTTAGCTCGACTACTGCGGGGGGGAGATCATGTCTTGCATGATTCTTTTACTCCTCTTTCTCTATTTCTGCCTGCCACTCCTCCTGCCGAAGGAGGAGAATTGGGTCTGAGTAGGCGCTGGAGCTAGGAGATGTGAGAGATATGAAGCAAGACGAGAGGGGCCAGTGAATGGTCTCGTGGTGTCTGAAGCTCGCTCGCTTTCCACCCTGGCCTCCGAGGGGGAGGAGAAAGCTTCTGCGTGGGGCAGAATAATGACCAGACAGCAGTCCCGTGTGTACGACCATTGATAATGTGCCAGGTTGGGGACGTGGCTGGCACGGGAGAGATCCCCGGGTCAATCTAGCGGGACGGCATGGTCGTTGCATGATCTTCTTTGACCAGCCCTTTCGGCATATGTGTGAAGGGGGTTGTAGCAAGAAAGTAGCAGCAGCAGCAGCAGCAGACCAATGCGTGCAACCCAGCCATCAACCCGCCTATCCGCCGGAGGAAACCCCCGAAGGAATTCCTCGCAAACGCACAAACAAACAAACTCTACCCCGTCCCCACCACCCCAACCCCAGCATCTTCCCTCTCATCCCCCTCCCTAACAACCGTCCCCCGAACCCCGTTCATCTTCTCCCCCCAAACCCCCGCACACCTCAAATTCTGCGCCCCTGCCAAACCCTTTACCACAACAGACTCCTGACGCTCCCTGACCAAGCGCCGTAGAGCGTGAACCAAGAACCCACTCACGAGGTCGACGCTCCAGCCGTCCGGGATAAGGGATAACACCTCCGCGACGTCGAACCAGGCGGCGAAGCGCTCGAGAAGTTCGGCCGTGCGCTCGAGGCGCTCGCTGAGGTCGGCGATGTGGAGGGATTCGCGGAGGAGGGCGCGGAAGAGGGAGGTTTGGAGGGCTACTTTGCCCGGAGGAGGGGAAGAAGGGGGGATCGGTGGCTGCTGATGTTGTTGATCCCCCTGCGAGCTTCCGCCGCTGCTCCCGCCACCGCCGGAAGGATGGAAGAGACTCGCGCTCCCGCCGAGGAGACAGTAGCGGATCGCGGTGTCGTAGTCGCCGAGGCCGTGGACGAGGAGTTTCAGCGCCTCGTCGTGTTTGCCTTCGCGGCCGTTGAGGAGGATCATTTCCGGGACGAGCTCGGCGCTGTATTCCCTTAGCCGTTCGGCGAGTTGGCGGGAGTAAGTTTCTTCTTTTTCTTTTCGTTCGGAGGTGACTGCGCCGCTGTCGCTATGGCTGCCGCCGATGAGTTGCAACAGCCGGAGACGGTTGTTCCACCATTCCTGCGCGGGCTCCGCGGTAGGCGCGTTGTCCGTGATGAATTGTCTGTAGGTCGGTTTCGGTGGCCGGAGCGCACGGTAGGTCTCGTAGCTCTGGATTAGCATGTTCCTCGCTTCCTGGGAGTCGCGGAGTTGCGAGAGCACGGCGTCGAGGTAGAATGCGATCAAGTCCTTGACGTAGATGCTGTGATTCTTCCCGAAGACTAGGTGCTCGAGGTATTCCTTTACAGCTCCCGGAGCTTTCTCCTTAAGGATCGCCACAGCGTCTTGAGGTTGGAACTTCACCCGCGCATTCTCGTCCGCGAATACTTGGACGCCTAGACGCGGGTTGCGCGTCGCGAGCCAGGCGCCGTAATCCTGGACGAGCTTCTGGTCGCGCAGCTTCGTTAGGTAGCGACGAACGTCTTGCTCCCCATCCACTAGCTCTCCACCCCTATCCTCCTCGCCTTCGATGATGCGACGCCACGTCGCTAGAACATCCCCGACCATCTTCCGGCTCTGGTACAGCCGACTGAGCACGTACAAGCGATGATACTCCTCGCACAACTCCTTAGCGCGATCGAAGCACTCAATCCCCTTGTCGACCACATCATTGAGTTCCGCTCGCAACGTCCCCTGCGCAGCCGGTCCCCGGGACGACGTGGGTTGGGTGTCCAGCATGAGCAGAACATGTAGGAGCGCGGCATCCACGGAGCGGAAGACTTGCGTCTCGTCGGCTACGCTGCCGAAGCCCTTCTTCTTCCGCCATGAAATCAAGTACCGCTTGACTAGTTGCAGCAGATTATCGCCATATGCACCTTTGGGGTCTTCCCAATTCATGTTGTCCCCGGAAGAGGAGGAGGCTCCATCGGCGTGTATGGCTTGGCGCAGAAGCGTCACGATGTCAGTCAGTCCTTGGGGAACCCAGATTCCATGAGTACCCTCATCGACTTCACCCGCAAGCTTCGGGACGAGACTTAGAATTGTTCGTGGGTCGACCTCGCCAGCGATGAGGGCGTCTTCGGCGCGGCGCTTGTCGTGTTCGTAGGAGATGAACCCCTGCATAGTTTGCAGGACCAAGTTGCCGAAGAGCAGTAGTGAGGCTTTCTGACGGATGTATGTCAGGGTGAGGAAGTCCAATTCGGTTTTAGGTTCCTGGCCACGGATGCTATTTGCGACACGCTGAGCGATGTGGACATCGATGGTGAGATTCGTGGTGGAGGAGGCGGTAGCACCCCGTTTGACTGCCTGGTTGAGCTGATGATCAAGTTGTAGAATAAGCGCATTGCGGACTACCCAAGAGATTCTGCTGCCGTGATACAAGAGGACGCTAGCGTGGACTTGGGCGAATCGAGAAGCGAAGCGATCTTCTTCTCCATTGCGCCTGCTTTCCGAATCATCTGGTTGGGTTCTCCTGTTGTCAAGTTTGAGTCTTCTGAGTCGCAAGCTATGCTTGATCTCATTTGCAGCTAATTGAGATGTCGTAGTAGCCAGCCGAAGGCCGACACCACTTGAATCTGCCGCGTCTTGAGAGGTTGCGTCGATCGGCAGCCAACTTCGAGAAGCGTGAACCTCGCTAGGGTCGACATCCCATCTCTGCGCCTCGATGACCTTTGCATTCTTGCCGTCCGTCTCCTGATTGACCAAAGCAAGCACATAACCCTCACCGTCGTCGCCGTTGCCTGAGGAAGAGTCGTCTTGGCTGCTGCCATCCAAGACTATCGACTCTGGGTACGTACTGAACTCAATAGTCCCTCTGACAACATCGCCCTCTAGATTTACAAACATGCCGACGCCCGGCTCAGTCAGCTTCGTGCCCGTCGTCAAGAGAAACTCGTTAGGCGTTGGGCTGACAATGTTGGGCGGTAGCGGCTTAGCAGGCTCCCGAGGAGCCTCGCCACTTGTACGCGCAGAGTTATCTGCTGATGGACTTTTCATCGGGCTCCCTTCTCTACTTCCAGGGGTGGGAGAGGAGGGAGCAGCCGCCGCTGTCGGGTCTTCTTGGCGTGAAGAGCTCCGCGCAGGCCACGGTGAGCTGCTATCCGGCCGCAAATGCTCTGCCCCGGCACTGAAGTTCCGCTCATGGGCTCGAGACTGACGCTGCGGGCTCGTCGCAGCCGAGAAACTACGGCGGGCAGATTCGTCTCGTGAGCGGGGAGGATTGATCTGTTGTGGCTGTGGCTCTGTCGGCTCGGGTTGGGCGGAGGACGAGATGGGAAAGAGTTCGATCTTCCTCTGATTCACGACATCTAATAAGGAGTAGCCTTGACCGTCTGCTACACATGCCAAGTCATCTCTGCGCTGGACGGCAGACACGCCACCCAACTCAATGTCTCTAATCTTGCGCGCTTCCTCCCCGATCCTGATCAGACGCAGTCGCTGCTTCAAGCAGATGACCACAACTGTCCCTTTTACTTGCGCGCCACTGCCTTCCCGTGCAGCTTCATTGTGATCGATCCCTCCGACCCATAGGCACCCCGGCTGCTTGATCTTGCCTTCGAATGCCGGGCTAAGCTCCGGCAAAGTATAAAAGGTCACGGTGCCATTGCAAAGCACACAAGCTTTGCCCGCGTCCGGCAGAACCAACAGCTGCTTCACACCACGATCTGCGCCTTCCTGCTGGGTGGTATAGGGCGGCTCGAGTTTGGTAGCGAAGATGTAGCCCGGCTGGTCCTCGTCGCCATCGTCGCCGTCGTTCTCGCCTGGGATGGAGACATAATGCAGGACTTCACCCGCGGAGGTGCCAATGTAGAGGTTGCCGTTCCACGCATCGACACACGTAATGTGAGCTACCGTACCATCGTCTTGTGTCCCGAGGGGAACGTCCCGGATGAGGTCGCGGAGGACGTATGGGCCTGGAGGGTCGGCGGGGGGAGGGTCGGGGGCAGCTGCATGGGAGGCAGGTCGCACTTCCATAGCAGCTGTCACGCTTCTGCTATCGTCTCATTGCACTGCGCGACTGTATAATAGTGCAGATCGTACTATGTACCCGGGTACTATGTAGGTTTCGTTGATGTATGTCGTGATGGATCCATCTCCAATGCTGATTCAGCCAGGCAGATGGTGGACGATCCCTCGGCCCCAGCTTGTGCCAGCTCCCTCTCCAGCTCCAGCTTCATGTTACGTAAGGACTGTTAGGTGGTTACTGTGTATTCGACCTCAATGCCATCAGTCGAGACTCTGAAAATTGAGTGAAACGCGCACATTTGGCCACCCGCTCCAGGCAATGCGGCAGCCCCAATAAGGCCCAATCATCTTTCCCGCGAACAACACCATGGACGATACGACGCACGAGCAACAAGCTCACACGGGCGCCCAGTCCTCTACCACCAACGATACTCCCCCAACAGATGCCACCAACCCGCCACTCTCCGAGCCTCAGGATGGTTCCAACAAGTTCCAGCAAGCCATTGCCGCCTGGCGCACCCTAGACCTCTCCACCTTAGTCTCCTCCCTCGACACCACCGCCTCCGACCTCGTCGAACACCAGAAGGATTCGCTCGTGCAACGCAAGGAGCTCGCGCAGAAGACCAAAGACTTCCGCAAGCTCGAGGATGAGAAGAAGCTGGTGGAGATCAAGGATCTCCTCAAGAGCTACCAGGGCTATGTGGACCTGCTCACGAACCATGCCAAGGGCGTACAGGCGGCGTTCATGCAGGTATATAGCCCGCTGAGCGAAGCCCCAGATCCGTATCCGCTGCTTGAGGCTAGCATTGAGAGTCTAGTGACGGCCGAGGAAGTGGTGCCGCGGTTAGAGGGGGAGAACCAGGGCTTGAGAAAGCAGAATGCGAAGTTGAATGCACAGCTCGAAGAGAGTGAGAAGGCTTTGGAGCAGGAGAGGACTAAAAGGGTGGAGGTCGAGCAGGAGCAGGATAGGAAGATTCGGGAGGTAGAAGGCAGCTGGGAGAGGGTTCTGAAGGAGAAGGAGGAGAACTGGACGGCTAAAGAGAAAGCGCTGGAGGAGAAGGCCGAGGGACAGGAGAGGTTGTTGAAAGAGCTAAAGGCGAATTATGAGGTTTCTCAGCGCTTGGAGCGGTCAGGGGGTGAAGAAACACAGGATATGTCGAGAGGGAGCGCGACGCAGGCAGAGCTAGACATTGTGAATTCCGAGTTGGAGAAAGCAAACACAAGGCTTGCGGATCTGGAGACCCGGAACGAGCAGCTAAGAGTAGAGCTGGCACAGTCTGCTGGACAGGCCAACAGTTCGGCGAAGAGCACTGCAGTGGAGGACGATCCAGCGTACATGCGGTTGCGGTCAGAGAATCAGTCCTTACTGCGTAAGCTGGATACTGCGCGATACGACAAGGATAGCGAGAAGAGCAGTATAGAGAGCAAGCTGAGAGGTCTGGAACGCGAGATCAGCTCCCTGAAAGCTGACCGTGACGCCTTACAAGCTCGAGTGCAGAAGTGGAACGACTATGATGAAGTGAAGCGGGAACGCGACATGCTGCGTACTATCGAGTTCTCGACGACAGACGATACAGAAGCTGGCGATGAAGAGCTTCAGAAACAAATCAACGGCAGCGCAGACTCCACTACCAAGAACGGCGAAAGCCTCGAACAGCTCTTACTCACCCGCAACAAGAAACTCAGCAACGACCTCACCGAACTCCGCGTCTCGCAAAATGAGCTGCATCAACGATTCGAGCAGCTACAGGAAGACCTCTCCACCGCCAACATGGACCTTGAGAAGTCCCAAAAGCTTAACGCAACGCTGGAGAACGATCTACAGAAGGCCCAGCAACACGCCTCCAACGCCTTCGAGAACATGTCCGTAGCCGGAACCTGGACCTCCCGACACCCCGCCAAATCAGCCTACGGCAGCACACGCCGCGGCGGAGGCACCTCCCCCACCTCCTCCATCATCGGGGGTTTCGACCCAAACAACACCGGCGTCGGCTCGCCACGCCTAGGCAGCGGGGGCTTAGAATCCCTCCGCGCGGGCTCCGGCGGAGGAGGCGGAGGCGCCGGGCCCGACGGCGGCAACCAAGGCATCCTCCCCATGGTCACGGCGCAACGGGACCGGTTCAAAAAGAAAATCTCCGAGCTCGAAGCCGAACTCCAGAAACAATACACCCTCGTCTCCTCGCTGCGCTCCGAAGTCGCCAGTCTCCAGCGCGACAACCTCAACCTCTACGAGAAAACCCGCTACGTCTCGACCTACAACCGCGCCAGCGGGGCCAGCAGCTACGCCGCGAACCCGAATCCCAGCACGATCCCCATGGGCTCGTCCTCATCCTTAGACGCCACCGTCCCCGCGGCATCCTCGGCTTCCGACCGCTACCGCACAGCCTACGAAGCGAACCTATCCCCCTTCGCGGCGTTCCGGGGCCGCGAGACGCAGCGCGCACTGAAACGCATGAGTCTCCTCGAACGCGCGGTTTTCCAGGTTACCCGCATGGTGCTCGCGACGCGCGCGAGTCGGAATCTGTTCGCGGTGTATTGTGTCGGGCTGCATGTGCTGGTGTTTGTTATGTTGTATTGGATGGGGATGGGGGATTTGGAGAGCAAGGGGGGTGTAGGGGCGGTGACGGCGGCTGGGGCTGGGGCAGCGGCGGGAGGCGCAGGGGGAGGGGGTGGTGCTGGTGGTGGGGTGGGCAGTGGAGGGGATGTAGGGAGCGGTGGGGATTGGCGGCCGGAAGGGTTCCAGGCTGGCGGTGGTGGGGGTGGGTGAAGTTGATAGATGGTTTGAGAAGTTAATCCATCTATGGTTGAATGAAATTCTCAGACGTCTTCCCACTTTGGGGGCAACGGCTCTCTTTCTCTTTTTTTTTTTTTTTTCTTTCCTTTGCCTTTTCTTTGTCTGTCACTTCGAAAGGAGAGAGGATTTGCTTCGGCACATCCGGGTCTGCGTCGTATAGGCATCGCACATCAATTCTTGCACCTTCTCGTAGCATCCGTCGGCAAAATAGGATATCTATCTCGCACGCATCCATCCATCGGAGCAGCGAGCTGTCCGTGAACCACAGCCCAAAGCCTACGTTCTTCCGTCCTTGCCCTTGGATCGGCACGCATTTGAGGATATGGTACAAGGCGCAGGTAATAGCTTAACCCGATGAAGCACCAACATTACGGCGGACCAACGCAGGAGAAGTCCTGTATGATCTCCCGAAAAGAAATCGCAACATGGCCGGAAAATCGGCCACGGGTTCAAGGCTAGCGAGTCTTTGAACCATCCCATTGCCCTCCGATCGAACCAATGTCCTCGAGGTAGGAACAGATGAGACAGCGGTGACTATTTCCAGTGATGAGTCCGAATACCCAGGGGTCTGTAAAAAAAGCTCCGAGAAGCCCCACCAGTCGTATGTGAAAAGAGATGACAGTCTACGTATATTTAGTAGATGAGTATATCTATACATACACGACCCACACACTCCAGCTCAACCCCTCCATCCCTTCCGAACCCCTTCTAACAAACCCAGCTCTTGGAACTGGCAAGCTTCCTCGCTGACGATCTGCGAAAAACACCATCTCACACCCGGAAGACCTGAAGCAGAGCATCATGTAAAATACCGACATTATAATCGATCAACACGCGTTTATCGGCCGAGCTGCCTTTGCCGATGACGCAGAGGAGAGAGAGGTGCCTAGGGGGGGGAAATTCGTCAGCAAAGAAGGATGGGCAAGCAAGTTGTAGATACCTAGAAGGCGGGAGAGGGAAGAAGGAAGGCGGAAATTTAGGGACAGACGTACTCATTGATCTCCCTCGCATAGATATAAGTATCGCCACTCCGATCATACGTGACGATACTTTCCCCGATCTCGGCACCGCCACTCCCTTGCCCCTCATCCAGACTGCTCCCACTCTCGGACGCAGGCCGACTATCAGCAGCAGCCTCCTGGCTATTGTGACGGTGATGCCAGCCGTAGATCTGCTTGATATCGACAATGACATCGACGTAATCGGAGCAGACCTCGTAGTCGCGTAGGAACGTGGGGCTCGCGTCGGTAGCGACGTAGATTTTGCTCATGGTGTCGAAGAGGTAGGCCTTCTGGATGCGGCAGGAGGAGCAGAGTTTGTTGAGTAAGGCTTCCATAGCCGGGAGTTGGGGCAGCAGGCGTTGGACGACTTTGCTCATGGCTTCGAAGACGCTGTGGTCGAAGATGGAGGTCTGGTAGTAGGAGACGGAGCGGTCGCCGTGGTCGAGGTCGCTGAGTTCGTCCTGCACGCGCTGCCGGACTTCGCGGAAGGTCTCGTACTTGTATTCCTCGCTGAGGCCGTCGATCTTGTGGATGAAGACTTCGAAGTTGACGCGCGGGTAGTGCTCGGCGAGGAAGACGGCGGTTTGGATCATCGAGGTGATGCTGCTGAGGTACTCGTCCTGCACGTCGAGGACCCAGATGACGGCTCCGGCGTTGGAGAAGATGGCGTGGTGGTCGAAGTCGGGAGCCGGTGCCGCGGCTGCGGTGGCGTATGATGCTGGGAGTTCGGCGGATTCAAAAGTGATGAAGGATTGCATGCTGGCCGTCTCTATTCTTGAGGTTGGTTCGATGAAGAGGGTGTCGGCTGGTGAGAGTTTCTGAAAGACTACTTTCTGTATTGATGATTTGCCACTCCTGTTACGATTCTTAGCATCGATTCGAGATGAGCTTTAACCGAAGCTTCTGTGGCCGCGCACCTTCTGAGGCCCATAAACAAGAGTTTGGGGCTTCCTTTGCGTCGAGCATACTGTATGCGGTCGCCGTTGGATGCATTGCTACCCTGGCGAATTGCATCGGCTTCGGCTCGTTGCTGATTCTGTATTTGCTGCGTCAACCAATCGTTCTGTCTCGGAGAGCTTTGCGTCGAGGCCGCCGAGCTGGCTGTAGAAAGACTGGAAGGAAACAAAAGCTCGAAAGGGTTGATCTGTGACGCTGGTGTTGGTGCTGGGGACAGTATGTCCTTTGAGAAAAGGGTGTGCATGGTTGATACTACAAGCGATGATTAGATATTGGTCTGAGGTAATAAATTTAGAGTGAGCGACTATAGGAAGATACTGGTTAGGCTATGGCACATAGCTGCAAGCTCTATGCCTTTGTGCCGTAGCCCAGTGTTCTAGAAGAGTGAAGCGCAAACACGCATGAAAAGGCAGGGAGAGGAGGCGAGGGAGGGAGGTTCGAGAGACTTACACAAGAGATCTGATCGAGTTGGCGGTTCCGAGTCACTCAGCTATCCTCCTTTGATCTGTCACATTCTGCGCCAGCCAGCACCCGCGACACCTCAAGCCCAGCCCTTCTCGATAACACTGTCACACGTTCCGAGACGGGCGTCGCAACCTAGGATCTGAGGGGGGGTGGTTCATGATGGGTGGCGTCCGGGGGAGGAAAAGAAAACCAAAAAGGAAGACACGATAGTATCACCGGACATGAAGAATGAGCATCGCTGGCGCCACTGACGAGGCACGGAGCAAAGATCGAATAAGAAAAGGGTTTACTTCCTTACCTCCATCGTAGTAGTAGTGGTAGGCCTGCTCATATCATGGCCGACCTTGCCTGAAGTCGATCCCGCGGATATCGGGCCACAGGTGCTGCGGCTCACCGCCAGTTCCCAGAGGGGGGGCGCGCGGGCAGACACAAGAAAAGCAGCTTCTCGATTTGGCCCCCCGGACTGAACGTCCCTTTGGTTGGATCTTCTCCGCCCAACTAGGGGGTGAGAGGGTTGGGCTGGCTGAAGATTTGCCGTAGGGACAATCTGGAAGATCGGCTGCTATGCGAGTCGCGGTCAGGCAGTAGTGATAGCCGTATCGCGGGCCAGGGGTCGTTTGATACCTGGGCTGTCCGGTCCGTCCGTCCAGTAGGAGGTAGGGGCTGGCGACGGAACCGCAAGATTGGGCTGCGACGAGCCGCGTCCTTTGCAAGTCTCAGTAGTGGTGCGACAGGACAGCACGGGCGGTCGGGTGTTGCTCAGTGCCACCACTTCTGAGACAGCGATAGGGAGCTGAAAGCAGAACGAGTCGTGTAAGCGGTTAAGTTTGCGTTATGGTTGTTTTTCTAGCCAAAAAGAAGAAGCAGAGGATCCTAGGTACGTAGTAGGGTTGAAGCGGCCTTTCGAAGCTGGAGTAGTGGGGATGTCAAGAACGCATGCTTCATCGATGAAACCTTACTCACTTTTGACCACTCAAAAACTGAAACACAAGCGCAAGAATAACCGCATTTCTGATAAGCAGATTCCTACCCAACTATCTACTACTGGAAAAGAACTTGGCTAGTACCTACTTGCGTCAAAATGTATAGTGATTGGTATTTAGCCCCTCATGACCCGTCTTCCTACACTAGCTTTACCAAAAAGGAAAAATGCCTACCACACTTCTTCCCTTCACACCGCCGCAAGACGCCCTCAAAAAGGAGGGGATGATAAAGCTCCTTTTTGACACAGCCGAAGGCGAAGGGGAAGAAGGCAAGAAAGATGATCGTGTCCTTCGTCTTATGTGTGCGCCTAAGTGCATGTGGCTGATTTTCCATGCGGGCGGCCATACATCTATCCAATATTCTTTCCCATCACCTCGTTCGTGGGCTCCAACATTACTCGTTCATGAAGGTCTCTCTCTCTTTCTCTGTCATCTGCACAAACGCTGTGTCTAACATGTCGGAAGGACTGCTTTCGCTATCTACTGACGTTAATCATTTACCTAAATCTCGCGGAGCACCTGCCCATCACTTCGCCCTGGCACACCAGCTCGGCGTTGAATTCGGATCCGTCGAGCGTCAGGTAGATGTCGAAGTACACCCGGTAGAAAGTTCCCTGTGGGGTGTCCATGCGCTCAAAGTCCTTCTCGAGGTTCTTGCGGCTCAGATCAGACGTGAGAGTGACGACCTCCTTGATACGCGGGTCTTTCGTGTACTCCGGGCATACGTCTTCGTCGCAGGCATAGAGCACATCTTCATACATGAGAGTTGCACCCGGTGCCACCTGCCGGAAGAAGGATACCTTGACTGGCTCTCCGATCTTGACTCGCTGGCCCTTTTGCACGAAGATCTGGCGAGTGTATTTGCACCGGTCGCGACCGTCGAGAGATGGGACACGGTATTGCTCTGGGTGGTGGCCTTCCTTAAAGGGCTGGAGAGTGGCCATGAGGTAGTGTCTTCGTGCGACACGCGAAGTGATGACACGCTCGGTGATACCAGCTGTAACAGCACCCTTCACAATCGCAGCGACAGAGTCCATGGGCCGTACAACTTTGTTCTGGAACTGCGGTGGCACATGGAGCTTGATCTGTTGGAAGAGATACTCGGAAGCACCAAATCCACCAACAACCAAAACGTTCTGTCGAATATTAGTTCATGCCGAACAACATCACGCACCCTATCGGACGACTCACCTGCAGCATTCTGTTCTGTGCCTGAATAGCAATGATCTGGTTTCTAACCAGCTCCAGGATCCTGTTGACCACAGGCTCAAAGCATTGCAAGATCTCCTCGTTTGTAAAAGTCATGTAACCCTCTTCAATGCCGGCTTCGGGGAATTCTGCCTCGATGCCAACATCCACAGCCCACTTCTGCCCGTTGTTCCTGAAGTCCGCCTTTATCCTGTTTTCAAAGTCCATGATGCACTTGGCATATACCTTGCCCGCCGTCTTTGAGCCATCCGGTAGCTTCATCTTGCGAATCTTCGCTCGTAAGATGTTGGAGAAGTTGCGATTCAGTGCCGTAGATCCACACGAGTCGCCGGATCCTGCTGTGCACTCGGCGACCGTGAACGGCGACTCCTCTTCGACTTCGTACGCAATCAAATCGACAGTACCGCCGCCACAATCGACAATGAGGATCGCATCGTGTACTTTCAAATTCAGAAGACCAGTCTTTGCGCAGAACATTGCTGCTGCTTCCGGCTCGCTGATCAACGTTAGGCGGTTGTCGTTCTCGTCCCTCAAGAAGCCCGCCTGGATGGCCGCCGCTCGCGTGGCTGCCTTGCCTGCATCGTTCCAAATAGCTGGCACAGTCAAGAAGTATCGGATGTTCCGCTCCTCTCGATTGAACACCTCGCCCAGAGATTTCTGCAACTGGTTTCGCATCGCTTGCCGTAATTTGAAGAGGTAGTCCGCAGCGACATCGATCTCGGACTTGCCCGGCGGAAGCGGGGGCAGGTTGATCGGATCTATGTAAGTGTTTCCACTGAGCATGAGCTGTAGCTTGAACCACTCAACTTTTTGAACGCCAGGCTTTGGATAACCAGTTGGCGCAAGAGCTTCGGCGATGTCGGGACCCCAACCAACCACTTGTTGGTGTTGATCATAGTAGAGGACCGTCGGGATCTGCATACGATGTCAGTACGCGAATGCGCGGCTTGGTCATGAAGCTGCCAACCTTTTGCTTTGTCTGTGTGCCGGCTCCGGGCCATTCGACTATGATGTCTTCCTTGGCTTCGGTGTTTGTCGCAAACGCGAATGCGACGCCTGAGAAGGTCGTACCCTGTTCCTCGTCAGTTCAAGCCGTCCGGGCCGTGGACACACAGGTGACCTACAAAGTCAATGCCAACTATGAGTTGCGCTTTGCTACGGTTGCTACCCTCAACCTCTGCCAGTCTGTTCTGGTAGGCCGGGTGGCCGCCCATCTGGGGCGCACCGTACCCGTATCCTTGCTGCTGCATCGGGTAGCTCGGCGGTGCTGGTTGCTGGTACATCTGCTGCTGGTGAGGCGGCGCATACGAGTGACCGCCGCCAGTGTTGATGGGTGGGGGAGGCAGTGGGCTTGTTGGGCGGCCCTGACCCGGATGAGGTGCGCCGAGATTACCGGTGCCGGTGTTAGCGTATTGGTATGAGGGCGGTCGGCCCAATGGCTGCTGCGGATTCATGCCGGACTGGAGAGATGTGGTCGAGGCCGAGGGGCCCTGGGGAGCTTGTGAGGCAGTCGGCTGCGACGACGCGGGCGGGGGAATTCCGGTTGAGGAGGCTGCCGAGGAAGCGACACCGTTGGTGGGTGCGGCGGCGGCGGCGGCGGGGGTGGTGGTAGCGGTGGTGGTGGAACCGGAGTTGGGGGGCGCGAGGTTGCTCGAGCTCGGGTTGGAGGAAGAGTTCTGGGAGGTGGTGCTTTGGTTGCTTGCCCTGCGTGTCGAGCCTCCTACTAGTTTGCGGAAGCGCTGGTTCATTGAGGACATGGAAACATCGCCCGCTCACAGCGCCCGAGTGCACCTGAAACGGCGGAAGCGAAGGCCTCACGCTGACCCGATGGGGGGAAGGGTGGCAGAGGAGGCAAGCAGCACAGACAGACAGACAGACAAGTCAGGTCCAGTCGCCGGTGGAGTGTACAGAGGTGCGATAGGCAGGAGGGCGGCAGATGGCGGTTTCGGCGAAGCTGCAAGTGCGTTGGGTGTGTACAGTAGGTGGGCAAGGTACAGTAGTAGGTATGTGGTGTGCAGCAGTCACAACCCAGCCAGATTGGCAAGCGCTGGTCCCTCTCGCTCTCTCTCTCGCTCGCTCGCCCGCTCGCCCACTCGCAGGCTGAGACGCCCAAGGCGGTAAGGTCAGAGGGAGAGATCCGCAGCGGCAGCAGCGGGGCTCAGCCGAGCACCCACGCTAGTCCCTCATTCGACGTCCGCGACTGGCTTGGCCCTGGCTGTCCGCTGCCGAACCGGGCAAAGTGCGCAGCGCGACTCGTCTGATTTCGATGTTTTCACCTGTCCTGGTCTGCATTCATACCTAGGTAATATTAATACGACGCCCCCCCATTTCCGCCGGACGCATAACGTGAACTCTCCATGCCTCAACGCCGAAGAAGCGCGGCCCTCAGCTGCATCTGACAAAGAAGCCCGAGCTGACTCGACCCAACCGCCGACCATGCCCCGCCGCAGCACTCTTCAATGGCTGTGCTGACACGCGCCATCAGTTCACCCAGAAAGCCAGTCCGCTGGACCGCTGCCCAGACACCCCCGGCTACATCCCCGCCAAGCATTGTCCTGCCAGGCAAATTGGTGGCGCTGCATCTCCTCAGACCCGATATATCGATGCCTTTCGCTTCAATTACTGACTCCGAGCGGGCGGCATTGGAGCAGCTGACCGGTTGCAATGAAGGACGTCAAGTCTACCATGTAGCTGACCGGTCAGCCGACTGACCAATCAGATAGCTGCATCGTGAGAGGCCCAATATGTCGCTGAGCGCTGCCGATTGCTGGACCCGAGCAACCGGATAGCGCATCATCAATCTAGGCGCTCAATCGCTGGTCGCGCTGCTAAACACACTACAGGACCTTACCAACCGTTACTACTACTTACTATCTTCTGCTCGTGATTTCGTGCGTCACTGCCCAACCTATTTTCATATGCTTGGTCACACAACTAGAATACCTTGTATCTAAGTTTATGTGCCGAATTGCTTGGTCACTAGCTAGGTCGTGGTCCCCATATCCGCCTAAGCATCACACTAGGAGATGCTGCAGAAAATCGGGTACAAGTGCGCATTGGGTTCCGGGTACGACATGCGAGATGAGAGGTATCCCAAGGACAGCATATAGGCAGAAGCCGACACGCAGGAGATTTTTTGAAAATGGAAGGAAGGAGAAAAAAAAAAAAACAAAAAAAAACGGAAGAAAAAGAAAAGGAAAAAGGTCCACAATGAGGATCTGTCCCTAAAATGATCAGGCAACCTACCACACCACGTCTCTAATTAATAATGTAGAAACTCACCAGACCCCCTTTACATCTTATCAAAGACCTTAGTCCCCGTCCACCCTTCCTGCGGATGCGCATGGAACCGCCTATCCTCCCTAGCAATCTTCTCACTCATGAAATCCCCCTCCTCGCCATCATACAACACGCTCTTCTCCGCTTCGGCCCCATGCAACATATCGAAACTCTCGCCGCTCGAACTTGCACCGCCAGGGCTGTCCGCCCGACTCGCGATATCGCTAGGCGGGAGATCGATCGTGTCGCCCGTGCCACTTACAGCACCAGTCGGCATCGACGAAGAAGCAGGAGTAGACGACAAGGTCCCGCGCCAGAGCTGACATGTCCCCGGCCGCGCAGCCGTGCGTTCCTCCTCTCGTTCGAGGAGCTCGAATGCGGACTTCCCAGTTGCTGCGATGCCCAGTGCCTGGCTATGCCATTCGCCTAGGAACATGCCCTCGGGGTCCGCTTCGTTGCGGATCTTGACCCACTGGCGCAGACGATCGCCAAAGGCCGTTTGCATGTAGGTCGAGGGCGTGAATTGCCAGTTCTTCGCGTAGTGGGGTTTGGCGCCCATTTCGCGCATCAGCCACTCGAAGGCTTCGTAGTACCGGTCCTTGCACGGTGGGTCTTGGAGGTAGGCCCGGTAGAGTGTGGCGTTGAGGTAGAGAGTCGGTCCTTGATCGTTCGTGTTGTCTAGGTAGGGACGAGGGGTGTCGCGGTAGGTGGTGTCGCTCACGCGGACTTCGATGGGACAGTGCACGTAGAGGCCCTTGTTGGAGAAAGGAATTCCTCCGCCGTTTGGTTCCCGATTGATCCAATCGCTCAGCCTTGTGATTGCCTCTGGACCTTTGGAAAGCGGGAGTGCCCATTCGTTCACAAACTGGCTGTAGAGGCAGTTCATAAGCAAACCGGTCTTGAGTGGCTCAACTGCAGACGTGGTCCGGCCGGTGCTGAACCCATACTGCATGCCGAATACGAACCATTCCACCCACGGCAGGATCTGAGGGACATAGTTCGACAGCCAGAGGAGGTTGTGATAAGTATGGAAGCCCACGCTGCCACCGTACCAGCTACTCTCCGCCTGGCGCTCCGGCTTCTCGGTCTTCTCAGCCGACCAGACAATCGCGCGCTTCATATACGGCATCCACCAGACCCTCGTGAACTCCTTTTGCGTCCAAAGATCCTTATTCCACGTCTCCAAAACCTTGCCTAGGGGCTCCAGAGTCTGCGTCCACTCAATATTACAAGCCTCCGTCATCTGATACTCGACCTCAACAATAATCCCCAGCGCCCCAAGACTGACCAACGCAGCCCTAAACAGCTCCGGGTTCTGCTCCGCCGAGCACCTAACCGCCTGCCCATTCGCCAGCACGACGCGCAAACTCCTGACATTCTCACTCATAAGCCCATGCCTGAGCGAACTCCCATGCGTCGCCGTCGCAATGGCGCCCACAACACTCTGCTCATTAATACTCCCCAGATTCGGCATCGTCAACCCCTGCTCGTTCGCGCGGTCGTTCAAATCCCGTATTCGGATTCCACCCTGCACCAGCATCGTCTTCCTCTGCCGGTCCGTCTTCAGCACCGCGCTGTACTCGTCCAGATTCACCATCCACTGGCTCGTGCAGGTGATGATGCTGGGGCTGTGGCCGCAGCCGACGACGACGATGCGGCGCCGGCATCGTCGCGCCAGCGTGACGATCTTCTGGATCTCTTCGAGCGTGCGCGGGGTCAGGTACAGCTCGGGCTGGCATTTGAAGGTCTTGGCCCAGGTGTAGTGGGTGTGTGTGGTGCTGGCGCGGAAGGGGACGGTGGGGTCCGTTTTCGCGAGTTCCTGCTGGATGTGGTCCATCTTTACGGCGGGTGTTGTTGCTGCGGATACTCTTGTTGCGGCTTTGAGGATTTCGGCGCAAGGGACTTTTTAAGACCACGGGACTTTTTTCTTTCCTTTCGAGCCTGGTAAGGCTTCAAGGGTCAATAGCGTGAATTAAGAGGCAGATGGAGTTTGCTCAGCCGCAGCTATTGCAGATCGAGAACCAGGTGATTCTCATGGCGCTGGGGGAAGAATGCAGTGGTGAACGGCTGCACTCGTGCGTTTTTGTCGCATGGAATCGCGAGTCCAGCGCGGCCGACCAAGATCTGCGCTAGAGCGGGGGCTGAGGTCATGGACATCTTGACGCCATCGCACTTTGATTTGTTCGCGCCCCCAAATTGTTCGAATTTAGGGGATGCCTACCTAGGTAGGTACTGTAGCATCCAACATTGAGCATAAACTAACGACATAATGCGTATAGTATGCGGTGTTTTCAACAAACATGTCTTAACTTAGACATATCTGACATGCGATCGTAGCTTTCACCCCAGTCGCCCGTGGTAGAAATACTGCACACATCTGTTGAAGCTGTTTTGCACATAGATGCTTCAACCCAAAAGGGGGGAAATGAACGCTTGCGTGAAGTTGCTCTTCGAGTCCATTCATGTATTCCAGGCGGCACACTCTGAGACGTCGCAGGTCTTCTATGCAGCAGAAGGGCATAATAATCTAAAGGTGCCTTCCTTCACTCGAAGCACGTTCGCAGTTTTTGCATCCAGGACAGTATCGCCTGGATGCATTTTGGGGGCAAGTAGGTTCCCTAGTGACCTTCCGTCCAGTGCATAGTCATGCTTGCTTCGGCCAGAGCAGATCTGGACGCTTATAGGTAGTCAAAATGGAAATGGATAAGGATGCCGAAAGGCATATCAAGCTGAAATGACTGTGCCCTCGCAATCAATAATTTGGAGGTGAACGATGCTTTGCCGCCGCTACAGAATCTGCATATCTGTAGTAATCTACCCATGTGGATATCATCTCATGCTCTTCCCGTCCGCAATATCATGTGCGCCGTAGAAACCTTTCGTATGCAGTCAAAGCAACTCCTGTCCTCCTTTCGTCGTTCATCATCTAGTCACCACCACCAACAGCGCGAGCTGCACATATTTGTTAGCCCAGTTCTGCTTAACTGCTGTCGGATCACGTAAGGGTGAACTTACTGTAGATGTTCAGCGCGTTGTGGCTGACGACCTTCCTGATCACACCCTTCTCCTCGAGCTCGGACAGCGCTTTTCTCGCGAGCGAGCCGTTGATTTTCAAGCGGTCGACGAGCACGGCGACGGTGATGAGGCGGTATGACTGAACGTCCTTGTTCAGACGCTCGTTGGTCTGCTTGTCGAGGACAACGGCATGCTGTGCCTTGTCCTTAACTGTAACGCGGAGAGCCTGTTAGCAAATGCTTGCAGAGCAGAGCCGCATAGATTTTGAATTCAAGTGTGGTGGGAGCCGATTCAAGGTGCGTCTTTTGTAGGTGCATGTCGTCGGCGGTGAGGGAGGTGATGTGTCGACTCTGCAAAGCGTGCGATGGGGAGATTGTCCATACCCTTGCCCTTGGACCACTTCTTCTTTCCTTTCTTCGCTCCTGCCGCTGCTGGCGCCATTTTGTCAGATATGCGATGGGCGATGGAGGAGACTCGGTCAGCGAGGTTGAAGTTCTTCAAGGTCAACCCAATTCAGCGAGTGCGGGCTTGGCGCGGGGGCTGACATAGCTTGTGCCTCAGGCATCTTAGCCGATGACTGGACCCGCCCGGCGCTGCGACTCCTTCGCCTCGGGCGGCTGTTGGTGGGCGCGTTGGCAATTTGGGCGAGTATTCAGTACAAGTCATGTAGTAACAGCAACTACCCAAAGTGACAACTCGCGTTTCGTGCTTAGAATAGCATTGCAAAGGGACGCTCTGAAAGCAATGCCAGCCGGGCCCCAGCATAGCTAATCGAGAATGTACCACCTGTTCAAGTCTCTTTATCTCCATGCCACCTCGAAAGAAGAATACTCCATCCTCGTCCTCGGTCTAGACGGCGCCGGAAAGACTACGTTCCTAGAGCAGATAAAAGCTCTCTACAATGCCCACCATGAGCCTAACCTTAAGACCGTCCCCACTGTTGGCCAGAATGTCAGCTTGATCGACCTTCCGGACTGCTATCTCAAAGTTTGGGACGTAGGCGGCCAGCACAGTCTAAGAGGCTTATGGCAGAGTTACTACAGCAGTGCTCATGCGATTGTTTTTGTTGTCGACAGCACCGATATTGGCGATGCAGACGTGAACAAACTGAATGCGTCTAGTGCCTCGTCACCTACAGCCGGGCAGGAAGAAGAGGGAAGACTGGGCGAATGCAAGCTTGTCCTGGAGGACGTATTGGAGAACGAAGAGACTGAAGGTGTGCCAGTGCTGGTACTGGCGAACAAGCAGGACAGAGAGGATTGTGTCGAGGTGGTGAAGATCAAGGAAGGACTTGTTCGGAAGGTATTTGAGGGCGAAAAGGGAAGCAATGTGCGGGACAGCAGAGTCTTGCCTATGAGTGCACTATCTGGCACCGGTGTGAGGGAGGCAGTGGAGTGGCTCTGCAGTCGCGTGAGGTGGAACAAGGAAGGGAGGCCGCCGGTCATGAGATGAAAAATCCACGACGGGTGCTACACTTATTCGTCTGGCTTGACCTCGAGGCGTCGCCGACACTCCAAGCCAAACCTGGGCAAGAAAACAATTTGTTTGAAATCATTAGACGTGTTCCTCATCTCGAGGCAAAGCCGCTACCATTCGAGCTCCCAATCCCCACAAACGCACCACGACTACAGATGCTATCGAATGAAGCAGGAGCAAGCAGTGCCGTCAATTCAAGGCGGGCTTGATCTCGCGTCGCACAAAGCAATCACTGCGCTGTCTTCAGGGCAAGGTTGCTCTCCGGAAGCACCACTCCCAATATCAGGGCAGATAATAAGTCGAAGTGCATTGACTCATCGGTCAGGTGCACCACGGTTTCTGGAAACCGCCACGCCGTGAAGTACCACGGAAAGCATGAAACCTGTAGACATCACAGCCCGGCTCAAGATTCTTGTTCAGTCGAAGATGGGAACATGACATCCCTCGCCCTCAGAGCTGAACTTGGAAGTCGTTAATTTGCAAAAGGCTATGATGCGGATTCGACGTCAGTTTAACGGTGCCTGAGAGGGCTGGACACACCCGTCTTGAACCGAATCTTCATACCACTGTATCTGGAGTTTGCTACGCAAGCCGCTGCCATTTTGATCATATGTAGTACTTGCAACAGGGAGTACTACCTAAAGCATATGCACCGTATCAGGGCTCATTTAGCCAACTTTGACCAGGTTGTGAGCCTAACTCTCCTTCCTTCTCATCCTCGCCTTGCTGCAGTTCACTATATGGGTATTACTGCTTGATCGCCCGAACTAGCCAGCATAACCAGTCTAGCTTCTGTAATCCGCCACGATCATTTGTACGCAACAAGGACAATTCCGTGTTACCTAGTTCCTATGATTTGTTTACGACGGTCCATGAGGCAAGGCCGGCTTATTTTCGGCCATTTCGAACCTGTCCGGCCAAAGAACATACAGTTTCGACTACACGTGGTGAGGCTTTTCACCTTCCGTATGTAGTTATAGTGCAGGCTATGTCGACCATACAAATGTCTTGACACTAGCTCTGAATGAGCGTCGACTTGCAGGCTAAAATTTCCAAGCTTTACAAGCTGTCTTGCATCGTGGACAACGCCCGGCGTGCTATTGGCCAGAAAACCATAGCACTCGCGGGTCTCCATGGAGGACCCATCACCGTCGATGACATACTGACAACCGAACGGAAATGTTTGTCGCTGATCTACGTCCTCAGCAGGATTCAATGCTTTTAAAGTTGGCCATTCCAGGCCGCAAAGCCTTCTGCTCTCTTTCCATCAATGATCTAGCCGATCACTTGCTGTGTCCCCGACATGAAGTGCTCTTTGCTTAGCACTTTTTCTCTCGCAGCAGCCGCAGGGGCGAGCTGGACCAGGAATCTGAATTATCGCAGCCCTTCGGAGTTTCATCCGTCTCTTGGGATTTCTCTGCACAAAGTAAACAAGAGGAACACCCCAGAGAAACAGTTCGAGCCCAGCCAGCTAAATGCACGACTGTCCCGATTCTCCAGTTGCATGCTTCGAGATTGAACTGACTATATCGGCAGTTCACCCACGGCGTTGCGAGTGGTGATCCCTATGCTGATTCCGTGATCCTCTGGACTCGCGCCTCGCCAATCCAGGGCAACGTCGCCAGCAATGCTTCAGTTAGAGGCTATGTACCTCTCTACAACCACGGCGGCGTTGACGTCTCCACTGCACCCGTCTGCGTCGAATTCAAGGTGGCACGAACGGCAGACTTCTCAGAAGTCGAAAGCAGTGGCACCGCATACACATCCTCTGACATTGATTACACTGTGAAGGTCGAAGCTGCCAACTTGACGGCATATACAAGATACTTCTACCAGTTCAACATTTGCGGCTCTAACAACACCAGCCCTCTAGGTCGGACGAAGACCACTCCCGCAGAGACAGACTATGCTGCTGAAGTGGGCATTGCAGTATACAGCTGCAGTAACTACCCCTTTGGTTTTTTCAATGCGTACGGCAATCCTGTTCGCAAAGACAGCGTGGAATATGTCATCCATCTGGGAGATTACATCTACGAGTACGCTGGGAACGGTGATTACGGCTATGGCCAGGCAATCGACCGGGTACCTCGGCCTGAGAAGGTAATCTACACCTTATCAGACTATAGACAGAGGTTTGCCACGTACAGAGAAGATCTTGATCTTTTATTGTCCCACCAAAACTTCCCATGGTAGGTTGCTAAACATGCGTACTTTGCAGAAGATTGTGTCACGTATCATCACTGATGACTTTCAGGATACCTGTTTGGGATGACCATGAGGTTGCAGACAATACGTATCGCGATGGTGAGGCTGAGCTGAACAATACCGAAGCCAGCTTCGTTTCCGATGGTGGTGTGTCCGTTGACCAGCGCAAGATGAATGCAGTCCGGGCTTACTTCGAGTGGCTACCAATTCGTCAAGTGGAGATGGACGACAACCTACGAGTGTGGCGCTCATTCTCATTTGGATCGCTCTTCGATCTTGTCATGCTCGACACAAGACAGTACGATCGTTCCATTACCGACCTCTATTGGAACACAGACTACATCCACACCATCTCCAACGACGCTGGTAGGACTTTGATGGGCAGTAGACAAGAGAATTGGTTCTACAACCAGCTGAGCGCTTCCGCTAACCGTGGAGCGAGGTGGCGCGTCATCGGCTCCCAGATCGTCTTCTCGAGGGTCAACGAATCAATGGCTTTGGGCAATGTCAATCCACTCAATTACGATGCTTGGGATGGCTACCAAGCCAATCGTAATCGTACGTTAAACCATCTGTACCAGAACAATATTGGCAACAATATCATGCTGGCCGGTGACAGCCACGCCTCCTGGGTTTCAGATCTTGTTTGGCTTGACCATGCGAGTAAGGCAAACCCCGACCTGAGAATCCCATAACGCGCTAATATATGCCATCGCAGACTACTCTTCTGAGACAGGAGCTGGATCTATCGGAGTCGAGTTCGGCGGCTCTGCCGTTTCGTCTCCTTGCCCATGGGGTCAGAACATCACTATAGATCAAGCCAACAATTACTCTGACTGGCTAGAAGCCGCCAATCCAGAGCTTCATTGGAACGACCTCTACTACCGCGGCTATTACGAGCTGCACATCGGATACGACAGCGCGAATGCCAGTTTCTTTGGCATGCCGACTATAGTGACACGCAATCCGTACGAAATCTCCCTGGCAAACTTCACGGTGATCAGTGGCGAGAATAAGTTGAGTCGGCCGATTAGTGATGGTGTTGCGGAGGCTGGGAGCTTGAAAGACGGTATGGTCGTGCAGACTAATATGACCAATAATACTGAGACCGGCATGTATTTCATCAGTCATGCTGGACTGGAGGATATCTAGACAGATAGAGAAGCTTGCCAAGACGAAATGGACATACCATCAACTCTGTGCCCGCTCCCTTACCTGCGTGGTCATACTCTGCGAATGTCGTGCAATTGTGGGATGGAGTAAGCGAGGAACAGTGTCTTTGCTCTACGCAATGAAGGCCCAATTTCTGGATGATTGGCACGTGATTGTCAAGCTTTCGCGCTAGATTCGCGTTACCGCGACGCGGGGCAAATGCGACGTCCTCTTGCCCTACAATATAGGCATCGTCGGAGTCGCTTTCATCCAGGTAACTCAGCAGACATGCCACCGAAAAGAACCTTAACCAAAGGCAAAGAGCCCAAGGAAACAGTCGTCTATGCGGCATCCAAACGCAAAGCACCTCCATTCAAGCCACAGCGACCTGGCAAGCTGCCTCGGGCAACATCAGAGTCTGAAAGTTCTGGCAAAGCGACAACAAGCCAAAGGGACTCAAGGCCGCAGATAATAGATGACGAAGAAGAAGAGGAGGAAGGAGAGAATGAGAAAGATAGAGTGGAATCAGCAAAGCCTCATGCAGTAGCAGGCGAAAACGATAGCAATGACTCTGGAGACTCCGAAGAGGAGCTCGCAGCCGACCCACTAGCCGTTAAATCAAAGACGAAGCCAACTGCTAGATCAATACCTCCGCCCAAACCGGCGCCCGCTGCGAGTAAACGCAAGAAACCAACACGCCCAAAATCTCCCGTTCCTATCTCCGATGACAATCCTTCTCCTCGCTCCTCTCCCCCAGCCGGCGGAGAGCAACCTCCAGCCCCTTCGCAGTCCTCAGAAACACCCGGTGTACCCCAGAATCTCCTTGTACGGCTCTTGCATGAGAATCTCTGGGATAAGAAGACGCAGATCGACAAGAATGCAATACAAGTGCTGGACAAGTACATCGAAGTGTTTGTTCGGGAGGCGATTGCGAGGACGTCGCTTTCGAAGCAGGAGAGGGCGGCAAGCGGCGAGATATTGGCCGACGATGCGCGGTGGCTTGAGCTTGAGGATCTCGAGAGGGTGGCGCCGGGGCTTGTGTTGGATTTTTGATGGGCTGGACCCGAACTTCGTAGAGAGGTCTTGGCTCTGAAGCCGTTCTAGTGAGCGGGCGTTACACAAGTCTGGATGGGCACTCGGTGGATAGATGTTTTACTCCGCGCTTTGAGTAGGGCGACTATCGCTTTGCTTGCCTGCTCTTTCGTTGTTTCTTCAATTGCTTTTTCAGGTCCGTTGGTGCTGCATCCGATCCGCTTTGCCGTTTCCTAGCTTCTAGTATGTTCTGTCGTCCGCTAACGATGGGGCGTGTGCTCTTCTCTACCCGTCCCTTTTTGACTCTACTCGTGCTTGTCTTGGAGTCGGACTGCCTGCTGTCAACCTTTTCCGCAACCTTTCCAACCTTCAGCGCACCGCCAGTCTTCCCGCCTCCCTCCTGAGAACCCAAAGCTGCCCTTTTCCTTGCTCGCCGTGCTTTCTCTTTCTGGTTGCGTCTTTGGTTTGCCATGAGCTGTTCCCATGGAACATTCTTTAGACTGCGTTGCGCGGGCTCGGATGTCGATGACAGCAAATGCTCCGGAAGGAAAGGTTTCGGCTCCTGTGCTAAATCTTCATCGTCTTCAGACCCTTCTGTGTGGTACTCTTCCAACTCCTCATCGTCGCCGTCTTCATCATCCTCTGATCCTTCGGTATGGAACTCTTCCTCTGCCTCGTCTAAATCGCTGTCAGAATGCACATCTTCCAATGATGCTTTCGAAGTCCTAGCGGGCTCTTCAGGTATCCGTGGCGCCATTTTCACTGGATGGTATTCCTTAAAACCGTAAATTCGGAAATGCGCATGTGAAAGCTTTCGCGGGGTCCGTGCTCCGACCTGTTGTTTGCGGAGACTGTTGACATCCCGCGTTTCCTGCGCGCCGAAATGCGTCTGAATGCGCCGGCGACTGCCACACTTGGTCAACACACACGAGATATTCATACCATGGCGACATCACATCAGATACAGAATGCGCTGCTAACGGAGCACTTCCGATATACACCTCTTGTAAGTTGAACCTTTGCGACGTGCTGGGCATTGCTGAACATCGCTGGAGACTTTACTCGACGACATAATCAACACCGTCAACGAACTCGTCTTTCGCGCAATCAATGCTATAGACGAAGGTCTATCCTCTGCACCACCCGAAGTTCTTGGATTCCGCCTCCAGCAAGACTGCGCCGCTAGTCTACCAAATGAAGAAAGCAGAAAGGATGCCCTACTCGAAGTGAAGCAAAACGAGATCGATAATGGCATAGTCCAGCTCGAGAGCTTACTGAATGCGACGGTCGACAAGGACTTTGACAAATTCGAAATCTACACGCTGCGAAACATCCTCGCAGTAGGACATGGAGAAGAGGCAAGAGATCTAGCGAGCTGGGTACAGCTGGAGCATTACAGGAACCTAGATTTGACTGGCAGTAAGGAAGCACCGAAGCCGGAGGAAGTACAGCTGCAAAGAAGGAAATTGCAAGAATCGCGAAAACTGAACATTATGCTCAAAGCGGAGGAGGCGAGGAATACAGCAATGCTACAACAACTCCGCAGTATGACAGGCGTCAAGAGCGAGGAGAGTGGAGAAGCCGCGGCGTCAAGCTCACCCTTCGCTTTCCTGACCTCATCCCAACATACCTCGACGTCGTCCTCCTCTCAGCCCCTCACGCAGAATGTGCAGTACGCGCTTTCGCATCTCCCTGCGCTCCGCCAGCACCTCGCACAGCTTAAGGAGTCGCTCCACGTCCTACCGAACGCACGGCATACTCGGGAAGATGACGAGTCGAAGGAAGCCAAGCGGAGACGGTACTTGGACACGCAGGCCCAGGCAGCGATGGATCGAAAAGGAGTCGTGGCCGACGAAGCAACTCGAGCCGCAGCCAACGCTGGCCGGAGAGTAGGCAGAGAGGAAGTGGAGGGGCTGGAGGCCGTCGCGCAAGCCCTTGGTGGTGCTGATGAGGAAACAGGCCTCAACAACCAAGCAGGGGAACAATGAGTGACGTCGAAGTCTTTGAATCTGAGCGTGGCGTTCGGCGTTGATTTGTCCATGTGAGCTGGCAGCTAAATCACCTCCAGAAGGGCATCATATACCCTTTGAATGAGCTTTTATCATAACGAGGAAACTGCTGAGGGCGCACCTGGAAAGACACGAAGCACGATGTGTACGCAAAAGCATCTCAACCCTTATGCTAGAATCCTGCACCTGGAACGGGCAGCAAGCCTGCTCCTGAGAACGCCATTCGCTCGTCGCAGTTTCTTTTTATCCCAGCCATGAAGCCAAAGGATTCCAAACTCACGCTCTTACCGCCGATATGCAATTTCAACTCTCAAGACGCCAGACAATGTCGTCCTCATTCCCCATCCGAGACACAGACCGTGTAAAGGGGAAAAGAGCTAGCGAGGAGAAAATTATCCGTCTTACAATTTCCTGCCTGCCCTGATCCTCTCCTCATACGCTATCCAACCCTGCTTGCGGTACTCCAAAGCCGCCTTCTGCCTATCCTCCGCCTTCAGCACGCCACGGCCCACAATGATAATGTCAGTCCCGCCTTCTCCGACCACCTTGCGGGGGGTGTTGTACTGTTGGCCCATTGCATCTCCGCCGGCGCTCAGCTGCACGCCGGGCGTCATGGTGATGAAGTTATCGCCTTCCTTTTCGTTCAGGCCGCGCTGCGCGATGAAGCCCATGACGAACTCTTGGTTCTGGCGGGCGTTGTCGACGCATGCTTGCGTGTACTCCGGGGTGAAAAGGTTGCCTGCTGAGCTCATCTGGGCGAGCAGGAGCAGGGCCCGATGGAATGGCGGAGGGCCTAGTTCAGCTAGCTGGGCAGCCGCATTCTCCGCTCCATCCTCGGAGCTGGAGCTGCGCGCGAAACTGGGCCGGAGAGAGGGCTGGGGACTGATAGCTTCGGTCTTTGTGCTGATGGTAGTGCTGACTGATACTACGGAATGCTTTCTGCTTTTGCGGTCGTCGTCGTCATCTTCTTCAACCTCCGATTGCTCTGCGGGTCCGTCATCATCGTCGCCAGCGGTAGACTCGTCATCCTGGGCGCTGTCTACAAGGGATATTGCGGGGCTAGCGGAGATGTCGGTCGAGACGGATGTGTTGTGTGCTGCGATGGCCTTCTGGGCTGCTTCAGACAAGGCCGTAATGATCGCTGGGCCTGGGAAAAGTGCAGCGTTGACGATGGGGGCCCACTTGACAATCGCTAATGGACCGCGAGTGTACTGTTGCTGCAGAGTGCTACCGATGTCTCCAAATTTGCGATCTTCGAAGACCAGGAATTTCTTGCGTCGTGAAATCTCGTTTAATCCTCTAATAGTCTTGTCTCCAAAGTCGTCGATGATGTCCGCATGAGTTTTGAGCACGCATATGTGATCGCCGACTTCCTCGGCCACCCGGAGGAGCTCTGTCGTGGTGTTCACATCAGCAGACACGCAGAGGTTCGTCCGCTTGATGTGGATGAGCCGTAGCAGATACGCAGCCAGTGGCGCAGTTCCTGGTTGCTCAGCGCGCTCTGCGTAAGTTTGGAAAATCGTTGGATGACGTTGCGCCATGGAAGGCATGACCACGTAGTGTTGAAATGTGGTTAATTCCAGTGGGGGGGTGTGAGATGTCAAGCTGTTGCACTGGATTGTAGCGCTTCAGGTCCTAGACTAGGGAGTGAAATTCTTTCTCTACGCCATCCACGGCTCGTATCGTCCGCGCGTGCCTATCGTTACTGGTTTAATACTCCAGGATGTGGTGCTGTGTGTATCGATAATCGCGTTGTTCCAGGAAGGGAAAGAGAGAGACCGGGGTTAGACAGACAGGACGATTGTGTCAAGTCCTGCAGCTGCTGTCATGCGGATGGGTTGCTTCTAGAACCAGCTACGCAAATCTTTTTTGCGCTTCCAATTGCGGCTAGGAGGCGAGAAGCGATGGGGATGTTCGATAATAAGGGTCGCTGTTAGGGACAGTCAAACACAGAGGAAGGCTTGTCTGTTTGTGCGCGGCGCAGCTGTGACAACTACTTGGCGTGTCCGCTGATGGTCGGGAGACCCAGGCTGGACCTGCAGGAAGAGCTGTCCGGATCTGTTCCGGATGCAAGAAAGGGCAGGGAAGAGGTGAAGTAGCGCCGGGTGGATCAGAATGTGGGTTTGCGGACAACGCGGGCTCGTTTCTGATTCCCTGCGCTCCTGCTCGATTCGGCCAATTGCGCGGTCGCTTACTCGACTGCGGTTACAGACTTCATATTGTGCTACTTGCTGGTCTGAAAGCCGACATTGCTATACCTTACTGTCTCTGCTGCACGCCGCCACAAACAACGCGCTTCACGCTGAAGATTTCTGCTGCAGACACTGCTCTCAAACAAACTTTACCAGAATCGCTAGTGGTGGCGGCATTGAACCCCACCATACCCTTCCACCGGTACGCTTCCCGCTCGCTTCTGAAAACGCACAGATCTAAGCCAGGGCTGACACTGGTGGAGCTGCCGAAGATACCGATCACTCGCTCCAGAGCCTGAGAGCCAGGCCAGGCTCTAGGGCACACACAGACCTTCCACTCTATTAAGTTGCCTTTGGGACTACGGCTGAGAGCACTTTGCAATGACGCTTTCTGGTAGGACCAACGATAAGCATACCTGCGAGCATGGCTCTCTGCGATGCCTTGAAGCTCTCAGCCGAGTCTGCAAGCTTGCTACAAGCCAAAACGCTTCTGTCCGGCTCTTGCATAGAGGCCCCATCTTCAGGACAGACACCAACAGACAGCATCTGTCGCTAGGAGGTACGAAAGATGCGGTAGCGGAATAGAGGTGTTGGCCATGCTAAGGTATCAGTACCCAACAAGCCCACGGAAGATGTGGGGTATGATCAGTTTTCGGCACTGCTGTCCGGTTTACTTGCATTGTTATATGCACACGGCAGTTGGGAACAGTCTCGTCTGCGGTCTGCTTGCCTGCTATGGACCGGTAGCCCCGATACTCTTTGTGAGATTCGTACGTCGAGATCTGAGATTTGACTAATTCTTTCGCCTTGGGCTCCGGGAACAAGCGGTCAGAGTCCTGTGTCACGGCATTATGACTCGGTTCCCACCGCAAACAAGAAGTCTGGCTCCAGAATACTCCTTCAGCATAGTAGAGCGTCCAATTGGAGAAGGATGATTGCGCTATTGAGATGCAAATCGCATCGTGTGATCATGTCGTGTCATCGACTTCTTAGATCTCATCCGACAATGTTTGTGATCAATTGAGCCTATGCTCCTATGTGAAGGACAGCATGCAATGCAGGATCGATGCTGCGAGATCTGCAGATCTGCTGTGTTCACAAATACAATTGCCCTTCTTGATTGCCTGGGCAAAGAAGCTTGTCCAGCAATCTCTAGATGCTTTGTATGCCGTGGAACTTTCGAGTCTGCTTCGACGTAATTGTTTGCGTATGCCTCCTACAATCGACTTTTCGTCGTTCCGCTCAAGTACCTACATCTTAAATACCAAACAACTTTCTCGGCCGACGCTTTTTTGGCCCTTTTTCAAGCGATAAACCTAATAAGATTGACCTCTGCTGCTGCGTCTACCGCGGTAAATGGTATGCATTCAGAAGGCGGAGATGGTAAACTAGATTTCCTTGCAGCGGCTCGCGATGGAGAGTTGGTTCCACACTGCAGCAATAATTTTGTGCAACATTATATGCGCAAAATCGCTTTGCTGCAACGATTGAACGTCAGCTGGGCATGCTACCTTCAAACAATCTACGCGAAAGCTCGCAAGTCTACTGGATTCACGGCCACTATGCAGCCACTAGACCGCCAGTATTCACGCGGATTCATTTGTTATCTCGAACGTTGCATATACATCTCCACTTTCACATCTAAGGCTGTCCTGGTCATTTTGCAAAACCAGTGTATTCAGAATTGCTTGATTGAAACCTCCAGAAAGCTGGAAACGACATGAGACGTTTAAGGCTCTCGATGACAGGCTCGACAAGCACAGTTCAAAGGAGACGTTGTCTTGAAGTTTTGCTCGAGTCGATGCACCTTGCTAAAGTTTCATCACCATCTAAGTAAGCAGCCTTGTGAGAGTCAAAATGTAAAACTGAGAGCTTAATGGTTTCTTCTTGACGATTTAATAATACCGAAACCGCATTGCCTTGAATACTCAGCGTCAAGGAACCACAGTTCGAACTCGATGTAGGAATCCTTCGACTAGTAATACCGCTCTATACTTATGAATCCTCGTTAGCTTTTTCGCTCTAGATGCTACTGTATTGTGCCTTCACTTAACAATACTGCCTCTATAGCAATGAGATGCGTTCGATTTTTGCGATTCTTATAGCAAGTTTAGACTGTGCAACGTGCGGAAGTTCGAAAGCACTCGCAAGTGGAGATTCTCTGCTTACTAAGCCAATCTATAGCAAGCGATGATCAGGCGCATTTCATCACCATTTCAACTTGCGCCTTCGCAAGATAGACCCAACCTCATTCCACCAACCTACTCTGTTGTGCACAGACAAGATGTTCTGGCCTTACCCGTGAGATCACGAGCGTTTGCCTCTGCGGGCAACATTTAACCTAACATTTACAGTACCGTGAGGCACAGTCGCCATGGCCCCGGGATCACTTTTCGGTGGTCAAAATGGCATTGCGAATCCGACTCCTCCATTGGCCACAGATGGAGTGCCTCCACACAAGGAGAATCCAGGCAATGGCGACATTGTACAGATTGCGACAGGGGGCGATGTCGTCGTTTGCGTTGAACATGAGACGAAGAGCATCAAACACACCGCACGCTTCCGCGTGAGTACGCCTGCCTTAAAGCAGCACTCGAAGTACTTTGAACGCCTACTGCAGCCCGGTCGTTTCGGAGAAGCCAATCGCATCGAAGGGCAACATAGACAATTGAAAGAGCGGTATCAAAGTTTGGCCGAAGTACCAGTCGAAGAACTACCTTCCGTCAGCGTTCAGGACCTTGGTCGTATCTCAAGCGTCAAATCGATCTCGACCCTTGTCGCCGACTTTTTCCATATCCTCCATGGACAGGACTTAGACACTCTACCTCCGGTTGCGAACCTAGCGAACCTAGCTGTGGTGTCTGATCGTTTCGACGCTTTGGATATTGTGAAGAGCTACGTGGGTCGCAAGAAAATAATACGGGCACTTGATGGGAAAACAACGCCGAAGGTAGACAATGCACTATCGGAAGAGAAGGTCAGGCAGAGGCTTCTGGTTGCAGTCATGCTCGACTATCCACCATGGGTTGAGAAATACTCTGCTCGACTGATAGTAAAGGGCTGGGTGGCCAGGGAAGCGGACTTGTCTGAGGCTCTCTGGTGGGATTTGCCTCAACGCGTGGAAGATGAATTGACTCTTCGGCGGGACTGCGTGCTTGAGACTATACAATCACTCCAATCCTACTTTCTGCGCCTGTATGCCTCCAGAGATCGACAATGCCGCCTTGGGTATGACTCCTCGCCGCAATGCGACAGTTTCCAACTGGGCGAGATGGTCCGCTTCTTCACCAAAATGGGCATGCTGCAGCTCCAAGGCGCAATCTTCGACGAATCGGAGCCACCTGAACCCTACTCCGGTGATATCAACAACCTGATAGACACATTGAAGCAAGTGCCGGAATACCAAGTTGACCGGAATCACACGCACTGCGGCATTAGGACAAGACTTCTGCCTTTGCTCGACGTAGTGCAGGATTGTTTGCACCATATTGGAATCTGTTTCCATTGCTGGACCGAAGACCGAGCTGGGTATGCGTGGATCGATGCGAAAAGGCCCCTGTTGTGGAAGCGAGGAGATCACATTCCACGGGCTCAGGGACACGGAAATAGGCATTCGGACATCAGATCTATGTTCATGGCTGGAGAAAGGAAATGGACTTGAGCTTGATGAAGAGAGAATATATGGTTTTCGGGGGCTACGCATGAGTAAGGCTGCAGTTCGTTCTTCTGTCCCATGCCTTCAAGTCGAGCGCTGCGCCTGACACGATTTGGTTATTTTCAAGACTCCTTATGTTAGCCGGCGCACAGTATCGCAGTGAGCGTATGGTGTAATGGCGGAGCAAGCGATTAGGATGGTGTGCACGTGCTTGTGTCAGACCAAGCCATCCCGAGCACAGCCCAGGGCGGGAGCGGCCGTTCCAAGCGCTGCGCCCTTCTCATGCTACCGAACAGGCGATGGGGCTGTGCCAGTTACCTTCTAGACGTTCGTTTGCCGCCGACAATATCAGAATGAAAGTGACAAATGTATGGATGTCGTAGGTTGGGATGCAAAGCCTCACGCCTCAGCCCATCGAAATCGGCTGACAGCAAAAGCTACCATGCGCTGCCTCACAGTAGGTCCATATAGCTACTCAAGACCCATCTCATCCGTCAGATTGCTCCATAGTTTCAACTCAAACCTCATTCAGATCTCATTCACTGGGCTAGTCAGTTTGCTCTAACAGAGTTTCATCAGTCGGCTCGTGACCAAAGCATCGCCCCTTCCTCACTGCCGTTATCCGTAAGACCAAGGAAGCAACTACTGATAAAGCAATGGCTTCTGCCGCAGTCGAACTGCCACTTGGACATTTCACTCCAAAGGCACCACGCACCAAAATGGGCCTTAAAGAATTGAAAAATAGGCTTTCTCGCAAAGACACAACTACAGAGAAAACATCCTTGCCTAAACATGTGGCTGGCAAGCAAAGCCGCCATGAGCCTGCACAACGTCAGAGCGCTTCGCCGGCGCAGAGACAAGGTCAATAATCTCCTGCTAATAAAAAAACCAAACACTGGACTGACATGGTATTCAGCACCTCAAAGCAACCCCTCTCGCAGTTCCGACGATGCACCTCCAGCCTACTCACCAGCACCCAACGCGGCGCCGTTGCCAGGTGTATCAACGACGCCAGCCAGCTCACAAGGCGCTGATGACCCATATGCTTTCCTCACCAGCTTCGACACTGTCTTTTTGATCGATGACTCGGGCTCAATGGCAGGATCGAGGTGGCGGGAGACGGCACTAGCCCTCCAGACCATCACGCCAATCTGCACCGCACACGACAGCGATGGGATCGACATCTACTTCCTCAACACGCCATCATCATCCTATCACCAAAACGTGACGAGCTCTGCAACCGTGCGCGAGATCTTCCAGACCGTGCGTCCCGGTGGCGGCACCCCGACTGGTCAAAGACTGAACCAGATCATCAAGCCGTACCTACGCAAATACGAACGCGAAGGCGACGCATGCAAGCCGATGAACACCATCTGCATCACAGACGGGGAACCCAGCGATGACGTAGAAAGCCCACTGATCGCCGCCGCGAAGAAGCTCGAC
The DNA here is from genome assembly GCA_022701445.1 of Hortaea sp. C3G1500-4. NCBI lineage: Eukaryota > Fungi > Ascomycota > Dothideomycetes > Mycosphaerellales > Teratosphaeriaceae > Hortaea > Hortaea sp. C3G1500-4. Next base: position 1,020,372 of record JAJVDI010000007.1, on the reverse strand, counting down.
AAGCTCGATGCGCCGGCATGGCAGCTAGGCGTCCAGTTCTTCCAAGTAGGCCGCGACGAGGAAGCGAAGCGCCATCTGCAGCAGCTTGACGACGAGCTCGCCGAGATCGCAGGCGATGACGAGCTCCGCGATATCGTGGATACGGTGCCCTTTACAGGCGCCGGGGGCGCGCAACTCACCGGCGATGGTATTCTCAAAGTCGTGCTGGGTGCGGTCAATCGCAGGCTGGACAGGAAGAAGAGTAAGGATTTGCATCGGTGAGATGTTTTCACGAGTGGCGTTTGGAAGGGGTTAGAAAGCAGTCGCGGGGGAGTTTCTTGATTCGAGATATCCATTGGGAGGTTATTTCGGGCTTACTTATGCGTAAGGGGGTTGAGATGGGCATCACCGCGGTGACAGTTGAAGATTTTGGTTCATCGCCTGGCGGCGGACGAGGCGTCATTATTCATTCTCAATCATTTTATAATTATCTCGAAGTTGTAGATTGCTTTTAGGAAATAGAGCCACACCTGCTGCCGCGCAACAGCAGTCAGAAATTGTATGTCAGCGCGTGTAGGACCAGCCGGCCGAGCAATGGTAGATCAATGAGACTTGCTGGACGCCACCAATAGCTCAAGTACCCAGTCCGCCAGCCCGAGGGGGATGGTAGAAGGCCTGTCGCAGTACAACAGAACTCCACATGAGTGGGAAGCACGCTCACCGTGGAACCGTGGACGGGAGATGATGGCTTCAATTCCTGGCTCATATGCTCGTCACCATACCTTTAATCTTCCTTCCTCTTCTCACCCTCCACCACACCCATCTCCTCCAGCATCTCACTAACAGTCTGCACAATGATTCCATGATCCTGCTCTTGCTTCAGGCCTGAAACAACCACCACAGCAACAACCCCCTCTACCCCTCTCACTCGCAGCGGCCACCCACCGCCATGGATCGCATAGCTGCCCGCACTATCTCCCAGCCCGTACTTAGCAGCGAAAGCCGGCTTGTCCCCTTGGAACTTGTTGTGCATGAACCAAGTCGAGCTTCCGAATCTTAGGACTGTGTTCCGCTTCCTCGCAACCCACGAGTCGTTGTCCGGCGCCGTGCCGGAGTGTGTGGTGGCGTGGAACAGGCAGTGGTTGCCGTGGGCCAGCGAGATGTCAATCACGCATGGCTTCGCGAAGGCTAGGAGTTTGGTTCGGAGCGCAGAGCCTAGGGTCCATGCTGTCTGGCTTGTGAAGCCGGGGAAGAGGAGGGACTTGTCTATCGAGTCGATCTGGTCTAGCTCGCGAGGAGGCATTGGGATGTTCGGTTCGGAAGCCATTTTGGGAAGTCACTTGTAGAAAGGTCTAGGTCTAGTCGGTTTGTTTTTTTCTCCTTGCTAAACAGGTGCTTGAGTGCGGAGGTTTGTGCAAAGTGTTACTGCACTTACATAGTATCCCATCTATATCATACCTCCTCCAGCCCACTTTCGGGTGGGCTGCCGATCGAAGACAAGCTCACATGTTGAGTGGTGACTAAGCTTTCCAATGTCAAACTCTCCGCAGCTTACTACCTCCTATGTATGCACGTTAATGCATCAACTTAAACATCGAAGTACTTCACGCTCAAGTATGAACTCGGTAGCCCATCAGCTTTGCGGTGTCTATTGGATCAAATCCATGATTGCGTCTCAAATCCTGCAGCCATTAATGCATCTTGCGTCGCTAAATCGAACCCGATGTGGCCAGAAGGACGACTTCTAGCTGGACATCAGGTCTCGTTTTCGCCATCGTCTTGCCAGACAATTACATAGTATACACACGGCTTCTAGGCTCAGTTTTGACGCAGAAGTCATTGGCCAGACTGCCGATACTTGGTCTCACCTTAAAGGTAGGAAAGGTCTTTTCGCTCGCTCTTACTACCAGACTCGTCCAGTCGCGTCCCTCCTTCCTAAGACCGCCTTCTCTACCACATCTTCCGTTAGCCCAACTTCTCGAAGCCACAAGAAATATCAGGGTTCATTAGTCTCATCAGTCTCATCTCATTCCTTGAAGATGGTATCATATCCACCCCACCCAGTCACTTCCTCAAATGATATCGCAAGCACCAATCTTACTGGCGATCAAAACGAGAACCAAAGTCGCAAGCCCGGCCAGACCGCACGCCACGACCGAGCAATAGATGCTGAGCGGGATCACCCAATCGTTAGAACCGAGCGCCCATCGTTTGGTCAATGGCTCAAAGCAGCATGGCCTGACCTCCTCACCATGATCATCGTCGGTGCTGTCGGCCTAGGGGTCGGTCAAGCCCCACCCTAAAGCACTCGCTGCTGGAGTCTAACAGATTGGATAGGCATACTGGGCACCACCTGCTCCCAACCGCTCATTCCCTATCCACTACCAAGACGGCACGATCGTTTTCCCCGAGTTCGCCTATCCACTTCGACGAGAAGTCGTCCCCATCTGGGCCGCAACATTACTTGCCACCCTAGCACCTATAGCCGTCATTCTGCTCATGCAGATACGGATCCGATCGTTCTGGGATGCGCATAATGCCATCGTCGGCCTACTCTACAGCCTAATCACCGCCGCCGTGTTCCAAGTCTTCCTCAAATGGCTCATAGGTGGCCTACGGCCGCACTTCCTCGCTGTCTGCAAACCTCAAATCCCTAAGAACAGCAAAGCCCGCGGCAACGGCTTCGACGGGGTCATGTACGACCGCTCGGTGTGTACCGGAGATAAGAACGAAATCGACGATTCCCTGGAATCTTTCCCTTCCGGCCATACGACAGCGGCGTTCGCGGGCTTTGTGTACTTGTACTTGTACCTCAACGCCAAACTTAAGGTCTGGAGTAATTATCATCCGGCGTATTGGAAGCTCATCGTCACCTATATCCCGGTCCTAGGAGCGGTGCTGATCGGTGGCGCTCTTACTATTGACGAGTTTCACAACTGGTACGACATCATTGCGGGAGCGGTCATTGGGACTGTGATGGCTGTGAGCGCTTTTCGCATGGTCTACGCCAGTATTTGGGATTTCCGGTATAATCATATCCCGCTAATGAGGCACCGTCCCATGGCGTACGGTGCTGATGCATCAACTCTAAGTTGCTTGCATGATCCCGTGTGGACGAGGGATGCGGGCTGGGGTACTAAGACCAGCAGGGTCTGACTTGGAGGAGTACTTGGAGCAAGCACAGCGCTATGTGGCGATGGCTCGTAGAGTGACGAAAATCGGAAGGATACAGGCATGGTTCAGAGATGCTGGGTCACCGGATTAGCCAGCTGCACAGAGAACCCAGCAACTTCTGATGGAAAGCTCTGCAGGAGTCTGAGACGAATGACTGATCCGGATGAAAAGGAAGACCTTGACTGGAGATAATGAACACGCCTAAAGTTGTATCGCTATAGTAGCTACCTATAACTTCAATAAAACCGGAATCAATTGGGTATCGTATATCTTCCTGGAGTCCTTCACTCAGAACTACCAGCATTGGCCTTGCACGTATCAACATCTGTACTGTAGTCATACCTCGAATAACTCTATGCCTATAGAGTTCTAAGTTGGTTGATAAGCGAGCCGCTCTCGGCAGACTTCAGTTACTCTCATGCCAAACGGGCTTGACACTTCGCTTACCTGACCGCAATTCGGCACCAAACATATAATCGCTAGGCGAGGGTGTTGGAACCGGCGGACCGCGCCGTGTCTCTGCACTCTCATCCATTTCATCGCAAGATTTCCGCTTCCGCGATGGAGACGTTCGTGGTGAAGTCTGCTGCATTTGTTGAAGTTCAACATCGTCTTCAATGCCCTCGAAGAGACTTTCGCCTCCGAAAAAGTCATAATCGTCATCATTATCGTCGTCGTCATCGTCCTCAGCATCATCGTTAGATTCGTTGATTCGCATTCCTTCGAGCAAGTTTCGCTTCGTTGGCTTCATAGCCAGGAATATATCTGATCGTACGACAGACATCTCCGGCAAAGCCATCGCTTTCAAATGGCACAGCTCTTTGGCTGCTATTGAAAACATCATGGTTCCGTCGTTACCACGATGAAGGCAGGCGAGTGCCGAGGCTCTCAGCTCTTCCCACAAGGTGAACGAAGCGCCTCTTGGTGCAAGCCACTCGGCGACTGTGTCGTTGTCACTGTTGATAGGGTCGATAGCTTCGAACTTCATCCGCGTCTGAACGACGAGGTCGTACCAATAGCTTTGCTGACGGCCGCTAGCCTTCCATCTGTCCATTCCTTTACTCCACGTGGTGCGTACTTCCCAAAGTCTGTTGCGAAGGTTTTGGAGCTCTTTCTGTACCATCGTCGCGTCCTTCTTGCAATGACGTTCGTAGATGGAGGTCAAATGCACGTCGAGAGGCTGCGCATCTTTCATCTCCGTATTTGCTTTGTCCATCACCTCGTCTATAGATGGCTCCACAATGCCGAAGAAAATTGTATCGATAATGTCCCTTGGATTTCGCGTCCCCGGCTGCCTGATTGAGGGGTCCTTACTTCTGTCTCTCTTAGCATTGGCAGTGAAGGGGCGATGCGCTGGATCGGACAGTGTTGGTGGGATGCAGTTAAGGATCTTGAATTGAGTGTAAGCTTGCTCTGTATAGCGTAGGCCCTGCTTATCAGCGTCGACTAATAGATCGTGAAGGTCCACGAGCATGTCGGCTTGGTCAGAAGAGACATTTGAATCGCGATATGTCAGTTTTCCATGTAGGTTCGTAACAATACCGAGATATTGTTCCTGCATGCGCTCCGCCGTGCTTCGTCGTATCCATGTTCTTACCTGCGTATCTAGTAAGTTGATATCCTTGCGGTCTATCTTCACGCCATCAGTCGTACAACCATCTTTCGACAAGCCAAGCAACTCGCTCAACGTGACCTTGTCCTTAGTAAGACCGAAGAACTCGGCAGGTCGTGTAGACCAAGGCGCCGGAGCATTCTTGAATGGTTCCACTAGAGTGGGCTCCCAGCAGATCCAAAATGTGTCGCCATCGTAGTCGCCACCGGACAGCTTGCTAGCCAATGGACGTGGACCCTGTGCCGAGAAGACCACTACGTCGTGGTATTGCGCTAGCTCTGCCCGGAACACTACTCGAGCCTTCTGTATATCGGAATTCCTAAGCGATGGATTGCGAGCGACGAGAACATTCCATCCCTGTAGTGTTGACCATATCTCACCGGTCTCGTCATCTTTCATCGGATTTGAGAAGCTAATATGAAGCTCTCCAGGCTTCAAAGTCCCTGTAGGATCACAGATTCCGACCAATGTGGTAGACTTGTTGAGCTTAATTTTGAATCGTTTTGCCTCGAGATCAAAAACCGCCTTCCCCATGCGAAGTACGATCTTCTTTAAGTAGGCGCACGTCTTCGGTCCAAGACCCGCCGCAGCAAGCATGAGAATTTTCTCGTCGTCAGCAAATGGCAATCCCGCAATATGAGGGACGACACCACTGAGTCGCGTTCTTGTGCCTAGTATATCTCTAGCGTTGAAGACATACCGGACAAGAGCATGAACATCATTGACAGCATTCATGAAAGTTTCACTGTCAAACTCTACCTGCTTGCCCACGAGATCAGTGATGGCCTTCTCGGACACCCCTCGATCTCTGAGGATAGGTAAGAAGAAGACATGCAGGATTGAAGGCTTCGCAGGGCCACTGTATTTGACGACGTTCAACGTTCGAAGCTGTGGGTCTGCTTCTATGTCCGCAAGGGTGTGCTTCGCTTTGACTTGGCTCTCAGAAATGTGAATGAAGATGTCCTCGCCAGGAATCAGGTACCACACGCCTTTCGCTCCAGCTATTCTTCCTTGTACTACAGATGGCAGAAACGGCAGGTTGAGTATGCGCTGTATCACTTTCATGGCTCCAACGGAAATCGCACAGCACCCGTCATTCATTTCCATTGGCTTGTCGGCATTGAATTGGTGATCGAAAATTTTGCGGGGGTCATTGAATGTACAGTCATCTGGAACGTCCTGAGCATATTGATCAGGGACAAAGTGAATTTGGTCGGCTTCGAATACAACGGTTGGTATAGTGTTCGATGCAGCCAGGTCTAGGCGTGCATAGGCTTTGCAAGCCAACTGATGGCCGTTCTCTCGGAATGGTACAGCCCAGTCCAGAAACTCGGCAATACTTATGTCTTCCAAGCCTGGACCGCTGACTGCAAAGAAAGAAGCTTGAAAATCGCCGGCCTCGTCCTGACCGCCGCCAGCCTTTTTCTTCCGCTTTTTGTCCCGGACGAGATATTGAACCCACGTCCTTCCAAGGAAAAATTGATCCTTCTCGAAGACTTGCCGAAGCCGCGAGGTGACAAGTTGACGCTGCCCTGATAAGTATGGAGGAAGTTTGTTCAGATCTGGCAGATCCACCACGAGAATCCGATGATTTCCAAAACGACGTTGAAGAGCCGTGGCATTCTCATCCCTTGTCTCAAGCTCGAACTTGAACATCGGACCATCTTTCTCGGGTGACCAGCGTAGCTTTCCACATAAGGTCCTCTTCTCAAAAGGCCTTGATTCTGAAGGAAAGGCCCTCGCGATCGCAATATTCCGATTCTGGCAGAAAGCGCTGAGGCTCTGAAATGTCCGTGTCCCTCTCCAATGGTTGTCGAAATCCGTTGATGAGATGCCACTGGTTTGCATGACACGGTATGCTTCGACGCAGAGATCCAAAGGCAGATCATGCATTGACTGAGGAAGGTCCGTGGGCACCAGGCCATCACGCAGAAGTCTCGCCAGCCGATGATGCTCAAGTGTTTTTGCAGTATCAGTCTTGGAAGGCGTCGTAGGTTTTGCTGGTGTTGGCGGCTTAACCGGGGATTTTTGTTTCGCTACCGGCGAAGCTCTCTTAGTCGAAAGAGGTGTTGCAGGAGCATTCGCTGGTTCAACCACGGACTCGATTCTGTCCATGTCAGACGAGGGAATTGATGACATTGGAAACTCAGACTTTTGAGTAGTGACCTCATCTTGCGAGCCATCGACTGAAGTCGCCGCAGTGCTGGCTGACAGCTCCGTGCTTTCAGACATGAATGACTTGGTGACCCTGGTGGTGTCCGTCATGAAAGATGTCTGTGCAGATCTTGCGTTCGTCGTCTCGGACAAAAATGAGGTTTGGCCAGGTTTCTTTGCCCCAGGCTCTGATCGCAGAAAATCGCCCAGTGAAGATTGACGTTTCGCTTTCTGCGCAGGCGAACGCGAGATCCGTTGTACTGGAGCTCCCGCTGCACCAACTTCGGCAACACCTAGAGAGAACGGCTGGGCAGTGGGACCAGAGTGAGCCTGGCGAGGCCATAAACGATTCGACCTTGACGTCGGCTGTCGCCTGATGGATTGGACTAGTTCTGAAAGGCTCTCATTCAAAACTTCCAACTTGCGGTCAGACCCATGAAGCTTCGGTGAGAGCTCCCCAATCAAGCTCCTAAGCGCGTCCGGCTTCTCGAAATACAAGAAGCAGATCCTCTTGACGACTTCATGGCCGAAAGTGTTCTGGGCCTTAACAGGCGAAGCCTTGTCATTGACCGGCAACTCCAAATTGAATTGATCACAAATCTGTCGTAGCACGAGCTCGACACGGCTCCTGCTGGTAGGTGTTTGGGGTGTTTCAGACCCGTCGAGTTCGGTACGTGGTAAGCCATTCTTTGGGGCGGCAGACGGGCCCCCGCCTTGAGCCGGGCTCTGTTGGTTCCTGGTCGTTACAACCATTTAGCAATGAATACGTCAAAATTCTATTTGTATCCAGACCCCAACTATCATGTCAAATGCTCTATAAGGTTCTCAAAGGAGTTGATATGTGGCCGGGGCGAACACCACAAGGTTTCAATGCGTCGAAACGCTAGGGACGGGCACAGCCCGTTTGTCGCGGAGCGCGCCGCGTCGCCGTACCGATCGCTTGGGGTTATGCTGGGCGCGGGCTGTGCTGTCAAACGCTGTGCTGCGCTGTCCATAAACTGGTCTCATGAGGCGTAGTAGATGTGTGACAGCTCGCATAGAGCAGCGGCTACGTGGCTATGACATGTGACATGTGACAACTTCGACACACATTGACAGATACAGGTGAAACAAGACTGTGATATATCGAGGTATTGAAAGCGTGTGGAAGAATGTTGGCATCCCGGTGCACAGCCTTGCAGAAGCCACCGGCGCTTGCTATGGTGGTGGCGAAGTTGAAGGGCGCAAACACGCTCGCAGTAGGCGAAGGCAGATCAAGTACAGTGACTAGATTTGCTGTTGGGAATCATCAAAAATTGCAAGACCACCTCATCATCCGGAAACTCGTAATCGTGCTCACTTCGCTTTTATGGCAAGAAATTCGTCGAATACTCGTGCTGGACGCTAATGTATGCACGTCTTGACGACCTTACACCTTCTGCTCCTTGAGACCGTGCTTCCAGAGCGTGACGTACGGTGTCATACCGTCCTCACGGTAGTTCAGCAGGATGACCCTACCATCAGTTAGCCACTATCCTAACCTCTTTGCCACGCCCGTGATGTAGGGAAAATACTCACATTCCGTCTGGGTTCATGCTCTCGCCAATCAGGAACTCGTAGTCGCCGAAGTTGGCAATGATCTTCTTCGCGTACGCCTGGGCGTTCTTCTCGAACTCGGTGACCTGGTCGTCGCCTGCGCCGTTGTCCTTCATCTTCTGCTTCACCTCCTTCATGTAGCCCTTGAGGTGGGACAGGTAGCTCTTCTTGTCGAAGCTGGTCTCGTTCAAGCGGAAAGAGTGGACGACATCGATGACCTGCTGCTTGTTGTCGTCGGTGCCCTCGTCAGCCTCTTCAGCAGAGGGGTTAGCACCAATGTCGACGTTCTCGCCGCCAATGGTGATCTTAGAGCAGTCGGCCTCGTAGACGGCACCGTCGACCTCCTTGAGGTTGTAAGAGTCGGAGATCAGCTCGTCGCCGGTGATGAGGTCCTGAGGGTCGAGTCAGCGCATTCTCTTTTCATCCCGACCCCACCATCGGGTATAGAATCCGCCATGGTGAGATGCGGGCGGGGAGCAACCAGCTTACGTTGTAGATGATCATATTGGCGGTATTGGCGGAAAAGTAGCTAGAAGGTGTTTACGGTGCTGTTGAGGTCGCGAGGGTGTCCAAGATAGGCGTTGTTGCTGGGGTTGCCGCTTGAATTTATTCTGCTGGTGGGGACGATGAGGGGCGGGCCCAAGGGTTCGAGAAGGTTTAGCTTCGCATGAGGGCTGGACCGTGCGCGCCAAGATTTTCGCACTAGGCTCGCGCGCGAAAAAGATTGGGCTTGGAGACAACGCCTGCTACTTGCCGCGACTGTCGTGATAGTTGACACCCACCAGCTCGCCATTAACCAGAGGTATGTCTAGCCGTGTACGAACCCTAGAGAGATGCCCTTCAGGTAGCCTTGGCTAGCACTCATTATGGCCATGCACTCAAACGTGCAATGGGACCAATGACACTGCTGCGCCTGCGAACTCGACAAGAGCTGAAGAACCCTTCACTGCTTGCGAGCACCTGAAGGGCACTCTTTGCGCTCCACATGGCTCCTGAAGGCTGACCATGTGATTCCCCCGTCTACAGATACCTCTAGCCGCAAAGCTCGCGCCTTGAGAATCTCGTCAACCCATACAACACCGCCAAGATGGTCAAGTCCTCCGTTCTCAACGATGCCTTGAAGTCGATGAACAACGCCGAGAAGGCCGGCAAGCGCCAGGTGCTCATCCGCCCGAGCTCCAAGGTCATCGTCAAGTTCCTGCAGGTCATGCAGAAGCACGGTACGTTTGCCATAGCAAAATGCTTCCAGCCGGGAAATGCCATCCGAAGAGCAAGAGGTGGGACAGAGGCAGAACGAATTTGAAGAAACTTCCAAACCGGGTTGATAACTAGGCAATGGTCTCATTGTCCCCACGACCAACGCCCTTTAAGTGCTCGGAAGATTGAACCTCTTTAGCGAAGGATCTTACACGTCTTCGGATGGGCAACAATGCCCCCGGGCTGACGAAGCATGTTTAATCACTCGCGACATCTCGCTTACTCTTAATTGCAGGCTACATTGGCGAGTTCGAGGAGGTCGATGACCACCGCAACGGCAAGATCGTCGTCCAGCTCAACGGCCGCCTGAACAAGACTGGCGTCATCTCGCCCCGCTACAACGTCCAGCTCCGCGACATGGAGCAGTGGGTCCAAAAGCTGCTGCCGTCGCGTCAGTTCGGTTACATTGTCCTCACCACCTCTGCCGGTATCATGGACCACGAGGAGGCCAGGAGAAAGCACGTCGCCGGCAAGATCATCGGTTTCTTCTACTAGACGATACCCTCCATGGCGAGTGCTCACAATGGGAGGAAAAATGGGCAATTGTGTGCGATATGTCTGATGATGAGCTGATGACTCGCAACGATACAAATTTCTGTTGAGAGTTATCACAGCTAGAAGCAATCAACATACTTTTGCTCACACTTTTTTGCTCTTCTCTATCTGTTCCGGTGATCCCACCGTCCTTTCACTCGTTTTTCCCGCTTCGATTACTCCGCGCTACGGTCCCTTGTTCATTCTACCCAGTCTTCCAAGCACACAATGTCGCAAGGCCCGATGGCAAAGCGTCGCCGCACCAAGGGGCATATTCGAACGTCAACAGCACCTGCCTTTTCAGGGAGAACAAATAGAAAGAAAAGAACGAAAGAAAAAAGAAGAAGACTCCACCTCTCTGTCGTCTCCCGTCAATCCTCATTCTTCCTTGCGCACCGTGTCCATGACCGCAAAAGCCTCCGACAGATCCCGCCCCATCACGTCGCGCTTGGTCAACCCCGACTCAAGCTCGAGCACAAAGTAAATCGACTCGTCGAGTTGCCTTTTGTCTTCTTCCCAGTCGATTTGACTGGCCCAATCGTTCCAAGCCGAGTCATTGACAGCCGAGGCAGCCTTGGCAGATTCGCCACCAGCCTCCGCGCAATTTTTACGAATGGAATTCACGATTGCGCGGCCGTATTCTTCTGGATCCGTTCCCTCTCCGAGCTGCTCCATGCTGGTGTTCTTCCACAGCGCCAGAGTCATCAGTTCCCTCTGGTTGAGACTCTTTGCTCCTACGATGTAGTGCGCCAGATGCTGGAATCGAGTGGTTGCCTCCTCGCTTAACATGCCGGAGCTGGAAGGGGTGTAGGGGGAGCCGGGTGTCTCCGGCCGGTCTTCGAACGGTGGCGATGGAAGCTTGTTCGGGAATTGAAAGGTGAGCGGGTAATCTGCCAGCTCCTCTGGGGATGGAGCGTGCTTCGAAGAGAGGAGGGATTGCGGGATCGATGTAGTACTGGATGGTTGGGTCATGGTTGTCTTCATGAACTTATTCGAGAGGTCATGAGATGATGAGGCCGATGCCGCCTTGTCCTCGCAGCTTCCGTCCACACGCAGATTCGAGAGAAGCGCCGTGGTGCCATCGAGGTACATGCTCGGCGTACGTGAAAGGGGAGCATGGTGGTTGGAGAGGTCATTGCTATGGGTTCCAGCGACGGGCAGAACCCCTATCATGCCTTCGCCTGCCCACAAACTCTCCAAGCAAGTCAGACACCAAATGTCCATATCATTTGGCGTTTTGACATCGCAAATGGCGACAAGATAGTCGCCTGGCGTGGTGACCTGATCCAATCGTGGGCATTCCGAGTATGCACACCTGATTGGGAGCTTGGCATCAATGTGGCGCGCGATATTTAGCGTCGCCCCTTGAGTCAGCTTGGTTTTGACGAGGCGCATTGTATTGCGCAGATGTAGGTCCTTGTTGTACTTGAGCTTCTGCAGCTCGATGACGCTTGGTGTGGCGTTTAGACGAGGGGAGTCTATGAAAACTTGAGGAGTGTCGCAGCCTGTGCCGAAGAATTCGGCTGGCGGTTCCTCGCGGTCGCTTTCGCTTGCAGAAGTGGTGTTAGAATCTGGCTGTGCATGGCTGCTGGCTTCAGCAAGAGCTTGAGCACATCTCAAAAGCTTGATAGCCAGCTCTGCTTGGGGCGGTAGTGTGGCCCGGACTTCGGGATCGTCTTCAGACGCAAGCGTAAAAGACTTGCTGCCTACAGCGGCGTTGAAGAGGTACACACTATCGTGTCCGAAGTGAGTATCGACTTCTGGGATTTCATTGTTGCTTTCTTGGACGTTTACGTCGGGTGACTGAACTGCTGGCGCTGCGCTTCTAGCTCGCCCCTTTGCTTTGGAGGAGGCATCATGGATAGTGGCAGAGTGCGTAGAACGCCGATCCGGCAGATGTCGCGGCTCTGCAGCAACACGGTCATGCGGATGCAGACCAGATACGTTGAACGGCTCGTAGCCCTGTGGCAACTGTGTCGATCGGAGCGCTGACTCTTCGTGGTAATGCACCGGAGGAGCATAGGGCGGAGTCTTCAAGTCGGAGCCAACGAACGACACAGCAACTTGGCCTTCTAATTCAAGCCTCAGGCGGTCCATGGTTGCTCAACGCGTCAGCAATGTGATGTGGATGTGTAGGATGATGGTCGTGGCAGCTAGACGTCTTCGCCAGACTGCAGTTAAGTTTGGACTTTCCCAGAAGTCAAAAGGCGGGAGTGCTATTATAGGCGTTTGAGAAGCCGTACACGGCGTTTGAAGCACGGACGCAGATCCTGTACATGGCTGCCACGACATAGGCCTAGGAACACTAGGCACACACAAACTCCCAAGGGTTTAGGTTTCCCAAGAATCCAATGTGTTCACTTGATTTGACCAGATATTTCTCAACGGGGATTGAAGTCGGAAGACGGTGCGATCAATGGGTCCATTGTTCCAGGGCGAGTTCCTTGTATGCGTACCTACCTTCACCATCATCCCCCTTTTCAATGGCATGATTAAGCTGAGCGAATTGCCTGGCGCTATGATTTGACCTACTGTATCCTGAAGCACAGAAACCATGTCTTTAGGTGCGATGGACAAGGATTAATCGTCACCCATGCTACATTGGTTTTTACACGGTTTGAAATGGCCAGCCCACTCGCGCCCCAAGTGAGAATGCCGCTTGGGTGACGAATGGACATGTTCCCGCAAAGAGCATGGCGGGGACATCGCAAGCCCATTCGCCGACGTACTCAAGCACATTCGAAGGCTCGACGATGAATATGAGTTCATTGCCGTTTGTTGTGTTTGATGTCCAAAGTTGGGGAGGAAGGCACGCGTGAGGTGAAGTCGGGAAGGAGCAACCCACGGATGTGGGAGCTGCCGAGATCCGGCGCGACGGCGACGCGCGATGGAGTAGACCCTGATTGTCTCGCCACTTCGCAAAGGAGAAAGGAGGGCCGAGATCACTCATCTTGCCAAATTATTCATCTGCTGCACCACCTCACGTTCCTTCCTTCCCTGCACCGACAGCACCATACCGATCATCGTTCTCCATCCCGCATCACCCGGCGACTACGACTAGCACTCGGCATCAGGACAGACTGCTGTGGATCAGCAGCCAAGGCAGCACCCGCCATGCCCGGCCGCACTCTACCTACCTTTCCACAGGCAGATGTCGCCGCCCATAATACTGCAAAATCATGCTATGTTACGATTGGTACCAAGGTTTACGATGTAACGGAATTTCTGGAGGACCATCCTGGCGGCGCAGACCTCATCCTGCAGTATGCAGGCAAGGATGTGAAGGAAGCGATGGAAGATCCGATTAGCCATGCACACAGCGAGGCAGCATGGGAGATGCTAGACGATTACTTGGTAGGCTTCATGGCAACGGAGAAGGTCATGCAGGCCGTGAAGGAGAGCGACGATCCATTTGCCGTCTTGCCAATGGAGCCCGGCAAGAAAGGCATGGCAGAGTTAGAGAAGACGGACCACGACGCTGTTGAGGATGTTAGGGCGCGTCAGGAAGTGCATGCCGCCGGAGAAGAGGCAGAGAACAGCAATAAGGCGCTTTACAGCACAGGAATGAGCTCCGAGGCGGACCTTAGCAAGGAGACGGACTACACTTCTGACTACAAACGGCACAAATTTCTAGATCTGAACAAACCTCTGCTTCCGCAAGTTTGGTTTGGAGGCTTCAGCAAGGATTTCTACCTTGAACAGGTACACCGCCCGCGTCACTACAAGGGCGGCGAAAGCGCTCCCTTGTTTGGCAACTTCCTTGAACCGCTCTCCAAGACGCCATGGTGGATCGTTCCCACGCTGTGGCTCCCGCCGGTAATCTTCGGAACTATTATTTCCGCCCAACACCTCAACCCTATGTCCGTGCCTGCGTACTGGCTCTTCGGCCTAGCATTCTGGACCATAACCGAATACGTGCTGCACCGTGGTCTCTTCCACGTCGACTACTACCTCCCAGACAACCGTGCGGCAATCACCCTCCACTTCCTCCTTCATGGCATTCACCACTACCTTCCCATGGACCGGCTCCGCCTCGTCATGCCACCGACCCTCTTCGCCATCCTCGCCACCCCATTCTGGTACCTTGCGCACACCGTCTTCTTCTATGACTTCTGGGCTGCGACTTGTGTATACTGTGGAGGCATCTTTGGCTACATCTGCTACGACATGACGCACTACTTCTTGCACCACAAGAACCTGCCGAGCTACTACCGAGAGCTGAAGAAGTACCATCTGCAGCACCATTTCATGGACTACGAGAATGGCTTTGGCGTTACGAGCCGATTCTGGGATCGCATCTTTGGGACGGAACTGGGTCCTCCGCCTGTGCCGAAGGTGCTCAAGGCTCAGTAGGGAGGTTTGCGCTAGAGGAGCTTGTACAACACTTTCGCATTGTTGGTGTCAGACGGATCATTCTAGATGCTCAATAGAGATAGCGCGAGCTTAGATTATTGTGTCGGGTGTAGGCTTGATTATAGCGATTACTTAATATGGTGTAATGAAAGTATTTGAAATGCATGCACTTGGTAGACTTATGTCTTCGCACTAGGGCAAATGTTGTTCGCCCTGTCTGCGTCGGGTGTCATGCTGAGCTCATTCAAGGTCGACTGTTTTTCTCGACCGCAGCGAAATTGTCTGTACCACTCCTCAAACTGTGTCAAATGCATTTTTTCACGCCAAAGTGTAGCTCCGTCACGTACATACTGTGTACTGCATCTTGTTGTTGACACTTTAACCTTTTAACGAAGGTTTTGCCGAATTGAAGCCTCGGCCCAACCGCCAGCTTCAGACGCTCACTAGGAGGTACTCCCAGCTCATAACGCATGTGTGACGCAACTTCCAATTTCAGAAGGCAAGTCACGAGGCCCTGTAACAGAATCAGCAAACGAGAGGAAATTCATGAATCGATAGGAAGCCGATAAATTAAGCTCTCCCGAGAATGCTGGAAAACATCTACGTCGTCCGCCATGGCTACCGATCCAATTGGGTAGTCGATCCGCAGACTGGAACGTATAGCACCACGGTCAAATCACCAACAGGAATAGCCTCTGATCCCGCACTCGCCTCGTACGGAGTCCAGCAGGCTGTCCAATTAGGCGAACATCTCCTCCAAGTCCAACCTCCAGTCGACTTAATCTACAGCTCCCCGTTCTACCGCTGTCTCCAAACCCTCTCGCCCTTCACGGACGCCCTCGCCGACCGGCAAGCCAAAATCGACCTCTCGGCCCTGGAAACCGATGCGCCGACCCACGGCAGGAAAGTCCGCGTCAATGTCGAGCCGGGACTAGGCGAATTCTACGGTCTCGCGCGCTTCGACCATCCCAGTCCCGCGAGCATCGAGGTCCTGAACCAGCACTTCCCCCGCTTGCACGCGGAGAAGAGCCCCATCGTCGTGCCGAGCAAGAACGGTGAAAGTATCACCCAGCTCCACGACCGTGTGGCGTACTGTCTCAGCGAGCTGATCAAGCGCGCCGATGCGGATCCCTCGGCCCCGAAGACGCTGCTGATCTGTACGCATGCGGCGAGTATGATTGCCATTGGGAGGGCGTTGACGGGGCGGATGCCGGAGGACGAGACGGAGGAGGATTTCCGGTGTTTTACTTGCTCGTTTTCGAAGTTTACGAGACGGCAGCCGGGCAAGGGGGTGGAGGTCGATGGGGACTGGGGCCAGGAGGCGAGTTGGGATCCCCTGGAGCCTGATGAGGTGCCCGACATCGGCTGGCGAGGTGGCAAGGGTGTAGGTGGTGGGTGGGAGTGTGAGATCAATGGCGATTGTTCATTCCTTCAGGGTGGCGAGGAGAGAGGATGGTGAGTGAAGCTTTTCCCTTTTTCGTGTCTTCTGTGTCGTGCCTTTCCGTTCATCGCTGCATCATGTCGAAGACCTTGTGTTACACATGAGCTCGAGCGTGCATGCCCATGCTATCCTGAGAGCACTTACGAGCGTGCTCGGTGAGTAGGAACTTTGAGATGGAAAGACAGCGTATCGCGAAGCTGGAGCAAGAGGAGACCGAGGCCTTGACGAAGACCAACAGCAAGTATGCGACCCTGGACAACGAGCAGGGCGTGGACTCCTAGGACATAGACCTCCACGACATCGTCACCAACGGTGCCCATCCAGCGCAGGGCATCACAGAAGGAGCTGAACCAGAATGGTCGCCACGATTGATGCTCGTCTCGCTACATCTTACACAGAAACCATGATACGCACTACCGCAGAAAGACACAAAGCCACAACGAACAGTCAACAGTCAACATTTGCTTACAGCTCCCTCTCAGGCACTTCTCCGGAGACGAAGCTTTCCTTCACAACCCCAACACCTTTAACGACAAGAAAAACAACACCACCAATTCGGACTTACTCAAGGCAAATTACTCTCCAGCGCCTGTTCGTGATGGTGGCAGGGACGAAAAGTTATAGCGATCCCACGCTTTTCTACTGATTGGTTTGATTTGGTGCAGGGAGCAAAAAACTTGTTCCTTGTACTTGCATAGCGCTGGCGTTTTATTAGAACTCACATTGTGCATACATATAGATACGCAATTGGACTCTTGGCATTTAGAACTTGACTGAAATTGGGAAGAAGTCTCATGAAGTGCATGGCGCTGGGTATTTTGGGCAAGGCTATATCCGTGCTATGCTACTTGCACGGAAGCAGGCCAAGAGCTGCTCCGATGAAACTGCTCCAAATTGCGCCTTCCTTGTCTGCCGAGATTCCGCTTTTGACAATCTCGTTGCGCCTTCTCACTCATGCATGATCAAACCGCAAAGCCGTCCGCTAGAAACTTTTTTCATTGCTTAGGCAGAGGCGCCCTGGATCATCTTGCGCCTCTGGCCACGCTGGCGCGAGGTCAGGTGGTGGAGACCCTGCTCGCGGTGGATGGCCTGGGGAGCCTTCTGAACAACCTCCTCACCCTCGGTCAGGATGAGCTCGATGTGAGATGGGTTGGACACTGTCGACCGGTCAATATCCGAAAGCAAAAGCAATGTCCGTGCGAGCTCGACTTACTGTAAGGGTTGATACGACCGTGGGCACGGTACGTCCTCCTACGCTGCTTCGGGGACTGGTTGACCTGGATGTGCTTGACGATCAGGTTGCTGGTGTCCAGACCCTTGGTGTCGGCGTTGGCCTCAGCGTTCTTGAGCAGGCTGAGGAGGAACTCAGCGCTCTTGACGGGCCAGCGGGCCTTGCTGACACCGAACTGCTTGCCTGTATTGCACCGCATATCAACATGTATGTCCCTTTTTTTTTTTTTTTGAAAAGTTTCCATCTATGCATCCTCGCACGTGGCTAGATTGCGATATCCCTCTGCGAGCAGAGACGACATGCTACGTACCTTGAGCAGTACGGCCAGTGCTCCCGGCATATCTCCGCATCGGCACGGCCTCGCGGTGCTCCTTGACGTTCTCGAGGAAGGAGACGGCGCGCTCGAGCTTCCAGCCGTTGATGGCCTGGGCAGTCTCGCGCGTGTTCTTGTAGGAGACACGCAGGTAAGAGCCCCGGGCGCGGGCGCTCTTCGCGGAGTCGATGTGGGTGGCGGCGTAGCGGACCTGCAATTAATTTGTCCTGGTCAGCCCATAATCATGCGTGATCACGAGCTGATGATGCAGTAATTCCATACCATTTTGGCGGTGTTTATCGAGTGGCGGTCCTCGTTGTCGTCTCCAGCAATCAAGAGCGATGCGCCAGCAACGAAGTTCGAAATCTCGTCGGTCGGAATTTGCGACGCCAAGCGTCGAAGTGTGGGCTAGCGGCAAGCACATGGGGGGGAAGGTGAAGCGAGCGGCTTCTCGGGCGAGAGCTCGAAATTTCAAGCTCCAAAGGAAGTCTGCCCTCCCGTCCCAGCTGCTGCACAGGATATCTCGACACTCGCTCCGAACCCCTTCATCGGCCAACTGCAATTGCACAGGATGGCTTTCACTCCAGGCAGAGGTCGCGGCGGTGACCGCGGTGGAAGAGGCGGCGCGCGTGGTGGACGTGGTGCGCCGCGCGGAGGTGGAAGAGGTAGGCACATGCACACCAACCCAATAGGCCGCTATTGCAAAATTGCATGGCCAGATCAGGAGCCAAGACTCTAACATGGTACAGGCGGCTTTGGCGGTGACCGTGGTGGTCGCGGAGGAGCTCGCGGCGGTGCGAGAGGTGGTAGAGGCGCTCCGCGTGGCCGTGGTGCTCCCCGTGGTGGTGGCCGTGGTGGCCGTGGCGGCGCGGCTGGCGCAAAAGGTGGTCAGAAGGTCATCATTGTATGCACACCATCCAGCTGTCATTGTGCTACTGCGCCCGACGTCCAGCTAATGACTTGCCCATAGGAACCCCACAGGCACCCTGGTGTCTTTGTCGCCCGCGGCAAGGAAGACTTGCTCGTGACAAAGAACTTGACCCCCGGCGAGGCCGTCTACGGTGAGAAGCGTATCGCCATCGACACCCCGACCCCCGTATCAGGTGATGCCGCTACCAACGGCGATGCCCCGACCCAAACGAAGACCGAGTACCGTGTGTGGAACCCCTTCCGTTCCAAGTTGGCTGCCGGTATCCTGGGTGGTCTAGAAGAGATCTTCATGAAGCCTGGCGGAAAGGTTCTCTACCTTGGTTCTGCTTCCGGCACATCAGTATCACACGTTGCAGACATCGTCGGTCCCACCGGTACGGTCTTCGCGGTCGAATTCTCCCACAGGAGTGGACGTGACCTGATCAACATGGCTACCCACCGTACGAACGTCATCCCGATCATCGAGGACGCCAGACACCCGCTCAAGTACCGTATGCTCGTGAGCATGGTCGACTGCATTTTCGCCGACGTTGCCCAGCCAGACCAAGCCCGTATTGTAGGATTGAACGCACATCAATTCCTCAAGGTCGGTGGTGGTGTCGTCGTCTCCATCAAGGCCAACTGTATCGACTCGACCGCCGCGCCCGAGCAGGTCTTCGCGAGAGAAGTGGTCAAGCTGAGGGAGGAGCGTATCAAGCCCAAGGAGCAGCTGACTTTGGAGCCGTTCGAGAGAGACCACGCTATGGTCGTCGGTGTCTACCAGCGCGGCTCTTAAACTTGTATTTGAAGAATGTGACTGAGCATCCGCACTGTACATCATGATACAAAGAGGAGTTCTGGCGGCGTACTGCGGAGTTTCAGACGGGAAATGATAGCTCAGATCAAGGGAGTGCGTTTTTAGTCTTAGATGACTTTGGCATGTATTCGATGCTTGTTTAACAGTAGCCTTCTGGCGCTTTCTTCTGTCTTGCTTGAAAAGCTAAACGACGATCTTTTCGTTACGAGAGCGAACAGGGCCATGGGATCGAGAACACAGCTACTGCTGACGAAAGGTACGTCCGCAATTTCTTTGTTGCTGATCCTTACTGCTCTGATGAAGCTATGCAATAATTCACAGACCTGTTCTGAAAACCTGTGTGGACAACATTGCTTGGAGACCTCCTGATTGTCGCAACTACACATTGTACTTTGAGCTCTACAAATTGGATGCGGATGATGAGACTAACGTCCCTTCTCGCAGTTCAACGGTCCTTTGTCCTCAAACATGCTCGAGTTCATGAGGAGGTGTCTGCTGCAAGAGACTAAAGGGATTTGCGAGGACGTGCTCGAACTATGTGCCGCAACTGGACGATGAAGGGTTGTCAATTTTGAAAACAGCCAAGGAACGAGAACTGGTTTAGTCGGCGGAGAGTGAAGACGAAAATACATCCATTACAAGACAGGAAGCAACGCAGCCAGATCAAAGGGCGGTCATACACGTCTTGATACCGGATACATTGCGTTTTTGACCCTGGCTCACAGTAGAGCAACACTCGTTAGGTGTAGTGTTGCACGCTGCGTGCATGTTTAAGAAAGAAGAAGTTCCATTGTCAACGAACAATTGCGTTGTTCTACCAATCCGCTTTGTCGCTCCGGCTGCTTCTTTGATCGAGTCTTGAGGTATCTATTCCTGGCCAATTCCTTCTTGGGAACAATGGACACAATCGCACCCCGACCAAACAAAGAGAGTCAAAATGATATATCGATATGAAATTGCAACTACAAAGTCTTTCTATTCTCCCTGTTCACCCACTCGTACCCAGCTTTCAAATTACACCGTAACCAAACCCCTTGCTGTCAACGTCAGGTACGTTATCGCAAGCATTTCATCTGTTCTCACAAGTACTCGCAGATACCCCTCCCAAGAAGCTGGATACAAATTCTCAATCTAATCACGAGACATTTGGCACTTTCGCAATGGACCCGAACATGTTCAGCAACACCTACTCTTCAGGGCCCTCCAACTTCAACGCTGGCACTACATCCCAGGCGGGTGAACCACAGTTCGATTTTGGAGACAATTGTTTCTACCCCGATACCAACAACGGCGGTCTAATGAGCGATGCTGACTTTCACCAGTTGCTTGCTGGCTCATCAGACATGACTGGTACCATGACATCCGATTATTCTTTCACTGCTGACTTTATGCCAGGCATGCAGCTGGAAGGACAGGAGCTTATTCCTGCGCAACATTTTGCTGATCCCTCTGCAATGCTGACCACACCTCCCCAGCAGCCGACGAGTGCTCCTGCAGCTCAAGGGCAACAGGCATTATTCCATCCCGAAATCGGTTGGTACTATCCTGCTGCAACTCCTGTCGCCGTACCACCTCCTGCTCAAGCTGAGCAACCAAGGGTAAGTCTTCTTGGCACGTATCCCCCTCAGCCTACTCATTCTAACACAAAGAACCAGGGCACAAAGCGAAAGGTATATTTCGGGCCCGCCGCCTTTGAGGCTGCTAGCAAGCGAGTCAAGTCCACGTCTTCGACCCCAGATCAAAAGGCAGATAAGCCAAAGAAAATCAAGAAGCCTCGCAATGCTCGCGGTAGGGATAAGTATCCCTCTATCGAGATGCCATGCGTCTGCGGTACTACTGGGCCTAAAAGGCAGCCTCCACGCCCGAGAAACGCATTCATCATCTTCCGCTCGCAGAACGCGAAGATAATCTCCCGAGATATAGGCACTACCAGCCATCCGATCGTCTCCAAAGAGGCCGGTGCGCGCTGGAAGGCCCTCGGTACCGATGGTCAGGCGAGGTACAAGGAGATGGCTGAGCGCGAGAAGGTCGAGCATGCTCGGATCTACCCCGACTATAAGTACAAGCCAAACCGCACCAAGGGCGGCCATCAGATCAGCGCGCGCTTCGGTGACCCAACATGTTCTTGTGGTGCTTACCAGAAGAACGTGGCGAAGTGGAAGGCGGAGACAGGTGAAAGCCCTCGATTCGAATCGAGCGATGGCAGTGAAGACGGGAACGATGAGTCGGAGGAGCCTGAGACGCTGGACGAGTACGTGCCGCCTAGGTCGGCCATGAATACGTACCAGGCTCCACTGGCTCAGATGACAGCACCAGTCGCGCCTCTACCAGATGTCATGCCGGACTATGGCTTCGCCACGCAAACCCAGCAGGATTCCGCAGCGGCCATGTTCGCTCAAATGCAAGCTCTTCAGCAAGCTGCAGCCGCACCTCAGACGATCCGCCGCTCGACACGCAACCAAGCCCCAGTCTCTTACACGGAACCCAGCATGGACGACTTCGAAAGCTACATCGCCTCCTCGATGGAGCCAGCAGAGACCTTCGCGGCCCCCAGCCCGGAGATGGAAGGCCGAGCCAAGCGCCGTCCGTCCTCCATCATGACTCCCTCCAACTCGCCACCGTCGCACAACACGCGCTCCCGCTCCCGCGCATCGATCGACCTCCCGACCATCGAAGAAGGCAACGCCGCGTTCAACTTCGACGACCTCTTCGGGGAAACCGGCCACTTCGATGACGCGAGCTTCTTCAATTTCGACGATGCGGCGGATACTATCCACGTCGCTAGTCGGAGGAACTCGAGCAGGAGACCTAGTCGTTACTCTACGGGTTCGAAAGGTAAGGAGTCCTCGATGTCTCAGCAGCAAGTGAGGAGGTCCGGTCGAATTTCGACGCCGAAGAGTGCTTCACCGAGCCGCGTCGAGAAGCGTAGGGGATCTTCGTCGTCGACGGCGCGGGTCGCGTTACGGCGTAGTAGTCGGCATTCGCCTCGTCAAGCTTCTTAGAGTATGGAGCTTGCGCTGTCTTGTCGTTCAGAGTGCTATATCTGGGGTCCAGACAGGGTAAAGGTAAGTAATGTCGTTGTGCATTCAACTTTCGAAGTAAGTATATGCAATACAGGTAAGTAATGTTTAATGGACGGGCGGTCGTTTGCTTCGATATGGGTGCTCAATTTCTTGCCTACGAAATTCTAGTCTTCTGGATCGTCTTCCACGTAATCTATTCACTACTACGTAACGTGTATAATGAAGTTACAAAGACGTATGTGACATTTACATGCCGGCATAGAGCTTTACTGCCTGACTTGAACGGCGTCTCCTCGACCAGAGAAGCGGCATTTATTTCCTCAGTTCCACCACGACGCCTGCAATGCATCCTGGGTATTACGATCATGCCTTTGCATTGCTGAGGTCCTGCATCATCTTTGCCGTGTACAAGATGATCCTCGATGCGGAACTCCTTCCCTGCATTCAAGTAGTCAATCCAGTCTTCCGTTCGTAGTTTCCAGAGCCTGAACCTCCGTCCCAATGATCGTCTGCCATCGCACACCAGGGCTGCTTACGAACAATTCCAAGCTATTCGATCACCACATCGTACCATCGTCGTCTATTTCGCGCTTGAAACCGAGGACAATTTCAGAGACAATCTCCTAAGACTTGAGTTGCGAACATGACCGCTGAAGGCCAATCCAAGTATGTCGTACAAGTCGTCAAAAGGAACAATCTACCGGACCCTATTTCTTCTTCCCTACTTTGACCTTCTTCTGCTGTCCACCTGCATTACCACCACCACCGCTCGGCCCAGCTCCACCACCGCCCATCCCCGGAAGTCCACCCATCCCCGGCATGCCCGGCATCCCTGGCATGCCACCTCCACCGCCCATCTCAGCCATCATATCCTTGAACATATTATCGCTCACGCCGCCGCCGCTCAACGCGGGACTATGCAGCGGCAAGATCTCACCCATCTTCCAGCCCGTGGGGATCGCGGGTTTCGGCAACTTGTTATCCTTCGGGGGCGGCATGCCCTGGAACTTAAACCGCATTGAATCCTCCTCCGTCGTCGGGTGCTGCTTGAGGTACTCGGCCACGAGTTTATAGAGGTAGTGTTTATTTGCGATCTTGGCCGAGATGGGCTTCCCGTCCTTCTTGACCTGCACGCGCACCCGACCCGGGTTGGCCCAGTCCTTGGGGTGCATTTTATGCGGCTCGAAGACGATCTGCAGGCCGACGCCTCGGCTTTGGCCTACGTGGCTTAGGGCATCTACTATTGTCCTCGCGAGCGGGTTGGCTACGGCGTCTTCCTTCTTCACGCGCCTTCCTTCTTCTCTGCTTCTTGAGCTGTCAAAGTAGACGGGGTATATGCACTGGTAATGTTTGCTCTTCTCCTGGTACTCTCGCTCTCGCTGCATGCGTTCCTGTTGGCTCATCTGCTGTTGCTGTTGCGGTGCCGCTCGCCCAAAGTTGCCGAAGGGGTTGTCGCCTCCTTGACTGAACATCTGCTGCATTGCTTCGGGTGTCATGCGCGATTGGCTCGGATCTGGTGCCTGCTGGAGCCCGCCCTGCTGTGGTCTGGCAAAGTCGAATGCATCCACGTCCATCTCGTCTGGGTCGCCGACATCTTCGTCCACCTCTTCAATGCGCGGATTGGACATGGTGAGTCCCTCTAGGTATCAAGTAATGTGGTTTTAGATGAGGATGACGACCTTGCTGTACTTTTACAAACGTCCACAAGCAATGGAATCTCGACAACGTCCACTATTCCGCAGCTGTCCAAGTGAATGTCTAGAGGGCTCGGAGGGGTCCAAAAGTGGGGCCGAATTCAAGCTGGCGCCAAGACATCCGACACTGGCGAGACTGTAGGAAGTATGACTGGCCATGAGCACTATGGGGAATATAACCATCTTCAAAAGAAAAGACACACGAAAGGAAAAAAAAAAAAAAAAACTTAATGCGGAACATGTACGTCGAAAGAGAAAAAGCCTTGACAAGCTTTTACACGCTATGCAAGAACACTAGCACCACACATAAAAGGAGAAAAACAGAGACAGCCGCCCTTCCTTGTCAATTTCCGACCCGATGTTTCCCATCCATCTAAGGCTCGAACAACATCCCAAAGAGAGCAAGAGAATCAAAGACAAACTCTCCATTCGTCAACAGAAGGTGAAAAAAAAGGTGAAAAAAACAGAAAACGCCCCAGTACAATTTTCTTTACGCCATATATGTTCCCCATTCGTGTTTTGCATAGTCGTAGACCTCCTGTACCAGGCGTAATCGCATTTCATAGAATCTCTGCCCTATCCCCCAATCATCGCCCAATCTTTCCGGACGTGACGAGTTTCGAGACAGAAGAAGAAGAAGAAGTGGAAGAAGGGTGTAAAGGCGAATCCTACCGCCTCCGATCAGCCTCATGTCGCCGTTTACTCTCGTCCGCGAGCCTTTCGCGCTCCACGCGAATCCTGCCAGCCTCGGTCCCGTCGTCCTCGACGAGCTCGTCGAACCAAGGATGCTTGAGCGCTTCTCGCGCCGTGATCCTGCGCTTGGGGTCGTACACGAAGATTTTGCGGAGCAGATCCAGGAACAGCTTGTTGAAGCGGTTCGTCTCGGGGATGATCTCCTCTAGCCTCTTCATGCCGGCGACGAACTTCCGACTCTGCCTGGGCGTATCAGGGAGAGGGTAAGCGAGACGGCCGTTTTTGAAGAAGCGGGCGGGATTGCTGTTTTGATCCCGACTTGAGCTGGAACGCTTCGAGACACGGTTGACTTCTCGGATCAAGGGCTTATCGATTGGGAGCCCAGTCACGGCTTCCATCATGCCAAGGTGCTCGGCGCAGTCGTGAGTCTGGAATAATGCGTCGCCTGTCCAGCACTCGACTAGTATGCAGCCAAGTGACCACAAGTCAATGGGATGGCTCCAGCCTGCGACTGTATTAGCAATTGTTTCGTAACTGTACTGGAGATCAATCTGAACATACCAATTCCGAGAATGATCTCAGGTGCTCGATAATGCCTTGTCGAGACTACACTTGAATGGTATTCGTCATC
Source organism: Hortaea sp. C3G1500-4 (assembly GCA_022701445.1). Taxonomy (NCBI): domain Eukaryota; kingdom Fungi; phylum Ascomycota; class Dothideomycetes; order Mycosphaerellales; family Teratosphaeriaceae; genus Hortaea; species Hortaea sp. C3G1500-4. Next base: position 994,982 of record JAJVDI010000007.1, on the reverse strand, counting down.
GAAAGTCGCGCTCCCAAAATCGATAAGTTGAATTTGAGGACTCAGCAACACCCGTCGGAACTTCGCACTCCTACTAGTCAGGGTGCTAGAGCTCGGGATGTTCCTGTTATATGTGAAGGTCTGGTAGACATGGCTGAGCAACAGGATGTTCTCTGGCTTTAAATCCGTGTGAATGAGGTTCAGGTCGTGTAGGAACGCAATGGAATGCAGAAGTTGCTTGGCGAAAGCCTGAATGTGTGAGCCAGGGAAGGGGACAAAGCCACCTTGTTTGAGGAAGTCGAAGACGGAGAGGCCCAGGAGTGGCGTGACTATGCAGATGTGTCCGCGCCAGTCGAAACAGTCGCGAAGTTGGATGCAACGGTTGCGATTCACTTCATCGGCAGCGCGAAGGGTCTGCAAGACGCGTAGCTCTATCCGAGAGGCATCGCGGTACTGTGTATCCAAGTCAGCGTTGTGCTCGTCGATCAAGAAGTTCTCTTGGACTAGAACGAACCTTAGGAACGGCCCTGATGATCTTCACAGCGACTTCTTTCCTTGATCGTACATCCAATGCCCTCACCACCTTGCCGAACGTTCCTTGGCCAAGCAAGTTGAGTAGTGTATATCGCTCACCCAGCTTGCTATTCTCGTGCACGATAAAGTGGCCGTCATCATCATCGACCTTCTCGTGCGGCTTGTGGCGGTCTGCAATAGCTGGGACTACGACGTCCCTCAGCTTCCGCATGCCCTTGGGCGGTGGGGCATAGTCGCCGTATTCAGCAAGGTACCCTCTTGGGCCACGCTGCTCGGCCTCTTGCTTCTTTGAACTGGCGTCGGTCCGTGTGGAAGGTCTCTTCCTCTTCTGTCCTACTTGCGCTGAGTGATCTAGTCGGCTGCTGTTGCTATACTGGCTTCCCGTAGAGGTAGGTGCAGTAGTTGCTTGCAGGCTTTCGGTTGATGTGCCATTTGTGTAAGAATAAGGCGTGTTCGTGGTGCTGTAATGCGCATCTCCTTGTCCAGTGCGTCGCCTCTTGTCCACGTGCTGAGCTGGTGCACCAGCGTTCGTAGTCGGAGGTGGCAGACGCTGTACTGAAGCCGTAGGCCCAGGGCTGTCATCGTCATGGATCGTGATGATTTCAGCGGGCGGCTTGCCACCAAAATAGGCGACCCAGTCGACGGGGGCCTTTTCTTTTCGTCTTCTCTCGTCGCTCGTATCCCGCGTATAGCCCGGGCCTCCATTTGGTGCCATCTGCGTAGCAGCAACAGCCGCTGCACGGGAAGGATCTGGCGGCGGGAACGGTCTTGAATGTTGACTTCCTCTGCTAGCAGTCCTTCTGAGATCGTCGGTGGCTACTTGCTGCGCGTAGCTGCTAGCATACGGGTTCTCCGCGCCTCCTCTTGACTGGCTCTGGCCGTGATGGCCGTACCCGCTGCTCATTCCACTTTGCGGACGTGGGGGCGGCTGGAACTGTTGTGATGATACTCCGCTTGGAGGCCTCGTTGGGATCTGCCCGTGGAAGCTACCGCCGGCGTTGCTGCTTGGCCTTGGCGGAGGTAGATATCGGTTCTGCGGCGAGGGAAGGTATCGCTGGCCGTGATCGAGGTATTGGTGTGGAGGCAGCGCTTGAGTGAGCGTCTGGGGCGTGGACATGGTCTTGTCACTTCATTTACTGTCCAGTGTGTGAATATCAGACCCTTCAGGCTTTAAGTAAGCGTCTGGTGTCCAATCCGACTGTTCTATCCGCCTTCAAATCTCTTGATGCGCCCAGGCGGTCCGGCAGTTGCCCAAGCAGCGCGGAAGCGACTTCAATGCCGGTTCTCGAGTTGTCAGCCTCGTGCTGAGCAAGATGGTGGATCAGATGGGTGTTTCGGCGGGCGTGGAGCGTGTTCGGAGGGTAAGAAAGCGTCGTTGACGTGTTGCCGGCGGAGTTGGGGTTGTGAATGAGGTCTGTTTCACTACCGCACGAAATCCGAGCACAATTCAAGGACTCGGGGGAGTATCACTGCATTGGGCGTGTCAGATGCTCAGTGTCCCTATAGTGTAGATGGATGGGCGTCTTGGGAGACAGCATGAGGAGAGCGAGGACGAGCTGCGAGGTATGGATCCCGAATGCCCTGCCCTTTGCTTTGTGCTGCTTCCTAGAACCGCCTGAGCATCCCGAAGTGGCCCAAGCTTATCAACTCATACGCCTCCACAGCAGTTTCGTCAGGTCGCCTCCGACTACTTTCCAGCCCTTTCCTCCGTCACGTGTCTTCTCTGCCAGCAACCGATAGCCGTGTCCTTTCTAGCCAATGTAACAGTATATCTCTCTCTACAACTCTTGATGTCCGTCCTATTTTACCGCTACGTAATATGCCTCACGGCTGCACGAGCGCATCAGGGTGAGAGCACGGCGATCCATGCCCAGCCAGCCTAGAGACATGGATCAGCATTGGTCAGCGGAGCAACCAGCAGCGACCGACCATCCGCGGCCCATCATCAGACAGACAGGAGGCTCATAACATTGCCGCATAATTTATCGAGGACACTCTGAAACCATGGTCATTTTATCATATAAGAATGGGCACCGCTATCTCGCCACCGTCACACGTTGTTGCTTCTACCCTACCATACAACCTTTTCCGTTTTCCCTTGCTTGGGCACGGAAACCACGAGGCTCTCCTTCACTGAGTCAGTCTTTATTTGCCCGTGCGTGTTTTGCTTGTCGCAGCAGTAAATATGGCCAATGTGCAATCTCTCGCTCACTTCCACCAAGCCTTGTACGTACACTGAGTAGCGTTCTCGAATTCTCTTGAGGTTCGCACGCCATACCACGAACATTGGGAGGGCTATCAACAGAGAACCCGATGGCCATCTATCGCATGACAACTTTGCCAAACGCAATCTTCAGGGAAGAGTAAACGCACGCAATGTCGAACTGTGAGTCTTCTGTATTCAGATCTATGTACTAAAAATCGAGCGCTATCACGTCCCCCACCTCTTTTCCGCACAAGCACCACTCCCATTTACTATGATCCATTTCCCCCCATCATCGATGTACTTTTCACCCTTTCGTATTTTCTCCTTTCCCTCAATCCTTTATCTCCTTCCAGTGCTACTAGCCTTGCTTATCTCCGCCCAAGCACTCTCAAACCCGCGCTTGACCTCTCTATAGCTAAGCACGAAGACGTTCTGTTCGTCCCTGCTTACGAGTTGAATCTTCTCGTCTATGCCAGCGTCCAGCTTGTTCAAGCATGTGATGACATGGCCAAGATCAAGCACAGGCCTGCCATCTTGGTCGACTTGATGGAAGACGTAATCGCGAAAGAGCTTCAGGTAGTATCGCTCACCCGTCTCGGACCACGCTGCTGATGGTTGATTGAGAAGGGCTGGTTTCGCTGCGTTGCCGGGCGAGATCAAGCTTGGGTCTGGTCGCTCCAGGATGACGTTCAACTTGGTAAGAAGTCGGACAAGCCGGCCGTTTTCTAGCTCGCTCATTAAGTTGCTTGTAAGCTCATCTTCCTGATGTAGGGTGTTGTCCAGTGCAGAGACGACCTTATCTGCAAGGTTATTCAAAAGTGTGTTGACGTTATACTCGTTGAGTGCTTGGACTTGCTCTGTCTCCTGAGCCCCTGACATCCCGTCGACTGAGGGCGGCCGGGGTGGTGATAAGAGCCACGCCAAACATAAGCGGAAACGCTCGCTGTAAGTCCTACTAATCATTTGAAGAGCTTTGTCGCCATTTTGGCTCGCTGTCGGGTTTCGTGCTGCAATGTTCAAGATCAAGTTGCCCAAATTCTGCAAGTCTGCTCGCTGAAGATCCGCGACCGGTCTGTTCTGCTCAAAGCGTGTGATGTCCAGCACGCCGCACCCATTCAGTCTTAGCCGATTCTTCGAGGTCAGAAGCACTTTTGATGCACTGACGGTCTGTGCCGCCAGTCCGGCTTCATGGATGGCCTTCAGTGCGCTCGCGAGTTGCACCATATATCCCCACAGGTCATTCTCGGGCACAAGCTGAGGAGCAGCTCTGTTAGTGCGAGTTTGTGCAAAGTGCTTATCTGCTAGCGTCTGCGACAGCGGATGATAGTCTGTGACCACGATGAGTGAGCTGTCGCCAAACCATCGGCCTGTGAACGCATCGTGAACGGTGACCATACTCGCGTTACGGACCCGTTTCCAAGCATGGCAGCTTCTAATGGCAGCTTCGCTCGTGAGACGGAAGCCCTCTATACGTCGTAGGGCATAAGTGTTGCCGTCCTTGCTAGAGACGGCTTTGTAAATCCAACTCGGCAACCCAAAGGCCGAAGTATTCCTGACGTTATTTGTGTCGAGAGCAACGAGAGAATGGAAATGCTCTACTGTCTGAGGCAATGTGCTATTGGCGAAGGACTGCAACGCTGCCTCTGACTTCTTGTGCAGGTCTTCTCGCAGATCGTCAGGGATGAAAAAGTCCGCAGATGCTCGCTGGTACGGCAGCATGTTCTCGCGGCGCGGTCCAACTGAAGTGTAGAGATGATAATTCAGAGGGTGCTTAAATGCTGTGGCATCTTGAAAGAAGTTCTGCGCGGCGACTGACGGCGTTGCCTGCGCATATGGATTGACCTGTTGTGAGCCATCTAGGCCACCAATGCTTTGTTGAAGAGCTTGCGATGAAAGAAAAGGGTCGCTGTATGGATTAATTGCGTTTGGCAAAGTTTGCGGTTGCTCCAAAGGTGCCTAAGATTGCATTCATTAAATCACTGCAGAGAAAGAAGAGATGCTTTTCACTTACTTGTTGCTGGGGCAAGAAGCTCTGGCCAGGCACAAACTCGCTGAATTGCTGCGAGGGCTGGAATTGTTGCTGAGGGAATATTTCGCCAGAGGATTCCTTCGAATGTGACATGCCAGCAGGTGTCACTGAGCCTACGACGAAGGTATTAGCCAAATGCTTCGCGCATGTCTTAGAACTCAGGGAACTCACCGGAGCCCCTTGGCGTGAAAGTGGCTGCTGCAGCTGCCTTTGGCGAAATACCGAGCCTTGCCGGCTGTGCAGCAGCCGTCTTCGGGGTGAAGTTGGGCGTGAAGGATGGCGATTCGACATTGAGACTCTTCTTCTGGCTGCACGTCCTCAGTTTTGGTTTGCTTGCTATGTGAAGGGCAAAACTAACACGTTGAGTCCATTGGAAGCAAGCGAGCTGAAATCATGGTTAAAGTTGCAGGTCCCTTCCTGGTACTTCCGACACTGCGGGCCATTGCGGCAAAGCTGTTGGCTCATTGGTCGCTGGTTCTCGAATCGATGATTGAAGCCACCATAGGAGTTGTACCTCCTGGCATCACCTGAAACGCGTTGGGGCCCTGCGGCCATATCATTGCGGGGCTCTACGCTGGAGAGAGTACCCTGCTGAGCTCTTGATAAGACGATATGACCTTAAATCGCAGCTTTGCCAGACCAAGTTTAGGGAAGGGATTGGACGCAATCAAGCGGGCGACCCGGAAGAACGTGGGACACTCTGGATCTGGCGGGCTCCAATAATTCTTGGTAGGCAAGATGTGGGACGTGCCCAGCACAACTTGATAGTCCGAACTGGATTAAGGGCACTTGTTACGAGGCCAGCTTTGCTCGCTTGGCGAGTCTATCTCGTCGGGGGCGTACTCCTGTGCAACTGGGCCTAAGTCTGCACTGAAAGACTCCCGCAGGACTCAATCGGGAGTCACGTCGGTCTGCTTATTAAATCGCCGCCGTAGCCCTGATGTTGGGCCGCTGCGAATCGGACGGAAGCTTTGGAAGCAAGGTATCCGGGCGGTTGACGCGAGTTATAGATTTGCCAATCTTTTCAAGCAGTCTAAGGCTGCAGAAAAGGGCCTTTGACTGATGCTGCAGAAGACAGCTTTCCCTGCGTCAGCCTTTCTGGACAAATCCTCACTGAATTATGCGCCGGAGTCTCTCGGGTAGAAAACGCCTCCGCGAAATCATCAACTGGCGCGGCCGCCGCGCGTGTGGCTGCCATGAAAGACGGGGAAAGATAGGCCACAAGCAAAGGGGGCTCACAGCACTCACGTGTTCTCAACAATGAAAAGCTTCGAGGAAGTGCACAGCACCGCGTCAGTTACTCGTCTAATTCCGGTTCGTTCCTGCTAAGTGACCCTGCTCCATCGCGCTGCAACAACCTCCATCAAGAGACCGACTGGCACGGCGCGCCTAAGCAAGTGATTTGCGGCGTGGGATGCTACCAAACACGCCTCGGGGGGGGAACAGGAGAGGTTGCTGAGACGTGGTGTGAGTTGAGGCTCGAAGCTGCGGCAACGCTGACGATCCAGCTGCACGTTCGCGGGTACCCGCTCATCCGTCATCGGAAGCTGCCGGGGGGCAGCGCCGGGGTTATCGATTAAAGGCGAGCAAGGGAGCGAGGGGAGCAAGCAACCAAGGGTTCGCCCCCAGAGTACGCCACAGTACGCCACATCCACGGATGCGTCTACCTTATGTACTAAGCTCCGACTGCCGATATGATGCAGCCCAGTTGGCCTTGTGAGCTCAGGTACAACGTGGGAGCAGAAGATCGTCCAGGCCAGCACACACACCACGCTTCAGCACCATAGCAAGCGTTAGGAGTCAATGCTCTGTACGAGCGGGTCGACGACATGTCGCAGCCAGCAATCGACATCACGAGTCTGAGCGAGGACCAACAACTTGCGCTCCAGCAATTCACCTCCGTCACCGATCAGGAGCTAGACACCGCTGTACCGCTGCTCCAGAAATGCCAATGGAACGCCCAAATTGCCATCACGCGTTTCTTCGACGGCGATGTTGACACCGTCGATCCGGCTGCGGAAGCAGCACAAGCACCGCCACCGCCGCCATCGCAATCCGCACGCAGGACCGAGACCCTGATGGACAGTATACCAAGGTCGCCGACTGCCAGATCGCCGAGACGAGGGGGAGCTGAAGCGGCACCGCGAGTGGTACCTACGCCAGAGAGCCAGATGAACCAGCAGCTACCCTTTCCCTTCTCCATCTTATTGCTGCCGTTCAACTTGACGTATACCATCTTCCAGCGCGTGTTGGGCGCGGTCGGTTACGTCTTCCCTTTCCTGCCACGCTTGCTGTCTCGCTTTTGGTCAGGCCGAGCATCACATCCCTCACGGGACAGCGGTAGACGGCCCTTGAGTCCCAGAGACACAGCGGCTCGCTTCATGCGAGAGTTCGAAGAGGAGTATGGAGTCACGCATGGAACGCTTCCCTTTCATGAAGGCGGTTATGCGCAGGCATTCGATGTGGCAAAGCGAGATCTGAAGTACCTCCTAGTCCTACTTCTGTCTCCCGAGCACGACGATACTGCACCGTTCGTTCGCGACACATTACTAGCTACTGAATTCGTCGAGTTCGTCAAGGAGCCGTCAAACAACATAGTCTTGTGGGCAGGCACTGTACAAGATGCAGAGGCATATCAGGTAGCCTCTGCGCTCAATGTCACCCGCTTCCCATACGCCTGTCTGATCGTTCACACGCCTTCTGTCTCTTCGACCGCCATGGGCAAGATTACCAGCTCAGCTGGACCCGTCGCGGCCGCGGATCTGATACAAAAGCTGCAAGCGGCGATGCAAGAGCGAAGCCAAGAGTTGGAGCGCATAAGGCGACAGAGACAGGAACAGCAAGCTACAAGAGATCTTCGGCAAGAACAAGAGAGCGCATACGAGCGGTCACTGGCTGCAGATAGGGAGAAGGCTCGGAAGCGCAAAGAAGAGGAAGCGGCGAAGGAGAAGGCTGAGCGTGAAGAGCGAGAATTGGCAGAAAGAAAAGCAGAGGAAGCGCGCAAGTTGGCGCAGTGGCGACGTTGGCGAGCACAGTCCGTGCCTTCTGAGCCTGACGCTGAGGTCAAGGATGCTGTGCGCATCAGTTTGCGCCTACCATCTGGCGAACGCGTGATACGAAAGTTCAGGGCCGAAGCAGATCTGGAGGAGCTGTACGCTTTTGTGGAGTGCTACGATCTCCTGAAGGCTGACGCGGACGTATTTGAGAAAGAGGCGCAGGAGCCGCCGGGCTACGAGCATGAGTACAAGTTCCAGCTGGTATCGCCTATGCCGCGCGAAGTGTACGATCTAGAGAAAGGCGGCAGTGTTCGCGAGCGCATAGGTCGTTCAGGCAACCTGATTGTGGAGAGGACTGTACAAGATGATGACGAGGATGAGGAGGAGGAAGAACGATGACATTGTACAGATCCTGCGTAGGTACTACGTTAATTGAACATTCAGCAAGGAGCACAAGAGGACACAGTCTCCGGGGACCAGTTTCTTGAAGAACGGCTTCACGCAGGTCGCCGTACACTCCTGTTGCACAAGCCCCTTGTCGCAGAATTTGACACTCGCACTAAATGCTTTGACATCTGTACAACTCCCCTACACATGCACAACACCATGACCTTGTACCGCCTCGCCACCGCAAGCATTGGCACACGTCAAAGGAGGGACATGTCAAATTGATCACCTGCATGGATTAATTACAGCGTGCGTCCGCATTCCGACGCCGGTCAGAAACCTCCTTACAGTACGGTGTTGGCTACCTTAAACCCCTTCGAAACCCTCGAGGTATCTCTCAAACGCAACTACCCACATTCTTCCCTACATAACCACCAAGATGCACTTCTCCCTCGCAACTTCGTCGATCCTATCAACTCTAGCCAGCGCCGTCTTAGCCGCACCAGCCAACTTCCAAGCCCCAACCCCCTTCGAATACATAGCGGCAGAAGATCCTTCCACCCTCGTCAAACGCAACATCGGCGGCGTCCGCCTGTGCACCGGCAGCGCATGGACGGGATGGTGCCAATACGTGATCTGGCCTTTGAACGAATGCATATCGCTTAACGACTTGTACGTCTTACCATCCTAGATCGAAAAGGTCAGGATGATGTGAATAATGAAAACCCATTAACGTTTTCCCCCAGCGCCGGCCACACTTTATCCTTCCGGCCAGATGAGGGGACGCAGTGCTTCCTTATGCAGTAAGTGCGCCCAGTACCTTTTTGTACGGTGCTCACAGTCCAAAATTGAAAGCTAAGATCAATGCTAGAGGGAGGTGTGACGCAAATAATGAGTATGCGGACGTGCGGCACGAGTCGCTCGGCCTGGGACATTTGGAGGTGCTAAGTTTTGTGGCCAATATGTCGAGCTACCAGTGCTTCGAACCGATTAGCTCTTAGGGGCTGATGAGCAATGGAAGGATTCGGAGCTGAAGAGTCGGAGGTGGTAAATGATGAAGGCTCATTTGCGTAAGGATCGCATGGAGTAAGTATCAGGTTATGAAATGTATAAATCGCTTTTCCCACTCGAGATCAGGCAGCACACTTGCAGTCGCCCCGATGTACCAGAGAATGTCCAGTCCATGTGCTTGTGGATTTCTCCCAAGGCCATCTGGTGCTCTAGGCACCCAATTTCGGTATCGCATCCTGCAAAGACTCTTCTTGCAATATTCGATTCACACTGCCTCCTACCACGGGCTCAGAGTGGATTGTCCGATGTCTGTCTTGACGCCATTATTACGCTGGAAGATGGCTTCGCTGACTCTACAATACGAGTTAGTCTTGCTTTGAGGCGTAAATCACATAGTTCTTAGGGGACTCACAATCTTCCGTTCTTGACGCCAATCCCTTCAAGGACACCCTTTTGCTCAAAGCCAAGCCAGTCGATCAGCCACTTTGCCACCCACTCTAAGCGCTGAGGCGCGTCAAATGGAACCCGGGCAATGATGGTCTTGACTGTACGAATGGATTCTGTGGCTTCGAGCCCATCACATCGGCTGTCAAACCCTCCACGCTCAATGTAAGCAGGATCCAGGATCCCGGTCATCTTGTCCAGAAGACACTTTGCAATGCTTTGCAGTAAAAACTGCTTGTCGACAAAGACATGCAAACCCACCGTGGAGCGATACATAGGCTGCCCCTGACCGTGGTCCTCCGCGTAGGTGAAACCCAGAACCACGTCGCTAAGAAACAGTTCGTTCTCGGGATCACGTTTTCTCCTTACTCCTCTGATGATACCTCCGCTTTTACAGGCGACGAGGAAAGGAAGCCCACTCTTGGTAATGCAGTGGAAACGCTGTAGCATGTCGTTTTCTGTGATACGCTCTGTTTCCGGTGCGCAACAGGTGTTATCGATGTAGTGGTTGTATATGTCCCTGATCGCCGTCATGTCAGCTGGACGCGCCGGGCGGACAAAAAGCTTGAGATCAGGGTCGGGTTTGATTTTCTCGTGCGGTAGTGTTGAGCGGCTCCGGTTCATAGCGAGTGTCTTTTCATCCGCCTTCCTTCGTTTTTCCCGCTTGGCATCCCTTTTGGCTCGCTCTAGGCGACGGCGGTTCTCACTGTGCTGAGCAGAACCGAGATCGTTCTCGCGAGCAAGTCTCTCGTCAAGAGTCTCATCGGGATCGACGCTCGTGATTCTCGGATGTTCGTACCGTAATAGCATCATGTTATGGTAAGGCTGAAGGCATTCCCACCATGGGCGGACGCCGTCGAGGTCGTTCTCTTCTACAGGTCCAGGGTGTTTGGAATTACTGACGTCTTTCCAAAAAGCCTGCAGCGAAGACGATCCGGGAAATCCATGGGGTATCCAATACGAGGGAACGATATCTTCGGCGCACTTGGCCATTTCATGCGCAGCTAGCTGGCACTTCTCTTTCTGAAGTGCACTCGTAGCTTCGGTGATCCAGCACTCAATTTGCATCAGCTTTTTATCGTCACGAAATGCAGGTCTTGCGTCCCAGTCTAGGGGCGCCGGGGCCCATTGATCGTTCCAGTCCGACAACTCAAACCCCTGCGCGTTGTCAGGCGCTCGCCGCCTTTTGCCATCGCCCCAGCCGCCGTCAGCTTCTGCAGAATCAATGTTGCTGAAAGATCCAAAAGTCTTGCTTGGGACGTCTGCGAATGCCTTTGGGGATGGGTCACCTTTGGGAATGTCGGTCTTTCTCCCCCATGTTGATTGCCGCTGGAAAAGCTTATTCCCAGTCTTCACATCAGGACGTTCTACTTTGCTTTCGTTGCCGGAAAGGCCCTTAAACGGCACGAAATCATTACTGGCCTCTCGTGCGGCTTTAGAATGGCTCGTAGGCTTAGGTCTGCTCTTCTTGCCTTTCCCTGTGTTTTTGGTAGGTGTCTCTGCGTCCTTCGACGTGGTGGTTGGCTTTTGATGTTGCGTAGTTCCCCGTTGCAGACCTGTGGAACCATTCGTGTCGACAGGTCTGACATTTTTGTCGTTCGCATCGCCCGATGATTCGTGCGACTCGTGCGCCGGCTTCGGATGTTCTACTGTGACTCCAAATTCTATGGCCAGCTTCTCACGAATGTCGATATCTTGCTGGGAGGCTTTCGCATCTCTGGGCACCTTAGGCTTCGGTTGAGCGGTGGCGATCTTCGCACGCAAATGAGGCGGCACGGCTTTGTCGCCGGCAGCCATATTCTTCTTGGCGCTGCGAAAGCGCTTCTTGTTCGTTTGCTTGCTTCCAAATTCGGTCAGCTTCTCAGATGTATTTTTCACTTTGCTCTCTGACAGGAGCTTCACTGGTGCAGGCAAATGCCGGAGATTCGGTGCAGCAGACGAGGCAGTAGGGTCATTTGCAGAGGTTGAAATCTGCGGCACTGTCATTGTACGCGTCATATTGTGTGATGACGTCGGAACGCTATGTTCCTGCAAGTGAGGAAGAAAGCTCGGGGAACTGGAGGATCCGATGTTGTGAAGTGAGGTCAAGGACGAGGTCGAGGTTAATCTTGTTGGGGCGGCGTCATCCTCCACGTGCGGGAGGAAAGAGCGTGGCTTGCTCTTGCTCCTTTTTGGGCGCTGACTGCGATACTTGCTGAAGTTTACCAGCCAAGCACCGTCTCCTGGTTGAGGAAGTGCCGCTGCCATGGCACACGACGATAGGTAGAACTCAATTGCACTCAATCCGTCCTACCTTCTGCTGTGCTGGTAATAAGCTAACTTTGTCGATTTCTTGCCCAAGACTAGCCGGAGTCGATTTGTATGCTAGAATGTGCCTCGCTCGTGACAGTATCCAAACAGAATGCAGATGCGCCACGAGCAACTTGTCAGTCGGCGGGGGGCTCAACAATGGTGTGCGAGCAATTCAATCTAGTGGCGTTGGAGCAGTAGTCACAATCAGGAAAATATCCCTATAAAAGTAAGTGGTCTGACTAGAAAGGTGAGTATCATGGTCGAAGCACGTGATGCGACTTCATACCTTCTCTCGTTCGGTCCGGTCACCTGCGTCCTCTTTCTCCTGGCCAACTTCAAAATGTTGTCGGTTCTAAGGAAAGCTCGCTTGAAGGATAAGGAGATGAGGATACTGATGCTGTCAGTAGATGGTGCAAGCGTTTTTGTGCAGTTGCTGACGGCCGTATAGTGGTTTGGACAATAGCGGGAAGACCACAATTGTGAAGAGAATCATGAATGAAGACGTCAATAGCGTCAGTCCAACCTTGGGCTTCATCATCAAGACCATAGACTACGAGGGGTGAGTCCCTAACGCTTGAGAATGCATGTGCCGCCCATGACTGACTTGTGAGGCGTAGATACAAGCTGAACATTTGTTCGACCTGCCTGCTCTTACGCGTGTCAAAATTCTACTGACAAGGCGCAGGGGACGTTGGTGGCCAGAAGACCCTCCGCACGTACTGGAAAAACTACTTTGAGAAGACAGACACGCTCATCTGGGTCGTTGATGCCACAGATAGTGAGCGCCTGGAAGACTGCAGAGCAGAGCTCAAAGGTTTGCTCCTACAGGAGGTGCGGTTTCTGTCTGTCTCTCAAGTCGTCCCGGGCATCTGGCTGATTTTCCGCAGCGCCTTATGGGAGCTAGTCTCCTCGTCTTCAAAAACAAGAGCGATGTTCCGGGCTGCATGACAACAGATGACATCCGCGAGGTATGTGCACTCGAGATGCGGTACCTCGTCGACCAAATTCTCCACTTTTAAGCCGCGCCGCCACAATTGGTGTTTACTTACCTAAGCTTTTGCAGGGGCTACAACTTGACAGCATCAGTACGCACAAGTGGCATATATTGCCATGCTCTGCAATGACAGGGCAAAACCTGCACGAAGGGCTACAATGGGTCGTGCAAGATGCCAAAGATCGCTTATTCTTGTACTAATCGGCCTCGCGCAAGTCTTGGGCATTTCGTGTTCAGATCGTCAACACACGACTTGGCAGGCACGAGCGGCGCGTCTGCGGTCAGCGCTACCGATACAGTGGTGTCGATAGAGATGTACCATGCACGGTACGTTTGTTTGCAGCAGTCGTAGGGCTGCAGTGATGGGGTCACCAGTAGTGATATCAGCGAGAGGCTGAGCTATGCTAGTCTACTTTGTTTAGTGATGATTGGTCGCTGGACGGGAGATGCTATTATAGATGAGAAGAGCCAACGTGGTCATGGCACCGTTGACGGCCGCAGATTGAAGACCGTCGATGCATTCCAGAATCGTCCCGATCTAGATAGCCCACCGGTAGGACTGATAATGGCAAGCTGATCACTCTCCCTCTTCTTGTTTACACTGTATATGATAGCGCATGGTCTGGAGTATGTATCTGTCTTGTGTACCATAGTTTGCGCCAAAAGTACGGTCGCCCGGACGGCAGCGCGCAACAAGCTGGATCCCGGGAGGTTGATGCAGCTCCACTTTGTAAACAATGTCCGACGAAGCTGCATCGTTCCTCGCTTCCATCGCCGAACTCAAGCAGCGCAGAGAACAGCAAGACATGGAACGCATTCAGGCCTTGGAAGAAGACATTCGTCGGCGAAGGGCATTTCGAGAAGGTATGTGATCGGAGGTCATTGGACTCGGAGGGGGTGGGGGCTCGGCTAACCAAAGCCCACGACTCAGAACGAGCGCGGTCAATCTCGCCTGATAAACCTGCGCAAGCCAACCATTCCGACCATGCAGCAGCACTGCGATCTTCTGCAACAACTTTAGACTCTTCTCCTTCGTTGCCGCCCACAATGGAAAAGCCTACAGCGCCCGAAGCGCCTCCTTCGCCGACCAAAGATATCCCTGAATTCACGGGTTTCAAGAGTGTACGAAGCTCAACGTCATCGGCAAATGCGAATGCACCACAGACACCGGATCGTAGTAGTCATGCATCACCGCCGCCTAGCGCGAGCAGCCTAGCAAGACGTGGCACTCTCTCTTGGCAACAGAGGAGACCAGGATCGAGAGGCGGCAGTAGACCGACATCATCAATGGGACCAGATGCGACTGCTGGGGCGACGCACGCGCAGACTGAGGAGCGAGAGCCTAGTAGAGAAGACATCACAGCGTCATTATCGAAGCGAGACCCTTCGTGGTTCAGGCAAACAGCAGATCGAGGAACAGGGTCTGCTGCATACAGAAGGAGTCAGGATGACGAGAGCGGGAAGTACCAATCATTTACCAGCCGACGTGGACTACCAGGCATGCAGCCAGAGTCGTCGCAGGATATTGAGAAGCCAGTCGCTCCTTCCGAACAAGAAAGCGCAACATCAGGCCCTACCTCTCGCTCAACATCCGTACGCGGCAGTGGCACATCCAGCCATCGATTTTCTGCATCTACCTCGACATCTACAAACACCAAGCCCGACCTCAAGTCACTCATTGAACTGGACTCAGGGCAGCAGGAGGCGTATCCTATGAGCGAGACATCGTCCACGGCAGAAAGCCAGACCAGCTCAGGCCGCACTATGACCATGTCAAACTCACAAGCTCGTTTGGGAAGTACGGCAGAGCGACCCGGCTCCCCAACCAAGGGTATGGGCGGGTTTGTTCAAAGTGCGATCATGAAACGCTCTGACAGCGTGAACAAGCGCTGGAGTGCCCAACCTAGCGGCAGTCTAAGCAGGCAAAACTCAATGGCAAGTGCACGCAGCGGGTACGGTGGGCTTCAAGGGTCGTATAGCATGCCGAAACTGGAGCCTACGCCGGGCAGCAAGGAGTCAAGCCACGAGCCATCTTCGCGTCCAACTTCAAGCAGTAGCAACCTAACAAACCTTACCATGACACAGGGCGGTGAGAAGGATGACACCTTCACGAGGCCTACAATGTCGCGGCATGGTCGTAGCAAATCCGTCTTCTCTTCGCACAGCGCAGCGGGTGAAGATGGTGCAACTTCACCTCCCGGAAGTCCATCGAAGCGTTTCAGCCCAACAAAGTCAAGTTGGATAGAAAGCGCGCTCACACGGCCGGAGTCACCTAAGCCGAGCGCTGCAAAGAACGCACAACCAAGCTGGATGGCGAACATTGCCAAAGCGAAGGCGGAGCGAGCCAGCGCAGACTCCACGCCGCGGCCAGGAACTCCCAAGAAGGAGGAAGGTGAAGGTTCAAGGCCGGGCTCGCCCACCAAAGCGCCCTTTGGTCAAGGCATGCTCAAACGATCGGACTCACGTGATCTTGGACTGCCCGTGAGATCCTCAACACCGCCCTTCATGAAGGAACAACCCCAGACACCAACGCAAAAGCCGTCAACTCTACAAAGCGACGGTCCATCGCAAGAGACAGATCCACCTCTGAAAGAAGATCCTGTACTTGAGGAACAAGCAGAAAAATCAGAAGTCGCAGAGCCCATGCAACAAGCCCCTGCAGAGCCGCCAAAAGACACGAAACCCATTGGTGAAGCGCCTCCCAGCTCAGACTCGATTACCGACCGCGCAGAACCCATGAAATCACCTCCGATACCTATTTCAACGAAGCCTAAGCCGGAGATTGCACCAAAGCCAGAGACAGCGCCGAAGCCTATGACTGATTTCAGGAGCACGTTGCGATCAAGGCCGCCCCCAGAGCCGAAGAAACAAGAGACCCCAGAGTTTCTATCAAAGTTTGGTAGCCTTCGCAAGGCTCAAACGGAAAAGTATGTTGCACCCGATACGTTTAGAGCGAACATCGAACGTGGCAAAGCCGACCTTAATAAGACCGATGGGCCAGTCAAAACCCCTCGTAGAGATGAGCTGAGGGAATCGCTCTTGGCCAAAAAGGATGACTGGCAGAAGGCGAAAGAAGAAGGCCGAGAGCTGCCGGGTGCTGTGCATGAACGAAAAGCAAGTGCAAACGCACCCGCCCCACCAAGTAAGCCTGAGGGTCTTGCGCGTAGAGACATGCTCAATCGTTCAGAGAGCAAAGGATCAATTCCCGGTCTTGAGCGAGGACGGGAAGCAACACCAGAGGCGCTGGCGCGCCACAAGAGCCTGAAGGATCGTCCGAAAGTCGAGCCTGCGCCCGCGAAACAAGTCAGTGAACCAGTGCCGTCACCTGCGCCGTCACAAGAACCCTCCACCATCGAGCCGCTGGCCAGGCAAACTAGCGAACCATCCAGTATCCAAGAGCCACAACGCTCGTCAGAGACAAGCAAGCTGGCAGCGCGCTTCAACCCTGGGCTTGCCAACATACTGGCGAGAGGTCCTCCGGCTATGAACAACAGCTCGAACCCCCCATCAAGAACGGCGAGCCCCGTGGTGCCTGATCAAACTTCTTCAGCGGCATCGCCTGCGGGTGAACCGAAAGCTGGAGAGCCATTGCAGGATATGCGCAAGGGGCGCGCCAAAGGACCAAAGAAAAGCAAGAGAGGCGCTGCGAACACAGAAATCTCTAACGCCCGACAAGAGGCTGCACCTCCTTTGGACGAGTCTCAATCGCAGCAAACCCCGGAGACGGCAACGGAGTCGCCGGCAGAAGTTCCAGCGCCGGCGCCAGGGCAGACACAGAAGCCTCGAGCGCCGCCTGGCTCTACTGCTTCCATCATGATGGCTTCGTTGAGAGGCTCGAATCAGCCTCAGGAAATTTCAAAGAGTGGTGGAAAGCCAGTTACACCTGCGAAAAGCCCGAGTCTCAGCATGAAGTCGGCTGAATCTCCCAAAGAGCTAGCCAAAGACTCCGTGCCCGAATTTGCAGGATTTGGCTCATTCAAAAACAAGGCACCGATGCCTTTACCGGATGACAACAAGGAGAACAACGATGAGTCGCGTCCATCTGCAAAGTCTGCCGCGGCGTTCTGGAATCGACAGGCGTCGCCAAAGCGCTCAGAAGCGCCTCCTCAGATTCAGTTGCCCAGTCAGCAAGATGAAGAAGCTGCAATGCGGTCTGCCGGGCTGTTGGCTTCTTCCCCTGCACGCACTGGCGGCTCTTCAGGGTCCGGTGACGGCAACTCCCTTTCGGTACAGAAAAGCAATGGTCAAGCCTCGACGCCGCCTGCTTCAACAGGCGCGCCCCCGAAGCCGACTAAATCTTCCAGAATTGTCAGTGGGCAACTCGGGGAGGCTAGTCTGAATCGAGGTACGTAGCGTTCACGTCGAGCTCTGTTGCTTGCATGTTTACGCAACCTCACATTCTGACATTTCGCTCCAGTCGGTTGAGAGCGGAGCTGGCTGACCGCCGCAAAGGTGTTGTAGACTCTGTTGCTGAGCCAACCACCGAAGCCGAAGGGCTACTGGCAAAGGCCTTCGGGTCAATACCGACGGCGACCAAGAACTGCACCGTTGACGTGCCAACGACTGTCAGGGAATCCCGAACAGAGGCAATTGGGGATGTCAAGACTATCCGCAAGTCTGTACAGGAAGTTGCGCACGATGGCACTCTTGAGAATCTACGCCCGCGGGAAGAGTACACGCTCTACGACGAAGCTGTTTATGTTTGCGTCTACTCAATCGTCAACGCCAAGTCGAAGGTGTCCACGGTCTATGTCTGGCAGGGGGCTTCGGCCATTGCACCCGCCAAAGACCAGGGTCAGACGGTTGCGAAAAGGCTTGCAAGGGAGCACTCAGCACAAGTCCGCATTGTTCAACAGGGTCAAGAGCCGATGGCATTCATTCAAGCGCTTGGAGGGATTTTTGTCACTCGTCGGGGTGCGAGTGAGACTGCTCCAAAGCAGTACATGCTTTGTGGTCGCAAGCACATTGGCAACATTGCATTCGACGAGGTGGATTACAGCGTGCAGTCACTCTGCCCTGGCTTTGTCTACTTAATATCGTTCCCTGTGACGCTGCAAGAGACAAAGCTTTACTTATGGAAAGGCTTGTCCTGCTCCACGGACGAAATCAGTGCTGCTCGTCTTGCCGCAATGGATCTCAGCGAGACGGGAGAGATCATTGAGGTCGACAACGGCGCTGAATTCGCCAGCTTCTTGAAGATATTCGGACGGGGTACAATGAAGTTGAATGTCCCAAAACAGAGCGAGCTGATGAAGCAGAAAGCATCGGCGCCCGAAAAATTCGAAGCGAAACTTTTCAAAGTACAGCAGCCGGAGCAGAAAGGTGGCCTGTTCGCGATGTTCACCAGGCGACCAAGCTGGAACAGCAGTGTTTCGCGTTCTCCCAGCCGAGATGGACAGGACGTTAAAGTCGAAGTCAAACACATCAGCCCCTTCACACAGGCGGACATGGAAGCGGAGGGCATCTACATTCTAGATGCGACTTATCACCTTTACGTCCTCATAGGACCTCTCTTCGCGTCTCAGCAGGAGACGAGCCGGAACGCAGTGCTTGGACAGGCTTTACTGTTTGCGCAAGAATACATCGCCGCCGTCGAAGCGGAGCGGCAGGTGAAGCAGGAGGGCTTTGTTTTGTTCAATGGTGTACCGCAGGATCTGAAGGTGCTGTTCCGGCATTGGGATGATAGCAAAGGGCTCTGGGGGACCGCAGGGCTGATGGCGGGCTCTTCGCCGTATTCTGGCAACGAGTTGAAGTTGCTGCCGCTGAGGGAGGTTGTTGGTGCCGTCTGTAGAGAGTAGATCAATGCGATTACGCTGTAACATTAACATTTCTAAGAAGAGGCTGAAGAAGTTCAGGCATCGTGTCACAAGTCTAAACGAAGTAATTCTTTGTTTGCCATGTTTTCACCTTGTCTCTCGTTTTTCTTTTTTTGTGCATTGATAGTATATGTTTCTCGTTGTCGACTGCCCGATCACGTGTCGCGTCTTCCCACAGACGGGACGGATGCGGCCGGGCGCGGCCGCCCAATGACGTCGAAGCTTCGCGAAACAGACAGGGAAGGCACTAGGCCAATCTAGAAGGAGCGTTTGGGCACCAGCTACCTCTAAGCGATTCTGGTTCTGAGCAACACCGCTCATATAACTTCCAACTTCTCTCGACTAACGCTCAACACTCTAGAGACTCAAGACATTGAAGTTTGCCTACAACAATCTCATCACTGACTGTCACCACAACATACTGAGGCTGCGAGCCTACAGTAAACCCTTCTGAGAGAAACTTTCCACCGAATCTTGACACCGCCAATATGTCTTCGGGCATGCAATTCACGGACAAGGCCACCCAGTCCTTGGCCGAAGCCCAGGACTTGTGCCAGCAGTATGCTCACTCACAGATGCTACCGCTCCACCTAGCGGTCGCTCTGTTTGATCCACAACCCGACCTTTCGAAAGACCAGCAGAATACCGGTCATGCCTCGCATGCCGGTGCGTCATCACCGCTCTTCAAACAAGTTGTAGAGCGTGCCCATGGCGATCCACAATTACTCGACCGAGCTATGAAGAAGGCTTTGGTCCGGTTACCAAGCCAAGATCCACCACCAGAGCAAGTCAGCGTCTCACCCGCCTTCAGCAAAGTCCTCCGCGCCGCGAACGAGCTGTCAAAGACCCAGAAGGACAGCTATATCGCCGTGGACCATCTCATACAGTGCTTGGTACAGGACAGCTCAGTCCAGAAGTGCTTAGCTGAGGCCAATGTTCCCAACCATAAGCTCATCGACAATGCGGTACAACAGATCCGCGGCACAAGACGGGTGGACAGCAAGACGGCAGATGCAGAAGAGGAGAGCGAGAACTTGAAGAAGTTTACCATTGACATGACAGCAATGGCAAGAGAGGGAAAGATCGACCCAGTCATTGGGCGTGAGGAGGAGATTAGGCGAGTCATTCGAATTCTCTCAAGGCGGACGAAGAACAACCCTGTCTTGATTGGTGAGCCTGGTGTGGGTAAGACTACGGTCGTAGAGGGTCTGGCACTGCGGATCGTTAATGCCGATGTGCCTGCCGGACTGGCTGCTTGCAGACTTCTCTCACTGGACGTCGGTGCGCTTGTTGCAGGGTCCAAGTACCGAGGAGAATTTGAAGAGCGCATGAAGGGTGTGCTCAAGGAGATTGAGGACAGCAAGGAGATGATTGTCCTCTTTGTTGACGAGATCCATCTTCTCATGGGCGCTGGCAGTTCTGGCGAGGGTGGCATGGATGCAGCGAACCTGCTGAAGCCCATGCTTGCCCGTGGCCAACTGCACTGTATCGGTGCAACAACATTAGCCGAATACAGAAAGTACATTGAGAAGGACCAGGCATTCGAGCGACGATTCCAACAAGTCCTGGTTGGCGAGCCGTCTATCCCTGAGACCATTTCTATCCTTCGTGGTCTAAAGGAGAGATATGAGGTGCACCATGGTGTCACAATTCTCGACGGCGCCATTGTCTCTGCAGCCACCCTTGCCGCTCGATATCTCACCCAGCGCCGATTGCCCGACTCAGCCGTCGATTTGATTGATGAAGCTGCAGCAGCAGTCCGTGTCACCCGCGAATCGCAGCCCGAAGTCCTTGACAATATGGAACGTAGTATGCGGCAGCTCGATATTGAGATTCATGCGCTTCAGCGCGAGAACGATGAAGCATCGCAAGGACGGCTGAGAGAGGCTCGGGCTGAGAAGGCCAACCTGGAAGAGGAACTGAAGCCTCTACGAGAGAAGTATGAGAGCGAAAAGGCTCGTTCGAAAGAGATCCAGGAGCAGAAGATCAAGCTCGACCAGCTCAAGGTCAAGCAGCAGGAAGCTGAACGTACGCGCGATTTGCAGACTGCTTCTGATCTCAAGTACTACGCAATCCCGGATGTCGAGGCACGTATCGAAACGCTTGAGCACCAGAAGAAAGTGCAGGAGCAGGAGGAGAGAAACCGTCCTGATGGCATGGAAAACAATCTTGTCGCCGACGCAGTTGGTCCGGATCAGATCAATGAAATCGTCGCTCGCTGGACCGGAATTCCTGTCACCAGGTTGAAGACCACGGAGAAGGAGAAGCTGCTGCACATGGAGAAGGTGCTTGGCCACCAGGTCGTCGGTCAGAAGGAAGCTGTGACATCTGTCGCCAACGCTATCCGACTGCAACGCTCTGGTCTCAGCAACCCAGGCCAGCCGCCGTCGTTCCTCTTCTGCGGTCCCTCTGGTACTGGTAAAACATTGCTTACCAAGGCCTTGGCAGAATTTCTGTTCGATGACGCCAGAGCCATGGTGCGCTTCGACATGTCCGAATACCAAGAACGACACTCGCTGTCCCGGATGATTGGTGCACCGCCAGGCTACGTCGGCCATGATGCTGGCGGTCAGCTGACAGAATCTCTCCGTCGCAGACCCTTCAGCATCCTGCTCTTCGACGAAGTCGAGAAGGCTGCCAAAGAAGTTTTGACCGTTTTGCTTCAGCTGATGGACGATGGCCGCATTACCGATGGTCAAGGCAGAGTCATTGACGCCCGCAACTGCATTGTGGTCATGACTTCCAACTTGGGCGCTGAATATCTCGCCCGGCCGAACGCCGCTGATGGCAAGATCGATCCCACGACCAAGGAACTTGTCATGACGGCGCTTCGCAACTACTTCCTGCCCGAGTTCCTCAACCGTATCAGCAGCATCGTCATCTTCAACCGTCTGACTAAGAAGGAAATCAGAAAGATTGTCGACGTGCGACTGGAGGAGATTCAGAAGCGTCTGTCAGGCAATGGCAGGAACGTCAATATCCAGCTGTCAGACGATGTCAAGGACTATCTCGGTTCAGCTGGATACTCCCCTGCCTACGGTGCTAGGCCGTTGCAGAGACTCATTGAGAAGGAAGTCCTTAACCGCTTGGCTGTTCTCATTCTCAGAGGCTCTGTGCGTGACGGCGAGGTGGCGCGGGTTGTGCTCGAAGATGGGCACATCGTTGTCCTACCTAACCATGGCGAGAGCGATCTAGAGGGCGACTCGCAAGACGAAGAGATGTGGGATGAGGAGGATGCTGCGAATGAGCTGAATGGTCCTGATGGCGAGATGGACCTTTATGACGAATAGAATGTTTTGATTCATTGAAAGGGGACAACAGATGATTGCAGCGTTCAAGCGGGAATAAATGGGCGTTCGAAAAAGGGATGGAATGCTGGGTGGAGAATTGACTGACGGTAATGAGTGACGAATTCTATGTAATTACACCTTTGCATCGCAATGGAAATTAACCTCGAATAATTCGTTTCTCATCTTCTACATCTCATACATGTGAAGGAAGGGGTTCGCAAATTCCGAAATCGTAGCAATGAAGCAAATGTGCTTCAAAATATTAATCGTCGAGTCACACTACGCTACACGCACAGCATACGAAGACTCAACCTCCCTACAAACCCTCCAACCCAACCGTCGCAGGTCTTTGCCCCACCAATTCCTCTTCCCCTGTCCAGTGGCGGTATCGTAAACCAGCGCAAACAGGTCCTGAACATCAAAAAAGAACTCCCATCCCGCCGAAGACGACCCATGGCTCCCGATACAGACGCAATCCCCTTCGCCTTTGCAAACGTCATAGTACGTCGGCAGGATCGCCTGTCCGATAATGGAACTTCTCCGTCCCTCGCCGTGCTCGCGTACGATGAGCCAGACATGGCTCGGTTGCATCTCGAACTGGGTCAACCAGTCTCCTGCTCGGGCAGCGGGGCAGGCTAAGGCGCCGAGTTGGCCATTGTTGCTTATGCGGCGGGGCTGGAGGTCTGGTGGGAGTGTTTCGCGGAGTTCGTGGAAGTCGTGCCAGTTTCGTGTTTCTCGGTGGAGGGAGAGGGAGTAGAGAGTTTGAGCATTGTTGCTGCCGTTGATTCGTCGCACTGGTGCTTGTAGGCAGCCGGTTGTAGGATGGAGGAGGAGTTGGTAGCTTGGTCCTTTGGCTCTCTGGCGGTATCGGGTATGATTTTGCATGGAGATCGTACGGGGTAAAGTACCGGGATGGGTGACTTGGGGATGTTCTCGTTTCTCTAGCATGTGGCGAAGGTCCTCGTCCGCGCCGTTTATGTGAAGGCCGGACAGGATTGTGCTGGCGAAAGTAGAGGGTGCCATCGCATTCGTTGGGAGGGTCTCATTTGAAGGCTCCAGATGGGTCATCAATCGCTCTGCAACGACCAGAGCCGGGACGGAATAATCGACCTGGATTGCTGGCCTACCTAACGGCCATTTAATCAATCTACGAAATCCATAGATATGGTCGCGTTTGTCGCTAGCTCCTGCTGAGCGGTAAGAAGTCAATACCGAGTGCAGACTACCAAGTTCACCGCCCAAGTACCTTTTGATCCTGGTAAAATCCTGGATCTGATTGTGATAGGTGACGTGGTCTTCGGAACCATGACAGGGTGGGTTCGGTCTGTCTTGCCATTCATCTTTGTCAAACTCCATGCCATATCCGTAGGCAGTACAGGCCTCCATCTCGCTGCAAAGCACAAGCAAAACGTCCAAGTCAGTCTCGTGGGAACCACAGAGAAGCTTCACCTTCCGAGCGAGCCGCAGCTCTTGCACAATCCAAACCCGCGTCCAGTACTTCCGGCGCATCAGAGCATTCAGTGCTCTACAAAGATCAAAAGCCACGATTCTGCCAATAGTACCAAGCCAAGTGAATGTTGGCACGCAGACGCTCCGCCCCCTCGCGACATCAATCTTCGCCTGTGCCACCTTATTAGTCGCCATTGCCGCGTCCAAATCTCCCAGCTGCTCAAAGAGCAAACGACTATCATC
Organism: Hortaea sp. C3G1500-4; assembly: GCA_022701445.1. NCBI lineage: Eukaryota > Fungi > Ascomycota > Dothideomycetes > Mycosphaerellales > Teratosphaeriaceae > Hortaea > Hortaea sp. C3G1500-4. The sequence goes on along the minus strand of JAJVDI010000007.1, from coordinate 971,312 downwards.
GGCGTGTCCGCCTAGACAGGCAATGACACACTCCGCGCTCTCGTAAATGTCACCCATCATCTGGACCTGGCAGTTCTTCTCGTCCACATTGTCTTGATTGATACAGATAGCATCGATCCAGAAGTAGCCATAGGCACGGTGCTTTTGCAGCTGGCGCAGCATGTACCAGCAGTTCCAGCGTATGGGGAAGTTGTGACCACGGATTAGAATGGTTTCTTGAGCGGGTGGCTCACCCCAGGTGTATGACATGGCTGCGTATGACGGTGCATCTTGCAGTGGGAAGGACTCGATGTTTAATTCGAATGTACTTGTATCAGGATTTTGGGTACCAGGGTTGAAGCTAAGTAGCCTGATGTCTGTTTTCGGCTGTGGCAATGGGGTATAGCAGAACGCCGGGAACGCCATCTTTGCTTCACGTCCTCGAACGGTAAGTCTTCCAGCAGGCAAAAAAGTTCGAGCACTGATAAAGCCTGGGGACGGGTTTGTACGCAGCTCAGCTTGCCAAACAGAACGCTTGCACTCCAGAGCTGTGGCGCTTTGGGGGCCATTTCAGCCGCTCTAGGACTCTGCTTAGGCAGACCATGCGATTGGCGCAGGTCCGGCTAGCGCATCTGTACAAGAGAAATAGAACCCTCATTGCGTGAAAGCGTTTGTACATTGTTGGGGATTACTTGAGAGCAGCGTGAGGTATCCAGTCTTTTGCTTGTTATGACCTGTTCTTCTGCTCGCTGCCGCCACTGCCGTCATCTTGCAAAACTCCCATTTTTTGCTGAGTCGATGTTCAATTGTTTCCGCCCAACTCACGATTCCCTCCCATACCCCTTTTAAATTAGTTGCATCAGAACCATGCCTGCGCCAACGCTAATAATAAGCATATCACCAAAATCCTTTCCTTACCGACCCGCTCTGCACGCTCTATCACAGCCGGCTTGCCAGAGCGGGTCCCGGACCATTGTTAAGCATACGCACTGACGCAGCATTCGCCGGCAGCAGGACCAGGCGAGAAGCTTCGCGCGTCAAGATCCGGCGTCTTCTCAGGACAACTTGTTGAGCACGCGTTGCAGTGCCTTCTTCTCCTTCCCGTCTCTCTCCAGCACCAGCGCCCAGTCCCTCGCCTGAATGCCTCTCCCTTCGGTGCCATCCTCTCGCCAATCTCCCCACTCCGGTAATTTCGTTTCTTGCTGCTGGCTCCCAGCCCGACTCATAGCCTGCCCTCCCGTCGCAGCCGGACTGCCACCCTCTGTCTTAACTGCGGCGGCTGGCGAAGTTGCGCCAGGCGATGAGGTGTTCGTACTCGCTGGCTTAGAGGGCGCAAAGCGATTAGTAGGCATGGCCGAGGCGCCTCCAGTCATCCAGCTGTACTTCTTCATCTTCTTACTGCCGCCTAGGGCCATCAGAGCCGCGGTCTGATTCGTTGTCTGGTGGACATTCGCCTCTGCCTGCTTATTTGCCTCTTTCTTCTGCCTCTCTTGCTCCTTCTTGCTGACTTTGACTTGCGGAGCAGAATTCTCTTCAGGGGCCGGTGTTTCGGCTGCTGCTGCCGCGGCAGCTTCCTCGCTGGACTGGGCATTTTCAGCAGCCTTCTTGCGTCGAGCCTCGCGCTTCCGGATACGGGCTTCTTCTGCGTCCCTATCACGCTTTTCGACTTCCCGAAGGCGGGCAGTGATGCTGTCCGCAAATGAGATTGTTGGCTGGGGTTGCGGGGTACTTGGCTTGTCCGTTCCATTAGGAAGCTGGTCGCCATTTGCCACCGGTGAGCTAGCAGTGTCCGGCACTTTATCCCACTGTGTGCCCGTAACACTCTCAGGCCTGACCTCTTCCTCTCGCCTCTCACCTTGGCCGACAGCAATATCCAGGAACTCAGGTGGCACGCGGCCATGATCACCAAATCTTCTTGCTCTTGCAAGTGCGAAAGACTCGTCCATCAAGCCTCGCAGCCTCTCGCCTGTTGCCAAACACAAAAGGCTTGCCAGCTGTTCCCAGTTCTCGCCCCTGCCTGCAGTGTACTCGGGCCTATTGTCGATCGACGTAGAAGCTATGCCCTCCTTTTCGTTCATCATCACGTTGGTACGGTACTGTGGTTGAGGCGGCTGTGGGAGTCTTTGATAAAGTCCTCTGACGTCCATGGTTACCCCATTCGCATTACAGACCCGATCTATGCGTGTTCTCAGCGGACCGGTCTGCAGGAACTGATTCAGCATAGGATGTTGGTTCTGCTCTGCTTTGGCCCGCGCCGCGTCTGCCCGCTTTCGCTTCACCTGATTCTCAATTTCTTCCTGCGATTGCGGCTCTCCCAGCGTCCCTTGGAATGCTCCGCCTGACTGCTGCTGACTCTCATTGTTGAAGCTCTGCGTGAGCTGGTTGAAGCTGTTGTTCGCAGAGCTACCGAAAGATGTCGACTGATTCGTCTGAAAGCTGTGCATGTAGTTCTCCTCATCGGCCAAGTTGACCCCACTGCCATGCATAGGGTCGTTAATGTCATCTATGCGTGTCCTATGGTCTTGCTCTTCCTTCTGAGGCCTCGGAGGTGGAGGCATCATTTGCGAACTCTGTACACGCTGCGGCGTCTGAGCTTGCGCAGCCTGTGGGCTCATCTGCCGGCTCGAAGGGGTGGGTGGCTGGGAATACCATTGCGGTTGGTTCTGCTGATGAAGCTGTGGCGCGTTGAAAGATGACTGCGGGCTTCCCACATAGGGTGATGGACTACCGTACGGGGACTGGGCTGGGGGCTGAGGCGCATATGGATTGCCGTAGGCGCCAGGTCCTCCCACCGGCGGCGCATACTGTGGAGTCATTCCATTCTGCTGTGCCGGCGACCGCGGATCAGGTGACAGCCGTGGTCTCTTTGCCGGCGGCGGTGCGAACCCTTGGCTGCTGCCTGCTGGTGAAGCGGCGCTCGGATAGGAATTGTAGGGCGGCGGCGGCTGTTTCTGCGGCGGCGGGGGAGACATGGACTGGTTGAACGACATCTTCGCGCGGAGAAAGGTGTCGAGGGAGTGTGTGGGTGTCGCTGAGGAGACGCGCTCAGCGTCGAGTGCCAGAGGCCGGTCCCCTCACCAGCGAAGCTTCGGTTATTGCGGCATGTGACGCTTCGCAATCGGCTTGTAATTTGCGGGCGGAATCGCGAGTGATGGCGGGGATGGGTAGTGATATACGGCGGTGTGTCGATGTCGATTTGGAGAGTGGTGCGGCGGTCGATTGAGCCTCTGTTGGCGGCCGGATGTGTGGATGGTATTGTCGGCCGTCATTTTGCGGACAACTCCTGCAACCGCGCGGGTGGAGCCGCGGCCGCGAAGTCAGCACTGCACTCTCACACTCTAGCGCGCACCCACGGGACTTACCGAATCCGGCCGCACAGCTGCGAGTCGTGATCACACCCGCCTTACCACCTTCTTCACTTGTTCCCCAATATTCACACTCACTGCACTTCAGCATTTCAATCCGACCTCTGCAACAACCACCACACGTAGCCCGTGATCAACCGCTCCTTTGGCAAGCCATCATACCGTCGCCTCCGCGGTACTCATCCAATTGTCCGCACCTGATGACGATTACGGAACTTCCTAGAAGCACTCCCTCGTTTAACCCACCACTCAGCGCGTGAAAAGCGACAAAGCGACAAAGCCCAACCTAGATCACGACTCACAAACAGAAGTGAAAGACTCAAAGCGCGACGTGACTCACCCTGACGCGCGACTGCGACCATTAGCACACAGCGCGGGAGTTTTCTCTTTTCACTGCCATCGCCCAGAGCATTGAACTACGCGCTGAAAAAGCCTACGCCACGTGCGCGCTTCCACTCGACATGGCAGCGACCACCTCCTTCTCTTCCCTTGCTGTGCCTCCTCAAGATGACAACATGGAAATGTCATCGCCCCAGAATCGTAACCTAGATGATGACATCGATATCGACTTTGACGACAGTAACTATGATGGCGGCGTTCAGCTGCAAGACGATGAGCAGATGCTTACAGATGGCGAGCAAACGCGTCCCGCGACCGCAACAGATGACATGATGGACGATGACGTCCAGGGCGAGGGCTTCCACTTTGAGGAACAGGAGGCCGAGATGCAAGATACCCAAGACCTGGGGGAGCAGCCAACAGCTCAAGAGGAAGATGAAGAGCTGATTGACTATGGCGACGATGATTATTTCATCGAGGACCACCAGCAACCGCAGATAGAAGACACTGCTGTGGAGGACGTCACTGATGAGATAGAGTACGGCGACGAGCAACAAGGCGAACCCAATGTGCATGACTTCGAGCCAGAGCTAAAAGCTCAGCAAGAGCAACAAGCCGGCCAAGCTTCGCAGGAGACTGTCGACGAAGAGATCGTCCGTCAGCCTGAAGAGGCTGGCGTCGCAGTGCAAGAACCTGTTGACGTTGCGACTGCCGAGGCTGTCGTTGAAGTCGTGCCGGGTGCTGCTGAACAGGGAGACTCTGTAATTCACGCGGAGCCCGTAACAGAAGAGACCGTCGCTTACCCTGAACAGAGCACTGGCGCCTTCGAGCAGGCTTCTTTCGCTGATGGCGAGAAGGAGCAGACGCTGGCTGCTCAGCCGGAAAATGTCGAACCAGTAGAGGTACCCGATGAAAATGCTTACGCCCAGCCGTCTGCCGAGGCCCGTCAAATTGAAGGAGATAGTGCCGCAGAAGAACCCCTCGCCCTTGATACAACTGCCACGGCCACATCAACTGCTTACGACCGCGAGGACAATCCTGGTACACCCACTGACACGGGCCTTCATCCCATGACGCTCTACTACAATGGTTCTAGCATGCCACTGTTCAAATCTAAGAAGCTGCAAGACGGTCTTCTCAAAGATGATAATCTTGCCAACCTCAGCTTGGCAGAGCTGATGCGGAATTGTAGACAGCGCCTGGCGCTTAAGTTAGGTATCACCATCCCAGAGGAGCAAGAGATGACCCTTGCTTTCGACCACCTGGGTCTCCTTCTCTCAGAGGTATGTATTGACTCCTTGCAAACAATTGTGCAGCTGAGACTAATCGCTTCACAGAATTCCCGTGCTGCATATCAGCATTCTCTAACCGACGTTCTTGAAGTCTACTTACAGTTGCACCAGAATGATGGCACAGATGATTCTCCGGCCCTCTCCATGACGCTCTCACACCAGCAATTCACCAGTCAGCTTGCTGTATTGCAGCAGGCCGCAGCAAGCGGCAAAGGCATGAGCGCTTTTGTCCAGCCACAATATGAAGAATATAACGAGCAGCATGAGGAGTACGACAATCATGAAGATGAACAGCATGAAGGCGAAGAGTACTATCAAGAAGATCAAGCTTACTATGAAGAGCAAGCACCCATTGGAGAGTACACCGAAGACAGGCACGATGAGCAGCCCTCCGAACTTCCCAACGGCGACCAAAATTTTCAGGAGGGTGCACCGGACTCGTACGAAGAACACCAATATGCCGAAGAATACCAAGGGGGCGAGACAGTCCCGGCTGAGGGATACGAGTACAATGAGGAAGGTCAAGATGGTCAAAATGACGGCACTCAAGAGGCACACTATGATGAGCCTGCTGTGTACTACCAGGAGGCTACTGAGAACTACGAACAGCCGGAGCATGTTGTCCAGTCTGCTTCAGACACGGAACAACAGCACGTGCAACCGAGTGCAGATTACGATGTCGCTCCCGAGGCTCCACAGTCTGCGAGTAGTACCTCAGCCGGTGTTGAGCCCTCCGGCGTTCTACACAACGAGTCCGACAAGCCTTCTGAAAATGCCGCGCAGGAAGTTGCGAAAAACGAGCCATCGTCTGCGAGCTTGCAATCTGTGCAGGGTTACACTGCTGATGGTGAGTACGATGACTGGATAGATTTCGATGACGACAGCGACCTGACAAATGGCTCTCTAGAGCGAGCAGGCGACAAAGAAGACGAGACAGCCGAGCAATTCGTCGCCGATGATCAGCAGCAGGCCGTGAAGGATGACACCGCCGACGGTGAGTATGATGACTGGATAGATTTCGATGACGACAGCGACCTGACAAGTGGCTCTCTAGAGCGAACAGACGACACGCAAGAAAACGGACCCAAGGCTACCCTCGCCAATGCTCAGCAGCAGGTCGTTGATTCTGAGGACTTCCTTAACGGCCAGGATCAAGCACACGCAACCTACGATCAGCACGACAGCTCACGGCAACAGGTCCAGGCTGAAAGCCAGGATGAGCAACAATGCCAGGGCCACGAAGAACGAAATGGCTCTCATGATTTTGCAGAGCATCAAGAAAACGATGCCAGCTTGGATTATCAGCCGGAAGACGACGATGCACCTGCCCAGGACTTTGGCAAGGTTCAATCTGGCTCAGGTCTTGCCAACGGCGGTGATCACGGGCACGCCGACGAGCACATCCAGACTGCACAGGAGAAGAGGCTCTCAAACATTGACGATGATATAGACTTTGATGAAGAGACAACCGAACAACATGAGGCTCGAAAGGCTTCGGAGGCTGGCCTAAATGCCTCTACTTCCGACTCGCCTCTCGGCAAGCGGTCGCGCGACGATTATGACGACGATGAAATCGATTTCGATGACGACGAACCGGAGACGAAGAAGACACGCTCGGACTGAGTGCATCTCACCTCATCAAAGGCTCGCTGTCCTAGCGATGCCCAGAGCAATTCTTTCCTCTGTTGCAACGTCCGGTCGTTCTACCGAAAATGCCGCCGAAGGACCAACCGGCCCGCTATGGAACAGCTCCACCCGCACTCCTCGACACGACACACGGAGATCACCTGGCGCACCAGAGCCAACCGACAGCTAACCTCCAGCACAGCGCAAACCCCACAAACGGAACTAACCAACGCCAAATCGCAGGTAAGAAATTTGAGACAAGCTATTACTAACCTAAAGCACATCCCTGTCACCATCAACCCCAAATCCTTCCCTCCTCCCCTAATCGACATTCGCCACGTCAACGCTCTGCTTTTCTGCGATCCTTGACTGTGCACGCGACTTCCCTCACAACCCCCATCAATCCCTGCCAGAGACGATATTGCACAGCAGCAAAGTCAAGGAAGACGGACATGTGTGCGAGCCATTTCTACCAGCATTGGGCGGAGTTACCTGATTTCATGGCCACTTACGATACCCATTTAAAAGCGAAAGGGGGGCGGGAAAAAGGGGGCGCATTCACGGGGAGTGGGAGCGCCATAATTCGTCGTTGTTATTGCTTCTGATGCTGTTCTTTTCTGCGGCGTGCCTTACTTTTGAAACATTTTTTCAGCTAGTATCATGTATGGCTTCTTTCTCAAAAGCTCGAGACTTTTTACTCTTCACTTTGGTCGTTCGTACGGGTCAGATGCCAGTCATTGAAGCATATTGTACAAATGACTCTCATGGTTTGAAGCACTACCCTTCTCTCGGACTGCATCATCTGAAGCTATTTTGGCAGTGGTAGACTATACTCATGGATGAACGCCAGCCAACGCCTTGCTATTAGCAATGAGGCATTCTTCGCCCCGTGTGGTATCATCGTCTCGCTCAAATCATTCCTATAGTAAGAAAAAATCCACAAACGCCATCTGGTCCCGAACATCGCTCGTAGTGTCCCGCAAAAGATTGAGCAGCATAGTGGACACCCTCCAAAATTTCCACATTGAAACACCCCCCTTACGCCCCTACGACCCCATTCCCCTCCGTCTCCGCCGAATCCTTGTACACCACCCCAGAGAACCTCCCCGTACCCCCCGGCAAATGTCCATCCCATTCCGCCTCCTCAGCTTTCTCCTTGTCGTCCCAGCCCTCTCGCAACCCCCACACAAGCTGCAACGCCTCGAGCTCACGCGCTGGCATATACGGCAGGATCTGGCCCAAAAAGCAATCAGACGTCGTCATCTTCGACGGAGTTAGCGCGGCTTCACGCTGGTCGAACCAGGAGGATCGTGCCTGGGGCAAGCGCTGCGCGGCCGGCCTCTGCAATGCTGACTGGTTCAGCGAAAGAAGATAGGGGAGTACGGCGTAGCCGCAGGATTTGAACTCGATGGTTGTGAGAGCTGTGGGTTCGCGGGCTGGCGGTTGCTCCTCCCACGGCTTCGGTGGTTCCAGGTAGTCGCTGAACCCTGGTCCAGGCGAGATATTGTCGACGATCTCCGGCCAGGAGCCTAGACGGTAGCCATTCAGTCCATTCAGTGCGTGGGCTACCTGATATGTTCCTGCCGGCGCTGCTGCCGGAATCTGGCCAGCTGCTTGAATGGCTTGCGCCTGGAACATCATCGGGAGGTTAGCATTTCCCTGGTGACCTCCGATCACCGGCTGTTGCGTTTGTGCATTTCCTTGTGCCTGCGGCAGATTTGGCCCTGTGAAAAACAAATTCTGGTTCCAGGTCGGTTGTGTGTTTGTTAGAGGGTTTGGCGCTGGGGCAGGAAGAGGAGGCTGGATATGGCCCTGACCGCCGGCTATTGCCCCCAGACCCGCAAACATTGGATTATTATGCTGCGCAGTGGCACTTCCGCCTGGATCCGCAGTGATCGATACCGAGTCGAGCGTAAGCTTGGTCAGATTGTGCTTTGCATGGCTTCTAACAAGATGCCTTAGAGTCGGTGGTGACAGCCAACAGTTCCTCAGAGTAAGGTGTTCCAAATGCGTGAAAACAAGTCCAGTGGTTAGAACTTTCAGCATTTTTTCCCGCTTAGAGATCGGTGCTGGAAGGAGATGGTTGTTACGCCCAAAGATTCCTTCAGCGTGCTCTCCGCAATCCACCCACCCGATGTCGAGTGTCTTGATAGTCTGGCGTCCGACGAGGCGTTGGACTAGGAGATCATGAAACGGGATCACCGCACCAGATGGTGATTCTGGGCATACACATGCCATTCCAGCATCATCCTTGGTGACAGAACGCCAATCGGCTTTGACATGTAGAGTGACCTTGGCAAGCGAAGGCAGGGCATTCCAGAATGCCTCCCTCGCTAGCATCGGCAGAAGACCGCTCGAAACTTTTGCGATCGTCAGTGTCGAGACTTTTTCGAATACTTGAACGTTGTCGGTTACTGAAAGCATGTAAGACTCTAGAAAGGCTCTTTGCGCCCACTCAGTCTCCAACAGCCACTCTTTCTGCTCCTTTTTCAGATCGTTCGGTACAACAGGTGCACGAGCTACGACATGTTGATCCGTCTCTGGCTGCACGGAGGTAGTGTAGAGCACACCAAGACGCTTCTTCGGCTTCGCGCCCGTTATACGTTCCAAGAACAGCGGGCTCTCTAGGGTAGGCCACAGCTTCGAGTTGGCATAGACGCTTCCCTTTATTCCGGCAAGATCTGATGCCGTGACATCAAGCTCACGGTAAGCCACACTGACTTCCTTCGGGTTCTGGCGATAAGCTTGCCTCTGTTGGCTCTCATGCGACTCACGCATGGCCGTCCAGAACTCTTTTGCAGCTTGCGAGCGGAGCTTCTCGCCTTCCAATGACTTGCCGAAAACCGGGGGTGGACGCTCAAATAGGCGAGCACGTACAGACGTGTCCAGGCCATGCAGCCATCCTAGACCACTATCAATTGCAAGACCAAGCTCCTGCACCATGCCGAGATGGCTGAAAGCTGCCTTCATCCGAGAGGTTTCGTCAGCAGTACGTTCCAGCCCGGCTAAGTTGTCGAAGCGTGTGTAAAATTGTTGAGGCCAGTCGTATGACCCGTGGTACGAGTCAACCTGATAGAGCTCGTTTTTCACCGGAGGCTGGGCAAGCTGCTCCTCCGTGACCTCGAAACTCATACCAAAGCGCTTGATGTGAGGCCCAAAGCCTTGGAAAACCTTGAGTCCGTGTCCTTTGTACATCTTACCCTGCGCATCTTCTTTGGCGTTTTGCCAGTGAATGCCACCTGAATCGAGGTTCTCGACTTGTGGCGTTAATTCCATCTTATCTCTGCTTCCCGACTCGGATTGGTCTGTGGTTCTGAGCGTGGCTTGACGACTGTTGCTTTTTGCTTCAATGCCGATCATGTCATACAGCTCCGTATTGAAAGGTACGACAGAGCTGTAGAATAGGGAGCTCGAGACTTTCCCCTCGAATTCCTTGTTGACAAGTCGCATGTTCTTAACATCTTCTCTCGTCAGATTCCCTGTGATCATGTCAAAAATTTCCTTTGGCACGATGCCAGCCGGCCACGAGATGCGCGGCTCCTTCTGCTTGTCATTCGCTTTCTCGATGCTAAGGCGATGGCGTAAGGGAATACTGAAGCTGTCGCCAGGTTTGCCATGGTTTGATGCAGAGCACAATGGAAGGTATCGTGTGGCAAACGGCGTAGTGCTTCGCGGATCCTGAGTTCCGTTGTCGCCATGCTCTATCAGAATGACAGAGAACTTTGGCACGGTTTTGTGAGGTAACATTAGCTCTAAGACTTCTGCGTGCAAATTCCCGGGGTACTTGTTCAGCGGGATGCCTGTCGTAAAGTTTTGAGGTGCATCACTGGCGACGTCCGAGTCACTTTGATCGTCTCCGATCAATGTCGGTTCCTCTAGCCCTCCATTCAAGAGAGAATTCTTGAGACCGGAGTCCTGAAATGCTGGAGCAGCCGAGTTGCTCTTGCCAAAAAGGGCTTCATGGGGTATCAATACAGGCTTCTTGTGCAACGAGCTCCCTGAAGCCTTGATTGTAGCCTTGCCAGCGTACGGAGAACCCTTCGAGCTGCCGGCGGACGCTGAAAACGAGGCCTTCCTCTTAGTAGAGGCCGTCATAGTGGGCACATACTCTGCAGCCTCGGGATTCAAGGTGGAAGCGCTCCTGATGCTCGCTGCAGAGGAGCAAACGTCACTCGATCTGGATGGATCTGGATGAGGTTGACGGGTGTTGCAGCTCAGCCGTCTCCCAGGCTGCTCGTCCTGTTGACGAGCAGCAGATCCCACCGAAACAGTGGGAGATTGTAGTGCACTGATTGGAGGCACTTCGTTGATTGTGTTGGAAGGTGTGATGTCGGTGTCAAAGGGGTTGCTGAAGCCAGAGTCGCTCCAAACGTTCGCCATTGCAGTGTCACGACGAAGTCGGTCAAATCATGTGCAGCGACCGCATAAATTGACTCACGTGTCTGATTGCACTTGAAGGTGCCTCGGGTTGGGTGCATCGAGCCTTAGGCAGGAGTGTGTTGAAAACCGGGCCTAGAAATCAGTCAAACGCACGTGTGTATTCACCAAAGTGGATGCGTATGTTGAGATTTGTCTACGTCAAGAAACAAGCCGCGATCTTCTGACCGCTCACTTCGCCTGCTGTGACTCAGTACGAGTGAATGCTCAACTTTTGTTCGACCTCTCACGCAGCGTTGATGAAGTGAGGTCGTCTGTGACTGCCTACAAGGATACTGTAGTTGCAACTTGCAGGTGATGCTGCACCAGAGGCGTGCCAAGACAAGCGAGGGCCAGAGCCGCTCCCGCTCCCGTCCACTGCTTACCTACCTAGTAACATGTCCATACATGCACGGTGGTAATTCAGTTGGAGGATGTGGGATGGTGGTCTTCTTGCACGGGAATGTAGGAGGTGGAGCATGCCCATTGACTGGAAGTGGATGAAACCACTAAAGGAACTACTTAATAAGCGGTGGCAGATCAACAAGATTGGCATCGTTCCTAACATAGTGACGACAACGTTACCATGGCGTCTCGGAGTCCGGCAAGCTTCGAAGGGTGGAGCCCACTACGCGTCAACGCCATTCACCACGCACGCAGTGAGCCCTATTGCGGCGAGTGCGGCTGGAGCCTTGAAAATCAAAAGAGCGATAGAAGTCCAGACATGGCAGGGAAGCCACATCTCTTGGGTTGATACGCGTAATGTAAAGCACTTACCAATTTCATACGTTGACCTATAACTACTGTGGGTAGGTCAAGCTCGAGGCGAAGCTTTCTTTTCTTTTCAAGACTTAATAACCGCACTCACCGTCGCTCTTGGTATTCTTGCCTCAACACCGCTCTAGCGTTGTCTGTACATACCTAGGGACATTTGGGGAAGTACTAATCCAGCGCAATGGACCGGTTCCAGAACAAGAGTGGATTCGCCATAGACAGCGACCCCTATGGTCCACCACCCTCATACGATAAGGCCCAGGCAGGAATTGGGTCGAAATGGGCACCCAAGAATTGGACCAAGAAGACCATGATCGCCGTTGCCATTGGCGTCTGCGTTCTAATTGCGGTTATCATCATAGCAGCCGTGCTGGGCTCAAGAGCAGCTTCGGGATCTTATCCGGATTACAGCCCTCTCAACTACACCCTTAAGGATACTTATCATGGCACCGACTTTTTCGATAACTTCAACTACTTCACCGGATACGACCCTACATCGGGTTTTGTGCACTATGTGCCAAACACGACAGCTCAGCAATACAACCTGACGTATGCCGGTGAGGACTCTGCTGTGCTAAGAGTGGACTACAACTCTGGAACTGATTCCAGCACTGGGCGGTTCTCTGTTCGAGTGACATCAAAGCAAACTTATGACGAGGGCCTCTTCATCTTTGATGTCCTCCATTCGCCGTATGGCTGCAGCACATGGCCTGCTCTTTGGCTTTCTGACCCAAGCAACTGGCCCGAAAATGGTGAGTCTTACTTGTGTGTCCGTTGATGAACGTGGCTTTGAGCTAACATCTCTCAGGCGAAATCGATGTCATGGAGTCTGTGAATCAGGGCAACACAGGCAACCAGATGACGTTGCACACCAGCAAACACTGCAAGATGGACGTCAAGCGCAAGGAGACCGGCGACGTTCTCGATAAGAACTGCTACGCCAAAGCCGGCGACCAACAAGGTTGCGGTGTTCAAGGCTCCAAGCAATCGTTTGGCGAAGCATTCAACAACATTGGAGGCGGCGTCTACGCAATGGAGTGGCGGAACGAGGGTATCCGCGTCTGGTTCTTCCCTCGCGGCAGCGTACCCTCCGACATCCCCACAGACGTCTCCAATACTTCGGCGCCGGATCCAAGTACGTGGGGAGAAGCTACTGCGGACTTCCCAGGCACCAACTGCGACATTTCGTCGCACTTTAAAAATCAGAGCATCATTGCCAACATTGACTTGTGCGGCTCCTGGGCTGGGCAAACATCCGTTTACTCTGACGAGTGGGGATGCCCGGGGCAATGTACAGATTTCGTGGCGAACAACGCTTCGGCGTATGAGAAGGCTTACTGGGAATTTTCAAGCTTCAGGGTTTACCAGGCGAATTAATCGTAGCGTAAGATTGGCATGGCGTTCCGGTCGGAGTAGATATACCCATAGTTTGGTCTGTGTTGGATAAGTGGACTGTACGATTAATGAAACCCCTTCCAAAAAGACAATTTTCTCCATTTCCACTGTCACCTCGTAAATTTTGTGTGCCTGGGTCTGGGTAAACGTGCATAAAGTCCGTATATACAGTGCCGGCTGAAGCTGCCTTCATGACTGTTTGCGCCATCAACGCCCTCTTTATTCGGCTATGTCCAACCTCTAGAACTCGGAGATGATGTCGCCCCGACGCTTTCCACGCAGATCCCACTTGCCCTGGGCGACTTGTCAGCATTCTCGCTGAGGCTGTACAGTGTTCTCACCCCTCCAACCGTATACTTGGCCGGAGAAGTGGCGGTCCTGGGTATGACTTACATCGATCTTGTAGGCTGTGTACATCAAGGCACCTGGGATTGCGAGGACGTAGGCAACCGAGAGCCATGCTGTGCGTGGTGTCCAGCGGAAGTATTCGTGTCTCTTGACGTACATGTCTGCCCCTCGTCAGTATTCCTCCTCGAAAGCCCGTTTTCCCTCCTCTTCTCTGCCAGCGCGCATACTGCATAGTGTCCTGGACTTTCTAATTCTGCCTTTTTCTTTGGAGTATTGGAGGGATCGGAGTATCACGTACTGGCATATTTGACCAACGCCGGGTCCATATGGACGCCTGCTTGAGGTTAGCATGGACCTTCTTCGCGTAAACTTGGACATTGGTACTCACTGTCGTGGCCCGCCATTCTCGCTAGAGTCGGTCTCATCTTTGCTGTGACTGTGGTGCTAGACAGAAGGCAGACAGTCTCCAATGTCGCATCCTGAGGTGGTCGAGTTGGGCCCCCGGGCCGCGCTGATGCAGAGACTTAGTGCCTCAGGCACCAGCATTGTCCGGCGGCGGGGACTCCCGTCCCACTCGCGGGCTCAGAGCTCAGAGCTCAGCGGGAAGCTCTGCTCGGCTTCCGGCCTTCCCGACCGAGGCTTTGCGGTTATGTATGCTATGCCTGCGCTGACAAAGTGGTTGCAACCGGAACATTTTTCATGTGAATGCTGTTCATCTCTTAAATTGCCGTAGCTCGACATCGGAGAATTTCAAGGTAGCTCGTCTCAAATATCGCAACCATGGCCGACTCTCAAGCCCAAAAGCCAAAGGTGGTCCTTCATTGGCTGGAGAAGTCACGCTCCCAGCGCATTCTATGGCTCCTACAAGAATGCAAAGATCTCGACTGGGAGGTGAAGACCTACAAGCGGCAGCCCAACATGCTCGCTCCGCCGGCCTTGAAGGAGGTCCATCCGCTCGGCAAATCACCCGTCATCACTGTAGAAGCGCCAGCGCTTTCTAAGCCGATGGTAGTCGCAGAAAGTGCTGCCATCTGCGAATATCTCTGCGATCACTTTGCGCCACATCTAGTACCAAAGAGGTATAAGGAAGGCCAAGAAGGTCAAGTGGGCGGCGAGACTGAAGAGTGGTTGAGATATCGGTTCTACATGCACTACGCCGAGGGTTCCCTCATGACGCTTCTGCTGTTGACCCTGTTCATGGACAGTCAGTATCTTATGTCTTTCGGCAATCCCTATCTTGTCTCTGACCAACATTTGCAGATCTCAGAGACGGTCCTCAAGTTCCATGGTTCATAAAGCCAGTCACCAAGCTTATCGTGGGTCAAATCGACTCTTTCTTCCTGAAGCCCAACCACAAGACGCACTTTAGCTTCCTGGACTCTGAGGTTGCAAGCTCACCAAACGGAGGCCAGTATCTTTGCGGTACAGAAATCACCGCTGCTGATATTCTCATGAGCTTCCCGCTCATCGCTGGCAAAGGGAAGATTGATCGCCAGGAGTATCCCAAGCTTACTGCATATATGGATCGCCTCGAAGGGCACGAAGGGTACAAGGAAAGTATCAAGAAGATTGAAGAGATCAGTGGCGAGCCTTTCAAGGCCATGCTCTGATCTGCCTGGAAGGTTTGGTTGGAAAGACGATTCTACCTTTCATATCCAAGTCTGCGAATTGGGAGCCCATGTGTCCCGGATTGTTTGTTTCACCAAGAGAATTGTTGTGTTCCCTCATAGTTATCTCTCCTCTCTACATTATTTAGGAGCAATCTTCGTAAACGTAGAAATCCATTGTGGCTATACGCTGTGGCAATGACCTTGGCCATTTAATCAACATAGCCTCTCGCAGACTTGATGTTTTAAGCAAGCACACACTTACCACACATTCGGAAACAGGCATCGCTATTATATCGAGATGTCGATGCAGGCTTGCTGTGTCACGAACGCTGTCTGTATGTTGTGCGAGCAATCCGCAAGCACCCCATTTAGGGAGGGTTGTGCTGTCGAGTTGCCACATTGTTACCGTTAGTAGTAGTGTTCAGGTGCATCCGGGTCGGGCTGGTGCACGGCCGCCGCTAGGGGAGCTGAAGATGGAGGTGAACTTCACACTCGTTTCGAACTCCCTAGTTCTAGAGCTCTCATCTTCTTTGGGGTGAACGGTGCGACTCAAAGGAGTGAGTCAGACGCAAACAAAGTCATCTTGCATTGAAGTACTCAGTTGCGCAAATTCCCGAGCTCGGCAGTAGCGTCAATACATACCTTAACAGCTTTGGAGCTTAGAAAACAACGGTGAGTTTTGAGGTCTTGCGATGCTGGCTTCAAATGTCTGCTGCTTGAAGTTTTTCTTGTTGATACTCTTACCAGACCCCGACCGAATATCCAGCCCGTCATGTATGTCACGTCAGCAATCGACGACGGCGAGAATACCGCACGCTTATGTCTTGCTGACAGATTCCGCTTTGACCATTAGAAGATTCTCACAACAACGTACATTGTACAACTGAGCCCTGCGCACGGGCGCACTGCTTACGGAGCTTAGCAAAACATTAGCAGCCATCGTAGTGAACGTCAGTCAGCATCTGAGAAGGCACTTCTCTTGCATATCAACCACTTCATGCCCGAAAACATTTCGCAGCACCATACCGGGGCTGACAGAAGCCTTTCAAATCCAGACACTGGTAGAAATCGCCACGATGAAACCAGCAGCAATGGCATGTCATTTAGACGGCCGCCGCATGGACGGATGGCTTTTGGGGATGCTCCACCGGCCTCGCCTTTGCAGCGAGATCACGACGGTAGTGGAGCTGGATATTCTGACACCGTGACATTACAACACCACAGCAACAGCCGGGAACGGGCAACGACACGTCGCAGCAATCCTTTGAACCGAGCATCGAAGTCGCCAGACTTGGGCAGGGACGCCAGCAATCAGTCACCAGATCAGTCGTCGAAGCTCGAATTCGAGCCTCAAGGTGAGCTGTTACATGAGCGACAATACCAAAGACCGGTGGAGCCAGAAGTCACCATACCACATTCAGTCTCTGCGGACTCGGGTCTGAATAGAATGTCCGAGAATGTCACAAACGCGCATGTTACCAATCCGATCATAGACCCTGAGCATCGCCCAAACGTTGCTGCTGCAACTGCAGGCGTCAAGCGCAAGTCCGCTCCTGAGATCGACTTCGAACAAGCAGACGAACAGAGCAGTGCAAAACGTACGGCGATGTTGTCGAGAGGAACTAAGAACAGCGTATCTGCAGAGCAGCCACAGCCCTATTTCGAAGAACGCTTCGAGACGGATGAACATCAGAGTAATCGAAACAGGACGGACATACCTGAACACCACACGCATTCGAATTCGAATTCAGGTGCAAATTCGCGGCTTGACCTTAATGCTCCAGATGGACCTAGAAATAAGATAGCTGATGGCAGTGCGCGAGTAGCTCTTCCATCGCGGAAGGTGTTCCCGATACAAATTGGAGACAAGTTGTTCCGTCTATCTGGGGCATCTATATCCTCTGATGGTGTGTACTCCCCAAACAAGAATGCAGACGAGACCTTTCTAATGTTTCGCAGCTCCTTCCTACTTCTCGCAATTCTTCGAACAGCAACTGCGCCAGCACGAAGGAGCCGATGGCGTAAGGACTCTATACATCGATCGCGATCCAGCAACGTTCGAGGATATCTCGCTGCATCTGCAAGGCTACCACATCGAGCCTAAAGACGGTCCGCACTTCGTCAAGCTATTCGCAGACGCACAGTTCTTCAGCTTACCACGCCTCACCGCGCAACTGTTTGCCTCCGCGATCTACATCCGTATCGGGGACACCGAATTCCAAGTTCCGCGAGATCTCTTCAACGACCCTGGTAACTCCCCCAACTACTTCTCGCTTGGGTTCTCTGCTTTCTTCACGACGCCGAGCGATGTATTCCCAGGACTGTCGCAACAAGCGCTCCTGCGACCACCGTCAATCATGCCACCCAGCATACCTCATCGTTCTGCTAGAGTCTTCGCGGACCTGCTGCACGTGTTGAAGGGATATCCCCTGGAGATTAGAAGCGAAGAACATCGCCAGGAACTGTTACGAGATGCTCGTTATTTCCATCTTAAGGGCTTAGAGCAAAGACTGATACCTCATCATATCTCATATCACATGGGTAGAAATACGACAGAGATCGTCATCCGCTTGGAAGACGTGCGGCAATCCGGAATCGTTCTCGTTCCTGATGAGGCAATCCAATCACCAAGTGGGGACTCACCTGCAGGCCCCGAAACTACGAGATCAATCGTTCGTCCGGGTTGGATACATTACCAGAGACCATACGTCGACTCTGAGGCTTACAGCCTCATCCTTGAAGTCACTGGTGAGGAGGCGACAAGCCTGTCACTCATGCCGGACAGGGCATCAGTGGTTGTTAGGACAGGGAAAGCTGTTTTCCACAAGCAAACACTTGCTCGTATCGCGAGCCTCTTCTCTGTCATCGCTACCAAAGCGAACGCCCCGGTTATCCAGGCATTTAGCCTTCAGAATACGAAGTTCAGGGACGAGCGGGTGCAAGTTAAGATAACCCCTGAGGCCTATGTCACTCTTAATGGGAAGCCATGGACCATCGAAAGCGGCATCGTAGATGAAGAAGCGGACGACGAGATGGTGGACGGAGCTGGAAGGCGTACACTGCAAGAAAGACTTGGCCAAAAAGAATCAGATTGGATTGTCAAGAAGGCACAATGGAGGCCTCGTGTGCAGCCCGTGCAATTTGAGGGAAGGAGTGGCGTGGAAGTAATTCTGTTCGCTGTCAGAATCGAAGCTATCAGCTCTGAGCGTGCAAGAAACGCTGCCAGAGGATTCTTGGCATGATGGAGATTGAATTGGGATTGTTTGTGGGAGCAAATGTGTTGTGAGCGGTCGCGCACTAGAGAAAGGTCCTCAAATCCTTTTGCGACCTCATCGATGCGAGGGGCAGATCTTTGAAACACAGTACCCCGTTCTGTATAGCATAGGTATTTGTGAGCAATAGCATCGTCATAAGTAGAAGGCTTAAGAACGCGGCCGCTGTGACCGTAACGACTGCAGTCATGTGTTCCACGCGCTTGATGCCTTCGCGTAAGAGAATAGGCGCTACCGCCTACTGTATCCATGAGATTTAGATTAATGATGAATTGCCTGACTTCGCGTTGCGCCCATACCGCGGAGTTAAACCCGTCGCTGGGGATATGATGCCAACGGTCGATCCGCTCCAGCCGGAGGCGGGAAAAGCGAAAGAGCCGAAGTCAGATCACCAGCCAATCATCTGAAGCACGCACCTACCTAAAGTCGACTTCGCTTGCTCTCACCGTCCTGCCGTTGGCAGCGCGGAGATTGCAGCGCGTTGCCAGGTTTTGGAGCCTCGCACCGCTCGACTCGCTGCCGAAGACACCGGGCTTGAAATCCTGGACACTCGGCAGTGGTTTGGGACGCTCCGAGGAAGGCATGAGTGACGACGTTGGAACCGTGATGAGCGTTGGCTGCTCTCGCTGTGTCGCGCCGGGTCTCCTCACTGTGTCCATGCAGCTTGGAGAGACCGGCCTATGCTAATACCTAAGCTGGGCGCTGCATAGATCACGAGATGCGACTACAGCATGCACGTCGGGAAGCTTGTTGCAAGCAGGTTGCGCAAGCTGATGAGGCGGATCTGGAAGTTGCCACAGACGCCCAATTGTTGGAGGCCAGGAGCGGACCCTGCCAGAAGGCTGAAACCGCCAACGGCGTCTGCGCCTCCACGTCGCGCGATGGAAGTCTAAACTACTGCGTAGAGATTGGACACGCCAGGAGACGCAGATACCATTGCACTCCGGCTGAAGGCCGATGTACAGTGGGAGGCATCGCAAACACGAATTCCAGTCGTCGCCCAGACTATGAGGTAAACAGATCCGCTATGGCCTTCAGGTCGCCACTGCGCCAATCGTCAAAGCCAAGGATCATGCAAGCCGGATCTGCCGCTACTCGATGCATGGTGAATCAAGCGCCGTGAGCAGGGGGGACACGAGCGCACGAGCACACCGAGCACTACAGAGCTGCAATTTTAGGGCTGCGATATGCATCATGTTTTCAGCATGTTTTCTCGGAGGCGGCGGGCGTTATCTCGTTGCTTGCACCCCACTTGATTAACCTTACCTATGCCACTCCCAACCTCCAGGTGAAAGCTACATTCTCCGCTGCATCGCATTGCAATTGCTGTCAACTTCCCCGACGACTTCTTTTGCAACTTTGCTACACGATTGCTGTGGATGTCATAATGTATCTCTGCGACATCGAAACATCCAATCGCTAGCATCCCGATCTGGAAAGTCCAACGCTCCTTCCCAAACACCTGGAGATGGATCTCCAACAGCGCGATCTGGCTGCCAATCATGTTTCCCTTCGCCCACTCATGGATCCGACAACACTCGTAACATTTTTGTTCCAAGCACCACCACGAGTCCGTATTGTCGAATTACTTGGTTCATGGGACAACTTCCAGCAACCGTATCAGATGCACCATGACAGGCGGCGCGGTAGAGGCTTTTGGTCGGGTTGTTTCAAGTTCGAAAACATCATCTTTGATGGCAACGCCGCACACTGGAGCAAACCGCGATCGGGTGGTTTAAAGCAGGGAGGCATGTACTGGTACTTCTTTCGTTTGGATTACGACGTCGAAACCTACGATGATTCGAGAGAGTGTACTGCGAGTTGTCCCTTGCTGCCGGGACAGATGATGAATGTGTTGGAGGTACCGACGGAAGTTACAGAACCACCAAGTCGCTGTCGAAGCGCGGGATTCTGGGAAGATGTCGAAGGTACGCTGTCCACTTGGGCGGGCCCAGCGACAAAACAGCAGACGTTGGAGCCCAGTGATAAATTCGCTACTCTGGAACCGCCGCCGATATCGAGGGTGCATGGCCGGTGCGTGTCTGACCTTGCTTTGAATGGACGACTTGAAAGACCACCTTCGCCCGCCAAATCGTTCGATTCACCACCACCAAGTGGCTTCAAAGACGACCAGAGCTTCGCCGAGCTCGAGAGGCAATCATCGAAACGTCCGGCAACTGGCGATGGCCGTCCCACATCTCGACACAGCTTGAATTCTGCGCCTCAAAGCTTTTCAGCCTCATCAGTTCTCGACATGTACGGATCTGATCTGCGCGATGAGAAAGGCTACAGTAGTGAGCCTCAGTCTCCAATTAGCAGCATGACCGTCCCTTCTCAGTCTGGGTCAGATAATTCCAATTACGCACTCGCGGGACAGCGAGACGCCGTTGCGCATACTCTGAGCGCTGTCTTCGAAGTTGACGAAGGCGATCAAGAGGTCGGTCCTACAGTCGAAGCCCGAATTCACTCACGGCCGGTCAGCTCGACAGGCGACTTCAACATACAGCCCGCTGATCACGCCATGTACACAATACCCAACACCAACCCTGACGACGTCGACCCTGCGGCTGATAGATGTGAGCAGACGAAAGAAGAGCAGCCTTCCGAGGATCGCGATGACAGCCCCGAGCCGGACGAAGGCGGTCCTGCAGAGGGCGATGTCTGGTCGCCGACCTTTAGCGCCGCGACTGTGAGCTCCAACGGCGGGTTGACTACCCCCTTCCGACTCTCTGCTGGTTACCCGCTCGAGCCCTCGACATCTTGGACCACCGATCGTAATTCGTTCGATGATCAGCACGCTCTCGAGAACGTCGTGGAACGGCTTGCATCGCTTGATACGAGTGCTAGTGGCGAACGACGGTCAGCGATGAACGACCATCAGGAACACTATCCTCCTTTCACGAAATACGCGCTCCCGGCCACAGCCACTGGAAGCGAGCACGCCCTTAGCAAGGAGTCTTCGACCCGTGGCGACCACGGGATATCATATGACAGCGGACCTTTGCCAAACTTCCTGAGCTCGGAGCCCGGCGGCTCGATGGCCAACGACATCTTCAGCGAGCTCGGCTACCTTGGCGGCAGCATCTCCTAAAACAGTTGACGAATACACTTCACTTCGCGCGAAGGTATCTCCTAGCTGCCACATCGATCTCGAACAAAGCACGTGCGATTTGATGGGCGCGTTGGCAAAAAGGAGGATGCACGGCGGCCAGCCATCTTTCTTGTTTTAATTTCTGTTTGTTCCCCCTAGCGTTTTTATTCTTTTTCTGGCAGAAATGATACCCACCATGTATGGACAAACCTCCGAGATTCATAGTATAATATAGCACAAGCGTCAGATTTTTAGCAATAATAGTGATACGTAGAATTCACACGATGTGGAAAACGAAAAGTACAATGTCAAGACCTAGCCTCCTCATAAGCGGCGGAAGGCCCAACTTTTCATCGACAAAGAACTGTTTTTGATGACAAACTAATAGAAGACCTGGTCGTACACATCCCCATCTCCCCATCCATTTGCCTTTTCAATTTCCCGCCTTGGAAATGCTACTCTGGGCCCGCTTGCCCTCCCTCCTTGGCCTCCTTTCTACCCTCCCTCTCTCATTCTCCTCCTACACCGCGCCCGCCGTCCCCTTTCCGCTCCCTCTTTTCCCTTCCATGGCAAGACCTTTGGGGAAGGGGAGGGGGTAGAGGACAATGGATCTCTCGCAAAAACCCCTGCTTTGAAAAGAAAAAGGGGAAAGAAGAAAAGGGAAAAGAAGGGGAAAAAGTAAGGATTCAAAAATGCGCATTGCCCCCGCATACCTTTTCCCGGCTGATATTGGTTTAAAACAAAGATCAAAAGATTTCAACGCCGATATCGTGCATGCGTGAGGGGGCCTAAAAAAGGAAAATCAAAAGGCCCAAAATCCCACAGCCACCACAAATCCCCCCCCCCCCCCCCTCCGCGCGCGCGCTTTTTTGAAAATATCGGTTCGGTAAATCCGATTTCGACCAACAGGAAAAAAAAAAAAAAAAAAAAGACCAGCGCTGTTTTGATCGGGTTTGGAAAGGATACCGAGGTCCCAAAGAAAAGGGTCTCCCATTCCCTTTCTTCGCCGCCTCCTTTCCCCCCCTTCCCGCCTTCCTTCCGCCCCGTCCCTAGGGGCAAAAAGGGGGGGGGAAACGCCGTTCACCGTTGTACGCCCTGTACAGAAAGACACCTTCCCCCAAAAATCAATCCCCTCGTCCTCTTCTCACACAAAACGCGTTCTGGGATGTGAAATGGACTCTGGAGCCTTTTATGCTTCCCCTTCCATCCAGATAGCGATTCTTCGCAAAACGAATCAAAGCGTGCGGCGCGACCTAGCTCCTAGCCCAGTTCTATTCTGGCCAGCCAGCCAGCCAGCCAGCCAGCTATCCTCATCTCCGCTCCCGATCAAAACTCCGCGCGCCGGTTTTATTCCCATTCATCCGCGGCGGCGCCGCCGATGAAGCGTGAGTCTGAGGGCCGTCAAAACTCGTTCGCTTCCCGGAATCCTCATCGCTATCCTCCGCGAGATCGGCGAGGTTACTCGCTTCCATATCGTACGAGTGCATGAGGTGATTACTGCTGCCGCGGGCGCTTTCGAACTGTCCCGTGATAGGACTGCGTAAACTCCAGCTGTTGCTGCGGCGATGGGTGTCGACGCTGCGGCGGCCCTGCATGCTCATGCGGGTGCCGAGGCCGGACATGCCGTCGACGGGGATGCCGTCGACTTCGGAGTATTTGCCACGGTGGTCGTCGTGGGGCCCGCCGCCGCCGCTGCCGATGCCGAGGTTGCCGCCGTCTGGGTCCTCGCGTGAGAGATTTAGGAGGTAGACGCCGGTGAAGATGGTTAGGAAGCCGCAGAGGAGGGAGATGGTGTTCACGGTGTCGCTGGTGTTGAAGCCGCGGAAGAGGATGAAGGAGGCGAGGAGGGTGCAGGTTGTGAAGGCGACGTAGTAGAGGGGGTTGACACTGGTGCTGGATTAGTTTCTCCGAGCTCTTTCGTTGGATGGTTTTTGGTTGTATCCAGAGCTTCGGGCAGACTCACATGTTCGTACTGAATTGGCTCAGGGCCTTGTTGAAGTAGTTCATCTGGGTCAAAATGCAGACCACGACCATGATGCCAAATACGTATGTTGACGCGCTCTTGAACTGGTTGTCACCTCTAAGGGTCATCTTGAGGGCAATCCCTAGTCCCTTGATTGCCATGATAGAGATAGATCCCACGGTACTGCAAATGGAAATATAGATCATCGGGTTCTTCCGGCCGTACTTGGGTGCGACGAAGTAGATCATAACGACGGCGAAGACGGTGACGACGAGCGCGTAAAAGAGGAATCCTATGGGGGGAGTCTTGTCAGTCTCAGGTCACTCTCTCACATCATCCTTGCTGCTAGCCCCGAATACTTGTGAAGCTTTCCTGCAGACTTACCAGGCATCAGCGCATAATGCAACAGCTCATCAATATTCGCCAGGTCCTTATCCGGCGGCGCATGGAGCACAATAATCACGCTCCCAATCAAACACGTCGCGCAACCTATGCGGCCTAGGACACCCAACCGCTCGCCCAAGAAATAACTGCCCAAGACGGCGCCAATCAGCACGCTCAGCGCGCCGAGCGGCGTCACCAGGATGGCCGGCGCGAAGGCGTAGGCGCTGAAATTGCAGACTTCCCCGATGACCATGGTGATGATGCCCGCCCACCAGATGGGGTTCTTCAGGTATGCGAACCCTTCGCCTTCGAAGCCATGCCGTTCGGCGGCCGCGTTGAGGCCCTTTTTCGTGATGACGAAGGATGCGCCGATGCCGAGCGTGCTGGACACGGCGAGCCCGAGGCCGATGTATTTGTCCTCGACCATGATGCGGAGGGTTCCTTCCTCGGCGCTACGGGCGGGCGCGGGGGGAGGAGTGGTGTGGGAGAGTTGTGGGGTGAGGGGTTGGTGGTGTTGTTACAAGCGAGTGTGGGTGGGCAGTCAATTGCAAGCTGTCGTTGGCCGCGCTATGGCGAACTCATTGTTCGGTCGTGGGGGGTCGTCGATGGTGAATCACGTGTGGTGGTGGTGGTGGTGATGATGGCGGGAGCGGTGTTCGCTACCTGCTATGTACCTAGGTAGGTATGTAGGTAGGTATGGGGCGCTCGTGCCTGAGGATGGCGTTGTCGTGGTTGTGACCGTGATGCGACAGCCAGGGATGGATGGTGGGTGCCGCTGGGCGCGCTTCGCTGGTGAGAATTAATCCCGCTGTTATCGCCGTCAAGGGACTGAGTACCTAGGAGGTACTATGTAGGTATGGACTGTCGCACTCTGGATCAGCAACGAGATCGAAAACCCTCCATCAACCGGCGATACCGTACTGGACTAGTAGTTGATTGCGTCTTCACACGCCGCCCATGAATCGTCGTCAGCTGGTGGGCAGGGCAAGTCGAGGCCAGACGATGGCCCGCCGTTCCCAGAATAACGCTCGCTCCCCTGACAAGCGCCGCGCGGTGCCTCCCGCACGCGAAGCCTTTTGCCCTACAAACCGCTACCCTACCGCCTCTCGGCTGTCCTCCCGCCAAACCATACCTTTAGGTACCCACACGAGCCCCTCTCTCTACAGTACAGTTGACAGTATTTTTGTAAATATGTACCCAAAATCATCATACTACATGTTATTTTCTGTTGATATACCTCTTGAAATCATATGCAGAACGTGCGAGTACAGGAAACCCTGGACGGCATCTAAAGCAAATCTGCCCGTCTTGAGACATACTATGTACTTGCCCACCTTATGACAAACCAGACGAAAGAAACATGAATCCTTTTGATTTGTCTCTCGTCTCATATAATAAGACCGAATCTTCTTGCCTCGCTCACTAACACCACCTGAGAGACAGCATAAGAAAACATCCCGCGCACATAATTCGACATCAAGAAAAACCACCCCTTCCCCTCCCCCCTTGTAATCCTCTACTCCTCATCCGTATCCGTCTCAGTATCAGTCTCACTCTCACTCTCCTCATCCTCATCGGTACCGCTCTCATAATCGCTCTCCTCGTCGTCATCCGGACCACCCCCCTGCAATTTCTTGCGCTCGTTCGCCTCCCGACGAGCCTGGCGACGCGCATCCCGCTCAGCTTGCTCGGCCGGGTTGGAAGTAGGTTGGCCGCGCATGGTGGCCATGGCGCCGGCGATGGAATCTTATTTGACCCGACGATGGTTAGCAAGGAATTTTCTTTTTTCTTTAATTCTCTTTTCGGTGGGGAAGGGAAGAAGAGGGAATGGTCTCAACGCAACACACACACACATGGAAGACAGGAAAGAGGAGGAGGGTAAGAAGGGGTAAGAAAGGGTCCCGGGGGGGGGGGGGGGGGGGGGGGGGGGGGGGGGGAAAGAGAGGGGAAAAAAAAAACATACCTTCCTCCGGCTCCGAAATATCACTCTCGTCATCCACCGCCTGAGCCTTACTGGCCTCCTCAATAACCATAACCGCCTCCTGCCTATGGTCAAACCCCAAGTACGAATCGCACACCATCTGCATCTGGAACTTATACTCGCCGGGCTGAGGCGGGGCCTGGAACTGCATCTTCAGCGTGACGACGTTATAGGTCGGCTTCACGGAACCATCCGAGGGTTCGACCGCAAAGGGCTGCTTGTCGAACGCCGAGAAGGTGAAAGGGGGCACGGCGATCTTGCCCTGGCGCGTGTCGTGCAGGAAGATATGCCAGCGCGGGGCGCGCTCGCGGGCGAGGTAGGGCGCATGGGCGAGGGGGACCGGGTGTTGTTCTTGTTCTTGCTTCTGGGCTTGGATGTCGCCTTCGGCGGGGTCGACGTCCTTGAGGTCTTCGTCGGTGACGGGGGGGACGTTGGTGGAGCCGGGCGGGATGAAGCGGGCTTTGACGACGAATTGGACGAGGGAGGAGGGGATGATGAATTTTTCGCCTTGCACTTTGAAGAAGGCTTTCTCCACGCGCAGGTACGGTAGCTGGCGGGCGACGTTTTCGGCGATTTTCAGTCGGTCGTTGGTTAGTCCTGCGGCTTGGGCGAGGGCTTGACGTTGCTCGGCTGGGAGTGCCATGAGTGATTGGATGGTCATGTGGTCTTTACTACCGTTGTTCGCCGTGGTCTTTTGCTCCAGGTTGCGGATGATGGAAGGGGTGAAGTGAGGTAGCTGCATCAGTGGCAGGCGTTGTGTCGGCGGAACGGCTTGAACCAGAGACTGGCTAAGACGGTAGGAGGAAAGCACAGGTGCGGTGAATCCATAAGCAAGGCAGATGGAGAGGAAGGCCTCGTTCAATTGTAGTGCGGTCGGTGCCAGTTCATACTTCTCGGCTTCCAAAGTGCGATCATCCAAGTCAAGACGCGTGAGATAAGCCCAGACCATAGCAAACGTCTTGCGGCGGACTGGATCGTCGAGGTCCTCCAAACGCTTGCGATCTTTGGGTTTCATGGCGGAGTTCTCCTCGGAGGCAGCCTCGGAGGCTTGTAAGAGTAGCTTCTCCAACTTCCCGAGACCCGAGTGCTCCTTGGTACCATGTAAAACGTCTCTGTACTCCAGGGCACTGCTGACGGCATTGACAACGTCACCATCGTCCATCCGCTCGCGGTATTCCGTGAACATGTTCCCCGCGCTGGTGACCAGCACCCGCTCGCGCGTCATCTTTTGCATACCATACCACCACTTGCCCACCAGCCAGGGCAGACCAATGCCCAGCAATGCACCATAGAAGACCAAGACGTACTTGCCGCTGCCCTCGGCGACTAGGATGCTCGGCAGAGCAATACCGAAAGAAGTACTCTGCTTGCCATCCGGGTTTCCATATTGAATATAATTGTTGCGAATTTCCTCATCCGTGAGAGCCTTGTAAGCCTTGACAATTTCCACCCAGGCATCGTTGATGCTCTCGACCGTCTCGTTCAAAGCCGGGTTCGGCTGGCGCTTGTCCGGATGCATCGTGACAGAAAGCTTCCGGTAACGGCTGTTGATCTGCTTCTCGCTCGCCGACATGCCGATATCGAGGATGTCGTAGGGATTCCACACCGTCGGCTGGGAGCGCGCAGTGACGTACATGAGGTAGATCATGTAGGCCATGGTCAGCCAGCCGGTGGCGGCGGTGAGCATGCGCTTGAGACGCAGCTCTTTGCGCTTCTGCTTGGCGCGTGATGTCTGGATGATGTCGGCATTTTTCGGAGTGTAGGGGGACGCAATATGGGCGGCCTTGGAGGAGGTGCCGGCGACGTCGGAGGGGGAGCGGAGGAGGGAGTAGGTGAGCGGGAGAGTAATAAGGGAGCTGACGGTCAGGACAAAGAAGGGGAAGAACTGCGCATCGGCGTCGTAGTTATATTCGGAAGACATGGCGACGGGGGGATTGCCAGTGCTGGCGGCGTGTTGTCGGGTGGCCCAAGTTCAGAAATGGTGTCAGGCAATGTGTTTCTGTCGCTGCGTTATCCGTGAGAGAGGTATGATCCGAGGTTGGCCGGGTCCGGCATGCGATTGTGTATCTCGACCCGTTCTTGACGTTGGTGCGCGTCTGCACAGTTTCCACTCAATCGACCCAGCGATTCAATGTGGCTTCCGCTTCCATCCTGGCTCGGCTGGGTGGAATTGCTACAGTAGAGATGCCACTTGTTGCAGACCCGCCGGGTACTCCCGCCTCCACACACGCACGGCTAACGGCCCGTCCGCCAGCGCTACTGTACTGCAATGTCGCCGTCGCGCATGTGAAAGCCATCATGGATGTCAGCAACCCCGGCATCCACCAATCCAACTGACAACAACCTGGAAAGTCTACTAAGGTATGTACTAAGTATACCGTGCATCGATGCTGCGCAACCATTATACACAGGAGCATCGAATCAGACAACATCATGTCTTGTCTTTTCGTGTCTCTCAAAAATATCTGAGGCAGTGTTTCGTCTTTGGTAAGACAAACGCCCTCCCGGATCGTGTCTTTTCTGAGATAATCCCCATGGATACCGCAAACGTGACTACATTACCCAGCTCGACGAATTCTTTCGATTCGCATTTCCTACTTCTCATAACCCTTGTGTGCTCGGAAAAAGTCTCGCTTGGTTCTCGCTCGATCGACCCAATCGCGCCACCTACTTTCCAAGCCCAAGTCCTCAGCAATCTCCCCCCAAACACCCATTTGAAAAGAATCCCCACCAAGTCCCAAAAATGAAGATCCCCTCAAAAAGCGCACCCAATCAATCGAGCCCCTCGTCTCCAAACAAACCTGTCAGAAAGAACCCCCACCGCCAATACCCTACACCCAAACCGTCCACCCCTAAACCTCACAACCCATCCAAACCAACCCAGCAACACGCTCGTCCGTCCAACCACCCCATACCATCGACCCCTAAAACCCACAACGCAAACCCCTCCCCACCCACCAAACCCCTTACTCACCACACCCCACCACCACCACCTAGATCCCTCAACCCCTCGCCTCCAGAACCCGACCAAACACCATCCCCAACAGCACCCACAGCAACTAAAAAGAAGCCAACCTCTCCTCTCTTAGGAGACCAGAAACACTCGTACCCATCTACCCCGCCACCTATGAAAACAGTCCAAGGACATCCGACGAGGGTAGAGCGCGCGGTAGCGGCCGAAGTGGCGCGGAGGGCATTGGGAGGGGTATGGCGGGTTGGGTCGGCAGAGTGTGGGAAGTGAAAGAAGATGGGAGGGAAGGGAAGGGAAGGGAGGGAAAGGCATGAGGGGTGGGGGGTGGGATAGGGAGATCTCTGTAAGGAAGTGTGAGAGAGAAAGAAAGAAAGAAAGAAAGAAGAGTTAAAGAGACATTGGAAGGATAGGAGGAAGCTATAGGGTTCGCGAGATCCAAGAAGGGGGAAGATCATTTGAGGGTTCAGACTTAATGATTCTCGGCGTTTTTGGCTCATTCCTCAGGGAATCTGGAGGCGGGGAGGGAAGTGAGAAAGGTCAATGGGATGGGGTAGATGATCAGAAGAGAGAGAAAGAGATAGCAATTTGATTCGGAATTTTTCGTTTTCTTCCACTTTCAGTGGCGACCATGTCCTGCAAATTTCCTCATCTCAAGTTCTTCGTTCCTTTTTGTCTCTTTTTCTTGGGTTCTCTCTTGTTCTCTCTAGGATTTCCCTCTCAGTCCTTCTCGATGGTTTGACTGCACCCTGTCGGTTTGCTTGGTCAAATACGATCGGCTAACCTAGGCTGAACCCCTGAAGAGCTTGCGTGCAAGTGGCCAATCTCCGTTTTGGGAGGAAGAAAACGGGCTGATCTGTGCTCCTGTTTGTTCTACGGTGCTCTCGTTGCTGGATCGGGAAGTCGTTGTTGCCATTTAGGGAAGAGCAGTCTGCCTATTGTGTTAAGGCCGGGAATGGACGGCTGCTCCTCGTTGGGTCCGTGATGACTATCCTGCATTGGGTGATGCGCTGCAGCAAGAATCGGTGCATTCGTCTTAGCACTTTCAATTTCCCGGTTCTCGTTCGTCTTGGAACCTTTCGAGATTGCAGATGCTCAGACAGACCGAAAGACCCTTGAAGACTTCTTTCTAATCTCTGTTCATGTCGGGCTGGTAGCCGGGAGCCACCGCTTCGAACGCCGTCATAGAACATAAGGGCCAAGGAGTAATGGTCATTGACGTCCAATCTCTCCTCCAGCTCCCGTCGTGAACATTGCCGGATCTAAATGCTAGTGCATCAGCAAGGGCACTCCTGGGGCATTCTCAAGCCCTGCACTGGGGCAGAAATCCATCGCCAGATTTTCTGGAATCCAAGCCGAGAGAGGCAGATCGCCCAACTTCCACATGCCTCGCCAAGATCACACCTCGGCAAGATGCTCTGCTCACGCCTTACGCATGCTTTCAATACGGCCTCCTCCCGTACCCTCCACCTCCATACCTCCCACCGCCGCCACCGTACCCACCACCAGACCCCG
Source organism: Hortaea sp. C3G1500-4 (assembly GCA_022701445.1). NCBI lineage: Eukaryota > Fungi > Ascomycota > Dothideomycetes > Mycosphaerellales > Teratosphaeriaceae > Hortaea > Hortaea sp. C3G1500-4. The sequence goes on along the minus strand of JAJVDI010000007.1, from coordinate 940,994 downwards.
GCAGTCTCTCGCCTCGCCTCCAATCACCAGGCGGCGGAGCAGCACCAAACCCACCGCCTCTCCCACCTCCATAACCCCCACCACCCCTATACGGCGGCGGTCCCCGCCCACCGAAACCATTCTCCCTCATCCCCGGCGGCGGCGGCCCACGACCCATCATTTCCCTCGGCGGGCGCGAAGACGGCAACGCCGCGACCCTCCCATCCTGCCCGGGCGCCAGGATCGTACACGCGACGTAATCGCCAATCACGAACCGCGCGTCGCCTAGCGTCTTATCCGCGTCCCCTTCCAGACTATCCTTCAGCTCATCCGGGTTCATGAGGTCGAGATCCGCTGCGTCGGCGGGAAAGTTCGCGGCGCGTCCGCCGATGACGACAGACCCGAGCGGCTTATCGAGCCATTTGCCGCGGCCGTCTTCGCGCACGCTGGCCCGGGTGTCGGGGAAGATGAGCTTGTAGACGAGACGGGTGCCGACGGCGGGGTCGGCCAGGGTGCCCTTGGGTAGCACGGACATCAGCAGGCTGGTCAGCTCCGCTAGCGTGCACGTCGGCCACGTGTAGATTTGTACGGCTTGGTTGCGGATGCTGGCGGGCAGCAGCGCGCTGTAGTCCGAGATGTGCGAGGTGTCGGCGGGCGGGGCGATGCTGAACTCGTAGGGCTCGAGGGCCCGGGATTGGCGGTAGAAGAGGCGGAGGAGGAAGGGGGCGGTGGTTTCGCGGTCGATTGGCCGGTTGGTGGGTTGGAGCGACATTTTATGGGGAGTTTGGGAGGGAGAAGCTACCGCATGTCTTGAAAGTGTGGACGGATGTGCGCTGATGGCCGGCGACCGATTCTCGGGGGTCGGGGGCGGAGTAAGCTGAGTGAGTGCGGAGCGGAGCGGAGCGGAGATGAGCTGATGGGGAGGTGAATGCGGCGGGAGGTCAGAAGTGAAGGAAGCTTGAGGGAAGCTTCAGTTTGCGACAAGGACGCCTCGGCGATAAGCGGAACTAATTCCGTCGACTTGATGGAATGAGGAAGTTGGAGGCGTCGGATGCACTGGAACAACTGCGACTACAGCACCGGGGGGCATCTACAACAACTACGGAGCCTGCATTGAACGGAAGCCACACCGAGGGATCAGCTCACCAGGTCCACGCGCCAAGATGGACTTCGCATCTCTCATGAAGTCGCAGATCTCTTCTGCGGGTCCGAAAGAGCAACCAGGCGGAGGACCGAAAAAGTATCTCAAAAGAAGCGAGGTCGAGGCACAGCGACAGGCCGATTACCACCGAGAGCAGGAGGAACTTGAGAAAGCCCGTTTGGAACGATTGGAAAAGAAGCGAAAATGGGACGAGGAAGAAGCCGAGAGGAACGCGGCAAGGGACGAGAAGCGCAAGAGGTTAGCCGACGACAGCAAGCGCGTGCGAGAGGAGGAAGAATGGAGAGAGGAGAATGAACGGCGGAAGCGTATCGGTCTACCAGAGTTACCCGCACCGGGCAGCGAAGGCGACCAGGGCACGCCGGCTTTGAAAGAAGGCGAGGAGGACATCCCCGAAGACGACCTCCTGGAAAAGCTCAAAGAAATGGGCGAGCCGCGATTTCTCTTCGCCGAGTCTCACCTCCAGCGTCTCCGGCGCTACCGCGCGCTCACCTCCAAGGCCTTAGCCCCCAAGCTCTCCTCAGGACCCATCCCAACAACCCTCGAACTGGTCGAGGAAAAGCACATGAAGATCCCGTCTCACGTCCCCCAAACACCCGAAGACAAAGCCTACCTGCGCCGCCAACTCGCATCCTACTTCGACATGGTACTCTCGGAATGGGCGCAAGCCCTCGCCCGGCGCGCGCGCGAAGTCAAAGAATCCCTCAGCGGGCGCAAAGCGCAGCAGAACTACGAAGCCGCCAAGGACAACCTCCGCCCCTTATTCCGCAAACTGGAGACCAACACGCTCTCGGACTCGATCCTGGCCGCTGTGGTGGAGATCACGCACCTGGCGCAGCTGAAGCAGTACGTGTTCGCCAACGACGCGTATCTGCGCCTCTCGATCGGCAAGGCGGCTTGGCCTATCGGTGTTACCATGGTGGGTATCCATGAGCGCAGCGCGCGCGAGAAGTTGCACGAGACGGATAAGGAGGGGAAGGGGGAGGCGCATATTATGAGCGATGAGATGACGCGGAAGATGTTGCAGGGGATCAAGCGGTGTTTGAGTTTTGCGCAGACGCGGTGGCCGCCGGAGGATGTCGGGCAGTTGATGGGTTGAGGAGGCTGCTACTGAGGTCGGATTGGGGACGGGAGAAACGAGTGTGATGGGGGAAAAGAATGTTATCGGATGCTACATTGCAAAATGCCGGGAAGTGCATTGCATGCAAGATCTTTTTTCTCGAAAGTATGATTTTTTCTCCCTAAAACGGACTGACTACCCAGCGATCTTCCCTCGACTTAAATGCGCCTCAGGGAAATCCTGTCTTCGTCTCTACGCTTCCGTGTCCGGATCAAAAAACGAGAGGGTTTCGAAGTATCGGATTCGACACGAGATGATTCGTTAGCTATCTTCTTGACAACTTTCGACATGCGCTCTAAAGTCATTTCCTCCGCGCCGAATATGTGGACAGTCAGTTTTTTTTTCTCTCACCATGTTCTTGACAACCTTCAACATGCCCTCTAAAGCCGGGTTCTGCGCTTGAGGTAGCTGGATTCTCGCTCTTCGAATTCCGAGAGCGTGACCAGGTCCGCATCATTGGCCGTCTCCGATTTTTCTCCCTCAGCGAGGAGTTCGAGCATACGCGAGGCCTCTCGATCGGCGGCACTTGTCTTGATCACCGCCCTCGTGGGAGCCGAGCTGGGTAAGTATCTGCTTGGTTTAAAGTCACTTGAGCATGGCTCCAGCTGGTTTCACGATTTTCACAGGCGAGGACCTCGAATATGGCTTCCTGGATATGGACGTGGTGCATGTCACCCTCAGTTCGGTGCTCTGCTGGATCTATATTTGCCTCTGTGTGCTACCATGTCAGGATCGCAAACGAGGGATTCGGATCATCGCAGCACTGCCGGAATCGCAAGCAAGAGATGCATGATCGCTGCACTACGGCCATTGCTCTTGGCTCGGTGCTGTGAGGGTCTTATGTAGGCCTCTGTGCTTGTCAGTTAGGATTATCGACGAGAGATTTGAATCTTCCCAGCACTACTGGAATCGCAAAGGAAAGATGCATGGCCGCAGCATTACAACCCCTTCCTTGATTCGGTAGGCCCTGAAGGTTCCGCATTCACCTCTGCATTTCCACTTTGGGATCACGAATGAGAGACATCTATCATCTCAGCACCGCCGCATTCTTGTGTATTAGAGTGTCGGGTACAGCCTTTGCAAAATGGTCCTAGTTACACATCTTAGACTTGATGCGCCTAAGAGATTCCGTTTCTGCATTGACGCTTCCCCTAGATTTGGGTTGCAAAACAGAAATGTGCATCATCCCAACACTATTACGAATTCACTATAGGCTCCTTAGTTCGGTACGCCCCAGAGGTTCCGTATCCGCCTCCACGATTCCACTTTGAGGATTACAAACGAGACATGTCTATTATCCCAGCACTGCTACAGTTTTATGAGCTAGCATCTCAAGTATGGTCCTTAAGGAAAACCTCGCCTCGACTCGATGTGCTCTGAGGTTCCGTATTCGCCCACGAGCTTCCATTTTTGGATCACAAATAAGAGAGATCTATTGTCCTTGTGTCGATACATTCTTACATGTCGGCACGCTTTGATACCCCACTGGACTCGATACATCCTAGAGGATTCGTGTTGGCCTCTACGCTTCCACTTTGGGACTACGAACGAGAGATATCTATGATCCTGGCCCGTCACGTTTTTACATGCTAGTACTTCGAGCATTGCGCGCTTTCATAACCCCTTCGACTCGATACCCCTTTCAGGTTTCGTGTTGGCCTCTACGCTCCTATGTCTAGACGTTATACGTGAGACATTGAGGTCCACGATCATGAAATAGAGCTCTTTCGGATGACAGACCCGAGACATCTATTATCCCAACACTACGACATTTCCACGTGCTAGCGTGTTCCCGACCGGTCACGCGGGGCGGCGTCGAGGCCGCCTTAAAACAGTCCCGCCACTTCTAATCCGTTTCACATCGATACACCAACCTTATCTGATACAACACAGCATTACACACAGTTTCTTTCCTACATCCACTACACATTACACCTTTTTGCTTCTCGAGGCAACCAAGTACAATTCCTCGACTATCAAATCACGTGCGCGCGAAGGGAAATACAATGCCGTCTCCTACCTCCTCGTCCAAGGGGAATACCCCTAGTTCCACAGGTTTGTTTTCACCTTCCTACTACGCCCTGTATAGTAATTCCTAACACGCATCGGTAGGGAAAAACTCGGCGCAAATCCGCAAGGAACTCATCAAGAACCGACAGGAGATCAACAAGCTCAACGACTTGCTCGAGAGCAAATCCGATGCCGCCGGTGATCAGGCGATGGCTCTAATCACCCGGAAGAAGGATCTGAAGGCCCAGATCCAACGGCGTCACGAGAAGAACGTAGAGCAGCAGGCTGAGCTCCGCAGAGCTGCGCCTAAACCTCGAGCGGGTTCCTGGACTTCGTCGAGGACAGGTTCTCCTGGCACCGTCCCTCCAACGCCTCGAAGCGGGGTCGGTGAGACGGAATTCGGGACCATGCTGGCGACTCAGGAGGAAGCGGTCCAGGGGACTCAAGATACGTTGAGGGAGATGAGGGAGCTCGAGGAGCGGAAGAAAGGGATTTTTAGAGCGCTTGCGGAGGAGAAGGAAGGGATTAATGAGGAGATCAGGAAGTTGGAGCAGGAGCGGGAGGAATTGAGGGGGCAATTGGGAGGCTCTTAGGGGTAGGTGAGGGGAATGATCTACGAAAAGGGGGGAGGGAACCATGGGTTTAGATATGTGATTTAAAGGGGTTCGATAGAGGTTCGCCGGGTCCTTCGTGAGGAGAGAGTTTCTGGTCTATTAAAGGCGAAGGAGGGATTGAATGCATTTTTCACAACCTGACTTCGATCGCGCTTCACTTTCCATTCACGGACGGATAAGCCTAGATATTGATTCAATGACTTCAGCGGCCTACAATTCTCAAGTGTCAATTCTGCTCTTGAAGAGGAGCATACGCAGAACAGATGATGCAGCAAGCAACGCTCTCGAGGGAAGATACCTCTAACCACGAAACCTGAAGGTCTCCCTTCACCAACGCATCGTTTCAATCGACGCGCAGCGTTCACAACAAGTGACCGTCAGCTCCCACGAACGTGAACGCAAGAAGCTACAGCGACATCAACACACAACTTCCTTTTCGCCTGCTCAACAACCGACACACATTTCGTAAACCCAAAAACGTCAACATGGACGAATCAACCCTCCTAGCAAGAACAGGCAAAAAGCTACGAAAAAGCCTGAAAGCCTTCCGAATCCACCTCAGGCGAGTGGAGACCAAAACGCAAACCAAACCCCGAATCGACGACCACAGCTCCACCCTCGCCGACCTCACAAGGCTGCACACCGTTCTCCAGCCCCACAATGCGCGCATCAGGACGTTAAACAGACACGGACTGCACTTCCAGGAGCGCTCACTGCGGAGGATGCTAGCAGAACAACTAAGACTCCACCCAACGATCGGAGCCGAAACGTCGACCTGGCGGCTCAAACGCGCGATGAGCGCCATCGAGCACGAACTCCGCCGCGAGGCGGTCGTCCTCCAAGGGATCGAAAGCGGCGTTCTCATCGCGCTGCAAGCTCTGCTGCAGAGCTACCAAGTCCTCCGGACAATCGAGCAAGGGGAAGAGTTTCAGTTTTGGGCGCCGGTGGTGGCTATGACGGAGAAAGTGCAGCGGAAGATGGAAACGCGTGCCGTGGATGAGGAGCTGAAGCAGGAGGCGAGGGAGGCGCTCGCGGCGATCGAACCCCAGTTGGGTGAGGTTAGGTCGTGGGTGATGAGTGTGAAGGTTGCGGTGCTGAAGCTTGCTCGCCGGGCGAGTGAACGGGGGGTGAAGGTGGCGCGGCAGACGTTGCTTGAGAAGTACTTTTCAGGGAGTGTGCATGGGTAGGTGGGGAAAGGATAGGGGTAAAGGAGGTTTCATTCTTCGTCGGCAATTCGCTACCACGCTTGTGCTGGTTTGCATGGGAGAGGGAAGCAAGATGCTCAGCTCGTTCCGATACATATTATTCGTCGTTGTCATCATTAACAATTATCCTTAAAGCCCACCGCCGAAAAGCTTATTCAACAGACTCTGGATCCCCGAAAGTCCATCTGACGAGGAAGAAGAGCTAGAGGACCCGGCTGAGGAAGCCTCGTCTGAATCCGGGGCGACACACTCGCCATCAGTGACGGCAAAGTCAGGCTGGTTGACGTTGACGCAGGGGACCTCGCTGGAGTCGGAACTGCAATGGGAGCCCTTCTTGTAGAAGCAGCCGCAGGTGTTGCCGCAGCAGGCCTTGCAGATGTCGCCGCTGCAGCCGACGGAGGCGGAGCCGCAGCAGACGGAGACGCCTGTTGATGATGTTAGTGTGTTAAGAGAGGTAGAGGAAGTGAAGGAGATTCGGCTGATTTACCTCCTGAACAACTGCCGGCGGAGACGTAAGTGGAAAACGCCGCTGCGGTGGCGATAGCGATGGATAGGAGCTTCATTTTAAGTAGCGGAGCGTCGATGTTCTTTTTCCTGAGTAAGAGCCGCGATTTAAGGACGTGGCTGGTAGAAAGGTGAGAAGTGAAGTTTGGATGAGTCGGCAGATGGAAGATCGTCCACGCAGGTACGTATCTTAAGATTTAAGTACGATCTCAGATCCCCCAGCACTAGGAGAGAAGTAGGAAGGTCTTTTACCCAGACCATATGTCATTATTGGGCCAAAAAGTACTTTGTTACGGTGTGACGGGCTTGCCACATGTCATAGAAAGGCCGCCGTCCAAACCCGTTTTGGTTGCGTTTAGTCGCGCTTGTGTTGTAAATGTGATACGCTAGCCTGAGCCAAAGTCGGTTACCGCGGAGCCAGATCCTGGAGACATGCGGATCGTAGGCTTCATGGATGCCATAGATGTACGTAACTAGAGAGGGGAAAGCAGTGTTGACGGTGTTTAAAAGTTGTGGCCATGTGCTGTGCTGGCTGTACAACACATTTGCAAAGAGGAATGAAATGGTCATGAAGTGGTCGCGCATGGTGTCCATTAGAAATATCACCAAAAAAATGTTACATGTTCGGGTATAGCTCGCTAAGTAAGACATCACGAAACGCACAAATCACTGCTGGCAAGAGGGAAAAATATCATCTACCCATCTCGATCTCTCGTCGTCGCTCTTCCCTGCGCTCCCAGCTCGTAGCGCGGTCCCACTGCGCGCCCTGAGAGGATGTCCGGCCTCTCACCGCAGTAGAAGGTGGAGGACCTCTCCAGACGCCGTCCCACGGCCTGAGTTCGCCAGTCCACTGCATCGACATGCCTGGTTGAGGCTGATAAGCCGTTTGTGGTAGTGGCGTCTGCGGCGCGTAGTATCCGTTTGGAGGCGCGTCCTCTTCATCTCGGCCTTGCCAGTCGATACGGAAAGTACTCTGTGAAGGATCTGGAGTGGCAGGTTGCTCCTTTTGCAGTAAGAGCATGAGCATCTGCTGGCGCTGCATCTCCTCCTCGGTGATCGAATCCGGGTCGTAGCCCATAGGCTGCGGCGTGTGGAGAGACGTAGGGTGCATATTTCGAATGTAGTTTTCGTGGTACGTTGGGTCCTGCCAAGCTCCGCCCGAGCTGCTCATGCTAGAAGCGCGCGCTGGCATGCTCATGCTGGGCATACTCGGGGCTCGTTGGACGCGGCGGCTGACGCCGATGCGGCGGTGCGAGAAGATAAGTAGGGCACTATATGCGATGGTAGTGATCGCGGCGGCGACAGTTGAAAGCAATGCCGGGGTATTCCAGTAGAACTTGGAGCTGATAAGGAAGTCGTAGAAGATGGTGAGGAGGCCAATTGCGCAGGAAATCAGGCAGGGAAGGAACACCGCTTCTGCCTGGAATACTGGATTTCGCACCGCGAAGCATAACAGGACGGTGAAGGAGAGACCCGCCGTTAAAAGCGCCACTGCGAAAATGCCTAGCGCAGACTTCGATACTCTCAACCCGTCGTCGCGGTGGAATGTGACCGGCAGTATCAGGTACCCTCCGAGTATTATTATCGATGATCCAAGGGCGACGGCCCTCCAATACCACCCTACCGCATCCTTCTCGGCGTTCACGCCATCGAGATTTCTGTAACTTTGTCGACGTAGGCGCATGGGCATATTGCTGGGCTTTGTGACTTTCAAAGCCTTCTGTCCCGACTCGAGCCACCCAATGCCGAATCTTTGACCTGCTAGCAGCCCGCCCAACCCCAGCTATATCTTATCTCCCTTCAATGCGATGTTGCGCCGCCTCAACAGATCTTCAAAGGCGTGTAATGATTCTCTTTCCGCAAAGTGGACTTCCTCCCAGCTTTCGTTGCGCGGTCGTTCGGGGGTGCGCGCAAGCCAGTTTGAGAGTGTTGATGTTGCTCTACCGGCAAGGAGAGTTGGGCTCGGTCAGAGTCCTTAAAGGACGCAGAATAGCATCGATCCTTTTCACAAGCCGACGAGCAAGAATGGGACCTATAATCCACCTTTTACAAAATGCTCGAGAGGATGCATTGCTGCCGCGGTACTACTACCAAAGGTAGGTAAGCAGACGAACACGAGAGATCGCCGCTGGCGCACTTGGCATTACTTTGGGCTATCGAAACCTTGTTCGGATGGCCTTCGGTCAAGAGAGCCCAATTTTCGCGACTCCTGTGTATCACTCCTCAAGTATTCAAGATGTCCGACGCTGATGCAACAAATATTAAAACGGCTTGTGGTGTGTCTGTGGCTGAGATGAGAAGACAGGCATGGTTCAAAGATGTGATCGCATGCAATAATCGCAATGGTGCAGCCAGCAGCTGTCTGCACCGGTTCGGAAGGCTTGGTCCGAAGCTTGACCTTGACATGCGCTATTCTTAGATCAAGGCCCATGCAGTACCCCAGGGTATCGTACTATTGAAGTTCATGCTCACGTGGCACCAAATCTCCATCCCTCCATCCTAGGCCCTCCAACCCCTTCTGAACGAAAGCCTACACATGAGTATATACGACATTTGATAGCGATATCGCTCTGGATGCCAACGCGTCTGACTCACCATCCACAATCCCTGATCGTAAGACCTCACAAGGGAAGGTGACGAATATCCGTCTACGCCCTCAGGTACCCCCACACATCTCACCATTTTGGCTGGTCCTATTTCCTTTCTTCGACCCGCAAACCAACCCAAACCTCTTTTCTCTTTCCGTCGAGACTTCTGACGATCATCCATGCTGCAAACACTCCCTTGCCCATCCACATCCTCTTCCCCCAACCCCCTCCTACCGTCATGACCCTTCTTTTCTAGACGGAAAAGAGAATCAATCACCGCACCTACGCGACTCCAACCCCCTTCCCACCCACCAGCACACGCTGCACACTCCCAGAACTCCCCTCACTCATCGTCTCGAGACTGACTTGCCGAACTGCATGCAGTTCATGCTGACTCTGTCCTTTCTCCTCCATATCGGTGGAACGTAGGCTTTTCGTCGGATTGTATCCATGTTTTCGGGAGAAGATTGCGAGGAGCAGGAGGAGGAGTTGGAGCAGGAAGAGGGGGATGGTGGTGTAGAAGGCGAAGCGCTGTTTTTGGCGAACAAGGTTTGTTTTTCGTTAGCTATGTCTGTTTCTTCTTTCATGCGTCGTATTCTTTTTTCTTCTCTGTTTACTTTTGATGATCTTTCAAGCGCATAGACTGATGACGAAGAAATGGTACGGGGAGGGCTATACGTACAGTTTCCCGACAAATACTATCGAACTGTGCCGGCGGACCTGAGCCTTGCGTGATGAGCGTGCTGCTCCATCGGCATGTCCAGGATCGTAGCGTATCGCGTCTCGGGGCGTGAGCATTCAGTGTGGCTGGAAAGGCTACAGCGATCAATGCACAAATTGTGCTGAGTGATGAGGATGTAAAGAGAAGAAGGAAGGTTGGTAGCTGATAATGTGAGGGAGAACGTCTTAGCTTGCAGCACATGGAGCTATGGGGATCAAGTAGGCGAGACTTACTTTTTGTATGAAGAGCGCTGCGATGAGTACGAGATTCAGGATCACCACCGCTGCTGATGTACCGACCAAGGCGTGCAGTTCTCTCGTATCGAAGTGGTTAGGCCAGATCGGTAGAAGCCAGACATTGCTCGCTTGTTGACTGTCGAATATCCTTAGAGAACGTCCCGCACAGCCTATGATTGCAAGGCTGAGGCAGATGGAAAGAGCGGCGGAAGCCAGAATGGGAATGCGTAGTGCCTGCGCCATTGGAAGGATAGAAAGTTGTGTTCGAAAGGAGTGTGCGAAACGGAGTTGAAAAAGGAGATATGAAGAAAATGTCGAAAATGTTGCGAAACCCAGGACTGCAAGCTTACAAGGCCAACAAGTGAAAAGATCACACAGAAATCTCCTTGAGTCGAGCCCGTACGTTCTATTTCATCCCTCAAGCTCTGTTCTTCGGCCGGTTCACAAAGACTACCAAACTCTCCGTAGCCGCGCAAGCAGGATGTGACGATCTGCAAGCCTCCGTGTGCACGCACGCAGCTTCAACCAAAAGTCAAACGTCTCTTTGTGAGGATGTTCATATCCAGGGCGCTTCGTCTGGTCAGCTTACTCACCTGTTGGACCTATCTCGAGACCGCGCCGTGGTTGGATCCCAGGTCCACCCTTATGGTTCACACCAATATAATCTGGAGCGTTTACGTGTGTCTTGCGGTTGGTCCAGAGTGCATCAGTCGAAACGTGATCCGTAGGGTGGAATGATGGTACAGCGCTTGAGCTGGGCTTGAGGTTGAAAAGGAAGACGTTTAATTGGTGGAGTGGACGAAGCTGGGCGGCTGCAGCGCACGGGCACAGGACACCGGATGTACATACCTCCTAGTACATATCTACTCAGATAGCATATTCTTGCTCCACCTCGAAAGGCCGGCTTATAGACATGCGACCGCCCTAACCTTCAAAAGCTATACCGTTCAATGCTCACAAAAGCTAAACGTATCCTCCCGCAACTTCGCATCCGCAGCCGCCACAAACACTTTCCTCTCCTCCATCAGCTCCAGCCGCAACTGCTTGGCCTCCTCCAAGTCGATAGGGAAATCCTCGACATTCTTCACCACATTCTCAACGAGTTCAGGAGGTAAGTCACCAAAGCGAGACTCCGACGCCAGAGCGGATTCCTGCCACCAATCTTTCCGCTGCGGCGGGACATTGATCGTCGACGGGATGCGGACGTAGGGATCAACGAGGAAGAGAGCCACGATCTTACGATGGCCGGGTCGAGAGGGCTCGGCTAAGCGGAAAGGCTCGACGCGGTGCTGGAGGACGTTAGGGAACGCGAGGACCCGACTCTCTTTCGTTTCGACCCGGCCTAGTTCCTGGATCCCCGGCTCACCGTTCTCGATCCCGTACAGTGTCTCCAGATGCGTCCAATCATCTTGATCGTAGTGCTTGCGGTCGACGCCCTCGGTGTCCATCGCTTCGCGGAATGAGAGATGGCTGTCGGTGATGTTCTCGCAGTCGTAGTAGTAAAGGGCCGAGGCGCAAATGTGCTCGTTCAGCGAGCCCTCAATGTGCCAGGATCCGCCGTCGTACGTGGGCTTCTCGGGAGTGAGATGGATGTTGGCTAGCTTGACTATGACCTGCAATCCCTCTCGACGGAATTCCTCGCGCAAATCGATCATCCCTTTACCTCGTCGGAACGGACGATGGTCGTACTTGTTTGGCTCTGGTTGGATTAGGACGCGACGAGCTCGAACCCATTCGTTCTCTACCATGTTCCGCCTGAATATCATCCTCATGCCTCTCTCGCGAGGGTCCGTCTGCTGGTCGAGCAGGCGATCAATCTCTTCACTGGATGGCTTGGGATCGGTATACTCAGCCTTGGCTCCATCGATTCTCTCGGGTACGCCATAGCTCTCTGTAGACCTCAAACACTTGTCCCACATCGGGACGACTTTGCTTATGAGCTGTCCGAGCAAATCATACAAGGCCGAGTGCTTGGAAGGGTGCAGGTTGTTGATGTAGCTGACGATTTCAGCACTGTCCGTGCCGCGGAACGCTACTTCGCATGGCAGCCACTGGAAACGAGACGAGTAAGCGGCTTCAGGATGCATCGCCTCCCGACGTCCGGGCGACGGAGGCGGCCTATCGTACTCTGCAAATTCAACCTCAGCCGCCGAAGGCTGGGGTATGACCTCTCCTTTCCCTGTGTATTCGACGCAACGCTTCAAAGGCACCATTTCGCCCAGCAGCATACGGCTTCGTCCGTAAAGAAGAGGAAACAAGGATGGATGTACCAAGTCTAGTACAGTGCCGTTGGAGCCAGGATGCCAGTCCGGGTCATTCACGTCTTCAAGAGGTTTGGCAGCCAGACGCAAAGCGTCCTTTACGGCTTCAGGAATGAGGGTGTCAGATTTGTAGACCGTAGCTGTTGCGTCGATCGCCGGCACAAACCCATGCGTCTTGGAGATACTGGCATAATCTCTAAGCTCGGCGGCACAATGCAGGAATTCTCAATCAGTTACGCGACCGGTGGATGGGTCGTTCTTGACTCCCGCGCGAAAACCATAAATGACCTACATAATCAAACATGGCGTTAGAGAACCCTTCACCCTGTCCAGCTATGCGCGTGCATTCCTCTCGCCACTTCCCCAAAATGCCGTCGTCGTAGACCTTCCGTTCCCAATCGGGCTTGTCGGTGAGTTTGTCGAGCACAGCGACCATATCGCGCTCACGGAGAGTAGCAGGCGTGCCACTCCACCGCAGGGGGTTCGCGCTAGGGTATTTCTGGAATGGGAAGAACTGATTCCGTTTGGTGAAATCTAACTCTGTGGCGGCATTCAGAGGCAATTGGTAGCCTAGGACCCTATACTCCGCCCCTGAGTCCTTGGTGATGGATTTGTCCAGGTCGGGAGGGGGGCCAGTCCTCTTCGCTTGTTTACCTCTGCCTGTCATGATGGCTCTTGTTTGCGGCGAGAAAATTTCTAGGAGATGAGAGAAAGCCGAGGGAGTAGAGGAGAGTTGCAGTACTTGACCTTGGGAAGACAAGAGCCTCCTTTATGGACGGCGCTGAGACTACGCTTCGCCAGGCAAACATGGCGGAGATGAAGAGACGGCACAGGCGAAGAAGAAGAGCGTTGAAACAGTAGTCAGGTTGGCGCCTGCTACTAGTCGGGTCGTGGAACGAAAAGTAAGGCAACAATCAGGCAGCCAATTCGTACAGCGGTCCCGACCGGGACGAAACCAGCAACCAATCAATTAATCACTCCCCCTCTCGCACGCGATCTCTCCCATCAATGTCGTTTCCAACGGTTTTAGGACTGCGCTTTTGAGATATTTAAAAGAAACCGGACAAGTCGTTTTTTCTTTTTGAAATGGTTATAATGGCCGCAGAAACATGAAGTGCAGCATATCTATACAGTTAAATCTAAGTATTCCTTCTCGCCCGAAAACGCCGCAGAAGCACACAAAAAGTCATGTGAGGATGATCTGATCAATGTGCGTACTCTGCCTGGGTATCACCAACAGATCGCTTGAACGCTAATATGCAGAAAAAAGGGGGGTATTGTCGATGAAAAACGATCCACGACAAAAAGAAGTGAAAAAGGCGCTAAAACGCAGCAGGGCAGATTTCCTCCCTCCCGTCCTCCTCTTTCCCTGGTTAGACCAGGCCCGTGGAACTCCATGCTAAGATCGTAAAGCCGTCAAGATAAAATTGTCCGACGCGTCATCTGTCCTAAAAGACAGTGGGATCAAAAATAATAATAAGCCATCGATGGGCCGTAAGGTGTAGAAAAACGGCTGGCACTTTTAGAAAGTGCTCCAGACCATGCCCTCGGAGCGTGCCATGCTGCCGATCCTGACATCCTCGCCGTTCCGGGATTGGTTCGGGATGGTCAAGGCGGGGACCGTCGTCCCTTGCGAACTACTCTGCGATTCCGCAATGCTATTTGATCGGGAATGCCGGAGTCTCATGACGGCCATCCATTCCTGCCAGCACGGGTCGCAGGCCTTGCTTTCGGCTCCCTGAGGGTGTAGCCTCGCGTTCTGATCGAGTCGGACGCGCTTAGTGATGTGGTTGTCGCATACGATGTCACCGCAGCGTCGGCAGTGGTGTCGGCGGAAGAACCATGTGAACGACTGATGACAGACGGCACAGTCGGATGCCATAGTGTCTGGCTTCCAGTGCGCGGTGGTCGGCATGCCTGTTACACTTCCTGGCTCTTCCTCTAGCCCGTCGCTGGCTGCTCGGCTGAGACCTCGCCTCAGGGATTCCATGTCGTCCTCTAGCAACGAGTCGGTCCGCAGAATGCTGCCGCTGTCCGTCGACATCTTGCCCGATGTCTTGGTGCTGTCGAAGCTGCTCTGCTTGCTGGCAGGCGGCGTGTCGGGAGCCCGTGGACGATTCGGTATGTCGGTCGGCTTGGCGGAGTCGGTTGGGCGAAGAGCCGCTGGGATGTACATGGGCTGGCGGGGCTGCCGCAGCTGACGCACATTGGTGTGCGACGAATTGTAATTCGTGGGAGAAATGTTCGTCGATGGAGGTGTCGTTGAGCTTGGCGATGCATAAACGCCTTTGTTCCCATAGAGGTACGCCTCCGGCGGCGAAGGGCCGCTCTGGAAGTTCATGTAGCAGGTGGTATTGTTCATTTGAGGCGGCTGTGAAATCGTGGCCATCGTTATGCGGTGCTTATACTCGGCACTTGGGAATTCCTGAGCCGGATCATCTAAGATCTGAAGGATCTTGAGCCGTCTGAAAGCGTGGGGAGTTGCTTCACGCGTTCGGGGACGAACACAACAAAGCCACCACAGTCGTTCGAACGTTCAAGCCGTCTTTCTACTCGTAGGGGTTCCCAAGGCTTCGAGGCGGTCTGCAAATGCCTTGGTACAATCGGTGAGGAGGGCAGGGGAGGGCGTCGATCTCCAAGTAACGGGAGCGTCCCAATTGGGTGGTAATTCCCAGAGGTATAGATAAGGACTTGAGAAGGGGCCAGAACGTGTTGCAAACGGGCCGGCAGTGCTCCCGTCAGAGAGATAGCAAAGGAATGGCGTGCAGCAGACGTGCAGGTTGATAGAGAGGAGCCGTCAATGGTAAGCAAGAACGGCGACAGTGTAATATTTAGGCCCTTAGAGGCGCATGCGACATGCCACCGATGCGATGAACCTGGCCGCTCAACATTCGAGAGGGCACCCTCGCTAGGCCCACCTATCAACCGGCGCACTAAACGGGCTAGGAAAGGTCTCGCGTGCCCGAGTATACGAGGCGACTGCGCGGGCTTGATGAGGACGGGGGAGATAAGGTACGATGCCAATGGCAGCCAGGCTCGCCCATGATGATGCCGCCGATGAACTTACGAACTACTCTCGACTCCTTTTTCCAGCCTGGAGGCTTGATCGTTGATACAGATTCAACGGGATTCGCTCATTGTGCCTCCCATATCACGATCCCATCTGCTCCTCCGCGAGCCTTCACGCCTTCACGGTTCCTACGAGACCAGGCCTAAGCCAGATTGGGATGGCAGGAAGATAAGGGCGTGTGGGCCAATCAGATGGGCGGGTAATCACGGCTAAGCCAAAGCTCACGCGTTAGGCTATCGACAGCCTTCTTCTAGTCGCAACCTTAACCTCGGCAGAAGTCGGTAGATTGGAATGCGCAGCGGATGGCTGGTCGACGCCATCCAACCGCCATCGTTGCCCTTCCCCAACTTCTTCTCCAGAGCGATCTGTGCTGTCGCGTGGTCAGCCAAGGGCCTGTACTCTATGTACAGTATGTATGTGTCTGTTGCTCAGTACGGGACGAAGAGCGTAGGACAGGATACGGTGATTCGTTCTCACAAGCCTGTCACACAACAGCGCATGGCAGGATAAAGCAGTGCGACCGGGTCCATGGACACCACACAGGCCAGGTCGCGCGAGATGCGCGCTCAACTGCTCGCCTGCTCGCCTTCTCCCATCTCCCCATCGCAATGCACGGTCACGTAATAAATAAGGGTCCTGGCCGGTGCTGGACCCCATCGCCGAAGTGACAGCTGCCGCGCACCGCCGCCGCCCATCCGTCTGCATCGACAGCCACTGCAGTGCCAGTACCGAGCCTCCGAGCTTGATCCGCTGGTACCGCTGGGTCTCGTGATCGTCGCTTTCAGATGCGCCCGCCGAATGATGGGCTGCCGACGCGCCGAGGCTGATGTCGGTCGCCCTGCGGTGTGGGACGACGCGACTGTCTCGACTCCGCATCACGAAGTTGATCCATAAGACGGGCATAGTCGTTGCTGCTTGCGTGCGACACCGGGTGAGGCAGGGCACCACCAAAGCGTTAGAGCACGTCTACCTCGCTGGGACGTGTGTCTTGTGCTGCCAAACGACGTGGACAGTGCACAGCCGTGCAGGCATCTGGGTTTGGAGGATCGCTCGCTCGCTCAACTTCACCTTGTCGCTTGTCCTGCAGCCGTGGGGAAGGACCCCTTGCATAGTCAATCTTTACTACACTCGCGGGACAGCTCCCATCGATCGAGATGGCAGCGCTGCGCGCAGAACCCATTCGACAGAAGCCAAGTCCCTTGCCTCCTGTGCCGGATCACGATTTCCTAACCGCAGAGCAATGGGGTATACTGTTCGCTATAGCAGGTGGGGTAGACCAGTAGTGCCAGCGAGTAAGCCAGCGGGGATGCTAATAAAGCTTTAATATCAATAGATGCCGTCGTTCCGTCGCTTACTGCGCTGGATGGCAATCGATTGTTGCAGCACCCACTACGTCGCGAGATCTTCGAAGCTGCTTGTTCTCGGCTCGAAACCCAAGTTGGCCTTGAAGGCGGTCGTGATCTAGCTCAGCAATACCTTAGCGAGAGCGCCACAGCCCAGCGTGCCTTCAAAGATGGCTTCAGCAGACTGGTCAACTCCAACGTACCACAGGACGTCAGGAACGGGCTCATCTTCATTGCCCGGGCACTGAACACTCGAGCAGGCGCTCTTCTGTTGACCGGTCATGCAACGCCACTCGACTGTCTACCGATCCAGACTCGTGAGGACATTTTGCTGGGCTGGCAGTCTTCCCGCTTGCCCTTTCTGCGCACACTACACAGATCTTTGACCGTGATACCAAAGGCGCTATGGGTGCGCAGTTCTCCCAGTCTAGGTCGAGTTCTAAGCTATCCCCGGACTCCTGTCCATGACAATCCTCCCGGAACGTATTTCCCATTCAAGTTCCTTCAGATTCCTCCTAGCGATCAGAAGGAGCCTGAAGTCATCGAGGCTGATGTTGTTATCGTCGGAAGTGGCTGCGGCGGTGCTGTCGCCGCGAAAGTCCTTGCCGAAGCCGGGATGCGCGTGTTGGTAGTTGATAAGTCTTATTACTGGCCGCCTGAGCACCTACCCATGTCGGAAGAGGAGGGTGCTCAGCATCTCTTCGCTCAAGGGCAGCTCGTCCAGAGCGACGACAGCAGTATTGCAATTGCAGCGGGCAGTGCCTGGGGCGGAGGAGGCACGGTCAACTGGAGTGCGTCGCTGCAAACGCAAGGTTTCGTCCGGCGCGAATGGGCGCAGAAGTTTGGCATGCCATACTTCACCAGTTCGGCTTACCAAGCAGATCTGGATGCCGTGTGCGAACGCATGGGAGTCGGTACTGCGGCTATCGAGCACAACAAGTCCAACCGCGCTCTGCTCGAAGGTGCTAGGAAGCTTGGATGGGCGGCGAAAACAGTGCCGCAGAACACAGGCGGCGAAGCGCATAACTGCGGTTACTGCACCTTGGGCTGTGGCAGCTGTGGTAAGAAAGGCCCTACTGAGACGTACCTACCAGACGCTGCGAACGCTGGTGCAAGCTTCCTTGAGGGCTTCGACGTACAAAGGGTGACTTTCACGAGGGATCCCGAGACTGGTGAACAGGTTACGACGGGCGTAGAGGGTGTTTGGACGTCGCGTGATAGTCATGGCAGTGTCGCTGGCTCCGACCGAACACAGAGGAAGGTGGTGATCAGAGCAAGTAAAGTCATCTCTGCCGGCGGGACACTTGGCACTCCCACCTTGCTACGTCAATCCGGACTTACAAACACGCACATCGGTCGACATCTGCGTCTGCATCCCGTGAGCATGGTCGGAGCCGTCTGGCCCGAAGAAGTCCGACCATGGGAAGGCTCCATCTTGACCGCGGTCGTGAACGAGTTCGAGAACCTAGACGGCGAGGGATACGGCGCCAAGCTCGAATGCACCACCATGCTCCCCGGCATGTTCCTCCCTTTCTTCCCCTGGCGAGGCGGCCTGCACTTCAAAGAATTCGCCGCCAAGATGAAACGCATGACGGGTTACATCAGCCTGGCCCGCGACCGCTACGGTGGCCGCGTCTACCCTGACCCCGTCGACGGCCGCTCGAGGATCCAATACACCCCGAGCAAGTACGACCGGAAGCACATCCTCGAAGGCGCCCTCCGGCTAGCCGAACTGCTCTACGTCGAAGGCGCGCAGGAAATCTTCACCTTCCACCCGGCCTTGGAGCCCTTTGTCCGGCCTACGTCAGACCCAGCCGCCAACATCACCGTCGCGAGCACCGACACGCCATCCGTCAACGACGCACCTTTCCAGGCCTGGCTCGCCAAGTTCCGGTCCTTGGGCCTGCCTGCGGGGGATACGCCATTCGTTAGCGCTCACCAGATGGGGACTGCGCGGATGGGGACTTCGGAGAAGAACTCGGCGGTGGACGTTAAGGGCCGGGTCTGGGGGACCAAGGGACTGTATGTGTGCGACGCGAGCATTTTCCCTTCGGCTAGTGGTGTCAATCCGATGATCACGACCATGGCGATTAGTCGTGGGGTTGCGCGACAGATTGTGGAGGCTTCGGGGCTTGCTGTGAGGCCGAGGTTGTAGGGTGGTGAGAAGTCTTAGATTTGCTTGTCTCCAAAAGCAGGATGGGGTAATCGGTTGGTAGTTTGTGCGTGGGTCTTTGCTATTTTCCTTGCTTGAAGTTGGTCTTTTGCCATGTGAACGTTCAACAACACATCATCGATTGGAAGGCGTCGTTGTTCATTGTACCCAGTCAAATCAGAGTGCCACATATCAAAATTGTAAATACAGTAGACAAAAAGAAAAGGCTCAAGAAGACTGATGGTTCAAATAACGGGATACTTAAAAACCAGTATAATCTCCAAATAGCACGGACCCGCTAAGCTTCTCGATCTTGCGAACCTGTGGGCTACTAATCTACCAAATCTCCTCCAACCGCTCATCAGCCCACGCCCTCTTCCCATCCGCCACTTGGTCCCTAACAGTCCAATAATCATGGTTGAAATCCCAGTACTCCTCGCCCGTAATAGGATGCTTCGCCTTCCTGAACCAGCGGGGCTCGAACTCCTCGCCTTTGGCTTCGCGCTCCCTCCTCCGAGACCGCTGGGACTCCTCCACGCGGTTCTTCTCCTCCGCGGCGAAGTCGTACTCGCCTTCTTCCATCGCGCGCTGGTCGGGCCGCAACCGCGAATCGGTGGGTGCGACGAGCGGCTTCAGCCTGTCTGGGAGGTCGTTGAGCGTCACGACGAAAGGGGTGATGTTGAAGGGGATCCCGGCCGGCCTCTCATGCGCTTCCCAGATCAGGAAGGCCTGGTCTTTGCCCTCGGAGCTGGAAGTGGGTTCGGCGGAGGCCTCGAAGCCAGGCGTGTACCGCGCGTAGATCTTGTCGTTCCAGCGCCCGCCTACGCTCCATCGGGTCCTGTTCTGTGCGTCCACGACACGCCCCGTGACTTGGAAGGCGGAGCTGGCTTTCCAGCCACGCGGCTTGAAGTCCAGGTAGCACACTTCGCCCGTTGTCCAGTTCTTCACTTCCATGGGACCGTAGTTGTCCACTGTCGGGTTCCCGGTAATGATGCCGACGACGGACGACGTGACCTTCTTCCACGTGTACAGTTCTTCAGTACCGTCTGGCGTCCGCAGATGAAGAAACCAGGTCCCTAGCGGGTTGAACTCGAAGGACTTGCCGTAGAACTTGGACTTCACAGCCGATTCGCCGTAGTAAGTCCACCTGGGGCTTTCCGCGTGAGCGGCGCCCACTGGTGGATGATGGGAGACTTGCTCAATGAAGAAGCGGTAACCGATGTCCGGACGCACATACTCGTACGTCTCTCCCAGCAGCGGGTTGAACGGTTTCGCAACACGTCCGATGGTGCTCGCGTAGATTGAGGCGGCGAATCCGGAGACGTAGACGAGTCGCTCAGTCGAGTCCGTCCGATCGGCGGCTTGGTTGAGCATCTCGGCGTATTCCATGTCTTCGACGACCCGATAGAGCAGCGAGGTTGGTTCGTTGAAAGACACAGGTAGTGTCATCTTAGTCATGTCTTTGCCAATCATAGATTTCAAAATGCCCTATTAGAAAGTCAGCAGATGCGTCTTGCACTCGTTGATGCGACGTGCACATACCCAGAGCGACACCTTCGGCCTGTTGTCAGCATCCAATTTGAGTCGCTTGCGTAGTCCGTCCTCATATCCCCTTGCCGACTTAGCAACCTCAGCTGCCATGACCTCATGGTTGACCGTTTCTTTACCATCCTGTGTTACGCTGACGACCGGCTCCTTCTTCTCAGAAGTCGCTAGCTGTCCACTTTGCGGCATTTCATCCACGACTTCAACCTCACCAGCATCGATTGCATCAAAGAACTCCTCCTCAGCTTCGCTATCATCATCTGATACCTCGTTGTTCGTAAGCTCAGCGATAGTCGGCCGCCGGCTCCGCTTCTTCGCCAATGCATCGTCAGGGAGATCAACGGCTTGCTTGGTGTCCTCTGCTGCCTCCTCATCCACATCCGGCTCTCTAATCTCTGGGACCTTGTGGCCTTCTAGTGCCTCTTTCAAGGCTCGTTTGGTTCGCTTTCGCTTGTCTTCAGACTCGTACATCCTTGACTCAAGCTCCTCTTGCTCACGCGCTACCCGGGCCATACTATCTTCCCATAACCGTCTGATATTTTGCTCTCGGTCCAGTCGGTATTGCCAGTAAGCTTCATGGTCCTTGGATATCCGTAGCAAATCCATCAGAAGGCCTTTCAAGTTTCCGACGGCAGTGTCGTATGATGCAAGGGCCTTGTCAACGGTAGGATGTGATATCGGCATGTCGGGAGTCTTCCCCTTCTCAGATTGCAACGCCGAAGACACTTGTTCGAGAAGATCGAGCTGCAGCTTGGCAGATTGCGCAGTTATACTGAAAGCATCCTTGTTTGCCGGCTTCATTTCGTGGCTGCTGGCATCATCTCCATACTCCTCCTCATCATCGATATCGCCTTCAATGGTCGCGGTATATGTTCGACTGAGTTTTATCGAATCGCCGTCTTGCACGCTCTTCTCGTACACGCTCGGATCGCCCAGTGTACTGCCTCCGAGTGGTGTAGAGCCACTCGCCGAAGCAACGTCAACCGAAGACCCGGGTACAAGCATGCCTTTACCGGTTTGTGCCACCTCAGCCTCACGTGTTCTCTGCCGTTCCAGCTGCTCATTCCTCGCTTCTCGCAGTGCCAGTGTCTCTTGCTGCTGACGTGCTTGCTCCTCTTTTGCCTCATCCTTGGCCCACTGGATGGCATTGTTGAGTGCCCAATACCACCTTTTTGCCTCGACTTGGTGATTCGCTTTCAAATTGTACTTCACTGACGACTTGCCGTGGATTTCGAAGGAGAGCTTGTCTTTGGGGTCCATGTGCAGCCGTGCAATGCGCATGTTGATGGCGCCACGGCACGCTGAGCCTGCATCGTCCTGATGCTTATAGTACGAAAGCACACCGTCCTCCAATACGAACCAGCGCAGCTTGTAACCAGAGGTGTAGTTTGTCCATTTCCGCAGATAGCCCTTGATCTCGCGGCTCTCTTTGCTGCCAACGCCAGCTTCAGCGCTGGGTGCACCGCCCAGCTGCGCGCCTTCACCAAGCACTGTCTTCTCTTGAATACTGCGTTGCGCGGCTTGAGCA
Source organism: Hortaea sp. C3G1500-4 (assembly GCA_022701445.1). Lineage (NCBI taxonomy): Eukaryota > Fungi > Ascomycota > Dothideomycetes > Mycosphaerellales > Teratosphaeriaceae > Hortaea > Hortaea sp. C3G1500-4. The sequence continues at coordinate 918,959 of JAJVDI010000007.1, read as the reverse complement.
GCTGGCGATTTCTTCAAAATTCCGCGTGTCTTTTCGTCCTTGGTCACATCTTGCGGCAGCTTGCCCTTTCGATCCCGCCGGAAAGGATCAGCACCATTCAATAGTAGTATCTGCGCCAGTCTCGTGTCCTTCTTTCGCGCCGCTTCGTGCAGGAGACTGCCACCATGCTCAGTCGTAGCAGGATCAGTCGTCAGCTCTGGTCCATTCACGTCGATAATGCTTTTGACTCGCGCGTCTGCCAGGAGCTCTTCGAGGCCGTCGTAGTCGCCAGATGTGACCAGTTGATGTACCTTGCGTACATTCGCGTCAATGAACATTGACCGCGCCAGCTGCAGCTGCTGAAAGATGTCCGGCGTACGCGCCAGATCCAAAGGAGTCTTCCCGCTGTAGTTGACCACTGCGTCGCTAATATCCTTCTGATCGAGCAGCAGCTTCACGACCGGTGCTCGTCCCAGCATTGCCGCCACGTGCAATGGCGTGTTGCCTTCCCGGTCCCGAGCGTTGACATCCTGTGCCTGTTGCGAAAGAACGTATTCAATAACTGGATGCTCGGCACACTGGATTGCGAGATGAAGGACCGTTGTACCCTCGAGCTTGCTATCTCCCTCGCCCTTGCACGCCTTGACAATTGCTGCCGTATCTCCACTCCTGAGCGCCTCAAATACCTTGAACAGCCTCACTGACTGCTCGATCGAAGCGCTCTGCGTCACGCTGGTCGGAGTCACGGGGTTTGGGTCATTGGCTACCGGCGAGCCTCCGGGTGGCGCTTGCGGGACGCCAGTGTTGGACATGGTGGTGGAGAGATGAGGGCGGTGGGCTTGCATCGAAGTGCGAGGGGCCGCTGGCTGCAGGAAGTCGCTGCCATTCGCCGTTCGGGTTGGACTCGGACTCGGCATCTCAGCGCTTTCGTCTTCCTGCTGTGTTGTTGCCAGGGTCGGGGTGTCCGTCCGACTGGAGATGCGCTGCAGAGCGCGCGACACGGCAGATTTGGTCCGTTTGTGGGTTCTGCCCGTGATAGAATGTCAGTACTTTGCCTTGACCGAACCGTCGATCAATTAATTCATCATGCCCAAAAGGGATGGAACGTAGGACAAGGGTCGATGTAGCTCGACGGTCTGGAACGCACGCTGCTGGGAGAAGCCGCGCTTAAGATGGGAACACTCACCCCGGTGCTTCACTCATGATTGCGCAAGCCCACCCCGGCGACCAAAGTCACGCACGCTCGAGTGAGAATGAAGCCTTCGAAAAGCCGGGTCGTATGGGTAACTTTGGGCTCAGAAAGCTTCCCGGCGGAAAAACAGAAGATCATCATCTCGAGGGAGAGACCCCTCCCGAGCAGTTCACGCGCAATGACGTCCCGTCTCCCACGGCGGCGGCGGCGACGTCGGCTCGGCAACACTTGTCGGTTCTCTAGCGTCGACGCATCCCATACATCACGTACCAGTACATGTTGTGCTGAGACCTCGAGCGAAGCAGCGCAGAGAAGCTCGATACAGTCGGGGTATCGAGTCAACGGGGGCATCAATTATACGTCCTCGCGCAACGGAAACAAGCCTGACCAAGCTTGACAATTGCTAAACTTCACTGAAATAGCGCCTTCCTATTTTGGACATGTGTTTTAGGCCGTAGGTCACGGAGGCCTTTCCAGCATTTTTGCGACGCTGAGCTGCACTAAACATCGGCGTAGGCCTCAGCAGAAGGACTACTCTCGTGAAACTGCAAATGGATCCATTCCGTAGCTACTGTGCTTACCGTATCAAGGCAACATGGAGCCAGGTATATACGAAAGAGAATCTGCAATGCATTCACCCCGTATAAGTACGCGGATAGTCGCATATGCTCCTAGAGACTCAGCTTACTCCGTACCCACTTTGAACGAGTGGTCAAACGACGCTGAGGAAGACCATTATCTTACAGCAGATTACCCCACCATAGGTTACGAACACTCCAAAGCTTTCGTTAGCTATGTCCCATAGTCCATGCATCTCAGCATGATTGTATTCCTGTGGCGCAGCCCTTTTGATATGCAGCCTGGCTCTACCCCACAATGTCACATGGTTGGCTTGTTGGTTCGGGATCATTATAACTTGAAGCGTCTTATGCTCACCGCTCATCAGGAACCCCAATGGAATATCTTTGTTAGCTTCCACGGGGCATTGCAAGGCACAAAATGAGAGTCGGCGTTGGCTCTCAGCTCGCATCTACTAAGCAGCGAATACCCTGCAGCAGTTGCTGAAGAGGGCTCAGAAGTTGTGCGCAGCAGAGAAAGACGCTCGAGAGTTTGGTCAGTATTTGGATCTAATAAGTCTGATCAGGCTCGACACGCTCAAGTCAGCCCAGGTTGATCGCCGTAGATAGCGGCAGTGGAAGGCGCCGATCTGAAGCGAGCATAAATAGCCACCACAAGATTGAGCAGGCCTAACGACATGTCAATCTGGCGAGGAATGCATGACTAGGTGCCTCCGGCCAAGTTTAAGAAGCTAAAGCCTTCTGCACCAATGCCTTACACTCATCTGTCATTGGTATTTGCAATGCAAGATTCTGTCCGTCCTTTGACATCTTGACCCAGGTTTTCTTCAGGATCGTTACAATCTTATCCTCGTCATGCTTGTCCTTGAACTCGTCAAACTGATCGTCCAAAAACACCAAGCACGCAACATCCTCCAGGACTTGCACCTCCTCTTCACCTTGTTTCAGGCCCTCCTTCTCGATCAGAGCAATGCAGCGAGATACATCAGCATCGCCATAGCCGCAACCTTTGAGAATGTCGCTGACCTGCTGTGCCTGCCTCTTCTTGAGGTGGGTCCTCCAGCTGTGATAACCGATCTTGTTCATGGCAAAGTCCTGGCGAGGCACCTCCCAGCGTCGAAAATGCTGACCGCAGACGGCAAGCCTCAACACTTCGGAGGCGGCTGGGGCTCTCTTGTCGAGGTAGGATTCCATTTTACGCGCATAGTGCGTCTCGTAGGGAACCTCCTGCCCATCTGCCGTGGTGTGCTTGTTAGGGTCCTCGTCATGTCCACTGTAAATCTTCTCCCGGGCTTGGCTATAGCGGTCCGCCATATTGAATGAGTCGTATTCGGGGAAAAGTCCAGCAAGCTTTCAGAGGGATCTTCGTCAGGATGCACACAGGTCATACGACGAGGACGACTCAAGACCTCTGTTGATCGACCCGGCTAACAGTTCGCATAGAGATGTCTTGCATAAGCACCCTCGATACGGCTGGTGATTGGCCGATCGGATCTACTTCCAGTGAACCTAGCTTCGCGCGCCTCAACCTTGGCCTCCAAGCATCCGCCCGGAAGCTGCAACTTCGCTTCACGCGCTTCAATCGAAAATCCATCTTACCGGTACACTACACGAGAACGGGTCCCGGGGTCCGGCGGCACCGAAGATGGTATACGCATGCTAATACTATGGGCTCGACATTACCTGATCAGGCCGCCAAGCTCATCCACAGGCTGCAGTCGACCGTGACCAACCGTGACGGTGGCCGACGTTACCGATTCCCCTACGTCCCCAGCTGTCTCGTAGATTTTAGGTAATACAGACATAAAAGCTTCGCTCATCACTTGCACCGGCAGTGGCCGCAGGGCGTGGCATCCCCAATAATCATGTATCCGCTCTTTCCCCCAAATCTCGCTCGAACCTACTTTCCCTTCCCCGTTCTGACTTCCTATGGCGCTGGCGTTTCTTTGGCCTCGTTCCTTCCTCCTGCTTCTTGACTGACCATCCCTTCCACTTGTTTTGCCACCCCTCTCGGAGCATGACCTCGCATGAACCGGACTACGATCCGGACAAGGACTCGACCCAAAGCCCATCCTCACCACGAGAGCAACTCCCGACATCGGCTTTTGCCCACCATGACCCGGAGAAAGCGTTTTCCTCACCACGGACCGACATTACAGTTTTAACTTGGGATTCTCCTACCGACCCCGAAAACCCTTACAACTGGTCGAATACGCGCAAATGGGTGGTCACGGCCGCCGCCTTAACGGGGACTCTTCTAGGTCCCCTTAATGGCACTTCGATAGCCATCGCCGCCCAAGCACTCACATCCGAATTCAGCATAAGCGACACGGCGACATTCTCGAATAGCTACTGGCCTATCGCTTCGTGGTCCGTAGGCGGCTCCCTATTCATCATCGTCTTCCTCCCCTTAATGGAAGACATAGGCGTCCGAGCCGGCTATCTCATCTTCTACGCCCTGTTCATCTTAATGATAATCCCTCAAGCCTTAGCCCCGAACTTCGCTGCGCTGGTCATCACGCGGTTCATATCCGGCGGATGCGTGGCGCTCCTCGCTAACACCATCGCGAGCGTCATCCCCGATGTGTGGGCTACGGATGAGGCGCGGAGCGTGCCCGTAGGTCTGTATATTATGCTGTACCTAGTCGGAACCACGCTCGGCCCGCCCGTGTTCGCAGGCGTCATGCAACACATCGGGAACTGGAGGTGGATCTTTTACATTCAACTGATCATCTATGGATGCTTCTTCCCGTTTTTCTGGTTCTTGCTGAGGGAGACTAGGGGGGATGTCATCCTGAGGAGGAGAGCGAAGAAGTTACGGAAACAGACAGGAAAACCCATCTTTACCCAGGCCGAACTGGACTCGCCGCCATTGGTCCCGAGGTTATTGAGGAGTATGTCACGGCCTGCATACCTGCTTTTCACGGAGCCCGTCCTATTCGCGAGTACATGCTGGAGCGCCTTTAGTTTCGGCACTGTCTTTCTGTTTACGCAATCCATCGAGGCGGTATTCTCGGGTCTTTACGGCTGGGAAGAATATAGCGTTGGCTACGTGCAAGGGGCTGTGGTGATTGGCGAGCTTATAGGCTGGCTGATTACCTTATACAGCTCCCATTTGTACCTGAAGTCGGCATCTCGGAATACTGAAATGCCTGGGAAGCCCATACCAGAAGCGCGGCTGTACGTGAGCACGGCTGCTTCGTTCATCGGCATCGTAGGTGGCATGTTCGTCTACGCCTGGACGAGCTATCCCTACTTCCCCTGGATCGCTCCCGCGATTGGACTTGCCATGGTCGGATGTGGGATTCAGGTCGTCGTATCTGCTGTGGCCGACTATATCACGGATGCCTATGCAGCATCTGACTACGCTGGCTCGGCTATTGGCGCAGTGGCCGCAGGTGAAAACACCGTAGCAGGTCTACTGCCGCTTGCCGCTGCCAGCATGTACACTAATCTGGGTAAGTGTTCAGATCGTCTTTCACCTTTTGACCTGTTTCTAACGATCATTAAAGGCTTTCAATGGGCTAGCACTCTCCTGGCTTTCATCGCGCTGGTGCTGAGTTTCGCGCCGGTCCTCTTCATCTTCAAAGGCCGTACTTTCCGCGAACGGAGTCCTTTCATGTTATCGGGTGGGCAAATCACCAGAGGCCAGAAAGCAGCACAAGAGGCACGTACAGAGCGATGATCAATCGATACTGCCGCCCACGCATTCCGGTTCCAGCACCAAGAAAAGTCTTGATTTTGCAAGTCATGTACATCCATAGATACCCAGCGCAAGCTACATGTCTGTACCATTTACACCTACAATCTTGATCTGCCGACCAATGCACCACCATCCAAAACTATGTGTCCGCCGTTGACATGGCTGCCTGCCCGACTGCACAGATATACAATAGTCCCCGCAATATCCTCCGGCACACCAAGTCGCTTGTTCGGGTTTGCATCTGCGAGGGCCTGCGCACCTCCAGTCAACTCCATCAACCCGTTCGCCATCTTAGTCGGGAAGAAGCCCGGGCAAATCGCAGTCGTGAGGATATGTTGAGGACCTAACTCGCCAGCCAAGTTACGCGCGAGGTGCAACGCCGCTGCTTTCGACGCGGAATATCCAAACGTTGCGTTAGGACCTAGGGTCCCGATACCGATTCCTGCTATTGAGGCCGTGATGACGATCCGCGAGGGGTCCTCGAGAGTAGCACGCTTGCGGAGCAGAGGGGCGAATCTGTATATTGATCATTAGCTTGCGATCCATTGACCATCTTGCCCTTTCAGACATACTTCTGTGTGCAGACAAAGACACTCTTAACATTGAGATCCATGACCTTCTCAAACGCCGACTCGGGGTGTTCGTCGAAGGGGGCACCCCATGACGCGCCGGCATTCGCCAGCAGGATGTCCACATGATCCGTATGCTTCTGCACCTCCTTCACCAGCCGCTCGATCTCGGAGGACTTGGCCAGGTCGGCAGGGATGGAGATGGCTTTCCCCGATAGGCCGGAGGACTGGGCGAGTTTGTTCAGGGCCGCGACGGCTTCTTCGCAGGCTGCGGCTTTGCGGGACGTGATGAAGATCTGGGAGCAGCCGGCTTGGAGCAGGCTGAAGGGATGGGAGAAGGAGTTAGCAAGGTGATTAAGAGGTCCGACTGTATGATCTGCGTACCCTGATGCAGCATTAAGACCTAGTCCTCTTGAACCTCCCGTCACGACTGCGACCTTGCCTTGGAGGGAGAAGAGGCCCTTCCACCCGATATTGACGTCTGCTTCTGCTCCTGACATGATGGCGATAGCAAACTGTTCGTAGAATAAAGATATAGAGAGAAAAAGAAATCGACCTAGCTTGTGTTGTGTAAGATACTACAATGCCTTCGTTCGCCTTTGGTCATCGGCTACCAATGCGATGATGCTGATGGAGTTACGACCTCGATGCCTCGGTAATGGCAAGCTGCAGTGTGCACGGTCCAACCACGCGAGCTAGGCAAGCCATTCGACTGCGGCCACAACTTTGAGACAGCGCAATCGTATCTTGATGAACCTCAGTTAAGAAGGCGAATGAGCGTAGTCGATATGTACGTTACAGTCTCACATTCGGTAGCTATCAGTACACACAAACCATACATTCGACAGCCTTCATTATCCGGCCAGCATCACAATTCCAGCATAGCTTACGTGCTCGATTTGGTAAATACATATCCGACTCGACTGCCTTCCTCTCGCAAAACCGCTCTGAGGGCATCGTCTTCGATTGCCGTCTCTAACAAATCACTTTCGTCAGAGTCGTCTTCAGAGTCCACCTCCGCAGTCCCCGTCGCTTCCTTTGTGGTTTGAGCCTTCACATTTGACGTGTCAAGATGTGAGTACTGCATCAGACTTAGCATCTTTGCTTTACCCGCGGAATCAAAGCATTCGCGTTTCTTGCGCTCGATCTCGGCTTCTTGCGCAACCACGTCAATCTTGTTGCCAGGCGTGAACTTGAATTTAGGTTTATCCTGTTCAGCCGAGTCATTCGTTTCATGATCGAGATGCAATTCTTCAACAGGCGAGTGAGAGCTCTCGTCAAGCGACACGAATCCGCTGTCGTCCTGACATAAAGAGGCGAGATCGTTCCGCGGCTCAACAGTCTCTTCATCATAATCAGACGTCGCCACTGCTCTCCCGCCGCACTTGCAAGCGAGAAGCTTGTGCGTTTGACAATCCATCCCCTCATCCAGACTGAAGAGATCCCGTAGCTCCTCGCGAGTGAACCCAGAGGTGCTACTCTTGTTGTCGACAATGCTATCCGCCAGTCCCGTCTTGCTGACCTGACGTTGGAAGATCTTCTCGTCAAGCGCACCTTGCGTCAGCATCCGGTAGATGAAGCAGGGTCGTTTCTGACCGTCCCTGTGAACACGCGCCATCGCTTGTAGATCTGTGGCAGGGTTCCAGTCGAGGTCGAACAGAATGAGACGAGAGGCGCCAATGAGGTTGAGACCGGTACCGCCTGCTTTGGCAGAGAGCAAAAAGACAAACGAGTTCGTGGGTGGCGAGCGGTTGAAGCGGTCGACCAGATCTTGCCGCTTGCTCGCAGGCGTCGAGCCGTCCAGACGAAGGTATTTGTACGACAGTGAGCTTAAAAGATTGGCAAGGACATCCATGGTGGAGGTGTAGTTGCTGACCAGTACAACCTTCTCTTCTGTTGTCGTGCGAATGCGATGCAGCAGCGTATCTAGAACCTGCAGCTTGCCACTGGCACCGGGAGACTTGAGAAGTGACTGCGGGACACCTTCAAGGAGCTCAGGCTTTGTCGTATCCTCTCCCTTCTCCCCTTTCTTCAGCAACAGCGTCGGGCTATTGCACACTTTCTTGAGCACATTGATAAGCTCGAGTGACACAGCGGGCGAACCAAGCGCAGCGTTGAAAACAGGTGATCCGATGATAGCGCGATACACCGCTGCCTGGGCTGCGGTAGGTCTGCAGAACAGCACATGCTCTGTCTTCTGTGGCAGGTACTTGGCCAATATCTCTGCGGTGCGCCTCAAAATGAACATTCCTGTGATATTTGCCAGCTCCTCGCTTCGAGCCTCACCCTTCTCAAGGTCTTGGGCTGATGCACCGGGCTGTTGACTCTTTAAGATAGGGTTTTCAAATTCGCGCTTGAAGGTAGAGTATTTGTTGAGTAGACCTGGATTGACAAAGTCGACCATAGTGTAGAACTCAGCTAGGTCATTTTGGATGGGTGTGCCGCTGAGAATGATTCTTCGTTCAGTGTTTAGCGACTTGATAGCGAGAGCTGATTTGTTCTGGGCCGTTTTCAGTCTATGTCCCTCATCTGCGATGACAATGTCGATGCCGGTCGCTTTCTGTAAATCTTCTTGAATCATGCGTAGCTTCTCGTAGCCTACAATCATAATGTTGTAGCATTTACCGTGCGTGAAGTCCGTCAAGCGATTCTTCTTATTGTCAGCGACGAAGACCCCGACTTTGTCCTTGCTCAGCCACTTGTGGATCTCTTTCTTCCAGTTGGTGATTAGAGTCACAGGACAGACTATCAGCGCCTTTTTAACCACAGGCGAGTCACCATATATCGGGTTTTGCTTCATCAGCGTCCATAGCAATGCAATCGTCTGCAGCGTCTTGCCAAGTCCCATTTCATCTGCTAGGATAGCTCCTTCACCAGTGTAATCTTTCATACCCATTACGCACTCGTAAAGAAAAGACACACCGATGCGCTGATGCTCTCGAAGCCGACTGGTCAAATGCGGATCCACGACGACATCAACAATCTGCTTGCCCTTAGGTGCGCTCTTTGGCCTCTTCATCACGAGTGCTCCGCTTGCGTTTGGGTTATGTCGAGGGACAGGGACAGGAGCGTCTTTGCTTGGCGTTTGAACCGTGTTCTTGAGCAATGGTGCCCGAAATCCAGCTCGGCTTGCCTGGCTTGCCGCTACCTCGATATGCATTTTATCTTTCTGGATATCGGCGAGCTGCTTAGGCTTCGCTTGCACCCTACTCTCGACCCTCTTGGCTCGATCGATTTCATCTGGGGAAGGCTTGGAAACAGTCTTATTCTTACTCCCCAGGAATGGTCGACCGGCGAGAAATTCATCTTTGGAGATCATGGACTCAACTTCTACGTCTTTTCCGCCAATCGAGAGCTCCGAGCCGATCATAAGAGGCCCTTTACACGTTGCCTTGCCTAGCTCCTTGCCGGAAATATCTTGAAGTGTCGCATAGCCTCCTCGCACAGACAGGACGCCATCGCCGTCCCATGTTTTGTTCTTCTTCATCGTGAACTTTCGCCACAGAACATTGTAATAGGCTTCGGGGACGTCATTTTCGGGATTGGTAACCTGAGATAACCAGAAAGCATTCTGATTACCCTCGTCCGACTTGCGTGGTGCCGGAGATTGATATCGCTTGACAGCTTTTGGAATCCTTAACGCATTGGCGGCAGCGGTGGTTGCTTCGACATCATCTTCGGCTGATCCATGGTCGCTTATGCGACGCTTCTTGTGCGGCGGCTCACTGGCGGTAAAACGATGACTGTTAGACGGCGTTTTGTTGACCAGTGTCGGTGGCCGAAAGGGTTTCATCTTTGGGATCAAAAAGGGATGACTCTCTTCGACATTGTGGATTCGCCACAAGAAGTGTAATTGGGGAAGACGCGACGCGTTGGCGCTTTGATCACCGCGTGCTTCCGCGAAATCCCGTGACGACTATGAGTTGTGCTACTCGTTCCTCTACATACATACTTTCTGTCGCTGCAGTGTGTTTGCTCGTGGACATTGGATCTGGGCTCATACTATCCTTTAGACAGCTATTTCTTTTGAGCAAAGCAAAATAATTGTCAAAGCAGACGCCAGAATAGGAAGATACATGACGGCTGCGAACGGTCCTACCTACATTCTCGGCAATATCTCTTAATCCATGCCCAGCATCTGCTGTCGAATTCCTTCGTCGATTACGTCTCTTGCCGGTGTAGGAGGTTCAATTATGCGATACGTGCACGAAGTGGTGGTGGCGGGCAGAGCTGTTGGAGAGCCTCAACGTTAGCCCCACCTGTTCGGGACCCCGTCATCATCACCGTAAGCAACCTGAAAGACTTCAGATCAACTTTGTTTCTGTCGTAAAAGATTGATCATTCCGTATTTGACTGCTTGCGAGATCATTGAGGTCAAATTCTCCAAACCTGTGTTTCTACTTCTATCCCAATCCGTCTGAAGAACATCCTTCAATATGCCCGCCACACTCGCCAATGGCATTCCTATTCCTGAGCTGGACATCAACTTCGTGCCTGCCAAAGCTGGAGAGGTGCTTAAGCTCGGTCCTCTGACATGCCGAATTATGGAAGATGGCTCTAACACCGGTAGATCGTCCTACTTGATTCTTATCTCCAGCCGACTGACCTCTTCCTCAGACAACCGTCTCGGTGTAGCGGAGCTCATCATGCCACCAAAGACCCCAGGCCCGCCGCCACACTGGCACGAGATGCACGATGAGACCTTTTTCGTCACAAAAGGGAACGTGCGCTTCCATGTGCCTGAAGTGGGCAACCCAGGCGTCGACAAGAAAGTCACGGATGCTAAGGTGGGGGATTACATGGTTGTGCCGATCAGAGCACCACACACATTCAGCAACCCGTTTGACGAAGAAGCGCGAATGTTCTTTACGAGCACACCGTCTTTCTACATCAATTACTTCAAATTGCTTTCGACAATGGGTGAGGAAGGAAAACCGATGCCCGCTGAGGTGAGCATGACTGCTATGGCTATGTATGCAACTACTGTGGTCGACAAGCAGCCGCGCAAAGCTCCTGAGTAAGGGAAAATGGAGGGAACATAATTATGACGAATACACTCGAATTCTTCTATCGTTAGAATCTGAATAAGATTGTTTTCTGTAGGTTTCTTGCGCTGCTTCAAGTAAATGGCCAGCGATGATATACAGCGTCCAGATCCGACAAATCTTCTGAAACCCCACTGGTGAACCGATAATTTGTGAACAGCTAATTCGTCTGGTGAGAGCCGGTCAATCCCTCCACCTATCCCCATGTCATAGAGCGAGAAATTGTAAAAGTGGGATCTGCAAGTGCAAACGTGCTGGACGGGCCAAACGAACCTTCCTCATCGGCGAAAATGCTTGACATCTTCGGAAGATTCCCAGAGGTGACATCTTGCTACTAATCATCTTCGTCGATCGTAGGGTCTTCGTCGGTCGTACTGCTTTCGATATGGAAGTAGTTCTCGATGACAGCCTGTCTTGGCATGTCGAAGCCAAGATCGGACATTGCTGACTGGATGCATAGCATATTCCCTTCCAGCCTCTCGAGGAATTTGTTCCCATCCACCTCACGTATCTCGCAGTCAATCTCCTTGAGCCTTTCACACCAGTCAAAGTATTCCTCCTCCAATGTTCCCTGATGAAATAATTGCTCGACAATCGCCGTGCCCTCCAGCTTCTCATCTACTAATCGGCGATACTCGATGTACCGAGGCGATGTAAGGACAACGTGGCATACCTCCGCCCCGCCGATTAGCTCTGCAAGCTCATCCATCATGAACTGCTCCCCCGATTCACAATGCTCATGGATGTGTGCGTAGACATGCTCGGCTTCATGCAAGGCGAGTGTTGCCTTCCAACTTAACGTCTGGTCTCCCAACTCGTTCCGTACATTGGTCAGCAGAGAGTGTAACAGGCTGCAAGGTGTTGGACAATTGGGGACGTAACGGTGAAGCCAGTGTCGCATCAAGATGGAGCAGCGCTTTCGTAGCGTCTTTCGAAGACACTGCAGTCGACGAAAACAGCGGGAGCATTGTTCATCGGTGGCAAGAACGCCGTCTTTCAGGAGGCTTGGATATTTGGCATCCAACTTCAAACGTCGGTTTCGGACTTTGCTCAGATGAGTGCACCATTGGTCGAATTCTGTCTCCAAGCGGCAGAGAATCGCATGGACGAGCTGATGTAACGCTTCCACGTCCATCATAGTTGCTTTTCAGGCTGGTGAGTGTGTAATGAGCAAAATTCGTCTGAAGCCGTGGAATGAGCTGTTCAATATGGAGAAGAAGAAGCCCGAGAAGCAGTTTGTCCCGCTTTGTCTGGGATAGCTTGGCGGGGACAGGCAGCAATCCATGTCAGGTTGGGAAAGTGCGACTCCGGACCCGCGTCACATTCACGAAATTAGCTCTTTGCAAGGCCAGCGCGACTTCGCTTGCCGAATGTGATGCTTCGAGGGACCATTTTCAGAGATGACATTGATTGGGTCAAAACGTCCAGACTATCTCCTTGCTGATCTGAAGTTGGGGCAGCACTGGGACTGTGACTTTTCGTAGCGTTTGAGGTGTGACTTTCTGTCAGCTTTCCATCTGGATCGCTCACGGAGGTCGCTTCTGTGCTCTCCGTCTTCTCGGTCCCCGATGAATCTCTTCTGCTTCTGTCCCTACTGCTCTTCCTATGCCCTTGTGCGTCTACCCCCGGCCTCAGCATACTCCGCCTCCCTTCAATCCCGCTATTCACCACGAAGAAATCATAGTTCCGTGGAAAGCCATGCTTATCGATCAAGTGACTCCGTCGCTTCTTCCAATCGCTGCAGACCTTGTCACAGCTTTCGACAAAGCAATCAAACGTCCTATCACCCTTCTCCCGTCTCGCCGCGATGATGGGATCGTGATTCTCCGCGATATGCAGCTCTAAGAGATGAGTACTCGGGAAGTTGCCCTTGCAGCCCATGCACCGATTTGTGTGCGCTTGCTGGTAGTGTGTCTCGTACTCGTCGTACCCTTGGAAAGACAGTGGTTTGTGCGGCGGCAAGTGACATTGCATGATCGAAACAGGCCGGTCAGCGGGCTCCAGAGAAGCGTATTTTTGCGGATGGCTTGTAGATTCTACACTGGGTGAGCGTGAGAGAGCAGCAGCGGGCGCTGCATCTTCTGAGAAAGACACCGAGTCTTCTCTGAGACGCTTAGCCATGTCCCAAGTTGCGGTGTGCGAACTGCCGTACCTGCAGATGTTCTGTCTTCGGCTGCGTGGCCTTTGCAGCCGCTGCTTTCACTTCAAAACAGTTATGAGCTGCCCCACATGTCATGTGACTGGGGTATTGATCTTGTCAGGCCTCGGCATTCTGGTTGTCCACTACGCTGGACAGAGGTGTACAGAGAATATCCATACACATAACTCAGTACATCATTGTTTAGTGTATGACCCTCCAGTCTCCCTCTACTGCAAGAAGCTTCCCCATTTTGCTTGGCGTTCGGATGCAGTCATCGTGAGCCCGAGACGTGGATCCAAGCCACACTTTTGAACTCCTCCCACCAGCGAAGCCAGCGACACCTCACCCTCGCGCACCTTACTTCTCATAGCCTTCGCTCAACTCCGTCCGTCCATATAGCTACCAACAAATTTACCGACATCTCCGGCATTGCGACGATCGCCGCATTGTCGCATAACACCCACCTCCCGACTGCCGACGCTGACTCCAAATGGATCGCATCGGCTTCCGCGCCCTGACGATAGATATATTCACGTAACCGCCGAGCCGACCGGAGCGCGGTCTATACTGCCGGCGCATACCTATGCGCCAAACACTCACGCAGGAGAAAAGAGAAGAATGGAAGATCTGCTCGCCCAAGAGCGAGTAGCTGAACAATATGTGCATGCACTGCTGAAGGATGCCAGCCAGCCCATCGGCAACCTACTCCAGGCATTCGACGCATATAGACAGCTATGTCAGGCCAACATCTTGGCCGACTTCGCCACCGCTGAGAAGCGCGAGGCGAAGCTGTGGCATGCACATACCGAAGGCAGGAAGTTCTTCAGCCGCCATCTGAAGGACTTGCGGAAGAAAGAGGCAGAGCAACCGGTGGCGATCAGGAACTTGATCAAATTGTACCTCACCTTCTTGAAAAGTAGCGAAAGGTTCTATCGAGGGTACATTCACGCGCTGAGCGCGACCTTTGGCGGCATACCGGAGTTGGATGCGGTAGCGCAGAATGTCAAGAGCCTAAGCAGGCCCACTGCAGGCGAAAGCTTGCAGTCGCCGATCACGACAGAGCTGCGCGCAGCTGTTCTCAAGTCTTGCCACCAGACGCTGATTTACCTCGGCGACCTTTCGCGATACCGTGCTTCTGACAAGCTGGACAAAGAACCAAAGTTTGGACCGGCAATTGGGTACTATGGTCTCGCATGCACCCTGCAGCCTGCGTCAGGAATGGGTTTCCACCAGCAGGCCGTAATCGCGCTAGAGCAGAAAGACCATCTCCGCGCCGTGTACAATTTGTACCGGGCAATCGTTGTGGCGGAGCCGCACCCACACGCGCCGAACAACCTCAAGCTGGAATTTGACAAGATCCAGAATGCGTTTAAGAAGGGTGAGCTGTTGCCCAAGGGTGGCATCAATGACCCTGAGGCGCCGAAAAAGTATCTTACGGGCTGGTTTGTGCGGATGCATGGCATGTGTTTCAGCGGAGAGAAGTTTAGAGGGCACGACGAATTGGAATCTGAGCTTCTGGGTCAGCTGAAGAGGGTGATAGGGCAGCCAGCCGTGGACGCTGACCACACGTTGATGCGCATGGTCATCGTGAATGTCGCCGCCCAGTACAACGCCATGGAAACCTTTAAGAGTAAGTCTTATTTAGTTGCACTAACTACATGTATTGCAAAAGCTAAATCAAATCTCAGTGAACCCAACGGGCGAGTGGCAGAACGCATTCTTCTGGTTTCTAAGGCTTAATCTCAGAACATTCACGACGCTCTTGGAAACTTTACACGACGAACTCTCCACGAGTCAAGATCCAGAGGACCAGATCAATGACCCTGCCGACACCTTGACACCAGCGCTGCGCCGCGTTCTCCCAAGTTTGCGGCTTTACAGCGCTTGGTTGCTCTCGAACGCGCATATCATTGCGGGCCTGGCCAATGATGACATGCTCAAACGTTGGATCGACGGATTCTGGAAGGCTTACGCCCGTGCTGTTGGTATCATTGCGGACGAGGACGTGCTTGGCATCTGGACTTTGGAAGACTACCGAGTATCCTACATGCTGGAGGAGGATACGGACTCGATCGGGTTCAAGCCTCTTCAAAACGAATGGACCAAGGTGTGGCGTAACTGGTATCAGAAGGACAACGTGACCCCGAAGCCACGATTTTGGGATGCACATGTGTCTCGCATGCCGCTTGATGAGGAGATGTTAGCTCGCCTAATGGGTTTGCTAGATGATGGGCTTTTCCTTGCACACGATGCCCCAGAAGCTCCGATCAGCCTGCTGGGCACTAAAATCTATCATGGAAACGCCCCGGAAGAGCATGTGCAAGCTTTCGAAAAGGCGCAACAGGAGCTGAAGGGCAAGCCATGGCCGAAACCGAAGCCATTGAGTTACGCCGCTGCAGCGGCTAAGGCTCGTGCACAGAAAGCTCAGCAGGCCGCACAGCCTACCGAGCAGCCTAATGGAACAGCTACTGGCTCTTCCCGCTCTCGGCAGGCACAACTTAGTCGCATGGTTGATGAATTGGTAGATGAAGACGAAGTTAACAACCCCGTGACTCCGCCTCAGCAACATGCTACCCACCCAGCGGTCGTGTCGAATGGCGACGTATACGCGAACGGCGCAAAAGACACTCATGGGCTTTACCACAACGTCGACGAAATGGCGGATATTCCAAGCTATCAACCTAAACAGCCAAGCACCACCGTCCCACACGCTTCGAGCACTACCATGCGTACGCCACCTACCCTCCGCACTCCCAAGGACTCCTTGGCAGCGAACTCTCTTGAGCGCATGCAGTCCGTCAGCACCATCTGGAACAACCTGCCCGCGAACCAGATCTCTTCATCTCCAAGCTTCCCCTCAGGCTTGCCAGTCGGCACCCTCACATCGCCAGCGCAGCACTTCAATCGGCACAGCCAACACTCGCGCGGCAATTCTGCTTCCAGCATCCACAGCAAAGCATCCCAGACCAACCCCAACCACGCCCCAGTGTCCTTCGTCGGCGGTGACCCATGGGCAGCGAATCTGAGCCCCAACGCCGCCGCCGTCCCGCCACCAGGACAAGCCCCGCCTCCTATGCCGACCGATGGGTATGCGCGTTTCAGCCAGTCAGCTGGCATGGCAAGCCCGCTGCTCTTCGGCGCGGGTAACAACATGTGGTCGACTACGAGCCATAACAGCTCTTTTAGGAACGTGACTCCGCCGAATGGACAGGGTGGTTGATGACTTATTCCATGATCCCCGGAAGAGGAAAATTCGAAAAAGGTATGTCTTCTCTGAGGGTCTGTTTTGTCAGCGAGTCCGCGAGCGAGCGAGCGAGCAGGGCTTTTCCTATGAACGCAAACGGTCCTCAAAAATTTTCAAGCCGCAAAGGGAAACGAGAATGATGTGCGAGATCACTGGTCCTCATGATCGTCCATTCCGTCCCGGACTTTGCTTTGCAAATGAGCTGGAGATCATAAGGCCCTCATGTCTCTCGCGGGTTCAATCAGATTCCGTCTCAGCTTCCTCTGCGTAGAGAAAATCGTTGGGGAAGAAATAGGGTCTAGCGTGTCTCGAACGATACCGCTTGTTGCAAGATGAAAAGAAGGCACAAGTTGTAGCTGTGCTGAAGTGCACGGAGACTAGGAGCTGAGGAGAAGAAGGAAGTGGAATTTTTCGTGCGGTGGTGGATCGAATTAAAGTGAAAGAAAGACGCAAAAAAACCAAAAAATTAAAAAAAGTCGATGGCCGAGATAGGACGGGGAGATGAAGCTGGTTGCCGAGAAAGAGGAAGAGAGAAGGGAACAAGGTTGAGCTTAGTTCTGTCCTTTCTTTGCCCTGTGTTCAATTCGCTTGTGGGAGAGAGTCCATGCTGGATCTGTCTTGTCACAGTCTTGAGGATACAGGGAAAGGGGAAGTGCCATTGTCTTCAGGCGCTCGTCCTGTAAAATCTGCGTGGGCGTCATCCCTATCATTCAGAATGTCATCTTTTGGTGAGAGCGAACTTCTAGGTATCCTCGATAGGCCAGACAAAGCTATAAAAAGGGACAGGTGAATTGAGAGAATTAGAGAGTGCATCCCATTTTGGTATTTTGTTCCTTTTTCAAGTTAACGAGCAAAATGACTCTCAAGATGTATCGCACGAAATACACTCAAGGGATGTGAAATTCCACTATGTCTGGTAATAGATATCAAATCACTCACTCTTTCCTAAAGAAGTCTCTAGTCTGAAATTCCTTTTCCTCGAAGGTGATCTCATCCACGTCGCTAGTAGGAGGTCAATTTGTTGTATCGGGTGTAGGTGGCAGTGGTCGGTGCAGTGGCCAAAAGCATCCGCTTACTAATCTTGAAGCTTCTTCTTGCACGGGGCGAGAAATGTCCAAATTCCTTTGGATGAAAGGGGAAGGGATTCGTTAGGACGTGTCTCCTTGACTTACTTCTAGCTCATATACTTCAATCAATACATTTCTGACGTTGGGATTTCTCATGCATCGTATACACGATGTCAGGTCGGTGATGAAGAAGACCGGGAGTATGGGATGGAAGGGGCTCGAGAAGAAGAACATGAAAAGAGGAAAAGAAAAAACCATTGCATCGGCCGGAATACTTTGTATCATCCTTTTCTTCTCATTCCCTTTTTTAGGAACTTCTAACTAAGGTCCAGACATACTCATGCATCGTGAATATCTAAGGAATCAAAAAAAGAAAAAAGGAGCAAAAAGGCACCCGAGATGAGAGGGTCCTTCCGTCTCTAAGAAGCATAGCTTCTAGTATCCCTCCCGATCTTGTGCTCCTGGGCGACCGTCTCGCTGCCCTCCGGCAGCCGCTCCTCAGCGGACAGGGCACCGCCACGCCCGACCACCGCCTCGTCCTTGTCCAGCGCGCGCTGCGACGCGAACGCCGGGTCGTGCGGGTCCACGGTGCCGCCGTGCGCGCCGCTCTTCAGCCCGTCGAACCCGCCGCTGCCGGCCGCTTTGCGGTGGTGCTCCCCGTCGTGCCGGATCTCCGTGCTGGTCTGGCCTTGTAGCGGCTTGCCTAGCCCCGTGTTCACGGACCCGGACGTCGCGCCTGGCATGTCCATTGCGCTGGCTTGCGGGGCGTCTGCGGCCACGTAGCCCGGTGCCCGGTACTGCTGGGTCGGGGGTGCGGTGTCAGTGGGGTTTGGTTGGTAGGTGGCGCTGGCAGGAGCGGATCCTGGGGGCAGCGTCTGGATGTGGGCTTCTGGGACGGCTTCGTTGCCGACGTTGACGCCTGGCTTGTGCTGTTGTGGAAGAGCTAATTAGCATGGGAGTGATTGCAGGTTGGTTGGGGGGTCGGCGGGATTAGGACGTACGCCGTGGGTGGTCTGAGGGGCGTCCTGGCCCTGGCGAGCGTGGAATTCACCGCTGCCGCCGGTTGGCATCTGGTGGGACAGAGCCTCTGGGTTGGTGTTGGCCTGGGTGGCCTGCTTGTGGACGGAGTCAGAGTGTCCAGACATGGTGGCGAGGATTAGAAAATATAGGTATAGCGGGTGGCTTGATGGATGCGATGGGGGATTCGATCCGAGGAAAATCTGTGGTAAGGTGGTTGTTGTTGTTGATGATGGGGGAAAGAGCACGTCTACACGAAGGAGCACAACTATTTATTCCAGATGATGTTTGTCATTGATGCAAAATATCTTCCATCCCACATATGCCCCTCAGCGCGTCATGATGACTTCAAGGCGACGTTTGCGATCAGCCAAGACCCAAGCAGAGATGGAGTCAGCCCTACCAGGCACCGTCCTGACTGTGAAGCGAGGAGGGGAGCAACGTCACTCGTGTCCATCGTCTTCGAATCGTTTCAGTTGTTGCAGGTGACTTGTGTTGGCTTTGCAGTGGCGGTTGACGTTTGAAGACGATGGTATACTTTGGAGTCAGCTTTCGGGCTTCGGCAAGCTGCTCGCTCGTGCATCATCTTCCACTGCTGCGAGTCGCGCCGGAGACAACTCAACCGGTTGTATGTACTAATGGACCCAAGATATTACCTAAAAGTCCGACATGTGAATCTTTTTCCCAAGGATCGCGGGCTGCAGGCAGGTGGCGTGTGAGATGCAGCTTACCTTAGGGTACCGCCGTGCATGTAGGTATGCTATGTAGGGATATCGACCACTCCTGCTTTCCCATTTACGGCGATTCATCTCACGTACCCAACCCAACCTCACCACTCGTTACTCATCACTCACCATCCCACTTTGGGGCTTTCCCAGATCTCAATTCCCCGCAAATCCTCCCCAAGGTCCGGGTGGTCCAGTGCGTCGTGCGTGTATCAGCCAATGGCAAAGCCCGAGGGTAAGAAACAGCAGTGGATGATATGCACCGGCTCACTCGTCCCGAAACCATGTCCCACTCTGGGGCTGACTTTCCTTGGTGCCTCTCTCCCCTTTCCCGGGGCCAGGCCAACGCCATCTCCAGTCTGCATCAAGGTTGAAACAATCCAGGACTTTCCGCGCCTCGACTGGATGGATGGGTGGATGCGCACGAAGAGGGTGAGTGGGGTTACCACAGAACGATATCTTACCTGCAGGACCTATCGCCTACACTGATCTACTTGATTTCTCGCATACACCCATGCATCGCTGCGTAGCAAATTCAAAGACCCTGCTATATCTCCGGGGAGCAGCCATCTGAATGTCCATCTGCTTCGCCTGATCCTATCATCACCCTCTTGCACCTATACAATCATGGTCTCTCCTACTACTGCGACGTACGCGATGCGTCGACGGGTGAGTCTCAGCAAAGCAGAATGGCAACACCGACGTCTCCATGAATCCCGCCATGGCTCCCTTAGCTCCCCATCCCCGCAATCCTCGCTGCCCGCAACCCCCACCGACTCCGCATACGCTTCCACTTCTTCCGAAAGCAATTCCACCACCATCCTCCCAGAGCATCGACATTCAGATTCGACGGCAGAGCCTGAGGTTCAACACCTGAGCTTCTACGACGCCCGGACGGGAATCGTAGGGAGAGCGACCACAGAAACAATCACCACCACTACTGCCACCACGAGCACCACTGCTAAATGGAGTCGACGAGGAGACGGTCGAACGACGGTTACCATCACCACCAGTCCCTACTCCGATCAGGGTCTATCCCGCAATTCCTCGGTCTCCACTCAGACTTCCAGCAGTGCACCTTCCACCCCGCAAAGACATAGCATGCACAGCAGCATCTCCAGCGCCAGCTCTTCTTCCACCAGCTACACAGCGCCACCCTCGCGTTCAGGGAGTGTGCACTGTCGACCACCCCTTTCAAGATCTAACAGCGTGGCATCAGCCGGCCCGAACGAGCATCACTATTATCGCGGATGGCCCTTCCCGACCAAAACCGAGCTTTATCGGAGCAATTCTGCTCACTACCAGGAACAGTTCCAATTGGAGCACGGAGCATCGTTCGACTTGAAGCAGGCGAGTCTATACAGTCCTCTTCACGACGACGACAACGACCACAACAACAATCTCTACTCTCCTCACTCTCCTCATCGATACTCTTACCCTCTTCCTCCGGCGGGCCCCGCAACCTCTCCACCCTCCCGACGCCACTCAGAAACCCACCAACCCTCCCCAACTAGAGCAACCCAACCCACCAAGGTCAAACCAGTCCAACAACCTCCACCCATCAGCCCCACCGCCCCTTTTCCCACAAGTCCAACAACCACACCCTCATCCGCGTCCTCCTCCTCCTCCTCCTCAGACATGATCCGCCGCAACAGCCTCAAACGCCTCCCCGCCTCCTTCTGTCCCGAGTCGAGCGGGGGATCGGCATCGAAATCCGGCATCCGGAGAAATCGACCGGGCAGTGCGAGTCTCACGCGGATCTTGAAACCTAAGGTCGTCGCGGGCGGGATGGCGGGGTATTATTGATTTTGCTCTGCTTGCGATGCACAGAAGTGGGGCAGGTTCGGAAGGGGTAGGGCGTGATGGGATTTTGATTTGCTCTTTTCCTTTTTTTTTTTTTCTTTCTTTTCTTTTTTGTTGTTTTTGGTTGCAAGGAATTATAATGTTTCATGATTAATGATTCGGGTCGGCGGGAAGTTTTCGTGAGCGGCGTCTCGAGGCATCGTGGACTTTCGAAGGCGGAATGTGTGATTTCGACGATGATTTTTTTTTCTTTTCTTTTTTTACGAGCAATGGCGAAAAGTTAGCTTGGAGTTTCTCGGGGGGGGGGGGGGGGGGGGGGGGGGGGGGGCTTTTTTGTAATTATTGCAGCACTTATCTGGTGCTCTGACATTTCCAATGCTAGCTAAGCGTTCATAGCGTATCTGAATGATGGATGGCGGGGAAACCCCGTTAAGGTTCATAGTTGCAATGAACAATTCACGACCTATTCTTTCGAATTTCCTCGCCTTCAGTCATCAAACCCTTCCCACTCCTCGTCATCGTCCTCTTCCATCCCCCCTCCATTCCCTTCCCTCCCAGCAACTGAACCCTGATCATCATCCCCACCCCCTTCCCTCACAAACCCCGCAACAAAAAATCCCATCGTCCCTTCCTCATCCCGCGTCCCCTCCCCCCTCCTCCCATCCTCCTTCTCACACCTAATACACCCCTCCGCCACCTCTTCCGCCAGTGCCCCTACATCCCCCTTCCCATTTTCGTCCTCCTCCTCGCTGCGGAGGAACCTCTCACACTCCCCCCTCCAACCCCTCCTCCCCCACCTCCTCATCCCATCGACCTGCTCCTCCCTCCGCAGGACCCTCCATCCGCGCTCCCGCGCGACGCGGGATCGAAGTGCGCGGAGGACCACGTTCTCGTTCTCGAGGAAGTGCACGGAGCAAGTGGAATAGGAGATTTTGCGCGCCGAGGGGAAGAGCATGGCGTGTTGGAGCAAGCGGAGTTGGAAGGTTGATAGGTTCGTTAGGCGGGTTTGGAGGGTGGTGGTGGAGTTGGAGTTGGAGGTTTCTTCTTCTTCTTCTAGGGGTTGTTCTTCTTGTTCTTCGAGTGCTGATGTCGGGATTGTGGGTACAGGGGTGGGTTGTTGTGACTGGGGCGAGGGTTTGTCGGTTTGGCGTTTGCGTTTTTTGCCTCTTGATGATGAGGAGGACTTTCCGTTGTCGGTGGAGGTTGAGGTAGGGAGGTGCACGGTCAGTCCTCCTCCGTCGCGACCTACGATTCCGGAGCCTGAACAGCTGGGATCGAGTAGCAGAGCTGTGACGTTGCGGTATTCCTTCGCGGACGGGTCCAGACGCATGAAATCCTGCTTGGCTTTTACGGTGATGGACTTCTCTCCCCCGGCAAGTTTGGTCATCTTCGTCAGTGTTTGGCTGCGGAGATCGTTCTTCTCGCAGGCAATGACTTTAGCGTTTTGGTTATCATTCTCGGCTAAGATGGCGGCAAGGTGGGTCGTTTTGTTCCCGGGTGCTGCGCATGCGTCGATCACGTCTCCCTCGCCAGAGCCGGGATTCAAAAGATAGGCTGGGAAGCACGACGCCTTGTCCTGCAGGATGATTTGGCCTGATTTGTATGCTTTGGTCGATGTGAGATCGATGTGGGGTGATACGGCTACCAGATTCGGGATGTGCTTGTCGATGTGAAGTTTTGTCTCATTTCCGCCAGACAGTGTTTCCCTTACGGTACTAGACCGGGAGTAATCTGCGAAAGTCGTGTCAAGTTGGCTTTGCAAAGAGGTCTTGATCGTGTTGATGCGAACCCATCGTGGGTACTTTGCCACTGCAGCCCCATTGCTTTCGCCATCTGTTGATGTATTGCTTGACAGCGCATCTATTTTTGTTCGAAGCTGGTCCAGATTTGCACATCCGCGCCGTAGTCTCGCCTTGGTAAGTTCGGCGGAAAGTCTCACTTTGTGCTTCGACACACTCATGCAGAGTCCGTGGCTTGCAGGCAATGCTATGCCTTTTTTGGAGAGGAAGAGGTCGTGAGTGAGAACGAGCGCCAGCTCCGGCGTAAGCTTGCAATCCCGTCAGCATAGCCTTTTGCAAGGCGATTGAAGTCCTCAATTCATGATCGTGATACTTACCTGCTTCTCAACGCCGAGTATGCCGCTTTTTTCTAGGGCCTCGGACAGGACTTCGCTCCATTTTGCCGCTTCGGTGCTTAGAGCGAAAAGAGTTTTGGGATCGCTTTTCCAACCTTTCTTGCTGAAGACTAATGATTTCACCGAAGCCTGTTCTTTGCGAACAGCTTGAAGAACTCCTGCTGCTTCGTGATACAGAGACATGGCAGCATTGATCTTCTCTCTCTCTCTGCGATAATACGAAGATGATGGAGTTCTTTCGGTCCTGTCAAAAAGCGAAATCTGGCTGATGCCGCGACCTTTGCAAGCCAAAATTATGTATGTTGGCCATATACGAATTTTCTTGATTACTAAGGCGTTGGTCCATTCCGCACTTCGATAACCTCGAAGATCCCCCACTGAGCCGCCTTAGCACAGTGGTACTGCGTCGCACTTGTATGGCCAATGCTGATATGCGAAGATCACTCGTTCGATTCGGGTAGGCGGCATTATGTTTTGTCTTTTGCTCTTTTGCCGTTCAAACATGTGGGGAATAGGTTGACGCCAAATTTTCTTTGCTAGTAGTATTTGCCCTAACAACACTAGAACCAACGACCTCCTCTCTTTTTGATGGGATAGGAGTGACTCCATGCTTGCTTTCTGCAGGTGGATTCGACCTTGCATTGATTCTCGAAAAAACCAACAAAGTTGTGCGAACAGATTATGAATTCCTTATTCTGCTTCACTCCTTGTTCGTACCAGTAAAGAGTTTGTAAAGCGAGATAGAAAATGAACATCATTTACAAAGGACAGGTCGAAGGATTCGCTACTCATCTGCGAGCTTCGCTATTCATTCTAATCTTTGCTAAGCCATTGAAGGTATCGACGCAGCCATTTGACTTTTAATAACTCATGTCACAGGGACGACTTTAGGTCATGGTCAACAGGCCTGGCCATCTTGAATGTATCCATGAAGTGTGTGTGAATTAGGTTGTGAAACATGGATATTTCATTACTATCTGGGAATCACAGAATATCATGATCCATGAAAACGCAAAGAGAGCAGTTTAAAGCTTTCTTGATTCCCTGACAACAAAGTGTATCACAGGACACACAGGACTAAACGAATCCCTAGTCTCTAGATCATAGCCTCCATACGATGCAAGTCTGAATTCCTCGTCAACCTCCTGAGCTTCTTGCCAAAGAAAAACAACGGCACAGTGAGCACGATAGGCAGCATCGACACTGCAAACTGCGTCATGTAGACCGCAACGAATCCGTCTCGGGCCGCAACATCGAATACCCAATAACTCAGACAGAATCCGAGCACGTTTTTGAGAACCGTAGCAACCGTCATGATCTCGCCCGAAATGGGTTTGTAGCAATCCACAGCATACGCAATGGCAATCGTGGGAATGGAAGTGACAGCCAGACCCGAAAAACCGAACCCGCAAACAATGATTGCAGGCCACGGCCAAAGACGCTGATAACCAACCGCGCCAGCGACGTGTGAGATGATGAAGAAGCATACATAAGGTATGAGAGCCGGTAGACGCATCTCAGCCTCGCGGATGCCGTTGTTCCTCATCGTCGCCCTTCGAGCCCACCAGTCAGACAGCGGACCAGCAGTAAGTACGCCGATGATGCCGCCGACGAAGAAAGCAAAGTTGGTGTAGCCAACTGCACCGGGCCCGAATCCATAGGCTGGAGACGATAGAAGACCAGACTCGGTCAAGTTGAAGAGCAGGAGCAAGTCAGCTGGTCCAGCAAGCATCAGCGCTGCCCAGAAGACGATAGGGTTGAAGAAGGTGATGATGGGCGTGGTGATGTCGCGGATAATGAACGAGAGCCATTTGCTGTCCGGCTTCTGCACTGGCATCCACTGGGCTTTGCTTGGTTTGCCTTTCCCGACGACGACCTGATCATGAGCTGTGACGGCTTTCTCACTGTTTGCCTCGGATTCCACAGGGCGTTCTTGGACTTCAGTGTTGGTTTTAGTTCCGTGTCTGGTCCCGGCGTGATTGCTCGTGCTCCGATGGTATTTTGTTTCGGGGAAGGCTACAATCAGAAGGACTGTGACGAAAGCAGCGAGCGCGACTGTGAGCCAGAAGAAGCTGCGCCAGCCATGGCGGCGATGTTGCCGGACATGATGGGTCCTAGAAAGGCTCCACTGAAGTAGAATGTGAAGTACGTCCCCATCTGAGAAGCGTTAGCAAATCAATTCTGCTACGTCACAGAGTGAAAACGTACCCAGAAACCGCGTTCATGCAAGAAGAACATATCAGCAATAACCTGCACCATGATGGTCTCGCTCGTCGCAGCAACGATGCCATTACATGCGCGAGCAGCCAGCAAACTCTTGTGACTTGTAGCAAGGGCCTGCCAGATATTGGTAAGGATGACCAAGAAGCCAAAGAAGATGCTGATAGGTCGCCGGCCGAAAATGTTGCTCAAAGGGACAATCAGGATATTGGCGAATCCAAGGGTGATCACATTCAGACCTGTAAGAAGCGAGAGAGCTTGCTCGCCTAGGTGAAACTCCTTGCCGAGAAGAGGGAACATTGGCGCGATGGACAAGGCGGAGCAGACAAGCACCCAAACGTATAGGAGCTGCGAAATAGCCGTGATGATTTTCCATAATCTGCTCCAATTCAGAGGATCGCTGGGATCAGTCGTCGGATGTGGGACGAGGCTGTAGACATTAGCATATCGGCGGTAGATACGACAGAAAGGATGGCTCAACGTACACTGAACCAGTGCTAGCGCCTCCAGCGTGTGCGAAATGCACATCTCCTACATCTTTCATCACCTCTGTCCCCGGGATGATCTCGACATTGAGCTGCTCAGCAGCTTTGACGTCCAGTGCTTCTTGGGAGGCCATTATTGCAGATTTCCGGTTGTAAAGGACGAGAAAACGAAAGCAAGGAGCCAAAATGATACGGGCAAGAGCTGCTGATCAATTACAGTGCCGCAAAGGGGTTATAAAGGAGCGGGCTACATATATAGTCTACGCTGTGCGACCTTAATGCCGGTGTGTGCTGACGTGGGATTGGAGAGGGAGCGCAAGATCTATTGAATGTTCGCCAGCTCACCTCATATAAATATTACCACAGCTTTCTCAGCATATATCCTGCTGGCATGTCCGACCCTGCAACTCTCAGTTGCTCTTGTCTCTTAAAGCCGCAATGATGACATGTAGATTTGAAGCATGTTGTAGACCGCCTACCTCTGCAGCCGAAAGGTTGGGCACTGCACAGTCTTCGGGGAATGAAGATCCTCAGTCGCGACCTTGGGGCATGCTGTAGGACGACCAATGGAAGCATGTAAGAGCTAAAGTCAGCTGTGAGACGACAACTCTGTGGTCATTTCCGGCAGTCAGACAGCCACAAAAGCAGCCCTCATGCCGCAAACTTTCGCGACCAATGGCCGTTTTGGGCATTGAGGGGTCCAGCCTGAAGTTACACAGTGAGATCTGCGGTGTACCTCGAACCACTCCAGTATTGCACTATCCCAATCAGCTCCTTGCTGAGCAAGTAGAGGATATCATGTGGCACTGAGAGTACCAGCAAACGTCTTCTCGCGGAGCAGACCAAAGTGTTGTCCCGGCAGAAAAGTGCAAAGTCAGAGCCAAGGCAGTGAATCCTGGTCAAGGAATGGTATCGCATGTTCCTGTTGGTGTACAGATCCGCCCCCACAGTTCTCCGGAAATCACGAAGGCTAAGCTTTTCCTGACCACTTCACCTCGAGCCCTGCATGTTTCATCCTTCACCTTCTGAGAAGATCAAGGTAAGGTAGGCGTTTGTGAGATGAAGCGTAGTTTCTACAAGACATAATTTTGACCATGCTGTGTGGGAGCACGGGATGGCACTATATTGCACCACCGCTAAATTGAGAAGAGGTCTATTGTTTCGATATTGCAGCCAGAAGGAGAAGCAGCGCCAGCATCACGGCACACTGCTTCTTGCCCCATCACGCCAACAACGATTTTGAGAAGTGACACAGGAGGATGTCTTTTTTGGCGGGCTAGTGTCCATTTAATAAGTATGTTCACTATCTACGTAGTGTTTTCTTGTGTTCCTTTTTTTTTTTTTTTTTTTTTGTTGAGTTGGTAGGAAAGCAAGCAAAACAGAACGCAGCAGCATAAAAAGCCTCGAAGGAAAAAGAAAGAGAGAAAAAAAACCCCATGCCCATGCCATCGTCTCAAATGTCCACCCTGCCCCTTTCCCATCACCCCAATCTCCCAGAAACCAGCAAGCAAAGAGAACGCAGCAACAAAAAAAAAAAAAAAGGCTTTTAAAGGAAATAAGAAAAAGAACGAGAAAGAGAAGCCCCCCGGCGTCGCCGGTGCTCATGCCATCGTCTCAGAATACCACCCCACCCCTTCCCTTCATGTCAATTTCCCCGGACCCAGATACCCATCCAGCACGCTCCTTAACGGAGGTGCGTCTTCCTGTCGCAGAGCCACACCTCAGGCTTCTGCAGCGTGTCGATCGTCAACTCGTTGCCACCGTTGTAGTTCTTCTGCACGATCTCCGGCGCCATGGTCATGCGGACGACGTAGGGCGAAGGCTGTTGGGTGCAGTCAATGCCGATCAGCTCGTCGTTGCGGTGGACCATAAAGGTGTGGTCGAAGCGGCTGCCGTAGCGGTAGTGCGTGACTTCGAAGAAGGCGGGCTCGGCGCGCATGCGCAAAGCAGTCTTGAGGGCCTCGTTGATGGCCTTGAGCAACAGCGGGTACGCCTGGTCGACCAGCATCGGGGTCATGAGGGGCAGGAACTGCATGACCATCTTGCCGGTCAGCTCGGTGGTGTAGTCTTGCTGCCACTTCCAGAAACCAGGGAGGCCCATGAGGGTCTTGGCCAGATTCATGCGATGGGTAGCGAGCGCAAGGCGGTAGGGGTAATGGTTCGCGACGTTGATGTCCATTCTAGCGTTCCGCTCTTGGGTCCACGCATCCAGAAAGACGCGACTCAAAGTGTTGCCAGGGAAGTGGGAGAGGATGTCATCACTCCAGATGTTCTCGGCGATCCAGCGGTTGAGTAGCCCGGTAATGAGAGCCTGACGCATGGCTGGGTCCTCGAGCTGGACCTTTGCTTGTTTATTGCTGTCGAGGTGAATCTGAGCGAACTTGACGACTTCCTGGACGTGGGCGTTGTTTGCAGTGGGAGGTATGTCGCTCTTGAAGTACCCTCGCGAACATGCCTCCGTCTTCATGGTGACGGCCCGGATGAGCTCAGGGTAGCCCTTCTGCTCGAAATTGGCGGTCTCAGGCCTGGGCATCTCCCTGGGGACACTCGGTCCCGGAGCGAACACGTCGTCCGCCCTGCTCGGCACATTCATGCCGCCATGCCCCTGGCTGGGAGGCATGGTCCCAGCGCCTTGGAGGGGGCGCTGGGAAGCAGGGCGGCCCCCACTGACGGTCCAGGGACCGGAGCCGAAGGCGGGATGGGCCCTCCCACCACCCTGGAAGGGGCGGTGGGAGGCCGGGCGCCCCCCAGAACCCGTCCAGCGGCCAGCAGCCGCGGTGGGATGCTGGCGGGCGTTATCCCCGCCCCGAGGAGGACCCTGGTACCCCCAGCGGCCTCCAGAGCCCGTCGCGGGGGCGGCGCCAGACTGGGGATTCGGCGTGTAGCCGGCCGATCCCCGTCTCTGCACCTCCGCGTTGGTGCCGCTGGAGGCCTCCCTGGAGGCCCTCTCCGCCCTGATCCGGTCGACGTTCATGAGGTTGACCGTGCCCATCAGGATCTCGATTTTCTCTTCGAGAGCCTTCTTCGCCTGCTCAAGGCTGCCAACTCGGTCCCATTGGGCTGATGTCTTCTGCCGGAGATTGGCGATCAGCTGAAGAGAAGCCTCCTTCGACTTGTGTACTTTGGCTATGAGCTCTTGGTTCTCGATGATGCGCCTCTGCGTGATGGCAAGCAGCTGCTGCACTTCGGCGGCTGGTGTGACGGGCCCGGAATTGGACGACCAGGCTGCTGAACCCTGTTTTGATCTTGAAAGTCCCTGCGGAGGAGTTTGCAGCAAAGCGCGCGGAACTGAGGACTGTGCCGCGGGGTTTGGTTGGCCTTGGGGGAGATACGGCATTGGCAACGGGTATATAGTTGGCACAATCCGCACTCCTGAGAGGAACGAGACATTTTTGTTGGCCTTCGTGCGTGGGCTGTCGCTGTAAGGCCGAAGGGCACTTGAGGTCGGTCGAGGCGTAGAAACTGTCTGACCGCCTGATCTCGGAGTGTTGGACTGGCGCTGAGTCTGACGGGCGGCGGCATTGCGCCCTGGAAAGATGATTTCGGGCTCAGCATGCACTGCTGGACCATACGACTGGGCATCAGCCGCGTTGTGGATAGTCTTCACCGTATCGGTGGAGGAATCACGCTTGCGCGAGCCTGGTCCAAGTAGTTGGGCGTTGCGTCCATCCAGGTCCCATTGATTGACAGGTACTGCAGACGCATGGCGATCAGAGAGGTCAAGCGTCGAAAAGTCAAGGTTGCCCAGTCCACGGTACGGGGTCGGCGTGGTAAACTCATAGTGACCGTAATTGCCAGCCGCATGTTGAGTGCCATGTGGCTGAGCACCGAAGTACTGATTTCCTGCAAAGACGTTGTGAGGGCGTCCACGACCTTCAGAGAGGGTCAAGGCGCCGGTCGCCGCGTTCAAAGACTCGCTGCAGCTGGTTAGCTCAAACTCATATACAGAAGAAACAACATCTTCTTACCCGGTAGAGGTGTCCTTCCTGGACTCGCGCTGCTGACGTAGCATTTCACGCTCCTGGCCGATGACACCGAAGTCTGCACGCCCCTTGCCCTTGTCACGCTTGACAGAGTCTGGCTGAGGGCTCGAACTACTTGATTGTCAGTGGATGATAGCCAGTGGCGAGAAGTGCCAAGATGCATGACTTACCCGTTCTGGGACATGGGCGGACAATCAGGATCGAAGTTCTTGGATGGATTCATGATGCGTACTTGTTGGGCAGCTCGCTGTGGTCCTGTCGTGCTGCTTTTTCGCTATCGGTCCGCCACTCGCTCTCGTTGCTCGCTGCTCGCTCTCGGAAACCAACGCTGCGAAAGACGAAAGAAAAGTATACCTCTTGTAATACCGTACTGCTAATGCAGTCTTTGAGCTCAAGAAGAGCAGTAGGAAGTCTGGTTTTTGTGATGGCTTGTGTGTGTCTTGTTGTTTGTTCGACGTCAAAGGGTGTTGGAGGGAGAATCTGCTGGCGTGTCAGTGCTGGCGTCACCGACAAAGTGCGTGAAAGCACCGGCGGATGAGGGAAACTTGCCTGTAACGCTCAACAATGATATCTTCGTGCGCCTTGGTATGCCGTGAAAGGGATACGAAGACTAAGTCAGCTGCTTTGTTGAGGTGGTTGTGGTGATGGTTGTGGTCGAAGAGGGTGGAAATTATGAAGGGCAAGTGAAAGGTGGTGCGCTGAAGAGGAGCTCGAGTTAGCTTGGCAAGGCAGCAAGGTTTTCATGCGCTATTGACGAAAATTGACGCGTTTGCACTTGTGAAGTGAGGAAGGAGCGAAGGGGGGGAAAGTGGGAGTGAGGCTTTTGGAGATGCTTTAGGGTCTCTTTGACGCCGAGTGTGAAGCAATAGGCCAAACATGGATCCAAGTACATGGTGTTGTAGCGCCGAATGTTACCTACCTCCTCTCGTTGACCGGATATCAATCCTTTATCTCGTCGTCGAGCAATATGGATTCCGACCAAAAGTATCCCCGTCCTCCACGAAGCCAGACGCAGGGTCCACACCATCACGTGCAAAGGGCTAGCGTTGTCGGGTGGCCATCACCGGTGGAAGGTCCCGCAGAGTCGTCAACGGCCAAGGCCTAGCCTCGTTCTAGATTTCCCAAAAGGCAAGTTCTGCTGCCGATCGTGGCGATACCTTTGGTTGACCTCACTACACGCTTCGCGGGGTCAGCTGGATTGCAAACGCGCGCCAAACGCTTCAGTCGACGTACCTCAACAAGCAAATTCCCTGCCTTCGGAAAGACGCCGGAACGGTCAAACCAAATCTCCGTGCTTTCTCGTAAATGTGTGGCCATTTTCGACAGAGACTGAGGAAGTATGTAACATTGATGCCAAGAATGAAGTCGATCACAGCACGTGGCAGCTGCGCTAGCGCCTGAGGCCGGATGCTCGCATACGCAGTCCCGCCTGGACCAGCGCAAAAGTGTTACTGAGCTCCCAGAATATCGAAGGATGTATGCGGGAGATGTCGCGTTGGTCGAAGCAAGCAAACCTTAACATAAGTTCGATTCTTTCCATTTTTGTTCTTTCCATGGCGGATGGGGGCGCGTGCCTTCCTATTCAGGTAAGTGTCTGGGGCACAAATACTGTCTTGATATCAATGTCCTCAGAGTCGTCTTTGATGCGTAGCGACACTAAATGTGCGTGACCAAAGATATTCCGGCCCATGGGTGAGAGAGGTATCGGGTGTCGTGGCACCACACTGGTTTTGCCCGAGACTCGCAGCTGTAGTGCCATCCGTACCCAAAGCAAGAACTCCGTCCTTCAACATCCTGACGGAGTGCTGATAGGTCTGCTTCGAAGATCCGTAGAGTCGATAGAAAATGGATAGCAATATTGGGATCCGTCTTCGCTCCGAGCCACCGCGATGTCCAAAAGCCCAAGCACCAATCTTTGCAATTCCAGTATAATGTTACGATCTTCAGCTTCTCTCATTGATCTCAGTAACCCAACCCCATCAAGGTGCCCAAAAGGGGAA
Source organism: Hortaea sp. C3G1500-4 (assembly GCA_022701445.1). Lineage (NCBI taxonomy): Eukaryota > Fungi > Ascomycota > Dothideomycetes > Mycosphaerellales > Teratosphaeriaceae > Hortaea > Hortaea sp. C3G1500-4. Next base: position 887,075 of record JAJVDI010000007.1, on the reverse strand, counting down.
GACAGAAATTTCTCACCGTCCTTCAAAGCATTGTCAACCTCCCCAAAATCCGCGAGCCAAAAGACCAAAGACTCGGAGCCTTGCAAGTTGCCAGACCCAAATCAAACTCAAAGGGTCGATGTAGGGGAAAACGTTTCGAAAATGAGTTACCGACAACTCATTCATCACCCCTTCCCCGTGCTGAGCAACAACAAGCACTATGCCCATGTGAAAATCCCTCAACAAAAATGACCAAGAAGCGAAAACCACGTGATGGAACGCGTGACGGAGAACGAAACAACCCGGGGATCATATGGCACTCCTCAATGCAGATGAAAGAAGACCATACCATGAGACGCGCGCAGGGGCTTGAGGAATCGACCAGTTCTGGGTAGTGGTGGCGGAAGGGATACTGGAGCACACGGAGGCGAGGAAGGAACGGAGTTGGAACAACGATCGCCCAAAGGAATCATGAAGGATTGTCAGCAAAGATTCCTCAAGAGTGTATGAACAGATGGGGTCAGAGGTATTAGGATGAACAGGAAAAGTGATCACCAGTAACCACCGAATGTTTCTCGTTCCCAATCCCCAACCTACAACGTCATAACCAAAGCATCGCAGCAGGAACCAAGTCGGAGGGAGGCGGAAGGAAGCCGAGCTCGACATCGACGTGAACGAGGATAGAGGACCTGCAAAGACCGCCAAGATCGTCGCTTTCCGACCAAGGAGGGGGGCGACGAGAAAACGATGCTGCACTGTTTTGGTAAAATCAATTTCATTCGAGAGAGATGCAAGCAAATGAGCCCGCCGGCCGCCCGGATAAGGGCAGCAGCAGTCTCCATCTCCTCCTTCCGTGCTCAAGAAATGTTGAGCCACGGGACTGCAAATTGCAGTAATGAACAGAACGCCACCCATTTCCACAAAAGCATCTTCTCTCCCATATGAAGTGCCAGCTGGCAACGCCATTTGTGCTCCCACTTGCGCCCAAGCGCTTTTCATAATTGGACCGTCGTTCCATAGCAAGCTCATCGACCCTCTTGTGCAAAGCCGATGCATTCTTCCGTTAATCGCTGATGAAGTTTTTTTCACGCTGCTGTCACTGCTCGCTGGCTCGCTGGCTCGCTGCGGGCACGTAAGCAAACGCACATGAACTTACCTGAGACGAAAAGCCAGCTCCTAGACGTTGGTCGCCTTCGGGAAATTCATGTGATAGACAGCATCCACCACATACTGGGCCGTGATCATGCGTCCACCGAAGTAGCGACCGTTGAGACCACGGATAGCGTTCTCCCCACCCTGGACGCGGTCGAACTTGATGTAGATCTCGCCATCGTTATTGTCGAGAGCTAGACCGATGTGGACGACGTGGCCGTACTTGTCTTCACATTCTTGACGAACATCCTCCTCAAGCTCACGCTGCCAGTCCGGCTCGGTTTCCCTGCAGTCATGCGTCAGCAAATATTCGGCGCATAAGGTCTGACATACATACTCAGCCTGATTGTACATGTTCTTCAAAATAACGCAGCGTGAGGCCGGTGTTTGATCGACGTGAACCGGCTTCTTCTTCTCGGCAGTCTTCGGGGCAATCTTCTGCTCAGGCTCATCAGTGCGAGCAAGCTTCCTCATAAGCGCATCACGGCTATAGTTGGAGAAGTTAACGCCGCCGACGTCCGTATCGTCGAGGGCGGAAGCGCCTCCAGCACCTTTGTCGTGACTATCTTTGCCGGAAGCACGATCAAAGTTGCCTGTGCCGCCAGCATGGGCACCACGGCCACCGCTGCCGGAGAATTGGGAGCCTTGATAGGCAGCCTGCTGTGCCTGTGAGCCAAAGCGCTGAAGAAGTGAGGATGTCGACTCGGGCGTGAACTTGTCGTTACCGAGCCCGACACGGATGGGGCGATTGGCAAGCTCGAAACCGTTCAGCGATTCTAGAGCCTCTTTAGCTTTGGCAGGATCAACGAACCTAGAGACAATGGTGTTAATAAGCTGCTTTTAAATAACAGTCAAAACATTAGACTTACTGAACGAAACCGTAGCCCTTGGAACGGCCCTGCTCCTCCTTCTGAAGCTGCACGAACTCCAGGTCGCCGAAAGGCTCAAAGACTTGGCGGAGATCGTTCTCACTGAGCGAAAAGTGAATGTTGCCAACATAGAGGCGGTGGAATGGGATGCCGTTGGATTGGGTCGCATGGCCGTCGGTGTTACGGGCTTGACGATTCTTCTCTGCCTCAGTGAGCTGTGCGATGATGGGAATACCGAGGAGCTTCTGGCCAGTAAGCTGAATAGCCCTGTGGACAGCTTCTTCCTCCTTGAACTCAACATAGCCGACACTGTGTACAAGGTTAGCATTGCTTCTTTCAAATAAAGTAAATGGCTACGAGAGCAATGCTTACCCCTTGGAACGGCCGCTGACACGGTCCTTCACGATCTGGGCCTCAACCACAGGGCCAACCTGCTCGAAGAATGCCTGTAGCTCTTTAGTGCGCAAGCGTGCAGCCAGCTGCTGAACGAAGACGGTACGCCTATCACGCTCATCATCAGTAGGCTCAGGAGTCTTGGTCTTCTTCGGGGCATCGCGGCGGCGGTCGTAGTCTCTCGCCCTACGGTCTCGGCGGTCCCTGTCATCAAGCTCGCGCGAGCTCCTACGATCACGGTCGTCAGTGCGCGAGCGGCGTCCTCCCGGACGATAGTAGCGCTCTCCGCCATCGTCGTCACGGTCGTCAGAGCGGCGACCGCCCGGGCGGTAGTGGTCGCGGTCGCGATACGTGTCGCGGGAGCGACGGCGCCTGTCACGGTCAGGGCTTCTGGATCTCCTCCTGGTACGCCTACTCCGGTCACTCCCATTAGCGCTGCCCTCATCATCATCGTCGTCCTCGGCTAAGTCCTTGGACTTGCGAGAGCGGCGAGCATCGTTCTCTTCACGCTCAGCAGAATACCTGTTTCTCGGGTCACGCCTATCGGGGATCGTGCGGTTGGAGGCCCTGTCGGAGTGACCATTGGTGTGGGTGGTGGAGGCAGGAGAGGTGGCGTCTTCGCTGTTCTTGCGCTGCTTGGCGGCGTTGCGCTCCGTCACCTTCCTCTCCTCCTGCTCAAGGAGCTCGGCGACTTCCTGATCCATGTCTGGTTGGTGTGAGGTCTTCTTGGATAGGACGTATGTATGTGCTCACAGTTGAGAGGTTGAAGGGTGAACGGTGCTCAACTGGCGCGAGTGGTCTCCTTCAAACAGATGGAAAGAGCGACCGCGGCAAGTGGAGGTGGGGATTGCGTGGAGAGCGCGCGCGCACTTGGACACTTTTGCGGGTGTGAACTGAGGTTGATTTTTGAAGCACGGACTGCTGCCTAATGTGAGATTTCGAGGTGATGTTCACTTTTTTCACTGTCTAGTAGTGATGCGCGTGAAGACGCGATGAAGGCGATGGGAGTCACGGGACTGACGATATGCACGTCAGGTTAGGCGGGGAGTGGGCGGAGTCAAGGGTGGTGGTGAAGCTGACACAATTGCGGCGGGAGGAGGGTGGGAGGTGAAGTGTAGAGAGAAGGGCAGCGGGAAAGGTAAGGCCGCACTAGCTCCCAAGGGCGGACGGAGGAGAAAGCGGGAGAGAGAAGGTCCAGTCCCTGCTGTAGCCCGTAGTGGGCGGTGGGCGTCGGACTAGTCACGTGAGTCGGCAACAGCCGTGCCGCAGCGCCAGAATTGTGCTTGGCGTTCGCACCCACGTCTCGAAAGCGGAACTTCAGAAGCGCAGCAGCAATTCCAACTCCAGCGGCACATCCGATCAACACCCAACGACTCCCCCCCTTCGACGTCTACTAACTCACCAGTAGCCGGCAGCAGGAGGACAGCCCAGTCCAGTCGCCCAACATGTCTGACGGCGAGGTCGAAGTCGAGGCGCCGCAGCAGTTCCCCTCCCTGCCAAAGGACGTCGCGCAGGAGATTGGCCAGACGAAGCTCTTCAACAAATGGAGCTACGAGGATGTCGAGATTAGGGACATCTCCCTGACGTACGTCTGCTCCTCTTCCCCCCGAACGTTGCAGCGATAGCAGGAAGCACGAGAATATGGGTGGCGGAATAGATGTATACACATATCCGCGCACACACATATATGTGTGTGTGCGTGTGTGTTCAGTATGGCAACAGGAGCATCATGGCTGATATTGGGACATTACAGCGACTACATCCAGATCCGCCAGCCGGTCTACATGCCGCACAGCGCTGGCCGGTACGCGGTCAAGCGCTTCCGCAAGGCGCAGTGCCCCATCATTGAGCGTCTCACCAACTCGCTCATGATGAACGGCCGCAACAACGGCAAGAAGCTCATGGCTGTGCGCATCGTGGCTCACGCTTTCGAGATCGTACGCAACACCCACACAACACCCACAGTCGCAAGCGCCGGGTTGATACTGATTCATGACTTCTAGATCCACATCATGACCGACCAGAACCCGATCCAAGTCGCCGTCGACGCCATCGTCAACTGCGGCCCCCGCGAAGACTCCACCCGTATCGGTAGCGCGGGTACCGTCCGTCGCCAGGCCGTCGATGTCTCTCCTCTCCGCCGTGTCAACCAGGCCATCGCTCTCCTGACCGTTGGTGCCCGTGAGGCCTCCTTCCGTAACATCAAGAGCGTGGCTGAGTGCCTTGCTGAGGAGCTGATCAACGCTGCCAAGGGTAGCAGCAACAGCTACGCCATCAAGAAGAAGGACGAGCTGGAGCGTGTTGCCAAGAGCAACAGATAGACAGCCCATCCACGGATCGGCTGGCGACAGCAGCAGCAGCGGCGGCGGCGTACTTTGCATGCGGAGGTGTTACATGGGGGACTGTGCAACGGAGGAAGGAAAAAGGCAAAGAGGGCTACGGACCAGAGTATTTCGTGGCTCTGCACGCCTCGAAAGTGGCTGGCGAAAGCTGTTGGGGCCATTTCTTGCCTTTTTTGCGCATCTTGCGTGCTACCTAAGCCTGTAATTATGGCTTGACGATACTGTTCAATCGAAACACTCAAGACGCCATTTTAGATACCCACCTTCTCTCTCCACACTGGTCTGATGACGTGCAGGTCAATCGCGCACATGATAGGATTGTAGGACGCATTTGAGGTGAGAGGTCTGGAACTTTGCGATCGATTTCCGACGTGTTATGATGATTAACACCCCCTCAAGGGAACTGCTTACTCACACAGACAGCTTCCCCTCCGAGCCGACTTATCTACTAATACGCTCCTACTTGCCCTGCTTCTTCCCCTTCCCCTTCCCTCCCTTCTCCTTCCCTTTCTTCCCGCCCTTCCCCTCTTCCACAGCAGCCTCCCCATCCACCTCCGGCTTCTCCTCTTCCGCAAACAACTTCAGCAGCGCCGGCGTGAACTTCTCCAGCTGTCCTATCTCCCCCACCCGCACCCGCATATAGTCAAACGCCACACACACCTTCATATCGGACGTCAGCTTGAACCTGACTGCTTCCGGCGCAGGCGCTCCGGAGTTACGAGGCCCGCCGCCGGCCGCACCCTGGGCGTTGCCGTTGCCGCCGAACGTCTCGTCTAGACTGTTCTTCGCGCCGCCTTTGGTCGATTTCGAGGGGAGATCGACCTGGCGCGCCGAGCCGCTGACGGTGTGCTGGTCCGGCAACGTCTCCGCTACGTCTTCGAGGGGCCCGGCGAGATCGTCTTCCGGGTTCGTCGACTCGTCTTCCTCAGACCCGGTGGACATAGGGACGTCCTCGGTCGTGAGGGCCTTCGCGGCTGAGCTTCCCTCGGCTTCGTTGCTGGTCCCGTGCTCCAGGACAGGTAGTTTTTGGTATCGTTGCGAGAAGTGCGTGAGCACGCAGGCCTTGGCACCCATAGCCTGGGCGACGCCAAGCGCTTCCGAGGTCGTGGAGTGGTTCTTCGCTTCGGCATCGCCTTGGAGTTCGTCGTCGAAGGTCGCTTCGTGGATGCAGACTGTGCTTCCCTTCCCGATGATCGTGAAAGGCTTGCTAGGTCTGCAGTCGCCCGAGTATGAAGCTTTGAAGCCGGAGGGGAAGGTGAACGAGGCTGCTCGGGCGCCGTGGCAGTGCTGGACCGCGACTGCTTGGACGTCAGTAAGATTTAACATTGAAGGCTGAACTGCCTTCGCCGCAAGCATCTCCATGCGTGCGTCAGCACTCGGTAGGGATGCCAACTCGGTTGGCGGAGTGAACCATCCGAGCTTGGACGGAGTGCCTTTGTTAGTGTTTGCCGGAGAGACGTAAAGTGGCGCTACACGAGAAAAGCCGTAGTCTTCCACGGCAGCGTACTCATTAAGCCAGGAGCTCATCGCTGGCTCAGATATCACGGCTAGGTTTGAGTTGACGCTGTAGTTCTCCTTGCTTAATGACCCAGCAGGGAGAGGCTGACGGTTGTGCACTTCCTCATACCATGCCCTGATGACACTGACAGTGCCTAGGTGATGATCGGCATGCATATGGCTGATGAAGATGAGGCGCAGCTCTTTGAGTATAGCTTTTAAGTCGTCAGCCGGGAAGGCGCGCTTCAGCTGACCAAGTGTGTTTTCGCCGGCATCGAACAACATGCTTCCCCAACCAGGTACCCGCATCAGAGTCGAAGAGACATTGCGGTACTTTGACGGCAGCGCTGAGCCGGTACCCAGCGTGGTGATCTGCACTTTTTCTGCATCTGGAGGCAAGCTTTCAACCCATTTCCGCGTAGGCTCATCCATCTGCTGCGCTGCCTCCTGTGATTTCTTCGCCTCTTCAAGGATTTCTGATGAGGTCTCTGCTTCGGTAGCCGCAATGTCAAGAGGCGGTATCGCTTGTTTGCTGTGAACTTCGAAACCCGGTTCCAACTGGATCATTTGGCCTCGCTCTGCTTTTCGCGCATTATGCGGTAGACTCAGTGCGGGTTGCGAAACCGCGTTCTGATGATCAGGCACTACATAGCGCCAAGGGTCGACCTGCCGCAACCGCACAGTTGCGGCGGCAGCGGAATCTAGAGAGATGTTGTTGGGGCAGTAGTCCGGACTAGAGACAATATGTTCTACGCCACTATGCTCCTGCATGAAGGCACGCACGCGGTCATTCGTAGCAACTCCAGGCCCGCATGCCCAAACGATAGCCCCAACGCCAGCCATGACTTTCGGCTCTCGCCATTCTGGCCGAGCCAACAATGCATCAATGTAACTTTCGTCCGGCACATCTAGAATTGCGAAGCCTCCGCCTTCTTTGCTCTCGCCCAAGACCATGTCCGGTGTGATAGTCTCGCCGTCTTCATTCTCTACGTTATTGCCAGCTGACAGCTGTGCCCACTTAAAGCCCTTCTCGACCTTTAAAGCTTTGGCATGTTCGGGCTGGAACTTTCCACGTTGCGTGTGGTTCCGGACGATGTAACTGATGGCCTCCTTGGCAGGCTGAGCAGGAGGTAAGCTCTCGACCAATGCTCCTGGCCAAGGTTTGCGGACCAAGACCGTCATGTTCGGGTCCGGAACAGGGTGCTTGCCGCCAGGTAGTGGTCCGGAATATCGTTCAATCTTGTTGGTCTCGGCGTTCCGTACGAAGATAGAAGCTGGCAGCTTGACTTCCGAAAGCGGCGTCTCGTACAGGGTATCCAGGCGCCAGGAAGAATTGAACATCTCAGACACGACCGCCTTGACAGTGAGTAAGTCCCGCTGCTTAAGTGTAATGCTGCTAGCTGTCACAGTCGACCCTCCGTCAGGCACCGGCTCCCGTTCGTAGACTTCATCAATGCTCCTCTTACGAGGACTGATTGTGCCGGCGGATTTGGTGGCCGATGACTCGCTAGCAGAAGGACCGGAAGAAGGCGCGATGGACATTGCCCACACTTTGATGTTCTCATCCGCCCAATATGGCGCCCATTCGTCCTCGCCTTCACGTCGACCAAGGCTTTCGTCGATTTCGTGCACATCCACCGGCATGCCCTTGCGGAAAACAAACCTCCGAGCGGTTGCCAAAGTGTGGTTGAGATTCGGGCCCGAAAATAAGGTAAGTTTCCTGTTCGCCACATCTTTCTTCGCCTCCTCCTCTAGCGCCTTCATCTTCTCCTTGTCCTGAGAGACCCCTAGTCTCTTGCCCTTGGCCTGCGCTCGCTTCTTCGCATCATCAGCGCTCGCCGCGGCACTCGAGGAAGCGGCATCGGCCAATGTCAAGATCATACCGATCAGACCACCCGTGTTCCGCCATTCTGTACGCCCCGTGATGAAGCATTCCGACACCTTCAACAGACGAGCTCCCATCTGAACACATGCTCGCTGCGTGCCTTCCGCAAGACTACCAATGAGGTAGCGCTTGTTATCAAAGTGTAGCACGAGAGTGGTGCCTGGCGAATCCGCCGTAGGCGTAGTAAGGATTTGGACGTACGAACGCATGGGGCGGTGTCCTACAGTGTCGAAGCGCCTTTCGTTTCGGTAAAATTCTTGATAAGGAGGAAGGAGACGAGCTTGGTGTATATCTTTAAGGACTATCTCAGCCTTTCCATTCCTGGTTTCAATGTCTAATTTGGACTCGTCTTTTCGTGTACCAAGCACGTTCCGCCTCCGCCACTGGTCCGTAGGATTGCTCCGCTGCTCGTATCTGAAGACACGTGGCTCTATAGACGCACTGTACTTCGTGGCTGGCGCTTCTCGGGGAGTGTCTGGCACTGCCTGAGATCCGCCAAGGTTGAGAAGGTCTTTGATCTGGGAAACCGTCCGGCTCGGATCTCGGGGTTGGGCTTCGTCGTTCGGGTGCGATTGCAAGGCAGAGTTGGCTGAGAAGTAGCGTAAGGTGGATGATATCCAAGGTACCTGTATCGGACGTTTGAGGGGGAGAGAAAATGCTCGTGAAATCGTAGGAATCGTAATGCGCTCAACTACTTCCCGCACCGGCGCCAACTTCGCTGCTCTCTCGCTAGGCGCTTGAAGATTAGGAGAGCACCTTCTACAGTGTAGAGCCAGTAGAATTGCTAAGCTCGTCCACGATTCTATCGGACAAACCTGTGCAATGCAAGTTCAAAGATCATTACCAACGCCGCTTGATTCTGAGCGGCAGCTCCACTCGCAGCTCGATATATGTATGTATGCCTGAGGCCACAAGAATGAGGCTGACTCCGGGCACAGGGCTGCACCTGCACCTGGGCAGGGGCTGCCAGGTGCACGCACACTTCAGGTCGGGATAATAAGCTGGATCGGAGGTTCTTAGCCTGCCAGTCCAACGCGTTTCAGGTACATAGTACATGTTTCTCTCCCACATCATCTACCAGACTTGGCGGCCAGTAGATCACGGATCAGCGTTGATATTTTCGAGAGATCAATTCAATCGTAATCATGATACGTCCATGTTACGTCGGTCGCGTACATGCTAACTTTAGTGGCAATCGATGCCCACTCAGCCCAGTGGCCGAATATCATCTCACGTCCCCACTAGATATCATAGGGCTTTGACCCAAACGTTTAGTTCTTCACCGGCCTGCAAAAAACCCTCATATGTTTACCAGTAAACCATGGTAAGAAACACTCCCTCCACTTCAGGTCCTCCTCTACCGTCCCATCAGGCTCCATGTCAAACCTCCGTACCACATTCGCAAACGCAATGTAAAGTTCACAGAGGCCGAGATTCTGGCCTAAGCAAGCCCGTGGACCTCTTGAGAACGGTACGAGCCATTTCTCCAGAGCGGCGGAGTCCGGTTGAAGCCACCGTTCAGGATCGAAACGGCAAGGATGTGGGAAGTGCGAGCTCGAGAAGTGGACGAACATGGGACTCATACCGACGATGGTGTCTGGTGGAACATAATGACCGCCAATAGTGGCACCTGTCCGTGGTACGACACGGGGCAATGGACTTGGGACGCCGGGAGCCATTCGTAGACTTTCTTTGACGACTGCGGAGAGATATGGTAATTTCTCCAGCTCCTCTAGGCGAGGTGGGCTCGCTCCAACGTCCGACCATACGGAGGAGATCTCAGCTTTGAGCCGGTCCTTGATAACCGTGTCAGAGAGCACATAGTACAACCCAATCATCGTTGTGTTGCCAGCACTATCCGCGCCGCCAAAAAGCAAAGCCTGCGCTTCCTCGTACAGGCTCTCCGGACTCGGCAGCCCTCCAGCAGCCTTGTTCAACTCCGGATCCTGAAGGCGATGATAGATGATAGGATGCGAAGCCAACTTCAACGACTCCGGATGCGCAACGACCTCCTTCACCTGCGCACCTAGCAACTCCTGCAGGTCGACCAGACCCGCGAGAGCCGGGCTAGTGAGCCTAGTCAACCAGCCAGGCAAGCTGAAAACCATTTTCCGCAACGTCTCAAAGTGTCGGAAGACGATGAAGGAAGCCAGAGAGGCATCCATAGCGACGACGATCGGGGCCTGGAAGTCTTTAGTTTCCATCGCATGAACATCCTTCGCGAAACAATAGCTCAAAACAGTATCAAGTGTGAAGCACCTCAGCGCGAAAAGCATATCGCTACTCTTGCCTGTAGCATTTCCTTTAGCCAGAGCGTCACATAACCGGTCCACGTGCTTTTGGATCAAATGCTGCAGATCCGAAATAGCCCGTCTGGAGAAGAGAGGGGCAAGGACATCTTTCCGCGCTTTCGCCTCCCTATATGTCAAGAAACCGAAGGAGGATCGGTCCTCGCCAAAGGACCGATAGAGCCTCCCTTCTTTGTCCCAGCGGTTCGTGTTGTTGTAGATGTCATGGTAGGCGGCTGGAGCAGAGAAGTGTAGGTCGTTGGGGCCTACGCGGACCACATCGCCGTACTGCTCGTGGAGTGAGTGCAGAACGTCGATCCAGTTCCGTCGGCGGAAGACTTCCTGCCAGCATTTGTAGAATCGACTTGCAGCTGCCCACTTGGGTCCTGGAAAGTGACGGAGAGGATGGTAGAGGATGTTGTAGGTTGCTTGTGCTATATTCTTGAGAAGCAGGGCCGAGATGATGGTGAGTACGACCAGAGAAGGGCTATAAGTCTCCATGTCACTGCCAACTGTCCGGTTTTCCCTTGGTATAGCGTTTCGTTAGGGAACAGACCCGGTAATACAGCCTTTGCTGCTGGAAGAAGGGGCTTCGAGGTTTCTGCACGCTACTCATTTAGCCTAGTCAGGTAGATGCGTCGTGTCGTGACTCGTGCTTAAGCGAATCCATGAATCCTCGAGAAATCTAGCTCTTTACCCCCTCCCCAGCCTCAGAGGGAACACCTTCCCGAAGCTGGCGATCCACTCCATCGCTCTGAGGCATATGTGCTCCGAGTAACCATTGCAGGTATACCTTCAGTGCATCCCGCGACAGAACATCAATCTGCTGCATGACGTGAAAGCGCTCTGGCTCGTCTTGATAATTAGTCCGCAGTCATTCAGCGCAATGAAATGGATCCCGAACTTAGCTCAACCACGCTCCAATAGCGGAACGACTTGCTGCGCTGCGCTGCGCTGCACGAAATGTACACGCACTTCGCACTCAAGACCAAGTTCCTAGCTGCAAGTCGAGCAGTCTTATCGTGAAATGATAAGGTCTTGCAAATTGTGCATGGGCTTTAGCCGAAAAGAGCGATGTTCAATGTTGCTTGTGCATATTACAATATCCCTACCAACTCACTCAAATGCCCGATCAGCATTCCCGGAACGCCTCGCTAAAAACCCCATCCCAAGTATGCGTAGTGTACACACGTTTGCCCAGCGGGCACCATATTCTCCGGACAAATCCTTTTAAGGCATGTCGCAGCGATACAGTCTCGACAGACGTGAACCATCAGGTTGCATGGTGGCCCCTCCCCGAGACTCTCTTACTCGCCCTTCTTCAACCTGCCTTCCCGAATGGCCTTTGATCGGTCTTTCCTATCGCCCTCCGCCAGCCATTGAGAAGCCTTTACCAGCTGCTCGACGTTGATGTATTGTTTCAGCAGCATGACGGGGAGAGAGACCAGAGTCAGCACCCATGGGACAAATGAGTCCATCTTGTTAGCACGGGCCATTTCCATGGCAGCGGCAGAGAAAGGCGACGGGAAGAGGAGCGAGGGCGTCGGTTGGTGAGGGGTGGTGGGCGTGGTGCCGTTGATATCCAGACCGGCGGATGGGAGGAGCGCAGGGGTGATGCGGGGGCTGGAGAAGCAGAGGAGGTAGAGCGCGATGAAGAAGAGCTCGTTCAAGGCGCAGCAAACGAAAAGCATCGTCTATTACCAGGTTGTCAGCCCAACATCATCATCATCTGCGGACCGCGAAGCTTACCTTGTTGGAGTAGTACTTGTTCATGATCCAGCTTCTCGATGCCCTCACGTTCTTGTGGCTCTCGCCTTGGCCTCCCATTGCCAGCGTGGCATACATGTGCATGTAGTGGCTGGCGAGGTCCAAGCTGATCAAGCCTTGGAAGATGATGGAATAAGCGGGCTTAGCGGTCGCCAAAAAGACGAGCAAGCATGTGGTTGTGCAACGATCTGTCACCATATCCAGCACGGCGCCGAAGCGCGTGCTCTGCTTGAACTTCCTCGCTGCTACTCCATCCAAAGCGTCCAGTAGACAAGAGACACTGTACAGAAAGGAGCAGCGTCGCGGGTGTAAGGGCATGAAATAGAGGGAGGCGAGGGCCAGGACGATACGTAGATACCCTGCACATAGATCTTGTCAGCATTGCGCCTGTATTGCGCCTCGCCGTGGACACTCACCAATCAGGTTCGGGACGAAAAGGAAGACGTTCTCGTCCGTCTGTTCATCATCCTGCTGACCCTCAAACCTTTCGGTCGGTCCTCCTCGAGGGGTTCCATTCGGCGTGCCGTTCAATGTGCCATTCCGGTGTGATTCTTGAGCCGAGTCCGCACGCTTCTGCAACTCTTCTCTTCGCTGCTTAGGGGTTCGGTCGTCTGACATTTTGCAGCTCGTGCTGTGAAAGGAGATCGGGATCAAAGGCGGGAGCGCGCTTGCGTCTGGGTATGCTCACAACGCCGCGCTGTGCGTGGAGGTGTCTAGGATTATCGTGAGGTTCTTATCGAGGGTAGACTGAGAATGAATTGGTTCTTGTCTCCTGATGTTGAACAGCAGCTCTTGTTGGTCTCCGCACCGCAGACAGCTCTCAAGGTGGCTTCAGCTTCTGAATCTTAAAGTTGTCGAGTTAGGTTTCGTTTTGCTCTAAAGAAGGGATGCTGCAGGCGCTTTCCGAGGGGGGTGATTGTTTCCGCCAAGTCATACAACTGTCTTCGCTATCTCGGGCTCCTTGTTGAAAAGCTGAGGCCTGACAGGATCTGGGCGGGAAATTGGTTTATCGTAACCGCGTCTCTTCCGCGCCCACCGCACGCCCCCTCCACGTCACTTCGGATTCCGGCTCGACCGTTCCCGTCCCCTTTCAGGTTTAGTGGCTGCTGACTGAAGCCACCACGCGGGGAGGCTCCGTCTACAGTAATACTGCCAATGCTGTAGACAGTACAGTAGAGAAAGAATATCACTCTGTATTCACTACAAGTAAACCGCCGCTTGACTCTTGCGAAGGCAACATCAAGTGAAATAGACATGAAGACTATCTGACCAAGGTTGAAAGACCGTGATCTCGGCCGTCTTCATTCATCTTGATGACAAAAGTGATTGAGCGACTGGGCAGTGAGAGCTAGGCTTTTTGCTCCTAGTCCGCATCATTAGATTGTCTTTCATACTCTGACAACCAGGAGTCCTACTCGCTCCTTGCATTGCGAACCCTCCATTCTATATTGAGCACACAACTACTGGCCATGGCTTCCCTATTTTCATTCTTCAACCGGCTGCTTCCATTCGCCACACCAGGAACGCCACTTGTGCAGGATCTGGTACATCTCGCAGCTTTGTGCGGAGTCCTCTACTATGGCCCTCAGCTCCAGGAATGGTATCAGCAAAGACCACCACAGGAACAGGATACCGGAGAGGAACCTGATGTACCACAGCCAGAGCAACAGGAAGCTGGTGCGGAAGAGCTTGAAGCGGAGCAGCAGCCAGTCGCAGAGAATGCACCAGAGGAGCCTCGAAACGCTGAACCAAACCAGGGCCGACCCCCTCCGCCAGTGGTAGAGGATGAGGAGGAAGAGCCTGAAGCTGGACCAGCTGGAGGCGATGCCCAAGCCGGACCAGCAAATACTCCCGCACACAGGAACGTAGGGGCCAAGAAAGCCAAGTCTCTTGCGCGGCGAGACCAGCGCAGAGCCTATCACGAGTTTCAGCGTGCTCAGGGAGATGCACAGCGGGCTCGTGAGGCCGAAGGCGCTGAAGCTCGGGAAGCGGCTCAGAATGCCGAAAAAGAGAGGCGCAAGGCGGCAGAGGCAAAGCTGGAAGAGAAGAGGGCCAAGGAGAGAGAGGAGAAGAAGGAGCGGGAACGCAAGCTAAGGGAGGAAGACGCAAAGAGGAGGGAGCTAGTCGTCAGCTTAGTACGAGAGCAACTTGATGAAGAGCGCATGTGCGATCTTTTCAAGGTTGCGAAGATGGTAGGAGGAGATGTGGACGAGGAGTGGATCGAAGCTATTCTGAAAGCCAGCGGCATGCTTGGAAGGAAAGAAGACACGATGACGATGATCACTGGGATGGGATGGGCGGTTCGAGTGACCCGAGAAGATATGGACAGGACTTACCATGCAGCCATCGAGCAAGAAGCAAGAGATAGCGAAGGTCGCATCAGCTACGAGGCCCTTGGTAGCATGCTGGAAACTGTGCTGAAGCAGCATACGACGAACGTAACGGGCTGATTTACATGAGACATGATTTTTGGGGCCAATGTTACCTTGATTTCGTCAACGACAAAGGTCCACCGAAGCCGCTAGAGGTACGCTTGGTATCGCTAGACGCCATTCCTTCACATCCAACTGATCGTGGCAACCTGTATCCATCCCTGCCTCTGCACCTCGACAATTGAAGAAGCATCTGGACCCCATACTCTGCGACAGACTCACGCCTTCACCAGGAAGACAGGCAGAGCGGTTCTAACTCTTGTCGACTGAACCATGCTTCTTGTCCTGTCTTCGGAGTCAGATGTACAGTATTGAATTAAACTTGCAACTATCCTGGAAGCGCTCCTAGTCGCACATTATGTATATTACAACATGGAAGAAGTTACGTTCCAAGCCACGTCCTCGACAACACATCCTTCAGGCTCGTACGAGCCGGTCAACACACTCTTCAGGAAGTTCCATGCTTGAGAACGTCCATTTGTCTGGGCGGCAAGATGTCCACCAACGGTATTGCGCTTGTAAACCACATTTACTCCAACGTCGCAGTAGCTTTGTACAAGCTTGTCCGTATCGGCAATCGGCGTGAGCTCATCGGCGATGGCTTTGTACACGAAGAGAGGCATCTGTGGGATACCGTGATAGCCCATGTACCCGTTGCTGTTGAGGATGGACCGTAGAATCGGGGCTTGCAGCACATCCTTCCCGTCCTTGAAGTATGTCCAGATGTCCTGGCCTGCGAAAAGACCAACAGCCTGCGTTGAAGTAAGAGACTCAGCAGTGTCGAATGCTGTCTCATTGTGCGTTCCGTTGGACCTTAGCTGGGACATGATGTATTCGCGAGCGGCCGGATATGGTGCGGTGGCGCCGAGTAGACCTGCAGGGACCAGTCCAGCCCACCACGTGTTGGCCGATTGATCAATGAGAGCAGTCACATTTGATACGACGCCGCCGATAGCGGCACCAGCGAAGTCCAGCTCAGGCGCATACTGTTGCTGTAGCTCTGCCGCCCATTCGCTTGCAATACTGCCTCCAGAGTAGCCCCAGAGCGCATATCGGGCATCTTCTGCCAGACCGAAGCCGGTACGCAGAACGGCCCGGACGGAATCCAGTACAGCATGGCCTTCTTGCACTCCCAAGGGGAATGCAGCGAGTGGACCTTCATGGTCTGGTACCACGACGAAAGCTCCCATGTTCAAGGCGGTCTGGATATCGCTCAAGACATGTCCACTCGAGAATGATGGCGAGTTAAGGGCATAGCTGGGGCTGCCATCGAGATAAGCCGTATTATAAGGGATCTGGTAAGACAGCAGCGCGCTACCTCTAGTCCGCTTAGGAACAAAGAGCGTAGTCACATCCCATGCCGGCTCGAACTTGCTGTCGGTCGAACGATAGAGAATGTTGTATACCGCCGCGCTCTCGTTGTAGATGCCAGTCAGGTCTCCAGGGGCCTGGCGGAGTCGAAGCACATCCCCTGGCGACGCCTGCTCGAACCCGGAAGGGGCCGTGTACCAAGCATCCTGTGACGGCGGCAACGGGGAGGAAAGGTTCGATGGCAAGGCAAGAGAAGTACCGGCGAGTGCACTGAGGACCAGGCTTTGGAGTGTGGCGGACAACATCTTCACGATGGCTGCAGATGCGTTTTCGAATAACGAATGTCCGAGGAATCGACCACCTTTATCTTTCGGAACAGGTCAGTGCCCCGGCCTCCGTGCCTAGGGAGATCTACATTGTACGTGACGAAGAATTTCTAAGCCAGAGACACCGTTCTGGGTTCAGTAAAGACGCTATGTGCCGGGTATTCGGTCTCTAAACACTGTTCGACGGCGATTGCGGACCTAATTCTTGGACTACATTGCGGTAGCTTGCGTAGGGGCCACAGAAAATCATCTCCGTTGACTAAAACCGGACGGCATTGCAATGATCAGCGCATGGATTTCTTTCCTCGCTTCGACGCTCACGTCTCGCCCTAGAAACCGCCAAGATTCTCTGATCCCGCTGACTCAGCATTTCCTCCCCAGCACATGACATACAAGTTGCCATCGTGTGTACTACAGTACCGTATGTGTGTTCCTGTATAGATTACCCATGGCGCCACACATACTAACCAAAAATTGAGTGTGACGACCTCTGGAAAGAACTTCCTTGACCGGCCAGCTTTGACGAATTTCCCTTGCGACCATCCATGTCCATATGTTCGAGTTCCAGACACCGACGTTTTGGGGGCAGATGAACCTGTATGAAACACTACCGTCCAATTTCTTCATATCCGGTTAAGAGGCCGTCTAGTCCAGGAACAATCATTGAGTTCATTTCTCTTGAGTTCATCTCTCTCCTATGGAACTCTAGTACTATGCGCCAAGAACCTGGAACAGTACGGATAGTCAATGTATCCGTGAGCCGCTTTTGGTGTGTAGAAAACGGTACGGTCGTACTTCAACATTTCTACTGATTCCTTCACCCGGAAGACCAGATCCGGATTGGACACAAAGTACCTTCCAAAGATGATGCCAACGTCGTAGTCCGGATACTTCTCGTCCACAGTCTGCCTTGCCAATTCTGGCGTGAAGCCTCCGGCAATCAGCACAGGACTGGTGTTGTCCCAGAGCTTGACTAGAAAGCTGACATCTTTGTCTGCCGCTACTTCGCAGTCTTCGTTTCCCCTCAATCGTGCTTCGATAAGAGAAAGGTAGCCAAGCTTGAGCTTTTTAAGCTCTTTCACCAAATGCGTGAAAGTGGGTATGGGTTCCTCCATAAGCATATCTAGGAAGTCGCTCCAAGGACTAAGCCGCATTGCTGTCTTACTGGGTCCAATGGCGGTAGCGACTGCTTTTGCAACCTCAAGATGGAAACGGCATCTGTTCTCGATGTTGCCGCCCCACATGTCGTTTCTTTGATTGCAGGTGTCCTGCAAGAACTGATCAGGCAAGTAGCCATTTGCCCTGGAACCATTGTTAGCTTCAAGTACAGGTTGTGGACGAGAGGTATGATACCCGTGGATCTCCACGCCGTCGAACCCAGCCTCTACAGCATTCCTAGCGGCAATGGCATAGTCTCCAATTGTCTCCCAAATGTCATCTTCGCTCATAGGTTCCGGCACTGGCTTGTTCTCGCCCTTTGAAGGCACAGCGGATGATGAGATCAACTTTGAGCCTACGCTGTCGAGCACATCCTTATGCCCTGCCCGTCCTTGTACCCACAGCTGGCACCAGATTCTGCACCCGCGCAGATGAACCACATCAGTGATTTCTCGCCACGCAGCTATTTGCGCCTGAGACCAGATCCCTGGAACACTACGTCGTCCGGCGTGACGCAAGGCAGGGATTGTTGCCTCGCTAATGATCAGCGTTCCAGGCACGCATGCTCGCTGTGCGTAGTACTCTGGCACTGACTTAGTCGTAGATCTGAGGTATGGTGGTTAGAGGTTGAGATGCAACTTACCTTTCACAATTGGTAGGGAAATCCAGTCGTCGTCGCATCGATATCTGGTTAGAGGTGCCATTACAATGCGATGCGCATGTTCTGAGTCTCCAATCGTGATCGGCTTGAACAGCTTCGTCATCATCTACAGTATATCAAGGTGAATGGTGTATATCTTCCTGCTGTGTGTTACAATGGACGAAACAAGGATCGATATAAAATGAAGAAATGTCGACCTCTACTGCATCAGCTAGCCAATGGACTTTAGTCCTCAAGGCTAGGCTATATTATTGTGATCATGTAACTTCCGTCGTGCAAGCTATTGTCGGTTTCCTTTTAGCGATAATGCGCATGCTGTCTGAATGGTTGAGGGTACCTAGGTAGCTTTCGCCTAACACATATGCAGCCAGGGTGCTGATAGGCCTACATGTGGGCCCACCTTCCCTGTACGGCAGGCAACGCAATATGTATTATAGCGGCCAACAATAGATAGGATGTTTGCGCAAGAACATAACAACTTAACTCCTGCTGTCAGAAAATACATTGAAGCACTCTTGCAAAATTCAAAGGATAGAACGTTTTATCTGTTATCGTCCACAGTTGCCCGCAGAATGCCTTCGGCCTACGTTCAACATCCCGAAGTAAGTGCAAACAGACGTGTAAAAGCGTGTCAAGATTGGGATGATGGCGACCGCTGACTATGACTGCGATACAGTTCGGGTATGACAGGGACTATCGGGGATACGGTGAACATGGCCTGCCAGAGCTGAAGTGGCCAAACAACGCAAAGATAGCAGTCTCCTTCGTCATCAACTATGAAGAGGTACTTCATATCTAGCAAGCGGCTAAAGCATTGCCATTGACTCATTCGCAGGGAGGCGAACGCTCCGTCTTAAGTGGCGATGGACAATCCGAAACGACCTTAAAAGAGAAGCCAGGTGGGCCTCCACGAATCAATGAACGTGACTACAACGGTGAGTCTGAGTACGAATATGGGTCTCGTGCCGGCTTTTGGAGGCTTTTCCGGATGTTCAATAAGTACGGAATGCATTTTGTGAGTCCATCGAACCATTACCTGGCAGCACTGAAATTTAACCTGACGGCCAATCAAGACACTGTACGCTGTGGCGCAGGCCGTGGAGCAAGTTCCGGAAGTGGCCAAAAGATGCGTTGAGAGCGGGCACGATGTGGCCTCGCACGCGTATCGATGGGTGGATTACCATGATTTCTCCCTTGAGAAGGAGCGTATTTACATCCAGAAAGCCATCAAATCCCTGAAGCATCTTACTGGATATGCTCCCAAAGGATGGTACTACGGTCGAGGCTCGCCACATTCCCGTACACTTGTACCGCAAGTGTATGAGGAGATGGGCGAGGATCTGGTTTGGGCATCGGATACTTACGCTGATGATATTCCCTACTGGATTGACCGTGCGGATGAGAAAGATCGCGCGGATCCAAAGGGCTGTTTGATGGTGCCTTACAGCTACGACTGCAACGTAAGCAAGCCATAAAAGACTTGTCTTGGAATGTTGCTAATCTGTGTCACAGGACTTCAAATTCCATGTGCCTGGTAGCGGCTTCCGCGTGAGTACTAGATTCATATGCCATAAACATAAACTGACTCCTTCGTCTAGGACCCGGACGGTTTCTTCTCCCATCTCCGCAATGCATTCGATGTGCTGTATGAAGAAGGTGAGGAAGGCCAGCCTAAGATGATGACGGTTGGCCTGCATTGCCGCATTATTGGACGGCCAGGCCGATTCAAAGCGCTCCAGGATTTTGTTGAGTACATCTCAAAGAAGGAAGGTGTGTGGGTTGCCACCAGGACTGAAATCGCGGAGACGTTCAAGGCGCAATTCCCTTATGAGAAAGGTTACCTTGCGAAGGCTAAATAGGTTGAACTGGCCTCATGACTGCTAGGCACACGATTCAGACGTAGATAGAACTTTCCAATGCGTTTGTCTCTCAAGGATATCAACAGTCAGAAACACGTGGGATGTCGGTTATAATCATGTTTCGAATGAAGGACTCATCAATGTTGCTGCTTCGAGCTGAGTCAGCTGTGTCCGCCGAAATCGGGTTCAGCACTTGCCCGTTCATGCCAGTGCTCGCCTGTCGGCCAAACATGAACGGCGAGAAGATCACAATAGCTATCTACGCCGCAGATACACTGCCGAGAATGTATCTGCTATCAATTAAACGAAGTACTGGGTTCGTTAAAGGATAAGTCTAAAAGCTCTTTTACTGAAATCATTTTTCTCAACCGTATGCACTTGCGAACTCACCAGCGTGTCAAGAGCCATCATCCAGGATATAGACCAGTAGGACGTCGCAATGAATGCCTCCCCGTATCGTCTCACGGGCACAGAGCTGCTCCGAGCCTTCAAAGATGAGCGCCTCAGCGTAGAAGATTATGCGAACTCACTCGTCACGCATATCCAAGCCCGCGACCCTAATATCAAGGCATGGGCTTACTTCAACGCATCGCAAGTCCTCGAGCAAGCTCGGGGCCTGGACAAGGTGCCGCAAGACTTGCGTGGGCCGCTCCATGGCATCGGTGTTGCCGTGAAAGATGTCATTTATACCAAAGGCATGCCAACGCAGCATAATTCTTCTATCTACGCCGACTCCCAGCCAGAAGTTGATGCTGCCAGTGTCATGATGCTTCGCCAAGCTGGGGCTTTGATTCTTGGGAAGACCAGGACGACCGAGTTTGCCGCAACGGTAGAGGGACCAGGAACTGCAAATCCTCACGATACCGCCAGGACTCCTGGAGGCTCGTCATCCGGATCGGCAGCAGCAGTAGCTGATTTCCAGGCGCCACTAGCTCTTGGTACCCAGACTGGAGGCAGTACGATTAGACCTGGGAGCTTCAATGGGGTGTATGCGATGAAGCCAACGTGGAATGCCATCAGTCGCGAAGGACAGAAGATCTACAGTCTCATTCTCGACACCATCGGGCTTTATGCGCGGTGCACCGAAGACCTAGAGCTCCTTGCCGATGTGTTCGGTCTCCAAGATGATGCCGTATCGAAGCCACTGAGCACGAATCTCAGCCGTCTAAGGTTCGGTATCTATAAATCCATGGTCTGGGACCAAGCTGGAGCTGGGACTATGAAAGCAATGGAAAAGGGGAAAGCGCTGCTTGAAGCCCATGGTGCGCAAGTCGAAGAAATTTCTCTACCAGTGGAATTCGAAAGTCTACCCAAATGGCACACCTGCGTTCTGTTCTCCGAAGGTCGAACGGCTTTTCGACCCGAGTATCAAGTAGCGAAGCACAAGCTCGCCCAGAGTCTCGTCGATCATGTCGAAGGGAAGCATGGCTACACTCATAAAGACCATTTGGAAGCTTTTGACAACATTGCCGCTCTGCGACCAAGATGGGATGAGATCGCTGCGAAGTACGCAGCCGTCATCATACCTTCTGTACCTGATGAGGCCCCTGAAGGACTGGAGAACACAGGCAGTGCGGTGTTCAACGGCTGGACGACTGCCCTTCATATACCTGTTATTAACGTACCTGGCTTTTCCGGTGCTAACGGAATGCCAATAGGGCTTAGTTTAGCTGGGACTAGGTACGGCGACCGCGCTCTTCTGGCAGTGTCGCAGGAGGTTGGCAAGGTTTGGGGGCAGGAAGGGGGATGGAGCAGCGGTTTGTAGGCTTGTGCATGTCATTACCGTAGACTTGTTCCTTAGAGTCTATCGCTAATTCAACTCTGGTTGACACTAACGCGACTGCAGAGTGTTCGTCAGCTAACTGTGACGGAGCAATGCTCTGCAATTGTCGACCAAGACTATGCCAACCAAGATCGCTCCAACCATCCCGGAAGCGCCGTTTCATGTGCCCTTCCCTATTTGCTCTCATTGAAATAGCTAAATTCGTGTGCCTCCCCATATCGAATCTGCCACTGAAAGTATTGGAAGCTCGCTTGCCAATCAAGTCGTCCGATCTCTTGGCAACCACACCTCCTCGTCGTCCTTCATCGGCTTGCCTGCGGCTTTTCGTGCTAGATCCCATATCCACCTTCCGTTCGGTTTCAGCTTCTCTCCTCCCTCCATCGTAAGTGTGTCGGCCAGATACATCCAGCAAATAGCGTTTCCTACTGTGCTGACTTCATCGCTGACATGAGTAGCCGCAAACATGGACATCGACTTGTACTTTGCTGTGTCTGAGAAGAGCAGGTCAAGATAATGAGCGATCGCCTTGGTATCGCCGGGCTCAACGATAAAGCCACTCTTGCCATGTTGGACCTGAAGTGGTATACCACCAGCGGACGAGACAACCATAGGCACACCCTTATGAAGGCCCTCTGAGACTTTCACCTCGAAGCCCTCACGAGTTGATAGCTGCAAAGCAACCTTCGCGTTCGACATCAATGCGTTAAGCAATTGATCTGTGGGGCCGAGGCGCATGACGACTACGTCGTTCTTGATATCGGAGTACTGCTTATCCAGCAACTCGAGCGTCTGGTTGAGTACGATCGTACCATCGGGATCATCAACGCTGTAGTGCCCACACACGACCAATTGCGGTGTTTCAGCACTCTTCAGGTCTTTGCAGTACTTCGAGACTCTTCTGAACTCAGCGTATGAAGCCAGGACATCTGGAATGCCTTTAGATGGATCGAACCGAGCAATTTGGATGATGTAGTCTCTCTTCGGATATTGAAGTGTCGTCATGCGCTGACGCAAGCACTGCGTATTGAATTCATGAAGATAGTATTCAGTGTCGAAGTTGCTCAGCTCCTTGTTGAGGCCATCAAACCAGTCCGTTGTCGCAGGCATGTAACCGAGAGTCGTCTGCCCGACCGCAAGGGGCACGAAGGCAGCCACGGGGTGACTGATGAACAGATCTGCGTGCTGTGCTTGAGACCAAAGCCATGTCCAGACTTCAGCAGTTGGTGTCTCTGGCTGAGCCGCAAGGTCTGAACGGATCTGGATGTGCGAGCGGAAGACGACTGGCCGGGTCGGGTCATGTGCTTTCGCGATCTCGACGATGGCTGGCATTTGCGGGTCATCAACGAAGACGCAATCGACGCCGCCTTGCGAACGAGGGGCCAGAGGCCCGCCTGGGCGTGTCCAGTACCTGTTTGCATTTGAGAGGATCCAGTCTTTGATGAGCTGCTGGCGTTCTTCCGTCAGTCTCTCCTCGGGCGCCGCCACCCCTTGCAAGATATTGTGATTCGTCTTCGTCACTCGAAAGACTTCTGGTTTTGGTTTTGGAACCCACCAGGTGCAGTCGACACCCAAAAGGTGGTAGAAGCGAATGAGCGCATGGCGCATGAGGGCGACGCCACCACCTTGGGGTGTCGCGGAGAAGAAAGCCATCTTCTTTCCACTTTGCTTGAGCGCTTGCGAGTACTTGAGAGCAGCGCTCCATGTACTGCCGTTGACACTTTGCTCATACTGCGCAAGAGCTGTGAGCTGCGCACGACTGGCAAGGTCGACTTCGACCTTGTTAGTGAAGCCTACCTGGACGCGTGGCTGTGAGTTTGGGCCGAAGAAAGATAGACATTTTCGAGAGAGACTGTCAGCCAGTTCGTCGACGCCTAATGTAGGATCGACCACACGCCCGCTGATTAGACTCCCGCCTTCTGAATCGGGTATGACGACCGGTACGATGTCCAACTCGGCCCAGAGTCTCGCAGCTGTTTGCGGACTGAGCTGAAGGAGCTCCTGCGATAGCCCACATCCGAGGAACTTGTACTGATTCTTCTTGCTGTAGTTGCCCACGATACAGATAATGTAACTCGCGATGGCTGTCTCCTGGCCATCTCTATTCCGTGGCAGAAAAGTTGGACAGCTTGTATCTTGCAGCAATCCCTCGGTATCTGGGTCGACGCTTAGCGTGTGAACTGCAAAGTCAATGTTGTATGTTCCATCATGGCATGCAAAGCCGATTTCCAAGCTCTCGCCACCGCGCTTTTCTTCGATCGTGATGCCGGCCCAGATTTCGCTGAGCGCTATACCAATCTCACCCTTTTCTTCCTTGATGGTTTTCATGCGTTCAATGTGTTTCTCTGGAGCCGCCGCTTCAAATGCGTGCTTCTCCTGCGCGGGAGTGGTGGGACTTCCGTTGTGTGCCATGACGATGCTAGGATGGATTGTATGTTGATATAGTATGAAAGTCTCGGTCAAAGGGCCAAAGTCCGAAGATGCCTGCGAGTGACTACCTAGGTAAGTTGAAGGTGTGAAGAGTTGTCGATCCTACGTAGTTTGTGCAACTGCACCGTGAAGATAAGGAAGGTGCGAACGGCGTTGTCCGATATTCACTGCAGTGCTTCGCCAGGGACTTAGCAGTCTCTCAGCCAGTCAACTGTATTGAGCGAGGATCCTCTCACCCATTCCTCCGCTAACACTATTCACTCTGGGAAATTGCAAACTTCTACATTCACATCTCACTGATTCAGAATAAAGTGGTGGGTGACGCAATCCATGCAGGTGCGACGTCTTCATCTTCGAGACTTACCTTCTACATGCCCATCTACTCCAAAATCTTCAGCCCTGCATTACTACATCAGCAGATGTGGTAACAGTGAAGTTGCTTCTGGTTGAGTCGAGAGACGCTCTAGCGATGGAGGTGTACGGTGGGCACACGTGATACGTTCGGGCAATTTGCGCTGGAGCTCAGCTGCCAAAAGTGGGATTGGCAAAGCTCGCGTAGGCACAGAAACAAGATGTTTTACCCAGAAGAGAACTCTGTCCCGAAGAATCTTTATACGTCAGTCAGCCATCGCTATTTCAAGATCAGAACAACAGTGATGCGAATGCCGATTGCGGCAATCGCATGAGCCATTCAGACAACAGAATTACGTGTTATTTCGAGAAATGGTAATGAGCTCGTTTTGTAACTCACCTAGACTAGAATGCATGGCCTGACAGCAACAACCTGTTGCCAGCCTCGACGAAATAATAGTCACCATAGACCAGACCGGTGTCGTAGTTGGGCGGGTCTGCTTGAGGGTTGTTGTTGCTTGTGCCATGCATAAGAATGCTCTCGAATCCTTTCGTCGCCGATGTATTTGCTGGAATGTCAACATCGGTCTCAGCACCTCTTATCGCCATATCAGCAAAGGTGATCTCTCCGGCGAGAGCAAGGTCCACGCTGGCCTCGAGTAGCCCTACGGCGGCTTTCCGGTAATCAAACGAGCGATGCTGACGCTCGTACCTATGTCCCAGCTTCTCCAGCTGTTCTTGTAGCAACATCATCCCACTTGCTGCAATGGTAGCGGCACTACTATCGCGGGGCGTGACACCAGGCTCATAAGCAGCGTTGAAGTCCCAGAAAGGTAGTCCGTCTTCCGGGAGATGGTGGATAAACCAGTCGGCCATCAACTTCGAGGTCTCTAGATACTTGAGCTCTCCGGTCAGGGAAAAGAACTCAGCAAATCCGTAGATGCCCCAAGCCTGTCCGCGGGCCCAAGTACTATCATCAGCAAGCCCTTGCGCTGTACGACATTGGTAGACATTGCCTGTCGTTGCGCTATAATCGCACACGTGGAATGAAGAGCCATCCGACCGTACGTGGCTCGCCATTGTTCTGTCGGCATGAGAGCGAGCGATGTCCAGAAGCGAAGAGTTTTGTGTGTACGACTGTGCGGAGCGCGCTAGCAGAGCGAGGTTCATCATGTTGTCAATTATGACCAAGACAGAGTCGTCGCTGACGCAGGAAGCTGAGGCGAAACTCCCACAGTCCCACGACCTTATTACTCCAGCTCCAGGCTCAAACCGCGCCGCAAGATTGATCGACATGTTCTTCAAGACTGGCAGATACTCATCGTTTTGTTGGATCTGCATTGCGCTTTCAAATGGCTTAGCCAAGAACCCAAGGTCATGAGTGTTTGTAAGGTTAGCATTTGTCTGGAGAGGATCTGTCCACGCTTTCGCCATTGAAAGCCATTGCTCGGTTGACGGTAGGCAAGATGAAAGAGGAGCATCATCCGTGAGTTCCACTCGCCGACGATACGCCTGCCATAGCGAGTCCGGGAAGAACCCAGACGTCCATCCCGAAGCTGGATAGTTCACGTAAGTTCCGGGCAGCACATAGTCTTGCGGCGTGTTGTTGTGAGCGCCCTCTGTGTAATGCGGCCATCCATCTCTATCCCAGAACGCTGGCGGACCTGTCAAGGCTGTCCTCCACAAGCGCGCGTAGACATTCTCACGGAAGAGGGGTGACAAGTCACCCGCTGAGGTGTGGATACCTCGAAGAAGGCAGAGAAGAAAAGCAGCTGTTCGCATAGTCACGTGTGATTGTTCTCACATCTTGATCAGGGCGTAGATATTGTCAACTGAACAGAGATGGGACTGCATCTTGTATTTGCCATGCCAATGGTCCAAGACTACTAGGTGCGGAGATCTTCATCCTTCCTTCGTGGATGGAACAAATCCAGACTGCTGTGTGTTCCCGAGAGGTGGAAGAATCGAACAAGAACGATTTCGGTTTATCTAAAGCCGAAGAGATATGTGATTGGAAGGTGGAGACAGAAAACGATGCATCTTACCTGCCTAGGTAGTACACAGCATCGAATCCATGCTGAATAATTTTTACATTTAGGAAAGCCCCCCTTATGACGTCAATTTTGACGACAACTGCACGTGGAGCTTGAGCTTCAAACTTCTACAATTCGACGTCAAAGCAGCGCTGTGCTGTGCGGGAAAGATATAGTCGCCTGTGTGCGGGACACATTGCATTGGATATGACGCCTGACAGTTCGAGCGACCCCTTGTCGGTCTTGCCACCGGAAATCGTCCTCAGGATCCTGGACTTCACCCCAATCGATAGCCTTGCCTCGCTGACCGCGACGGCCAAAGCCTGGCATGCTTTCATTGACGAGAAGCACCAAGATGCCATATATTCTTGCCCGAGCAAGACCCAGCATCCGCTTGGTGCGCGTGATTTTGATTTTCTAAAATCTAGCACATCCTTCGCGAAATTCTTCGAGGGCACTTCTTCCTGGAAAGATCTTTGCAAGCGGCAGACATTGCTTCCAAGAAACTGGCATCAAGAAAAGCCGGTAACGAAAGAAAGCGTTGTCCAGGTTGGCAATGATCCAGTATGGAGATTCCGACCGGACTTCAAGCGTCGCATTTTTCTTTCAACTTCCCAAGCTGGTGGGCTGAATGTAACTTGTATGGACACTGGAAAGATCCTCTGGCGCCTCCCTTCTACTCTCGAGACGGATGCTGCGAGCGTGCGTCCTTATGCCCATTTGGAATACCAAGACGGAACGGCAGTCTTTGATCGCGAGGGCGATGCCGTTGAGGTCTGGCGGCACGACGACAGCAAGGCCTTCGAAGAGAGAGGGGAGTTTAAGATGATTGCGGTCTTGCCTCACGACTGCCAGACTAGAGGGTTCCAACTCTCTCATAACACTTTGGTCGTCGTATCCACCCAAGGTCAGGGGTTTGTCTACGATTTCTCCGTTACGCCTCCGACCCTGAGGACCCGTCTGGAGATCGAAGACGATGCAGTAGGTCATCTCGACCAAGATGCCGAGATGGTCATGTATTCTATGGGAGCGCGTGGATACCATGTTTACGATAAGACTACTGGAAAATTTGTTGGCGCTGTTCAGCCCTGGAAGTGTGCGGAAGAGAACCGGTATCACATCCTGCATCCGGACTCCTCCACTGCTCCATCAGTGCGCGAAGCTCGGCATGGACCGACTCCACGTACCTTCCCGCCAAGTCATCTCAGCAGAACCAGACTCGTCCCGTTAAAGCTCCAGAGTGGGGCTTTGCCATTCCCACACAACGACGAACACTTCCCTCCCGAAGAGGATGAGTGGGGCGCCGGCATGCTTTGTGGTAACGTTATGGCTGGTGTCAGTCGCCACGGTCGAGTCTTTATCTGTTCCGACTGGAGAAAGTACCTACAGGTGGGTGATGGGAAGGCTTGCGCCAGCATTGTAGAATGCGAGTCAGATGGATCGAGCTTCGACTTGGGAGGATGGTTGAGTGTTAGGAAAGATAGAGTCATGTTTGAGATTCAGGACAGGGTCTACGTCTTGGCTTTGCGGGATGATGGGAGCATGCAGGATCCTCAAGATATTAAGAAGGGCAGTTACAGCCTTCTCACCTCCTCAGCACCGCAATTGGCTGTTCCCGTAAGCTTCATGGGGCTATACGACGACTGCATCATCCATACATACACGGTAAGCCTCTTCTTTGCCAAACATGAGCCCTGGTAAGCACTTGCTGACACTTCTGTAGACTCTCGGCTGGCGACAACGCACTCCGGCCCTTGCCGCACATCACGGGGCTCAGCATCGGGATGGGCCTGCCCGCATTTTCCCAACCAAAGCTATCCGTGCAATTTGCCTCGCACCTGATCTTGACGGCGAAGAGCCAAAGCCTGAACTATGGCAGCCAGAGCCTGAGATGAGTGCAGCTGATCAGGCCCAAACTGGCTTGCTTCAGCTCGTGAGTATGTTAGGCGATGAGCTGGATGATGACGACGATGACATCGGAGCAATGGGAGTCGACTTTCAGGAAGAGGATGAATGGGAGGATGACAGCGATCATGAAGATCCGGGTAATCATGCCACATAGTACACCTCAACATCACAACGAATAGAGGTTCAGTTGCAATATTCGACAAATCCTGGCCAGCTGAGCCTCATGATGGTAGGAGGCACTGTCGTCTTCAGAGCATCTTCTTCTCGGCTTTCTGACTTGCATGTGCATTGCATGCCAGGTAGTCGAGGACGTAATTATGGTCGACAGAGCTGCTGATCGCGTGACTATATTCACAGCTACTTCGGGAAACAAATATTACCCTTCCTTTGGCTTTTCTGTCCCCACTGACCCATTTCCAGATGCCGATGCTTCTATGTCCACGTCATTTCCTTCAAGCGTTTCGTCCAAACTTGTGTTGAATGGAAACACAAGAAATAGAAGGTAATACGCGGTTAGCGTGATCACACAGCCGTCGAGCCAAGACATGGTGTAAAACTCGATTGCTCCTCTGTCGACAGACAGACCATCATTAATCGAGTGAGCCAAGCCGGGAAGCAAAGGCGCGATACCAACGAGCAATGCGACGATGGCTCGAGGGTTTACACCAGCAGTGTACCAATAGAGCTTCGAGCTAGGCTGGTATAGACTGCGGATATTGTATCCTTTTCCGCGGCGAACGAGCCAGTAGTCGCTGACCAAAAGTCCAATCAGCGGCCCAAGGAACACAGTGTACCCATTCAAAAAGGCGAGGAAGCGATCGGCTTTGGCCTGGATAAGCCAGGGACAGATAGCGAAACCGAGGATAGCACAGACGACTTGTCCGCGGCGAATGTTGATCCATCTACAAGACGTCAGCATCTATTTCAGAAGCCAGTTGAGGAGCCGTTGGGGTGTATACTGACTTCGGGAATAACCCCATTAAATCATTGCCAAAAGGGACGCTATTGCCGGCCACATTGGTCATGATGTTCGCAAAGGCAAACAAAAGCCCGCCAAAGAATTTTGCTGCTCGATCATCCCACATGAGGATGACTTTCAGAGGGTTCCATTGTAGTTCTCCGTAGATGACTTGGGACGACGCTGCCATGACAGCACCCAATAACTCGGTAAGTGTGATGCAGACAGGAAGCATGAGCTGCGCTAGCCAAGACCGGTGCCGATCGTGTGCAAATCGAGTAATGTCGCTCATGTTGATGGCGAATGTCGCATTGGATGATATGGCTGCAGTGATGGTTGAGCAGAAGGCGTATCCGACGGACCAACCTCCTGAGATTTGTGTTGGCATATCAAACAGTGGACCCCATCCATGCGCTGCGGTCAACGCCCATGTAAACAGAGCCACGCCGAAGAAGGGCATAATGACGATTTTGATAATAAACATCCACCGGAGTGCATTTATCGTCAGAAAGAGAAATGGCAGTTGAGCTATCCAGAAGAGAGAAAAACAGAGCAGGTCCGCTGCGGAGATGGCCGCGCTCTCTGGCAGTGCGTCTTGATGCCAGTGCTTAAAGGAAGGCCAAATCGCCTCGATCATGCACCGTACAGCATTCCCGCCGACGGAGCTCTGCACGCCCATCCAGATTACACAAACCACTCCTCGGATCACCATGGCGACGTAGGCACCCCTAAGACCGAAGCTTGCTCGCGATAGGACGGGGAAATTGAGGCCGAACTTGCTTCCAATGTAGGCGGAGCTGCATGTTGGGATGGTGACTAGAAGGTTCCCAACAAGACAAGCGACAATAGCGAGACCTGGGTTCAGACCCAAGGCAACAGCGCTCGAGGCTGTCTCCAGTTGGCTGATGTTGAACCCTTCAGCAATCCAGAAGCCGCCGACGTGGTACCACTCCCACTTTTTGTTCTCCTGCAGGACTGGGTCAAGATCTTTGTTGCTCCAACGGGCTGATTCGCCTTCGGCCGTGAAGGAGCCTGGCTCGGGTTTAAGGACAACATGATCCCGGATTGTTTCCAACTTCCACATCATGCTAGTAACTGGAAGGAGAAGATAGGGATTGATACTTGTGCGACGAAGAGCAATAGACTCCCAAACTTACTGCTTCTTACGTGGAGGGATTTTATCTTTTGGGACTTTGTTTACAATGCTCGAGACAGACCTTTACTAACCAGAGATCTTTATCAATGGTCTTGCCCGGCCTTCCTATTTCGGAACACTGCCCCACACGTGCCGGCCAACAGAGTGACGGCGGAGAAGTTGCATTTATGAGATAGATGTTTCGTACGATGCGGCTGATGTTGCGCATGGAACCCACGTATGGTGCATCCTCGTGAAGGTGTACATGACAAGGTCCATAAGAGGGATCTTTTGAGGTTTTGTTTCGACTAGTAAATTACGGACGTAGCTACAGTGCAAGAAGCCGGACCGTACTCAAAGACTGCCGATGTGTTTTTTCTCGTCTCCGTCACAGCGTACCTAGGTAGTGTGGCCAGCTCAAGATCTATCGTGAGAAATAGAAGACCGAGCGCGGTTGGAGACATGTCTTTCCTTACTGTTGACGAAACTGCTTACAGGCGCTCCTCAAACCATGAAACTCCCCGGATGGCATCTTCTGTCCGCGGCCACAAATTTTGCTGGAGACATTTCGATTGTTTGCGGGCGCTATCTCTCGTCCGTGGATTGGGGATTCAGTCCTGAAGTCCACCTAGCATGTGGGAGTCAAGACGATGCTTATCTTGAACGAGACGCAAATTCGCATCCATGCCAAGCCGGAGGATACCGGAACAAGATCCGAACTTTCGACTTCACTCTACCGCTTCGCATCTTCAGTGTGCGCTGTTGCGACGAACTAGACCAGTCTGCAGTACTTGCAGGGCTTAGACTTGAAGAAAAGCTACTGCAAGAGCAGTAGCGAGTTCAGTCTAGCAGCAATGTCGGCATCTCTGCCCGGTAACAGGGATTTGCCGTCATCACAGTATGACTTGAAAACATACTGGGGCCGAGTGAGGCATTCGATCGATCTATCAGACCCGAGGTGAGACAAGAGTGCGATGACAAGGGATTGGTTTTCTTTGCTTTGATCCAGATGGGTCAGTACATACCTGCTTAGAATATTTTCCCATACCCACTTCCCTCCCTCGCAGTATGGTACATGCTAACATCATATTCTAGGACTTTATTCACCTCTTCGACTGGCCTTGAACATGCCAAGGACCTCATCGCTCAGTACAAGCAGAGCAAGATCCCTCAGATGACGCCAGAGCTTTGGAACGCAAAGAAGATCGTTGACTCGACTCTCCATCCCGGTAAGGCTGGCCTCCAGCGTCGTCAGCTGCGAACGCTGTGCTGACCCTTGCAGACAACGGCGAGCCGGTGCTACTTCCTTTCCGCATGTCATGTTTCGTGTTTTCCAACTTGGTCGTCACAGCAGGCATGCTGACCCCCGGCCTCTCTACGGCTGGCACAGTCGGATGGCAAGTGGCCAACCAATCGCTTAACGTTGCCATCAACTTCTCCAATGCCAACAAGAGCACGCCACTTTCTACCTCAACTATCGTGCAATCGTACTTCATGGCGGTCGGCGCCAGCTGTGGTGTAGCTGTTGGTCTCAACTCCATTGTCCCAAGACTGAAGAGCCTAAGTCCCGCCGCAAGAACGACTCTCGGCAGATTGGTACCCTTCGCGGCAGTTGCCAGTGCAGGCGTTCTTAACGTCTTCCTCATGCGTGGCGAGGAGATCAGACAGGGTATCAACGTCTACCCCACCGAGACCGAAGCCCAGCGCAAGAAGCGCGAGGAAGCCGACCAGCAGCTTGAGCCGATTGGAAAGTCGAAGAAGGCCGCTACGCTCGCCGTCGGAGAGACTGCCGTATCTCGAGTTCTCAACGCCACCCCGATCATGGTGCTGCCGCCATTGATCCTGGTTAGACTTCAGCAGAGGGACTGGCTGAAGCAGAGGCCCAGATTGGTGCTGCCTCTTAACCTTGGTCTGATTTTCGCCACCAGTATTTTCGCCCTGCCGCTGGCGCTTGCGGCTTTCCCGCAGAGACAGGCCGTGAGCGCTAAGAGCTTAGAAAAGGAGTTCTGGGACAAGGGTGGTGAGGACGGTCAGCTGGAGTTCAACAGAGGCATCTAAGCTGGATGGAGATTGCCGGAAATCTCATGCCCTATTCTATTGAGTGCTATCGAGAGTCATCGCGAGAATGTATGCCTCCTTGATTTTTGATAGCAAGGTCACATTCTGCAATAGCATTACTATGGCATCATATAGACTGTGGACGGAGAAGCGCACCCGGGTCCGAAGCTGTGGGATTCATACGAAAGTACTATGTAGGTGCGCGACAAATACATTCCAACTAAGACCACTTGCTAGACTTTCCAAAAATCATGCTCTTGACCGCAGGGTGATGCCCAGGCACGCCTTCACTCTCCGCTTCTCCCGCCATTCCTCCCTCCACGAACCCTGTCTGCTCTCCCGCGCCCTCGCCGCCCTCATTCACCCTCCACACTTTGACCCCACCGAAACTTCATCAACGTAAGAAGAAATAAGGAAAGGGGCAAATAGAACCGAATGAGAAACATCACACAAGAACGAAAGTAGTGAAAGCCGAGAAGAAAAAAAAAAAAAAAGACAAAAAGAACTACCCCGTCCCGTAGGCTGGGGGCAGAGCAAACCCGATTGAGGTTTGACTTTTCGTCCTTTTTTTTCTTTGTGTTTGTCCTGTTTTCGAAACCGAGACCTTGGTGTAGGTGGCGGGGTTCCTAATGTGGATGCGGTTGGACTTTTTGCTACACTTCGTCAAAGGATCGTACCCTGTAAAGGCCGTTAGCTCCTTTGATTACTGGAAGGTAGCACGCGCAACCTGGTTTAAATAGGTTGTGGGTGGCCGGCCGGGTTTCTGCCGGGGGTGTGTGAGTTGAGGTTGAAGAGTGAATGATTCGGGTTCGTGGTGGGGGTGGCTTCTCTAGAGCACGTGAGAGGCACGGAGAGACTTGGATCTGTAGTTGACCTTTCGTCCATCAATCTTGACATATACGAGCCTCTTAAGATGGAGAGCGTCCAGGCTGCAGCCATAGAGAGGGGCCCCGTCTGGCTGTTTGTCCTCTCAGATGCCGTGGCAGCTGGCAGCTAGTCTGTTGTTCCTCCCGCTTGTGCTTTGCAGTGATATTTTGAAAGGTAGCACTAGGCCACCATACTTAGAAGACCAGGGAGCTGGGCCAGGATTGGTACAGCATATTCTGGGATATTTTGCCACGCCCGCCAGCGCAGCTTCCTGTCTTGGACCCGTGGACTTGCCAAATCCGACAACGGTTTCTGCCAAGTCAAGGCATTTGAGATATTATCGTCGGCTGTCATCATGATGCTTACCAAACGGTTTCGCTGCAATGCATGGTAGGTCGCTGGGTGAAGCATTTCAAAAGCATTTCATCTATCCTGGTCGGTGAGTAGAGTAGTTCCTTATGTGACTAGAGTAGTTCCTTATGTGACTAGAGGTGCTTTGGTGGGACAGACATGTTGCTACCGTGCTTGGAGGAGAACAACGGAGCGTAGTGTAATAACTTGCGACGAATACCTACCTGGGTAGGTACCTATCGGGATAGCTCTGAGAAGAAGTCTACATGTAGGTATCTAAAGTTGCTTCACCTGCAGCGTATCAATCGACCAATGATCGAATTGCCCCGAAGCCAAGCTTCCGCCGTAGCTCGTCGCGTCACTCTTGCAACACGAATCTACCGACGCATCTCATTCGGATCGTGGGCTGAAGATCCTCGCCATCATCGTGAGATGATTGTATCATATGAACACTCGATGCAAAGCTGCGCTTCGTTCACATCTGCTGGTGACTGGTGTGAAAAGGCGGGCGCAGGTGGCTTGCCTTGCAGAATCCACACGTCACAGCTACGAAGACGCGGGTAGCACCATTAAGTTAAGTAGGTACCTTGCATGAGAGAGCTCACTTTATTTCCCATCTCCCCCATTGTTGCGACATCAATCCACCTTTTCCTGTTCACTATTCAGACTCATACATATCCGACGCTTTACACACCATCTTCTAGCTCCGGCATCTCCTCCCGTCAACAACACCCAACCCCACCACCAGAAGACGACCACCACCTCAACTCTGTCCAACATGTCCGCCCCCGGCGAGCAATTCGAACCCCGTCAAACCTCCACAACCCCAGACTACCACCCGGACCCATCCAAGTCCCTCTCGCTCCCACCCAACCGCCAAGCCCTCGTAGACGACATCATAGCCCTCTACTCCTGCGCGCCGACCGTCCGACGCGTGGAACGCTACACGCCGGACTGCGTCTACGACGACCAATTCGTGTACGCCAACGACCGATACAAGATGGCAGGGCAATGGTTCGCGCTGCCCAAATTCTTCAAAGAGTCCAAGAACCTCGGCTACGAAATCATCACCAACGAACCCGAACTGATCCAGTTCAAGAACGAACAAGCCTGGACGTTCAAAGTCCTGCCTAAGACCGCGACGGTCAACGCGATTGTGAGTCTGAGTCTCGAGCCTGAGAGTGCTGGGCCTGGGAGTGAGTTTGTGAGGGTCAAGTATCATAAGGATCAGGCGAATGAGAAGGATTATAGTCATGAGGGGCCCGGGTTCCTTTTTAAGAAGTGGCAGGCTGATCAGGTGGTCAATGTGATGGATGCGAAGGAGGTCATGTATTTTGAGAAGGATAAGGGGGCTGGTAAGGAGCAGGTCAGGCGGTATGGGTCTGGTGGGCCGGATGGGGAGGCGCCGAAGAAGGACTTTTAGCTGGATAATGGTTTCAGGGTGGAGGAAGAGCAAGGGTCTGGTGAGCTGGGTTCTTTCCTCTAGGGTCTGAAAGTTGGAGAGTGCAAGAGGAGGAATAGTGCGCAGAGTTGGGCTGATGATTCGATGATAACAATTCCGGAAGGAAGCGACGTGGTGGCATGCCGGTCTGAAGCCGGACCCAAAGACTGAAAAAACCAGCATTCTCTCTAGGACGCTTTTCTGACTGCGGCCACTTTGAGTTCTTTGCTCGTGAAATGGGTATCACATCTATCTCCCCAAACTCCAAGTCTTTCCAACGTCTGACCTGATGCGCAGACGACCAAATTCCAAATTACCTCTTCCCCATCTTCTTTTCCAACTTCTTCCCCGCCCCTTCTAATCCTTTCTTCGTCTCCTCGCCAGTCTTTTTGGCGTCGGGATGGATCCCTGTACTCTGGTGCGTGTTCGAGGTGCCGTGGCTGCTGCTATTAAGCATGTTGTCGGCGTAGCTGTTGACGTTCTTACGGAGGTCTTCGGAAGCTTCCTGTGAGAGGGGAGAGTTAGCTGAGAGGTTTTCATTAAGTTGCAATCCTTTTCATTTCTTTATATTTGTTCTGGTTCAAAGAGAAAGGTATAACAAAAAAAGGTATACATCCTTGCGAGGTTGAAGATGAATGGATTTTGGGACGACTTACTCCGAGACCTTTGAAGACGCCCTTGGTATCTTTGGCTGCTTTTTGACCTCCGGACATGATTTTTAAGTTCTTGCTGCGCTATATCTGGAGAGAGAGGAGATTATTATGGCAATACAAGCTTGAGAGAGATCTATACCATATGCGAAACGTTCGACCTCAAATCTGTTGTGATTTATCCTCTTCGGGCCAGGACGGCAGAGAGTGTAGTGACGTATTATGATGTCGACGCTCACCAAAAAACTGGCGTGGTCGCGCTGCTAGCGCGAATGGAAGGTTGCGCCACAGGCTTTTTACGCGATCACTAGCCACATCACTCAAGCAGGGAAGCGAATTGTTTTCCATTTGTTTCCTCACTGCGCAAACGAAAAGAAACACGCGTGTCTATAGTGAGCCCGGCGAGGCATGTGGTGACCGCACATTTGATTCCTCTTCTGAGGCTACCAGTCAATCATCGCGACCAACAAGGTACACGAGCGCGTCGTAGCGAAAGCTTCATCCCACCATCAAACGCCCTTGCGTGAACCCAGGAAATCAAGATATACCATACACACCCCAGCATCATGGCTGGCCCCCAGGTCTACTTCACCTGGCCTTCGGTCTTCCAACCGATCCCGTCGCCTCTTCCACAGCCGCTCCCGGCCCCAGTCAAAGAGCGCAGCTTCCGCTCTCCCTTCGGCATTGATAAGACCCTCTTCGACTTTGCCCTGCGGCCTGAGGTGCCCATTCTCTTCGCGACCACCTACATCTTCACCGTCTTCGCCCTGAACGCGTACAACCGCAAGAGACAACACAAGCCCTGGGCGATCAGCAAGACCCGCGTGTTCCACTGGTTCGTCGTCCTCCACAATGTCCTGCTTGCTCTATACAGTGCTGCGACCTTCGCGGCCATGCTACGCGCCATTCTCCA
Source organism: Hortaea sp. C3G1500-4 (assembly GCA_022701445.1). Classification (NCBI taxonomy): domain Eukaryota; kingdom Fungi; phylum Ascomycota; class Dothideomycetes; order Mycosphaerellales; family Teratosphaeriaceae; genus Hortaea; species Hortaea sp. C3G1500-4. The sequence goes on along the minus strand of JAJVDI010000007.1, from coordinate 850,281 downwards.
CACCTGGCCTGAAGGCGGTATTATCAGCAACCCCAACGGAGCGGCTGGCGTGGCAGACGCGCTGTGCAAGCTCCACGGCCCCAGGGGCCTAGGCGATGCAGCCACATTCAACACGACAATTAACATCTGGGAAGTCAAAAACACTGCGATCCGCTTAGGCTACGATGGCAATCCCGACCCGACTGATGTTGGCCGGCTGTGGAACGAAGGCCTGGCCTTTTGGGGCTTTATCTTTTACATGAGCAAATTCTATGAGGTCGTGGATACGATGATCATTATCGCCAAGGGCAAGCGTAGTGCCACTCTGCAGACCTACCATCATGCTGGCGCCATGTTGTGTATGTGGGCCGGTATCCGCTTCATGAGCCCGCCGATTTGGATGTTCGTCTTTATCAATTCGGCCATCCATGCCATGATGGTAAGTCGTCAATAATAACTTTCATTGCCTCTTCGTCTGTCATTGGATGATTTGCTAATGATACTCCGCAGTACACTTACTTCACGCTCTCTGCCCTCGGCTACCGCGTCCCGCAAGCCCTCAAGCGCACCTTGACAAGTCTTCAGATCGCCCAATTCCTTTTCGGCGCTTCTTACGCTGCCATGCATCTCTTTGTCCAGTATGATATCCCCATCTCTACGCCGTACTACGTTGCGTCGACCGTTCAACGCGCAGCATCAAGCGCCTCCTCAGCGGCCGCATCCATCACCGCGAGCGCGTCCTCAGATATTTCTTCCGCGGTCGCTAGTCCTACCGCAACTGCCACCCTCGGTGCCTTGCTCAAGAAGCTTCTCCTCCGCGCCGCTGGCGAAGAAGGTCTAGCCGAGCGCGTGCATCGTGAACGTCGCAGCAACCCAGCGAATCTCATCCCCACTCCAGGCCTTGTCCCGGACCTCCCCACCGTCCCAGACATGGCCGACAAGATCCAACAGTTCAACGAGGAGACCTTCTACGAGACTCGCTGGCGCACGGACTGGACCAAGGTCGACTGTATTGATACGAGCGGCGAGGCATTCGCCATCTACCTCAACCTCCTTTACCTTGCCCCGCTTACATTCCTTTTTGGGAGATTCTTCGTGAAGGCTTACACGCAGCGCGGTCGAAAAGGCCGGGCGCGGTCAATCTCCGAGGCTGCTAAGCAAGCGATCGTTGCGGGTATTGAGGGCGAGAAGAGGACGGAAGAAGCTGTTGAGGCGAAGGGAAAGAAGGTTGAAGGCAAAGCCCCTTTTGATGACGAAGCGACGAAGAAGCTGGAGGAGCAGGTTCGAGAGGATGTGAGGCGGTTGAAGGATGGGAGCTATAAGGGGTCGCCTGCCGCAAGAAAAGTTAGCGAGCGCGTGCAGAGTTACGAGGGCAAGATGGAGAGAGCAGCTGAGAAGGGGAGTCCGACGAGTGGGAAGAAGGAAGTTGGATCCGGGGCTGGTGGTGCGGAAAATAGGGAGCCGCCGGTGACTCCTACGAAGAGTCAGAAGAAGAAGATGAGGAAGGCTGCGAAGCAACAGGAGTCTCCGCAGGCTGAGGGTGCAAGCGGAGTCGGTATGGAAGGGACGAAGAAGGAGGAAGGTGAAAAGAGTTATTCGGATGCCGTTCAGGCCGAGGGTGGTGCTGGAGATGAGGACGACAACAAGGAGAATGACGCCCCTGGTCTCCTTCCCACTACCCCAAGGAAGAGCCCGGAGAAGTCGACGGCTCACACAGCCGGTAATGAATCCGAGCCTAAGCAGGACGAGAACATTGCCGCTTCTCAGCCTGTCCGTCCGGGTGCAAGTGAAGAGGGAAACTCAAAGGGCGATGCTCCTCTTGGTGTAGAAAAGGAGGACAGCAAGGAGCAGGACGACGATCCAGATGCGATGGGGAAATCAGGGTCGATCATCGATTTGGCCAAGGAGAAGGCCGAGGACGTGATCAAGGATGAAGGGAGTGACCCGACCCTGCCTCAGTCTCGGCCGGGTAGCGGTGGTGCTGCGGAGGAGAAGTGAATCTCTTCCTTCTTTCCGCCTTCCCACGAACTGCCCCTGCATCAGCAGACGTCAACGCAGCAGATTCCTCCTCGTCTTTGCCATTCTAATTCTGCACCCCCGCATCTTTCTCCTCCGATCTCTTCTACTCTTTCTCCGCACGAGAATCCATCCCCATTCCGGCCTGCTGAGTCCGTTTTTGAATCTAGTCGCACCACGTCTGTCGCGGCACCAGCAGCCACAACACCGTCGGCAGCCGAGGCTGGCGACACAACGAGGATGGCGCGTTGGAAAGAGTCATCAACACCACGTCAGCAGCATCAAGATCCGGAAACAACACCACCATTACAGCAGCTGGTTTCTACGACTCCGACAACAATATCACCGTTCCCCTCTATCCCTTCTGACTCGTCTCCGTCCCCGTCCCCGTCGCCTTCCGATCTCTCTTCCCCTTCAATCCCGCAGTCTCTTGTCCGAAGAGATTTGCCTGGTGAAAGCGAGTTTCTGAGAAGACCTATTACTCCGTTAAACTTGGGAAGTCTTCTCTCGTTTCCGTTCCCGGATTCCTCTCGCCTTCGTGGGCGAAGAGACGAGGAGGACGAGGGACTTGAGGAAGTTCGACAGGATTATGATGATGAGGATAATAGAGAACGAGAAGAAAGAGCACCAGGTGGTGACGTTGCTGATTCGGACCCGGTCAATCCAACAACCACGCCCAGCTCCCCTGTTGCTCTGCGCTATTGGCCCCGATTTCCTCCCTCCCCCTTATCCCCCGACATCCTCCTCTCCCCCCTCCGTCGTCCGCGAACCGCTTTCCCCTTCCCCTCTCCCGACCTCAGACATCACCACACCCGCCCTCAAACCTCGCCGCATCTGACTCAAACCCCGCCACCTCCTCCCTCCCGCGCCCTCTCCTCGCCTTCAGGCTCCACGTATCTATCCCCCTGGAGAATAGGGGCAAGGAATCCCGGTTTCTTCAGCAGCGGGAACGGCGCCGTGTCCCCCGCTAACACCGACGGCGCTAGTCGAGCTCTATGGTTTGCTGCAGCGGCAACATCATCATCCTCCGCCTCGCCGTCGGCTCTTTCCCGGTCATGGTCGGAGTTGGACACCAGTGGTGAGAAGGACGCACGGACGCCTTCTCATCTTGAGTTGGATTCGCCGCTTGCTGCGAGGGATTGGACGGGTGGGGATGCTCAGGATGAGGTGGATTAGCCGTGGGATGGAAGAACACAAGTTTTTTTGGGTGGTGTGTTAAGATGAGAATGCTGGGAGAAGGAATTGAGGCTTTACGGGTCATGCAAGGCCCGGATCGGATGAGAATGGGAGTGCAAGTCGTGTTCTTGTGCGGTGGGTTTGGCAGGGAGGAGACAGTGAAGTATGGGAGGATGGCGAGGATGTAATTCCCGGTTTCAGTGGGCGGGTTGGCTGGATGGGTTTGCGGATTTTGGCGGGTGAGAGATGAGGGTGGAAGGAGGGATGGGGCAAGACGATTTCCGATGCGTACTTCCTACGGTTTACTTGGCCAACTTTTATCCAAATGCTTTTAAGAAGGTAGCGTGGGCGCTTGCTTGTTGTTGGGAGCGCGGGGTTTTGTATTTTGTGGCGGCCAGACTGGCTTGCTAATCGATGCGTATTGTATGTATAGATTCATTGTATAGCTGTGCAAGGAAAAAGGGATAGGTTTAATACTCGATTCGCGCATCTCCCGTTCTTTTCCCTTATGCAATGAAAATCTGCACATACAGCGCTTTACATTGATATCCATGCCTGTATGTAGGTAGGTTGAATCATCTCTACATATGATCTAGCTCATGTGTCGATAACCGCGCAAATTCCTTTGTTTTGCTTTTAATTTTATCAACCCTATCTTATGAAGTCAAATTTACAAGGTATATTAAAGCACTACTCTGTCTGAAACATCTGACCTCGCCTCACCTCGCGGACCCACATACTATACACCGCGGCGGGATGCCCACGTCTTTTTACTCCCAAGCACCGGCGATGAAAACGAGGAGATTTCATCATGTCGGACATTAAATTGCTCTGCGATTCGCGTTCAGTCGGATACGGTCGTGAGGATTGTTTTGGGATTTTCCACTACCGCTGTGAAGTAGTCACTCGTTTCCACTACAATAGAACGGATTCAAAGCCGCAGCTTCTTTTACTCAACTTGAGGCGCGCCATGCAAAGCTGACCCATCTTATACACCGACTACTCTGTGTACCTTGACACTGGCAGAGACTGTATGAGTTTTCCCAAGCTGGTGTGGGTTCGCGCCTGAGCCAGCACGACGACTCCTGGCGAGCTTTCGATCATAGAAGAAACCCATCCCTTCTCTCATCCCGACTATCATCTCCCCCCTTCCTCCGGAAACATGGACCCCAACCTCCGCCACCGACATCCTCCCGCCCCCTCCTCCTCCTCACCAACCCCACCCAATCCCACCACCGATCCCGACCCCGACCCTTCCCCTCCACCCCGCCGCGCCCCCCACCATCACCTCCTCCTCGACACCCTCCGCCTCCTCACCGCCCTCCTCCTCCTCAACTCCCTACTCTCCTACTTCATAACCTCCGACCCCATCTTCTGGTCCCAACCGCGACCCTGGTTTCTCCGTCGCGGTCCCCTAACCACCTACCTCTTCCACTCGCCCCTTCACCTCACCGACGCCGAACTAAGTCTCTACAACGGCACCGACCCCCACAAACCTGTCCTCTTAGCGCTGAACGGGACGATCTATGATGTTAGCGCGGGGAAAAGGGTCTATGGTCCGGGGGGTTCGTATCATGTTTTCGCTGGAAAGGATGCAGCGAGGGGGTTTGTGACGGGGTGTTTTGTTGAGGATGGGGTGCCGGATTTGAGGGACGTGGAGTGGACTTATGTCCCCGTGGGGATTCCGAGGTTTGGGGAGGAAGAGTCGGAGGAAGAGGAGAGTGTGGGAGAGGGGCAAGAGGGGGGTGGGAAGGGAGGGGAGGAGGGAAGCAAGGAGGTGGGGAGGAAGGACAAGAAGAAGAAGAGAGTCAGTCCCGAACTCAAGTCCCAGCGCGAACAAGCGCTCCGTCAAGCGCGGAAGCAAGTCCAAGCCACGATCGAAGGGTGGGGGAAGATGTTCCGGGGGGAGACGGGGAAGGGGTATTTCGAGGTGGGGAAAGTGGTGCGGGAGGAAGGATGGCTGGAACGGTTGCCGCGGAGGGAGATTTGCGCGCAGGCGGAGCGGGGGAGGCCGAAGGGGAAGGAAGGGAAGGGGAGGGATGCTGGGGCGGCTTATAGGGGTGGGGCGTAAGGATGTGAAATGTAATGAGGGAGGGAGGGAGGGAGGACACGAAGGGTGAAAGCCTAATACGAGGGGAAAGAGCTAGAAGATAGGAGACAGGGAATTGATTGAAAGGAAGACGCCGAAGAGATCAATCCTTCGCAGCGGCAGGTACCCCTCTGGAGACAGTTTTCTATATAAACATCCGCCAAGAGCCTATATGAAGAATCAAAACCAAAGAGAACGGTTAGGGTATCTAGGTCGATGAATAATAAGAGCAAACACCCCCCCTTTCCCTCTCTGGAAAGGAAGAATAGCGAATCGCAACAACGCCAATCCCCACTCGAAGCTCCCACCAAAAGACTTGTCATCATCGTGCACATCATAATCAAGACCACCAACGCTCCCTCTTCCCACAACCAGACCCTCGTCCAACCCACCCTCACCCACCAAACCACCACCTTCTTCTTCTTCCCGTCCCTATCCTAAAAGAACACAACAACCAGCAAAGCGACCCCCAACAACTGCGCAGGAACAGAAGTCCAACCGGTCAAAAGCCTCGGAGCAGCAGCACTACTCCCATCCTGGCCGTCCGACGAACCCCCATCATCGCCATGCTCAATCGCCGAAGTCCCTTTACTAGCAATAATCGTCGTACTGCGTCCCCCGGGACAGAAAATAATCTGAAACCCCGCTCCCGTGGGCTGGACGAACGTCGAGTCCTGGTCGTCATAGGCGTAGGAATAAGCGTCAGGACAGACGGACTTGGCCGCGTCGGCGTAGTAGTTGGTTGTGCATTTGCCTGGGTCGTCGAAGGAGCCCGTACAGCAGTATTTCTCCTCGTTGTATTTGGCGCAGGCGCTGTAGCAGGGGTCGAAGGCTGGGCGGTCTACGTTCCCGTCGGGATAGGGGTAGGCGCCGTTACCTGGTTTGGAGGGGGCGGTGACTTGGAGGTCCCAGGGACACCATTGGGAGATGGAGGAGGCGGTTTCGTCGTTCTCGAAGGGGAGGGCGTTGCGGGCGGTCGTGCCGAGGAATTGTTGGTTGTTGGTGTAAGGGTTGAAGTTCGGGGCTGCGAGGTTGCCGATAGAAGCCACGCAGGAAGGGTTTGAGGTGGATTGGTCGATGGATTCGAGTGAGGAGTGGCCGTTGGGCATCATGACGATGGCCATGGGGAGGTTGTAGCCGTCGACGAGGGAGAGGTCGTAGAAGGTTTGTTGTTGGCCGCCATTGAGGGTGAATTCGGCGAGGGTGGCGGGTGGTGCGCCAGGACCTTGACAGGCTTCGAGCCCTCCGCAGTCGCCTGTCGTGCATGCGACGCCTCCGCCGTGGCCGCTGAAGGTGCAGTTGGTTCGGCCCCAGACACGGCCTTGCCAGTCCGAGGAGACGTATTCGGTTTGGTTCTCGCCGCTCGCCAGCTCGAAGCCGGTGTTCTCCGGTCCTGTGCCTCCTTGGGAGTCGACGGCGGGCCAGATGGTGTCACTGCACCAGTTAGACATGACGAGAGGCGTACTAGCATTCCCATGTTGTCTCTTGGCGATGCGGAACTTGTTCATATGGTGGTTGACATCTCTCGAGCCTGCCGTCGCGCGTGGTAGGGTCCATGCTGTGGCTAAGAGAGCGAAGAGCACCGACTCGAGCATCTCTCACAGCTTGCGCGACGACCCAACCGACTCTTGCTTCTGCGGTGGTGGTGGAATTTCCTCAACCTCAGGCTCCCACGGCTGCGCTCTTTTCGTAAGCACAGCGGATTGATGCCTTCAAGCAGCTCGTAGCCTCTCCGCTTTTGTCGCCTGAGCCAGGCTCTCCACCGTCTGTCTGTGTAGCTGTATGCCGCTTGAGAGATGGCGCGCCGGAGGCAGAAGCGATCTTGGTCGCCAATGGCAATGCTTGGCAACTGGATGCGGTAGGAGGATGGAGAGAGATAGATCAAAGACGGTTCATGATGCGGACATGCAAACAGGATCGGGTGGTAGTGGTGTTGGAAAGACCAAGGAAATACAGGATAGAATGCGATAGTGATGTGAGGATTGGAGGGATAGTAGTAGAGAGATGTGTCGTCACCACACCACGGTGCAAGGACTTATCTTCCAAGGTGATTGACCACGGTGCAGACATAGTGTCTACTAGTCAGTCACTACTACCTACCGCAGACTGATCTGACGCCGAAGTCGATGCGACCCCGTTCGTCATTGGGCTGATGGTCGGATGGAGGAGAAGGAGCGGGAGCGGGTGCAGGTGCAGAAGCATAGGCGACAGGCTGAGCTGGGTCTAGCAATTGTCGATAGGATCGCATACCTGCCCAGGTGCCTAGGTAATGGTCGGGGTCGTAGTTGCTGCATCCTGCTCCCATGTCTGGCCCGACGCGACTGGCCGGACGAGGCGCCTACCTGCCTCGAAGAGAGTGGGTAAGCTGAAACGCGATGAGGCGGCGTGTGAAAAGCAGCAGGAACAAACAAGAAAAGGTGACGCCAATGATGTCATACCTGCCTTGAGCCGAGCGTCTAGCCTGTCATCCCTGCCAGTTTAGCCTGGAGTTCACGTGGGGTGACAGGGGGGAGCTGGCTTCCAACCGGCGGTCGCTTCCATCTTCGGCTTGGGAGGTATCGGTCAGCAGTGAACCTTACCTATAGGTGTCGGTTTCCAGGTGGATTCATTACCTCCGACGGGAAGCTTCACAGGTTGGGTCGTGTAATAGGCAGGCGACACCAGGTACCTTACTTAGAGGTACAGTTATAGGAAATCGCGATAGAATAGTGAAACCAGGCTACCTACCTTCCTGCCCAATCTACCCGGGTAAGGTACAGTATGGAATCCAACCTGGCTCATCCATCCCACCTCTCCATCCGCCTCCAGGTCGATGGACCCGTCAACAAGTATCCAGCCAAAGCTCACGCACGCCGAGTCGCCCATGCCCTTTCCGAATCTTCTTCCTTTGACCCCTCTGGCGGTCTCATCGTAGTCACCGGCGCCCAGTCGCGACCATGGCCCGACTCCGACATGCCCGCCCCCTTCCGCCAGGCCCGATACTTCTACTACCTCACCGGCTGCAATGAGCCCGGCTGCTGTGTCGTCTATGATATCAAACACGACAAGCTGACCTTGTGGCTTCCTGCCATCGACCAGAGCCGTGTCGTCTGGACAGGGCGAGGCAGTACAGTCGAGGAAGCCCTGGAGAAATACGACATTGACGAGGCCCGATATCTGACCAAATCCTCCTCCCCACTCGCAAGAGGTCTCGACCATAATGAAGTCGTCTATATCCACGATGACCATGGTAGCCTCCCCGTCACTATCCCTCGCTCCCTCAAGCGCCCCGCCCTCCAGAACCGACTCAAACAAGCCATGGACGCCTGCCGAGTCATCAAGGACGCCCACGAAATCGAACTCATCCGACGCGCCAACCAGATCTCCTCCGATGCCCACGTCGCCGTCTTCAAATCCCTCCACGCCTTCACCAACGAAGCTCAGGTCGAAGCCACCTACATGGCCCACTGCATCGCTTCCCACGCCAAAGAGCAAGCCTACGCCCCCATCGCCGGCTCTGGTCCCAACGGTGCCACCCTCCATTACGGCGCCAACACCGCCGATTTCGACGGAGCCGAAACCCTCGTACTCGACGCCGGATGCGAAGTATCCTGTTACGCCTCTGATGTGACCCGGACCGTCCCCATAAATCCTTCCCAGCCCGGCACGTGGCCAAGCCCGGAAGCCAAACAGATTTACGCCCTCGTAGAGGAAGTCCAGGAGGCGTGTATTGCGCAAATGCGTCCGGGTAAGGCATTCATCGAGATCGTCACTCTTTCCCGTCGGATGACGTTAGAAGGTCTCCTCAAGCTCGGGATCTTGAAAGGGGATGTAGACGAGATTGAGAAGTGGGGTACCGTGGCAGGCTTCTTCCCCCATGGCCTAGGCCACCATGTAGGGTTGGACGTCCACGATGTATCGCCTGTCCCGCACCCGCCTGTTATCCCTCGTGCTGCGATATCCCCAGTGGACCATCGGAAGGAAGACGGGTCGGAGGAGCAAGACGGATTGGAGGAAGAAGAAGAAGAAGACGACGACGACGAGTGGGAGCCAACAAAAGAGGAGCGTGAGGCAGAGACGGCAGCTCACCAGCAGCTGGACGAATATCTTAAGCACGCAGTCCAATACCCCATCCCTCCTTCTCTTCTCCCCTCCTGGTCCTTCCACACCAGCCCCCTCTGCTTCCTCCCTAAATACGAATCCAACGCCCGCCGTGCACACGAATCCCTTCTCCGCCCGGGCATGGTCGTCACCATCGAACCGGGCATCTACTTCAACCGCTCCCTCCTGGAACAGGTCTTCCTCTCTGACCCCTATCATAGCCGATTCATCGACCGGAACGTGCTGGACCGGTACTGGAAAGTCGGCGGCGTGCGGATAGAAGACGATATTTTGATTACGAGGGATGGGTATGAGAATTTGACCCCGGCGCCGAAGGGGAGAGAGATGTGCGGCATCATACAGAAGGGTGGGGATGGGGGTTGTCAGGTCTAGCAAAGGGTTAAGGATTGCTTCTTCTCGATGCGAGAAGGAATTCCCTTAATCGATTCTCATCACCATGTCTCTCTTTCTTGACTAACACTTAATGCTTCGCTCGAGAGTGCGCGACATGTAGGACAGTGATATGATTTAATGTGCAATTTGTATTCTCTCGTCGTCCTAAATGAATGGACATCACATCGGCCGCTGAAAGGCAAATGACGTCCTTTCTGGTAGCACGTGAGAGGAGGCAGCATATGGGAGGTACCTCCGTAGGTTGACCACCAAGCCTTTCCCGGCTCGTCCGTCCCGATCCGATACAGCCGGGATTCGCTTAGGTCCCCTCTAGCCCTGGCCCTGCATGCTTCGTCTGTCCGAAACAACTTGGTCCTCCTGCTCCTCCACCCTCCATCACAATCTACGCATTGACCCGTGGACGGCGGTCATTGGCGGCAAATTTTCTTCTACGTAGTAGACTCCCCTTCTTATTCGATCACGAGGGCATAAAAGACAAATATGCTACTTCAGGCCAATTCTATTAAACCTACCGAATGCGGGTTTTATCCGTAAAGCTTGAAGCGGAGAATCCTTGTCCCCTACCTATCCTGTAACCGACCTAGGACCACTACTGGGCGACAATCTGAAGCTAAGAAGGACGTTTCAGTTTACAGGGCAACCCCTTTCGCTTACCCGGTCTTAGACTTCGCCGATGTGAAGACAGAAGGACCGAGGGGGAGGGGAGGGTTTTCCCAGATGACCTGAGGCAATCTATCTCGTACCCAAGTGACTTGCTTTTGCGTAACAGGCGTGGAATGTCGTTGGAGGAAGAACCTAGTGGAGAAACTTCTTTGGTTCTTCTTCACGAGAAGATGAAGGTGATCGACATCGTGCACTGACGTAGGACGTAGGAAATACAAGTAGACCTTCCCACTCGCTGTAGCCAGCCAGTTGGCAGACGGCCGTATTAAACAGGTCATTGAGCAGCAACACTCTCTCCTTTGCATTTCCCATTCACATCTTCTGATCGATTATACGAGTCCGGCACTCGTCCTTTGAACAAGTGCTTCTTGAAAAATACCAAGCGGTTCTACAGAGTCTCCAAGTCTCTTTTCGCGCGAGAAAAGCAAAATGAAATTCACCTCTGCTGTCGCAACTGCCTCTCTGGCCGCCATCGCGGCCGCAGCTCCCTCCAAGACCATCACCAAGCGCGCCGACTCTTGCGGCCAGTGGGCCTCCATCCAAACGGGGAACTATGTCCTGTATAACGACCTTTGGGGCCAAGACAATGCTGAGTCCGGTCAAGGCTGCGTTGGTGTCGACAGCCTCAGCGGCAACAGTATCGCCTGGCATTCGACGTAAGTAGACCTCGCATCTCCGAGCAAACAGCAAAGGACACACACTCTAATCACTGTCTATTACTTCAATAGATGGACCTGGAACGGCGGCAACGCGATCAAATCCTACCCCAACGTCGTCGTCAACTCGGCCGAGGACCTCACCATCGGCGCCATCTCGTCCATGCAGTCGACGTGGGACTGGGACTACAGCGGCACTAACCTCAACCTCGACGTCGCCTACGACATCTTCACCTCTTCCACCGCCGGGGGATCGAACGAGTACGAGGTCATGATCTGGCTTTCGTCAATGGGCGCCGTAGGTACGTAAAATCATCGCATAACTTGAAAACTTCCAGCAATCCAAGCGTGATGCGACGAAAAAACTGACTTACCTCTTTCAATCCCCACAGGTCCCATCAGCGCCAACTACGGCGCCGACGGCTCCGCGACGCCCATCGCCACCGTCGACCTGGCGGGCTACAGCTGGGACGTCTACTCCGGCAGCAACGGCGTCAACGCCGTCTTCTCCTTCCTGCCCGTGTCGGACAACGATATTAACAGCTTTAGCGGCGACGTTTACGAGTTCATCTCGTACTTGATCGAGAACCAGGGTTTGCCCAGCTCGCAGTACTTGATCTCGGCTGGCGCGGGGACGGAGCCGACTACGGGCCAGGATGCTGTGTTTACTGTGACGGATTATAGTATGACCATCGCCTAAGAGGGGAGAAGATTGGTCTTGTGGTCTGCAGGAACAAATGGGGTAAAGTCGGGCAGAAAGTTGTTTGTAAACTTCGAACCTCTTTCCATGTAATTTCACCCTCCGTATCCTGTCTTTCCAAGCCTTCTTCTTCCTGAATCAAGGCTCCTTACAGATCTATGCTTCATCACCGCAAATAAGGATACATCTTAACCCCCTCCACGAAGAACTCGCTCCCATCCGCATCAAGCAACGTCAACACCACCTTGGAACCCTCCCGCAACGTCGCAGGGAACGGCACTTCCTGCGCGAACGTCGTCCCCCGTGTCGTCTCAGGCAAAGCATTCCCCTCCACCGCTTCCCCATCTACCCTCACTCCGATATGCTTGAAAGCGTTCTTGGGTCCGTCATAGACATACTGGATCCCTAGGACCTTCTCCCCCGCGTCTCCGGACCAGGTGAACGTGAAGGTCTGCTCTGCGGTCATGTTCGCGGCCATCCCGCCTGCGCAGGCGTCGTCGCAGGGGATTAGCGAAGAGGCGGGTGTGGTTGAGTCCGCGGCTGTGAGGGGAGTGTAGGGGAGGTCGGTCCAGAGACCTGTCTCGATGTCTAGACTCCAGCCTCCCGTGCGGTGGAGGGTCAGTCCCGAAGCGTTGGAGAGGACGGGGTAGAAGGCGTAGGTGGATGAGCTGAGCTGGTTGCCGCTCCAGTGGTCGCCGTAGTAGAGGTAGGTCGTCTGCTCGGATCCGTCGATGACGATGTCGTAGGCCTGGCAGCAGAGCGGTCAGTCGATGTTTCAGTGTGCGCGCGAACGGTGTTGGACGGAGGGAAACTCACGTTCTGTGTTAGGTAAGAGTATGCGCCTTCCGGCGCGAGAAGAGTTGGTTCTGACCAAGGTCCTGCCATAGAGGAGGCGGTCATGTAATAGTTGTCCGTCGGCGTCCAACCATCTTGTCGAGAATAAAGGAGATAGAACGTCCCATCGATCTTGAACACCCCCGGAGCTTCCCAGTACTTGTCCGGAAACGTATACAACGCCTCAGAGACATTGTAGTAGTCGTCCGTCAGACGGGCAATCTGCAAATCGGCATTCCCGCTCGTGGCGAAGATGAGGTAGGCAGAGCCATCCTCGGGATCCTTCCAGACCGTCATATCCCGACTGTCGTTTCCAAACGGCTTGAAGGATCCTCGCCAGCTGTACTCCCCATCGATGGTTCCACTTGTCGCTACTCCAACCATCGCGGCGCCGTAGCTCGAGTCGTCGCTGTGGAACCACATGACGTATTCCTGGTTCTGGTCGTTGTAGATGACTTTTGGTCGTTCGACGACCGCATCGCTTGAGATATTGGTTCCCTCGATGGGACTTAGAACCGGTCCGACGAATTCCCAGCTTGAGAAGTCGGCGGACTTGTAACAGTTTACTGCTTGGAAGTGTCCGCTTGTCGTCTCGCCCGTCTTGTCTTCACCGAACCAGTACCAGGAGGTGTCGTCGCTGTCTTGACTTTTGATGATGTCGCCTCCGTGCGCTTGGATGAGATTGCCATCTGTGTCGGTCATGTTCATCGTGGGGTAGAAAGTTGCATTGGCTGCGTTGACTACTGTCGAGAACCCGACGGCACTCAACAGGTACCAGGCTGTAGAAAGTGGTAAGTACATGGTTAATTGATCTCTGAAATGTCAATATTCAATGCTCATGGTTCACATCGACATGGGTCGGACAGCATATTGCGCTGTTATATGGCATCTGCACATCGTCAGTCGTGTGGTTCGGTTCGTGTGCCCACATTCCGAGGCCCAAATACGAGAACTCTATGACCGGCTTTATTCGTGCAGCGTGAACCTGCAGTAGGCGTTCCGGATTAAGCTCATGATCTGCATTCATCCGCCAACGGGAGGATTGTTTGGATACGGCGGCTCCGCAATTACTGGAGCTTCCCCCGTATACCCCAGACTTGTTTCTACTGCACAGTCGAAGCGCTCCTCAATGGATAAAACCCCGTCAGCAACGAGCGGAATGAAAGCAGACACGACTGGAGATATGCTTTTTGCTCGGCATGATCAAGTGGAGAGATCGACTGCTTCATAGCATCTTTCCGTTTCGCAAGCCAATCAGTTAGCGGGGCTCGAAGTGAGCCCCTACTCATAGAACTTCTTCTCCCGCATCAATCGATCCACCGTCTCCTTATCATGCCCGAAGATCAGTCTCGCCCTGAAAAGACGCTCCAGCTGCAAAACCATGTGATGGCTCCTAATCCAAGCCGGTTGATCTCGTTGCAACCAGCCCTGGGGATGCGACATGTGATGATTCTCTGCAACGTGATACTGATCCGTAGTCCATATGAAAGTACCATCCTTTTCCAGGTTGACCTGCATAATGCACAATCCTGGGGTATGGCCTGGCGCGTGATGGAGTGTAATGCCCTGGCAGAGATCGAAGCGAGCACCTGTGAAGGTCTTCCACTTCAACTGGGTCAGATTCATATAGTCTCCTAGGTAGACCCCCGAGTCGGCTCCTGTGCCGACAGCCCAACAGGCGTACTTGAACTCTTCTTCGTGAACGTAGATCGGGACATCGGTGCCTGCAGCGGAGTCTTAGCTTGATTCGAGCCCAACGTAAGTGCCTCAAGTTAGTCTATCCTCACCTATGAAGTGCTCAAGCCCACCAGCATGGTCCAGATGTAAGTGACCCATGACAACCGCTTTGACGTCCTTGATATCGTATCCAGCTGCTTTGATCGCGTTGGGGAGCTTCATGTCTTCGGTGTAGACAGTTCGGGGGAAGAGGTCAGTAAACGGAGCACCCCAACTAATATCAACATCCTCAGCACATCCAGTCTCGAACAGTATCAGGCCTAGATCCGGATGATCAATTAAACCCGCTGCTAGTACCAGATCGCGGTGCTGGTTTGGAGGATTGGGGTTACTTTTCGAGCCGGTCCCAGAGCCTTGTATGAGCCTAGATTTCGTCAAGACCTGCCGCCATGAAATGCAGGAAGTATTCATGCTCACCAGCCTTCGTCCACTTGGAGAGTGCCGAGATTTAGAATATGCATTTTAGTCCCGGATGGACATCTAAAAGCCGGTAGTGATACGCCGTTCATGAGTTGACTGGCCATGGTCACACAGTCGGCTTTGAATCAGAGCTAAAAGTTAGGTCAATGTCGATGTAGAAGGGTGGACAAGCACCACAAGACCTTGCAGTCTTGATATACGCCCGTGCGGTGGCACACCACGTTGCTGTCATCCATGTGCATTCACAAGTCCAGCAGCTGGAGCTGAGTCATCGTTGGACATCAAAGGAGACTCGACCTGACTCAGACGGCGACAGAATGATCCGAAGGAAAGGAGACAGCCCCCCGTGAGCTCTGTCGAAATGTCTAGAGATTTGCTTGTACGCTAAGTTGCTAAAATCAGGCAATAGCACTTCGCTCTATCTTGCATATGCTGATGAGTAATCATGATGCATATTCCAAGACCATACACTTTGGATCGTTGTGGACGATCTGGTAGCGATGGCTTTTCCCCGTCAAATTTAGATCGTCGGAATCCGCTTTGCAGCCTTGCAGATTTGACGCTGTTCGTTCTCAGCTCACTGCGTGTACACATCTACGTTGAAGCCAGTTGGGAATTTGTCCACGCCTGCTGCGTCTTGTCGGACGAAAACGCCGACGCTCTTCTCCTTGCATGTGAACAAACCCCAGCCATCGTCCCCAATCTGAACTTCCGCTCTGCTCCCAGGCTCGCCAAGAATATCGACCCAGAGCTCGCCAGGCTGGCCAATCTCCATCCCTTTCTGCGTCCATTGCTCATTCTCCTTGGCATTCTCGTCGACCGGCTCCCCAATTGACATGATGACGGCGCATCCAGAGCCTGCTTTGTCAGGCGAGCCTTGGCGGGTGAATCCGATGCAGGACATAGCGTCCCAGTAGTCTTTCTGCGGGCCGTATGCGAAGAGTCTGCGTGCCAGCATCAGATCTGGGAGCAAACTCCGCATGCCGGTTCCATCGCTTGTGGGGACCATGCAGGCCGGTGGACACGGCGAAGGCCCTGCTCGAATGCCATAAAGATCACCCCAGAAGACGCACGGCACGCCTTCTTGACGCAACAAAGTGAACGCGTAGAAAACTGTCTTGAGCTCCGGCATGATCGGAGTGGCGACCGCCTGGCCTGGCTGCGTGTCGTGGTTCGTGACAATCGTCACAGCACTCTGAGGTCGCGCCTCCACCAGACTATCTCGTGCAATCGTCCGAAGGTCCGCGTTAGGGCTGCCCATACGGACATCCTCTGAGATTCTGCTAAAGTTGTAGAGCAGTGGCGCGTCATAGGCATAAGCGCCTTGACCAAGAGAATCAAGCCACTTCAAAATGCGCCAGACCTCTCCCGTCCAGACTTCACCTATCACCATAGCACCTTTGCCACGGGTTGCCTGGCTCACTTGCTGGATGTGACTGATCCATTCTCTGGAGAAGTTGAAACTGAAGTGCTGGACAGCATCCAGTCGGAAGCCGTCGACGCCAGTGTCATTAAGCATCCACTCGCCCCAGTTCTTCAGCTCCTGCTGGACTTCTGGATGGCGGTGGTCGATGTTGGAGAACATGAGGTAGTCAAAGTTCCCGTGCAGGTCGTCCACGTCTTCGGCCCAGCCCTTGCCGGGCCTAGTCTGTGGCGCGCCTGAGATTTTGCCTGCGAAGCGGGCAAGCCTGTTCATCCCTGAGTTGGCTGGCTGCTGGGATTCCTGACCGGGCTTGGGGAATGAAGCCGGGTCGTCAATGAGCTTGTATATCGCCTTCCTCTCCCTGCTTTGATCCCAATCGGTGCCGTTGAAGTGCTCAGCTCTCCATCTCATTTTACTGTACTTCATCCCGGCGCTCGCTCTGCCCGGGAAATCGTACTTCAGCCAAGCCTCGATCTTCTTCGGACTGCAGGTCTCGACCCGCCTGTCTTCCCCATCGACCTCGACCGCCCACGTTTCCTCTGTCCCATCACCGGCAGTCTTGTGGTTCAGAACCGAGTCCCAAATAATCTCTACGCCTTGCTGCTTGGCCGCTTGCAGCAAGTCATTTAGCTCTTCACGAGAGCCCCATTTTACCGAGCGGGTGAACTTTTGATCGAATTCGCCCAGATCCCAGATGTCGTAGCAGTCATAGCCGTTTCCAGCGCCCGACGGCTCATTGGCCTTGCATCCAGGCGGTAACCAAAAGCCCGTAACACCTAGGCTTGCCAGAGAGGGCACAATGCGGGTAAGACGGGCGTAGTGGGAGTTTGGGGAGTGTGTCTCATTCGGAGCCGGCGGTTGCGACGGAGTATGCCATTCGAATGTTTGTAGGAGTAACTCGTTCTCGCCGTCTTCACGCGGACGCTGCGGAACCGGTGGTGGTGCTGCCGAAGAGTGATACGGCGGCGGGTTCTGCGCAGATGAGCTTTTCGAGCCAAAATGTTTGTCCAGGTGCTTGTCAGCTGTCTTTTGCAGTTTACTGAGCCAGGACATGATGGATTGAAGCGTGCGAAATGGAGACGAATGTTCAGTACCTACGGATGTGGTCTACGTTCTAAACAACACTGTCGATGCGATGGAAGTTAGATCGATGGTGCAACAGATACCCTGTTCACAGCGCAGCAGACGACCCACGGCCAAGGCCTTCGACCGGAGAACCTCCGGCTACGCGTAGGCAGCTTAGGGGAAGTTGGGGTGAAATAGACGAGCTAATGTTGGCACTTCAAAACTGCTGACAGCTATAGATATATTTCAAATGTTTCATGAAGGGCATTTGAGTCACAAGAGGCAGCAAAGGGAGAGAAACCATCGAAGGGTGGATTATTGAAGAATTTGAACGCCGGTACCCCAAGCCTATAGTACATACACAGGTTACACAGCGCGTGCTCTATAATCTAGGCTGCAGACCTTCTCAAAAGCCCACGCCGCGCTCATGATGCTGTACCAGGAGAAAACCACACTATGCATGCTTCGTGTTTGAATGTCATCTCTTCTCCTTGTCGCCAACTCTCACTTTGTCTATTTCAACATCTCTCCTTCCCTCGCATTCCGCTTGGTTGCGAGACGCTTATTTGGCAATCTCGACACCACCGACGGCACCAAGAGCCTTCTTGATGTCACCGTAGATGGCGAACTGGCCGGCAGTCAAAGTACCAACCATGAAAAGACGAGCGCCAATACCAGAGTATGAGCCACGGAAGCCAAGCTCCTTGGCGATCTTGACAAGACGAGTGGTGGTGCCCTCACCTGGCAGGCCCTGGGTCTTGTTGATCTTGGAAAGCATGGTGTCAGCGGGCTGGGAGACGAGCGCAGCGGCGAAACCGGCGATCAGACCGGAGCCAAGGTTGATAACAGTGTTCATGCCGCCAGAGGTCTTCTCCTTGTCGAAGAAGTTGGCGTAGACGTATTCGGCGACCTTCTCGTAAACGACGAACTTGGACATGGTATAAGGGATCCTACAAAAGCGTTAGCATGATCACTAGTGCCGTGATGAGGATGTCAGTAGGACTTACTGCTTGAAGCAGATTGGGCCGAAACCAGAGTAGAAGGCACCGATACCCTCGTTCTTGGCCATCTTTGTGAAACCAGAGACCAGACCGCTAGCGTAGGTGGGCTCAGATACCAGACGGATACGGGTAGCCTCAAGCGGGCACAGGGCGATGTCGGCAAAGAACTCGGCGCAGGCGGAGGAAGCGAGGTAGACGGCAGTGCGGTTCTGGACAGCGTTCTCGTAGCCGAGGAGGGAGATGGACTGCTGCTTGAAGAATTCGTAACCGCCGAACTTGAAGGCACCCTGGAGGAAGTAACCAGCGAAGGTTGGGCCAGCACCAGTGAGGAGCGCGCCAGCGCCCTCCTTCTGGATGACCTGGCGGAAGCCGCCGATCAGGCCACGGTTGTAGGTGACCGGGTCGAGCTGGATACGGGTCTTGACGCTGTGGGAGAGAGGTGTTAGGCATTGCAATGGCTTCGAATGTGGGCCAATGGGTCGCGCCTGCGCAAGACTTACACATCGACGGGGGTCAGACCACCGTGGGTGATGGAACAGCAGACAGCGCCGGCGAAAGCGAAACGCGAGTACAGAGCCGCGCCGCTCAGCTTCTTGGGCTCGACCGCGGCCTCAGTCTTCTGCTTCAGCGCATCGAGGTTGACGCTGCCGGTCGAGGTCGGGGGAGGAGTCGCGGTGCCGCTCATTGTGTCTGATGTGTGTCTGGCTCTTCACTTCACCTAAGAGGAGAGGGGAAATTCGTTTGTCCTGCGGTGGACTGAGTGGAGATGAAAGTTGGTGGTATTGATGGATGGATAGGAAGATTGGGGGTGAAGCTGTTGTCAACTTTTTGAGAGGTTAGCGAAAACTGATCGGAGCGCAAAGCCACGGGCGTTGGGACGAAGCGTTCCCGAGCCAATCGTTTGGCACATGCGCTTCACTTCCGTCACCCGGTTGTCATCCGGCTTGCCGAGCTAGGATTGCTCGACTTCACCTGTCGTTCCTTGCAGACTTCACTTCACATGACCACCTTAATTATGTACCTACAGGTATGAGGTGAACGTCTACTTGGTCGCATCACTACCATCTCATTTCTCTGGATGTCCCATCGGTCTTATCAACAATAGTCTTGCACGCTCATCTACGCCATGAACTGACCTCTGTTCACGTTTACCTCTCTCACATCTCTAGCAAAGGCAAAGATCCAATTCTTGGAAACACCACAACCCTCTTTCTCATCTTGAGTGCTCATCAGCGGTTGCGACGACCCTGAACTCGACCTTCAGCAGCTGTGATCTAGATCCCAGCCTCGCCGTAAGGCGCTCCAGTCGTTGCCTTGAAAAGCTCCGCCCTCCTCATGTCTCTGATTTGGCTTTGAAGTCCGTCCCTCTCCTCCTTTAAATATGACTGCAGAGCTTTCGCTCGCTCCGCTTCTTGCTCTATGCGCTCCCTCTCTCGTTGCAGCTCGAGGTCCTGTGCTTGGATCAATCGCTCTGCCTGGGAAAGCTTGTTACGCAATTCCTCGATCTCAACTTGACCGTCGCTGGCGACCACGCGACCGCTTGCCAAGGCCTCCGTCAGCTTCGCTTTGGCGTCTTCCGTCTCTCGCCTCGCATCTTCGGTCTCTTCCGCCATCCGACGGTTGAGCTCAAATTTGTACTTGGCTCTCCACAGGTCATTTATCTCCGTCTGCGCTTTGACTTCGTCCCTGAATTGGTCATTGCGACGCTGGAAGTCACTGCAGGCATCACGGTGCTTTGCGGCTACATCTCGTCTATCTGCGGGTGTACTCCCTGGAGATGTGCCCTGCCATGCGCTGTACTAATGTCGTAATGCCATCTCCAATCGACCTTGAACTTGTTGTGGGCCCATGGTCCTTCTCGCTGTCTTTGAAGGCTGCTTTGTTGTTGAAACGAAGCATTCCGTGACTCAATCGCAGCTTCCGAGCCGTAAATCGTGGCAATGCTGGACCTTCAAGCAATTTCATAAAGTGACCAGTGTTGTGGTCCCTCATGTCGCAGTAAGCCGTCATAAGCAGGCGCACTGCCACTTCAAAGCTCCAATATGGTTGCTTGGCTACAACACCTTGCAATGGTGTGCCCTTTCTGTCGCTAGCTAAAGCTATGCAACGGGCGACGTACGCTGTCATTTCGAAAGCGTCGCCCGAATCAAACACCGACGCAGGAGAAACATAGATGTACGAGAGTGTCGATGGTGTCCCAAGTATATACGGGACGTCCTTGATAAGAACTGCGCGTGTCGAGCTGAAGATGCGTTTACTTTGAGACAGACAATGTGCAGATGGACTATCTCAAAGGTACCGCTAAAACATTCGACATCTACTCTTGGATTGTATTCGGAAAGTTTAAGAACACATTGAGCTAGCATTCAGGAAATCAGTCAAGCACCTACAATAGATGACATCTGTAAGCAACGGCGTGGTAAGTAATTCATGGTGGACCGCAGCGTGAAACTCATCTTTGTGCAAGCATGCGTACATTTGTCTCCCAATGCTCTTTCCCCTCTCGTTCTTCCTTTCAGGGCAACTCCCAAACAGCACGTATTAGCAGACTTTAACGCCGCAAATTCGCAATCTCTCTCCACCCTGCACTTTCGCCTCGCGACCGAAGTACAGTCTTACAGCCTCTTCTACGAATTCCCGATCGCGCTCGCTCCACACGTCAAGGCCCATTTTCTTGACGTCTTCCGCCGATATGTCAATCACGTCCTCCTCAACCCCTACTTCCGTTTCGTCGTCTGCTTCTGCCACAATGTCGGCCAAGGTGCCAACGATGAGCCCGGCGATACGATGAAAGAATGCGGTAAGGACAGTGGCCACCTCTTGGGAATCGATAAGCTCCTCCTCTGCTTCGTCTTGCTCGTTATCTTGGGCACGGCTTGATGGGTCCTCCATTACTGATTGGACGTCTGGTAAGTCACTGAGTAGTTCTCGATCTGCCTCGCTTTCTTCCATGGCCGAGGCGTCTTCTTCTCCGGCCGAGGCCCACCACATAAAGCCATTGTACGCCAGCGCTGACCATGATACTGGCTCGACAACTTCATCCTCATCGCCACGCAACGCCTGGTATCCCTCAGGGTCATGGAGCAATGTTGCGCTGCGCATGAGAGGCGTTTGATCATCATCGCCGCCTTGCTGCCGGTCCTGCTCAACACTGTCTCTATATCTTGTGCGTGCTTGTCGCATGCGCCCCAGCTCACCCCGCAGTAGACGGTATTTGCGAAGGTCACGTTGAGTTGCTTGAATGACTCGACCGTCTGAGGTACGCAGGCGTGGCCACCGTTCTGCTGAGCCTCGCTCTTTTGGTGTCAGTTCGACCAGAATATCCCAGAGCTGCTGCTTCTCGCCAAGGATATCATCCGTTGTGGTTGCGATCCAGCCTGCTCGACTGCTGGCTTCTGAAAGAAGCGGTATGTCAGATATCCCCACACTGAAGAGCGAGTCAGTCCGAGCCAATGGTTCAGTATCTGCCGGTAGGACCTCGCATGCGGCGCGAGGGAGACTACACAGGATCGAGGTGATGTAGACCATACTACAGTTACGCTGCACCGGAGGCGAGCCTAGCATTAAGATGCGCTTTCGCAGCAGTGATGCACGGCACAATGGGAAAATCAAAGGACCAAAACGATCAAGCAGGGCGGGCATGTACAGTGCCGGGTGATCAGCGACACCTTCCGCGTCCAGCTTGAGGCCATGCTGACTTTCGCTCAAACGCGTGTTTCCGATGCCATCTACTCGCGAACCGTTCCTGTCATGCTCTGCGCCTTGCCCGTTTGTTTGCTGGCATTTCTTCCAATACGATTCGAGCGCTGTTTTATCGTCGCTGTTCCCAACCAGCTGCCTAGCTAGCCTTTTCAATGCTGCTGCGTGGAGCCAGCACCTTCCCAGCTTGCCATGACCAGAGGAGACCAGGGCGCCTATAGCACAGAACCTGGCGTTGCGGTGCTGGCTATCTGCTTCTTCCTGTGCAAAAGCACTGATCCCCACATGATACTGGCCCTGGATGAAGTAGACTAGGTCGGATTCCACGCTATGTAGACCGGAGGGTAAGCATTTATATTCGATGCCGCCGAGATCGGCGTCGGACAGGCTTCGTTTCCAAGCAATCGTATAGCTAAGGTAATGTAAGTGAAAGCTGACAGGATGTTCTGTTTCGTTTCACCGTACCCTACCTTCTGATCGAAGACTACCTGGAAGAGCGCCGCAAGGGGCGGCATATCTCCATGCGCCATTGTCACTAGACTATGCAAGCGCTAACAGGACAACCACCAACAATGGTCCGGGGGAATGTCAGGTACCTTACAGTGTTGACAACAACACCAATACAACCACGTGCCAGCCCGCCCCTTCGGACTTCCGGGGAGCGGGTCAGCCCTACGACCCATTCCGCACTGGTCGCCTTAAGGCACGTCAGCACTAGGCGAGCGGGAAACTTCCTCGCTTCCAACTTCGCGTGCCGATAGCCGTCCTTTTGCCTAAAGCCACAATGCACCATGACCGACTTCATGCATCTCTCCGCACATGGTCGAGCGGGGATACAGCAGCGACGACGTGCTCCGCGAGCTTGATGATCCTATTCAGGAACATGAATGACGCTGACCGCACTTTGCCTGATGTTCAGCCTGTTTGGCCCTGGCAGCACGCTGGAGACGACTCCGCGGCTTGGTGATGCAGTAAACAGCGCAGCTGAGATGTACGACAGATATAAGACACGAGGCTCTGCGCTGCTTCCAAGGTTTGTACCTCTCCTCGTACCTCTTCCTCTCTCCCTTCAGTCGCGGTCTTGTTACGATGCAGGCTGCAACCCTCGCCGCTGGTCTGGGGCTCCTCGCCCCGGCCGTATTGGCTCAAAACAACCAGAGCTACTACGACTACACCACCAATGGCAACCCGCAGCTGGACCAGCGCACTTTGGCAACCATTCCGCTGGGCTTCCCAGACTGCGACAATGGGCCATTGGCCGGGACAACCGTTTGCAACACCTCTGTCCCGGCTTACCAGCGTGCCTCTGCGCTGGTGTCGATGATGACCCTAGAAGAAGTGGTCAACAACACTGTCAACACTGCTCCAGGTGTCCCTCGTCTTGGTGTCCCACCATATGAGGTATGGAATGAGGCCCTTCACGGCTTGACCCACTTTTACCAGCCAGACAATGGCTCGTTCAGCTGGACAACCGCTTTCCCGCAGCCCATTCTGTCGATGGCCTCTATGAACCGCAGCCTGATTCACCAAATCGGTGATATCATTTCCACCCAGGCTCGTGCTGCCAGCAACGCCGGCAGGTACGGCCTGGATGCTTACTCTCCAAACATCAATGGCTTCCGCTCGCCTGTCTGGGGCCGTGGACAGGAAACTCCTGGCGAAGACGCCTTCTTCTTGTCCTCGCTGTACACGTATGAGTACGTGACTTCCATGCAGGGCGGCGTCAACCCAGCTGTGCCCAAGATCGAGACTGTCATCAAGCACTTTGCCGGGTAAGTGGAATATCGCTTGTACGAAGTGTTTACACATCAACTAACAAGCGCTACAGGTACGATTTGGAGACTTGGCACGGTCACAGCCGTCTCGGCAACGATCTGAACATTACTGCTCAAAACTTGGCCGGCTATTTTACCCCCCAATTCAAGACCGGAATCCAGTATGCTAAGGCGAAGGGAATCATGTGCGCGTACAACGCCGTGAATGGAGAGGCTGGATGCTCGGATTCTTTCTTGCTCCAAACCCTCCTCCGTGAGGAGTGGGGCTTCGACAAACAGAATGGCTTCGTCTCCTCGGACTGCGGTGCCGTCTACAGCGTTTTCAACCCCCACATGGATGCACCGAACCGCACTGCTGCCGCGGCCATCGCTATGCGAGCTGGCACTGACATTGACTGCGGCACTGAGTACGCATACTACCTGACACCAGCCCTCAACGAGCAGCTCATTGACCGTGCCACCATTGACCGGGCCTTGACGAGACTGTATGCTGGCCTCTTCGAAGCCGGTTACTTCGACGGGAACTCCAGCATGTACAGGGACCTGACCTGGGACGATGTGGTCCGCACCGATGCGTTGAACATTTCTTACGAGGCTGCCGTCGAGGGCATGACCCTTTTGAAGAACGACGGCAATCTGCCGCTCAAGAAATCCCATGACTGTAAGAGCGTGGCACTTATTGGACCGTACGCCAACGCCACCCAACAGCTGATCGGTGACTACCCTCCCACCCCGAACTACATCATCAGCCCATTGGCTGCATTCGAGGACTCTGACTGGGAGGTCAACTATGCCTTTGGCACTGGCATCCTTTGGAGGAACACCAGCGGATTCGAAGAGGCTCTTGAGGCCGCTCGCAACTCGGACGTCATTGTCTACGCCGGTGGCATTGACTTGACCATCGAAGACGAGGCGCTCGACAGAGAAAACATCACCTGGCCTGGCAACCAGCTCCAGCTCATTAACCAGCTCAGTCAACTCGGTAAGCCCTTGACCGTCCTCCAGTTTGGTGGTGGCCAGGTCGATGGCACTGCCCTCAAGAACAACGACAACGTGAACTCCCTGATGTGGTGTGGCTACCCAGGCCAGTCCGGTGGCCAGGCTGTCGTTGACGTCCTGTCGGGCAAGCGTGCCCCTGCCGGTCGCCTGGTCACGACTCAGTACCCTGCTGAGTACGTCAACCAGTTCGACCAGCGTGACACCGAATTGCAGCCTCACGGCAACTGCCCAGGTCAGACCTACATGTGGTACACTGGCGAGCCAGTCTACGCTTTCGGGCACGGACTTTTCTACACGACTTTCGATGAGGAGGTCGCCGGCAACTCTTCCGGTACTTTTAACATCACTGAGGTCGTCTCCCAGCCATACGATGACTACGAATACGTCGAGCACGTTCCGCTCGTCACCTTCGAGGCCAAGGTCACAAACACCGGAGACATGGACTCCGACTACTCCGCCATGCTCTTCGCCAACACGACGAGCGGCCCGGCTCCTAGGCCGATCAAGTGGCTGGTCGGCATCGACCGTGAGGCCACCATCCCGCCAGGTGGCTCCTGCACCGTCTCCATCGAGGTCCCACTCGGTGTGCTGGCGAGGGCTAACGAGGCTGGCGACCTGATTGTCTACCCGGGCGAGTACGAGCTGGCTCTTAACAACGAGCGTTCGGTCGTCTACTCCCTCACCCTGACAGGTAACGCTGTCCCGATCGCCAAGTGGCCACTCCAGCTTGAGGAGGGTGCCACTGGCAACATGTAAACCAGAGCTCTCCAAGAGCTATGTCATGTAGATGACCTATAAGAAGAACTATATAGTTAATGTAAAGAGACTCTACTGTCCTTACAGTAATATCTTGTTTTCGACTTCCAGGCGATAGTACATACAGCAAACAGTCCGAACTTCGTCAATGTGGTCTGAATAAATAGCTCGTGGATCTTTCAACAACGTAATCGAATTGCTTCTGAGCTAGAAAGCAATGAAGTGGCTGCTCCAGGGAATGTGGTGTAAGGCTCGGTCCCATACCATAATGAAGTGGCCCTCCGCGAACCGCATACTTCTACCCTGTGTCACGACCAATTCCTCAGGAAAAATCTCAATCAGGCATACATGGCATTGGACATTGAGGTGGTAATGAGGAAAAGAGCACTGCTGCTGGACGAATATTTCGGTTCCCTCCTCCTTGGAAGCAGAGGGTCCAAAGCCGTCGCCTTGCGGTGATTTCCCGGAGTTCATGTTCCCTCTTTCATCTCTTAGTACGTCCGGGACTGTCTCCAACGGCAGAAACAGGAGGCTCTTCACGTGAGACCGAAGAACTCTCTTGCAGGTCTGGGCGGCCGAAGAAAAAAAAAATCCAGAGGCAATGAGCAACAAAGGACCAAAAGAAACTCGCCATTGCCACCATACGGATTTGAACCGTAGACCTCGGCATGATCTAGTAGAAGTACTAGTGCCGCGCTCTACCAACTGAGCTATAGCGGCGAAGTTGAAGAAATTGCAAGCTTGGCTCCTTGCACGTGACTACCATCGCCACACAATTTGTATATATCCCTGATTATTTTAGCCCGCGCAGCACCTCCAGACAACGAACACATTCTTACCGCGATGGAATGCCATTCCTGGGTTCTTTCTGCTGTTTATTAGACAGATGGGCCGCATATTGTATCTATTGAGCTCGTGTTGAAATTTCACAACACGTGCTTGGCAAAGCGATAGCACGGACGATTTCTCTACGACGAAACGAAGAAGGGAACAAGTACTTGGACTTGGAAACCGACGACTTGTAAATGCGGTCCTGCACAGATAAAAATTGAGGATTTAGCGATAGTGAGACGTCAAAAGGTGACCGTACTAGCAATCTACTGAGTGCTGAAACCTGGGCATATCATCTAGTTCATAGTACATAGGTCTTTGGCAGCGAGTAAAGAAGTTTCTACAATATCACCGGTTTTTTGTGTTGCGTATCAATATCCTAGTACTCCATATACTGGCTTAGGAGGTACTGGTGTGGTTGAAATTAAGCTGCCTACGTGCCTCGGCTCTCGGTCGGTACAATAGTCACTCCGGTCGGCCTCTCCAGCTCCTGTGCTTGGTCAGATCGGAAGGGAGATATGTACTCCAACCCAGGGCATCTGCTATCTACTACCATTAATATCACTTACATCGGTTCCGGACAGCATCGCTTTCGCATTCGCATCCTTCCGTAGTAACATTCAAGAGCGGTGGGACTGCGTTCTTAGTCGGCTATTTCACCTTTCCTTTAACAATACAGTATTGAGCTGAGTACAGAGGTGATAATGACGTTTAACACTGAGAAAGACATTGGCGACCTCAGCGGCAAAGTGATTCTCATAACTGGAGGCAACGCTGGAATCGGAAAAGCGACGGTCGAAGCGCTCGTGCCTCACAACCCAGCCGCGATCTACATTTGCGCAAGAAACCTGGAAACGGCAAAGGCAGTCGTCGACGATGTACGCGAATCGACGCCTGATGCGAACATTGAAGTTCTGCAGCTTGACCTTTCGTCCTTCGAAAGCGTCAAATCATGCGCGTCCGCTTTCAACTCCAAAGCCGACCGTCTGGACATCTTGTTCTTGAACGCAGGCGTCTCAAGCGTCTCTCCGCGATTGAGCAAAGAGGGCTACGAGATTGAGTTCGCTATCAACCACATGGGCCACGCCTTACTGACCCAACTCCTCCTCCCCAAGATGCTCCAGACTAAGCAAAAGAACCCCACCGCAGACCTGCGTGTTGTGTCGACCTCGTCCATGGCGTTTTCAGCCTCACCAGGTGGCAAGATCGACGTCGCTCAGATGTCTGATCCGCATGCTTTCGGCTGGAGACCACTGGCTCGGTATGGTCACTCGAAACTGGCCAACATTCTCTTCATCCGCAAACTAGCCGAGCGCTATCCAGAGATCAATTGCACGGCCGTGCATCCGGGGGTAGTCAAATCCGAAATCTTCGAGCGCGCAAAGGCAGAAGGCTCTCGCTTGCTGTACTGGCTTACCGCGCCTGTAATCATGCTGACGGGAGTCACGACTGAGGAAGGGGCGAAGACGCAGTTGTGGGCTGCCACCGCCAAGGATGTGGAAAGTGGGAAATTCTACGTGCCTGTCGGCAAGCCTGTAGACAACGCGGTATTTCACGATGCGGAGCAGGTAGATGGGCTGTGGAAGTATACAGAGGAGGAGCTGGCGAAGCATGGTGCTTCTGGCTGGCCGTCCGCGTGAGAGCACTAGAAAGTTGTGTATCTCATCAAGTCAACAGGATCAACCGAGGTCCAGTCATGTTTTGCGGCATGAAATCGGTCTTTGTTTACGCAAGGCAGTGACGTGGTAACATAACCATCAGAAGGCCAACGGTAGGGCAGACTCTTATGTAGTCAAGACGGGCACACTTCCATCTTCCTTCGAGTCCTCGTAATGCCTGTTTTGGCCATACTTCGTCCCTGATATTGGCATGATTTGAGACACGATGCTTGGAGACCTTAAAGTTCAGGTGCATATTGCAGAATCCCGCGCATCGTGCAGAAAATCTCAGGGAGATGCGATGGCACGGCTTATGTGCCTCTCAGAATACACCAGCACAAGGACTGTAGACCGGCTCGAGCGAGTTGATCTTGGCCAATCATGGACTTCCTAAGTCCGAGCTTGCAGTTAATTCCCCGATGCGACAGGGTCGAGTGGAGGAAGAAGGCCAATGTATGTAGTCGCGATTGAAATGCAGCAGAATTTACTATGCACTGGTCTCATTGATAGAGTTGTGCAAGCGACGTACCGTCGTGCTCGCATAGATAAAGGTATCTTGCTGCGAAGAAGGGACTTGACTACGTATCGGCGTTTCAAGGGACAAGGAGATCGGCCGTTGGGGATCCTGGGACGCCGGGTTAGCCTGGGCGGAATCCTGCTTTAGCGATCTCACACCAGCCCAAAGCCGTTGCGATTGCGTTGCGGTGGAAGCGCAGCGGACAACAAACACTGCCCAAAGCCGTCGACAGTCCAGATTTCATCTCTCATACCAGCAGAGAGCAAATCTGGGCCAAATACGGAACGATCTCACTCTCGCGACCAGGACCTCCATTCATTCAAGACATCCTGGAGTCTGCTAGCATCAGCGTGCTGCATTGTACCTTTCCGTAGCTAGCTGCACACCCTGGAATACTGTAATCAACTCCCCCCGGACTGACTTCCCGCGGCCGACGACCAGACTTCAGCATGTCCGGATGAGCTTCTACACCAGCAGCACGACCACGAAAGCGATGTATGACGACCTGCTGAAGCTTGACTGTACAATAGCTCTTTCATCACTCTATCATCATCATCCTGCCCGCGGAAGCCGCCCACACTGCATGCAGCGGCCGCAGCTGCCATCTTCTGAAGGTGCGTCCAGATCAAACTTCATAGTAGCGTATGCGCGATATGGGTCTCCCACTTCATCAGCCGAGCACCAACTTTTGCGAGGCGAGTGCCTGCACACCTCTCAACTGCTTGCATTGTAATCATGTAGGCGTCGGTTGGTGTTGTCGTCGACGGTCATGTTCGACGTGAACAACAGCCATGCAGTCTATTCCATGTCTAACTGGTTCGGCAGCCGTACTGACCTCCTCGACACTGCCGACCTCCACGAAATCGACGGGCCAATGCCCTCGCCGAACGTTGCGAATAAGAAGAAGACGACACCCGAGAAGAAGGGCCAGGAGCTAGGCGAAAGGTTGGCGAGGAAAAGGTCGCAAGATTTTGCGACAAAGATTCAGGGATGGAACAAGGGTGGGGCGGGCTTGAGGCAGCAGCATGATGAGGTCGTAGTGGTCGAAGACGGTGACGATGCGTCGAAGAAGAGCGAGGATCTGGTGGAAGTGATCGTGGAGGGATCGGAGGGCGGCGAAGGAGGAAGAGTCTTGGTGGAAGACGAAGAAGGCAGGGAGGTAAAGGCCGAAGACGGCAGCGAAGACATATTACTGCGACCAAAGACCCCAGGCTCAGGATCAAGAGGTACTTATAAGATGGTGACATCGACTCATACATCACGGGAAGTAGATCTTGAGAGGAAGGCTTGGGTGAGACGGAAGAGCAAACCGCAAGTGGAGGTACCGGACGAAATCAAACAGGCGACCACTCCGAAAAAGCGAGTCGTTAGTGACGGCCACTGGAGAAAGGATCGACCGCCGCCAAAGAGTGAAACGACCACGCCGGAGAGGGAGACTACACCGAAGCCGATCACGGTGAGGCGCAGCGTTGTCAATGTCGGCTTGAAGGTGCCGCCATCGGTGCAGAACTTCATTGAGGAACAACAAGCGCCAGTGCGGGTGAGGCCTCTACGATCGAATCGCGAGCGGTCGCGATCAAGATCGCGTGAAAGGACAGCAGACTATGAGGATAGCGGGGTAAAGGTAT
The DNA here is from genome assembly GCA_022701445.1 of Hortaea sp. C3G1500-4. Taxonomy (NCBI): domain Eukaryota; kingdom Fungi; phylum Ascomycota; class Dothideomycetes; order Mycosphaerellales; family Teratosphaeriaceae; genus Hortaea; species Hortaea sp. C3G1500-4. The sequence goes on along the minus strand of JAJVDI010000007.1, from coordinate 820,165 downwards.
ACATCAAGCGACGCCCACGATCAAAGACAGCCAACGAAGCAGAAACGTCCGGAAGTAGTTTGACAGCAGGCACGACTTCATCGCTCGAGAAGCAAGGCGGCTCTACGACGGACGTTACATCGCCGTCGCAGTCGCCTACTAAAGATCGTGCACCACGATCCGGCGCCGAGCCGCGACAAAAAGTATCCCGGAAGTCGCTGTCTGCGGATGACGAAGAAGCACGTCGGGAGCGTCGCAAAACAAGGACACCGAACAAAGAAGATCGCTCTCCCCGTTCAACGCCCAAGCCGGTTGAAAAGCCGTCAGCGAAGCCTCCCGCGCCTGCTGTGCCGCAAGTCCATGGCAGCCGCATCGACAGATGGCTAGCGGGCACCCAGGATCCATTCACTGAGGACGATAAATCAGAATTGACCCCCGAACCGCTCGACATAAAGTCAAAGAAGTCGAGACGGAAACTAGATGATGAGCATGGAGATGATCATGAGGGTCGTCCGAAGAGCAGCGGTCGAGAAAGACAATCCAAGCCCAATCTAGATATGATCGAGGTGACGTACGAAGACCAAAGCGTCGATGGAAGCTCTCTTTCAAACACGCCCACCTTGAGGCGGCGGGGCGCCAGGCACCAGACGCAATCTCCAGTCAAGGAAAGGATGGAACGCAGCACACCTAGTCCGACGGCCGGGCGAAATCCTCAGCTTTCAACAATTCCTTCAGTTGAGACGTTGCGATCACGCCCTCAGAGACCGGCATCAGAAGCGTCAGATCATCCGACCGTTATTCCGGAAGGAAGTGCAGTTTCACACAACAGCGATGGCGATTACCCCCACTACCATACTTCTTTGAAGCGCAAATTGACCAAGCACTCTGATCTAATCTCTGTGCTATCGATGTCGCAGCAAGATAATCCAGGCTTGAAGTCGGCTCGGAGCATACGCACCCGGCGCGTACATGCCGACAGTGCGACCACAGGCGACTTGATGAACGAAGTGACTACAGACGAGCTCAAATACCAACGAGAATTGCGCACTCTCGTGGATGGAGTCATCCCTGTACTCCTGACCCACGTACTCCAGAAATCCGATGCGACTGGGAACAAAAGATTGTTTAGCGGATCTTCGCCAGCGGGCCAGGCGGTCACAAAGCCTGTCGTGGACATGGGTGTCGCTTTGGAACGATTGAAGGCGCTGCACCGACGAATCCCCATGCACGAATCTGACGATTTACTGAAATGGGCCGACACTGCAACCAAGGCATACACAGACTACCTGAAGGTGTGGAGGATGGGCTTTCACGATATCATTGTCAACCTCGCCCCAGCTGACGAAAGGGAGAGTGTACCAAAACCCAGTATTGAGAGGCCGCCAGCTGGCGATGCGGAGAGAGTCGATGTGGCTTACCTTCTTAAGCGGCCATTAGTACGTCTAAAGCATTTAACGAAGACTTTCAAAAGCATCAACCAAGTCAAGCCCTCTCCGCTTGCCGACAACATGGCGAAAAGATTTCATGAGCTTGTTGAAGAAGCAAGACAACGATCCAACGACGAGCGGGCACGGTTGGAGGATGAAGCTGCCGCCTCTATCGATCCTACGCGAGCTCGAGATCCTCGCAGCCTGGCACCTCTGACTGGGGTTGGTGTTGACGCTACAAGGAGCGTACGGGCCAGAGATTACTTCGACATGGATCTCAACCACTCAAGTGGACAACAGCTGACTTGCAAGATCGAGACGATACTGCGAGACGATGCGCCTGAACGAGGAAACTCCAGCGACATCCTTTTCTGTGAGGTATCCAACCTTGGTCGTTGGCTTCTCTTCCCGCCGATGCCAGCATCATACGTCTCTGCCCGAGAGGGTGATAGAGCCAACGAGATTGTTGTAATGGTGCGAGGCATGCTAGCGGGCGGCAAGGAGTGGAAGGAAATCATGACTCTTAGCTCAGACGACGAGGGCGCGATTGACGAATGGTTGGACATGCTGAGCTCCAGCCCTGTACCGCCAAAATTCACAAGGCAGTCGAGCTTCAAGTCCATGCGGGAGCCATACATGATGAGTGGGGCCCTTGGAGGAGATTCTGCTTCCAGCTACCGCCCGCCATCGCCCAGCGAGGTAGATGTACCAATTGGGGAGCAAGCAACATCTGGCGCGCAACAATGGGACGACGAGACAAATAGCGTGATTGGCGATCTACCTGGCCCAAGTCTTAGGAGGACCCCGGCTAAGAAGTATCGTGAAAGACCACTTTCACCGTCGACACTGTCGCCATCCACACTTACAGCCTCGACCGTTACGGCAACCACCGACCTTACCGCCAACACGCAAGATACTTACGAGCAAGTCCGGGCTCGTGCAAACAAGATCGCGTCACGAGAACGCCACGACGATTCCTCCCAACATCATTCACGGTCAAGGTACCACGACCGACCCAGGCCCAAGTCCAGCTACCATCCTCAGAAGTCGAGCTACAGCACTTCGACGCTGTCTTCTTTCGACACACCGAAGAAAGACTACAGCGTTTGGCTACCCTCTTCTGACCGAGAGCCGTCGGATGATAGTGCTAGCGAAGAAGAGAGTCCTGACCATCATTACGCCCCACGCCCTCGCATGCATAGACGTACATCATCCGTTCCGTCGATGGAGATGCCGACCGTTAACAAGATACGCAAGCCAAGTCCTCAGGAGACCCCGACCCGGCAATCGAACCCTCGGCGGTCTGAACCAAACCTTCCCCCGCAGCACCCAGAGCCCACTTCCGCGCCTGCTAAGCTCCATAAGCGCAGAACGACGCCCCCTAAAGAGGATCCCCAGAAGCGCAATGACAGGGCGCCGCCAACCCCTACACACGGGAGATCCACGACTCTGGGCATGCGAACAAGCTTGCTGCCGTCCTTCACGCCTGAGTTCTTGAAGCGCCATCGACGAACATCATCGCCGCTCAAGCATGAGTATGCCCCATCATCCGACTCCGAGTCCCTGAGCAGCGAAAGTGACTACTCCGGGGCTGAGGAAGCTGAATCTGTTACCTCAGAAGAAGATGCTGCCATATCAACGGTCGGGGAGCTTAAAGACTTCCGCAATCCGCCCGCGTTCAGCAGACCAATGAGCATGCCCCCGCCACCCAAATCGGACTTTTCAACTGGCGGCGACGATAGCTTAGGGCCATCGGATTCGGCGTCACAGTCACCATATCGATCTGTACCTCAACAAGCCAACCAGCCAGCGAAGACGGTCGCCCAGATCTTCGGGTGGTCGGATCGAGGGCTATGGGATAGCATGCACCCCGAAGAATGTACAATCATCGTTTCTCCGGGTTTGATTGAAGCTTTCGACCTCGCCCAAGCTGCGAATGCGCCCATTGATGGTGGTGGACCACAGGCCAGCCCTTCCCAACGAGGTGTCAAGCCCTTGGTCGCGCTAGAGCTGACGCCTTTGGTCCCTCTAAGAAGGGGTACTGCCCTTGACATCTCTATACGGTCCCCGCCGACCACCAACTCGGTGCTTCGAACCAGTGCAAACATTATGTTCCGCTCACGAAGTCCGGAAGAGTGCGAAAAGTTGTACTCTCTGATCAACAGAGCCCGCATCGACAATCCTACGTACATTGCCCTCCAGAATGCCAGAGGGCCTGTGCCGACGAGCAATTGGGCGGAGGTCATGGACAAGAGAAACGCAGAGCGGTCAAATGGAAACGGTGCTCCCTCCTGGCTGAAGTCAATGTCCCGCCGGGGAAGCACCTACCGCTCTAGTAAGAGGTCAAAGACTGCCTCTAGAGCTGCCACGGAGTCATCAGTCGGCACGACAAACTCCGCCGTCTCTGCCCTCCGACGTTTCAACGACAGCGGCAAAGGACTGTTCAACATTGCTAAGAGCACTTTGACATCTCGAGAAGGCACGCGTAGCACGAACAGCGACTCGCTTTCGTCCGGTGCAGCGACCCCAATGGCAATTGACCCCAGCATGGGCACCCCAGCCGGCATTACCAACGCAAAGATCCGCCTGTACATTCGAGAGAGCGCGTCCAAATGGCGCGATATGGGATCTGCTCGCCTCACGGTCATGTTCCCGCCTCGGCCGGATCCCACTTCACCCGCGGATCCCAAAACAATGGGTGCCCAAAAGCGCATCCTCGTCTTCGGCAAGAGCAAAGGCGAGACGCTGGTCGATGCTACGCTGCCGGAGAGTTGCTTTGAGCGTGTAGCCCGTACGGGCATCGCCGTCAGCGTGTGGGAAGACGGCGGAGTCGGGTCGGTAGGAGGCGTCAATAGCGCACGAGCGCGGGTTTACATGCTGCAGATGAAATCTGTAAGTCTTCCCCATTCTCTTCAGCTCGCTCTTCCCAATTTGAAATCAGATGCTAATACGTTTTGCAGGAACGTGATGCTGTGTACACCTTTGGCATGGTTGGCAAATTCCGATACTAATTATAACCCTTCTTTACTCTTACCCCTTCTGTTTTGCGGATAGGCGTTGTTCTCAAGGATGAGATACCGGGACAGATAATTCACATTGGGATTTTTTTATGACGAATTAGCGAGTGGCGCCTGGCATTTGTTGTCATTTCTGTCTAGTCTATAATACTACTCGAGCAAAAGAAACATTCTTTTCCACCTCACCCATCTAGTGATGCCGTGGAGCGATTTTCCGTTTTCACAAGGTTTCTGAGAGACCAAGGATTGAGATGAAGTCGTCTTGTCTTTCTGGTCTATCTATTGGAAATCCAAGTACCTTGCTGTGCTGGGCATGTCAGCGCCCAATCCAGACGTTCTTCTCCCATTGCCTTTTCCGACACTGCTCAATCTTCCAGGTAGTCCTGACGTCTCTTCGTGAGGAATGAAAATATCGTGCCTTCTGGGTGAGCAGAGATTGCTGTTGTGTAAGATCTGGACGTAGGAAAATAGTCGTTACAAGAGCTCACCCGGTACCGCCCCGTGTCGCCAAGGGACATTGGACGTTCTAGGACTCCTTCTGCTTGCGTATTATCGGAGGTGGTGTGCCTGTGGCAATTCGGCGCTGCACGTTGGACCCGCCACAACGCTCCTTGCAATATTTCCGAGCTAGTCTGAGAAATTGCTCAAAGATTTGCCATTTCATACTACTCGAGACGAACCTGATCGAGTCAAATCAAGCTATACACCAATTCGGCCACTTCATCGCTCTGCACACAGTGTCCAGACTATTCCATGAGAACATCCCGAAGATGGCGAAAAGGAGTGAGTTCGCCACTACCGCCACGCCCGCCAGCTTCTCGCCCAGTCAAGCATTCATTGATGTTATCTGCAATCAATCATCCTTTTCCTTCTCATATTCCTTCTTCTATAAAGTAATCAGTCAGTAAATCTTACGCACCGAGCTAAGCCCAGCGTCAAAAGCGTACCTCTTCGTCATACTCTTCCTTCTTCTTGTCGCACTGCTTCTTGTAGTAGTCGTATTCCTTCTTCTTCTGGTCTCGATCTTTCTCGGCCTTCAAACGCAGTCAGTACTCAATAAGCTTCCAGGGTCCTAGACGAGAGAATATCGAACCTTATCCTGTTCTTTCTTCTTGTCGTCCCACTCTTTCTTCTTCTCATCGCATTTCTCCTCCTCTTCATCCATGCATTTCTTGTGCTCGGCTTCCTTCCCCGTGTCGCCCCTCTTCTTCGCGTCTTCCCATCCCTTCTTGCACTCTGCGAAGATGTTAGTGGTAGCTACGTTTTGGATCACAGAGTCACGAAGTGGCGACGTACGATCGTACTTCTCCTTTTCATGGTCGTATTCATCTTTCTTCTTGTCGCATTCTTTCTTCTTGTCCTGGTACCATTTTTCCTACGAGGCCAGCTGTCAGTTTGCACATCAGGAAATCAGTGCCTAGAGTGAGATCTAAACTTACCTTATCATCCCATTCTTTCTTCTTCTTGTCGCATATTTCCTTCAGCTTCTCATACTCGTTCCAGAGCTTGTCCATAGTCTTCTTGATCAGATCAAGGAGCCAGCCGAGGGTACGCTTGTTGTGGAATTTCTCCAAAACGAGGCCGTATTCATGGTTGCTGGAATGAACCAACTCCCAACCACTTTGGCAGTAGAAGAGATCATTTCCTTGTTCCTTATAGTGCTCCAGACGGGAGTCACTGTCACCCTTGTGTTCCCAGGCGGGGGCCGCAAGTGCTCCGATGGTGAAGAGGCTCAGAGCAACAATGTTGATCTTCATTGTGGCTTTGAATTGGGATGGCAATTGTCAAAAGATGTGAGTAGTTGAGGTTGCTTTGTGATGAAGTCCTTGATCGGTGAAATAGGGGATGAGATGGAAGACGAAAGGGCGAATACCTGTGACCTTATATGCCCGTGTCTTTCCTCCTGCTCGTGAAGGACAAGCAGCATCCGCTCGGACTTCTCGAGCTCAGCATGCTCCTTTACTCGGAGCGTCTAGATCATGGCCATGCAGTCGCGTCGCCAATTTCCACAGCTGTGTCGCGGCCCCTCATCTGTACACTTTCATCCATGGCTTGACCCGTCGTCCAGGCCGGTCCTTGGTTGCTGGCGACCACGATATGCAATCAGTGTTCGATATAGTTTTCGCCGACGAGGAAGTCGTGCATGCATGCTGTACGATTCTATTGGAATGGCGAACTCTGCTTCAGCAATGCCATCCGCTTCGTCTTGATACGTTAAGGTTGGTGAGAAGCCTGCAGAATCAGCGTCAGCTACGAAGTAAACTTCGGGTGCTTCACTGTTTACCTTTAGACTCGATACCGATGCCCTAGGCTCTTGCCAACAATGATACTATCAAGCATTGCCAAGTTCGGGGAGGAGGGTTGGCATTAGGTAGATATATTGTCGCTTTCGGAAGTCAGTCTTGAGTTTGGATGCATGCAGTATTGTGTCACATTACCTGCAGATGTCGAAACAGTCTCCGCTTTCTGACGAAGAGGCCATGCTTTAAAGCTGTTGTACAACAGAAATACAGCAGCATCAAGTGCTCCGCATTGAAAACTAGGCGAGGCAAAGTGGAATTGAAGGGGATCTCCCGGACTTGTTCCTGGAGGGTTTGTCACGAGGTTCTCCGGTGGCCTATTCCGAACGTTCAGGCTGAGCAGAAGTTGGTCATCTAGGCCGCCCAAAAGCATGACCAGGTGCAGTGGCCCGTTTCACTTGGCGAAGACGAAGCTCATACAATGAGTCGCCTCACGGCACAAAAGCCTAGAATGAACGAGACTACTGTAAAGCCACCGCCTTAGGGCAGTCTACCCTGATGTAGTGATCGACCTCAGAGGAAGAGAGCCATTGGAATATCTTTTTTGAGAAATCGACACGCGTGGGAGTCTTATAGGCTTGTCGACGACCGGACAATGCCTCTCCGCACGTTTTGAGCGATTGTCCATACGGCAAGTGGTGCCACATTGCTAGTTGGCTTGCTGACAATTTCACCGTGGAAGCAAGTTGGATTGAGACTGCGCATCCGCTTTGTAGATGTCCTTCCCCGGCCCATCGCGGCAGGTCTCATGATCACGGCGGACGCCACATTGGCGACGAATGGATTGTTACAGGTGAAAGCGGCCTGGTTGTGGAAAGTCAATACTCTATACGGCAATTACTAGAGAGGTGCGCCTCAAAAAGAGCCAGAGCACATAAACTTTGGCACCAGCGGCTGTTCCTGCAAGGATGGAATGGCAAGCGGATCTAGCCACTGAGCCACTTCAGCTGCCGGGTTGAGTTCCTGCTTCGCAACCTAATATGATGAATAGACGCCGCATTCAGCTATTGCAACGCAGGCTTTATCACCTAAGCGTGCAGTGGCTTCTTGTCGGTACAGCCACATACTAATGTATGTAGTGGAGCTGTCGGTCCTTTGCAATATCGGCATGCGAGGATACTGCGTCAGCGGCAGCCCCAAAATTCCAAGGAAGCCTCCTGCACTTGTGAACGGAGCTGCTTAAAATGCTGTCAAAAAGGTCGCAATGGTGCACCGTGATACATGCAATGGGGGTGATTTTCAACTAAGAACTGACGCTCATTGCCTGGCTCCTCTTTCAACCAATACTGCAACAGGACCCTACCAACCGATCAACGCCATGCACTGCCCGTCAAAGAGGACGTTGCTCAACTTCGAAATAGAAGAGGTTGTCGCTTTCGCAAATCAGCTTCATAACGCCTCCAAATTGTATCGTAACATGTCGTCATCGTCGTCATCATTCGACGCCTTTCCCAAGAACAAATGTCATGGCGGCAAACCAGCGTCTCTCAGAACCAGTAACTCTCGCCGCTCTGGGAAATGATAAATTCACATCCTAATCCTTGGCCTTGCTGCTGAAGCCGGGCCTCATGGTCCCTCAGGTCTGCCAAAATGTTCGAACTCACATGAGGCCCGTCCTTCAGAGTGTCTTTGATGTGTATGATTACAACCTTGATCCCATGCAATGGGAGATCCCTCCCAACCGCCCCTCCGGCGACAGAAGACGCTGATCCTGCCTCATGCCCCGCAGTCTTTGGTGACATGGGTCCTGTAGGCGTGTCCATTGGATTCCGATCTGCGTCTAGGCCAGGTGATGAGATGCCGACATCACTCATGCTATGATCTGGGAGACTACCTCGGCGAGTGTCTTTGGTCACGGAGCGGCCTGCCGCACTACGGCTGCGCTTGCGATCGCTCTCTCCAACCGCATGTCTGGCTACGGCATCTAAGCCGTTAGGTCCCGAGCGTTTACGCTTTCTAGCACTTTTCTCGAAAGCGCGCGCGGCCTTAGCCTCAACGACCAAAGTGGCAAGAGTCTGCAGCTCAGCGATGAGATGACGTGGATTGAGGTGGCCGAAAAGTATGGCATCTGCCTGGCTGTCATCATAGCTCGATTCGATGAAGATGCCCCCAAGCAAGCCATGTGCAATCTTTCGTGCCGCCTCTTGCCATACCAATCTGTTTCGGGGCGACAACGATATCGAATCGGGCTCGACATCGCCAAAGATTAGTACCTCTCTGCGCGATTCACCATCTCGAATGAAATATGCTGTGCTATCTACCACGCAAGGCTCAGGCGCTGAGGATACGCGCGGCGATGGCTGCTGAGGCGCATAGAAACTCTGCCTTGGAGTCAAGCCGGGCGTGGCAGGCGCAGAGAATTGACTATGCTGTGATTGTGAGAACGACCTTTCCAAGCTCGGAGGGGCAATGCTGCCACCTCCTTGCGAAGTTTGCATATCTGCTAGTCCTGTAACGCTTCCCCGATGGTGATGACTCGGGGGGCTCTTCGTGCAGACTCCATGAGAGACTTTGAAGGCTCGGACACCGAGACCATCCACTACGTCGATGTAGCCCCTTCCCTCGCCCTCACCGACCATCACGTCACCACCTTCTTTGAGACGCTGAAAGGTGACGAAGCCCACGCCGCCATCTTCGTCTGTAAGATTAGGCCAAATGACATCGTTAAATATGTGCTGTTTGACTGCATCAACTGTACTTGGGAGCGCCGCCAAAGTCTTGGGTTTTGAGGTCGCGTGAAATGCGGCAGTATTGATCGCAAACCCGGACAAGTGGTCAAGGTGAGGGTGAGTGATGAGGTAGGTCGAGATGTACGATCGTAAAATGTGCAGTGCGTTCGCTCGCGCCGATTCATGCGGCATTTTCAAGCCTGCAAAAGGTCCATGCTGCAGGAATGTGGGCTCTGGTTTGGGCGGCTCTTCGCCATCGGCGGATGGAGTGGGCGAAAGCGAGGTCCTAGCAAGATCATCGCTCAGGCCTGGCGTCTGTGTGCCATGGCCATTGCCATTGCCCGCCTGGAGCGGAACAGCGTTCTCAATCCTTCTCGGAGGAGGCCTTCGATCACTGATGCTTGGAAAGTCTCGCTCCAAGATTCTAATGATTGGAGCCAAATGCGATCCCGCATCAACCGCGATGGTGCTACCGCGCTGCCACCCATCCTCAACAGACCGTACCAGAAACCCAGTCACGTTCTCTTCGCATGGCCCGCCGGAATTTCCAAGACATATCACCTGCAACGCTGGCTTCTGGCCGTGCAGGCCCGTTCTCACGCTCGCGGTCGATTCATGATTCGAGCTCGTCATGAATGCGCAAGTATCCGTCGGTTCCCGTCGGTTGTCTCAGCCCTACGGTCTGGTCGATCCGTAGTGCTCAGATCATATGGCTTCGACTTGTAGCTTCACGTATGCTTGTTTGTATCGTTGTTTACGCCTGCTCTTGATGTGCTTTACATGCGTCGGGCTTGTCTCTTGGGTCTCGAGGACGCGGCGGCGACTGCCTCCTCGAGCTGAATGCTTGTCCACGTGCTGCTTGTTCCAATTGTACTGCTAGTACTGTGGTCTTCCGCATGCACCAACCCGACTTCACTCCTGCAGTGCTCCCGCAGTCGCCTATACCTGCCGTGTGTACGGTACACTCTCCGCACGCTTCGGGACGTTGTGCTTCAGCTCCGAGCGCGAGGGGATGGGACGATAGGCACAATCCGTACAGATATCGCACCGAGGGTAGTATAAATGGTAAGCAGGGTGGTAGCAAGAAGCCAGATCTCACAGAGCGCTGTCACAACAGGGTGAAGTTCTTGTCGCGCACGTGTTGGAAGTGCACAAGCTACCAGTCCTCAAGGATGCGACCGGTTGCAGGCATCCTGGTCTCCACGCCGCCGTCTCGCCCTACCCGCCGCTCAAGGTTCACGCCAAGCGTAGGATGCCGCATGAGCAGCGCCTCGACCGGGCGGTGTTTTTGTGCTGACGCAACCCGGCGCAGACACTATGAGGTACGCAGATCCCGAGGTTGGAACTCCATACAAACATCTATGAAGTCTCTGGCGCGAGCATGTCTATCGGCATCGTCATTCCCGAACGTCGCATGTTGCCGAATAGCCCGGCTAGTCACCTAGTCATGGAATTTGCATTTGCACGGGGCCAACTGGTACATAGCGGTGCCCATGTAAATCCTGGAGGCAGGGCGGGCAGGTCCACTCCAATCAAACTCCGTACGCATTGGTCCCCAGAGATCGACAGTCGCTAGAAATGTTCTAGAAGCGGAGAGGACCAGATGGACTAGAGTCAGCACTCAGCAACATAGGAGGTACAGCGTGTACATGCTTCTGCGGTCGAGGCCCAGAATCAAGAGTATGCAGCGACGAGCTGGAGCTCGCCTTTTCTTTCCATGTCGATTATGCCCAAAGAATGAAACCAGCAAACTCTGTTAGTCACGTTTGCATTTGCAAGACAGCGCCAAGTAAACGTGATAGAGGAGACGTTATCATGGTCAAGAGGTTCAGCAGCACTATTATCGTCATCATAAATGAACAGGCTCCATCGCGCTGGCCGCACGACACAGCAGGTCACGGCGGCTAGCAGCCAACATGTGTTTTTCGAACAGAGGTGGCCGAAGTTCGCGCTGGCTCTCAGCCTTCATAATTTTCGCGGCACTAGGCCGGGAGGTATTCTATGTGAGAGAGGACGACGTCTAAAGCGCCCTTATGTATGACTCGCACTCTAAGCACCATGCTATTCTCGTGCTGGGTATCCATTATCATCACCAAACGCCATCGTCGTCCCTCATGATGCATTGTGTCATCGTCTACCTAAATACATGATACGCCTTCCTCAACAGCCACTAAGCTAGTAAGACCAGCAAGCAACCAGCTTATGATGCCATTAGCGGCGGGCTGCTGATGGAGAAAGGCCTGCTCTTCCTCCTTCCAGGTTCAACATCGACACGCTTCCACATGCCGACATGATCAATGCCTTCCTCGTCCCACGTTCCCATCGCCTCATCATACTCAAACCCGTACCTCTTCCACACTTTCTGGACGCCAACCTGAGCGTGAACCAGCACTAAGCCTTTCCAGTCCACACCCACTCCGCCATCTGACTCGACTCTCATCGCTTCGATCTTGCTAGGGTCCCTCTGCGGCATCATTTCGTATGGGTTGTCCTTCGCGAACGTGAGGGCAGTCTCAATCAGGAGTTTTGATATGCCAGCCTTTCGAAACTCTGAGATCACAGCCAATCGGCCGAGTTTGATGTAAGCTTCACGCCCGTCGTGGATGGTAGTGCTGTCCTTCCTGCCGTTCCCATCGGCGTCGAGGGCGTCTGCCTGATGGTGGCTGCCCGGAGTGGGATGCGGTGGATGAGGCGGCGGCACAAGGCGAATGGTGCCGACCGGGATCTTGGTACTGTTGCTAACTTTCCTCGAATGGCTGGACTGGCCGTCGCCGTTGGCTTCGTTGTTCTGTGCTTGCATTTCCGGAGAGATGGCTTTGGTGGGGATTGAGGCGTATGCGGTCCAGTGGAAGCTGCGTGCATCATCTTCGTCTAGCTCGTTCTCCAAGGGTATATTTTGCTCCTTCACAAAGACTTCCTCTCTCACAGTCATAGCGTCAATGAAGCCCTGCGGGACGCGTTTGGTAGGGTCTGCAGCATCGTTCTGGGGCTGGTCGTAAGGCGGTCTCGTACGGTCGTATAGGTTGAGGCGCTCGAAGAGAGGCACAACGGCATCTACGAACTCGGATCTCGTGCTCATTGCCATGCTAGGCACGTCTGCCTCGACGTCTCTCAGAGCTGGTATGGCTACACAGTAGGTTAGCTCTGAAGATTATGACAGGCAGGCATGTGCAACGACGCAGCAATATGACGCGGCCGGTAACCGGCGCAAGCAGGTGGTGTCTGGCGATGCAGCTCCTGGGCGAAGGACGTACCTTTGTACTGTTGCGTCCGGCTCGCTCAAGTTTCAGCGATGGCGAAAGCGTTGTACAATAGGTAAGTGGGCTGAAGCTCCACTGAACAGCTCGGGCAATTCGCGAGGCACCAACAGCTCCCTCCACGCCCTTCTCCGCAGCGGCGTGGACTGTCGCCTTGTGCTTCCGGTGCCCTGCTACACAGCCACTGGCGAGCGATGTTGTTCCGAAGGGTTTCGTTACGTGTAGCCGTCTAACCTGGTACGGTGGCGAGATGAAACGTACAGCAGGAGCTGGTGTCGCTGGCTCGCATGTTGGAAACTTGGAAACGATGTTTGCTTGGAATTTGACGGTCGTGCACGAGCCCGCTATCTTTTCGCCTCGCCTAGCGAATCAACCTAAAGAATGGTTGAGGTTGACATGGAGGTTTGTTAATCACAGTGGAGGTCCGGCGTCATATCTCAGGGCTAATACTATCGCATCCGAAACAGCCGAAGCCCAAATGGTAGCCCAATCGGTCCGCCCACCGAACGTGGGATCGTGTGGGATTGAAGGAATGCACCGCGGGGAAATGTCCCGGCTGATCAGGGACCGAGTGCGTTATTATGAGCATGCTGTGTACCTAGGTAGGTTGCATTAATCTAGGATGTAGCCCACGGGATCTTCACCACTCACAGCATATTACAATTCTTTACTACGCCAGTCAACTTGACGGAGAGCGCATTCACTTTTAACATACATAGCTAGTGCAAAGTTCGCTGTAGCGCGCTGACAAGGCAATGTCGACGGATGGCTATTGTATGGTCAATCCTCTACTGGAATTCTACCTCCGCCGCGTCTTATTACTGGCAGGTACCCCTCGACTCTCCCATCTTCATGCTGCTTGAAAGCCTCTTCTTCCCGCCTAGGCTCGGGCCATGGCTTGCAGATATCGATCTTGTCCCGTGGATACAAGAATTCCAACATGACATAGATTAGATAGTCCACGACCACCACAATGACGAAAAGTTTCCCAGCCCAGATTCCACAGCCGTAATATCTCTTGAGCCTGTCGATAAGAGCAGCACCTTGCATCTGACTACTCGCACCTGCTCCGTATCCCGCCCACTCTGGAGAGTCGTAGAATTCTGCGTTATCCTCTGCACTAGGGCTATCCGTGATAAGATCATATACCCTCTCCGTGCGGCGAGCAATATCATGCCAGCTGTACATGTTTCTTACCAAGCCGTGGAACTTGTCTCGTCTAACACCACCTCCACCGCCCTCGCGACGACGGTTGGTTAGCATCCCTATGGCGTCGCCAACGCCTCGAACCACATCTTCCACTTCAGGGAGAACAAAGACAGTCATATTTCCTGGCAAGACTTCTGGAACGCCTCCAACGCGGGTCGCGACTACCATCAGGCCGCAAGACGCCGCTTCCACAAGCACGGTGCCAAAAGCTTCAGTGAGTGATGTAGATAAGAGAAGATGAGCCCGGACCATTATGTTGCGGACCTCCTCATGACGGATAGATCCCAGTAAGACGACCCTGCTCTGGCCAGATGGCGTCAGCACAAGGTTTTGGGGAAGGCTGTCCAAGGTCTGCTCGAGGTCGATGGCCTTAGGCCCTGAGCCAGCGATGATAAAGCGCAGATTTGGGTGCTGGCGCAGGAGGAGCGGGAGAGCAGAGATGAGGAGATCGGTGCCCTTGTTGTAAAACAAGCGAGAGATGACTACTATCGTTATGGGGTCTCCTGGGTTCAAGGGCTGACTCGGGTCCGGTGGTGGCGGCAACAGAGCTGATTTACTGCTGTGCTGCAGCTGAGAAAGCTTCGCCTCGTGCGGTTGTAATGGCTTGAAGTTGCTCGGCACGACAGCATTGGGTATAACACTGACAGCGAGCGGGTTGAGAGAGGCTCGAAGGGTGGTATTTTCTTTGCTGCAGATTTCGAGTTAGGTCAACATGTCATGAATGCACACGGACGAGCTTACCATGTATGCGAGACGCAAATGACATGACCAACATCACTCAGACTAAACTTCAAGAGCTTGTTGGCCATAATGCTCGCAGCATCACTAAACCCAAACAGGCTGTGGTCTGTGAAGACAGTCACCAAGCCCATAGTCCTCGCGTGCAAAAGACCCTCATGGCAGAGATTGCTCAGACTGGCGTGGCCATGCACGATCTCTATCTGCTCACGGATGAAAATCTGCCGCAGTGTTGGGAATGAGCTGAAGACGGTGGGGAAGGTCGTCGAGCGATAGACCACCCAGTGTGGAAGATGGTAGACTTTGAGGCGATTGGTGAGGTATCGGATACCATTCCGGCTGGGGTAGCTGTCGTGCTGAGAGGGACCGTAAGAGTGTGTGATGATGATGACTCTGTGGCCTCGGTCGATAAGTTTCTGAGCGCTGGGTAAGCAACCACCCGTGACAGCAGATTGACGGATTGCGAAGAGACAAAAGTCGGCTAGGAGATCAGAAATAAATGCACATTGATTTTTCCTGCACTGGCAGTAGGTAAATTGTTGAAAGTATTATTTTGAGCATCATGTAGGTGGTCAGGACGATGCGAAAGTAGGAGACAGCGGCGTACGTACAGTTGACAGCTGGTAGATGTGCGACTCAACACCACCGGGCTGGGGATAGAAAAAGTCAGAGATCATCCTAGAGCAATTAGCCTCCGGAATAGACGCTGGATGAAAGCTTTGGCTGCCATTGTGGCCATGGCGCTTCGGGCCACATGATGCTGCAGCCTTTCACGATGGACTTACGCGATGTTGTAAGGCATTGTAGCGACAGTCCTTTCGCGCCACGTGGGCGCTCATACGGCTTTCAGTCGGGCATCATCGAAAATTGCAGCAGTAGAAGTGCCTCGAAGACTTTTTCGCGGCCCAGTGATCGCCTCTGAGTACACTGTCGTATGAACGGTCTCAAACGTTTCCAGAAGCTGTCAAAACCAACAGGTGAGCTTTAAGTCTCAGGAACATCTTCTCCGCTCTTGGCACTTCCGAAGGCGGTGAGCCTGATTGAAACTTTCACATGCAAGCTCACTGGAATTCTGCCAAACAGCTACAACTTTTGATCACAGACACCAGAGCCTAAGGCTCGTCTGACGTTCAGAATAGCGAAGATGGCTGGGCCATTATACAAGCGATACGTCCCACCGTCCAAGAACTCTGCGTCTGCTGTGCTCGCCCAGCCGGTAGCTCAGACAGCAGAGACAGAGGGAGACAATGCTCAGCAGAATGGCTCATCAACAGCAGAGGGCAAGAGGAAGCGGGAGCGTAGTGAAGAGGAAGCGGCGGAGCGAAAAGCGAAGAAGCTTAGAAAAAAAGGTGTGGACCCATCTCAAGCGCAAGAGCAGGGAAGAGACGCTGTGAAGTCAAACGAACAGTCCAAGGAGAGCAAAGAACGCGCTCAAGGTACAGAGGCCGGGTCGAACTTTACCGCGCAGAGCAATGGCGATGACGGAGCCGAGACAGTTGTTGCGCCGCGACCTGTGCAAAAGATGAGCATGAAGAAAAGGCACAAATTAGAGAAGGAGGCTAGGAAGGCCAGGAAAGAAGAGGTCAGGGCTGCGAAGGAACAAGGAGAGTCAGGCTCTATTCGGTATGATGAACAACAGTTGAATACGAAGCAAGACTCACCAAAAGAATCCATGCGCTCCGAGAAGAGAGGTGGGGACGGTGATGCTGTCGTAGGTTCGGATGAGTACGAGGAAAGTCACGCGATGTCAGCACCGCCAGGGATAGATCGACTCTCAACATCTAAAGCAAGCACCAGAACTCATCAGAATCAGGGAGATGACGATGCCAAAACCTCAGGGGAAAGTGAGGAGCTAGCTCCTCCTTTGAGGGAGCAGCCCAGAAAGAGAAGGCACAAGCTCGAGTCTGTGTTACAACAAGAGAGCGTGACGGAAGAAGGCGCAGAGAGTGGCCAAGATCGCGTTCGAAAATATGGCAATGTCCTAAGTAAGTTTCAGAAGTCGACGAAACGCTCCCAAACGCACAAAGCATCCTCAGATTCCTCGGATGAAGACGAGGAGGAAAAGGAGGACAACAAGCCTGTTCTTCATGACCTCGAACCATTGCCACAGCCAGAGAAGGCGACCACCCCTGAATTTCATCCCGATGCTTCTGCGTTGCCTCGATGGTTGGCAAGACCGACGATAGTATCCGACAGAGCAAAATCCGCTTTCTCCGACCTGGATCTCAATGAAGAGTCTGTTAAGCATCTGTCCTCTTTGGGATTCAAAGACGCGCTACCGGTCCAAAAAGCGCTCTTGCCTCTACTTCTCCCGCCTGGTACCAATGGCGCAAGGTATCATCCTGGTACTGAAAGTGTAGTCCCTGACCTTGCAGTGAGTGCGGCTACGGGAAGCGGCAAGACGATTGCGTATCTGCTGCCCATCGTTGAAGCGCTTCGGCGGCAGCGTATACATGGCAAGCTGCGAGCTGTGGTGGTAGTGCCGACACGAGAGCTTGTCGCCCAGGTTGCTTCTGTGGCTGAGAATCTTGCGAAGGGCCGAAGCAATATCAGAATTGGCACAGCGACTGGTGCAGGAAAGCTGAGGGATGAGCAAGAGAAGCTCGTTATTCGCACTTCGCACTACGATCCAAATGGGTATGAGCAACTCATGCACAGAGCCGAGCAGAAGCAAAGAGCCACCGTCCACGATCGCACCATCTTCGAAGATGAGGATTTGTTGCCAGATGGCGATGAAGACGCGAAGGAGTCACAGCGTCTGGATGATGCCATCCGGGGCCCAATAGACCATGTCCCGGTATATGACTCCTCTGTCGATATCCTAGTCTGCACGCCAGGTCGGCTATCAGAGCACTTGAACGCCACGCTCGGTTTCACTTTGAAGCATATCGAGTGGTTAGTGTTGGACGAAGCCGACAAGCTTCTTGATGCGCAATACGATGGTTTCTTAGAGAAGGTCAATGAGGAGCTACCTGTGAATGCTTATCCAGATCGCCTAGTACATTTTGGGCAAGGCCACAGGGTAAGAAAGGTGGTGCTGTCAGCAACGATGACTAGGGACATCTCCAAGCTTACGGGCCTTCGGCTTCACCGCCCGCAGCTAATCGTAGTTAGCGGTAGCGGTGAAGAGCAAGTCACAGGAACTCTTCAGAAGCCGTTGGACCGTGCCAGAGCTGTAGGGGATGGGTACGAGCTACCGCCAACTTTGGTTGAGTATTGTCTTCCGATTGGTGATGGAAGTGAGAAGCCGCTTTACCTGGCTAAGGTACTAGACGAGAAAGTGCTTGAGAGCATCAATCTCGAGCAGTCCGGGAGGCCGACTGAAAAGATGGATGTAGACCATGAAAATGCCCCTGGAAGTGATGATAGCGACAGTGACAGTGACTCATTGTCCAGTTCCTCGATCAGCACCTCCTCATCGGAGGAGTCGTCAGACTCCGAAAGCGAAAGCAGTGTTTCCTCGGCCTCTTCTACGGAATCCGAAACACCAGTAGAGACAACAGGTCTCCATCCATCACGCCTTGCGCTGCTCAGCAAGCAGAGCCAAGTCCAACCCAACGACGTGCCGCCCACTGTCTTAATCTTCACCGCCTCCACAGAATCAGCACATCGCCTGCACTATCTTCTCAGCCATCTCAAGCCATCCTGGTCACCGTTCCTTATGCTGTTGACCAAACCACAGAGACGCACGCCTCGATCGCTTACGGGATCCTCGCGCAAGCCCTTGATAGCCATCTCCACCGATCGCTCTTCTCGTGGACTGGATTCTCTCTCATCGTCCCAGAGGCCGATCACGCACGTGGTGCAATACGATGTTCCGCGCTCCCTGGAATCTTATGTTCACCGGGTGGGTCGCACTGCTCGGGCGGGGCGGCCAGGTGAGGCATGGACTTTGTACAGTCACGCTGAGGCGAGATGGTTCTTGAAGGAAGTTGCGAGGACAGAGAAGGTCAAGAGGAGCGGAGAGGTGGAGAAGGTCAGGATTGCGACGGAAGATGAGAAGGAGAAGGAGAGACTGGCGGAAGTGGTGGATGGTATGAGAGATGCAGTCTTCGGAGGGGGTGGACGCGACGGGTCACAGGGCATGAGAAGCATGCGAGGATGACCACGCTTGGATGTGATTAAATCGGGGCGCCAGTGCTGATTCCAGATATATGCATGCTTTCAATTGGATTGCAGCCATCTCTGCATGTCTAGCAGCATTGCTCTGTTGCTGTTTGGTCTTTTCGGCCGAGCACCCAATTGATGTTGTAACACGCATCAAGCGACTGCAGCAAAGGAGTCGGGAACAGTGTCGTCAAGCATTGAAGGTGCTCTTTCAAGCCTTCTTTGATTGTTTTATTTTGTGAAATTTTTTTCTGTTTTTCTGTTTCCAGATCAGCGTATCTCGATATGGAATTAGGTAAGTTGGGAGACCATGTGGCGATAGGAGTGAACCGACAACCGATTGCTCGATGGAGAAGCCGGGGCCGAGACGTGATGATGGCCCAAGCGCCTGACGTTGGCTGACTGCGCTCGGAGCGTTCGCCGAGCGGGCGACTCATCCCATGAGTGAGCATTGGGAAGTTGTTTGATTCCTGGCGCGTTTCTTCCTCTTTCTTTCTTCCCCGTCGGTGACGAGATGTCCTGCGTTGTTGACTCTACATAATCTTGCTGCCGGCGATGGCGACCACCCTCGCAGTGCGACCCCTTCCGCGAGCAATCCGACGGTCACGATGGCCGATAAAGGCAGGAGCGTCTCGTACGGTCGCTTCTGCCGCTGCAGTCGAACGTGATGAGCGTCACCCGTTTACGCCTCACGAGCTTCCTCCTGTCTCTCCTCCCTCTTCCCGCCGCGAAGCTCTACGGGAAGCGAAGCCCTTTTCCGATTTCCTAACCGACTCCTTCTCCCGCCAACATGACTACCTCCGCATCTCCGTCACCGAGCGCTGCAATCTCAGGTGTCTGTACTGCATGCCTGAAGCTGGTATCGACCTCTCGCCCCCGAAGACGCAGTTGACAAGCCCCGAGATTTTCTATCTAAGTCAGCTTTTTGTCAATCAGGGTGTGAACAAGATCAGATTGACTGGTGGCGAGCCAACAGTTCGGAAGGACATCGTACCGTTGATGCAGCAAATTGGAAGTCTGAGAAGTAACGGGCTGCGGGAGCTAGCCTTGACCACGAATGGTATCTCTCTTCACCGCAAGCTTGACGCCATGGTTGAAGCGGGCTTGACAGGCGTGAACATCAGTCTCGATACCCTGGATCCCTTTCAATTCCAGCTTCTCACGCGGCGACAAGGGTTCGATGCGGTTATGAAGAGCATCAATCGCGTGCAGGACATGAATCGACTCGGCGCAGGCGTCAAATTGAAGGTCAATTGTGTAGTCATGCGTGGGCTCAACGACCATCAGATCATGCCCTTTGTCGACATGACACGAGACCAAGATTTGGAAGTACGCTTCATCGAGTATATGCCTTTCGGCGGCAATAAGTGGGAAGAGCAAAAGATGATGCCATATGCTGAGATGCTGGACGTGATTCGAGAGAGGTACCCAACCTTGACAAGAATGCAGGATGCTAAGAACGACACAAGCAAGTCTTGGCATATTCCGGGCTTTGCTGGGAGGATTGGCTTCATCACGAGCATGACGCATAACTTCTGCGGGACATGCAATCGTCTGCGCATTACTTCCGATGGCAACTTAAAAGTGTGTTTGCATGGCGAAACGGAGGTTTCGCTACGAGACCTTCTAAGAACAGAGCGTAATGGTGAGCCTATGGACGAATCGGCGTTTGACGCTATTAGAGAAATTGAGCTGGCCAGAAGGAAAGACAACCCAACTGCCTTACAAATGGACGGCGAAGAGGGCTGGATGTCGAAAGAGCGGCAGCTTCTCGATGTCATCGGAGCCGCCGTTAAGCGTAAAAAGGCCAAACATGCCGGCATGGGCGAGCTGGAAAACATGAAGAATCGGCCTATGATTTTGATTGGTGGGTAGGTCTCCTTTTGTTCTATCTGGGGTGTTCTCGGAATGGGCGCCGTGCCTGTTCTGATGACACCTTACAGGATCTGTTCCTGCTTGAACACGCGCACCAGAACCCATTGCGCGGCGTTCAATATACATTGCGTACCGAAATAATGACGAGATGTTGCTACGATACCCATGCCAGATGTACCAATGAGATCTTTCTAAGGCGCAATGAGAATTCGAAAATTTCTCCGTTTCTTCGTTCCGCGTGCTGATTGATCGAGGTAGGTGATCGCAAACGCTCTCATGCTTTACCTTTCTCAGGGACGAGGTCGATTCCAGGGCCAAGCTCACGAGCCTGGCAGAACATCCCTACCCATCTGCTAGGAGCAGCCAATGGTTTGTCGCAGATCAGAGCTTATTCCTCATCTTCTACCCACAAATTTCCTGGCGTTGAAGATAGTGGTGAAGATGTTGGGGATAGCTCAAAGCCTGCAGATCAGTCCCAACAGGCTCCCGATTTTGCTCCCTTTGGCTTCCAAAGTCTGAGTGGCTTGTTTGAACAGCCCCCTCGTGGTCGTTATAGTCGCCCGAAAGACCCACAGGATTGGCAAGCTATCTCCGGAGGAGCCGAGAGCGATGAATCGAGCCCGCTGAAGATCTCTGAGGAGACGGAAGATCATTCTCTAGCTTCCACGGTGCCTGCGTCTGCGATGGAGAAGGGTCTTATCGAGCCATCTGGGGCCACTCTGGGTACGAAACTTGGTCCTGACGGACAGGATTCGCAAATCGAAGAAGAGAGGAAATTTTCTGAAGACGTCGCCTTTTCTTCATCCCTATCTGAACACAAAATGCTTGCGTCGCAGGAAAAGCCGCGGTCTTCAAAAAAAGGCCGCAATAGCCCGTCATCAAGAGGAAGGCTCGAGCGGCATATGGATCGTATTTGGGATCGTCGAAGACGAGGTAGAAGTGTGAAAGGCTCTGGACAGCCTTTCATATCCCCAAAGCACCCAGCAAGCTCATCCACAGCTGTCCAGTCATCGAAGCCGAGACAGAGCAACCCTTTCTCTCTGTCGTCGCCACCTCAAGAGCCATCTAATACATCGGTCCGCAGAGTTCAGCTCGGTACTAGTACGCCGAAGCAGACCGCGTGGGGTCTGCCCGTCAACGAATCTGCAACCGAGACAAGGGACTCGAATGAAGTGCCAGAGGCCGCCGGGCCGGCATTGAGAGCCAGAGTCGCCCCGCCTATTTCTGGAGGCGATAAAAGTCTTCCAAATCAAAAATTGAGCCACCTGACTTCTAGCGGTGACGCGCACATGGTGGACGTCGGCGGTAAAGCTGCGACACGGAGAGTTGCCATCGCTTTTGGGTATGTACGTTTCAGCAATCCGGAGCCTTTCCGCCTGGTCTCTGAGAACAGTAATAAGAAAGGCGACGTTCTGGGTGTCGCAAGGATTGCTGGCATCATGGCGGCTAAGCGCACGTCCGATCTCATTCCGCTTTGTCATCCATTGCCCATTACGAAGGTGGAAGTGGATGTTCAAATTCGGGAACCAAGCACATCTTCTACGTTGTGGAAGGACAATGAGCACGGTATCGCAACCATACAGGCTCAAGTTGAATGTTTTGGTCCTACAGGCGTAGAGATGGAAGCATTGACTGCTGTTGCTACGGCATCACTGACAGTGTATGACATGTGCAAGGCTGTCGATCATCTGATGCGGATCGAAACGTCTCGTGTCGTTTACAAAAGTGGCGGTAAGAATGGGGTGGACTTTGTCGGTCAGTGGGCGAGGTTGATGGGCGAGGACTTTTTCAAGCAGAAGGCGTTGGAGCTTCCGGACTCACGTCGCTTTCAAGCTCAAAATCAGACCGGAAGATGACCTGCTATCATGAAAAGAGTCACTGGAACAACGAATGCAATACAGCAGCGGAAATACCATGCCCCACGCCACGCAAGGTTGACATTCGCCTTACCCTTTTACATGCAGCAATGCAGTATTTCTGGCTACGCGACGAATGTGCGGTGGCTTCTTCACAGCTCGGAACCATGCCTCAAGAGAGATCTGAGGGCTTTGGACCGAGTCGTTGCATGCAGGAACACGCAGAATCTTGTACGAACGACGGATGACCCAGCGCCGAGGGGCCAGGGCGATGGATGCAATTTACAAACTCCTACTTGCATCATTTGTCAGTAACTGTAAGCTTCGTCTGTAAAATAGTTGTACGACCATGGCAATGCTGCCTTTTCCCAGTCACTCGCGCTCGCAGGAGCATACGCCGGTCCTCAGCTGATAGTTCAAGTGTCCGATCCGAAAAATTCAAATCCTAACAAACAGCGAAGCCGACAGTATTGCATGCTGTCGGAAGCAACAAACGCATTTCTCGCTGATTGCTTTCTGCAGGAAACAACTCAACTCGGCGGTGGCGAACTTTCGGACGGGCTTTGCGCCAATACCACCGGCCCTGCGATACTTGCCGGCATTGTCTCGGCGCCATGCATTACGATATAGCGGGCTTTGCTACGGCTAGAGACACCTCGACGGCTTTGTCAGGGAAACTCGGCATCGAGTTTCATTCCCCACGGGGCAACTACAACAGAGCGCGAGCCGATGGGGGCAGGTATACATTTCCGCCAAGAGCTGCCAAGCGCCCATCGACGAAGCCTTTTGCGGATACCGCCCCTTTGCATCCACAGACATCTGAGAGTGTATATGAAGTCTGTCTCCGGCACACAGTTTACATCGATTTGTGCCCAACTGAGTCGCTTGTAACGGAGCGAAGCCCCCAATAAGGCAGAAGCAAAACGCGATACTAGCGATGGGACTTGACCAAGAAAAGCCTGCTGCTATGGCAGACGGTTCTACCAACGTCGAACATAGAGAGGCCCCTTCGCTGCCTCAAGCTAAATTCGACACCGGTTCGACTCACCTGGCTGAAGATGCGGTTGCATACGGCCCACCCGGCGTGCGTGGCCTTTTCTCTTCCGGCCCCTTCATTTTGTGTACCGCCTTTCTGGCTTCTATGGGTGGCTTCTCGTTCGGATACGGTAAGGTCAGAATCTTGCTAAGTCACATGTTCGAAGCTAATTGTATCGCAGATCAAGGAGTAATAAGTGTCATCAACACTCTCCCCCAGTTCCATGCTGTGATTCCTCGAGCGGAGACTGCTTTCGGCAAAGGGTTCATGACCGGGATGTTACTTCTGGGAGCCTTCGTAGGCTGTTGGTTCTATCCCTATATCGCGGATCGATGGTCACGAAAGAAGGCGCTGCTTGTCAGCTCTGTCATCTTCGTAATAGGCGGGATCATGATGACTGCGGCTTACGACTACGGGACACTAGTTGCCGGACGGGCGATTGGCGGAGTTGGTACAGGCACACTAGCTCTGGGAGCACCATTGGTATGTACAGCACAGCGCTTGTGAAGTATTCCCGCTAATATAAGCAAAGTACATATCGGAAGTTTCGCCTCCGCATCTCCGTGGCACGCTCCTTGTGCTTGAGTCGGTCTCCCTCGTGGCAGGCGTCATCATCTCTTTTTGGATTTCGTTCGCCTGCAAGGATCTCTCAGGTGACGTCTCATGGCGTCTACCATTTGCTTTGCAGAACGTGTCTGCACTGCTTCTTGGAGTCATGATTCAATTTTTCCCCTACTCACCCCGCTGGCTGGCCATGAAAGATCGACATGAAGATTGCCTAGCTAGCCTCTGCAAGTTGCGAGGTCTTCCAACAGACGATCATCGGGTACAAGCTGAATACAGAGGCATCATCGCGGAGGTTCGGATCCAAAATGTCATGCTGGAACGCAGGCATCCTGGTATCTCCGGAGTGAAATTAGAGGTCGCGCAGTGGCTTCATCTCCTGAGCAAGAAGCGTTGGAGGCGAACCGCAGCTGGTGTTGGTGTCACGTTTTTCCAACAATTTCAAGGGGTAAATGTAAGCAGCATTAACTTCTCATGCCGACTAGCAGACTTGCTGACTTCTCGCTCCAGGCTTTCATCTGTAAGCGACTGAAACGGTCCAGAACTAATGGATTTACGGAAAGACTGACATACTGTCCAGACTATGCTCCTACCCTCTTTGTGAACATCGGCCAGTCTGAAGGCATGGCTCTCATTCTTTCTGGGGTTTTTAATTGCCTCCAGCTAGTCGGAGTGATCCTTGCGTTCCTTCTCATCGATCGTGTTGGGCGCAGGCCTCTGGCCATTTTCGGAAGTATGGGCATGACCACATGCTACGTGATCATCGCAGGTTTAGTTGGTATCTATGCCGGCAACTGGTCGAACAACACGAGTGCAGGCTGGGCTTGCGTAGCCATGGCATTCTTGTTCATCATCATCTACGGAGCCTCCTACTCACCACTTGGCTGGGCCTTGCCCCCAGAGATTTTCCCGATTAGTCTCCGCTCCAAGGGTGTCGCACTCTCGGTATCGGTCAATTGGCTTTCCAACTTTATAGTGTAAGTCATCGTCTCATCTCCAAGCATTGAAGCAACAGGCTGACCTTTTCTAGTGGCATTGCTACCCCACCAATGTTTGAAGACATCGGATTCGGTACATATGTGTTTTTCGCGTGCTTCTGCGCCTTAGCCGCGCTCTGGGCCTTCTTCCTAGTCCCTGAAACTATGAATAAGACGCTGGAGCAAGTCGACGAAGCATTCGGAGACTTTAGTGGGCAAGAGGAGCAGGATGTAATGTGGGAAATTATGGGAGCAGAAACAGTATCGCCTCGGAAGGATGAAGTCGCGTGAGCTTTATATAGGCATGAGGCCATATAAGTCTGAACGCACTTCGCAAATTGACAGTACTATCCACCGCAAATTTGCTTCACCATATCCTTTCTTCCAGTGTGGTATTTGGTTGCTGCCGATAGCCTTCACTGGCATAGATTATCAGATCGTGTTTCGTACATCTTCAAGAGCTTGAAGAAGACCCAGTCTGGAGATTGGGCGTCAGTGGTTTATGGTCGAAGAGATCGGGACCGTAGAAGTAGCTGGCGAAGGTTGTAGATATACTATAAGCTCTGATATCCATGCCTGGATACACGCAATAATAATGACAGGGAGAGGGGAGGCTAATGGTTTCTGCAAACTGCAGACGTCGTCACGCCTTATTCGACGTTTGAATGTCGTGGTTGTCTCAGGCCTCTTAGGTTTTTGACAGTGGCCAGATCATGATATCTGTATCTAGAAAAGATCTTGAGGACCATGAGCACATTGTTGGCGGTAGTAAGACTCATGAACGCCTGAGCCATGTTTGCAGTCTATGCTTTAATCAAATGGTGACCGAAAATGCAAGATATCCTGTATCCCCAAGTAGAGACATTCAATCTGATGCAGCCAAAAGCTGAATCTGTAAGGTGAGATGGAATCGCAATCTCTGTATAGATACCTCATATGTACTTGCTTGCCAAAGTGAGATCGGTGGATGAGGCAAGACAGGAAGCAACCCTAAGGCTTGGCACGTAGCGACTCCGCACAAGACCAAAAAGAAACCTCACCGGAAAACCTCACTTTGGTATCCAAAATCAAAGACGTCGAAGACATTGGGGTGGAAAAAGACAAAAAAGAAAGTCGATCCTAATCGACGCCTGAGGCGCCGAGGGCGAATTGCTCCTGCCTGGACTGAGAATCGAACTCAGATCTTGGGATCACCTGTGTCAGGCGAATGGGGGTATACGAGCTGTGCTCGCTCATATCCTTTGAATATGAGACCCATGTTCTAACCGTTAAACTATCCGGGCTCTTAGGCTGTTGAGCTTCATTTGAATGAAGCGGATAACCGTTGATGGAAGCTGCTGGCGGTCAAAATTGTATATATTCCACAAATTAAACACCGAGAAGTTACCGACGCTCGCGCAAACCGTCAATACTCCAACCAGCAGCAGCCAGCCAGAGCTCCAATGTTGTAGGTACTATATGTATTTATCCAGTCAAGTGGACATGTGACATCGTCATGGCTGGCGCTCTAAATTGTCGAATCTCAAGATGTGAGATCGGTTCATCATCTTTTGAAGCAAGTCATAGCACCATGACGCTGAGGGTCATGCACGCAGAATGGCACTCAACGCACAATACATAGTATCAGCAACGAGCCCTTTGCTGGCGTCATAAGATGTTAAACTACTCGCACCATTTTAAGTACACGGATAGAAAGCACACCACGTCTTGTCTTCTTAGAATGAACATATTGACAACCCGCTTACGGAACCTATGCGAAGTTTCAATGACAAGAGTAGCGCCGTCCTCTTTGTAGAAGAGCCTCAACACTCGCTGCGAACATTGACTGGCCTTCTCTGCTTAGTTTCTTGTGGGTGTTGGAGATGTCAGGTGTGCAATCTAATACCGCTATTGAAATGCATACATCATGTATCGTGGCACGCTAAACGCTAAAGCTCCTCATGCGTCCCTTTTTCACCTCCTTCGCCTCTGGCCTCGCCTGCCATCTCAAGAATCTGTTCTTCGCTTGGCATCTCGTCTCCCGGGTTGACCGTCATCACCTTTGGACCTCCGCTCTTCGCTGTAGCACTCTCCTCCGCAGCGGGAGTCGCTGTCGCACTTTGACTAGCGTCCTCTGTGGTTGTCTTGCTGCTCTTCTTGCCACTCTTTGTCTTTGATGAGCTCTTGGGCTTCTTCGAGCTGGAAGGCTTTGATCGCTGCGCCTTCTTGTACAAGAGATCGCTCATGACATTGCTCAGCTTGCTCGCTTGTGCTTCAAGGTCTCTCGCGCTGAGCACTGGATCCTCGTGAGACTTCAATTTCTTCTGCTCAGTCTCTTTCTCACTGAGCCACTTTGTGACGGTCTCGTATGCTTCTTCGATGCTCTTCAGGTCCGCCTCGGTGTAAGGTGAAACGTCTGTGGCTTTAGGCTTCGCGGTCGTGGTGGTGGAAGCGGTGTCAGGTTCCTCAAGGTCATCAAAATCGCCGCTGCTACTAGCAGTCGTAGTGCCACTCTCCGTTGCACTTTCTGCCGCTTGACTTGCTGCTGCACTGGCCTTGGCAATCTGCTCCTTCACCATGTCGATCATTTTGCTGGTCTGACCAAGAGATTCTCTGAGCTTTTCTACCCTGTCTGGCCGGGCCAATTCTTCCTTTCGTCTTTGCTGGATGGGCTCAACAAGCTTCTTGAGGCCAGTCAGTCTCTCTCTAAACACTTCCTCGCCTGCTTTGGCCATCTGAGTCGGGTCTTCCATGAATCCTCTAGCACTCTCTAGTAGCTTGGTGATTTCGCTGCGGACTGCTTCCGTGGCATATGTGAGGTAGTCCTCGTTGCCGAGGAAGTCTCGAACGAAGTACGTGTATGCTTCGAGCACATTAAGGGCTTCTTCACGGGCAAAGCGCGCACGGTCTGAGCGGTCGAAAGCAGCAAGGCGATCACGCATCCGCTTGACTTCATCAGGTGCTGGCTGAGGGTTGCCCTGCGCAGATGTAGCGAAGGCAATCGGAATGCTTTCTGTTCGCTTCTTCGGTTTCTCTGGGGCCTTCGTCGAGGAGGAGCTGGCGCTATCCGATGACGACGTCGCCGCGTCTCCTTCCACGCTGGGGCTCACGGAAGTTTGCGCCGCATCAACTTCCTCTATGGGACCTTCGTCTTCCCCATCCTTCATCGCTTCTTGGTCCTTCTTCCCTCCAAAGCCAAACCAATCCTTGACAGTGTCGCCGACAGACCCGCCTTTTCCAGTACCTTCAACCTCACAGCTGACGCTTCCCGCCAAGACCTCAGGTAGTCCATCAATGGGGCTAAGCCTGATGGAGAACTTCGTGGCCACATCCTCCTTTTCGCACCCGAAGTCCTTGTTCAGCTTCTCAACCCCCGCAGTCAAGTTCTCTGTCTGGATTCTGGTGATCGGCCGTTCAACGGAGTTGATGACCTGGTATAAGGCGAAAGCGAAGTCTTCTTTGTCCTTGAAACTCACTTGCTTCGTGGCTGCGCCATTGCCCACGGGAGAGGAAGCGGAAAATAGCTGTTGCTTCCGATCTTTCCCACTGTCTGAATACGACATCCCTGCAGCGTAACCTGCCACATCGCTATCACGGATCTCTTTGACCTTGAAGCTCGGAGATAGACCAGCACCCTTGAAGGCAGCGCCGAAGACAGCGGATTCGTCTGCGTTGACGTTGGTCCTTAATTTTTTGGCATCGCCCACGGCGGTCTCCAGGTTTTTCTGAACGAATGGTGTGCGAATCGCGCCGCCATGGAGAATGATGGAGTCAACGTCGGCGAGTGTCATCTTTGCCGCGGCAAGGGCGTCAGTGATGGGTTCCGCAACGCGGTCGGCGAAGGGCTGTGTGAGCGTCTCAAATTCGGCACGAGTGAGCTTCGTCTTGAAGTCGATTTCGGGAATGAGCTCTTCAAAAGAGGAGTGAACATCGCTGTTGGCCGAGAGGACTTGGCGAGCCTTTTCGACCTCCTTCCACAACCTAGACATGAGCCGGGCATTGCCCTTGACGTCTGCAGCACTTGTGCCTCTGCTTTTCAGCGCAGGTTTCGTTAGGAACTTTTGTACATAGTCCTCGAGGATGACTTGGTTGAAGGAGTCTCCCCCTAGCGTCCGATCCCATCCGGTTCCCAACACTGCAACCTCCTGCACTGTCTTGTTGAATCTCCCGACATCCTTCACACTCCTTCCCTGGAATCGCATCAAGGTGGCCGTTGTAGACCCAGCACCCATGTCATAGACCATGTGGTATTCCGGCTTGCCTCCCTCCTTGCTCACATCTGGGAATGTCCTGCTCTTTGCATATTCCAACCCCACTGCCAGGCCATCCGAGATGAGCGAGTTGACTTGCAAGCCCGCCAGCTCCGCTGCACGCTCTATTGCACGTCTCTCGTCAGCGGTGTAGAAGGCTGGAACGGTGATGACTACATCCTCGACGCTCTGGCCCTGTCCGGCCATTGCTTCGGCGTTGTGGCGGATGTTGGCAAGCTCCATAGCCAGTAGCTCCTCCACTGACCAGGGCATCTCGCTCTCGTGGAAGGCTGAGGACTTGAACATGGTCGTTCCCATTTCCCGTACTTGGACTGCTTGAACGGCCGGGTACCGCGCTTTGTACGCTTCCACCACTCCGCTCCCGCCTTCCGTCCATGGCAGACCTAGAAGAGGCTTCAGATTGGGGTACACTTCACCCGGCATACGACCCTGCAGCGAGAGCGCGTCTCCGCCATATAATCTCTCTGGGAAGGTCCCAACTTCGGCGATGATCTCATTGTTGCTTCCTCGACTGGGCTTGAATGCGACTGCGGCAGACTCCTTTCGTTTCGAATCCTTGGTCAAGACAATCTCGAGGGGAATACCCGGCTTCACCAGCGCAGCCTTGAGGTTTAGTGTGCCAAAATCGAGTCCTAAAACAGATGATGCAGCGCTAGCCGTGGCAGCGAGGAGGAACACGGCCGCGAGGAGGAGGCTACGTAGTGAGAGCATGTTGCTGTGGTTGTTGCGCCGGCGCCCAACCGAAGGTGACAAGATAAATGGTTAGGCTTCGGCCTATACCTTTCGAGGTTCTTGTCGGCGGACTGTATCGTTCGTGGAGAAACTCGAAATTGTTTTATCGAGACATCGGATGTGGTTTATGATTTCTGTCGCTTCAGGAGGGGACGACAGAGTTGGGGGGTTGTTGCAAGGTGGCTTAAATAGGCGGCAATCTGTCCTGATACATCTACAGCAGTTGTGCCGTCACTCTTTCATCGGTACAGCTGGCACTTTACCGCCAAGACATCTGAGACCCCCGAAGATCTCCGCAGACTTCCGAATCCGGTTGATCTGGACGTCGCTGCTAACATGTGCTTTACAACCCTGGTCAACCCTAATGTTACCAATTCAAGGGTTGAGTAGGGTTGTACGGCGCTCATGTTTGTACCGCGACTGAACGAAAAGCCTCTTGAGACAATGCTTGGAAAGTGTTGCAACCATGCACTTGCAGTCTATTGCTTTCTCTGAAGCTTTAGTATTTCTGTATCGAAAGCGTGAGTCATGGGTTGGAGTATCGCCCGGGTTTACTTTGCTGTAGAATGCGTTGCAATGTAAATCCAATCCAACATTGCTCATGTCTAAATTGTCACTGAGATGACTGGAGATAGGCTCGAACGCAGCATCGCTTGCACTTTTTAAAGGACATGTGATACAACCGCAGCATCAGGCGATAGGTGGAGGGACAGGAGAAAGGGAGAGAGGAGAAGAAAAAAAAAAAAGAAAAAAAAAGGAGAGGGAGAAAACAGGGTACACAAATTCGAAATACAGATAGCATTCTCGAGATATAAAGCCTATCATTCCCATTGCATTGATGAATCGTATTACCGGTGCTAGTCTACAAAGACTCGGCCCGAACAATATTAGTATTTACAAGTAAAGCGTGCCCAAGTCGTAACTTGGGTCCATAGACAAAATTCACCCATACCATATTATCCCCCCCCGACATTAAATACCTGTAGTTAACGTGCAACTGTCATCTGCGATTACATCATGAGTGCAAGGCCTACGACAGCAGCCAGCACAGTCATCACAGGCTTGATCGCCGCGCCGCTGTTCGCTTGCTGAGCCGGGAACGAGGGGCTTGGGCTACCTGAGGAAGCCGCGGCACCAGTGCCCGAAGCAGAAGCGTATGTAACAGTACCATTGCTCTCACTAGTCGGGTATGGCGCAGGAGCGACGCTGGTTGAAGCTTCGCCGGTTGGGAGCGCCATCGAGGAGTAGGTGCACAGGTCGCAATCCAGGGTGGCCCACATAGTCATCGTCACAGTCGATGGGACGCACTCAGAAGCGCTGCCGACCGGAGCCACCGGGGTGTTCGCCGGGCTGGTGCCTACAGGAGCAGCCGGGCTGGAAGGCTGGCTGTAGGCTGTTGTGCCTGGCGCAGAGACCGGGGAAGTGTGTTCCGGAGCTACAGGCGAGCTAGCAGCTTGGGTAGGCATGGAGTAAGCAGGGGCAGAGACCGGGGAAGTGTGTTCCGGAGCTACAGGCGAGCTAGCAGCTTGGGTAGGCATGGAGTAAGCAGGGGCAGAGCCCGGAGCAGTCGTCTCGGGGACGTATGGCTTGCTCCAAACCTCGGAGTGCTCCGGAACAAAGGGGACAGGAGAAGACTCCTTCGCAGAGGTGTAGGGAACCGAAGATGCCGGGCTAGTCTCCACCGGAGAGGTCTCGGGGATCGCAGGAGCGGAGGAAGTCTCCATCGACGACTCGCTGGAAGCAATAGCAGGGGAAGAGTATGTCGCACTTGGCTTCAGAACTGCAGAGGTAGAGTATGTCGAAGTAAGAGTCGACCAAGTCATGTCTATGCGAGGGTTAGTACGACGCTCTTCATGCCCGACAGTCAGAATGGATTATACTTACAGGTACTGTGGTAGGTAGAGGTGCCCTTGGTCTGGGTTTCCGTGACTGGGCAGTAAGTCGAGTAGATCTTAGTAGCCTCCGTGACGGTTGTCTGCTGCGGAGCGCTAGGCGTCGGAACAGGGGCACTGGCGACTGGCTTGCTCTCATAAGAGGACGAAGACTCAACGGCAGACGGAGTGGAGCTTGGCTTGTAAGATGAGGTCAGGGTGGACCAGGTCATGTAAGTAGTCTCGTACGTGCTGCTGCCGCTCGTGTGGACACTAGTCACTGGGCAGTAGGTGGAGTAAATCGTAGTTCCTTCCGTAACGGTCGACTGCAGTGGAGCGCTGGTTGTCTCGGGGGCAGAGGGAGTCGAGCTTGGCTTGTAAGACGAAGTCAGGGTGGACCAGGTCATGTAGGTAGTCTCGTACGTGCTGCTGCCGCTCGTGTGAACGCTAGTCACTGGGCAGTAGGTCGAGTAAACTGTGGTTCCTTCCGTAACGGTGGATTGCAGTGGAGCGCGAGTGGTCTCCGGGGCAGAGGGAGTCGAGCTTGGCTTGTAGGACGAAGTCAGCGTAGACCAGGTCATGTAGGTAGTCTCGTATGTGCTGCTGCCGCTCGTATGGACGCTAGTTACTGGGCAGTAGGTCGAGTAAACTGTGGTTCCTTCCGTGACAGTAGCATTGCCAGGCATGGAAGAGCTGGCGCTTTGAGTGTGAACCCCTGGAGCTGGCGTCGTTGCAGACTTGGTGACTGGACAGATGGTGGTACTAACAGCGACCTGCGAATCATGTTAGCTGCAGTTCTATCAAATGCTTCCTGAACCACATACCGTGCTAGTAATAACGGCGGTCGGGGTACCAGGTCGGAGCGGGCAGTTCGTAACGGTCGGGGCGCAGGAGGTGATTGTAACCTCTTTGGTGCTGTAAACGGTTGACGTCGTGTACGACAGGGCCGTGCTGTTCCTAGATTCAGGCTTGACGGGAGCGCTAGACGTGGCATAGCCGGCAGGCGAGGTAGAGGTGACTGGACAGACGGTAGTACTGATAGGGATCTGCAAATCATGTGAGCTTCAAATCCATTAGATGCTTGAGTTTAAATGCTTACCGTGCTCGTAACAACAGCAGTCGGGGTACCAGGTCGGAGCGGGCAGTTCGTGACGGTTGGGGCGCACGAGGTGATTGTGACCTCTTTGGTGCTGTATATCGTTGATGTTGTGTACGCCAGAGCCGTACTGTTGTTGTTAGCTTCAGGCTTGGCTGAAACGCTAGGCGTAGCGGGGCCTGCAGGCGCCGTAGATGTCAGAGTCGACCATGTCATGTACGTCGTCTCGTAAGTGGAGCCTCCGCTGGTTTTCGTCGTCGTAACCGGGCAATAAGTCGAATAAACAGTGGTCATATCAGTGACATAGGCCTCGGAAGTAGTGCGCTGTGTTGGAGATGCAGATGCCATGGTATCGTTGCTACCATACGGCATTGACGAAGACCGGGATGGCATGTTGGCATCAGCGGTTGGTGCTGCCATGCTGGTCGTGGTTCCAGATGCCATAGTATCGTTGCCACCATACGGCATTGACGAAGACAGGGACGGCATGTTGGCATCAGCGGTAGATGCTGCCATGCTAGTCGTGGTTCCAGATGCCATGGTCCCGTTGCCACCATATGGCATTGATGATGAAGAGACAGACGGAACATTGGCATCGGCGGTTGGTGCAGTCGTGCTTGTCGTGGTTATGTCGTAGAGAGTCTCGCTCTTGGAGCCCGTTGCGGAAGTGCCCCGTGAGCTGGTGCCATTGCTATACCCGTGGCTCCCTTGCAGATTGCCTGTGGCTGCCGCGGAGACAGTGCCAACGAGGCCGAGTAATGTAAGACTGCGAACCATTTTGCCGTGTCGAATGCTGTGGTGTTTGGATGGAGTGCAACGAAAAGCAAGATGCTGCAGAGGGGCAAACGAGAGACTTGAAGTACAGCGAACGAAAGCACTGACTCCGGTTGTGGCAGAGGTTGGTTAACCAAGTGACTGGCTACTGACCAGCATGGGGCGGGGACCGTTGTATATTATTATATACTATTCTGTCCACCTGGGAAGCCGTTGCATGCGCGTCGTTCCTCCGAGTGACGTACTGAAGCCGCCGATGGGACCTGCAGAGGAACTCTCCAGGCCAGGCGTGCAGCGTGTAGTCACAGAAAGCATAAGAGAAAGCTTGCGTACGTCGATCGGACTGGTCGGCTCGTCTAATAATGATCCCCATGCCAAAAGAGGAAGTTTCGTGGAGCCTCTCAACCCTACAGTGGGCCAGTGTGCCCATTCGAGAGATTCCGCCAGGGAGCCATCGAGGCTATTCGTGGCGGTTGGGGGGTTGTAGTTCGTATTCGCCAAGGGTGGATTGCCAGGTACAGAGTCTCGACAGGAAGGAATAGACTCTCACTACACACGGGTCCACACGTGAGCTTATGCAGGAACCCAGGACCTTAATGGCGAGATGCTGCCGTCACCCGTTGGAGGTCGCCAGGACAACTTATTGTTATTGTTGTGGTGGGCGTCAACCAGCCGCTTGGAAGATGCGCTCATACTAATGGGGCTCGACGCTGGAATATGTGAGTATGCCACTGCTACGGTATGGCTGGTATGTCAGTGGTCCAACATCCCCAGGTCGTGCACGCAGCCAGCTTGCCCTTCCGTTAGCTCGTTAAGCTCGTTGGAGGCGAGGATTATGCTTCTGGCTGCTTCTGCTGGGCGTGACTGGAGAAAGTCAAAGCTATACCATATTCGACTTGGTGCGACGAGAATAGAAACTTTGGACGACCTTTCTCCACAACATTCGCAAGACTCGAAGCGCCCCAGCCGAACAGCAATAATAATAGTGGACGAGCACAGTGGGAGAGGCAATAATAATAACGCACGACAGCCTGCGACTTCATCTCGAGGGCATGAATGTTCGTCGTCCCGCGCCATTCCCGAGGTATGCGCAAACTGCGCCGTCACGCAGAGCCTCCTGTCGTCTTCGGCCTTGGGGTGTGGACACTCTTCGTCGCTGGCACCGCAGACTTCGCCCAGAGTCTTGAGAGCGGAAAGCAACGACCCTCACACGCGCGTCCTATAAGCCAGTCGTCAAGCTGAGTTCAATGGCGCTGGAGAAATGTCCCGAACGTATGCAGGTACCAGGCTCAAGAAAAACCTTGAAATACATAGGGTAGGATTCTCAGTCTGGACTAGGTGGGGAAGTAAGAGGATTCACGCCGTATCAATGTTCGCCTCAACAAGCCTCACTCGTCATTATCGATGATGAGGCACGGCCGTTGTCGGCGCACATGCTTGATCGTGCGGAAACGGCACATTCACGGCAGTCCGGCACAACATTGAGAGATTTTGCTTGATGAACATGCTCAGGAACGAGAACGTTTTTCGGCCGTGTGCGCAGCATTGGATCACATGCAAAAAGCTTGCTCTGCCATGGACTCCGTCTCACGCTCGGCGCCGACGGCACATTCTTATCAACAGATTTCCATTGGGACCACTGAACTATTGTGTCTTACGTGACCATCTAATTACAAGCAGAGAGCGGCTTCCGGGTTCCTGGGAGCGATTATCCACAATGCTCAGACAACAGGGCTGGATGCACCTGACTCGCTTCCCCATCCATACTGGAACATCCCTCACACCGTTTAGTAGTGGGAGGGAGTATTGGGAAGCACTTCCTCGCCGTTCCTGCCACTTGTGAGTGTCACGTTGCTGCCTCAATCCGCACCTGCCAGCCCCAATATTATTGTACTGTCTTATGCGCTTAAAACTTGGAAGCACTTCATGGCCATCGATTGAATAAATCACTGGCTTGCTTGCCAACCTCGTTCATTGCAGAAGAAAAACGGTTTTAACGATTAACGACAAAGCTGCCAACCTCCCTCAATTACCGTTGCAAAACGATCTTCGTGAGCTTACGTTCCAACCTTCCGCTTCAGCTGAAAAATGGACGTAGGCGAAGTTTTGGGCTCAAATCATAGTAATCTCTGGCCTTTGAGAAGTTGTAACTGCCATTGAGGAAAGTGATCTGGGTTCAATTGAGATACAGTGTGATCCCTTCCTGGGGTACATAGTACATTTGTTACAACACCCGGGCTCTTCAAAAGTGTCCTTTTTGTTTATTTGACAATTTGAATCCCGCTTCGCTCGATTGAACCGTAAGCCAATGCCTCATTGATATCCCGAGTCTGTTGCAGGCGTTTATTTTTTCATCACACGGGCATTGATGCACATCTACCGACGATCAATGTCATGCCTGGGGGCTTTTCTAGGTCTCATTGGTCACGCAAGCAAAAGGAGGGACACATAGCAGGTAGTGGGAGCCAGCTCTACCGTCACCAGAACCTCGAGTAAAGTGGCATTGTCCGTGTCTTGCGTGTAGGGGACTCGTTCCAATCTGGTGATCGCGCGTGGGTTCGGTGTGCTCACATAGGGCAGGAGCCAGGCATGGTCGCTCCTTCCTCCTGTGTTTGGCTTGCTGTACCCCGTGAGCCCGCGCCATGACAGCGCCATGACAGCGCCTCAACTCTTCGCCTTTGCACTTCCGACCTTTACGTGCGCAGTGATCACTCGCCCGCTTCACGTGAAGTACAACGCATCATCGTCATCGACCGTCCAATACCTCTGTGACATGGCTGGTAAGTAAACTCTCGTAGTATCGCTAGCAACGTTCGAGCAAACAAGGTGGGAAGCAGCTTCTGACCAACACGCAGCAGGGCTCGCTTACAGTGGCGATGAGCTTCGTCGTATCGGTGCAAGATGTGCAAATAGCTTGCCCCCGGCCAGTGCCTTGCAGCAGATGTTCGAGTACGAGCTGAAGAGAGGCGCCGAAACTGAGAAGCTCTTCCACCACACGCTTCTCAATCTTCATGAGCATGATCATTCCACAAGGATCCATGAAGAGCGGCTGCAGAAGCTTGAGTTCCAGCTCGACGCAATGGGTAAGCAGTTGCAAGCCCACGAGATCGACGAGCGTCTCAGCAGAAACAAGATCCGCATTAGCGTGCAACAAACTAAGATGGATGAGATGGAGACCAAACTGCAAAAGCACGATCAAACCTTGAAGCAGCTTGCAGATGATGTGGCACAAAAGCACAATGCCTCCGAACCCACCGCCAAGCATGCCGCCTTCTCCGAACAGCTCGCTGGTGTCAAGGGCGATCTGGACAGTATCAACTCAGACGTCAACACCCTGTTCGGCGAACGCGATGCCCTGATCAACATGATCGAAGACAACAACAATTACATCAAGCGTCTCGAGGATCTTGTTCGCAGTCTGACGCTCCAACTTTCGACGTCAGGGGGGCCCTCCAACGGCTCGAAACCGGCCACGACGCACAAAGTGCCCATCAAGAATACAGCCGGAGTCAATCTGGAAGTCCCAAAGGGCAGCGGGTTCGCGATCGGCAGAGAAAACAGGGCCCCGCCAAAGACGTTCACGCCAGGAGAGCCATGGATGTAAAGGGCAAGTATCGATCGGATTGATTGTAACTGATCACCGACTATGCATGGGGGATCGTGTGCGTTGGGTGATCTCCGAATGGCAAAGGCCTTGAGAGTTTCTTGTTGTCAGCACTGAATGATGGGAATGCAATGGGACTGTAATACACTCAGCCTGCCTGCTTATATAGCCATCACAAGAGGTTTTCCGTGTAGCTACCAAGTACAAAAAGAATCAAAACACGCATTATGTTCTTCTATGTGTGAGAAAGGGGGTATAGGCATGCTCATATCGTCGTCCGTGCTTCCCTCCCTGCCATTTTCCATTTTCATCAAAAACGCCTTGACCTTGGCATGCACGCATTCTTTCACGTTAACCCAATGAAATACCTTTGCGTTGCAAATACGACCCGAGCAGACCGTCCAGGTCTCCCATCATTTTCTGCACGCCTTTTCTCTCCTCAGCGAACAAACCGACCATCATAGGATGATCATGATTGACCGGCACAGTGTTGGCGCGGTCATGGATCATCGTTAACATGTCCTTCACCTCCGAGCCATCATCGTACCACGCGCGGAGCGAAGAGTCAGACCACGATGTCGCAGCGGAGTTGGGAGACAACCTCGATGCTCCATCGCCGACGCTGCTGTCGACAGAGAGACCTCGTTGCGGCTCTCGTTGCTTTTCGATCTCGGTGTCCGCATCAGGGGAGCGTGAGCCTTTAGGTGTCTCCTCGTCGTCCTCTGAGTCTACAGCGTCCCGACGCTCGCTCTCTTCATGAGGTTCAGCTGGATGTTCGATGATGCTAGGCGAGCTTGTGAGGCTTTCTGGCCCATCTTCTTCGCTACTGCTCTCCTCGACGCCATCTCCAGGCGTGGGGATATGTACGATTTCGGTTCCATGCATGAACGTTCCAGGCATAACCTCCACGGGAGATTCGGACAGACGCTCTTCCTCTTTGGAGTTGGCGCGCTGCCGCTCCTCTTGCTCTTTGAATGGATTCGGACCTTCTTCTTCGTCATCCTCAGTAGGCGATTCGTCAAAGTCGTCAAGCTCGACGCGATTCTTGCTGCGTTTTGCCTTCTTAGGTTTCGGCTCTGCGGATGAAGGTGAGAGTACGTTCTTGATTGGCGACAGAATGCCACCTTCCTTCTCTGCCTGTGCCTGCGCTTGAAGTTGCCGTTGGTACTGCGCATGATCGTTCCATTCGACGGCCATTTCTTGTGCTGCTTCATCGCCTGGCAACTCAGCAACGAACGCTCGATTTTCTGCCTCTTTGGCTGGCTCTTGAACAGGGCTTGCCGCCTTGACCGGCTGCTGTTTTGGCTTCTGCAGATTGCCATCGGGTGGACTTTGCTGCTGCTTGCCTGCCTGAACGGCACCTGCTCTGTCAACAGGAGAGTTGCCACCGCTTTGCAGAGGGCTTCCGCGCGGCGAAGCTCTCTGGTACTCGTTCGAGGCTTTCTCCATATCGCTCTCGTTCCCATTTACCACATCTTCCTTCGCTGCCTTCTTGTCTTTCTTGTCTTTCTTCTTGAAGAGACCGGATAACATCCCACCCTTCTGTTTTTCTTTCTTCTTTTCCTTTGTCTCTTTCTTATTCGGAGGCTCCGTACGTTGTTCAGTGGGTGATGGGGTTTTGACCAGATTCTCAAGGCTGTTGCCTCGAGCGCTCTCGCTAGATGCCGACTTGACGGACATGTTGTCTTCCCGCAACAGGCCCGGTGTAATTGTGATTTTCTTCGTCTCGATGCTGTCGTCTTTCAAGAACGAATCGGCATTGCGCGGGGTTCCTTTCCGCGACTTGAGAGGTGCTGCTTCGGTCTTGTCGACGAGCTTCGGGCTGCTTTCTGGGTCGTCAATTGAGGGTGTGTAGTTATGTGTCGCTGCTTGCTCCCTGTCGAAAGATGCTCGCTTGGTGGGCGTGCTCGTTCTGCCTTCCTCATCCTCGCTCGTCCTGCTGTCAACACTCTCCCTTGGCTCCGGCTCGCCATTGAATTGTTGTTGGTCGTCTTCAACATGAGCAGCATCCTGACTTTGATTCACGTCTACCGCGGCGGCCTCTTCATCTTCAGTAGAGTAATCGTAGTCGGACGCCTCGACGTAAGTCGGAGCCGCAAATTGCACTGTCTTGGCATTGCGCCTGCGCATTGCCTTCTTCAGCGGATTACGTGATTTCTCAGAATTGTCGCCGAGCATCGTGGCGGAAAGCTGCGCGAGGTCAGTCGGGTCAGGATTTAATAAGTCTTGAACGCCTACGTCTATGTTTCTGTGTTTGTTCAGCCTGGCAAGTCGTTCGGTCGGTGTTTCGATGTGCTCTGCTGGGAGATAGCCTGCGCATGATTAGAAGCATGTTCCTGAAAGCCGAATGAAGTCTTAAGGGCTTCTTGAGCAGCTGTACGTACCAATGCTACTGTCTTTGACCACTCTGACAAGCCACCAATACGAATTGCTATCGTCAAGCAACACCATCGTGTCGCCTTTCGTAGCGTTCGCTTGGCCTTCCACAGTCGCGACAAACGTATGCAACGCATAGACAAATTCGAAATCGATATCTTCTGCATCACGTAAGCATTCGCCACTCCAACCGGAATCAGTGAAACGTGGATTGGGGTTGTTAAAGAAATCGTCATCTGCATCATCGTTGATCGCTGTCCGTCCCTGGCCACAGCTCTGGTCTGAATCTTCTGAAGCATCGTCCCAAGAGCTGCTGGACGAACTGGGTGAGGGTGGCGGGTGGTCCAGGAGTGGGTCATCTACCGGCAAGAGCACGTCGTCAAGGTTCGCGCTGCCAATACTGCCGATGCTAGTAAGACTGGGCGACTGTTCCAGCATGTATGAGCTCCCATCTTCCAAATCAGACATGAAAGAGTGCCCCCGGAAGTGGCTATCGCCAGGTCGAAAGTTGTTTTGAGCTGGCACATGGCGGTCCAAAAAGCCATCTCTGTCCTTGTTGTATTCGTTGCAGTCACGGCCATCGAGATACGAGTTCGAAGATTCGCTTCTCTTGACCTTGTCGCGCTCATCTGTCGCATCCAGTCCGGCGTCCAGAATATGGCCATACCTACCTACCCGATGATGCGATGAAAATGGTTGTGGTCCACCGCTCTCCCTCAGCCCTGCAGCATCAGTCGACGTTCCCGCATACTTGTCAAGGGAATCTTCGGACTCCTAGTCCATCGCTCTTGACAGCGGAGAAGCCTCTTTCAGCTGCCAGGACTGACGAAGGGGCAGGTGTTGTGGAGTCTGAACGAAGGGCGAAGACCCTTCAGAGTCCACGAACGAGGAGACTGACAACGGTGACATGGAGCTACTGTTGAAGTGCTCGCACATGGGAGTGGTGGCTGGTGGGGGCGACAGGCTACTCGAGCGTGCCGGGGCCCAGACCTTCCATCTCCTCGCTGTGATTTGCTTGTGTTGTGGATGTGGTGTTGGTGCGTTCTCAGGAGGTGAAGAGGGTAAGGTAGACCCACCATCGTCGATGCTCGGCGAGCTCGATATCCTATCCATCATGTCGTCGTCCCCTTCCACCTCGGACTCTGACCCTTCCCCGCCTTCGACGCCATCCTGATGTGAACCGTCGGCGCGGTCGTGATCGTGGTCGTGGTCGGCTTGGGCGCGTTCGATTGCTTCAGGCTCATCGGTGAGCCGGCCAGCCAAGTTCCATGCCTCGTGCAGCGACTGCTCTTCCGAATGGCGCTCTTCGACCACATGATGCAGCTCAGCGGCCTGGTGCGGCGCGACCTCGCCGTCGGGATGTCTGAGATGCTCGGCGGCGGAAGGATTGTCCTGGTCTTGCAGGTCGAGCGTGTCTGGTCCTGTGGGTCAGCAGGCGATCCCATGCTCGAGCCGGGGATGTCTCTGCGCGC
Organism: Hortaea sp. C3G1500-4; assembly: GCA_022701445.1. Taxonomy (NCBI): domain Eukaryota; kingdom Fungi; phylum Ascomycota; class Dothideomycetes; order Mycosphaerellales; family Teratosphaeriaceae; genus Hortaea; species Hortaea sp. C3G1500-4. The sequence goes on along the minus strand of JAJVDI010000007.1, from coordinate 778,979 downwards.
TCGCTACGCTTCGCTGGACGATGATATGCTACGCACCTGCTCGAACCAGCCCGGGACGCGCCATTGCAGTGTCCAGAGGTTATTGAAGCCGGCCGATCTGAGCCGCTATCACCGTTGTGCGGTGGAAAGCATGCGGCTGGCGGTATAGGCCCCCTGGTCTATAGTGCAGTCTGTCGCAGGCTGTTGGAAGGGGGTGGTTGTTGAACGTGGGCACGTTGACGCCGCGACCACTCGATGCCCAAATATTTTTTTTTTTTTCTCACTCGCTCGCTCGGCGTTGGGTAACGCCTTCACACACAACGACTCCCGTGCTCGTCGTCCAGAACACAGACATGGACTCTCTTCCCAATCAAACCTGCGGCAGCCAGCCAGTGCCCGATGCTCCCAACTCCCGTCGCCCGTCGCCCGTCACCCGTGGCACAAACCCCCTGCTTCAAGGTTGCAAGATTTAGGCTCCCCGACTGCCGACATACCGACCACACTAACCGTCATAGCGTCGTCTCTGATTGGCTGTCCCGCAGATTGGCCATCGAATGTCCGAAAGCCTCAATTGTGATCTCCCAAAGTCTCCTTCCTCGATACATCAGGGACAGGATCATGGTGAGCATGCCTTTAAACTCCTCTGCCTGAACAGCGTCTTGCACACGTTCCATCGGAGCAAGGTTACCCTGATTGTACTGAACACAGTGTGGCGACTGGAAAGTCTGCTCAAGCCGCTCCAATTCATATCACGGTTTCATGTAGAGTTGAGTTGGAGTATACAGCGTCTGCGATTTACTCTTCCATTTCGTTTCATCCAACGCCTCCTCTCACTCCCGAGCTATCATGATTGAATCATGACGGAGGCCCCCAGTGGCCGCTGTGGTGTCGCCCATGATCTTCTGCGCCATTGCCGTTGCCACCACTCTGGCCAGCCAGCCCGAAATCCCTCGCCACAGTCCTGCCCTCGGCTTTGATAGTCACCTTGAACAGCTTGTCCGCGTTGAATATGTACATTCCATTGGGGACGAAGGCGAAGTTGTTCACACCTCCATTGACCACAAACTTGCCGATCAAGACCCCAGAAGGGTTCCATCTGAAAACCACTGTCAGCAAACCAGTCCTTAGGGCATCAAACCCGCACGGGTACCACTTACACCTGCACCCCATCTCCACAGGCCGAGTAGACGTTGCCCTTGGTATCCGTATGAATGCCGTCAGGGAAGCCATCGTCGCTGTAAGCAAACAACTGTCTGTTTTCCAACCTCTTACCATCGGGTGTTATGTCGAATCGGTAGATGCTTGCCGGGTTGGTCAAATTGTCCTTTCCTGGGAATGTATGGACGCCTGTGTCTGTCACATAGATATGCTTCCAGTCCGGACTAAGCTCTATGCCGTTGGGAGCATAGAAATAATCCGCCACAGCTTGTACGATACCGGTAAGAGGCTCGAACCGATACACCTGCTGTCGAATAGTAGGTTCGGGACGGAAGTATTGCCAGTAGCCGTACTCGGTGTCTGTAAACCAAAGGTCGCCGGTCACTGGGTGTTGGGTTACATCATTTAAGCTAGAGAAGTTGCGGCCGAGGAAGTTGTTCAGCAGAACTCGACTAGTGTTGGTTGCTGGCTCGACAAGCGTAAGACGGGAGGGGTGATCAAAGTCGCCTTCATCGCAGAAGACGATCGCCTGGCCCTCACTGCTATTGACAGGAGTGCCGGGAGGGTAATAGGCACACGCTCCATTGGCTTCGGCTAGATGATCATACCGGATCGATTCGACCGAGTTGTTATTGCTGATGTCGATAGCAGTGACGTTGATGGGGTTGTCAGCGCTGCCGGCCCAATTGCTAGTAGCATATAATTTGCCTGTATCGATGTTGTAAACGCCTGCCTCATGGAAAGCAGTCCATGACGTTTGTGTGATAAACTCTTGCGAGAAATCAGGACCAAGAACGTCGTTTGCGAACGAATCGTCGTAGGAGAGAAAGTTGATCTCGTTCACCGAAGAGTTGGCAATCGTCTCAAGCTGGCTCGCGTAGTTAAAGCTGGAGGCCAGCCTCAACCAATCTACGTGAGTGATATTCACCATCTTGATTCTCCACGACTACGACCCAAGCGTTTGCGTGAAGAAAGGAAGAATGCACCGGGCTTTGAAATAGAGAAATACTTTTGTTCTCCGACAACGGCAACGGTTTTAAGTCCGCAATGCTCGCATTTGCCGTGGCGTCATGCCACTGCCTTCATGCAGCACCGTCATGATTTAGCCAGGGACGGCTACCGTCAAGCTGCTGTAAAGCTGCCTTGAAAGGTAGTGATGTACAGTCTGGGCAAAGCTTGGTGCGGGGCCTCGTGGAGATTGTGGGGACACTGCTGACGAGTGGATACTGTACAAACCCGAGCCACTCCAAAATCAAAGTGACAACTCGATTTGCATGTCGGCAGTTCCTTCGCCTGCGTTTGCCGTTGAGATTATCGTGGGTGCTGCTGGTATTTCAACTACTTAGACCGAGTCCTCACGAGCGCTGTCCGCTGTGCTGACAACGTGGTACGAGAAATCCAACTCCCCAACCAACTCTTTCACGCCCGCCAGGATCTTTCGAAGATCGTCCAGCATGCATTTGGTTCCGATCTGAATGACAGCGAAACTAGAATATCCCGGCTCTGCAATGTGCCGTACACTCAAGATGTCTCTGTCCATCTCATCGAGACGCTGCGTCAGCTGATATGGCTCAGGTACTCGTAAGTACGGCGGCAATGCTGAGCCGTTCGAGACGGAGGCTGACATAAGAGCTAGCAGCGTTGTAATGGCCTCAGACGTGACGTGGGCATCGTCGACTAGCCTGCGGAAGTTGGCAAGCCATTCAGAGCCATGATCACGGTCGTCCAGCTGCTGCAGATCATTGAAGGCGGATGATGCCAGACTCACAAGTACCATGAAGTCCAGGGCGCTCTGCATCTGGGTGATGATCGCATGATAGCGCTCCCTTGGAAACTTGCCTCCGATCGGAATGTCAAATTTGACAAAGCCGGCCTGGGTACGCAGGCCAGTCAGCACAGTGCTGCACTTCGAGTATACCTTCTGCCGTGCTTTATCAAGCTTGTACCCGGGACTATCCTTCAAGGTAATGTCGCCCTCGCCGCCTCGTAATCGCGTCCGTACGGACTCGTGTACGACGCTGTAATAGTTCGCGAGAAGGTAGAGCGACCGCCCAAGGCCTTGTCGTAGTTGTGAATGCTCAGTGATCGGATATGGGAAGACTGTCCAGATCCAGGCTAAGAAAAGCCCACCGCAAACTGTTGCTAAACGGATGGGAGCCAAAATGTAGATGGGATAATATGCTTGACCGTTAGACGTCGCAACCTCGACACCGATCTGTCGAACTTGAAGCTCGTAGCCTAGAATGAGTGTGATGGTGATCTGACCGATCATTCCGACTGGTAATATTTCTGGCCGCTTCAATATAACGTAGACACCCAAGTGAAGGAATATGAAATAGAACACCAACACACCTGCAATCTTACCGTCTACGATGTAGAAGGCAACCCAGCTCAGAAGCATGAACACGAACGTGCCAAGGATTCTCAGAACGAAATTACGGAGACTTTGGCCAGCTGAAGGGTTCATGGAGATCGAGATCATAATCTGAGCCCAGAAGATTCGTTGCGTTGTAAAGAAGGCTTGGGTGTCCCGCAGGTAGCCCACAATGGCAATAGACAAAGTAGCGCAGGCGACACGGGCGCCGAAATTGGATGCAGGAGATGCAAGGAAATGGGCGACCACGCGCAACAAATCGCTGGCTCGTTCCCATGCATTAGCGGGCGGCAAGTGCTCAGGATCCTTCTTTTGCTTGTATGCTTCCCCGAGATAGACATTTGTGTTGTTTGTTTCCGTGTCAATTTGCTGATCGTCGTGCGCTTCGCCTTCACGAGATGCTATAGTGCTCTTGACCCACTTTCGCAAGCGTTTATAGCCTGGGACGACTAATCTGTTCCTCTTCAGCTTGCCGGATGCCTGCAGCTCTTCCACGTGGAGTATAAGGTCACCGACACGTCGTGCAGTGTTAAAGAGCAAAAATTCCATGTACAAACACATGAAGAGCTGTCTTCGAAGACGCTTACGATCTTTCGAAAGTGAGGCGTGATTCATCCAGGGCGGCGCTTTGAAATCTTTGCAATCGGAATTATCGAAAAAGTCACCAGGCAGCTCAATGTCATGCATTGCACACCAGGCTTTGAGCATCTCCTTTTTGCTGTCCAAAAATTCAATCGCTCGGCGGTCGTAGATGGCCGAAAATCCCTTTTCTCCTGGCCTCGGATCGGAAACATTGTTTTCCTCATCCACAGACCATCGGTTCGGCGTCGGAGCCAATTGTAAAAGAATTGCAACATGCTCTAGACCTTCATCAATAGTGTTTGAGATGGTTTCAAATGGTTCCCGAAGACGCTTCATCAGCTCGTGCCATTCTATCACGGACTCTATGCGCATTTTCTCTTCTTCCCCGTGAGCTTCAGAGAGTGGGATGTTTGCGAAGCTCTTGGCACGATCCCATCCTCTTTCTTCCGCAATGCGTTGAAACACATCGGACATAGAACTCAGCCCGAGTACAGGCAACATGATTGTCCTGAGCATCCGAAAAACCTTCTGCAAGTCGTCGGGACCAAGCCTACCGATAGCCACTTCACGCTTCGCAAAAGGGAGATCGGTCGAAGTTTTGCCATGCAAGGCGGCCAGGCCACGCATCTTGTCTTTAAAGGCATCTGCTTCCTTACTACCAGCAACCTCCTCACCTGCAGTGTTTACGCGGTGGGGAGCAAAGACGTCTGTATCCTCAAGGCTATGCATATAATCCAAGTTTGCTTTAATTGCGCCCCTCAGGGACACTATGTATCCACTCATATCGTTGAACACCACTTGACGGCTCGTCAAAGGAAAGACGATCAGCGAGCATGCCGTGGAAATTGCGAAACCGGTCAAAAAAGCTTCAAGTAATCTTTGTGCAAAAGACTGTGCCAGGGCCATGCTTGAGAATTGCGGTGCATATACCATGCTCACATTGGCAAAAATAGCGAGGATGATGCCCGGAATAGTAAACTGTGGCCGCTTGGCTCGAAAAGCACTTATGGCATATATCATTGCAAAGAGCCAAATACCGGCGACGGCGGAGGCTGACGGGTTGTACGGCGAAGTAGCTATACCAGCAGCAGCGGCAGCACTGCTGCCCGATGCAGCAGTATTGCTTTCTGTATTCAATCTCGCTCTTACTGAGCAGTACATCGCCAGCAGAGTGACGGCGCAACCGAGGCAGGTGGTAAGAAGATTTACGAGCATGGTTTGCAGGAACTTTGCTCGAGGTTGAATGGGAAAGGACAGAACGGCCATGACACCGACAAGATAGCCGATGGTTGTGAACGTGTCCGCATATGAAGTGGCCTGGTATGCTGCAATGGCCACGGTGGGTGCAAGTGCCCCTTTGAACATCTGCATGTATGTCCGGCGGTCGATGCCCGTCACGGCTGTCCATCTCTGCTTGAGGCTTGGAAGCATTTCCTTCATCGAGCGCCTGTGGTCGTTCTGGGCTGGCGGCTGGTCGACACCGTCGACCTCATGTCCTGGACCGTTCCTGCTGTTGGACCTGTGCTCCGGGGTTCTAGAATTATGGTTCATGATTCCCCGGGTGGCCGAGAATTTCCTGGATGCTGAGCTGTGGCTCACCCACGGTCACACCTCAGGAGGAGGGCTTAGACGAGGACCATTAGGCCTTCGAAGATATTTCGATCACCCGCAGCGACTACTGTGGCGATGATGTGACCGTCTCAGAGCACCGTGGCATGCTCTAACTATGGCGCCTAGGCGGTCAGGTACCTAGGTAGATATGTAGTAGTTGCCTAGGTAGGTACAGTATGTATGTACAATATGGGTGGTAGGTTCGCGCTAGATCGCGTGTTCAGGAACGGTTCCGCGCTAAAGGCTCGGATTCAATTCCAGAACACATGTGATGCGGATTGCAGCGGCAGAATGACGCGAGTGACGTCTGACCTCCAGGGCTGATTTGGCTAATCCCTCGGATCGTGCAGGTCAGCTTCAGGGCTGGCTCGCAAGGCTGATGCCAGTGCAGTAGTCTGTATGCTGCCGTCTCGTCTGCAGTTTGTACATACATGGCATGTACTTTACCGTCAGCATCATATCTCCGGCTCTCTTGGTAACGAACCTATCAATCCCAGATTGAGTCGTCTTTCCTTTGGCTTTTCTTAACGGGTATAGTCCCCGCTATTATCCAATTGTCCAGCCCGGCCAAAACTCAACTGCCCTCGCCCGCCTGCTTCCGACGCCACATCGATGGGAATCAAAGGAAGTGTATGCTCAAGCGCGTCGGGTCGTCGATATGGCCGAGAGCGTGCCAGCAATCACGTTGACCGACCCTCAGAACCGAGATTCAGCTCCGTCGCCGGCGCAGTCCCCGGTCAACGAGGCTGCTGGTGAGGTGGAGTTTCCAGGTACTCATAGTCTTTCCGACCGTCCCGGAAGCAGAGGTTCCTACCACAGTACGTCACTCCTAGAGACTGTTTGAGTTTGCCGGTGCTGCCTTCAACGAGAAGGCTACAGCAACCAACCTACTGCCAAAGGCATGTGTCGGTATTGACAAGAATGGCAGACAGGCCCGGCTCTGCAGGCATCGCCTGGACTTCACCTAAGCGACTAGTACAGCGAGCGTCGAAGAGTCGGTCGCCCAATAGAGAGGGCCCGGAGCAAGATGGGGAAGGCAACGCAGGAGAGCTGGGTGAGCCCGAAGTGGCCATGGACCCGTTATCGCAAGTAGGCATATGACACGACAGATCAGCTGCGACACCACAGTCAGCTTCGCCAAGATTGAGTGCTGACTGTACAACCCGACGTGCAGCAAATCATGAAGCGCACCAACGCGTCAATGCCAGCGACAAGTCCGAGTAGGCCGGGGACCGGCGATGCGACCACCCGCCGCGGTGAGAAACCGTTGAAGGAACAAAGTCCAGCACCGGCAGTGCAAGAACCACGAGGGAACAAACGGACAGAGACCAGCGGGGATGCGCAGAAAGATCTCAGGAAGGGTGTTAAAGCTGTCTCCTTCCTCAGTCGTCTGATGGGCTCCAAGAAGCAAAAAGAGGCGGCGGAAGAGGATGCACTGGAAGTAGAATCGATATCCAACGATGGAAGACCGGAAGGCAACGACGCACAGGTCTTTTCCCAATGGGTCGACAACATGGGATTCGAGCCCAGACACCCTCAGCCGCCGGCATACATCAAAGTACGCGCAAAGAACAAGAAAGAACGGGAGCTCGATCATCTCTTCCTCGCCCAGGAACTTCACGGTAGCAAGAGGAGGAAAATCGAGGTGCCCGGAGGAAGCAACAAATTGCGCAGAAAGAATTCAGCAACCCCAGACGCGAATACAATTTGGGCTATGGGCTTCAGCAAGGACGGGAAGCACCTAGCTGCGGCTGGTGTAGATGCGATCGTGAGGGTCTGGGGTGTTATGTCCAGCGCGGACGACCGCCACAAACACGAGATGCAGGAAGCGAGCGAGAACGAGGCGAATGGAATCACCGCGCATGCAGAGCATCTCAGCGCACCCGTGTTCATTCGACAGCCGGTGCGTGAGTACGAGGGACACTCTTCAACGATACTGGATCTTAGTTGGAGCAAGAACAACTTCCTCCTATCTTCTTCCATGGACAAGACTGTCCGTCTGTGGCATCTAAGCCGGCCGGAGTGCCTCTGCACGTTTCAGCATGCTGACTTCGTGCCCTCCATAACTTTCCATCCCAAAGACGATCGTTTCTTTATTGCTGGATCTTTGGATCAGCAACTCAGGCTGTGGAGCATACCGGACAAAGGCGTAGCTTTCTCAGTCAAGGTGCCAGACATGATTACAGCGGTAGGGTTTACGCCGGATGGCAAATATTGCATAGCAGGCTGCCTGTCGGGACTGTGCATGTTCTATGAGACTGAAGGTCTCAAGTATCAGACGCAAATACATGTACGCTCCACAAGAGGTCAGAATGCGAAGGGAAGTAAAATCACTGGGATACAATCGCATTTAACGCCCGCCGGAGACACAAAAGTGGTTGTGACAAGTAATGACTCGCGCGTACGAATATACAACTTCCGGGACAAGAGCCTGGAGCTCAAGCTTCGTGGTAATGAGAACAATTGCAGCCAGATTCGAGCAAGTCTAAGCGACGATGGACGGTACATAGCGTGTGGGTCTGAAGACAGAAAGGTCTACCTCTGGTCACTCAACCAGGTAGAAGGCGAAAAGCGCGATAGAAATCCCGTGGAGATGTTTGAAGCACACGATACCATCACCACATGTGTGTGCACTGCACCAGCAAAGACAAGACAGCTTCTGGCGCTTAGCGAAGACCCTATATACGATCTTTGCAATCCACCGCCTGTCACGTTGATGAGTAGGGCCGAACAGGCGCAATCGGAAACTTCATCTAGGCCACCAACTGAAGCAGGTAGCGCGCAAGCAACCCCAGCAGACGCAGATGCAAGATTCGAGAGGCCGCAGCCTAGCCCTGCCTACTGGACCCGGTCAGATCACAAAAGTGGGAACATTATAGTTGCAGCCGACTTCACAGGGAAGATCAAGGTCTTTCGCCAGGACTGTGCCTCTGCGAAGCGAAAAAACGATGACGCCGATCGAGCCTCGCTTTTCACCAAGCGCAGCGGACGTGCCAGCAGGAACGGCAGTCTGGCTACCAAAGCTAGTCAGCGCTCGTTGCGAGAAGGAAGAACCAGTACGTCGACGCAGGCGCCTAGTGATCGAATACTGTCATGGAGACAAGGAATTGCAAGTACCCCTGCTATTCTCAACGGCAGCCGAAGATCAAGCTCAAAGCAGACGAGTCGTAGCAATTCGCCTAGGAAAAGCGTTGATCAATCTGGCCGGTCCGCAAGAGCTGGTAGCGTTAGGGCAGGGAATATACATCCCTTGGCTGAAGACGTTCCTCATGACTCCAATGACAATCCCGCAAATGGCGAGCGAGACAAGGCCAAGCAAGCCAATGAGGACGATGGCGCTAAGGACAAATACGACGATATTAGACCACCTGGGGCTCCGGATCCACACTCGGAGGACAATCCTCTCATGCTCCAAGGCGATCAGTCGTACATGTTTTGGAATACCGACCAGTGGAAAGAGCGGGCTCGTAGGATGAGGGAGGCACACGCGAATCAGGCGCCCAGCCCAAATCGCTCCACCGAGCGTTCTGGCAGTGATGCTGACAGACTTTCGGTGCGAAGGACTGCGAGCAGACGCGCCAGTGTCGTATCTAAACTGAGCGATGAGCGAGGTAGCGATCAGCACAGCGATGCGAGCGACAATGAGGTGTTTGACGATGCACGAGAACATATTCATGAATAGCGAGACAATGTAGCAACTCCGTCCCGATTTATTGAGAAATGACTACGAATTCAAGATAGCAACAAATTTTCAATCAATCTGCTTATACAGAATCGAGCCGGAACGTTCGTTTCGCACAGGACCACTGTGTAATGATATTGGCGATCGATGCTGAGCTGCCAGGATAGCAGACTCTTAACGCATACCCATCACTGCGAGAGATTCACCTGAACGATGCTACGATTTGTGAGCAGGTGGTCGTCAGTATCTCGTTGCATGCCATTGATTTGCAATTCGTTTTTTGGGGTTTAGAGAGTCTCACGGATCCTGACTCTTGCCGTGACTGAGCGCGTTCGCGACCTTGAGGATTCCCGACCATACCTGAGTCTGGTGCCAATCTTTTTCATGGCACATTCCGGCACAAACGTGGTGGAAGTCATCAACATCAGCTTTAGACTTGCTTCTGATTTATGGGCAGTTGGTCTGGCAATCTGACAATGCTAATCTGTGAGCTTTTGGGCCTATCTATGTTAGCAGTCCTAAAAAGCGCTACGGGAAAGCTGAGGTCATCCAAGATTTGTTATGGCACATGAATCTACCGGCGTTTCCTTCATCTGTCGTTATTGACTGACAAAGTCCCATTTTTTGAAGGTAAAACGATGGGATTGGCAGGCGACTAGGGCAGAGCCTGCTCTATCGATTCTAGTAGTCTCCAGAGTTGCTGAGCAGCCGCCGGATCATCAATTGAACAGTCGAAAGATCTCGCCCCGCGCCCTCTATTGCTTTTGATGTATCTTCCACGAACTCATCTAACGAGTTGTGTTGTTTGTTTAAAGCCACAAGACACTGACTGGCCTTGCAGATACGTAACGATCGTGACACGATGAATGTTGAAGACCTCCTACACTTGCAAAGAAAATCGACTTGAGATGGTTGAAATTGACATGGTGATCATACGTGTACTATCTTTCATGGAAATGCGCAAAGGACGTTCATTTTGCCGGGGACTTTTGTGCATCATGATTGTCTTCAATCAGACCGCGACATGCACGAACGTTCTATCAAAGACTTTTCCTTGAAACACAACTCAATCAACGATGGAGTCACGACCCTTTTGAAGACGACGAACGTTCCGCGATCTTGCTGATTGTAAAATTGAATTGTATGGGCAAATTACTTGGGACTGCAAGCTTTAGCCGACGCGTGAGACTAGACGCATTGCGCATTCCGAACAGGGCGGGATGTCCACGCTGAAACGCGCGTCTTTCAACCCTCACGAAAATGGGCGACATACTTTCTGACACCCGTCAACCTGTCATCGGCCAAGTGTTGTTTGTCTAGAAATGCACGATATTGCAACAATCTTAGTAGACTACTCTGATTGATCAAGAAACTGACAGTTGCCGACGAATAGCATTGAAGCAAGTTCGCGGTCCCAGGAAAATGTTCTCGGTACGACTGTGAATTACCTCACGATTGCAACGTTATCTCATTCCCGATGGAACATCGTTCAGTCGCGCTACAAAAACGGATTTGCATTTGCCATTGATATCAAACCAGATTGCATTTACTTATCAAACAAATGATCTCAAGTCGCTTTCTCTACTTGCTCAGCATGATCCTCGGTCTTCTCAATCGCCATCAGCTCTTCTGCGATGCCTGCATGCATACTCTTCGCCATTTTCACCGGTTGCAAAGCATTCGTCGAGTTTATGAAACAAGCATCGATGTCTTCCAAACTCCTACCCTTGGTCTCCGGCAGGAACAAGTAAACCACCAGCACAGTCAGAGAATTGGTGCAAACGTAGACTATGTAATACTTCCAGGAAATGTTCGCGAAGGCCACTGGCGACACCTCAGCGACCAAAAAGTTGAAGAGCCAGTTGGCTGAGGCGGACATAGCCGTCACCTGGGCACGAATACGCAAGGGCGCAATCTCCGAGGCGTACATGAAGGGTACCAGGAAGAGACCGATTGGGAAGGCTGCCAATGCAATGAAGTAGAAGAGGATGGAGACCCCGGCGATTGTAGGGTTGCCAGCAACGTGTGATTCCGTTCCAGTTATTCCAGCATTGGCGATTACCATGAAGCATGCACCCACAAGCAGAAGCTTCCGGCGGCCGAATCGGTCAACCAAGAAGATTGCAGATGTTGCCGCAACGAATTGCCATGTCTGCATGCAACCAGAAATCACGCGCGACAACACTGCGTCGTAACCCAAGGTATGCTGGAAGATAGTGTTGGAGTAAAAGGTGATGACGTTCACGCCGCTCATCTGTGCGAGTATGTTGATGCCGACAGCTTGCAAGGTACGGTTGAGATGGCGGTTCGACGTTCTGGCGAATGGGTTCTTCGAGTGGCCTTGTGAGTCGGCGTGAAGTGAGTGAATGATAATCTGCATACGAGCAGAAACCAGCTCCGAATCTTCCGGTTCGTTCTCCAATCTGGCTAATACCTTTCTGCCTTCGATGTGTCTGTCTATAGACAACAGCCATCTCGGTGATTCCGCCAGGAATGGAGCGATGCACAACACCGTGAGTGGGAACACGGCCTGGAATGCAATGGGGAATCACCATGAAACTTCTTGTGCACTGTTGTGCGGAACGAAGTAGAAGCCCAACTCCAGCCAACCAACGAACATGACACCGAAGATGGCACCCGAGCCTTCAAGCATGACGAGCCTGCCACGATGATTTGCATCGGCGCTCTCACCGACCCACGAAGGTATCGTAGCAGTGAGGGCGCCAACGCCTAGACCAGTGACAATGCGTGCAACGATCAGTTGCGCAAGACCATAGCTTGTTGCTTGTAGAATCACCCCGATAAGCACTACCCCTGCAGCTCCCATTGCTGGTCTCTTTCTGCCGTACCAGTCACCAATGAAGAACATGGCGAGGGCACCAATGGCGGCTCCGACTTCATAGAGGGCAACGGCGGTGCCTTGCAGTGTCGAATTCTTGTCTGCAAGCCTCGGTGTGCTGGTGTCAATAGCCGGGAAGGTGTCGATGAAGGACGGTAACGTTAGTAAACCGTTCATCAGCGCTTGGTCGTATCCTTGGAGGACCCAAGCAATGGCACCCGTCACAGCCAAAGTGAGCTGCAATCTTTTGCCGGCGATCGCCATGGTCAATTCGTGTCGATTGCAAATCCGCAGGATGGCAATCTGTAAAGCCCTATCCTCTTCACAGGAAGGAAGGCTGAGGAGGAGAATGAAATACTAATGGAGAGCCATTTTGTCTGGACACACTTACCGATCCAGGTCTAATATGCTCCCGTAAGCATTCTCGCATTGAAGCGCCTCTCGATAAGTGACGGGCCGGGTCATCCGGCTTGACCCCTTCGCAACTTGGAGGTCGCAAGCTGCAAATGCCGCAGAGGCATAATAGAGTGGAGCCAAGCATACGAAGCTTTGCGCCCAGACGAGCTTTCCGCGGCTCGGCCTTTGACCGTTGCATGCGAACGCGGCAATTTGGAATGTTAAGTTGGGGGCTTGAAGGCCGGGAGAGAACGGATCAATCATACATTCGCTGCAAAATGTGGATTGCGTGGGGGGACCCGGCCACTGCGGTCAAGCTTCCCCGGCTTCTGTGGAGAGATGAACAAGCTTAGCCTGCGGAAGAACGTCCATGGATGGAAACTCGCGAGTCTCCGGCAGTGACACAACTGGAGGGTGTTTCGAATCGATGGGGTTACAACGCTGGCCTTGTGACACGCCGAGTGCCACTGACGTGACGACAGGGCAGGATGCACTATTGTTGCCCTCGCTCGAACTCAATTTACATGAGCATGCTGAGCAAGTCGGAAAGCATGGCTCGGGAAGTATTGGCCTCACTCGGAACTTGACCGAAGAAGATACACGTTTTCTCCATGAATCGCGAAAGACTTTCGCGGGACGGGTGGATGAGGTCCACATGTGCCACGGATCAGAGGCTTCAGAGCAGCGTGGCAGACGGAGACTATAGGAATGTCGGTGCTTCGTGGAGCAACCTCGACACGCGAACTCATTGTTATCAATTCAATGGCGTAAAACCACTGTTTACGTAGCTGCCATAGGTCTGAACGTATGCTCACCAATCCCGGATCCACTTCTGGACCCCTGTCTTGATACCTTATTGTCGCGCGAGGCCCTCATAAACGGCCGAGCAGCGGAATTGTGCGTTGTGCGTTGTTGACATCCGGTATCTTCCCCAGTCCCCACCATAACCTCAGTTTTAGTTGGCGAAGGTCCTTCGAATCCACCCATCTTTCGATGCGAACTAACGTCGCCATAGTCCGCCGCCAATCCATCTTCTGGACGCAAGGGGGCGGGAGACGAGGTTTCCAGCGCTTGGTTACCAGCATCTTCGACCGTTAGCTCGGCATCAGCCTTCAGATTCCCAGACGCAATCTGGGTCCGATCATTGTCCTTTGCCGCCCCTTCACGCTCATAGAAGAGCATAAACACTCCGCCTTGCTTCAACACCGTCTCTTCATCAACTGATGAGACGTCTTCATCGCTCAGCCTCCACCATCTCTCCCCACCGTCATCTTCCGACGACGCATGGCCCTCAGCCTTTGAAGCCCGCATAGAGTGGCGACGATAGCAGATGTAATGCCCGTTTTCATGCCGTCCATAATGCGTTACTACAGCCTTCAGCCGATACAAGCTTTCCGCGCCTGATTCCGAGGCGCGCAGAATAGATTCGGTAGGCTTCTTTTCACCATCTTCTCCCAACATCCACCTAGCGATGTCAAGGAGGAGTGGAAATCGTACACTCGCGTAATTCTTTCGCTGTCCGAACGTGACCTCATCGAAGACGCTGCGGTTGACATGTACGACCAAAGACTGCGGTGCGCGGCCGAGTACAGCCTGCCGTGTCTTGGTGCTACAGACATGAGCTTTCTTCGGGATCTGACACGAGTCGTTGAGGGTTTTGTCCGAGAAATCGTCGTTTGAAATCGCCTGCTGGATGGCCTCGAGACGCTTCGCAGCTAGAACACGGAGCTCAGGTGGTAGACCTATACTCTTCTTGGACTGATCCATCACCGTCGAGTCACATCCAATTTCGTGGGCGGGCTCATCTTTCTCGGGAAGCATCTTCTGAATTTGCTCTTCGCTTCGTAACAGGGTGCACTTGGCGCAGTCAACCTCACTGATCTCCTCGAGGGTTGTGTACTCGTCCAGACATTCGCCAATATCATACTCTGCTCTTGAGCCAAGTGGAACGGTCAAGCAGTTGAAGGGGATCATGCTAAGGCCTTCGGAGAAGCCACATTTTGTGCATGCCACTCTTTGGGCTAACAGACCTTCCATAGGATTACGTGGAAGCGAGTTGACAGCGTCTCCAACCCTCGCCTTCTTCTCCGTAGCATCTCCATTCCTTGCAATGACTTCCAACCCAACCTGATCCTTCACATCCGCCACAGCCTTTGCAGCCTCCTTGTCGAGCTCATCCATAATCTTCGAGAAGTATTCCTGTGCGTCCTGCTGCTGCCAACTACTCATGTTTTTCAGCTTGGCCGGTGTCCAAAGTTGCTTGCCATTGTTACTCGCTGCGCTAAGCTTCTCAATCGTCTCCTTCAAGGAAGCATTTGTGCTGTTCTGGTATCCCGTTTTTGAACCTAGCCAATTCAGATACTGCTTCATGGAATCAAGGGAAGATAGGCCTTGCAGGACACTGTTCTGATAGCAAGAATTGTCCCAGTTTCCAAGCCCTGCTGGAGCATCGGTTGTCGGCTCTTGCGTGTCGTCGCTGCCGCCGAACCAGCTCGTACTTCTGCCTCTCAGAAGACTCTCGCCACCAACCAGCTTATGTGACAATGCGCCACCGCCGAGCCCAAAAGCTTTCCTGAGGGCCTCGCTCTTGGCGGCATGCGTTTGCGACAGCATCCCTTCGTTACTGAGTGCGCCCCGTCTGTCGGCGTCGAGCAGGAGACGCGTGGGCACAATGTATACTATCGCATTCCAGACCAGCTCGTGGGGTGGCAAGACGGGGTAGTCGAGATAGGCGCACAGCTGGTGAAGGGCGTAGATGGCCAGCAGGCCGTAGATGATCGTCACACCTGCCGAGGTTGGGTCTTCCAGGAGTCGGTGGTAGTCGATTTGGAGGCGACGATCCATCGTCATTCCGCCGAATGGGTGCGACAAGTTCTTGAGAACATAGAAAGAGAATGGGTCGTAGTAACAACCGGTTGGTAAGGTGGTTTGATTGAACGAAACTGTGAAGGAAACTTACAGCGCGATCCGACGTCCCGGCATCCATGCCACGGGAACCGATGCAACGGATGGCAAGCCGCGCCTGACGTATGGTTATTCGGTACCTGCTGCAGGGTCTTGCGAAATCTTGGCGTTCATCGCACCTCGCACGCGCAGGCACCTCCGCTCGTTCCGTACAGCCCTTCCAGACGTCGTGGACATTCAAGGCGCCCGTGGAAATCACGCGAGATTCTTTGCGACGTAGACCATGGGCAAAGTGCCGAAAGCGACCAAAAAGCGCGGTAAGTCGACGAAAAACGTAAATATAAATCAGATGGCGACGAGGTCTGACCAATGCGACAATAGAGGTCTCGGTTCACTCGCGCGCCGCCCGTCGGGGCGAAGAGCCGCCCTCGAAAGATCTCGCCGTCAAATCTGCGCCTGTCCAGAGTGACTACAAACCCTGGCTCCACAACGCACGAAATGCCGCCGTCGGCAAGAAGAAAAAGAGCAAGCAGCTCTCACGCCAACAGAAACAGCGACAGCAGAAGGCGCTTGAAAAGGCAGACGTGAACGTCGACAAGCTGCAGTCGAGGATAGCGGACAGCAAGGCGAGAGGGAAGAGAGTACAGGCACGGAGGAAGGATTGGGAAGAGCTGAATGAGAATTTGGGCGACGGCCAAAAAAAGAGGGTTGGGGCAGCTGGTGAGGAAGAACAGGTCAGCCGGCCCAGGGTAGACATGGAGGACGTGGAATTGCAGGAGGAGACAGAGCTGCCGGCAAATATGAAGGTCGCCGAGGACGAAGCGCCAAGGCAGGGTGTAGAGGGTGCTGCAGAGATGGCAGAGGAAGAAGAGGTTGATGAGGTCCTTTAAAAGTTACTGAAGGACAACCCTTTGCTGTTCATGAATTACGAGATACCCAGGATCATGCAATTTCAAAACGCAATGAGAAACATTTCCAGGCGCGACAATTTCACGCGTTAATAAAAATAATAGAGGGGCTAATTCCTCAAGCCTCCATCATAAGCTTTTTTCAAAGTCATAACATTGACTTTCCCGCTTTGGCAATGATTCGAACAAAGCAATTCGGCATCTACTGTTGGAGAATGGAAAGAGGCTTCCTATGCATTTGGTGAAAAAACATTAATGAGCACTGCAAGAGCATGAATTGTAGACTGTTGTTCCATTGCGTACAGTATTCAGAAGACATATTCCGAGTCGTCTTGGAAGCAGATAGAAATGTCCATACTATGCAAAAGGCATGGAGAAGAACAGCAAAAGCGCCTGCACCCAAGGGAATCATCCGTGACCCGTCCCGCATTCCCATGCAAACGCCATAAAAGTACATCAAACCATTTATATCCTCCATCTCATGTTCGGAGCGTAAAGTGTCATGTCAAACTTCGGCAGACGCATCTAGAAGTCCTCATCGAAAGCAAAGTCACCCTTCATGATGGCCGCCGGCGCTTCAGGCTCGCCCGCTGACTTTGCGGCGGCCTTGGCGGTCTTCTCCATGACACCAGCCTTCTGGTAATCGCCGACTCTCTTCTCGAAGAAGTTCGTCTTGCCACCCAGCGAGATGTTCTCCATGAAGTCGAACGGGTTAGTAGAGTTGTAGTATCTCTGGTTGCCAAGCGCCAGCAGCAGACGATCGGCGACAAATTCGATGTACTGGCACATGAGCTTCGAGTTCATGCCAAGCAGCGCAACCGGCAGAGCATCCGTAAGGAACTCCTGCTCAATGGTCACAGCTTCAGTAATGATGGACTCGATGAGAGCCTTCTCAGGCTTGTGCTTGAGGTGAGAGAAGAGGAGGCAGGCGAAGTCCGTGTGCATGCCCTCGTCACGAGAGATAAGCTCATTGGAGAAAGTCAGACCAGCCATGAGGCCACGCTTTTTGAGCCAGAAGATGGCAGCGAAAGAGCCGGAGAAGAAGATACCCTCCACAGCGGCGAAGGCGATAAGGCGGCAGGCGAAGGTAGAGTTCTTGTCGCTGATCCAGCGAAGCGCCCAGTCGGCCTTCTTTCGGATGCAGGGGATGTTGTCGATGGCGTTGAAAAGGTAAGACCGCTGCTTCGACTCGCTAATGTAAGTGTCAATGAGCAGCGAGTACGTCTCAGAGTGGATGTTCTCCATCATGATCTGGAAGCCGTAAAAGCAACGCGCCTCTGGAATCTGAACCTCGCCGGAGAAGCGCTCCACAAGGTTCTCATTGACGATACCATCTGACGCGGCAAAGAAGGCGAGGACGTGGGAGATGAAGTAGCGCTCGTCATCGTTGAGACGCTTGTTCCAGTCGTGGAGATCCTTGCTGAGGTCAATCTCTTCGGCAGTCCAGAAAGAGGCTTCAGCCTTCTTGTACATTTGCCAGATCTGTGCAAGAGGGTTAGTGATATGTGATGCAAGCCATTTACGCGTGATGACACGCTAGGGTCTCACGAGACGCGACACGTACCTCGTGATACTTGATGGGGAAGAGCACGAAGCGGTGGGGGTTCTCCTGTAATATGGGCTCATCTGCCTCCTCTTCCTTGATGCCTTCTGCTACTGATGGCTTCTTGTCGTCGGCCTGCTCGACTATGTCGGGGATGCCCTTGATGGGAATGGCAACCTCGTCGTTTTGGTACCGCAGGTCCTCAGTTTGGCTGTCCACGTTCTCCTTGTCAGCTTCAGGCTGGAGCTGAAGCTTCTTCGCAGGCGAGTCCATCTGGAAGTTCTCGATGGCAGAAGCGGCCTACATGAGCGCGTTAGTGGGCAATTCTTTCAGAGGCGGCAGCGGAAGCGTCATAGCGAACCTTCTTTGACGGAGTAATCTCAGTGCTCATTGTGACGACTCGACGGGGTTATGCTGTTGATGTGTGGATGTATGAGGAGTACACTGAGGCTGAGAATGCAAGAAGATGGTGGTGGTGTTGATGTTGGAGTGCAGATGGAAACGCGAGAGGTGCCTTTCAAATGTACGCGACAGAACACGCTAATGCTGCGAAAGCACCGACGTCATGATCCGTGCACGTCTAAACAAGACGCGTTCCCAGCCACAAAGAGCGCGTTTCGCGGCCGTGCACTCTCCTTTGTCCGCCTTAGCCATCGTATGATGGACTGGGAGGCGACACTCCTTCGCGATGAGACCGCGTCTTCTATCCGGCATCGCTGAAAGACAACCGACGCACGTCCCAATACTCCCTTGTTGAAGTCATCGAGTCCTCCCCGTCTTCACGGTTGTTCAGGTGCTGAGCGGAGCCAATTTCATACACGTTTATGCGCACGCGCAATGGCGGAATCACTGACTAGGAATTGCTATTCCCCATGTGACATGATCACATCTGGCTTGGATCATGGCGCACAGATTGGACAGACTGGACGGCGACCTAGACCTACGCACCTATCCGCTTGGGACCTGCTGAGCATGGGGATCAGGGCAATCATTGAAAAGATCGATGGCCACACAATTGCCTTTTGAGACGCTACATTGATGTCCTTGTCATCGGCATGACTGCAAGCACAATGCCAACTTTGATACACTTCTTTTCGTTCTCCTCGGGTTTCATACATATCCTACTTCGACCGCACGAAATTATGGCCAGGCGGCTTCGGCAACAAAGGTGCGGCTGCTGTCTCGAAAAGCTCGTGGAACTCGCACATCCACCGTGCGTTGTCATTCGTGTAGTCCTGCTGTTGTCTGAAGATCAATTGATCGAGCGCTAGCTCCACAGTCTGGCCCGTCATTTCGCTATCCAGGATCCGGTCGAAAGCTTTGCAGACAGTACTCATGGGCGTCAGCTGCGCATCATCAACAAGATGCTTCGCGTGCTCCGGCCAAATGTTAGTCTCAACAAGTACGGGCAAGAGGGCGTTGATAGTGATGTTCATTCCTGCGAATACAGGTGCCGAAGAGCGAACAAGCCCCACCAGGGCGTGTTTGGCCGAGCTGTAAAGCGGAACACTGTGAGACGCATACACGCCGAGACAGCTGGCTGTAATCGCTATTTTGCCGCCTGGCCTCGAATTTTGGGCGAAGAAGTGTCTGGCGAGGTGAACGCCTTGGATGACAGCGCCAAGATCGACGTCTAGCATTGTCAGGTTGAGCGGCGGCGGTAGGCCTGTCTCTGCGTCCACCGGAGCTAAGCTTTGGTAGATGCTGTCAGTGTCCGCGATTCCCTGATGCGACCCGTGTTAGCACATACTGCCAGTCGAGCGGGAGATTAACTCACGGCATTAGCGAAGAACAAGTCAAGCCGGCCGCCCCCCCATTTGAAGACCTGTTTGAAGGCATCCGCCTGCTTCTCGTATCTCGTCACATCGACATGGTGAAAGCTACAGCGATCGGTATCATCTCCTGCAAGTCTGACTGCTGCACCTTTACCTCGAGTCTCATCAATGTCAAAAATTGCAACGCGGAAGCCACGAACAGACACAAGATGATCTGCTACTGCAAGGCCAATGCCGCTGCCTGTCTGATGTTCAGTCGGAGTACAGTCCGCTTACTTGGGCAAACACGAACCGCCACCTGTCACTATCGCCACTGGCGACGACATCCTTTGCGGCACGTTGTGTGAGAGTTATCGAGGCACGACAGTACAGAGTGTCTCCGATGCAAGGCGATGGATGGGTCTATGAACTTCTGAGTGGAGATATGTATCTGAATAGCTCACTTTCGGATATGTTGAAACCTTCGTCCGAGGACACCTCTTAGCGGCAAAGAGGATCAACGGTGACGGTGAGGATTCCAGATCTTGCCTTGCACTTTGGGCTCACGCAAAAAGGCCTTTTGCTTTGGGTGAGTATTTGTGGAGCTGTTACACCGTCTGGTGTTGAACCAGATATTTGCACAGAAAGTCACAGAGGTATGATTGAGAAGTCGGGTGGGTTTGCTACTTCGCCCTTTCGGTAGCATGTGAAGCTGCATCAAAACTTAAACTTCATTTCAGTAACTCCACCTCCTCAAATCCCCCGCATGAAAGCGTCAAAGCCTCGGTTGGTCTTCGACCGTCTATTCTATCCCACCAACTCTCCAAGCGGTTGGTGATTTTGGCGGCAAGCCGACACCATTCCGATGGGCATGATTCGCTGCATCTCCTACTAGGTTTCAGAATGACAGACATACTCGCGTGGCCATGGCGTCTTTGCAAGCTGGTGGAAACTCTATGATTGCTATGATCGGTAGAACGATATACGAATGAATTGTCACCGCGGAATGATGATCTCCGCTGATATCACCAAAATATATAGTCGCTCCAGCGTCCACGACGATCAGCACGGAGACTTGCATGCCCAAAACGTCGCTTCTATTGAAATACTCCAAGTCTGCAATACACCCTTCGTAACAGACCAATACCTGTCATCATGCAGTTCAATTTCCTCGCCCTTCTTTTGGCATTCACTGGAGCAGCTCTTGCAGCTCCTGCACCGGGACTCGAAGAGCGACAGCTACTCAACAGCCTTCTATGCCCGCTTACAGGCTCCCCGACTTGTGCACTGCAATGTCAGCTTCTCAAACAAATGGATGGTGTCTGCAGTCCGCAGAAGTAGGTTCACGGATGATTTACGTGCTCAAATTCCATTTGCTGATATCAAACGAAGCGTTTGCTTTTGTAACGATGGTTCCCAGATTGGCCTATAAGCTCCGTCGAGGCAAAGGATAGAAGCTGTCGTTCAAGCTTCAAGCCGGTGGATCCCTACGAATATTAAGGAATGTCTTGCAACACCCTTTCGCTTCGCAGGCAGTCTCTTATTGGTGGTCCGATTGAAGATACATCGCCAAAACGTCCGCCTTGAGAGGCACTTGCATTGTGCGGAGAAAAACGAATGCATATTGTTCAATTACAAGACCCTTGGCCCCAGACATAAGCTCCCAATGTTGTGACTGATTCTCCGAGCCCATCGTGTGCTACAAGTTCCCTGCATGTCATCCTCCTCTTGCTCTTGGAGACGCGTTCCTAGTACATGTACTCCATTACGCCCTTCGCGGTCAAGCCCAGCAACACCAAGCTGCTGGCCGCGAAAAGTTGGAAGCGCACCATAATCTTGTTGTTAGTGCTTTGCACCAAGCTGTGGACAATCCTCAGTCCGACGTAGGTCCACGCCAGCTTCACACTGGTACTGTCTCTCAGTCCCATCTGATTCATGGCAAGCGCGATGGCGTAGAACTGCGTCGGTTGCTCCATGAGATGGTTGTAATTCTCGGCCGGCCAGTGCACGCTGGCCGGGACCTTGTTGGCCATGTCATCTTTGATCTTGTCCGGGGAGACGTCGACTTTGTACTTGGACATGGCGGGGATCCGCAGTGCATACATCCAGGCTTCCATGACGAAATGCCATGAGACCAGGCCCACGACGGGGCCCAGGAGAGGCTGAGTCGTAAGGAGGGTTGAGGCAGGCATGGCGACGGTTGCTGTGCTGAGCCGAGTCCTTTTGATCAAATGGCGGGCAGCTGGTTGGGTGGCGTTTGTGTGGATAGGCACAACAACAGAGCGAGGTGAGAGCAGGCTTGAATGGATGATACAGCACTTACCGAAAGACGGTTGCTATGGACGATACATGTACCTTATACCTTGTAAGCAAGCTGAGCTCCTCCGTCCCGTCGAGCGTGCCCCTCGTGCCACTGCGCCCACCTCGGTCCAGTGCAAGCGAGCGACCGCTGCCGGGCTGCACCAACCTTATTGAGCCTTTTCATCCTACAACGGTCTCCTGGTACATACTATGTAGTACTGCATACAGTACAGTAACGGGGCACTGAGGGTGCTATAGTCAAGAACTTGAATCATCATCTCAACTGACACGCATGCATGCCCTTTGCTGGTTTGACCAGATGTCCCTTAGACGACCTTCCACTGCACTGCGAATTGCCGGTGCTGACGACCAGTGCTGCGGAGAGGCCAAAAATGGCTGCAGCCACTCACGTTAACCATGGAAATTTCGCGGGAGATGGCTAGTGTCATGCAGCCTTTCCCATTTGTGCTGCTGCGCACCAATCAAATACGAGGCCCTGGCCGGTGCAGCCGGAAATCTTAATATCAAAAGCCCCGTTGATGTTCATCAACCCCGAACCCCGTTCGTGATTGCGCGTTCGTAGAGCATCGTCTTCAACCACCGGTCCTTTGTTCCTTTCTCGTTGTTATCTTGGTTCTGTACAGTCGGTCGCTACCTACCGCTATAAGGAGGGATTAGGTTCGAAAGTTGCACCCCGCTCTAAAGAACACCACCTGCAGGCAAGAAACGTCCTGGAGCTCAACGAACCTTCCCGTCGAGAGTCATCACTTCTCCCAGGTCGAGCTACGACCGAAGAACGCTTGCCTCGAAAGCCGCAGTGGACCAGCTTCTTGCCAACTGTAAATAAGGGACATACTGTCCACATCACCCGACGCGAGGTCCGCACTCTCACGGACCGCCACACCCTCCAGCTACTTACTGTAAGTACTCAGTGATAAGCTGACCGGTACGGCCACAAGCCAACAGAGACAACGCGTGAGGCTGACATCTGACGCAGTACAGCAAGCGCCTTTGAGATATACTTGTACAGTACACACGACCCGCAGCATATTCGCGCCTTTCCAGCGGCCCAGCCACTACTCGTCCACAAGATGATGAAGTGCACAACCATCACCTGCTTCCTTTCAGCGCTCTATTCGGCGACATGTGTTCTTGCCGATGCACTGCCTTCGCCGGCCTCGTCTCCAGAGGCACAAAGCGCTGAAGTCACGCCTATGCCCTTGCCGATTCTCGAAGCGGACGAGAACACACATTTAGAGTAAGATGTGCCAGGCTGCTGGCCGTACTGGTGCCGATCTTGAGCTGACCCTCTTGTCTTCGCAGAGTTCGCCAGAATCAGAACGCCAACCTTGGTGTGTCCTTTTCACAGCCTTCCCAAGCCCCGACTGTCACCACGCATTGGTTCGAAACCACCGTCCCCGAAGCACCTTTCACAACATACGTAGAGGTTATCTATACCCAACAGTTTTCCTCAATTCCAGATCAATGGCCGAGTGCAGGACAAGGGCAGATCGGCTACGGCACACTGAAGGCTACTGGCAAGAACAAGACCAAGAGGGATGCGATGCCTGAAGAGACGGGCATTGCGGGCCGCATCAGGATCTAGAGCACACTCATGGCAGGGTGGCTGTCGGTGTCGTTTGAATCGCTCTGCTAATACGTTATTGGCACCTTAGGGGTCGCACAGCCCGCCGTCTTTGCGATCCAGGAGGAGTACATCTACCAGTCTATCCAACAGGTAATGCAAGTGATTGTGATGGAAACCGTCACAGTACTGTCTAATCGGACCTTTGGAGCTATAAACTCGACACCATACAACGATTCAGCCAGCGCAATGCCTTTCGGCAATATGACGACGACTAGTCGTAACGACAGCGATCTTGCCTCTACACTCAACACTTCGGCTCTTTACAGCGCTGTGGTCGGACCACCCCTCCGCCAGCCTCTTGTTGTCGCAACTTGAGGCTCGACCTTTTGTTTTAGACTCTCCTCGAACTTAGCGATTGCATCATTTGTGGCGTTCAGAATGTGTGAGGCATCGGGATATGGCGCTCAAGCTCTGGTTTCCCTGCTTTTCACGCTCTAGCATGCATGGCACAAGAAATGGCGTGCCCTATATAAGACCATACAAACATACAGCGGACATACAGTCAATTTACTATCGAGCATACGAGCGGATTCCGATTGTCTAGCTCTGGCGATCGCCTCAATCCTACAAACTTTCTCATCGACATGAAGCCGGCCTTGAATTCCCTGATCGAATATCGGTTGATAGAAAATGGGTAGGACACTGCCCTTGCTACTGGCCCGTAAGAACCCCATGCGAGATTTTCCTCAAAACCCGTGGGCGCTTAGAGCGTCGTTCGTGGTGGCGGGCGGACTTTGGCAGTAGGTCGTTTAGATGACCTATATGAGGTCTCTGTAGTAGGAGGTACTGTTCACCAGGAGGCTGCCCATCCCTCCGCAACGTTCCGCGGTCAAAGATCGCCTGCGGAGCGGGGGCGAATCAAATGCCACCAATTTCATTGTACTGGCCATCAATTGATGCGGAATTTCATTTGGACATTGACCAATTTTGCGCTATTTTAGTGTTCGCGGGGAGACGGGGATTGACGCTCGCGAAATTCTAGACCAATGACTTCACTACAGCGGTTAACCCCCATCGTCAGATGAAGATTTGGCCGGACTTCTTCAAGTCCCTTGCCACGGCAGAAGTCAATTCAAGCCTGCGTGTGTTATGACCGAAAACACAGCAGAGGACGATGCTCGTCCGGGGCTCAAACGTAGCGAGCCAAATGAGGAGCAGGAGGACTCGTACTTTATGAGGCCGCGCACAGAGGGGGCCCGGGAGCGCGATGTTTTTCGGTAAGAATCATTGCCCAGACGCGTCAAAGCAATCCAATCATCTCGAAGATGAGAAGGGAGAAAGAAGGCCAGCTGACTCTGGGTCTGATAGATATCTCCATCCATGGGCGGAGGCAAATCAGCCAGCATTTATCTCACGCGCCGCTTTCCCGGACGACCAGAACACACCGGAGCCCGAGGCATGCCCTGATATCACACTGGCAGCTCTAGCGCAGCTGGGTGCTTTGCGTATGAACGTTCGCCGTGTCGTCGTCTCACTGATTTCTTGCACTGTTGAGTATGTGCTAGCAGAATCCACGAGGTCTATGTCTCTGCAGTATGATGTCGTGGAAGACCCGAAAGACGCTCCGTGGATCGGAACCTGCAGTATGAAACGATCTGAGGGCCTGAATGACTTTGCAGTTGATCATTGGCGCAAGGCAACTCAGCTTCGCCAATTGCCCGAGGATCCTGGATTTTACTACACAGCTGGCATCTCGAAGCATCACTTCATCATACCGGATGTCCATCGCCAGAAGGATGAGAAACAGCGTGCGTTTGTGAAGCGCGCTTCGTGGCTCCGGTTCTTCGCAAGTGTACCACTCAGAGATCCTCGCGGCTCAGTCATTGGAAGTTACACTCTTTTGGACGACAAGCCCCGATTCGGGATTAGCGCTCACGAACTGACCTATCTGGAGGATATGGCCGACACTGTAACGGACCATCTGGAGGCGACAATCGTGAGAGCCCAGCGCCAGCGGAGCGAGCGTTTAATCCAAGGGCTCGCTCTATTTAATAATGGAATGGACAGTCTCCGGCACTGGTGGCTACAACAAGACGATAGAAGACTCAACAAAGCTGGACGATACCGTAAGCAGAGCATAGATCGATCCGGTCAAGATCGGAGACTTGCTGCAGAATTCGGAATTCAAGAAAGCAATGATCGTCCCCTTGCGCAAAGGCGCTTGGCGAGGCTTCGACGAGGGCGAGGTCGCGTTGCTTGTATGTATCTGTTGCTGCCTCATATCTTCCACATCTTAGCACGAGACTGACCCTTCCTAGCCCTCGGCACGTCAGGTAGCAACTCTGCTGCTGAAAAGACTCGAGAGTCTGAGAACGTAGGAGGACGTGACTTTGGTCAGGAACCCGTTAAAAACGACAGCTCCAGAGACAGCAGTAGGTCAAAGGAGCCCTTGAAGGCGAGCAGACAGCAGAAAGAAGACAAAGGAACCACAAAGGACCAGAAAAGTCATTCTGGTCTGTCGGCCACAAATCCTACACAGGCATACGGTCGGGCGAGCAACCTCCTCCGCGAAGCTTTACACGCCGAAGGGGTGTATTTCACGGATGCTAACATGGCAACACCTGCGCCAAGAAGATCACGTGAGAAAGGTTCAGACCAACAGTCTGAGCAATCGGAAGGGACTAGCACCACTAGTGCCAGCGAACGCTACCCTGGCTCTACGAGCGATACGGATACCTCCGACAAGGACTCAAGCGATCGGCCTTGTGAACTGAACGGCTTTTCTTCTCGAAAGCGTAGTACCATCAAAGGGACTGAATCCGAGTACCTTTTCAACCTGCCCGTCAAGAGACTAGAATCTTTGATACGACGCTTTCCGCGAGGTCACATTTTTAATTATGAAGACACCGGAGATGTGCTCTCCAGTTCCGGAGACGAGACGGGATCTGCAGGTTCGGGCGAGGCTACAGAACCGTCCCCGGTGCCCGACTCACGAACAAATCGTAAAGATCGCGATGCCCAAAAGCTTGGACAGATTATGCCGGGGGCTAGAACCATTGCCTTCTTCCCTGTATGGGATAGCAGCTCTGAACGCTATCGCACTTGCCTCTTCGTATGGAGCATGACTCCGCTACGATACTTTGACCCCGCCGAAGACATAACGTACTTGGCCGCTTTCAGCCATTCACTACTTGCTGAGCTTGGCAGGATAGAAGCAATGGCCGCTGACAGAGCTAAGAGTACTTTTATCAGCTCTATGAGCCATGAATTGAGGTCCCCATTGCACGGTGTACTTGCTGGCGCTGAATTCCTCCTGGAGAGCGAGCCAACGGCATTCCAGGAACAAATGATTTCAACCATCTCAATGGCTGGTAGAACGCTGCTGGATACTGTTAATCATATCCTGGATTTCTCGAAAATCAGCAACTTTTCCAAATCGCAAAGGCGAGATCGTGCCAAAGCAGACGCATCACGCCATCAAGCTTCCATCGCTGGTGATGAGACTGAAATGGGCGTTACAATGCGCTTGGACATAGCGCGTCTGACAGAGGAAGTCGTTGAAACCGTTGCGTCCGCCTATAGGTTTAAAGGCCGGCCAAGTAATTCAGGCCAGGCCAAGTTGACGCCCCCAGAGACCGAGTCATCAGCGGAGCGAGGCAACTCCGAAGCCAGACATATCGAGGTTTTGAGCATCATACTAGACATTGCATGGCGAAGGTCGTGGGTCATCGATATCAGTCCAGGGAGTTGGACTCGTATAATTACCAACTTGGTTTCTAACGCGCTTAAGTACACACCTCAAGGCACGGTGACCATCAAGCTTCAAAGTGGAAACATCACGACCACATCGGAGGGCCAAGAACGGGCTGATATCACATTGGTCGTCGAGGATACGGGCATCGGCATGTCACCGACCTTCTTATCCCAAGGCCTGTATACTCCGTTTCGGCAGGTGGATTCGCACTCAACGGGCACCGGCCTCGGGCTTTCGATCGTCAAACAGATATGTGAAGATATCGGTGCCCGACTGAATGTTGACAGCGAGCTGCAGCGCGGCACTCGAGTTTCCATCACATTGAATGCGCTATTCCCACAGCGACATGAATCGACTGATGGGACGACTTCGGACAATAGGCTCTTTGACAACCTGAAACACTTGGAGATTGAGAAGTTCTTGCTCTATCATCCTCAGATTGACGATGCTCACGACGACTCGGGGAGATGTATAGCGGTTGCTAACAGCGTGAAAAGCATTGCGCGCCAGTGGCTCCCTTGTGAGGCGAGTGTCAACAACCTATCGGACTTGCGAGATGGCGCGTCCGTCTGTGCAGTTGCTGAGGCAGACTTGAAGTGGCTCGCTCAGAATGACCCTGCTCAGTACGAGGATTTGTTTACGAAACTCCAAGAGAAGGATGCTTCGCTACTGGTCTTGGCCCCTTCGCTACGTGCGATTTCGAGCAACATTGATTTTGATAGCGCTCCTGTGAAAGTTTTCTTTGTCCCACAAGCGTGAGTCCTCTATTGTGATCCATGCTTGAAAATCTACTAACTATCGGCCAGAATCGGCCCACGCAAGCTATTACGTTTTTTGGTTGCAGCTCAGGAAGCTAAAGAATCTTCTTCACGATCTCAGGGGACAGGGAATACTTCGAGAAGGGCGTCTCTCACGGGCAACCTTCCGATTCAAACGCGAGAATCATCCTCGGCCAAGGCTCCAGACAAGGCTAATGTGTCGGTCGACGGCCAAGATGGGTCTATTGTGCTGCTGGTATGGATCTACTCGCGACTGACTGCGTGCATGGCCAGTCTACTGACATTTCTTATTCAGGTCGAAGATAACGAAATCAACATGAAGCTCCTCGTCGCCCTCATGAAAAAGCTGAAGCTGCACTACGATTGTGCAGGCAACGGGCAGCAAGCGCTTGACATGTACAGCAACAACCCGTCAAAGTACTTTCTGATCATGATGGACCTCTCGATGCCGGTGATGGACGGATTCGACAGCACTGCACAGATTCGCGAAGTCGAGAAGAAACGCAAACTTCAGCGATGCACGGTTGTGGCCCTCACTGGCGTAACAAGTGGAGAAGAAAGAGATGGTGCCATACGCAGTGGCGTCGACAGGGTCATTACAAAGCCCGTAAGGATGACGGATCTCAGTACGATAGTGAATGAGGCTCAAAAGTAAAAAGAGCTGGCCATGACATGGATTCCTTGCTTGAATGATGGACATGTTCACAGCAGCGTAACAAAAGCGCCCAGCGCAATTGTAGCTGCACCTGCCGCCAATTCATGGCTCACAGAACCCCCATCTGCGTTTTCGGTTGCGGCGAAGTTGTTGCTCCTCGCATTCGCTACGGTTTATCCATCAGACTTAGCCAAGTCAGAAGTTATACCTTCTGCCTCTTTGGGACCAAACCGGACTGACTCTGTGGCTGAGCTACGTGTTAGCCTGCTAGGCCGGGCTTCCAGCAATTGTGATTGAGTGAGTTAATAGTGAGGGGCAGCTTTCTTATGTCAATTGGGCACTAATCATTGTTGCCGACGCAGATACATCGCCGAAGCCGAGCTTAGGATGTCGGAAGCGAAGAGCACATACAGTGCTTGGTAAAGGCAACAGTCAGCGTAATGGTTGCAGCAGATAGGGGGAGCCGAGGCTGCAAAGCTCCTCGATCCGACATATTCTTCACACTTTTCGGTTCCTCCTGCTCCGTGGGCCTCATAGCGATGTGCGCTTCCCATCGCCTGGTCGAATAACGGACTTTGACAAAAGTAAGCGCACTTTCAGAGTTGCCGAGAGATGGTACTCGGATTTATAAGATATCTCCAGCCCAAGGGATCGGTCAAAGCGCGAAGAGCCAAAAACACATTTGACTTTCGTCATCTAAACCCCTTTGCAAGGCGTGCTGGAGTCAACATATCCGTGCGGTTCAGGAAGAGAGCAGACGGCTAGGAAGCATTGTGACAGGCTTGTTTGATACCTACTCACTGTTTAGAGCCTGGTATGGAACAGCAAATCGCCGATTATCTTAACACTGGACCGCGCACGATTGTCACGGAAACGGTCGTTCAAATGCTGTGTAGATTATATCGCTGGCTTTTTCGGCTTGCAGAACATACTTCTCTTTTAGATCTGCAAGATTTCAAGACTGAGAAGCCGACTTGGAGAGAAAATCGATGAAAACCAAAAGCTCTGCCCTGTCGAACACACCGGCTCCTTTCAAACAGATGCGCGGCGCAATGACCTGATCGACTCTGCGTTGTAGGCATCGTAATCAGAGATGTCGATCATGTCACATCACTCTTTAGAACGTGACCTGACACTGCAATAGCTTCGAGTTCGAAGAGGGTATAGATCCGCAACCGGTCCAGCATCTATTCTCATCCATTAGCATCAAAGTTTTTGACTTTCTCTCGAGATCTCTAAAACTATGTTATGGTGATTTACCATTTTGACCATGCTGCACCTACGGCTAGAGGACATGTCCCATTTCGCAGAGCAGCGGAGGTTTCTTCGTGGATCAATGAAAATGAAAATGAAAATGAAATGAATATCACTGCCCATCCTGAATGAAAGGACCCAGGCTTGCCTTACACTTATGCAAATTCGGTAGTACAGTTGCGTATGCATCTTATCTGAAGTTGGTCCAATATCATAGGATGCCTAGGAGGGAGGTTGAAGATGGGTGGCGGGTGGTGCTGTTGCCTACGAGCCGAATTTTGATCCAGGCTACGTGCGCACTCCAGTACGATTCAAAAATCTTGGAACCTTGCGAATAGATTTGACTGCATCTCAGACCATCTCAGATGTTGGTCCTAGCCACACAAAAATCCCAACCCCACACACCCAAGCATTTCCGCGCATAAACATAAAAAGAAATTGACTCCCTTCATCCGGAGGGCAAAAATCAGGTCAATCACGACGACAAAACGACGGAGGCAGGATTCGAACCTGCGCGCCCGAAGGCAATTGATTGCTGTGGTTAGATTCGATACACTAAACCACTTCGAGTCAATCGCAGTAACCACTTTGCTACTCCGCCGTGAGATGGAGAGGTGCTATGGTCAATTTTGTTCATAAAGGAAACATTTGAGAGCCGAAGACAGACGAGGGACGTCGGGCCTGAAGGCAGTGGCGAGAGTGGTCTTCCAGTGCAGGCAATTGTAGATGGAAACCCACATGCGAATCTGCAGTACGTAGGAGGCTTCCGTAATACCGAGACCAGGCACAGAACCGAACGATGAGCGGATGACCTCACAGATCGAGCAGATGGGGCCGGAATTTGGTTTTTGTGCAAACGATCGGAAGCCGGCGGTTGGTAGGATGGCCATTGCGTCCAGAATATATCTCATGATGGGGACCACACTGCACATTCGCCGACAAGCACGAGGAAGCCAATGGATCAAGTATTGATTCACAATCCGTTGCTGCCGGAGAACCCAATCGGACGATGATCGAAGTGGGCTCTACTTTTGGGAATCACTGGACATCCATGGATGACGGGAAGAATGGAAGTGAAGTTGTAGAGAGCGGCCTCAGGTTTCAACGCTAGGCCAGATTGCGACCACCTGCAGACGTGGCTGCACCACCACCATCCATCCCAGCTGTCCCGGCGACGAGATCACCGCATATAGAGAAAGGCAGAGTGCCTCCTGTATTCACGCAAATGCATTCAGTACCATGATCAACTCGACGAAATGCTCGAGTTCATGGACTACGTTCAAGCGGCTTTCCACGCCCAGTCGCGGTGGAATGTCGACAACAGCTATGCTTCCCTAAACACCACTGCCCACAATCTGCTTGACTTTCACATCCCGCAGGGCGTACGGCTACATGTCTCTTCATTGTCCTCTCCAAACTTCGCCAGCAGCTACACCTTGGCAAGTACTGGCCTCGTGGATGGCAGTCTGTCCTTTCTTTACTCAAGCTTAGGCTTAGACATACCCAGTCAGAGCGGCGAGGTTCGCCTCAGCCACCTGGTAAGAGGGTATCGGCACCTACATGAGCTGCAGAAGCCGGATGAGCCCCATTGGAACGAACTCTGGCAGAATGGGAAACGTATTGACCGCAAGGATGCTTTGCTTTACGGGAGAATGTACCTGCCCACTAGCACTTTGGAGGCCATGTACCTCCGGCGTATCTCGCCCACCAGCCTCTTGCGCCTAAATCTCGTCT
This sequence comes from Hortaea sp. C3G1500-4, assembly GCA_022701445.1. NCBI lineage: Eukaryota > Fungi > Ascomycota > Dothideomycetes > Mycosphaerellales > Teratosphaeriaceae > Hortaea > Hortaea sp. C3G1500-4. Next base: position 747,184 of record JAJVDI010000007.1, on the reverse strand, counting down.
CGGACGCGGATCTCCCTAATGGCGGCAGCATGCTCGCACTGCTTCGTAACGACCACGCCAAGTACAGCACCGAATATCTATATTCGACAGACTCGGCTCTTCTCGGCATTAGAGGGCTGTATAACTTTGGCTATGACCCACGGTATCCTAATCAGGCTCCGTCATCTCGCCCTCCGGCACATCCCTGGGACCATCAAAACGGCAGATTAAGCGCCGGAGCGGAAGCGTATTTCAGTCCTCTTAACAAAAGCGGTGGTGTGAGTTGCGGTCTGCGGTTTGCCACCTTACCTATACATACTGGCTTCCCATACACCATGACCCTCACGCTCAACCCTCTCATGGGCAACCTGAGTTCCACATATTCCGTCAAGGCTGGGAAAGATCTATCACTCTGCTCTCGCTTCGATTTCAACGTTTACTCGTACGAGTCGGATGTAGTGGTGGGTATGGAGCTCTGGCAACGCAAACGCCAGGCGCCTGATACGGCCTGGGCTCATAAGATGATCAGGCCGGAGTGGAAGAAGATAGACGAGGACATAAATGGGGTGTTGAAGGCCAAAATGGACAATCACGGTAGGGTCGGAATGTTGTGGGAGTGCAGAGCGAAGGAGCTACTGGTGAGCTTGGGTGCAGCGTTTGAGCTGGCGAGGCGCGAAAGGATGCTTGGCAGTGTTGGGCTGGAGGTGAGCTACTCTACATAGACGTTTGTTTTAGTGACAGGCATTGCGTGAGATACCCTTTGACTACCTGTGAGTGGACTGTCATTCTCCTTGTGGGCAGTCGGTAGGGCCAGGAGCATTTCTCACTGACACATATCTCTGTCAATCACCACGTCGGTCACAGTTGGAGCGTGCCAACTGTCGCCTTTTTTTGTGCGCCCTCGCGCTTTTAGCAGCCGACATCTCCTGGAGGCGGAGCATCGACGGGTGCCTGCACGGAAACATGCATGCCTCACTTTCCCACAAGCTAGGCTCCCAGATCACTTCATGCGAGCTGCGAACAGCTGCGACGCATGTCTCATCTGCGAACTGGTACGGCTCTGCAAGCGCATGTAAGGACGGAGCCTCATGGCGCAGGAACCAATGCTTCGATACCCTAAGTCCCAAGGGGGAAACGAGAGCGCACAGACTTCGTTTTGCATGCTGTGAAAGCAATCTCAATGATATCGTCGGCTTCTAGGCTGATGAGTTGGCTCTCCGTATATTGAAGTGCAAAAAGCCAATGCTCAAAATTAGACGCCCTCTCATGAGACCTGCATTTTTCGGCTGCTCAGTGCTGTGCGGAAAATAAGTTGGAACACTCTTTCTTGCTAATGCACCTTCCCGCTGGCGAGCCCAGCCACACAGGAAGCAGGTTGCGTCTAAACTGCAGAGACTGAACCTCTCGACCACGCATGTCTCAATCCGACACAGTGGTGGATGCTGGTACAAAGAAGTTGCGGTCAAGGCGCCCGAACAGCGAACGGCGCTGCGAGCGGTAGTTCACGCATGTAGGTACATAGATAGTCCGGCATCTCCTTGACAGCTGCGAACTGGTTACACTGCTTGCACGTGGATTGAGTGTTAGTACCCCTGTGCTCTTTTTGACTCTGCAACCAAGCCTCACTCCCCAGTCTTGCTCTACTCGACGCCCTTGAGATGGCTTGCAATATAGCCAGTGCCCCGAATTCCCCTTCACCAATTTTTGGAGCGGATGATGTGTCGCGTGATGGAAATCCCGAAACGCTGGATTTGAACACTCTGTCTGAATTCACGAATGTTTTCGGAAGGGAACATGCTGCAAATACTACTTACGAGGCAGAGGGAAAAGCCTCTTCGCTAAACAACAACAAGATCTCGGCATTCAACCAAGGCTGGTTGGATGCGACATTCACGCCAGATCCTCTCAACCCTGGCGCCAGCCCGTACACAGACAACAGCGACGGCATACCATGCTTCGACACCTCAACTGCGTTCGCATTCAACCCAGGCATTCCCCCTTACCAAAGTCGCCAGCGATCAATTTCCGAGCCGCCAGCCGATTTCACCATGGATCGCTATTATGGGCAGCAGGCTCCGGTTCAGATGACATTTCACAGAAATGGACACTACCTCGGTGACCCTGCCAAATATCCTCGCAACCGTATCCAAAGGAAAGTGCTCAAAAGCCTGCCAAAGCATAAGAGAGATCAGCTTCGCGCCGTAGCAGATGCCGGAAACAACCGATCAGATCAACAGCCGGTCCAACAGAGGTACCATCTCCGTCGGACTCAAACTCAGCCGGCTAGACCACCTATGGCAGCGCCGACGAGCGCGCCAGCAAACATGTTGCCACCTCAGCAGCAGGAAAGCCAGTACATGGTGCCGCAGCAGATGCAGAGCGGGCCGATTTTCGAGAGTCTGCCTCCAGCAGCGGATGGACAACGATACATCTCGTCGCGCGTCTGCACACCGATTCCTGAGTCGTTTCCAGGACCAACGAGCCAAAATGCAATGTCAAATCACTATCAACAACTTCAAGGCATGGCGATTGACCCTCGATTGACAGCATCGCCAGGCCCCGTCTCCAATGCCGTCGCAGGAGTGACTGTGCCTTTGACGGCGGAGCAGATCAAGCAAATCATCACGGATGCCGTTGGCGAGGCTATCGGGAAGCAGTTTGGATCGAGAGAAGAGGGAGTTGTGGAATCAGTGGAGGGTGCTTGTCGTGAGGCCGAGTTTTCGATGAATGATAGTGTGTCCACGGACATCAATCGCAGAGGACAGGTTGAGCCACTTCGAGGTGCCGCCATCACGGGGGAAGTAGCGATCAAAGAGTAAGTTGAAGTGGGCATTCCCTCTGCCTAGGAGCCGGCTGACCGTGTCCAGGGAGGATTCGTTGATTCCCGCTGGTGAGAAGCACCCGGACGACATGACGTTAGATGAACTGCTGGATCCATGATGCCGGCTCCCGAAAATCGGCGGGATGTGACGGCACCTGATACCAGCTACGAATTGCATGTAATTGCTGCGCAGCGCACATGGCGAGCATGCCATAGCAATCCCTGAATGCGACCTCTGACAGATTAATCGTCGTCCTCGTCATCATTCTTCCTGCCCCAATTCCATACTTCCCAAATCTGATCCGTAATCATCTCACCAAACCCTTTCCCTACGTCTATGTCGTCTCGAATCTCTTTCTCTCTTTGCGCCTTCCAGGCCTCCCTCTGGTTTTGTGCGGCTTGCAGCTCGCTTGTCACTGGGCCGCCTTCGGTGATCTCGGGCTTCAACCTTTGCATCTCTTGGCGAGCATATTGCAATTCCCTGCTCAGATTTGCTTGCTCCGTTGGTGGGACTGGTGCAGCTGCATGGTGGTCGTAGGGATGATTTGAGCCACGGACATGCTGCCATATTGAACGCCCGCTCTTCTCTCGGACCAGGTAGTTTCCAGAGTATACAGTGGTACCTACAAGACCGATCGTGTAGACGTCGAACTTGCGCGGAGGAATCAATGCGAGAACAGGACAAGCAATGAGAGCAGTGAGGGCGACATTGTGCAGCGTGCGTGCATATTGCTGCGTTTCGGTCGGCGAAGGTTGACGCTGTGGAGGTTGTGGATGAGACATTGGTCGACGCTGATATCCGGATGGTGATAGTGAAGGCTCCGGTCAGAGTTGTCTTAGTCTACAGTAGGTACTATGTAGGTCCTAACGCAGTTCAAGTAGGAATTGCCCATCGAGTTGCATGACGACTGGAAATCATTATTCATTATTGATTGAGCTCTGGCCAGCTCGGTCAAATCTCACCGCCCAGCTTTCATCGATGGGACCGTCCGTTCCGCGATTTTTGAACCGATGCGCCGCTTGAGTTTCCGTAAGCCGATTCACAACCCCACCCCCTCCTCTCCCGAGCTCTTAACCCGAGGGTTCGGAGAATGATGGTCATCTTCAGGTCTGCTGCATTCCTCGACCAGAGTTTCACGAGTCTGAAGGAGAACGGGTGAAGATGACTGCAATCCCGGACGGCTCCAATGGCAACGACACCAAAGATGGCGGCCTCCTCTGGAAGCATTCATCGCCGAGAGATACGCAAATGTGGCACTTCTTGCAGACCATTAACAGGAAATATCAAACGGCCTTCACGACGTACGATGAGCTCTATCGATGGAGCATAAGTCACGTCGAACAGCTCTGGGGTGAAATATGGGAATTTTGTGGCGTGCGGGCTTCCTCGCCGTATACGACCGTCGTATCGGACAGTGCTACGATGTTTCCACGACCAGCATGGTTTGAAGATGCAAGGCTGAACTTCGCCGAGAATTTGCTCTATCCGACGCAGCAAGTCGATGAAAACTCCCCGGCTGTCATCGCTGCCACAGAGACTACCCGGGAGATAGTGAGCTGGAAACAGCTGAGAGAAAAGGTACGCCATTGTCAGGCGGGAATGCTAGCCATGAACATCAAGGCGGGCGACAGAGTAGCAGGCTATGTAGCCAATCATACCAATGCTCTCGTGGCATCCCTCGCCGCCATTTCCCTTGGAGCTATCTGGACAGCAGTCAGCCCAGACACTGGTGTTACGGCGGTGCTTGACCGCATGGTGCAGATTGAGCCTGCTCTTCTCTTTACCGACAATGCTGTGATGTACAATGGCAAAACTCATCCTGTTCTACCCAAGGTGAAGGAAATTATAGCATCGCTGCCAACTTTGAAAGGAGCTATCATCTTTGAGACAGCGTCCGGCGTTGAGTCTAACCTCGATTCTTCTGGTAATGGCACAGAAGTAATTCCCTACAATAAGTTTACCAGCATGAACACCTCCCCTCCGGCCACAATTCACTTTGAACAGCTGCCGGCGGACCATCCCATTTACATTCTCTACAGCAGCGGCACAACTGGAGCGCCCAAGTGCATCGTCCATGGCGCAATCGGGACTCTCATCCAACACAAGAAGGAGCACATGTTGCAGAGCGACATACGGCCAGGCGACAGACTCATGTACTTCACCACCTGCACTTGGATGATGTGGCACTGGCTCGTTTCCGGCCTTGCCTCCGGTGCGACCCTGATTCTCTATGACGGCTCGCCGTTTCAATACCTTTCCGACGGCAGCAGCATCAAAGACGACCTTGCCATGCCGAAGCTCATCGACGAGCTTTCCGTAAACCAGTTCGGCACCTCTGCCAAATACCTCTCCGTCCTCGAACAGAAGAACCTCGTACCGGCCGATCACGGTATCTCACTCAAATCACTCAAAGCAATCTATTCGACCGGATCGCCCCTCGCACCGTCAACGTTCCAATACGTCTATCGCGCCTTCGGTCAGGTAAACCTCGGATCCATCACGGGCGGGACCGATATTGTCTCGCTCTTCGGCGCGCCATGCCCTCTCCACCCTGTCTATGTAGGCGAGATCCAGGTCCTCGGCCTTGGCATGGCCGTGCAAGCTTGGGACTACACGGGGAAGGACGTCAGCTCGAGCGGTGAACCGGGCGATCTGGTCTGCGTCGAACCTTTCCCGTGTCAGCCTGTGATGTTCTGGGACCCGCCGGGACAGCCTGGGAAAGGGATAGAAAAGTACAAGAGTAGCTACTTTGAACAGTTCGAAGGAGTCTGGCATCATGGCGACTTCGTCCGATTTAACCCGCAGACAGGCGGTCTATTCATGTTAGGTCGGTCGGACGGTATCTTGAAGCCGAGCGGTGTTCGGTTTGGCAGCGCGGAGATCTATAACATCATCCTCAAGCACTTTCCTGAGCAAGTCGAAGACGCGTTGTGTATTGGCAGGAGGAGGGAGCAAGATAGCGACGAGACTGTTGTCTTATTCCTGAAGATGAGGGAAGGGGTGGACTTTAACACTCAACTTGTGGATGGCATCAAGAGCGTCGTCAGGAAGGAGCTGTCTGCAAGGCATGTACCAGGCATTATTGACCAGTGTCCCGAGATACCTGTGACTACGAATGGGAAGAAGGTCGAAGGGGCAGTGAAGCAAATTCTGTGCGGCATGAACGTCAAGACGAGCGCTAGTGTTGCCAATGCAGCCTGTTTAGATTGGTACAAGGACTGGGCCAAATCACATGATTGATAGAGTAAATCATTGTAAAGTCTTTCGAATATATCCAAGACCAGCTAGCTCCTCGAAGTATGCTGTGCCTCACCTCTCAACGCTTCAGCGTTTTCTGCTTCTCAGCACTCTCTACCACCTTCTTCTTGACCAACAACCCCTTCCTCTCTCTCACAGCATCCACGTAGCGCTTCGCAACATTCTCTTTATCCGCTTTCTCACCCAAGTCCTCGAGTTCTTCTTCAGTGAAAGGAACCCAGAAAGGATCCTCGTCTAGCATTTCAAATCCCTCGAACACCAATTGCGGCGCTGCAAACCCAGAGGTCCGCTGGCGAATCTCATCTGAGAAACCGAAGGACTCCGCAACGGGTAGTAAAGCGAGAATGGTAAAGTTTGTGCTTGGCTCTAGCAAGCTCTCCGAAACGATCCGGCCTCGTCGACGGGTGATGACGGAATACACCCTCCCCAATACTTCAGCGGAGGCCTGGATCTCGCAACTGTACATGGCTAGCAAGATGCGAGGCGACCAGTCTAAGAAACCAGTGCGGATGGACTCGCGTACCGTTCGGATGACCTCACCCGTCAAACGGCCCATACTCTGCGATGCCTCCTCCTCTGAAGCGTGCACGGTGACCTCTTCCAGGAAGACGGCAACGCCTTGCAAGGCTTCATTGCACAGAGGTCCTTGATAGGTGGCCAATTGGAAGGCGTAAGCTACCTTGTCAGCAAAGGTCGAAGTGTGTTTCGGATTCACCTCGTTGGCCTCTTTCTCAGCAGCCGCCTCGTGATCCTCTCGTAGGAACTTGCCGCAGATGCGATCAGATGTCATGTCGATTAGCACGTTTGGCCCAACGCGCCGAGGCCCGAAGGCGGCTATGCGCTCCACAGCATCTTTCCACGCTTCCCTTTCCAACTTTTCCTCCCCGAATGCGGCGGCAAGCTGCTGTTTGAACTCAGCCATCGTAAGGTTCTGCCCAGCTTCAGCGGCAGTCTCCTCGGCCTCGACCTCTTGTTCGCCAGTTGTTTCTGCCTGGTCGCCAACGTCATGGTCGCTGGGCGCGCGTTCTTCTTCCTGGGCTTTCCGCTCGGAGTAAAGACGCTTCACAGCACCCGTGTGCTTGACCAAGAATTCGGTGACAGGCGCTGGCAGTGGCCTTACGGCAAGACGGACCGTGACTTGTTTGCTGCTGGTCACAGTCTCGACCCTGCCTCTTCCTAGGGCTGGATCTTTTGGAGGGTTCATCTCCTCCGCTCTGACGATGCTCTCTCGATATGGCACAATCGCCTCACCGGCTTGAATCTCGCACTTTGCGTATCGCTCGTTGAGATCTTTCAAACAGCGTTCCAAGTGCAGCTCACCGGCAGTCAAGATGACATGCTCACCGCTTTGTAACTGTTCGTAAGCGACAGCTGGATCAGCTTGTTCGAGCAACTTCAGACCTCGAATCATCTTATCGAGATCGCCCGGGTAGGCCGGTTCGAGAGCTACACGCACGATAGGTGCATTGGTCGAGATTGCCGTAGTTGACCCAAGGTTAGGCGCGCCTTCCAATTGCGAGCAGATGGTACCAGATTTGATGATAGCACCTTCTAGGCCAGCGATACCCACAACGTTGCCAGCAGGGACAGAGTTAAGTGATTCCAAACTGCGACCCATGAGCAGGTAAAGCGCTTTGATGGTGACCTTTTTCGGTTGCGGCTGAGCGTGCGGTTTGGCTGGCGTGTACTTTGGTGGCAGCACATAGACTTCATCGCCTACCGTCAGGGTGCCAGAGAAGACACGCGCAAAGCCGATCAAATGTTCAGGATCCTCCTCTTGCTCTGGTTGGTTGTTAGCATCAGCTGTATCGTCGTCCTCGCCAATTGCCGCGCTACTGAGAGCATCAGTTATTCCAGCAACATCAGACTCGTTGTTCGCCTGGGCTTGAGCTCGCGCGATTTCCGCTCGTTTTCGGCGACCCAGCTCTTGAGCTTCTTCTGCGCTCAGCATACCGCCCTTGCGTCGGTTGGCTGGCAGGTCGCTTTCCGGCACTGACACCATCTTGCTGACGTATGCGACACAGGGCTCGCCGATGTTTGATTTTGAATGTGTTGCAGCATTTGTGATCTTGCTGTCGAGGTGTTGTGAGCCCGGAGAGTCTTCAAGCATTGATGGCATCCGAGCTTCTTGAGCAGTCTGGGGACTTGGAAGGCCTTCAATGACCGACACGAGCATCGCTGTCGAAATGGGCAGCCATGCACTAAAAACGGCACCAAGGAGGGCTTTTGGATCTCTAGACCGCATGATATGTGCCGGTATGTTGATGTTAAGACTCTTCGTGATCTTCTCCAACAAAGCCTGATCGCCTTTGTTGTTATGTCCGCCAACCGTAGCTTCATAGACAGCCCACACTTGCTCAAGCACCAACTGCACAAACATCGGCTTCAAGTTTCGGCCTTTGAGATGCTTCGAGCCCAGCACGCGCTTTGTCTTCGGATCTAAGTAGTAGTCTCCCCATAGAACTTTTTCGAGGACCTGCCGCTTGATACCCAGCTTCTTTTCGTACAGCGCAGCGAATTGTCGAGGCGTGAATGCCCAACCATCAATGGCAGAACTGAAAATGACATTGTTTCGTTCGGGCTCAAAGTAGATGTCTTCATCTTCCTTCTCCTCATACTCAGCCGGCGTGCTGCTGGTGACGATTCCCTCTTCGTCTTGCATGATGGCTTCTTTTTTGCCTTTCGGGATACTGTCTGCGTCTTCGCCTTTCGCCGCCGCAGCAGCATTCACCTTCTCGTCGATTCGCTCTCGCCATCTCAAATCGTCTTCCATTCGCTCGCCGAGCGCAAAGCTGCCCATCACAGCGTTTACTTGTTCTAAAAGCTTACTGAGATGGGTGTATGCCTCGCTTGGAGTAAGCTTCAGCTCCGTGATTAGACGGTCCATTTTGTTGATGACGAGTAGCGGTCTCAGCTTCTCTGTCCATGTTTGACGGAGTACGGTCACAGTCTGGGAGCAGACGCCCTCTACAGCGTCCACCAGCACGACGGCACCATCGCACAGTCTTGAAGCTGTTGAGACTTCCGAACTGAAGTCGATATGGCCAGGCGAGTCAATTAAGTTGATCAGATACTCTTTCTGCTGCGGCTGGGCTTCGGGGGCACTCCGCCTCAGTAATGAGAAATACAGCGAGATGGCGGAAGACTCCATCGTAATACCGCGCAGTTGCTCATCAGGCCGGGAGTCCAGGTAGCGGATCTTGCCCGCCAACTTGGGAGAAATAATGCCATTGGTAGCGATTAGGGCGTCGGTCAGGGAGGTTTTCCCGTGGTCCTAAGGATGGTTGTGAGCGGCGGGGAGAGCATTTGGAGGTTGTTCTGGACCACTTACCACATGGGCCAATATACAGATCTAGCATTCATGATTATTAGCTGCCGACCTCATCAGTATCAGGGCTTGGCGTGTCGGAGGACGGACTCACGTTTCGAATGCCTTCGCCCTGCTGTTGGAGCTTGACCAGCTTCTCTGGCGGGACGACCGGCATGATGGCCAAACACCAGACAATGCACGTGCCAGGATATACCACTGCCTTACACCAGTGCTGGTGGGTGAAGTTGATTTCCGAGGAAGAGTCAAATCATCATCATCAATCAACCGAATTGTGGTGGCGGCGCCAGACGCAAGTCATCTTTCACGCGCTGCATGTTGCCCCACCTGGAAACATTTCGTCATTGGTCGGATTCGCCCATCTCTTCCTATTCCGCTCCAAGCACGGGAAGGCCTGAAGCGTGGTCATGCTCCAACAGCCAGCAGACCCGTCTTGCCAGCCTCTCCGGGCCAGGCCATTCATCATCCACTCATTCATACATATACTGGGAATCTTTGAACCTCGTCGCTCGTTTCTGTTCTTCACTCTCTTTCACTTTCCCACCCTTCCACCTTCCACGCCTCCGCAGGAAGCTGCAACCCTTAACCCGCTGCCGATCTCTCCTGAGCTGAACTGAAACTGCCCAGTGTGCTATACATGCGTCGCCGCCACTGTGGTCGACATCTATGCCTGCGAATACCCGTCTGAGCCCGAATGACGCATCCTCTCTTTGCTTACGATCATGGCCGACGTTGACGATCGCGCGGACTTGAGAAAAGTCTCGAATGCCCACAACCTCCCTCCCCCGACCATCCCGCAGGTCCCTAACGAGTCCTCCCGGAGCTCAGGCAACCCGCGTCTGACCCTGGACACCTTCTCCTCCGTCAACCAGAACGGCAGCTTCGATTTCGACCGCATCATTAAATCCGGCGAGGTGTTGAAGCGCACGAGGAAGACCAAGTCGTGGAAGCCCGTCTTCATGGTCTTGCGGCCAAATCTGCTTTCCATCTACCGCGACAAGGAGGAAACGAAGCTGCGACATCAGATCAACCTGGTAGAGCTCACAGCGGTCGCGCGACAGAAAGACCCGAGGAGGAAGGACAAGCACGTCTTTGGCCTGTTCACGCCCTCTCGCAATTACCACGTCGAGACCAAGAGCGAGCAAGAGGCCCAGGAGTGGGTGGAGTTCATTCGACAACAAGCGCGTATGGATGTGGATGAGGAGGAGATGATCTTGGCTAGCCCTGGAGGCAGCAAGAATAATGCGTGGCAGGCATTCGGCCGAAGCATCGATGCCCACCTGGTGCAGCAGATTGAAGACCGGAATGGGTATACGTCCTCAGATGCGGAGGCCATGATGAGTCCCTTTTTTGTGCCTAAAGGGCGGGACCGTGGCAACACGGCCGCGACTGCGCGCCGACCATCGCAAATCGAATACTCAGGTGCCGACTACGGTTCCTACTCCGATTTCTCCGATGTTGGTCTCCCGGCTGCACACATGTCTACTTTATCACTTGGTACGGAGGGTCGACCTTCGAGCTCATATCAGCATCCCCAAGGACATGCGGTCTACGGCCAATCCTCCGCCCGGCCTTCGATAGGGGCTAGGAACCCTAGCCAAGTGTCCGGGATTGGCGCTACTCAGGACTCATCCAAAACGACACCGGTACAGAGTCCGACCGATGATGAACGTGTTATCTACCATGGCTGGATCTACCTCCTAAAATCCAAATCCGGTGTGCGGCAGTGGAAGAAGATCTGGATGGTATTGCGACCAAAAGCCGTTGCACTCTACAAGAACGAAGAGGAGTACACTGCGCTGCTTATAGTCCCTCTTCATACTGTCATTGATGTTGTGGAGATTGATCCCATCTCGAAAAGCAAGACGAGCTGCATGCAGCTTCTCAGCCAGGAGCGAAATTACCGGTTCTGCGCCTTGGACGAAGAGTCGTTAACAAGGTGGCTGGGCGCATTCAAGAGTCTTCTCAGCAAGCGAAAACTGAAAGAAACAGCAAAGACTCAAGAGCCGAACGCTGGCAATGTCCCAGTCGCGGTGCAACCGCCATAATAGACGAGCTATGAGGCCAACCTCTTAATTTTTTGTTTCCTTACAAACTAATCTAGATACCCCCCTTTTTGAATGAAAACACGGCTTTCCGGCTGCACCCAGATTCAGTTTTGTCGTCTGTGCTGTCTCGTGTACTCATACAGCACAATCGCCGCCGCTGTCTGCACATTCAGACTTCTCGTGATGCCTTGCTGAGGAATCTCTACCAGCATGTCACATTCGCTGAGCACCAGTGCAGGTATGCCCTCCTTCTCGCTCCCTATGACCAGGATCACCTTCTCAGGCAACTTGCATTCGGGCGAGCCGAGCAGTACGCTGCGGTCGGTCTGTTCAATCCCCACTACCCGCCACCCTTCATCCTTCTTTGAAGCCAGGTACTCGGGCACATTCGGTGCCGAGAGCTGCATGATTGGGAAATGCAGGTGGGAAGAGACGGAGACGTTGGTGAAGTCCTTGTTGCCAGTCACGTGATGATTCTGGAGATGCATCTCCGAAGCGGCAAAGATCTCCGAAACCCTTGACAGCCCGCCGAGGTTGTACGGATTGTCGACGAGGGAGGCGACGACGATGAGGTCGTTACGACGAACCTCTGCCGAGTCAGACTCGTCAATACCACTTGCCAGGTAGGCAGTTCCTTTGGTTTGAAGCGCCCGAGAATCAGATGCGGTGCCGGGTACGAGTTCTTGCTTTGCTTCCTCAGGTGCATCAGGTTCCTTCGGTTGAAGCGGGAGCTGCTGTACCGGTGCCTCCCCCAAAGCTATGCATGATTTGTGTTGGCTTCTAGATGCATCGAGATCCTGATCTGCTTTGTCCAGTGCCTGGAAGTCTTCCTTTCGACAGAGCACAGTGTCAAAAACGTCAAGCTTGGTCCATGTTCCTTCTACGAGATTCGTCATGGTATTGTCACGGATCGGATCAAAGCGATCTAGCTGCCGCTCGAGCGGTGGCTGATCGAAGCGCTCTAAACTTCGAATGTATCCGTCAAAAGACGCAAGCGCTGTACTGCCGAATACCTCGTTCCAACCTCTCGCGCGTGCTAGATCCATCAGAATCGGCACCTGCCATTGGCCTTCATGTCGGATGACGACTTTGGAAGAAGCGGCGAGCGGTACGAATCTTGCAGCAAGCTCCATCGCGAAATCTTTGTCGGAATCTTCCAGCTTCGCAATCATCACGCCTATCTTCATAAGAGACGCGAGGTATTTCGGATTCGAGTGATGGTCCTTGGAGCTGAGCTCGCTTATGATGCGTTGGCGAAGGTCTTTCCGTTTCAAATAGATGCGGGCAACCATCCACGACTGTAGGTATCTAAACCGTGGCAGAGGTTCGATCGACAGGATATAGTGCAGGTCCTTAAGCATTGCTAACAGCTCTTGATCAGTCATCTGCTGGACCAGCTGTTCACAGCACAGCACCATGACTTGCAGCTGCAACGTCGTCTTCCATGCGCTGACGGTGGGAAGCGGCGTCTTTTGCTTAGCCCAACGCTGTACGAGTCGGTCGTAGATAGACCTTACGAGCGCAGCATCCATGTTCCCGAGTCTGCTGACAAGATCCAACAAAGCAGCAATGCCTACAGACATTGGAGCACCGAAGTAGTGTTCATAGCCAAATTCCCCGAGCAAGGGATCAATCGTTTTCACCAAGTCCGCAGATACTACTTCAAGTTGTAGATCAACTGTCGGTTCGGGCACGCGTTCGGCGTATTGAGCAATGATGTCTTGCATAGGCAGTAAGTCCATCGCCGTCGGACTGACAAGAGCCATGTGCCTCAGGGCACACATCAGCGGGGCCATTAGGTATACTCTGGTTTGGGAAAGATCGCGTAGTTTCTCTGTTGTGCTTGCTACCAGTTCTGCAAGCCCAGACGAGTCTTGCGCCACCTGCACCAGCCTAGGATGCAGGAACAACGGCGGCAATTTGATGAGAAGTTTCTTTGGATACTCGAGGTATTCAACATCACTCCATATATCCTCAACCAAAGCTTCGACATCAGCAGGCGAATGCTGTGCGGCATTGCACAGTTGAGTTGCAAGAGCTTGACACTTTTCTAAGGTCTCCATTTCCTTGCCGTCTCTGACCGAGTATTCTGACTGCCAAGCAGCAACTGGATCAAGTTGACCGAGGGATGCGTGCTCCCCGGGGGTTTCCAGCTCTGCCTGAAGCCTCTCCCATCGCTGGATAGCTTCGACAGTCGAAGAAGAACCTGGAGGATCTTTCGCACGCGCGGCAGAATCAGCGCACAGCTTGATGCTTCTGATGTGGATGAAGTCTCGAGCTACCTCGGGCAATGCGAGAGCTGCGGATAGACTTGCCACCTGTTCGAGCTGATGGGGCATGAGCACCAGCTCCTTGGATGCCGCGAAAGCCTGTGCCAAGCCTTCAAGCACATAAACACTGGCGTACGGGAAGCTGCCGCTGCGCCGTCCAGCCAGAATGTTAAGCAGAGCATCAATAAGTCCAGAGGCGTGCGGTCCAGCGCGCTGCAGCACGCGGCTGATGTAGCCAACTAGGCGTTCGCCATGACTGCAAACGAGTTTCTCGTCGCCTCGACGCTTGATGCTCGAAGTGAAGAGCGAGCCCTGCGCTCCCCACGGCAAGACAACATCTCGAAAGAAGTTTGCAAATTCCTCCGTCGTCTCCGGTTGAAAATGGGTGTCAATCATCCAGTTGCCGAGGAATTTTCGAATGGACTCTTGAACTTGCGGAGTCAATGCAGATGCGAAAAGAGTGTAAAGCCACTCGGTCTTCACCGCTGAAGACGAAGATGACAGTTCATCTAGGTCAACCTTGCACGCTAGGATTTGATTGAGGTAGCGACCTAACAAGACGGTTTCGAAGATCACACAGAAACGCTCGTACTGTGCAAGAACGATGTTGGTATCTATGTTAATGTCAGCGCACAGTTCGAGATATTCGTGAATATTACCGCTCTTGGTCGGGTAGATCCTAGCCTGGCTGAATGTAAGCCTAGGCCTGATCGAGAGGACAGTCCTCAGACAAACTTACCAAGTGAAATTTGCTCTGCTGAACACACCAAAGGCCTTGTAGATGGGTCCTTGACAGCCAATGCTACGGAGCGTCTGAATATGCCTAGACATTGCTTCCGACGCTCACCGTCACCTTTCCGCAGACCAGTCTGCAGCATCTGCCAATATTCAGCATCCGCGAGTATATGGCCAGGTACGAGAAGCTTGGTAGACCACAGGAGCCAGAGACTGTATCCGAGGCCGTGATGGACGGGACTCGTACTACATATCAGCTGTTTCGTGAATTTCCAGAGGAGATCAAGCTGATCGGTTTGCAACTCTCCCATTTGAGATAACAAAACTGAGAATGTACCGCGTGCGGCCATGCAAGTCCCTTCGTCCGAGGCACCCATACATGTCACACTGGCATCGAAAACTTGTTGCAATGGGCCATTGCTGTACCCAGATGCAAGCAATTGCCGAAGGAATGAGAACGTGTTCTTGAGAGCATCGAAGTCCACTTGCGGCTGCTCCTTGGCATTGATGAACGGGCTTTTATGGTTTGTATTCAAGTCTGCGTCCACATTGATCACCAAGTTGCCCTTCCAGTTGTCCTTCATTTGCAGCACTCGGCGCTCTAGGCTACTAATAACATTACTGAGCAATGCCTCGCCAAGATCAGCATCTCGGGCGACTACAGGGAGGACAAGATCAGCGGACCCAGCCTCGATCATGTCCGTCAGGCGCTGGACAAGCTCCTGTCGCAAGCCATGGTCCGGATGCTCCAGTAGCAGCGCGGCCGTGAAACTAACATCAGCGGAATTCCCTTGGCCTAGTGATTGGACTGCATCACGGATTAATCCAGGGCGTTCTTGGTCCGGCACATGTTTTAGTAGCGTCCTCGCGATCTCTGTATGCGTAGAAGTCGACGCTGGTGCCATGGTCCTCAGAGAGCGCGATTGAGTGAAACCCTGTCGTTTAAACCAGAGTGGTGCACGTTTAAGAGTCCAGAGTCCCCACATTCGTCATTCTGCCATTTGAATCCTCTCTGCTATTATTTCCCATACATACCTAGACTCCGCAGCGAAAAGAAATCTGCGATGTGAGAAGCCGAACAGCAGCAACCAGCAGCGGCGAAACGTTGATCCGGCGATCGATCAAGCTTCCTAGCGCCAACTTCAGATGTCATCATCATGTTGACGACGGGAGCGCGAAGGAAACGCGGTCTCAAACCCCGTCCTTCCGTCTGATGGAGCGCTGGCTGGGTAGGCAGAATTGGTAGGTTTTCTTTTCCAAGTTCCATCTTCCTTCATCTCTCTGGTGTAGATCTGCTAGACCTGCCGTCCATCGCCATCATCCCCAAACATGCCTCCCGAGAACGGTCATGGGCGCCATAACGACGAACGCGAGCCTTTGCTTCGCAATCAAGCGACCGACAGTGGCGAAGGAGGCGATAGCCGAGACCTCCTCTCCTTTGAAGAAGGCGACGGTGAAAACCCGCGAGAATGGCCGAAACGAAAGAAGATGGCCAACGTTGCCGTCATTGCTGCCATGTCGATTCTGTCACCGCTCGCCTCATCCATGTTCACGCCCGGCATTGAACGGATAGCGGAAGACTTGGACACAACCTCAGAGACAGTCATAGGCTGTACGACGGGCTTCGTGATAATGCTGGGTATGGGACCTCTCTTCCTGGCGCCACTGAGCGAGACGTTCGGGAGAAGAAGACTGTACATGGTATGCTTCACGATATTTGCGCTGTTGCAGATACCATCAGCGTTAGCGCCGAACATTGGTACACTCATCGCGATGAGGACTCTAGCTGGCTTTTTTGGCAGTGTCGGCATTGCCAATGGCGGAGGTACCATCTCTGACATGTTTGTGCCGAAAGAACGAGCCAGCGTTTTTGGATGGTACCTACTTGGACCCTTGCTGGGACCTACCCTTGGACCGCTGTTTGGTGGGATCATCGTACAGCGAATAGGATGGAGATGGATCTTCTGGGTGTTGACAATCGTCTGCTGCCTCAACACGCTGGCAGGTTTTCTATTTTTGAAGGAAAGCTATGCGCCTGTATTGCTATCATGGCGGAAGAAAGAGAAGGAAGCCGAGGAAGGCGTGACGAACAAGTATAGTTACGATGGCGAAGATCCAAGGCCATTGTCGCAAAAGCTGTCACACTCGCTTCGTCGGCCGCTCAAGATTATGGTGCAACCAATCGTGCTCACTATGAGTTCCTATCAGGCCTTGCTCTTTGCAACGACTTACAGCATATACACTAACATGCAGTCTATTTACGGAGATGAATATGGATTCAACACCGAACAAGTCGGTTTGCTCTACCTTGGTCCAGGCTTGGGCTTCCTCTCAGCAGTTTGGTTCCTAGTGCCAAAAATCGATACCGTCTACAACAAGCTGACGGCTCGTAACGACGGTAAGGCAAGGCCAGAATATCGATTGCCACTAGCAAACATCGGCGCAGTCTTCATTCCCGTCAGCCTCTTCTGGTTCGCCTGGACCGTGCAATATCGTACGCCATGGCTCGCGTCGATTGCCTCGACATTCTTCTATGGCATCGGACAGGTCATGATTCTGAATTGCACGCAGAACTATTACATTGACAGCTTTGAAAAGTATGCTGCCTCCGCGATAGCAGCAGGCGCAGTCTTCAGAAGCTTGGTCGGAGGAGTCGTACCACTCTTCGCGCCTGCGCTTTTCGAGAAGCTAGGATATGGATGGGGCATTAGCCTCTTCGGCTTCCTCTCAGTGGCAATTGCACCAGCACCCATATTCTTCTTTCTTTACGGACAGCAGGTCCGCGAGAAGTTTTGGGTAGACCTCTAGATCAGATTGCTCTGGACTTGGCGCTGGAGGCACCTCCCTGGAGGCTTTGTAGCATATAGCAACATGTATTCCTAGCAAAGTGAATGTTCCTAAATCAATAGACTCTCCCTGCCATGGTTAAGGTTCGGCAAGTTGTCCAATGTTATGAAGGTGTGTCCTGTAAGGCATACGTTATGGAATAGATGTTGCGCGAGGGTGCGGTAAAGCTTCAACGTGCATAGCAACGGTTGCTATTGACCAACGCAAACGCCGCGTCCCACGAAGCGGCCAAGCGGATCACTTCCATCCCGGCAGTGATGCTGCACAGAGCAGCAGAAGGCACCGTCGCTGTCGCTTGATTGCCATGATTCCCCATCGCAGGCGCGGCCGGACGAGTTGATGTTTGCTCATTTACGTCTTCGCTCGCAAGCCTCACTCGAACAGTTGTGTGAGGCATTCGAGGACATTACTTCGCCCCATCTCGTCGCCAGCCTCGGTACGACTGATATGGCCCATCACCGCACCCAGTCCGATATCCAAACATACCATAGCACTGCTAGTGCACCGTCGCTACGTAGTCGGGAGCCCATTGAGACGATGGACCGACCATACACCCCGCCGGACGCCGACGCCGGCAACGTCAAGGTCGTCGTCAGAGTGAGGAAGCTGATCAGAAGAGGTGTGTGATTGCTGGGCAACGAAATTGTAATAATCTATCAGCACTATACTGACTGCATATAGAAATCGAGAAGCAGCAGCCATGCCTGATTTCAATGAATCCGCGTAACAACGAAACGACGCTGCATCCGCCTCACCAGACACCTGAAGAGATCAAAAACAGCCGGAAGCAGCATGACGAAAAGAAGTTCACGTTCGACAAGTCATTCTGGTCGCACAACGAGAAGGACGGCCACTATGCAAACCAGAGCGATGTGTACGCATTGTTTGGTGAAGAGTTCCTGGATCACAACTTCGACGGCTACCACACTTGCATCTTCGCTTACGGCCAGACCGGGTCCGGCAAGTCATACACGATGATGGGCACCCTCGACCAGCCCGGTCTCATACCACGCACTTGCAGAGGTCTCTTCGAACGCATCGAGGCGGAGCAGAACAGCAGTATAACATACAACGTTCACGTTTCGTACTTCGAGATCTACAACGAGCACGTCAAAGACTTGCTCACGCCGAAAACAAACCCGCCGACCTACCTCAAGATTCGCGAAAGCAAGAGCGATGGCGTATACGTACAGAACCTGACCGACGAGCCCGTCAAATGCTACGAGGATATCGAGCGCATAATGAAGACGGGAGACATGAACCGAACAACAGCAAGCACAAAGATGAACGACACATCGTCCCGATCTCACGCCGTATTCACCTTGACACTCAAGCAAATTCAACACGATATTGCCACCGACAGCACCATCGAGAGGCTGGCACGCATGCGACTGGTGGATCTGGCAGGGTCTGAACGTGCTAACCGCACCGAAGCTACTGGCCAGCGCCTGCGAGAGGGTGGAAATATCAACCAGTCGCTCACCACGCTCGGTCGTGTCATTGCAGCCCTTGCGGACCCTAAGCGCCAGCGTGCGCCTCGTATGACTGGCCTTCAAAACCAGGCCAAGCGCAGGGCTGATGTAGTTCCCTACCGCGACTCTGTACTGACCTGGCTACTCAAAGACTCTCTCGGCGGCAACAGCAAAACGGCCATGGTAGCTTGTATTTCGCCCACCGACTATGACGAGACGCTTAGTACCCTCCGTTACGCCGATCAGGCGAAGAAGATTCGCACCAAGGCCCACGTCAATCAAGACGCGGTGTCTGCTGCCGAGCGCGACGCCAAAATCATGGAGATGCAGGAGACCATCAAGTCACTACAGCACTCGGTCAACAATGCCGCCGTTCGCAAGCGCGACGAAGCAGATCGTGCCCGTGACGAGTTGGAAGACTACCAGCGACAAGTCACGAAGATGCAACGCGCAATGGAGGAGTCTCGCGCGGTCTCGGATGTCAAGATCCGGGCTCTCACGATGGAAGTCGAGGAGTTGCGCCCACAGAACTCGGCACTCCAAATGGAGATCGAAGCCTTACGCCGTCACCTAGCCCTCGCAGTCGGTGAATTGAAGAATCCGATCAAGCTTCCTCCAGAGCTGGCAGGCGACGAGGATGAAGAGAACTCAGAGATGTACGAAGGTAGCGACAGTGGCGTCGATGATGTCTACTCTGTGCCCGGCGATGACAGTGGCGGAGGTCATTTCGAGCACGAGGCGTGGCAGCAGGATGTCGACCAGCTACTGCAAGAAATTGGTCTGTTCAAGCGCAAAGTGGCAGATGATAAGACCAGATTCCCGCATCCGGTCCAGGCGGTTATCGAAGCGGTTGGAGGCGACTAACGAGCGGCACTTACGACGACGTATGAAGCGTACGACCTTTGGCGTTGAGATTGTATACATTTTCGGGTGTTTTGCGTTCGAGCGACGAGAACTAGAAGACCTTTCGATATTAGCGTACAAATTGTATTGTATGGAGCACTCGTTTATTTCTCTCTCATGAGCATTGCTTTCTGCGTCTTCCTCCACTCTCGAATGCGTTGGCAGCATGATCTGTCATGCGCTCCTCGTCAGATAGCACTCCTCGTGGTCAAATTACTTCAGTGAACAGTATGTGTGCGTGATACGAATGCCATTGCCGGTGTGTGAGAGGTTCGTTCCCGCGACATAACATCTATATCGGCATCCACCTTAGAACTTCGTCTTTGCTACTATCTACCTTCCAAGGTTCGCTTCAAGCACGTAGAACAGTGTAGAAGTCCTAATGTCCGATGAACGGCAATCAATGGGTCCAGCTCCAGGGGCGACCACGACACGATGCTTCAATTCCTTATCCGACCCTACGCCTTCCACAGCATCAGCGTCCCCTCGACTTCGCCACACACTTTGGCAGCGGATGAAAAGGCAGTGTTCCCCTGATCAAACAATCAAAGCGCCTTCAAGATCATGGCGGAAAGCATTTCACCGCTCACCGACCGTTTTCAAGGGCCGGAGCAAGAGGCTGCAGAAAAGAGCAAGGTCACCAATACCTCACAAATCTCGCTCGCAACCCTTCTTCAGCTCTGAGAGCAAGTCAGAACTCAGAACTGCAGCAGCTTTTCCAGTGTCCCGACCGCAAGCTCCGCACGACCGACCAGAATCCGACACGACCCCTGAATCGAACGTAAAGAAGCGCCACAGCATCTTTGGCATCTCTGGCCTTCTCCAAGCCTTCTCGTTCGAGGTAGAGAAATCGTTCCTGACCCCGGTGGAAAAACGCATATTGCAGCATATCCACGTCGTCAGCAGCGAAGGCCGCTTCCAAGACTCTCACACGTCAGAGCCAGCAAGACTTCTCATGCCGGATGAGGACTCGAGCGCAGCTCTACAGGCTATCCAGACATTGACCAGACATTACAGCATTCACGACAAGGAGATACTCTGTCGAGATCTGGATCGTTTGCTCACGAAAGAACAGCGGAACATGCTGAGTAAAACGCTCTACAGTCATGTTGAGATCTGTTGCCAGCAGTCCAATCGATTCGTATCGCCAGAAGCATTTCAGAGGGAGGGCACAGCGCGGTTGAAAATCTGTCAAGGACCCGTGCGTGCGGTGACTTTCGCTGAAGCATCGCAGCGGCGGCCGCCGCCGCCACAAAATGCGCTACATGACGTGACACCGCCAGCAGGCGAGATAGTGATACGGCATGACATCGAGATCTCACGGGACAGCTCCTGTCTCCGTGGTGGCGGTGGAACAGAGACGAGCGGAACGACTTTCAACCTCTTGGATCTTAGGAGAAGACCAAAGCCTTTGAAAGACGATCAACGCCCTCATCCAGCGATATGGTGGCTGGCCGGGGGAAAGATCAACCCTCCAAGCGTGGATTGGGGGTCCCGACAGCTTTGACACTTCGTGAACGACGAGTAGTGGAAGATGCTAACCGTGAAAAGGTTGGCTTTTTGGGCACCTTGGTTGGATTGCGCCGGGTGGAAGTCACGCGTCGTCAGTTACGCGAAGCTTGCAAGCCCTTGTTAACGGGCCATAAAGACACTACTGCTGCAGCCAGCGACGAGGCTGTTGAAGGTGCAAAAGAGGAAGCAGCAAGTGTTGTTCGTGAAGCTCCAGACATTTGCGGAGCAGCCGGAAATACTGAATTGGATACCCGAAGGAGACAGTGACCGGGTCGCCGGAACTATTGGAAATGCATACTCGAACGAGATCCTAAAGCTGCCGAGGGATAAGTTTATAGAAAAAGGGCTAATTGCCGGATGATAAGAAGTTGACGGTTTTGAGTCGTTGCGAGCGAGCCTCTTCCAGTGGCCGCCGAAAATGAAAAATTCTTTCTACACACTAATAGTCTTAAAGACGCCGAATCCGCTTCCCCCTGTGGCCATAATTGCACCCGGGATCTGCGGATGCCAGTGGTTCTCCTTCACCTGCTCCATGTAGTGCACGAACAGCAACTGGGGTGGCACATCCTTGACATCAGCAGTGTATTTGCTCTCTTCGTCATCCAGCTCCACAGCAAGGTCCCAGAGAGTCAGTGTGTTGTCGCCAGAGCAGACGGAGACGATTGAGTCGTCAGTTGGGTGCCATTCGAGGGATGTAATCTGCTCCTTGTGGAAATTGAAGTTGGCTACAGGCTTGGATTGGGCGGCAGTGTCCGGTGACTTCCATTGTCGGAGATCCCAGACCGACCAGCTTCCGTCATCGTGCCCTGAGGCGAGGAGGTGCGGCGTTTGACGTGACCAGCTGAGAACATTGGCATCGGTGTTGGACACCTGCACGGAAATGGCATGTTTGCGACTCTTCGACCTGGCATCCCAGATTTTGACAGTGCCATCTGACGACGCCGAAGCGAATACGTTGCGCTCGTTTGGAGACCACTGTAGCTCTTCCACGCTTCCAGTGTGACCTGTGTAGGCATTGGTGTCGGTGACGAAGCCGCCGCCTTCCGTCCTGGTTGTGGCGAAAATAGAGCCGGTGCAGTCACCAGTGAGCAGCTTCCCAGCCGGGACTAAAGGCGACCAATCGAGTGCATAGCCTTCATTCTTCTTGTGCGCCCGGATAGTGCTGAGTGGCTTTGTAGCGGAAGCTGGGATCTGATAGCCTGGCGTGTCGAAAGCTTGAAGGTGGTGGGTGATGTCGTGAATGAGAACATCACCTGACTCCTGCATGGAGGCAGTAAGAGTCGTAGGCGGAGTCGATGCGCTTGCTTGGGGTGTCTGATGCGCACGCACGCGATTTGTGGTGGACGTAAGCGGGATGCTCTTGTTCTCCAAAATCGGATCGGCCGTTTCCTCGTCATCGTCCTCTTCCTCGTCGGAATCGATGTTACCTGCCTGATCGTTCCGCGACAGACCCGACATCTTCATGACCATGAGCTGATTCTCCCGCTCGCGACCCTGCGCCGCCTGAGTGCCTCCCACCGCATAGACAGTCGCCGGATATGTCCTCCGGTTGTCTCCCAGGTTATCCTTGAGTACGTCAAAGGACAGGCATGGCCACGTCGACTCTAGCGTATGCAGCATCTCGTAAGTTGACAAGTCGGGAGAAAGTGTCTGACCAGCGTCTAATTTGTGCCGTCCTGGTATGAATGTCTCCTGGTCCACCTCCATGGCTCCCGCTGCCTTCTCGTCGGCTTCCCGCTCTTCGTCTGGTCGGCCATCCACACCTGCTTCGAAGATCTCGTCCTCGCTCTCAAACTCATCTTCGTACTCGTCCTCAAACTCCTGGCCTTCAGGTACCCCCTCATCTGCCATAGGTCTTTCGCCCGCCTTCAACGCCTGAGGCGATTGCTCGTCATCTTCGGCCGCGCGCTTCGCCATGTTGACTGTTCAAATGCGAAGATGCGACGGTGGAAATCCCCCAAGCGCTCTCTTTTCAGTACTGGTAATGATGGGCGGCGAGTGTGTACAGCCTTTCTCTTGTCTACCTCAATCTCATCGCTAAATTTTGAGCTTCGGGCAGGCTCGGCTGGCACTAGCAACGCGGGCTGCATAATCGATACGCACAGACACGATCGGGCGAGCCGTGCCGCCTTGCATGTTGGGCAAGTTGCAGGGGTGCCAGAAAGCAGAAACGCGAGCTTGCAACTCCAATTGGTCGCCGTTGGCACGACGGTCATATTGCTACCACTATTATCGCGGCAACACACGGCGGACTCCACCTTGACCGACATCCTCAACCCCTCCCTCAGCCCGTGACTGAGGTGTAAATAATCCCCTCCCGGAATATTTGGCACGGGTTCGGTGTGACATACTAGTATCCATCTGCTCATCCTGAAGACTGCCGAACAGCGGAGTCCAGGCGCTTCGAGACACAACCGGCAGCGTCATTGGCACGCAGCAACCTTAACTTGCAGCCCAGTACATCCACTACCTACCTGCCCGACAGGACCACCCGATACTCCCAACTTACGCGCCTCAGGCACAGCAGCGCAACAACACCCTGGCGACGCCGTCACCGACACTGTCCCCGTCGCTGTCACACTGCTCCGCCTTGCTGGGCGACCCAACAAGCCGTCAACCTCCCGTACCTGCAGCAGCGCGGAGAAGACGAGTCAGAACGCACACGACTAGCTACGAAAGCGGAGACATAGCTGCCACTTAACGCCGTTGCTTCAATCCCGCCATTGGCTGCCCTGCGGCTATACAGTAGTCAGTAAGCTTCTTCTGCTACACTCGCCTGCAATATGGACCCGAGCAGCAGCGAGCAGCAAGCGAATGCGGGCAGCACCAACCCGCCAGGACACACGCCCATCGACGATGCCTCCATGCACACCATCACCGCTTCGAATCTCCAACAGCAGAACCCGAGCTTCGGCTCTCAACCCTCGACAGCATACCAAGAACGCCCGCAGACGAGCTACTCAGATACCGGGTTCACACGGCCCTACTCGCACTCAGAAGCCAATACGCCAGATCATTTACAGAATGGGAACGGGCTTAGCAGGCCGCCCAGTACACAGTCACAAGGGCAGTATGGAAACGACCAACGGCAGCAGGCGCAAAAGAACAGCAGTGTCGTGATCAAAGTAGGCATGGTGGGAGATGCGCAGATTGGGAAAACTAGCTTGATGGTGAAGTACGTGGAGGGTAGTTGGGACGAAGACTACATCCAAACGCTCGGTAAGGTCATGTTGATACGGGACTGCTGAACGTTGATTGTTGACACTCAAACTAGGCGTGAACTTCATGGAAAAGACGATCAGCATCCGTAACACGGAAATCACCTTCTCCATTTGGGATCTGGGCGGGCAGCGCGAGTTCGTCAACATGCTTCCGCTAGTTTGCAACGATGCTGTGGCCATCCTATTCATGTTTGACCTGACGCGGAAAAGCACGCTCAACAGCATCAAAGAATGGTACCGGCAAGGGCGAGGCTTCAACAAGACAGCGATTCCTTTCCTTGTTGGGACGAAGTACGACCACTTCGTCAACTTCCCACGAGAGGAGCAGGAGGAGATCAGTATGCAGGCTAAGCGCTTTGCAAAGGCTATGAAGGCAAGCCTGATATTTTCGAGTACCAGTCACAGCATCAATGTGCAGAAGGTCAGAGTCCTTTAACCATCTACGTCGCTGTTTCAAGGGGCTGACAAAATCGGACAGATTTTCAAGATTGTTCTAGCAAAAGCTTTCGACCTGCGTTGCACGATACCCGAAATTGAGAACGTGGGCGAGCCTCTGCTGCTCTACCAGTCCGTCGGCTAGGCCGCATAAGTCCAAGCTCAGCAACGACGCGAGGGAGAGGTATCATACTTGCACCTTCCAACTCCACACGGCGCAGCGCGCCGTTGAGGAAGTTCGCGTAGCCGGGACCTGCTAGATGCTAGGCCAGGCTACAGCGTTCGAGAATCCACCTAGAGATGATGACAGAAGCGATGGTCTGTACGCTGAAGAACGAATTGCATTCACAGAAGGCGCTAGAGGAGTTTTTCATTTTTGGCACTGGGCCAAAGGCAGCATAGCTACGCGCGGGTGAGCGCTTGCGTTGAAGGGCTGGGATGCACACTTGCGGTACGGTCAAAGCAAGGATTATAGTGTCTTTTATGTCGAGAAACAGCGGTAGTCAAGAAGTCTTTTTTCATCTGTAGCTGCAACAGCTCAACGGTGAGGGTCTCTGCATTCTCCTCAGCTCTAGGATAACTGCTGTTCGCTTAGTGAAGTCGAACGTGAATATGTTCGCAGCGCTCCATACTCGGCAAACCCCAGATGTTTCGAAACTTGACAGACGTAGGTAGTTGGGAAGAGTAACTATACCCGTTATTGCTTCCAGCGCACCGGAAATGTTGAGGGAGGTAGCCCGGGTTACGATTAGGGAAGTATTTCATTGAATATACGAATGAACGAATGACGATTCCAATCGAAAGGTGTGACACGCTTTCGGAAGAGCCAACCAAATATATTGACATGTTCTCCTGGCGAGAGCCGAAGCTCACGGCCAACGCCTTATTGTGCTCTCTTGCGAATCAGGGATTTGTCCAATTTGTCAGACATGAAACCACGGGCAGAGCGGCCTTGGGTGCCCTGTGAAATACGATCGGACCAATCTGTACTACTGTAGCAAGGTTTAGCATGGGACGCGGACCGGGCTTGTCGACCAGGCCTAGCAGCCCTGGATACCGCATTGGCCATAGCGAGAGGTCAGCCCCTGTTGGGCGCCCATATTGCGGAAATTAGCATCTCGCTTGGCTAAGGCGACAGCTTGAAAACGGTCGGCAGTCCGCTGAAGGCTTCTTTCTCGAGACTTTGCCTTTCTACTGGTTACCCTCGGTGTCGTGGGCTTCTTTGCGCATTTTCCCTTTCGACCAGACGATACTGCGGCAAGATACCAGCGACAATAATCGCCATCGCCAACCCTTTCGAGCGCGCTTCCTACCGGACCCCAAGCCGATCCCTGACCGAGGTTCTCCCATTGGCTCCAGCAGCAGCAGCACGAGGAACGAAGTCGTCGCAACAGCGCAGGGCAAGGAGACGCGTCGCAGACGCCACCGAGTCGCTGGAAGAGAAGGTGGATTGAGAAGCTCCGGCGCGGCTATTTCTCTTGACAACAGGAGCTGCAGGAAATGTCGCAGTAGTAGGTGAGACCCACTCGCTTTCGCTTCCCAGCACAGCACAGCACAGCCCTGCACAGCACAACACAGCACAGCACAGCTTGGCGGCCACATGCAGTGATGAAGGGAGCGTTGCACCAGTACATGTACCTGCAGGCTGCAATAATCATAATCATCGGCCTCGTACAGCCGTAAACAGCGCTGCTCTGGGCTTGTACACATCAACAGAAAAACATCATCAGCATCATCAGCATCATCGTCATCATCCACACACCCTGAAAGGCTGGAACTTCCGCGGCGTAGAGGTCTCGGCGTTCTCGGCTGCTGACAGGTCCGCACGCTCCGGTCGAAGCGGAAACAATCGTCACCGATTGCCCAAACGCCTCGCCTCCCAGCCAAACTTTCCATACCCACCGGCACACACGCACTCACAACATCCGCCCATCCGCTCTTGCCCTCGACTCCAACACTCTTTTCTTACCCCTTCACGCTCCCTACTGCACGCGCCCACTGCGCTACCGTGCTAAGCTGGGCATTCGTTCCTTGACGTTCGTCGCTAGCACCGGGGGCAGTTTAGGCTTCCCCATAATATCTTGACTACTACCAAGTACACCAAAACCAGCCGCTAATAGTAATTGGCCCTACCAGCATCATGCCTATCCGAATCAACCCGTTCGCATCCTCGCCCGCGCCAACCCCTTCTTCCGAATACTACTCAGAGAAGGAGCCCATCCGCATAGAAACGACCACCGAAACGCCTGCGCCCAAGCCGAGACGGCTCCCGCGCTTCTCAGTCCCCTGGACGGGCTCGCCAAAGCAGCCGAAAGTCGCAGAGATCCCCTCACAGCAGCAATCGAAGCTGGAAGCACCGCAGGCTCCTACATTCAGACCACCGTCGCCGCAGATTCCGACTTTGAGTCTACCCACCATCAATCTCACCACCGCGACCGGGGAGAAGAGCAAGATGGAGGATGCGCAGAAGCCTCTCACGCTCTTCAAGCCGCCCACGCCCTCTGAAGCAAAGCGCATAGCCAAGCAGCATGCAGCTTTTGGCCCTCTTGGATCTAGAGAGCACCTGTACTCGTCGCGCTTCGTGGGTACCGAGTTCCCGGAGCCTGTCGAAGATGAGCCGCCTTATTATTACCTGATCACGACCTACATCTCATACCTCATTCTGATCATCTTCGGGCATGTGCGGGATTTCTTCGGGAAGAGGTTCAAACAGAGTAATTATACGCACCTGCGCGAGCGAGATGGATATGCGCCTCTGAACAGTGATTTCGACAACTTCTACATTCGGCGATTGCAGTTGAGAATCAACGACTGCTTCAGGCGACCAGTTACCGGCGTTCCTGGGCGTTTCATCACCCTTCTGGACCGGATGAGCGACAACTTTAACCTGAGCTTCAAGCTTACCGGTACGACAACCCAGGCTCTCAACATGTCTTCTTACAATTACCTCGGATTTGCGCAATCAGAGGGCGAGTGTGCCGATCAAGCAGAAGCGAGCATCAAAAAGTACGGTATTTCCTTCTGCTCTCCCCGCGCAGACATTGGCACTAGCGACTTGCACACGGAAGTGGAGCGCCAGGTCGCGGAGTTTGTCGGCAAGCCAGCAGCAACTGTGTACAGTATGGGTTTCGTCACCAATGGCACCGCATTCCCGGCTCTAGTCGGCAAGGGCTGTCTTCTCATTTCTGACCAGCTTAATCACGCATCCATCCGGTTCGGCGCGCGAGTCTCAGGGGCCGTCATCGACATGTTCAAGCACAACGACATGAGCGATCTGGAGCGCCTTCTCCGGGAGCGCATTAGCCAAGGCCAGCCACGCACGCATCGACCTTGGAGAAAGATCCTGGTTGCTGTGGAAGGGTTGTACTCCATGGAGGGCACACTTGTCAACCTGCCCGGCTTGATTGCATTGAAGAGGAAGTACAAATTCGGCCTTTACGTTGACGAGGCACACTCGGTTGGAGCTATCGGTCCTAGGGGACGTGGAGTCTGCGATTACTTCGGCATTGATCCAAGCGAGGTCGACATCTTGATGGGTACACTGACGAAGAGCTTTGGTGCCAACGGTGGCTATATTGCTTCGTCAAAAGCGATCATCGACAAGATTCGCGTTACGAACGCAGGTACCATTTTCGGAGAATCACCAACCCCAGCTGTACTCGCACAGATCCAGTCATCGCTCAAGATCATCGCAGGCGATATTGCGCCTGGCCAAGGTGAGGAACGACTGCAGCGCATTGCGTTCAACTCTCGGTATCTGCGTCTGGGACTCAAGAGATTGGGATTCATTGTCTACGGCCACGACGACTCACCGATCGTTCCACTGCTCCTCTACCATCCCGCCAAGATCCCGGCCTTCTCGCACGAAATGTTGAAGCGCAAGATCGCCGTAGTCGTTGTCGGCTATCCCGCTACTCCGCTCCTGACATCCCGTGTACGATTCTGTGTCTCAGCAGCACACACCAAGGATGACCTGGACCGCTTGCTCGCAGCGTGCGATCAGGCAGGCGACGTTCTGCAATTGAAGTTCAGCTCTGGCGTTGCTGGTGGGCAAGAGGCCCTCCACGACGGCATGTTGAACGAAAAGGAGGGCGAAGTCAGGTCATGTCTGGAGACAGGCAACCAGCCGGCATTCACTCCACCGAGATGGCGCCTTGAAGATGTGATTAAGAGGGGCGTCCAGGACGTGAAGCAGCCGCTGTACTAGAGCCTTACCCGCACACGGCGGCAAATGTTTACTATTCGACGAAGCGATACGTTTGGCGAGGTGTTCTTTGGCGTTCAAAAACAAGATGCATGGGACATTTCCCACCCCTCCTTGGCAGCTGAAGCAGCAGCCGAAATCGCCTCGGCGGCAAAAAGACAAACCAGAACCCGTCGAATGACCGCTCTCATTAGAGTCGGCGAAAAGGAGGAATCTGTCGATTTTCTTGTTGGTTCTTTCTGCTCTTTTTTTGGACTATTGCATGGAATGGCATATTACACGCGAAACTCTATAACAACACGAATCTGGGAAGGACAAGGAGGGGGGAGGGAAGGGACAGGGCTTGTGGCGACGGAAGTCATGGGCATGATAAAGGACGACCGGCTTTCCGCAGATGGATGGGGTAGGACGAAATCTTTTTTTCTGTTAATGTGTAGGCTTGCTGTTGTAGACAGTGTGTAAGCATACAGTCGGTTTAGAAGTCGAAACTTTTTGATCAAGCTCTTGCGAGCGTGCTGGGGGGGGTTTTTTTTTTTTTTTTTTGAACTAACTCTCGCCATTGGCTTCGTTACTGTTCAGTTGCGCTGGCTCTATACCGAGGCCGGGTGTAGTCGTGACTGCACAGCGGTGGATACGTCGTATCTGGAGCCAAGAAAAAAGTACCAGCAAGGCTGTCGGAGTGCATGTGACTGCATGTACCTACAGTTCTCCCTCTGGCGTCGCCTCCGACAATGCCGACATCTTGATGGCTGGAATGCAAGCTGTTGCCTTTATCGCACTCCGAAGCTTCGCTCGTCTACCGATAGGATACCAGAACCACGATTGGGGCGTAACGATGGCTTGCATACAAAATCCTTCACATTTGCTGCAACCTACCAACCGACACATCCGTAGCCAGGCCAATAGAGCGGTGAGCGCGTGGCGAGTACAATTCGACTTGTACACTTGGCCTGGACGATATGCTCGCGGTCATCTGAACCTCAAAACTTTGGTCGCGCGTATGCGCTGGCAAGTCGATCGGAATTAGCTTGGTTTTCCCCTACCAGGCAAGCATGCCTAAGACTCATCGAGCTGGATGCTATCGTCTCTCGCGTCCTCGAAACTCAGCCATCGCTGGGCGTAGCAGCCGAGCTCTCGCTGCGCTTCGCCTATGCATGAAAGATGCAAGGCCACGTAGCTCCATCGCATTCGCCCCCCGCTCGGTCGTCAAGCTGAGCGTATTGGCTCGAAACAGACCTATCGGTATCCTGAATGTATGAAATCGCACGTCCGCCGCAGGAATAAACGGGCTTTGCTTTTCATAAGGCGACAAGCAGGCGATCGATGGGGCGTCAGAGAAGAAGCCTGTGAGATCCGAAAGACCCTAGTAGTACCGGCATTGCGTTAGAAGCGCTCCAACACGCAGCGACGGCGCCAGAGGCATAGATATGCTTAATTGAACGTCGTACAAAATTGAGAGGTCAGGAGACTACTTTGCGAGCAATACGATGATGGATTTTTCTTTTGGCCTCACACCTCAATCTGAGACATGGCCACTTACAAGGGCAGCCCTTTCTGAGGCACTCTCGAGCCGTGAAAGGCTTCCTGAAGCGGCTTGGTTGCGGTGGCGGCGCAAAAGGTGTGGGTGCCTCGAAGGATCGATCCTAGCCGTCCAGGCCCGCTAGACTGCGAGCTGAGCGAATGCTATCGGCCTAGTCTTACGGATGGCGCCACTGCTATCCAGGCACGGTGTCATTGTTCTTGCAACCACGAACCGCCGCCTTCTTGTCCGGCGACACGGGTTGCGCTTCAATTCCAGCGACTCAGGCCTTTGAAGCCAGAGAGCGTCTACAGTGGAAGCTGTAGTACCATGTACATACTTGGCGATAGTCGTGACGCGTGCTGACAGGAAGCGTATGCATACAGCTCGAAGCTTGCGTCTGCCTTGTTTCGGCGCCCACTCACAGTCAACATTTTTCTACGCCCCACTGCACGATGAGCTTAGTTCCTGGGTCTGCAGGAAGGCTACATGAACAACCTGGCGAGGTTATGTACGATCTCGCTGCGGACTCTCAGATGACCTACGCCCCATTTGCTGGGAAGAAGGCAACGAGTACTCACAACACCTCTGCGACGAGGCCGCTAACCAAGGAGCTAGGAGCCTCATTCTCTCCTACTTCAAAGCCGTCCTTTCCTGCTCCGACCAATATTCATCTGCCTTAATCCTTTTCAAGACGCCTTAGTTTGCCACTTCATTGGCTTCCAAGCAACGCATGACCCGTATTCGGTCAAGGTTAGTCGCGTCAGAGGCAGTACCAGCTCATCACCGTGGTTGCGACTACATCGCTATCATCTGGAACAATGCAGAATCATCCTCCGCCGCCGCCACCGGCACCCATGCCGCCTCCAACGGGCGGGCTCCATCCGGGGTTGAATCAGATGCCAGGTCCCATTCCGGTATATGATGATTTCGGTGGCGCTGCTCAAGGACCTCCTATGGTTGACTTCGTTGGTGACGACTTCTCAAATCAACCGAAGCCAAAGAAACAGAAAGGAGCGCAACCCAAAGTTTACCAGCCTGTCGATGTCGCGTACGAAGGCTATCTGCTCGAAAGGGTAGCTGCGCCAAACAACGGCAAACTAAGCTGGGGCAGAGTGGGTAAGAGCAGTCTGCCATGTGACGAGAGGAAGCTTGCCGACCTTGCGAAGAAACATCGTCAAGTGTCGAAGTCAGATCCGGTCACAGAATATAGTCAGCTCAGTCCTAAACAGCGAGGAGTTGTTGACCAATTTATAAAAAAGCGCCAGATGCAAGAGCAGCATCCAAATGCAGACTGGGTTCTACTCGATATCCTCAAGCGTGGCATCCCACATTACACGCGTCCCATGGAGGTCCAGAAATTGCAAGTGATTCTTAAACGACAGGACAGGACTTTAACCAAGCCGAATACAAGGACCGCAAGGGCAGCAACCACAGTGAGCCAGGCAATAGAGATCATAGACGTGAACGAGCCCTTGGTCGAGTTGAAGTCAGATAAAAATATCGCTCAGACTGGAAATAAGAAGAAACAGCCCAAACAATCTTTCAATGCTGGTGACGAGTTCCTGGATGTTGAGAACCCCATGGCAGTTAACCACCAGCCTTCAGGCCCTCCGCCAATGCCGAACTCTGCAGCACCGCCTATTCAGCCGCCGCCGATGATGGGTCCTCCTGGTGCGATCCCAGCGCCACCAATTGGTCATCCGGGTGCTATTCCGGCGCCGCCGATGATGGGTCCTCCTGGTGCGATCCCAGCGCCACCAATTGGTCATCCGGGTGCTATTCCGGCGCCGCCAATGGGTCCTCCGCCCATTCCGATTGAGCACCTGCACCCCAACCAAGGCCCGCCTATGTCCTGGAACAATGCCGGCCCTCCGCCTCACATGCCGCCGACCGGAGGCGGTATGCCGAACCCTCCAAACCATCCTCAGCATCCTCAGAACGCTTTTGAGCCGGGTCCGTTGCCTTTACAGCATGATCGAAACCCGTTCCAACCCAACCCTGACATCGCAAATCCCCAGCACTTTGAGTCTCCATTTTACGATGAAGCTGTCGCGGGGATCAACAGACGTGCTTCACATCCTCATCCGAGGATGCGAGTAAGGTCGCCCAGCCCTGATGAAAGCGTTTTCCGCACCCCTAGCCCACGGCGACAGCGGTCAGACAGTGCCAAGAAGATGCAACAGCTACACGACAAAATGAGAAGCCTAGAAGAAAAGCTCGAACACTGGCACGTGAGTAGTGGCTCCAGTGCAGGAGCCGAGTCGGTGTTGAGCCAACCTACTGGACCGTCGTCGACGCCGCCATCAACTCCACCGCTGTCGGAGCCACGGGGGAGCCTGCATCGGCGCAAGAGCCACGATCGTCGCCCACAGTATCGTACACAGCCACGCGGTGACAGAGGGTATGTGGACGAATACGCCGAAGTGAGACCCGGGAATTCGTTCTACGACCGTTCGGGCAGACCGCAGTACAGTCGAGAAGGTCGCTCACGGCCCCGATACCCCCCGCCGCTGCCGCCGCCAGCGCCATTGGAGCGCGCGATCTCATACGAAGACGACTATCCAGCAGCTCGCGGAGTCCGTGCTGGTAGATATGGAGCGCCTAGGCTGCCGAGACGGCTGACCGACTATGAGGAAGGAGGATATTACCCTGCAGACTTCCGGCGGGAGTCTCATCAGCAAGGCCGTCGAGAACAGGAGGCCTATGAACGCGGGCGGCGTGAAGGGGCTAGCTATGGAAGACGTCGCGACAGCATGGTGGAACCCCGCGATTATTATTATTAGTGGGAGCAATATCGACAGAAAATATGTCACTTCTAAGTAGCGAGCAGATTGTTGCGAGAAGAGAGCTACTTAGCTCCTTAATGAAGAGACGGCCGAAGGCGTTGACAAAGGCGTTTCGCAACGGGAGTACAGATTACACCCAGAAATAAGAGACTGTTGAGATGTTTTCTCCACTTTGTTGGAATTTGACGTACCAAATATAATACAGTGTCTACCTCCGCTCCCCCAAATAAACCACGCTATGCACCCCCTTAAAACCATCCCAACGCCTGGCCTCCCTTTCCCCTCCAACCCAAAAGACCAAGGATCCAAAACAAGTGCTAGTACATGGTATCAAGGTTTAAGCAAAATCAACAAACCAAGCAAAAAGTGGTGGACCATTGATTAGGCGGAGCCAGCCGACCTCGAGAAAAAGCGAGAAAAAGCGCCCCATCGCAATGAACTGTGTCTTTGCGAACGAGCTCCTCCCCGCAAAGAATTAGTGATCTGTATCTTTATCCTTCCTTTCCGGCCGGGTGATCATCTCCAGCCAACCATTAGCCCCGCTGAGTTTGTGTGTATCAGGAAAAAAAGTCGCGGCGCGAAGTGAAAAGAAAAAACGCGCGGATTTCCCTTCCAAAAGCATGTTCCTAGAACGCCTCCCCAAGAAGGAAAACTGTTGGTACAAGCCGGGGGCTTGTGTAGGTCCATCACCGACCACCCTGAGAGCCCAAGAGAGTCGTGTGAAGGTCGTGATAATCGATTAGTAGGCAGCGATTGCCGCTGCGTGTGGGGCCATCGGCTGTACGGGGGTGCCATTGGCCTGTTCGGCCATGACGGCGTCTTCGTAGCCAACAAGCGCCTGAGCGTGGAGTTTGAAAGATTCGCCCATTAGTTTGGTGATGCTGCGGGATCATGTTAGCTGAGCGCGGGAACATGAGCGGTGGAGTGACTTACCCCCAAACGACAACCTCGTCAATCATACTGCCCCAAAGCCTCGCCACAGTCGAGCTCAACTTCTGGTTGAAACCGTCTACCGAGTCCTCGTCGAACAAGCCCCGCAACTTCTGGTACATGATCTTCTCGTCTTCACTGGCCGGTTCGTCGTCGTGTTCCACACGCCAGAGCCACAGACTGAGGATGACAATAAGGTCAAGGCCACAGAGGGGATGCTCGATACTCCAGTTGGTAGCAGAAGTCCTTGCCACCCATCTGATCCCCTGAAGTGCTGCCACTTCAATGCAATCAAAGCATGCCTGGATGACATTCAGCATTTCCTGATTGCGCACGACCTTATCGCGCGCGTGGGTCATCGCAGCAGCGACTTCATACGAGTCGTGGTACCTCAGGGCTTCTTGTACCGACTTCAAATCGACGACGAGCCGTGCCCGAGTATTGCGGTAGACGGCCATCGCGTTGAAGATCAGGGGATGTCCTTTATGGGGCGCACTGAGCTGAACGACTACCGTTTCTGGCTCGCAAATCTCCAGTGACTTCTCCCATGTGTCCAAGGCAAGTCGCAGCTTGTATTCTGTCACCACGTCCTGTAGAGCTTCAGGGCTGCGCTTGTGGTACCACACCTCGAGGAAGAGGGCATTTATCATAACGCGAGTAGCAAAAGCACTGTAGCGCGCGTTCTCGCCCTGGAACAATGCATCGTGCGCTTCCCGGAAGGTGATGATAGTCGAAGCTGTCAAGCTTTCGCTCCAGCTTTCGTTGTCAGAAGGATCGATGTTCCAGAGTGTCTCTGAGGCAGGAAGCTCGAGATTGTCGAATTCATTGAAGCTGATCGCTGGAGTGTGGTTGTACGTCATGGTAAGCAGACCGAAGAAGATGTAGACAGCGTAGTAAGTACGCCTGCAGCCCTCATCCTCGATCCACTCTTCATGAGTTGGTTGCCGGCCTTCTCTTGCATCACCTCGTAGCTTCAACTCGTATCTGTTACCAGCAACCATGTTGGCGAGCAAGCTCTTGATAGAGCAAGCCCATTCAAGACCCTTAGGATCGCCACTCCAACTGGCAAAGCTCATGTTGAGCAGCGAGCTTTGCATCATCCAAACTGGGCATTTGCGGGAACTGAAGTTGTCCTTCTTCTGCAAGAACTGTGTCACCAGAACCTTTGAGCCGATGTGGAGCATGTACGCCTGGTCTTGCTCGAACGTGTAGAGTGCACCAATCGACAATACGGCGAGTAGAAGCGGCGCAGACACAGTCGCAGGATCGAATGAAGCGGGGTGCAAGAACGGCAAGTGGTGGTGGAAGAAGCTGAAGTATGTAGACAGATAGCGATTGAGGACCGAAGTCTGTGGCAACCGGAAAGTGTCGACAAGAGCGCCTTCGCTATCGCAGCGTCTGATGTTGTCCATGATCCGGCTGATTTGCTCGTCCGTGTCTACCTGCGGCGGCTTGGCGATTGTACACTGCTGTGGCGGGCCGGGCGATCTACGATAGTCGACCGGGGACACGGGTCCCATCATGGATGGGAAGGGCGAAAGTGCACCAGGCGTCGCAAGGCCGTTGATGGATGGCGGATTGAATCCAGATAAGCCGTCATTTTGACTCGATTGCCGCTCCATCAACGGCGGTAGTGTGTTCGATGCGCCAGCCATGCTATGGGAATTGGCGAAGGGCATCATGTCGTTCTGCGCTTCCATTCCAGAGGATATCGATGAAGGTTTCGGATGGTTCACGTTGTGCGGTAACATCTGGTCCCATCCATTCATCTGCGGCAACGTCATTGAAGCTGCGTAAGGCAAGGCGGGCTCCATCATCTGAGGTCCATGAGGAGAGATCAGGGGCTCGGGCTGCATGCTGCCGCCATCCTGTCCAGACATGGCCGCTCTCTGCTGGAAGTTGGTCATCAGCATAGCAGCTTGCTCCACGCTGAAAGGATCGTTGCCATCGCCAAATTGCTCCAGCGAGGCCTCGTCGAGGTCTGGCAGCTTCGATGAGCCGTCGGGCGAGCCTTTGCTGCCACTGGTAGTTCTTCTCTTATTCTCTGCTTGCAGAGGAACTCCACCGTCTTTGGCATGGACGGTACGATCGTGCCGGAGGAGTAGGTCGCGACGGACGAATGTACTGCGGCATTTCGAACATTTGAACGGTCTTTCCTTAGTATCTGGTCGTTGTTAGCTTATGTACATCCCCACGTGCCCCACCTCTGGACACGGCGCGCGCAGATTACTACACGAACTCTGGGGAAACTTACGGCTTCGCTCATGTCTGGATCTATGTTCGCTTCTCGAAAAAGCGCGGCTACAGAAGGTACATTTGTAACGTTTCTCTTTGCTGTTGCTGCTTGGCTTCTCGCCTGTGCCGTCTGACGCCTTGCGCGTGCTTGCGGGCGAGATGGGCGCCACCAGTTGCTCAGACCCGGCGACTGCGGACATGGTCGTCTAATGCGCTGGCTGCTATCGTGCTTTTGATGGGCCTTGTCCGCTCTGACAGCCAGCGACCGAGTCGTTAATGCGTAGTGCTGATGATGGATGATGTGGGATGTCTGCACATGGCAAGCTGCAGGAGCATAGGGGCGATGGCCGGGGAGAAGTGATCGCTATCGTCGCGGGAGGAGTGGAGGATGTAGGCGCGTCGTCGCTGAGCGATCAACAGCGTCGCCGATAGTTCACGGTGATGAAGAGGGGTGAGGTGGGCTGAACAGGTCTTGGAGAGGAGTAACGAGAGATGCGAAGGCTTCGGCGGGGGTAGCGCCGGGATTGCCCAGAAACCATCCGAAACGGGAACGCTAAACGTCTTCACTCACGAATCCACTTTCACTGCATTACGTTCTTAATGCGCTCGTTATGTCCACCCGTCTCTGTTGACCAGCACGCTGCATCATCGTGGTGTATACCAGACGAAATTACTATGTACCCTCTAGCACGCTTTATTTGCGCGCTGCTACTGGTTGTGTGTCGTCCGTTCTATCATCGAACTGCGCAACCGTGATGAGGCGGCGAGTCGACAAATACCTTAACTCCCACATGGCGCTCCGTACCGCTTCACCCGTATCCGTCCCGCGTCGAATGAACGCATCTGCCGATTCATGCCCACCTGCACGTAGCAGGTGGGTGATGGCGCTGTCAAATGCGTTGTAAATGCAACAAGACTTGACCGCTTGTGCGACAGCACACACGCCACTGCACTCTCGACCGTGGCTGTCATTCACCGCCATGCCTAGCAAGCCTGGCGATGCAAGTCGAGCGGCGTGCATGCAGACCAGGATCGTCCGCGAACGGTTCCGAACTTCGTCACCCGTCCCCCTCCCAGCCGTCGGTTTTTTTCTGTCAAAAAACCTGCCCGAAAAACTGCATGACAGATGCTTGAGGCTGGCAGTACCTGCATCTCCCCCCCATGCAGCTTCGTGACTTCCGGATCATGCCAACCTTCGTATGGTTGCCGTCTCTCTGCCAGCGAATCGCGAAGTTCTACGTTGGTCGCCCTGCGACGCGACTCAAGATGATGTGTTTCACTTCTTTCGGATCTGCTTCCATAGAAGCCACCGTTCCGGGGGCCAGGGATACAGTTGACACTAGCTCGGGGAGGTCGTGATGGTCCACTTGGCGCAACGCTAATCTCAGTGAGTGTCAAATGCCGTCGGAGGAGACGCGACTCGCGGTCCTTTGGCCTCTTTATTCCTAGGAGGTAGGTCACCGTTGCCGCCCGGAAAGGCCTTAAGACCGACTTCATAAAAGGCAACATGATGCTGCATATGCACTCGGAAGGACTGACGGAATGGCGTAGCGGGTTGATTAAACATTTCCGCTTCGCGCCAAAAGAATCTGAATAGAGAAAGCATTGCTGCTGCGCCAGGAACTCCATCCGTCGCGAACCACCTTGCCATCAGCTCGCCTCCTGTCGCGGGCGACGGAACTGACTTCCTGGGCACTTGCCACAGGTGCACCGATGCCCCCTGTGTCAAGGCATGTTCCTGGCTTTTATTCCCTCCTGCCAAATTAAGGTTGGCGACAACGTTCATTAACACGTTCTCTGTTTTTGTGCAACTTTACCGATCACAAACCATTCTCATCGCAGTCTACGATGCGACCAGGTGGATCGTCTTTAAACATGTGCGCGGCGGGGTGCTGTGAGGGGGAGGGGAAGTAAGAGGGGGAGGGGCATCGCGATCTTCAGCGTGATCATTCGCAAGATTGATCCCCCTGCGCAAACCCCATAACGACGACCGAATATCACAATCCCCTACGCCCTGCCAATCTATGTCATTGATGACGGACGTGCTGAAGTCTAGGCTTTCCTTCTCTCGCCAGCACCGACAACCATGGCCGTGGGTTTCGGGATCGCGTTTCCGCTGAGATGATGGCGGTTTAGTCTTCCTTTAGCCTATCGCTGATAATCTGTCCCAGTTCCACGCGAGCTCGCGGAGGGATTCTTAGTGCCAACTTAGTCAAGCAGACAGCCTGGGAGATGCCGAGCCGAGGTGGGGCATACGGTAAGTGTTTGTGATGAGAGGAGGGGCATCAAAACGAGCGGTCGCAAAACAGACGGTGAACATTCGTTCAGCTTGAACTTGCCTTCACACGGTTTTGGCACATTGCGCGCCTTTTTTCACCGCTGCTTCGGCGGTCGATTCAAGCATCTCAACAATACACGTACCTGGCTCATGGCCTCTTTCCGGCTCGCTATAACCATAATTGTACTCACATTGATTGAAACCGTACCGCGGATGACAAAATGTCCTTGGGCCCATACTTGGCGCATGGAAACCTCTTTGCTGAGGATGTTCTAGTGGGATGTAGCTATTTATTAGACGGTAGGCTGTACAGCGCCGATCGAATTCATTGCCCTCAGTCGTGGACCATCGCAAGACACGAGCATGTGAGCGACGTCTGGTTGGGCAATGGGGCACGTATAGAATTCAAAGGGATGTGTGACGCGTGAACGGCAGACATAGAGCGCAAAGGAGCTGTTGATGATTGTCGCTCTGTCGAGTCAAGGATTGAATCGCGTTTACGTTGGAGACCCTCCTATTCACCACCCTGAGACGGAGTGGGATGATCCTCTCCCTGCGGAGGGAGACTTCGGGCATGACGCATCTTTCGGTCGCTTCAGTATAAGAGTCGATACCTCATCAACAGCTGCGCGTGATATATATTACATGAAGCCGTCGCTCGTATCGGAAAATTTCGCGTCTCGTCCTGCAAGCCTGTGTGCCCATCCCATCTCACATCTAATCAGGCAAAGCGCGTAATAAGAGTGGTGGCCTCAGGCTTTGGCGAGTTTGCATTGGACGAGCGCTGGAGTGGACGGAAGCGAGCTGACCTCTCGCAATTCACGTACGACCTACTGTTCCCATCTCAGCGGCAACCGAGCAGCCTATCAGCGACGCGACAGCTACTTGGGATCCCCAAACACCCTCTCAAGCCCTTTTGCGCCCGTGAAACCCAATAGAGCGACTGTCTGCCCGTTCTGGCTCCGCTGGCTCGCGAGGTGGGGGAGCGACCGTTCGCTCGCTGCGAGGAGCGCTTGGAGAGGTATCGATGCAGCAAGGGAACCTATGAGCAAGTAGGAAAGCTTGCATTCCAAGCTACGGTACCAGCATGAAAGGGACAGCAGGTGCGCTGTAGGACCACGGCATACTTCCAGTGCATCCTCTTTGACACGCGGAAACGACTCTGCCAGCCTGCCCCGAACCGGTTGTGTCGAGCATCTAGTGTCTCAGAGTGCTGGACTGTGCTGCTGCGTTGCGACTCAGCACCGACACGACCACCGCCGATCATCCTGACCACCTCTGTCGCCGCCACCGCCGCCGTCGTCGCGCAGCATGAACGGCATCGCCGGCAGTAGTGTTCTGCCGCCGGGGACCCTCTTTGTGAGGGCGCTATATGACTATGACGCCGACGACCGCACGTCGCTCTCCTTCAGGCAGGGTGACCTGATCCAAGTCATTACGCAGCTGGAATCCGGGTGGTGGGACGGGGTCATTCACGGTGTGAGAGGCTGGTTGTAAGCAAACCCGAATAATTGGCAGACCAGAGCAGAGCGGGATATGTGCATGAGAATTACGTTCTGACTTTCATCCAGTCCCAGCAACTATTGCGCCGTCGTGAGCGCGCCGTTCGAAGATGGCCGAACAGGCTCTTTTGGCATGGCGGCCGACTCCGAGACCGAAGAGAGTGAGGAAGAGTATGGAGATCACGATTTGGAGCATACTGCACACGGCACTTCCGAGCCAAGTGAAGGGACGGTCACTAGCTCTCAAGAGGAAGCGGCATTCTGGATCCCGCAAGCCACGCCGGATGGAAGATTGTTCTATTTCAATACGTTGACCGGCGAAAGTACTATGGAATTACCGCTTGAGGCACCTACTTCGGCGAATGAGACCGGGCCTAGGGACAGAACAAACATCTACATTCCCGATCAAACGCGACCACCAGCTGAGCTTATGGCGGCTGGATACGAGCGCGACGAAGAGACCGATTATTCGGAAACCGAAGACACTTCCGTCTCACAGTCGAAAAGCTCAGGCGTAAGTCGTACCGTGTATCCCGCATGCACCTGCCGTGTGGTACCATCGTCCGAACCGCTGCTAACCTATAATCCGGTTTGTAGCACAGGCGGCGCCGTTCGTACCTTTCCGAAGGGGTCTCACCGGCCACGTCCATGGATTCGTTGCAATCGCCACTTAGCCGCTCG
Organism: Hortaea sp. C3G1500-4; assembly: GCA_022701445.1. Lineage (NCBI taxonomy): Eukaryota > Fungi > Ascomycota > Dothideomycetes > Mycosphaerellales > Teratosphaeriaceae > Hortaea > Hortaea sp. C3G1500-4. The sequence continues at coordinate 706,216 of JAJVDI010000007.1, read as the reverse complement.
CACACAAATATTACTGAAGCAAGCACAGCAGCATCTTTCTCAGCCATGCATCAAGGTATCCCGCCAATTGGTACCACCATGACTTCTTTCGCGAATGCGCCTGCAGCTTCTCCTGCTACCCCCTTCCTCCCGCGCAGATTCTTCGACGATGCACATGCTGTACCGCTAACATGGAATGCACTGGTCGAAGATATGCGACGCGCGGTCCAGAGATATCGTGAGGTCATTAGCAACGGCGACAGGTCTGATTTTGTCCGGAAAGCCGAGGATATCTCTGATCATCTGCGACTGCTACTCGCTGCAGGTTCCGGGACCACAGACAATCACTCCGGCAATCCATCGATCATCTCCACCAACAAGGCTCTCTACCCACACTTCAGGGAGATGATGTCAAGATTTTCGAAATTGGTCCTTTCATCGCATATTGCCGCGGCCGATTGGCCTGCGCCAGACTCCTATCAAAAGTGCTTGCAGGAGGCCGAGGGAGTCTTGCATGGAGTGTATGGCTTCGTAGAGGTAGCTAGGCAGCAGCGAGGGGAGGAGATACCGAGGCTCACACCAGGCTTTGTCACAGGCAGCCGAAACGCTGGTAATTGGCAAAGCAATGGTCTTTCGACCAAGGACCCTCTAGCATCGATGTCTTTCATGGATGACGAGCCGGACGCATTGCAAGAGCCTACAGCAAACCTTGACCAACCATTACTGGAACGAATGGAAGATCTCAAAAGGCTTATTGTTTCCAGCATTCGACGACTCGACGAACACCTCGTGCTACGCGATAAGCTGATTACGCCCGCAAGACACCGACGCATTGGCGATTCGGTCTGCCATGCTGGTACACAGGTCATCGAGGTTTGCAGGCCTTACCTCTCCACCATCGAATCCATCAATCTGGCGCCTCTGGGCTCTAGCTTTCCCAACCCACAGTTGAACGACTTTTCAGAGCATAAGCAAAAGCTCTATGACACCACATCAGACCTCGTTGTCGCTTGTCAGGCGGTGGCTAGCCCACTAGGCGACGAGTGGTCAGAAATCCGAGGTCCATCATTCGAAGACCGCATCAGCCAGGTGAGGTCAGTAGGGCGCGACTTAGACAGAGCGGCCTCTCAGATACTATTCTCACTTCAACTCTTGTCGGAGCTTGTACCCCGGCAACATTCGCCCAGCAACGGCCATCGGCTTACGGATGGTGGTGCGAGTTACCAAGGGCATCTACGAGAAGGCTCCAAGGACTTTCGACCCCAGCTCCTGGCAGAAGTTGGACAGTCTAAGTCGTTTTCGGAAGGGCAACAGCAGGTGCCTTCGGATCCATCCGCTGACATTAAGAGGAACGGCGAGAATTCGAAGGTCAAACGCTTCTTCGGCGAAGTACCTGCGCCGCTAAACCCAGGCAGAGATTCGGAAGAGACGCCGGATTATCTGAAGCTCGATCATGAAGGTGAAATCGCATACGACTACAAGGGGGATGTAGTACAGCTTCGTGGCGGGACCCTGACAGGACTGGTGGAACAGCTAACACGGCATGATCGGCTGGATTCCCAGTATAACAACACCTTCCTCCTGACTTACAGATCGTTCACGACAGCCACTGAACTCTTCGAAATGCTCGTCAAGCGATGGAGCGTACAGCCTCCCTACGGCCTTGGGGGCACCGAGCTGCAGACATGGGTCGACAAGAAACAAAAGCCTATTCGATTTAGGGTAGTGAACATTCTCAAGTCATGGTTTGACAACTATTGGATGGAGACAAACGATGAGACGGCTCAGCAACTGATGCAAAGAGTCTATGCTTTCGCTAAGGACACCGTTCAGTCAACAAGCACGCCGGGAGCTGGACCGCTCCTTACTGCCATTGAGCAACGTTTGCGCGGACAGGATGCGTCAAGCAAGAGGCTTGTCTTGACGTTGAATTCCCAAGCACCCGCGCCTATCATTCCAAAGAACATGAAGAAGCTCAAGTTCCTCGATATCGATGCTTTAGAGTTCGCTAGACAACTCACGATGATCGAGTCGAAGCTCTATGGGAAGATCAAGCCGACCGAGTGCTTGAACAAGACATGGCAGAAGAAGATGAACCCGGCTGACACGGATCCTGCTGAGAACGTCAAGGCGCTAATCTTGCATTCGAACCAGCTTACGAACTGGGTGGCTCAGATGATCTTGACGCAAGCAGATGTCAAGCGTAGAGTTGTGGTGATCAAGCACTTTGTCAGCATCGCAGACAAGTGCCGATCATTAAACAACTTCTCCTGTCTAACATCCATCATTTCAGCTCTCGGTTCAGCACCCATTCATCGTCTAAACCGGACCTGGTCTCAGGTCAACGCCCGCACGACGCAGACATTAGAATCCATGCGGAAGCTCATGGGCAGCACCAAGAACTTTCTCGAGTACCGCGAATCGCTCCACAAGGCCCAACCGCCTTGTATCCCTTTCTTCGGCATCTATCTTACTGACCTCACCTTCATCGAAGACGGGATCCCCTCCATCATCAAGAAGACGCAGCTGATCAACTTCGCCAAACGCTCCAAGACGGCCGAAGTCATCCGCGATATCCAGCAGTACCAGAACGTCCCCTACGGCTTGCAGCCGGTGCCGGAGCTGCAGGATTACATTCTCCGGAATATGCAGAGTGCAGGTGACGTGCACGAGATGTATGAGCGGTCCCTGCAGGTTGAGCCGCGGGAGCGTGAGGATGAGAAGATTGCTCGGTAAGTCGTTTCCACATTCTTTCTTCAACATATCTCCTTTTATACACGAAAGAGGAGAATCTCCCACGTAATCAATATGCGCTAACGTGTATTCTTTCATTCCCAGACTCTTATCAGAATCCGGCTTCCTTTAGGAAAGGTCGCAATTTGATGATTGAAGAACGGAAAAAAGAAAGAAAAAAGACGGGGAAAAAAACAGCGGAGAAATGATGAGACCAACAAAAGGTTGGCAGGAAAAATTCTGATGACTTGATGTGATAGAGAGAGAGATAGGGGGGAAAGATCTCATGGCTTTTCGAATGCCTTTCCCAATGCCCCATTTACGAAGATTATTTTTGCCATCAATGAACTATTTGCTTTTTCCCTTCAACTGTTTTATGGCATTGTCCTTCCTCCAAGCAGTTCGCTTTTGGAGGATGAAAGTGATGCCTTTCCCTGACTCCTCGCTATGCTTGAACCCTCCCCGCCGCCTAGCCCCGCCTTTCTTCTCTCTTTTTCTTCCTGTTGGAGTCCGCTTTGTCCGTCTTACTGATAATTTAAATTGGGTCTAAGAAGGATCTGCTCATGGTCTTCTCACTCGGCATCCGCCTCTCAACCATTACTAGACTACAGAAGGAAGAAGGGAAGAGACGACTGAAGGGACAAAACCAAGAAAGGGATCTGAAGAAGAAGAAGAAGAAGAAGAAGAAGAAGAAGAAGAAGAAGAAGAAGAAAAAAAAAAAAAAAGACATTGAGGTAAACAAGGGGATTAGAGGCAGGGCGCATAGAGGTATAATGATCTCAGTCTTCTCTTCTTTTCTTTTCTTTTTTGTTGGTTGTTGTTTAGGGGGGTTGTGGGGGGGGGGGGGGTGTCTAACGTGTGGAATCCGTCCCGCATAGAACCTCTTAGACAAAACGGAAAAGGGTAAAATCAACCAAGAGGAAAAGAAAGAAAAAAAAAGAAAAAAGAAGGGGTGAAAAAAGCAAGTTCAGGAGAACAGAAACAAGAGGGAGGGGGGGGGGAAGTCTCAAGGGGAAGATCATAACCCGAATCATTACAACACCAATTCTCATTTGTTCTTTCCATCGTGGCCGCCGCCGCCGCCCTTCTTCCTCCCTCCCGCCCCCACCAGAGAAGGGGGGGGAAAAATCCGCCAACAAGAAAAAAGATCCTCCAGCTTGAACAAGAGTGTGGACCCCTTTCCCCCTCAAATATCCAGAGAAAAGAAGGAGGGAGAGAGAAAGAGAGAGAGAGAGAGAGAGAGAGAGAGAAGGGTAGACTCTCCTTGCAGAAAGAAACACTTAGATCGACTCCTTTTACAATTCAAAGGTTTTAGAACCAGCCCACCCACCACACCCCCTTAACAAATTAAAAGAAAAGAACAAGAGGATTATAAACCAAAAACACTTCTCTGGAACAAAATTCTCCCCAGTCAAAACTGTTCCTGTTCCTCACAAAATTCCCCATCTCCACTGCCATGACGACGACGATGACGATGACCACCAACCCACGCCGCCCTTCTCCTCTTCCCTTGTCCAAGCCGAGATCGCTTCTTCTCCCATCCCTCAGCTTTTTCCCCTTCCAAGTCCCCCTCTTAAGACTTCTTCCCCGCGGTCGCCGAGGTCGCCGTCTCCTCCACCGCCGCCGCCGCCGCCGCTGACCTAACCTCTCCAGCTCCATGCTCTACCGACTGCTCCGCCTCATCCTCCTCCTCCTCCTCAAGCACCACCTCCCTGACAACCCCATCCACCCTCTCCCTCTCCCTCTCCCTCTCCCTTTCCACCTCTCCATCCCCATCCCCAGCAATGCCCCCCTCCACCCCTCTCCTCACGCCATTCTCCTCACCCCGCTGCCTACGCTCCAGCAATTGCTGCTGCTGGGCACGGATCCCCGCCCCGCCATCGAGAACAAAAGGTCCGACGTCGTTGCGTGGTGTCATGGGACCGAGGGGAGTGGTGAGGTCGTTGCCAGCACCACCACCACTAGCTGCTGCTGCTGCTGCTGTCGCGCTGGGGGTTGAGAGGAAGTAAGACGAGGATGAGGAGGAAGGATTAGGGCGGTGGGCGAGGGGCGTGGGGACGGGGACGGGGATGGATGCCGAGGGGGTTTGGTGAGGAGGATGTGACGATGGTGCGGGTGTTGGCGGGGAGCGTAAGCCGGCGAGGTCGTCGGTGGGGATTTGCGATGACGAAGGTGTCGCTGTTGTTTGGGGTCCGTCTGGGGCGCGGTCTGTAGTATTTGCCGCCGCGTCGTCAACTTCGTTGGGGAGATCGGTTTCGATGTGATGATGGTTCAGGATCTCCGTCTCCTCTTCCTCTCTTTTCCTCGATGAACTGGAAACCCCTCCTCCTCCTCCTTCTCCGTCATTTCCACCACTGTCCCCTACCAACCCTTCGTCTCTTTCTCCCCTCCCCGCAACATCATCATCAGCAACAAAAGGTTCCCATTCCCCTTCTTCCTCTCCCTCTCCCTCATCAAAACCCATCCCCTCTCCTTCCTCTTCCTCTTCTTCTTCATCTTCTTCCTCCTCTTCCTCCTCATCCGGCTCAACATCCGCCTCCAAATCCGCCACGAACCGACAATTCGGACACAGAAAATGCGGATAACTCGGCCCATGCACCAGATTCCTCACGCACTTATAATGCCAGACGTGTCCGCAGGGCGCGACAAAGAGCGCCTGACAGGGCCGGACGGGATTGAGACAAATGCTGCATTCGGAAGTGGAGGATGTAGTGTTGACGCTTGCGGCGTCGGCGTCGCTGTCCCGTGCAGTAGTCGTTGTCGTCGCACCAGCCGTAGAATCCGTGGCCGTCTTGTGAGATTTCTTCTTCCCTCCCCCAGCCGAAGTATGTTTCAACAGTTTGCGATGCGCCGAGGTATTATATTTGTTCAGTCCCTTTTGCCAGCTGCGATTACACTCAATGCGGATCTTGACGCAGCGGAAGATGATTTCCTCGCCGCCTTTGAAGTCGATGCCGAGCTGGACGACATCGCCATCGTTGACGGCATAGGGTCGGGATTCCTGGCCAGGCGGACTTAGTCGGACGTGGTTGAGGAAGGTGCCTGAGGAGGATTTCACGTCCCGGATGTACCACTGCGATTGCGAAGTGTTGTACCAGAGTTCACAGTGGCGGCGGCTGACGACTTTGCTTTTGAAGCCTACGGGAAGGGTGTTCGGGTCAGGTGAGGTGTTGTCGCGTTCGCTGTAGCGGCCCACACGCACGACGCTGGTGGGGGTCTTGAGGGTGCGGGACATGGCGGTGAAGTGGAGACTGGGTCGATGGTGGGAGCGGCTCGAGGGAGGCTCGACATGGGGGATGAAGCGGATGGTCGGCATTTGATCTTTGCTTCGGCCTGTGCTGCTCGACGCTTCTGGCATGGCCGAGGTGGCGCTTGCTCCTGCTGCAGTGGCCTCACCGCCGCTGCTAGATATGTCCGCCGCCGTCGCATCTTGAGGATGGTGATGACGGGAGGAGAGATTCGCCGCCGCTGTCGGTCCCACCGCCGTCGCTGCCCGGTTCCGAGTCATCGTCGCTGGCGGATCTGGACTAACGGATTCTCGTGTTGTGCTCGTTGGATGTAATGACTCTCTACTCAAGCCGCTCCTCCCTTGAACCGAAGGCAGCCAGCCGTTTTCGCCTTCTGTTATGCCCACCGTTTCCGCCGCTCTTCTCTCTCCTGCTGCTGTCGGAGTGTCTTCATGCGATTGGGGGTGAAATGCAGAGGATGTCGGACTACTCGAGCTCCTTGTCAGGCGTGGGGTGCTGGGGTGTCGCTCGAGAGCTGGGGTGGAGGTGCCGGTGTTGCTTCCGGTGCTACTGGACAGGTGGGCATGTAGATGGTTGTGGGTATAACTTCGCAGGTAACTCAAGCCGCGAAGACGACTGGGGCGGGTGGGCGAAGTCGGGGTTGCACTGGAGGTTGAAGTGTGGATGGTGGCGGTCGCAGGACCGGTCGAACCGAGCATGGTTTGCCTTCTCACCAATGCGTCTTGTCGCGAGGCCGAAACTGACGCGGGTGGGCGGTAATCAACAACCTGAGGCGGTTCGGCGTCACCTTATGCGGGTGCGTGGTTGTGTCGCTGGCTGGGGACTGGTACAGATACCAATAGGTAGTGCCAATGGAGCGAGGGTCAGTCAACCTACGTCACGAGGCTTCCCGGCAATCATCCGAAAGGGGCTGGAATCCCGTCAACCGGTGTGTCGCGGGGCAGATGATCCAGAGGAATTCCCCAAAGGTTTCCTATACCTGTAGGTACTGTATGTTTATTATGTAGACTGTCCTAATCGAAAGGCAGACGCGGTAAAGATGCAGGATGGCAGCAGGAAGGCGCGGGTAAGAAAGGAAGCAAGAGTCGCATCTGCATCACTATGTACCTTACTATGTACTTAGTAGGCCGGTCCGAGCTTCCCAGTCTCGCATTCACCATTCGCACCGGCGATTCGGCTGGCCGATTCCGAATTCGAACAAGATGCGGCCGATGTGTCGAGGGGAGAGGCATGACGGTCGTGGTGAATACAATGTCTCGATCTACGCCAGCGTCACGGTAAAAATATGCGTTGATGCTAGCAACCGATGAGAGTCGATACACTACCATGGACTATGTAGGTATGTACCTATACCGTATTAAGGTATGTATGCATTCAAGGTAATAACGTTGCCGGGGACAATTAAGTTCGATGTCACTCCCGAGGACACGTGAAACAATGCTTGGCGTTTCTCCGGCGCGGACCGTCGGCTTCGTGCATCGCTGGCGCCGAACTCGCAAAGCCGCCGGTAGGAAAGTCATCTGCGATCAGGCAATATGAACATACCTACATAGTAGATGGTAGTCCAACCCTCACAACTCACCATCTTCACCCATCTTCCCCACCGCCCATGCAGCGCATAGCGACCATGAGCAAGGGTCTATCCCTCCCTCGTCGCCTGCACCGCTCCTCCGCCTCCGCCTTGCGCTCTGCCGCCAAATTCCCCCAGCGCCAAAGACCATATGCCACCCTTTCTCAGAACCCACCAGAGCGCGATCCCGCCGAGCTTGACCAGGTCACGACCTTATCAAATGGCGTCCGAGTCGCCACCGAGGCTCTCCCAGGTCATTTCAGTGGCATCGGCGTCTATATCGATGCCGGCAGCAGATACGAGAATGAAGGGTTACGAGGCGTGTCACATATCATCGACCGATTAGCCTTCAAGAGCACTCAGAAGCGCTCGTCTGATCAGATGCTGGAGGCGATCGAGACGCTAGGGGGCAACATCCAGTGCGCGTCCAGTAGAGAGAGCTTGATGTACCAGTCAGCCACTTTCAACTCGGCCGTGCCAGACGCCATCGCGATGCTGGCCGAGACAATCCGCGAACCCAACATTACCGATGAGGAAGTCGCGATGCAATTAGATACCGCCGATTATGAGATTGGTGAGATTTGGGGGAAGCCGGAGTTGATCCTGCCGGAACTGGTCCATATGGCTGCTTACAAGGACAACACCCTGGGCAACCCTTTACTCTGTCCAAAAGAGCGACTGGATTCAATCGACGCTCGTACAGTCGAAGCATACCGGAGAGCCTTCTTTAAACCTGAGAGGATCGTGGTGGCGTTCGCAGGCGTCCCACACGCGGAGGCAGTCAAGTATGCCGAACGCTACTTTGGAGACATGCAGGATCCGGGTATCACCACATCCACATCACAACCCCACCTCGCCGATGAGCAAGCTCAACACATTCACCACCAACAACAACAATCACAATCCTCACATCCATCATTAGCAGGCCAAAAGGACCCATCAGGCCTCATGTCCCGCCTCCCCTTCCTCAAAAACATGTCCACCTCCGCCCAACAAAACGCCACCGTCTCCCCCATAGACCCGAACCAAATCATCCCTCACCCGCTAGACCAACCAGTCCCTTACAACCAACCCGCGCACTACACCGGCGGCTACCTCACCCTCCCACCGCTCCCCATCCCCCCATCCCCCATGCTCCCGCGCCTCTCCCACATCCACCTCGCCTTCGAATCCCTCCCCATCGACCACCCAGACATCTACGCCCTCGCCACCCTGCAAACCCTCCTCGGCGGCGGCGGCTCCTTCTCCGCCGGCGGACCGGGTAAAGGCATGTACTCCCGGCTGTACACCAACGTCCTGAACCAGTACGGCTGGGTGGAATCCTGCATCGCCTTCAACCACGCCTACACGGACTCGGGACTGTTCGGCATCTCCGCCTCGTGCGCCACGGGGTTTGTGCCGCGCATGCTGGACACGATGGCGCGGGAACTGAGCCTCCTCGGCACGGAGACGGGGCTCGGTCGACTGACCGAAATCGAAGTCGTGCGCGCCAAAAACCAACTCCGCAGTTCCCTGCTCATGAACCTCGAGTCCCGCATGGTCGAACTCGAGGACCTCGGCCGCCAGGTCCAAGTCCACGGTCGTCGCGTCCCCGTTACCGAAATGGTCGGCAATATCGACCGCGTCACGATCCAGGATCTGCGCCGCGTGGCGCGGACGGTGTTTGGTGGCGGGGTGAGGAATCCGGGTTCGGTGGAGGGACAGGGGCAAGGTGCCCCGACGGTCGTGTTGCAGCAGGGTGAAGAGGAAGGGATGCGGGTTAAGGAGTTTCCCTGGGCGGAGGTGCAGGAAAGGATTGCGAGGTGGGGGTTGGGAAGGAAGTAGGGATTGGAATGGATTGGAAGATGGACAAGAAAGGAAAGGGCACAGGGAGGGGGAAAGAGGGAGGGGACGAGAAAGGGGGGAAGGCGAAGAGAAAAGGTTGCAGGATGAGTTGAAAAAAGTCCCTGCGGGTTCTCTTTCGACCATCTCCCACGTCGTGGTACGTGTGAAGGGAAACCATCTCCTCCTTCCCTCACACCTTCCTCCTTTCACTCACACACACACACACACACTCTCTCTCTCTCCCCCGAGAAAGTGGGATTAGCGGTTCCCTCTAAGAAGAGAAACGTAACCCCAGCGCTCCCTCTCTCTTCCTTGCCCAACGAAAAGCAAGGAAAGAAAGTAAGAAGAAGACCCCTTTCCTGCGCGAGAGAAGCAATCCGAGCTTCTCGTCAGGGAGAAAGGAAAAGAAAGCAGAAGATGAGAGGAAGAAGAAGAAGAAGAAGAAGAAGAAAGAAGGACTAAATTCCCACTGTAACATGAGCATCTTAGCGTCTCCCCCGGCGTTTTTGCCGGGATCTCTTCTCTACATACTTAACCGTCACTTCAAAAACTGTATATTATGTATTTTTTTAAACATCCTATCTGTCGCTCTTCTTCAACAGTCTATGACTTTTCAGTCTACCATCTTCCCCCAACACCTTTCCCCTTTCCTCTGTAATCTCTGTTCATTCCTCCTCTTTTTGTCAACACGGGGGCGCCATTATTCATCGGCTTTCTCTTCTTCCATTTTTTTCTTCCTCTTCCTATTTTCGCCTTCTTTCCCGTTCCACCCTCCACTGCCCTTCTATCCTACAAACAAAAAGAGAGAGAGAGAGAGAGAGAGAGAGAGAGGAAAAAGGGAAAAGGGAAAAAATCCCTAGATTTTCTTTCCCCTTTTCAGCTTTTTATTTTTTCTATTTTTTCCCCCTTTGAAAAAATGAGAGATTAAAGGACAAAGGGAGAGAAGGAAATGTGGGGGGCGAGGGACAAGACGAGAATGAAACAAAAGTAGAAGGGAGGAAAGAAATGTGAAGCAAACGAAACAAGTCGTCCAATACATTCCGTGTCATCACTCTTAAGGGAAAAGCAGATTCGAAAAATTGAAGAACAGAGCGATCTTTTTCCATCGCATACCCTATTCAACATTTCATCCATCCATCAAATCACACCCCCCTCCCGCTCCCCCTGCCTCCTCCTCCTCCGCAGATCATCTCTCTCTATGAATCTCCCTCAAAGCTCATCCTTCCCCTCCTCCTTCCCAGCCCCCAGGAAACGGGAAAGGATATTACTCCTGACGATCAGATCGTCCATCTTCTCCTGCTTCAATCCACCCTTGTTCATCGCCTGGCCCATCAGGCCCTGCAGCCGCGCGAGCTCCTTGGCCGCATACTCGCCGTTCTCCTGCAGCTTCGCCGCCACTTTGCCGTAGTACTCGGCAGACTTGTCCTGCACGGCTTTCGCGGCGCTCTCGAGCTCCGCGTACGCGGATGCCGAGGCCTCGCCGGTTTTCAGGTTCGCGAGGAGGGCGTCGAGGCTCGGGATCGTGCCGGCGAGTTTGTCGAGGCCGCCGCCGGCGACGCGGTGGGTGCCCGCTTTCGAGTTGACGAATTGCACGAGGGCGTCTTCTGTGCGGCCGCCGGTGTAGGGCACGGCGTCGACGGATCCTGCCGGGTAGTAGTTGATGGTTGGGTAGGACTTGATGCCGGCCGCTTTGGCGACGGCTTTGGCGTTTTCGGCTTCGCAGTCGACCTTGGCAATCAGGACGCCCGTTTCCGCGGCGAAGTCGGCGGCGAGCTTTTCCCAGGTTGGCGCCAGGCTCTTGCAGTCTGTGATGGTCGTTGTCAGCGAGTGTTAAGAGAGAGGTGTTGAACCCTCGAGGGAGGCTGTTGGGTAGAGGTGGAATGTAGAACAGGGTATATTAGAGGTTCACTTACGTCCACACCACGGAGCCGTGAACGCAACCAGCGCATCCTTCTCGCCACCAATCTGCTCCTTGAAAGACTTATCGTTCAACATCTCCACGGGCGACGGGATCCCCTTCTTCACCTTGGGCTTGATACCCGTCTTATCCGTAATGAAACCAGCCAGACTGTCGATATCCCGACCGCTCCTGTAGTCCTGCGGCTCCTTGCTCTTGCCATCGAACCACTTCAGCGTGGGGAAGCCCTGGACGCCATAGTCCCTTCCTAGCGACTTGTGCTCGTCGGCGTCGACCTTGGCGATCGTCACCTTGTCCTTGGCGAATTCGTATTGCTGGCCCAGCTCCTCGTACACGGGCGCCAGGTTCTTGCAGTGTCCGCACCAGGGGGCGAAGAACTCGACCAGAGCGGGCTTGCCGGACTTGTGCACGATCTCGTCGAAGTTGGATGGCGTCAGGTCGACGACAGCTGCGGCGACTGAGCTGCCGAAGACGGCCAGCGAGGCCGTTAAGAGTTGTGAAAGTCGTGTCATCGTTCTGTAATGGTATATGGTATACCTACTGCAAATGCAAGAAGCGGGAGGGCGGAGATCGAGGTAGGTTGTAGTAGGATGAGACCCTTCGACCGAGGCCAGCTTATTAATCAGGGTCCATTGAAGTTAACAGCTGTATATAAAGTGCAGATGACGGCTTTCTGGACTGCTCACGTGCACGCTGTTCTGTAGTGAATGCACAAAAGCCGGCTTGGATAAAGCATGTTCTGGCACTGCAGATGAACGACTATGATGTTAATTAGATTATCTCCTCTATTTGTGCCATCCTTCACCTCCCACATCCAGCGGTGCCAAGGGATTTTGGGGGGTCTCGGCTCGACTTCACCTCTTCAGCCCGTATCGTCTGTCACGACCCGCAGTGGCACAATACTATTTGAAGAAGCGCAGCTGAAGAAATGCTGAATGGCCACGATAGTCTCCATTGCAAGCTAGCTATTTAGCTATTATCGATACGGATGAGTATCATGATATCAAAGCGTAGGTCTATAGGTAGATGCTTTTTGAGACATTTTTGACTACTTCCACTGCTCGGATGCCGTTCCACCAACGGCCATCGATAGTGTCTCGGATCAGAATTGGGAAAAGGGCATTGGAGTAGAATACGAAGAACCGCGCTCCCGAAGACGATCTCCCTGCCTACGGAGATACCCGTGACCGTAAGTTTGTTTCCCTTCTTTGTACGCTGCATGATGGTTTGATCGCTAATACAACGAACGCCTTTAGCATACATTTCTGCGGTCTCATATATACCTGTCTCGTAGCTTTGTGGGGAAGTTGTTGCCCAAACAACAAGCATCTTGAAAACAAAACGGACCTCAGAGACAAAAAGGATCTTGAGAATGTGCACAAACGTCTTATCCCAAGATCTAGAGGCATCCTTCCAATACAAATCACCTTGCGCCCTCTGTGGTGTAGAACAATGTTTCGACCATCCCAACATGGGCATTCAGAGGTTGGAGGAGGATCGCTTGAGCGCTGCAGTACCAGATGAGGCAAAGGCGGTGTCGTCTTACCTGAAGCTTCTTCGAGCATGTTAGCAGTAAGTAAGATGCCCATAGAGGATGCAGTTGTGCTAATTGATTTTCAAGACCTTCGACCTCGACATCATGGTTGTCCTGGCTGTTACCTTGTGTATAGCACCAATTCCCCCTCAGAGTCTTCGAGGGTCTTACATGCTATTATCCCACGATATCCACCATTGCGCTCCAAGAATCTTGCTGGTTCGGACGGCATGAGTCCACCGCTTCCACTTCTAAGATGGAATCAAGAAAGACTCCCATCAGTCGGGTTCTCAAGCACGATGCTCAAGCACGATGCTCAAGCACGTGCATCCTTTCTTTTACCACCCCCTCGAGCGAATGCCTTGCTCGGCTACCAAAGGCCCAACCAACATCGCCGCCTCGACAGCAAACGCCGCTACGTCCCTCCTCCCCGCTAACCGCTAGCGGCGACACTTTGTGAAAGCTCGTTCTTCTCTCCTTTTCTACCGGATGTTTCCAATGCAGCAACTACAACTTTGTATACGAATCTCGAAGGACAAGTCAAAATCCATTCTTCGAAGCTTCCCCTACAGCTTATACGATTCTAAACATCAATATAGTTCTTACATCCTTGTCTTCCGTCCGGAATCTTCTCCCCGCCATCATGTCCACTGACGGCTCCGGACCAGTCACTACCGCACTCGCCGAGTCCGTCTTTGGCATTTTGCCCAAGGAGCTCCGGGATGACATTTTCAGCAAGGCCCTTACACACTCGAAGCGCGTGACTCTCCTCCTGCTCCCTCAGGGGCAACTGACTCTGGTCGAGAAGATCCTCGCCGAGTCCGACACCGACGACGGCGGTGCTGCCGAGTCGACCTCTAGCACTACCACCCCGGCTACTACTGTGAGGGATACTACCACCCTCAAACTCCTCCAGGGCCTCCCCAGCACGTGCAGGGAAGTTTACCGCGAGACGAAGACCTACTTCTACCGCGACAACGCCTTCACCGTCAAGCTGGCAAGGCTGGCTCCCGACGTCGATGAGGAAGACGACGACGCCGGCACAGACGAGGACCCCAACGCCGTCCTCTCCAGAATGTGGACGGCGCTGGTGCAAGGGCCGGGGCGTACAAACCTCGAGAAAATCTCCGACCTGCACCTGGAGGGACTCGGGCTAGTCCTCCTCGACACGGTGGAGAAAGGGGATCTAGTGGGACTGGGACAGCGATTACAGGAGATCCGGGAGCGGCTCGCCGTGCATCCTGGAACTGGGAAGGCCGCCCGTCTCACGGTCGAGATCAGTTTCGATCGGATGGACTTCCCTGCGCCGCCTGGCGGACTGCTCCCGACGATCCTGCGGGTTTCCGTCTCCGTTCCCGTCGGCGGATCGAAAGAGGAGGTGAAGGACGCTGTGAGCTTGGCGATGGGGTCGCTGTGGGACGATCTGGAGGCCGCGAGGTGGGAGGACGGCGCCCCGGATCTGGATATGTGGGCTATCATTGCCAACTATGATTGTCTGCGGGTGTTTGAGGACGAGGTCAAGTTGCGGGTGGAGGAGATTGCTTGGGCGAGAGTGCCCAGTGCGTGAAGTTCTTTTTCTTTTACTCTCCTTTTTTTTTTTTTTTCATACCACTGGGCAGCGAGCGCGAGCAGGGAGCATACGAGGCGTTCGACAGGGTTGGGATAGGGGCTTAGTAGTATGCGAACATGTGATTTTTTTCTCCCCCTTTTCTTTTCTCGTTTCCTTTACCGAAACTGGCTTGTCTCATTATTCTCGTGAGCAGAGGCAACTCTTCAAGATGCTGACTGCCTGTACGCACGCTTATTATGCCAAATTCCTGCTTTGAGATGAGCAGTGTTCCAGTGATAATGCCGTGTCTCTAAGCCACCACAGGGCTGTTTGTGTTCTCAAGGCGAGCATTGTGTGAAAGGAGGGTTAAGCAACTTTCTGCATTCCAATGGTACCTAAGACTTTCTTTTTATGGATGATTAGAGTCCTCTTGCGACAATGCCTTTTGTCGTTCTTTTGGTTGGTTCCTTTGCCCCCCCTTTTTTTCAACGATTGCCTAACTCTGTGCCATGTGTATGACCTGAAGGGACAGCAGCACTACTGCAAGAACCGACTGTCATCTTTGCAAGCGCTAGATTTTTTCTGCATACCCGGGATACCTTCTGCTTCCATAGTATTTCTCATATCGGGAGGAAGTATACCTACATGGAAAACGTCGTCATTCAAACCACTCGTATCCTCCACAGAGCCCGACCTTCCATGATAACTGAGTTTATTTTGGGCATATGCTGTGTTACACAACATTCCGCCCTCGCAATAGGCGTTCTCGGCTGCTGCGTCATCGTGACCGAATTGCCGCGTCCTGAAACCAAAGTTGCCTGTCAAGGAAAGCACGATGGAGGCGAGTGCGTGGGTGCCTGATGCGCCTTGGCAACAGTATTTACGCCCACACCTTCCTCAAGCCTCTTCCTCTTCTTCTCTTCTTTTCTCTTCGTCCAACCTGCTCAGCGCCTAACCGGCGTGTACACTTGAAAAAAGTGTAGAGGGTTGGTCCAACTCGATCGCATTGAAGGTACCCCGTGACCTTCATGTAAGACGATTCACTTCGGTGATTTTTGCACTCCGGTGCCTTTTGCACTTCGGTGCACCCCTGATCAGAGGACATTCGTCCTCTGGTCCAATTCTAGTCCAATCCGATCACCTTGGAGGCCGTTGAGTGACCTTCATGTAAGATGATCACAGCACTTCGGTGCCTGACTAGAGGATACTCTTCCTCTAGTCCATATCAAATCCAAAACCCTGGCCTCCAGAGCAAAGGCGTGAGAAAACCTGAGCTCAGAGCCAGCGCCAACCTGCTTCCAGCGCCTAAACAGCGTTGTGCACTCGAAAAGAGTGTAGAGGGATGTCTCCATCCGGTTGTCTTGATTGAATTCAACATGATCGTTGTCGCTAACGCGGCCTGACTAGGGGATACTCTCCCTCTAGTCAACCTCTATTCCACACTCCATAATCTTCAGGCACTTCAGAAAGCCGTGTAGGCTGAGAAACGCCGAGCTCAGAAGGCGGTGCGAGCCTTGTAACGAGCTTGAGATGGTGTGCAAGCACCCAGAGGAGCTGCAAGCCTTGCATGGGCTCGCTGGCTCTGTGTCTGGCCTCGACTCCTGCCAGAGGTATGCCTTCGGTCGTGTCTTCTCTGGTACCGCCCGCTCTGGTATCAGGATCCGTATCATGGCCCCTTACTACGTCACAGGCAAGAAGGGGGGCCTGGTCATCCAGTCGATCCAGTGTGCCATTCTGATGATGAGTCGCTACACCGAGCCCATCGAGTATGTGCCATCCGGTAATACTCTACCTTACTGACAATGGATCGCTACATCGAGCCCATTGGGGACGTGCCATCCGCTAACATCCTCGGTCTGGGCGGTATTGACCACTTCTTGCTCAAGTCTGGTACACTGAGCACCTCCAAGACCGCCCAATGCGACGATGGTGGGCAAAGCTACCAGAACTGTGACAGATTAGCTGGGAGGCGTGGGTAAGAAAGATTATGGCCGCCATAAAGGTGAGTATAAGCGGAGAGCTGGCGAGGACTCTCGGCGTCGCTAAGGGGAGGGTAAACTGAGAGTGTCTGAAAGGTGCGAGGATTCCTGCCGCACAGAAAGATATCAATACCGTCAAGCCGAATACCGTCGCTACGGCGCGAGACCACATGGCCGAGATCGTAGTGATCTTGACGAACGACGGCCCTCGCGGAATGGGAATGCTTACAGAGACAGCCGGCGCTGGCATGATAGCCACCGTTAATCACTATCGAGAGCAAGCGTGCGAGGTCAACCTAATTCGTACCGTGGCCGTAATCAGCAACCTGATCGGAGCATCATTCAGGGGCGGCAAACTGTGTCCCTAATTTCAGAGAGACGTGGAAGTCGATTCCTCACTTCCAGCAAGAGCAAAGTCTACGTATCGTCCAGCTGCAGCCTACTGGACCGCCGATTCCAGGGTACCTACACTGTGTGCGGTCGGTTATTGGACTTGAACCTCCAGCACAGATTGCAAGTACAGTGCTGAGGGACGCGACTGGTCACGTTTTGCTTGTGGACCTGGGAACTGCTAACAATGATGGATTGCAAAGACGCGGCAGTTCGCATGCACACGAAAGGAAGTCCGTCAGGCGTAGGCCATCCTCTGGAAGTGCCAGCAGGCGGATTCACGCACGCGACAGCATCAGGCGAACTGACGTACTTGGAGAGCCTTTGCCTTCTCCACTACAGTACGATGCTACCTCCTAAGGGGTA
The DNA here is from genome assembly GCA_022701445.1 of Hortaea sp. C3G1500-4. Lineage (NCBI taxonomy): Eukaryota > Fungi > Ascomycota > Dothideomycetes > Mycosphaerellales > Teratosphaeriaceae > Hortaea > Hortaea sp. C3G1500-4. The sequence continues at coordinate 689,126 of JAJVDI010000007.1, read as the reverse complement.
CATGTACGACCTCCGGAGGTAGAGAAGTAGCCTGCACGCTTATCTCTATCAAATCGTTGCGCCCGTCGCATCATTTTACCAATCCTTACGATTGCTTTGCAGCCTGGTATCGATGATCGCGAGCCCGCTGGATTGGCCCTTCCCCATGGAGTAAAACGAGGCATCCTTCCGCATTTTGAGTCCAGATGGCACATGTAACCTTCATCATATGGGACGCGCTAATTGACATCATTGCCATTCCTTCGACGATTTTGTGCAGTCGGAGCACGGACTGCTTTCCGTTTGGGAGATGGATGCCATCTTGAGACTTTGTCTGCGAGCAATGGACGAGGCAGATTTTGCGATGTCGCATTCGGCGAGAGTGAAGGCGGTCTGATCTGGCGAGCCTGGCCAGGTCAGGCTTTTCTCCCACCCGTGATTACCGCAATGAGGCCGCCCGCCCAGCTTGCGCAGCCCGTAGCTCGTAATTAATGTCCTGACAGACACTACTCGTTGCTGCTGACTGAGGGCCTGGTCCATCTTCGCTCTTTCATCGGGCGCACGTCATCTGCATCGCGCCTCGGCATCAGGCATCTTTGCATGCTAATCTCGTTCGCGTTGCACCCGGAGCGCAGAGACACGGCCGAAAGAAGGCAGTCCGGCGCCATAGGGCTGAAGGATCCCAGCCAATGATGTCCACGCGATAATGCTGAGCGCTGGGACAGATCGCGCCAGAAACGGTCCGGCGCAATGTCCTTCGGGCTTCTGGAAGGCTATGCCGGAACAGGCAGGTTCCATAGCACCAAGATGCTGGGGTACGTGAAAAGCATGGACTGTAGCCTGGTTGTTGTGTGACGATTGAGGCCTTTGTGGGAAGAGAACATGTGTGTGTAGAGCAAGCGGTGAGAGTACGAGGCTGACGAACGACGGAGGGGATATCGGTATGGACACATTATTGCGATGAGTGTCAGTATAGTCGCACCGTCACGCGACCGCTGACGACGACAACGTGTGCGCCTCGGGGAACGTTAGGTTGGTTAGGTCGCCTCTTATCAGTGACTCTTCTGCGACATGCGCCGGACAACTCACTACAGCCGACGTAAACGCTGCCGACATCCCACGCTCGCCTGGTCCGTACATGGTCGTGTCACCATCCTTCATACTGCAATCCTCCTCCTTTTCTCTCTTCTTCACATAATCCCAACCTCCCTTCGGACATATCAGGGTCCTGCCAAACGGGCTCTCAGCAATCAGGTAATACAAATTGAGCGACTGGACCCTTCCGAAGTTGCCGGTCGTCTGTGTGTGGCCTCTAGAACAAAGATTACTTCATTGAAACGCGGGCCGCATTCGCGTAGCGGACTCCGACAACGTCAGAACACACGAGCGGTTGCACAGGCCAGGAACGAGACCAGTGCTGAGTGTAGTCGCGTGGGGTGCACGAGGAATCCCTTTGCACCATTTGACTAACCGGAACCGCATTTTACTCAGAGGGTCCTCATCTTGGTTGTACTCCCGACGGAGCAGAGAAAAGGCGAAGATGATAGTGCCGAGGCACTATGCTTTATACTCAACTTCGCCGCCCAAGACAAGCAACAGCATAACCACTCGTCACGAGAAGGTTTCGCGGCCGACCGTCAAGCAGACTGCTACTTCACCACCACTTTCGCCATCATCACCGTCACCCAGGGCAGACGCTCGACCGTCGCCAGTGAGAACATCACTACCGATTGACAACACAACATCGCCTGAACCTGAACCGATGAGGCCAACTTCCAAGCCTGTGCCTGTGCCGACTGCACCACCCCGCAACCAACCTGCGAGCGTCAACAACATGCACACCATGCCTGCGCGCAGTCGTAACACGTCTGGCAAGGGCAAGAGAAAGCCGCGAGACGCGCATGACCCGGACGCAGTGCCACCGTCGGTCGCTGCTCTGCTCGCCATGACCGCCATTCCTCCTCCGCGGCCCAACCAATTCAGACGCAAGAGTCGCGAACAGCGTCGCATATCCATCGACGAGCTTGTCAGTGAATGGAAGAAAGATGATGCACGGAAGACGTCCAGCTTGAGTAGCAGCCCCGGTCTCAGCGTGCTGCTGGAGGATGCATGCGATAGTGGAGAGGAGGCAACTTTTAGTCCTGAAGGGAGTGCGACGGAGAATGGATTGTTGCAGACTCGATCAACATCCAGCGACAGCGTCCCTTCACTCGAAGCGGATGATCGGTCTGTGTCTTCATTCGGCAGTCCCGCAACGCCTGAATCGTTTCGCAACCCCAAATCACCTCATTCGTACAAGCGAGAAAGGGCACTTTCGCAGGTCATCACCGAAGACACTACTTTGGACCATCCGTTGGGACCTACGCCACTCCCCTCAGACGACGACAATGACAGCAACAATTCCCTCCTATCCGCTCCGAAGACCAATGTATCGACCAGAAAATCCCGCTCTTCCTTCAAATCCAACCTAACAACCTCCCTCCGGGCCTTACGGAAATCTCTCCCCTCCTTCAACCTCAACAACGCCACCGTGCCCACCCAACGGAACCCTTCGACCTCCGCCTTCTCCGACCAAATGCTCTGGTCGCATCCAGCCCTGTTCCCACGCTTCAGTTCAGAGATCCGGCCACCGCAGATCGAAGGCGGCGGTCTTCCCACCTCCGCCCAACGTCGCTATCTGAACCCCTCGTCGGCCAGCTTCCAAGGCCCACCACCGCCATCGTCCCCGACAAAGTCCCCACTACAATCACAATCACATAGACCGCTTACGTTCGAGGAACAAGAGGCTCCCTTCCAGCAAGCTCTACACGCGCCGTACCTTGCTGAGGCTGCCGAAGTCGGAGAAGCACTCCCATCGATCCAGATGCAGACGTATACCCGCTACGGCGCCGGCGGGAACAACCGAAGAGGCAAATCCACACCCGCCGCGCGCCGCAACACCGGTGGCGCAGTAGGCGTCCCCTCGCAACCGGACGCGGCCTCTGAAGCAGGTCGTGCGTTGAGCGGCGAGAGTACAGGTGGGAATGGAGATGCGGGCCTTGGAGGAGGCAGCGGGATTTTCCGCCATCGCGAACCGCGCGAGAATAGCAATTTCCTCCGCGTTGTCGTGCTGGAGATGAATATGCGCCGCGAAGGGAAGTTAGAGAGTGGCCGGGCCAGGATCTGGTTGCCGCCTCGACAACAGCAGCAGTACTCGCTTTCTTCTCGGGCATCCTTCGCTTCTCCGTACTTCTTCCCGGAGGACGGGGAGGATGAGGAGAGGTTCGAGCAGTGTCAGGAGAAGGTTCCTAGGCGGTGGAGGGCGATCAGTGCGTATTGAGAAACCCATTACTTCGTAACGTCTAAATTGATGTTGTTGGGTGGATGAATCGCTAAGGAATGGAAAGGGAAGAGGGAGGAACGAGCTTTACGAATTTTCTTCTGTTTTTTATGATAATGATAACGACTATGATTATGACGGGGTAGGGATTGGGGATAGAGGCAGTTCTAAATGCATTGATCGAGCACAGTCTCGTGGAATTGCTTTCCCCCTTTTAGAGGGATCAACAACCTCATTCGTTTCAATTCTTCTCCCCCTTTCTTGTTTTCCTTTGAGAAATCGAAGAACTTTATGCCACCACCCATTTGGGACTGCTATTATTATGCCTTTCACGCCAACTTCGAAGGACTCGTTCTGCAGTCCCAGCCCCTAATTCGCTTTTTGTATTCCTCTTTCTACCTTCCTCCTTTTCTGGGGGCCAAGGGGCGCAAGGGAGGGAGTTGGAAGATTAAGGCGAACGCTGCGCAAAGTTGAAAAGACATAGGTATTCCTCTGTCTCTTCCAATCCCAACTCAAGGCGAGGCAGGCGTTTGTGCTAAAAGGGGCATGGCAGGGTAATCGTCGGAATTAGAATGACTTGTACTGGACCGGCAATACTGGATTTCATTCGAGCACAATTCCAACTCGAAATAGGAATCTTCTGATTACAGCTTAAACTCGATGAAGCAATCGTCCGACTAGCAATACCGCTGTATATATGAATACCCGTTAGCCTCTTCGCCCTCGACGCTACTATATTGCACCTCCGTTAATAATACTTCCACTTTAGCAACGAGATGAGTTCGACTTTCGCAATTCCTACAGCAAGTTTAGACTGCAGCAATACTGCTCTATTGCCATAATCTCTGTTGAATTTTCTGCTCTCTACGCTGCTATATTGTGCCTTCGGTCAGCAGTACTCGGTCTATAGCAATGAAATATGATGGACTGTCCCGATTCCCACAGGAAGTTTGGACTGTAAGAGGACGAGTGAGCGTTGCTGGATAGGAGAAGTGAACTGGCGAGTCCGGACCTTTCCTCATTTTCACGTGAAGATGAACAGGTTCGCGTTTGCACGAGTCCGTTTGTCTCTGCCTCAGGGCCTTCTGTTCACGAGGCTCTTCTGCTTCTTATACAAACCTCATCACGTTCTCCTTCAGCTTCTTCGATTCCCAGGAGCCATCCAACATAAGCCGCTGTCGAAAACAATCACGTAACCGGAACCCCTTCACTCACGCTCTGGGATAGACGGTATCACAATCACCAACAATGGACAATTCTCCCCTCTCAAAGCTTTCAGCTGAAATACGCAACGAGATCTACGAACTAGTATTATGCCCTCCAGGCGGAATTCAGATCGGCCTCGTTGACGGCACTGTAGCAGCAGTCAAGCTAGTCCACCCACCTCCTGAGCAGAAGATCTGTTCGCTGCTCGCGACCTGTAGGGAGATACGAGAAGAATGCCGTCCGATGCTGTATGGCGCCAACTTCTTCCAGGTCAATGAGCTATCGCTCCCAGGCGAATCTTTCCGGTGGGATGAGGCCAAAGACGTTCGTGTACAACGGTACTCGGAATTGATGAAGAAGCTGCAAGGCTCCTTGCCTCTGCTTCGGAAGGCACAGATCGATATGGGGATTTGGCGCTCTACCTCAAGCCCTATGCAAAGAAGCGACGAATGTAGGTCTTTAGTCGAGTGCTGTCATGCCCTCTGCGACCCGATGTCGACAAAGTCAACGACGATGACCGCGGATCTAAAAGGCCAGCTAAGCATTGATGCCAACGACACAAACATCTACAATCCCGATGATCATTCGGCGGACGATGCCGTTGCTTTCACCTTCATGTTCGGCCTGAGAGACCTTTCCACTCTCTCAGTAACACTGGTGCAGCAGAAGTTCAGAGCCGAGAACCAGAGGCTTCAAACACTGCGAGCGAGGGGAGAGATGACACTACAAGAGTACTCTACGGCCATTGTGCGGCTGCACACAGGTCGGCGACGTATGGTACCCCTGATTGAGGAATTCGTGGCGATGGCGCCAAAATATCGAGCGCAGGCCCCAAGGCCCATCAACCGGCTCGTTCGTGAGTCGACAACTCCAGGCATGACGGACGACGTGGAGACTGCAGCAGGCGATTTTGATGCTCTCTCAGCTCGGCTTGCGGGGGTTGACATGACATAGAAAGAGAAGGAAGAAGAGGGGTTGGAAGAGGACATCCAAGGCCTGCTTCTCCGCACCAAAGCTCCACGAAGTTGTGTGAGCTGCCCACACAAAGGCATGAAGCGAAAGATTTAGACCGGGGATGGTAATCGAGGGGGGAGGGTTGCTTTCAGCGAAAAGACTATCTCATCTGTCAGAAGATGTACCAATGACGCCTTTCATGTCTTTTCAAGAATACTCAAATCAACTCCTCAAAGCATTCACAAGTTGGTAATTGGAGGAGCAGGAAGCAACAAAACCGCAAGCTTGAAGTTCGTATCCCAGCTAAGCCTGCAAGACAGTAGCAATAGGGAGGGAATCTGAAGACCAGGATCAAGGATGACAGGGAAGAGAGATAAAGAAGGAGAATAAATAAGAAGAGTACCAAAATCATTCCGCCCATTCTTGTGCGTCCCATGAAACACGTTCCCTTTGCCCATGGTCCTGACATAAGCAAAAAGACTTTCATTAAAACCTTGAGAACCCTCTCGCTCAGTCAAAAATCATCATCGTGTGCATGAATAATATCAATGAAGCGGGGAAGAAATAAAAGAAGCCACATACTATGATACAACAATTTGGGAAAGAGGAGAAAGGAAGACGCATACTCGGAAAAGCAGAGAGGAAAACGAGCCCAACGATCCCATTCTCCGTCTCTCTCTCTCTCTCCCTGCCAAGAACGATATTAAAATCAGAACAAAGCCCGCGCCCACTGCGCCCAACGGCGCCGAAGGATGAAGACGGAGGAGAGGTTGGAGATAGCGTGATGCGTTGCTGAAGCTGTAAAAAAAAGACTTTTTCTTCTTTTTCCCACTTTTTGGATGTCATTCTTTTTGCTCCCGCTTCCCAACGCCGTAATTACGCTATGCGTCGGAAATCGGTTTTTTCACAATCATGCCATCCATCGTCCAGAAACAATTAGCCGTTAGAAGCCAGACGAGGTTGGTGAGCGGTAGAATAATGAAGCCCGCGCAAACACCTGTTTGGTTCCCTCTTCATCCCTTGCCCGCCTCACCGTTTCTACCATCTTGACTGTGAGGAGGGCCATCTTCGTGCGACGTACGTCCAATGCCGGCAGCTTTTGCTTCACTCTTCCACGCCCTTGCCTCCCGCTTCTCCGAATTCTCTGGGTCCATGCTGGTCATTTTGATGTTACGCGACAGACCAGCAGCTGCCTTGCGTTCCCAGCGAGGGACCATGCCCTTTTTCTAAGAGGCCATGGCTCGCTGACCGCCGCGACGGCCGCCCTTAGTCTTGGCCGCAACAGTCGACCAGCCTTCATCCTCCATGGCCTCAGCCGTCGGCTCATCAGCCTTGGCATTGCCATCGGCAGACACTTCCTTGACAATCTCCTGCGGCTTGACCTCCTTGTCGCCAACAATTTCACCGTTCAGGTTAGCGTCCGGTGCATCTGGCTGGCCAGCAAGCTCCTCCTCGCCGGCAGCATCTTCAGCGTCACGCTGTAGGATGCTGAAGTTCGGACGCTCTTTCTGTTGCTGCTCCTCGCCATTCTCCTTCTTCTGCTGGCCGCCACGAGGACCGTTCTGCTGACGGGATGAGCGACGGTCGCCACGGGGCTCTCTGGGAGCACGGCCGGAAGGCGAAGTGACCTTCTCCTGATCGGCCTGACCCTTGTCTGCACGCTCGCCACGGGAAGCTCTTGCCTCGGCGTCAGCCTTGGCCTTCTCTTCCTTAGCCTTCTCGTCGGCAACAGCCTTCTCGCGGATGGCAATCTGGCGCTTCTCCTCGACTGCACGTTCACGGGCCGCAGAGTCGACGGGACGTGCTGCGCCGAATGGCGAAGCCTTAGAGCTTGCCTCGGCGGGCGCTGGGGGAGCATCCGGGTTCGCAGCAGAGACGGTACGCTTCGCAAGGTTCAGTCGCGGACGCTCCTTGGGCCCCTCTGGCGCAGCTGGCGAGGTCGGTGCTGAGACCTCCGGAGTAGCTGCCGGTGACGGCTGATCCGGCTTCATGCGAGCTCTCCACTGGTTGTCAGTCTCAGCGGCAGTCGGGGCACGCTCAGCAGCCACAGGCCTTGGTGGTCTAGAGCCAGCATCTGATCTGCCTTCGCCCCAGGCCGGACTCCTTCTCCGCTCACTCGTCGGCCCTTCTTCTCTTGCCCTGCCACCCTCGCGCATGGGCGGGGCGCCTTGGCTTGGCGAGAGCGGACCCTTACGCTCCCAGTTGCCGAAATCCCTCTGCTTGCCGTCGCCCTCGAAAAACCCTCCTCTTCTACTTCCACCACGCTCGCTGTCAATGTCGCTCATATTGTCGAAGCCGCCACCACGGGTAAAGCCTCGGGATGGCTGGCGACCCTGAGATGGAAGGTCCGGAAGCGGACCCTTACGAGACCAGTCGGAGAAGTCTCGAGATGACTCTGCGCGCTCTTTCGCTAGATAGAAGTTAGAATGCGGTCACGACAAAATGTGATAGAGTACATACGCGGCTCGGCAACGCTGATCTTGATGTTACGTCCCATAAAAGGCGTTTCAGTCTTCGTCAGGGCGGTTTTGAGGCCGTCGAGGGTAGCAAACTCGACATAGCCAAAGCCCTTGGGCTTGCGGTCAAGCTTGTCCTCGACAATTCGGACATTAGTGACCTGGCAGTCGGAGAGGAAACCTTCAATGTCGACCTGGGTAATATCGTAGGCAAGGTTGCCGAGATGTGCGGTGTACGGAGGCTTGTCTGGGAGGGGCAGCTGCTCGCGTACCGCATAGCCCGGGCGATCTGAGCGGTGTGTTAGCATGTATTTCTTGTGACATGTCCTATTGCTACAGCCTTACCAAAGCTGGCGCCTGCCGCGCCCATGCCAGCCCCGCTACGTGCGTTCTCCCACGCTGGCGCAGCGTACTCTCGCCTTGGTGCATCTCTGTCCCGAGCGCCGAACGTCGACGGTGGTGGTGGCAGCGGCTGGGCGTCCATCTCGTCGGCCCACGAGCCGAGCGACTGGTCGTTGAGGAACGCACCCAGGTTCATCTTTTCCTGCTTCTTTTTGGGAGCTACATCATTGAGTCAGTATAGTGCTCAGATCATAGGCAGAATCACGTGTATCGCTCGCGGATCCATGGGGAACGTCTACGGCGACATAGCCATGGGGTTGAGTGTGCGTACCCATGATTGCGGTAGTGTGCGAACCACGCGATTCGTGTGCGCGCGGTCCTCGAAATGCTGAAGACGCTACGTCTCCTCTTCTTCTCCTCGTGGATGGGTCAGGCGCTCGCTTCGCGCCTGTCGGTATCGAATGTGTGCCGTGTCGTGGTGGGCGAACGGTTGGTCTGATCCCGAACTTCTCAAATTCAGAATTGTCGATGAAGTCGTGAGCGTGGTCCGTGCGCGTTACACTTTGGCGGCTGCCATTGCCGAACTGCCATTTCTTAACCCCGAGCTTCCCCATTTGTTGGCTTCCTACAGTAGGTATTTGACCTTTTGATCTGTTGACCTTTTGAGCAAACACGAATGCGTTGTGATGTGCTGTTGATAGAATCCAGCAGACACAATGGCTGGTCAACAGCGTACGGCGAGCGTGGATGACCCAGTGGCTGCTGCCATTGAACCGGCGCTGAAAGTCGGAGCAGCATGTGGTAAGTCGTGAAACATCACATGTCCCTTGTTCGTTCTTATTGCAGGAAAGAGAAAGGGGCTTGTATCAATGGGTATAAAAAGCACATTGTAAACGACCACGACTCGACAGCTCGTAGTCACAAGTTTTGTACTTTAGAATACCCGTCATGGTCCTCATCTTTGCTCTTTGCCACAATCTCCTTGCATACCGACGCCAAGATTCTCCTTATGCCGTGCTGACATTTTCCTCCAGGCACAGCAGGCTTCCTCTTCGGTGGTACAGTTGGCATTCTCAAGGGCAGCACTCCCTTTCTCTTCGCCACTGCGTCCGGCCTTCAAACATTTGCCTTAGGATCTAGTTTTTGGGCATGCCGGAGCACCTTCATCCAAACCAGACGTGACCCTTCAGCTCTCACGATGAGCGAGCTGTATCAGGCCAGCGGCATCTCTGGAGCCGTCTCAGGAGGGTTAGTAGCTCTTGTCACCCGTGGACGGCGTAATGTCATCCCGGCTACACTGATGTGGGGTTTGAGTGGACTCGTAGGCCAGGCAACATACAATGCGATCTACGCCAAGCCGGCTGTCGTAGTGGAAGGGCCAAAGGAGACTTTCTGGGAGCGTATGGCGAAGAAAAGCTGGACGCCGATCAAATACGTCACCAATGATGAGTATGCCGAGATGCTTAGAGAGAAGATGCTCAAGATCGATGTCGAAATTGCGGTCTTGGATGACAAGATCGCAGAGTTGAAGAAGCAGCAGGTTCAAGAAGAAGCTGCAGTGGCAAGTGCGTACCAGACGTCGACTTCGGACGCCCATTCCTGAGGTAGAAATCAACTCTTTGGATTCCTCCATGAGAAGTATTGTCTTGCTTTTCATAGGCGACAGTGTGAAGAGCAAAGACCCAGGAACTCATGGCCGGAGACAATATCCTCCACGCAACCCGCAATTGCCGGGACCAGAGAGCTTCCTTGACACAGCCGGGCAGCGTGATGCATTCATGCCCCATAAGCGGCGACACCCTTGAGCAGCCGCAAAAGGCCACTTTGATGTCGACAGACGCGGAGCGGGCCCTCAAGCATTGCATCTGGACATGCTTTCTTGAGTCGTTTTGAGAACAGTTGTATTATTATCTCGCGCAGGGATGACAGGTAGAACACGAAGTGTTTTTATTCTTACTCGGAAGACAGAAGTAGATTTTGGGAGCTGGATTCAGTCTTTGAGGAGTCTGTCGTCAGTGCGGGTGGGCAAAGCGATTGTACAACAATAATGGAACATTGTATCAAAGCAACTAATGGACACACAATGTCATGATCTTGAGTGTTTCATGAGACATTTAATACCACTACAGCCTGAAGACAAAGGGTGCCAAGCTGTCCCGTGCTCTCTATCATTGCCTACTGAGCGACTATTCGCGCTATATCAAGACCAGGCAGATGCATTCCAAGACTTGACACGAATGAGATTGACGCTCTGGGGAAAAGGGAGAAACGCTACCGCCTAGACAGACCCAGTTTTACATGCACTATATGTACACCAACCACAATTTCACGCTCGCTTCTTTTTCTACAGAAGTGGACAGAAAGATCAGGCGTCTTTTCAACTGCTACGTCGAAAAGGGAATTACACCTGGGGCCTGTTCGGGTCGATAGTACCCATCGACTTGGCGGTCTCCGGGCCCTCCGGCTTCTTGGACTTGGACGGGTCCTGGTCAATCTGGTGCGAGTGACGGGTGGCGGTGGTCGAGAGGCCGAACTGCTTGCCGGACACTTCGCCGGAGCCCTTGGCTGCCTGCTTCGAGGTGGAGGCCTGTGATTTCGTATTAGTATGCCATTCTGAAGTCTCCAAAAATATTAAAACGGAACGCGACAGAGGAACAAGTAAATCAGAGGCGGGAAATCAAGAAAACACCAAAAACAACGCTTACAGCATCAACTTGCTGGGATTCATCGTCACTTGCCGAGTTGTCAGTTGCGCCTAGGTCCTTGCCCAGTCCAGAGTCGATGCGCTTCTTGTAGGCACCCTTGCTGTCGGGTTCCCTCTTGCGGTTGTCCGATTGACCCTCGGCGTCCTCTTTCATTTTGCCCTTGAAGCTGACATTCTCCTTGTTGCCCCTGCTTTCGGGCTGGTCCTTCTGCTCAGCAGTGCCCTCCTCTGTCTTGGACGAGATCTTGTTGGCGTCGTTGCTCATGGGCTGGGACTCGCCCTCAGTGCCGGATGGCTTGGCGGTCTCCTCGCTTTCCTTAGCCTTCTCCTGCTCCTCAGTCGTGTCCGTGGCTTGCGGCTCGTCCTTCTTCTCTTCCTGCTGCGGTGCCTGCTCAGGCTCAGGCTGAGGCTCCTCAGCCGGCGCCTCCTCTTCTTGGGGAGCCTCCTGCTCTTCCTCCTTCTCCTCGTGGGCCTCGGCGTGCTCCTCGTGGCCTCCGTGGTGCTCAGCGTGCGACTCCGAAGGCAAGAGGTAGTATACACAGGGCGGCGTTACGACACAGGCGCCAAGAAGCCTAAGCAAGTCAGCAGTGTTGTTGGAGGCAGGCTGATACCCCAGCTTCCGATCACTGGCACTCGCACTCACCAAGGCAGGTCAGAGCTCGCCTCGCCATGTCCGTGGCTTCCACCGCTGGCGTACCGTCTGCCGACAGCGAGCTGGGTGCGCGCTGAAGCAGCTATTCTCGGGGTGGCGCGAACACCGGTATGTCTGAGCGAAGACTGGAAGGCCCGCACAGCCCTGGCGCCGTAGAAGGACATGATGGTGAAGTTCAATGGCAAAAGGGAACAATTGACTGCTGCAGGGTGGTAAAGTGCAGCTTCGCACAAAGCTCGAGATGGCTTGACGCGGATATCGCCGAGAATGGAAGACGAACTGGAAGCATTGGCCACTCGATCGCAACGAGCGCGTCATATCCGCAGCATCCATCATGTCGACGACACCAACCACCTCTTGGAACGTTGATCATTCAGTGCGCTGACACTTGAGCCACAGGCTTCTCTTCAACCTTGCCGCAGTGAGCATAGATACTGTGCGCTGCTATGTTGTATCTCCGCGGTGACTAGGAGCTGCCCAACCTTAAGGAAAGCTGCCCTTCCGCATGCAGATGGCAGTCTGTTCCAGTCGCACATTTCCAAATTGGCACGTCGCCTTCCTACCTCCCTAGGTACAGACAGCATGCATCACTTTGCTTTGAGTACTTCCGCCCGGATATTGAAACGTGGAGTGCTCGGAGGCAAGTGTCTTTGCATCCTGTCTCAGCATACACCACGGAGGGCGACTTCTTTCCAACGTATCAAAATCTCAGACGCGAACACAATTTTGGATTGCGCTTATCAGGAGACATCTGCTACAGACGCACAGCGGCGTTTGGGAGTAACACGGTTAGATGCAGTCTTACTCACGCCACCTTACACGGATGTCGTATCAGCGAGGGCGTCGCTCAAATCAGTTCGTCTTCGCAAAGGGGACTGTTCAATCTTGTGAGCATGAATATCAGCCAGCGTAAATCACAAGCGGACCACCGCACTACTACATGCCTCGCCATGGCAGGTTCGCTGCCTCTGTGTATCGGCTTGCTGCATCCGCCAACGGACGGTGAGTTTGAAGCTTGCCTGGACGCGCTTGCTTGGACGCGCTTGCCTGGACTCTCACAGTGTACAGCAGTAGCCATTCAAGGCGCTTCTCTTTATCTTCCTGACCTTGTTCGACCATCTCGTGCCTTACTAGATTTTCGTCCTTTCCATCTCTCTCTTCACTCAGCATGTTCTGGTCTCCTGGCTTTCGTTCGTCATGCAGTGGCTTTCGTCCCTTTGTCTTTCTAACACTGCTCATCATCGCCGTCACACTACTCCTCCCGCGCAAACGGTGGCGGTCCATGCATGACAGTGCCATACAGATGACCTCAGGTCTCTGGCGCTTTCACAATCGCGATAAGTCTGCGGCAGGAATACAAGAAAACAGCAGCAGATGCCATAGATTCGACGACGGCTACATTCGTGGCTTCACCAGTCGGTTTGCGGAGTACTGTGACGCTACCTCACCTGCCAGCCTGACATGCTTCAGTCACCAAGCATTCAATCTACGTCTCGACACCTTTTGCGTGGGCACGCCGGCAGGGTTCAATCGGGAAGTTGGCCAAGCAAAACCCATATCATTGAGCTGCCGTTTACGAAAAGAATACGACTTGCCAGATGGCATTCCTCTCCTACGGGACCTACCAAATTACGGCTGGTTCGACACTGGAGCCTTCAAAGTCTTCGAGGAGTTCATCAATATTAGCGAAAACATCCAGTCGTTAGGTTCGCATGAGAGGCCACATGCGGTCCCATCGGCCTCAGAAAGTGAGAAAGGGTATTCGTTTTTGATCAAGCGGGAGTGGGATCACAACATGTGGCACGAGATTCTGCAGATATTCTCGCTCTACAACAGCGTAGAAGTCCTACGAAGAAGCATAGATCCGAAGACGGGAATGCCATTCTTTACAGACGAGGACGCTCGACTTTCCAAACTCGTAATCCTCGACGACATAGAGCCTGGACCTTACTTCGATCCTTGGACTGCAGACACAGGACTACCGCTAGTTAAGTTGGAGGAGGTGTTGAATGGGAAAGAAATTGCACCGAAAAGGGTTCTCGTGCCTCTCGTCGGAATCGCCAACACCCTGTGGCAAGGAGATTGGGAAAAGCTCCCATGCGGCGAATCTCCACTGCTACACAACCTGACACAGAAAGTGTTGAACTTCTACAATATCCGTCCCGCTTCTCAGACACCTAATCCATCGCGAAAGCTTGTCATGATTGATCGCAAGCACAGACGACGTCTACTTCATACCGATGCTCTTTTCGACGCTCTTCAAGCCAGATACCCAGAAATCACAATGAATTTAGTGGATTACAGCACTCTCGATTTCAAAGCCCAGCTCGAGCTCGACCAAGCTACCGATATCCTGGTCGGCGTCCACGGTGCAGGCCTCACCCATGGCATGTTCCTACCACCCTCCGCGACAATCGGCCAAATACTGCCTCCGACGGTGGAACATTATGGCTTTGAGAACATGGCGAGATTCCTGGGACATGAATACTACAGTATGCATGCGACGCCATTCGATTCGGTGAACCATACTGGGGACTGGTACCGTGACGACGTGTTCGTTGAGGAGGAGGAATTCTTGAATTTTATGGACGAAGTGATTACGGGTGCTTCTGCTTGAATACTGGCGATTTAACAGGGACTAAGGGTCAGTGCGACATACTTAATATATAGCTTTCCTGATGGGAGAAGGCAGAAATGTAGTTATTTTGTGGTTCCTGAGTACTTACCAAGGTGCCATGTTGATTCGCCGTGGAAGGCCCTTGGCGACGAAACCTTTCTACGAAGTGGCTAGGACGTCCAACCATTTAAGCGTCGTCGAGTCTCCTGGCTCAGCCTTGACGCGTGCGTGATGCACAATGATCCGTATTGCAAGTGATGTTTCAGTGGCTATCAAAGTAGTCTAGGGTATCTCAAAACGCATGCCAGAACGCCCAATGTCGTGTTAGAAAACAGAAAAAGCATTCAAGAGACCAGCTTGCGGTAGAGCAGAATAATCAGTGCAATGACAACACCATATATGGCTTTGTCAATCCAAGCTGGCACTGCTTCTTCCTGTCGTCTGGGTGCTTGCTGAGCTGGCGGTTGTCTCATAGCTGGCACAGGTGCCTGTGGAGACTGAGACGTCGCTTGAGCAGCCACCGTACTCTGCGCTGGCTGACTTTGTGCGGGAGCAGGCTCTGGCTTCTGAGCCGTCGCATCATCCTTCGTCTCCTCTCCTGTCTTTGCACCGTTCTTACTAAGATCCTCCCGGTACGCGAGACGCAGCTCTTCGGGGACTTCGTCCGCCTTCTTCGCACTGTCGCCTTGCTCTTCCACCGCCTCCTCCTGCTCCTTCATGACCTCCTCGTTGGTCTTGTTGCAGGTCGGACATTTCCATGCTCGGCTTTGACTCGCGAGTCGTTTCCGCACGTCTTCCGAGGCATCCATGCCTCCGAGCTGACCGCTCGCGCTCGTGTCCATGAACGATCTGATTGCAACTAATGCGGTTCTTATTCCCCATGCTGGCTGCCATGATTCTTCGTGGTGAGCGCTGATAGTCAGACAGATTTCTCGGTTGACTTCGAATCGGCCAGTTGGGGTTAGGAAGCGAAAGCTTGGTGGCTTGAGCGGGTACGCGGGAGGTAAGACAATTCGGCCATGGTATAGGCCGCCGTCGAACGGAGACGGTGCTGGAGGGCCTCGGAGCGTGAAGTGCCATTCGTAGAGGTCACTTTCTAGCGGAGCGGCATGGTAGTCTGCGGATGGTTGGTGGGCCAGCTCTTGCGCCTCTTTAAGTATCCGCTTGATGGTTGGGTTCTTCGATGACATTGTCGGGAGAAGCAGTTATAATTATGTTGTGTTCGAATGTAGAGACGATATTCTAATGATCTAACATGACAGTCAGTCGCTAATTGTTGCAATCGGATAGACCGTGCTGCTTCATGGAGTACTGTAGACAACAATGGCGATGAGAGGCAAGTTGTCCGATATGGAAGTTCACTACATTGCTCCGGCGGGAATATTCCGCAATAGGAAGCTACATCCCGTCCAGAGCCCTGTCTCCGAGCTTACCTGGCGAGCCTGGGCACCTAGATACAGTATATAATGTGTTCGTATGTGCAGGTCGCAACCACTTGAAATTATATCACAATCATGTGCATTCATTGAATGCCAGACTAGGTTTCTGCTCGTCCTTGCGCATTTCCACTCATCCGCATCGATCACCAACGACTAACAAGCAGAACCCCCTGCTGCCTCGAACCCACTCGCACCACATCCACATCGGCCGTCATCATGGCCAGCCGTGTGGTTAACAGCGTTCGAAGCCTGCTTATGATACTAAGACCAGTGGGCAACCGGTCAGACGCCTTCCTTGCTCATCTACACCGCACCCTTTCGACGTCCGCCGGCGTCGAAAGCCTCATCACGACAGTATGCTTTACGGCCATATTCGTGCATACTCGTCTGCGCCACCTCCTCGAGCGACAGTACGAAAGACTTGCCGTCGCAATGGCAACCAACGCGTCCAAGTCGATGCTGCCGGGCGAGATACTCATGGCCGAGATTGAACCTCCCCAGACCCGGTTGGCCGAGCTATGTGCCAGCGTGAAGACACTGGCAGACGTGATGCAGGACTACTGGATATTCTTCAGACTGTGGGGCTTGGTAGGTATTTACAATTCCGCACGCGAAAACTATCTAAAGCCTCCTGGCGACGCACCGCTAAAGCTGTTGACTTGGGCACACGTCGCAACGGGGGCGACCTTTCAGCTCCTAGAAAACGGAGCCTATCTCGCGAGTAAGGGTGTTCTAAGAGGCGAGAAATGGACACGGAGAGAAAACAAATGGGCGGTCTGGAGCAACCGTTTCTGGCTGGCGCAGGTGCTTGTGGATGGACTACGGCTCTTGCGAGTACGACAGTTGAGGTACAAGGAAGAGTTCGGAGCCAAGGAGGCCAGAGACGGTGACGAAAAGGAATTCAAGATACAGAGCGAGGCTCTGCGTAGAAAATGGCAACGGGATGCATATGCCAATGCTGGTTGGCTACCAGTGACGCTGCACTGGAGTTTCGAGGACGAGAACAACAGTCCTGTGAGCGAAACTTGGTTGGGTCTTGGTGGGATGATACCAGGAGTTATCGGACTTTTGAATGCTTGGGAGGAGACGAGTGACCGTAAGGCCGTGGCCTAACAGATTGATATGTTGAGTTGATTACCATGCTATCTCTCACCCAGATATGGACAATATGTTTTGCCGGTTAAATGCAGCCATCACGAATGGAAAAGTCGCGATGGCACGTAAGATTCTATCTCAGCTACTTGCCGCCCGTCGATGTCATCTTTAACACCTACTATGTAGGTATCTACCTTGCCGAACCCGGTCACACCACATCATTGGTCTACGGAAGTAGCGCGCGCGCATACAGACTCGCTTCTTCCCGCTCTTTAGAAGTACATCAACGCAACTCCTCTCTGTCGCATTGCACAATACCAAAAGGCTGCAAATCTGCTCAAATCCTGCTTGATTGCCGCCTGGGTATTGGAGTTTCACTAAATGCTGCTTTCTCTGCCATTCGGCGTGTCTTTGGCCGCAATATGTGTTTGCGCCCGCCGCTGTCGCGACAATGCTCATGCAACAATATCATGGTGGCGGGCTTGGCAGCCTCAAAGAGGAATCTATCGCCTGTGCGGCTGACAAGGTCGGCTCCTTCGATGGGCACGAGATCGGGGCCCCGAGATGAGGCAATATAGGGCTAGCGACTTGCTTACGCTCTACAGCCTCGTTCTCAGACCCTCGATCTCGGCAAGAGGGCGAAAAGAATTTTGCTGGACAACATGCCATCGCTCAAGGTCAGAGATCCTCAGAAGGAGGGCCTGAGCAATGCTATTAGTCGTCTACATTTCGCATTCAGGCACGAGCAGCTGTCTGATGTCGAAACAGCCATCTCAAAAGCCAACGAAACCCTTGACTCTGAGGCCTATCAGAAAGTGCTTGATATTGCGCTCTCGATCGCCTGCGACAAGAGTCTGCGCGCTGCTGTGGAATTTCTTCTTTCGAAAAAAGCAGACCCCAATTCGAGAGCCACGAATGGGCACCCACCACTCCGGAGGGCAGTCGAGAGATGCGAAAACACCGGATGTGCGGCAGAGTCGATCGTAGAGCTGCTACTCAATCATGGTGCCCAAGCCGAAGTATTTGGGCAAGACAAGACGACGCCGCTTATGCTCGCTAGATCAACTACGGTTGTCCGCCTTTTACTAAAGCACGGGGCGAATGTCAACGCCACCGACAATGAAGGCCGGTCAGTTCTTATGTATGCGCAGCACGAAGACATCATTAGTTGTCTGCTTGAACACCAGGCACTATTAGAAGCGAGAGATCATCAAGGAAACACCGCGCTCTCACACTATTTAAAAAGAGACAGAAGTGCTGGGCTCGCACAGCTTCTCATCGATCGACGTGCCGATGTCAATGCAGCTGATAATGTCGGCAGAACCGTTCTAATGTACGCTGTATGGAAGAACCACATGAATGTTGTGACACGCCTGCTCTTTGAAGAAAACGTCGACTTGAGTCAGACGGACAGCAGGTCTCGCAATGTGTGGCATCATTTTGCAATGGACACTGACAGGAGAATGCACGGCGATGACGATAAGACCGCCGTCCTCTTCAATCTTCTGCTTGGCGCTACCCAGAAGGCATCTGTGGCCACTTCAGATATTATGAAGGCTCGGGACGTACGAGATCGCACATGTCTGCATTGGGCGGCCGCTTCGGGGAACTTGTGGATAGCGAGAGCTTTGCTTGAAAGGGGACTCATTCAGGTGGACGCCTTGGAGCATCGCAACAAGACTTCGTTGCATCTTGCAATACGCTTCGCTGGCACTTTGGACTTGACATCTCTGAGTCATTCTCAACCTTCCACAGCGCAGAATGACAGTGCACAGCCTGCGCCTAGGCCAGCCACACATCAGAGTAACGGTAACTTGGCGCCACCACGTGGGAGAGCGCGGAAACAAGGGAGCTTAGGAGCACAAGAACAGTCAAATCAATCGAGACTGCTAGACCTTGTTAAGAACATTGTGGCGCTTCTACTGCAATACGGCGCCGATGTCAATGCAGAGTCTGATGGTGGCTGGACTCCACTTCACACTGCTTGCGTCGAGCAAGCCACTCCTCTAGTTGTCGATCAACTCCTGCAAAGCGGCGCTCGGCCAAACAGAAGGACCCTCAGTGGGAAGACACCATTTCATCTGAGCTGTGAGAATGGCCTCATCGAGCTGGTGAAGTACTTCCTAGAACGAAAGGACGTCATCTTTGATACGAAGGATAATTTTGGGAATACCCCTTTGTTGGCCTCCGCCAATTCTCAGCATCTTGAGATTGTTCAGCTTCTCGCCCCATGGACCGACAGACGTCGAAATCGACTATCAGAGGCTGCCAAGAAGGCTGCGCAAAGCTTCAATGCGACCATCGTGGATTTTGGATTGTATCGGAAACAACAGAAGAGAAGAAATCTCCGACGCAAAACCACTATTTATGATCTGTTGTACAGTGAGCCCGTTACTGATGAACAAGCGGCACGCTCGTTGAGCACTGTTTGCAACAACAGCTCCAACGACAAGACCGACTTTAGATGGATCCACTTGCCGGTAAATAACGTCCAATGGTGTCAAGAGCTGATTACCAAAAGATTCATCGAAGAAGGAGCTGTGGATATTGAAGGCTTCAAGCTACTGGAAAGAGCTTTTCTTTACCAGCATCGCGGTCAAAAGGTGCATTCTAGTTACATGCGTCCCATGTGTAGGACCGTCCCACGATCAAAACACGTAGCTCGAGAGGAGCCCGAAGAAGAGAGGTCACCAGTGAAGAATATCATTGTGACGCAGCATGCGTCGCCTGGCTCATTACCCGTCAGGCAATCCAACACAGACATACCGTCGTGGAGATTGTCGACGGACCTTTCTCCGCCAAACCTGCGAGCTCCTAGGCGAGCTTCGACAATGAACAGCGTCTCGAATTTTGATATAGGCGAGCTCGAAAGGACTGCCGAAGGTACTGCTCGCTCGAGATCCCACTCCAGACCACGCGAAGCACCCGAGTCGGTAAAGAAGGCGCGAGCAAGATCCGCAAAGTACCCCGATACGAACGTCTTCTTATTTGCGCCATATCTCCATTTTGAGACCGACCTACGTCGCCAAGAAATGCAAAAGGCACTCCAAGCTATGGAGACGGCCCAACTGACAGCGGGCGGTGGAAACCAGGTAGTATGCACCATGATGCCCGATAATGAAGTCTTGGAGAGCTCGCCGGAATTTGCTTTGTATAAGGCGCACCTGCATTCTGAGTTACACATCCGGCGGACGCTTGATCAGTCCTTCTACCGAACTATCGATACAGATGCTCGGGACATAGACCAAGTCGTCTATAGATATGAGCAAGAGCTTTCCAAGTCAAAGCACCAAGAAGAAGACTCGCGAGATGATGTGAAGGTACTCATGGTAGATCAACTCTGGATGTGGATCCTTGGCGACGACCTCGTAGTCACGAGCTTCCCGCAGCGATGGAGACAGCCTCCAAAAGATCCGTTGAATGTTCTCGAGGGCATCATGGAGGAAATCAACTCTGCTACGACCGAGAGCGTTGATAATGTCTATGACCTTGCCATTCTAATAGCTGGGCGCTGTTTCGGGACCTTCGATCAGTCTGATGTCAGGTCCGACGGTTCTCGGTTTCTTGACATGTTCGAATCCTCTATCGGCAAGGCGATGGATGACGAGACGCACTTTTTCGCCGAGTTTGACCATGCGTCACGCCAGATATCTGGGTTTTTATCAAGCACATTGGCGACCCAATCCCAGCAGATGCGTGACTCCAATGACTTACGAAGGTTGCCGGCAGACAAGCCAACTGGCAACCAGCGGCATTCTCACCGCTCCGCTCTACATAAGAACAAGCATCCCAGGGCAATGCAGACTTTGTTGGACATTGCAGCGGAGATAGAGCTACTTTCGGATGTCAAAGACATTCGAGACGAGCTTGACATGCTGAGGCTGGTGTTTGAGCAGCAGACCCAGGTGATCCCTGGAGTCCACGAAGCAGTCGACACGATCCTAGGCCATGAAAAAGGATCCGAAGGCAGAAAAGGCAAGGTTCTGAACCGTCTTGGATACCATGAACGAGCCATTGACCGTTCGGTCAAGGAGATTGAAAGGATGGACAAGCAAGCCGAGCGTATCTATGTCTCCATTCGCGATCTGCTCGACTTGAAGCAGAAGCACGCAAATGCCGTCGAAGCCAGCTATGCACGTATTCAAGCGAGCGAGACGGCACGGCAAGGGCAAATCCTGATGGTTTTCACCATTGTTACCGTAATCTTCCTCCCATTATCGTTCATCGCTGCGTTTCTCGATCTGGAAATCGCTGAGTACCCGCACCGACAGGGTAGCCAGCAGCTGACTTTAGGATATGCGCTCAAGTATACCCTCGGCATTGGAGGTGGAATAGCGGCAATTTGCGTTATTCTTGCTTTGTCTGCAAACAGAATGCAAAGGGTGGTGAGGAGGCTATGGGCGCATGCTATCAGAAACTCCGATCAACCTGTAGACTCTCAACAGCGTCCGGAGAAGCAAGAGCGGCCAGTGCCTCCGTCTGCTACAGGGAAAACTGTGGATCGCCAGACGCTATCGGACGTACGCTCCCGAGCCCGTAGGTCCCTAAGACCAGCAAGCCTACGAGCAGCTGAATCTGCTGGCGTAGAAAAAAGTCCTGTGTGAATTTTTTTGCGAAAGAAAAGCTTCTTGTACCTGGTATTATCTAATGGGAAAGGACGCCAGACGCCTTGCTACTGCGGTATATAACGACAGGGTATCGACAAACGCTTGCAAATTCCATCTAAAACGACTGCAAACTTCTCTCCCTCAAAAGCCGTTGAATCTCAGGATCCTCCCGCCCAAAGACTCTCTGCTGCTTCTGCTGAAGCCTACCATGTGCGTGAATTTGCTGTAAAGCTTGGTCATCACTGAAGATCACAGACTTTCCCAGAAGCGTCCAGTGCGCGCTCTGCGATGCATGCCCGACTCCATGTTCCAAGGGGAGTCTCGGCTGCAGGATCCATAGACGAGCCAATTGAATGTAGTCAGGATCCAGCAGTGCTGTGGGTATCGCAGGGCGAATGCTACCCGGCGGTATAAAAGTGAGCACCTTCCCACCTGCCGCAGTCGTGATCCAGATCGGTCTCCACTCTTCCCGGTGCAGAATCTGCCGCTGAGGCATGCCACGTATGACCAGGAAGTTTGTAAAGTCCATGATGAATCCTGCAGCTTGTCCGCTCCAAGCGTCCTCCGGCCACCTGTTATCCGTCGACTTCAAGGCTACGAGGAGGCTCCACGCAGCTTCGCCATCTTGCCTCCATCTGCTGACATTGTAGCGTATGCAGACATCTTCTAGCCAGTCAGGACCACATTCCAACACGCATGCGAGCGTCTGAATATAGACGTCCCTCATGGAACCAAAATGCCGGTTGGCGGCATCATCGGAGATCAGGTAGCGCTGGCGGTTGCGGCCAAACTTTCGCATGATGCAAACGTCTACGAAGTGTTCGGAAAAGGCCAATGTAGCCGCATCTTCGAAGCCATGACGGACCTGGCCAGGCTTCAGGAACTGGAGGTCCAGCTGCAGAAAGTGCTCACCTCCTTCCAAGCCTGTGCATATGGGAGAGCTGTCGGGAAAGCGATTCAGTGTTCGGTAGTTGTTCAAACCGGCATCTACGTTCGATGGTTCAAACAAGAATGTCGACGATGCGCTCGGCGACAGTGGTGAGATGTTTCCACTCTGGACAAGGCGCATAGGAGGACCCACGGAGCAGAGTGCACCTGGGTCACGTGCTGCAAGCGCCAGTGTGAGGAGCATGTAATAGCTCTCTGCCTTGGTCAATGGCATTGACGGATCACGCATTTCCGGCGCCAATGCCAACCCGCACTCCATAGTGTTGAGAATGATGGAGATTTTGTCCTTCATAGCATCGGCAGCTCTCTGCTTAGCAGGTATCCTGGGATCTCCGCCGGCTTCCATGCCGAAAACCTCACTTACAACAGTGGTGAAGTTACCGTGATGCGAATGAAGGCGTTTGTCGTGAGGCTCAAGTCTACTGCGGTCCCGAAAGAAAGCATGTAGAGGTGGCTTCACCATTTCGACGTCCGGCTCGAAGGGGACTTCCGTTGCCAAGGAAAGGAGATGGGTTAAGCAGCCGCTGGTGAAGCGGACAACGCTTCTACCGGAAGACGTGTCGGATGATAGACACGGAACCAGGAAGACATGATCACGAGCGAGCCGCATTTCATGTCGACACCATGCCCTCTTGAACCAGGAAGAGCGCAAGAGCTTTCGAAGCACATGGTACACATCATCATGAGTGTCCAGATAAGGCGGTTGCTTACCCCGAAATCGTTTATTCGGCGCGACGTGGTGCATTGCTGTGAACTCGCTCATGTGGTTGCTTAGCACGTTTCCCTCTTGCGCGTCGAGTTGAATGTCGTCCAGAGCGACTACCACCATGCGGGCACTTCTATAGACCATATCCATCGCTGACATGGAAATGGTTGTCTCAGTCCGGTTTTCCTGATCAATGCAGATCTGATCGATCCACACGCCCTCTTCGCCTGACACCCTCTCATCCCAAACGGCTTGGAACATTTCGGGGTCCAAGGGTAAAGTGAAGCGCTCGTCTTGTCTTTCCACATGGAGTTTGCGGCGATAGCTGAGCGCTACGAAGGAAGGCTGGTCGGGGATTGCAGTCACAGGCCGGTCGTAAATCAACCTGAAATTGAAGCTCGCCTTGGCGTCAGGTTTCACGACAAACTTCTCGGCAACATTGTGGTCGAGATATGCCAGTCTGGCTAGGAGCTCAGCGGGATCCGCGTTGGCTTCAGGTTCAACACCCAACACTTGCGACTTTTCGCGAAGGCTTAGCAGATGGACGTGATTGAAAGCTACATGCTGGTACCGAGGCTGCCCAACGTGTTTCATCTGGAACAATTGACGCTCGTCTCCCGTTCGATTTCCAGGCGGGCTCCGCGTACTGTTAAAGCCGCGTGGCGCTACACGCTCATCTTCAGATGCGGAGGCGCTTGGGCGACCGCGGCGGCTGTCAAGAGTCTCTGAGAGTCTTCTAGCCGCTGGGATAATGTAGGTCCCAGTCTCCGGACCAGAGGGATGTGGTGAAGCTGATCTAGAGGATGTCAGAGCAGACTCTGGGCTTGAATCCTGCTCGTTGCCTTCATCAGCGAAGCCCGTGGGTCGTTTTACAATCATCTGGAACGGGGCATGATCGGGTGCGGGCTGTGGCTTTGGCTGATGAGAGGGCATGATCAATGGAAGCTCAAAAGCATCGAGCGAGGTGTGTCGTCCATGTTGCTTGTGCCACGTCCATGATACGCTCGGTCGAGTTGTCGATCGCCCACTAGAGTTCTCGTCGCTGCTCGTTTGATCACCTGTCACATCACTGCTCCATCCGCGCGAATGCCTGGCTTTGGAAGGTGAAGTTGCGGCATCTGGTGCGAGATACTGGCTCTGGTGCACATCGTCGGTGGAAAGTATTTGACTACCCATGCTAAGCGTTGACCGATTCCTGGGCCGCATCGGCTGCTGTCCAAAAGCCTTGTAGGCACTCATGAAGTGCTGGAACGAGCGAAGCCTCTCCGTAGTCTCTCTAGGCGCTCTTTCAAAATAGTCTCTCTTCCACTTCGATCGCTCATATGTATCTTTGTGCCTCTCTGCCTGCATTTCTGCCTCGAACTTATTCATCATGGCCTGCTTGTACTGTTCAAATGCTGCTAACTCCTTCCGTCGTAGCTTTTCAAGCTTCTTCCGACGCAAAGCAAAATAGTCTCCATCTTGACCTTGGTTCTTTGCCTGATTCACAGCACGTGCAAGTATCCCTTTCGATTCCGTTCGTCGAGAAAGAGAGCCCAGCCGTCCAATGCCTTTAGGTTCCGCCTTCTCACTTAGGTGGTTTGCAGCTCGTTCTCGGATCGTCTGACGGCGCACTGGGCCGACATATGGAAGCTCGTCTTCATCTGCATCACTCGAGAGCTGGCCATCGAGCTGGGATTCACTGCGGCTGCGACTTTGATGTGATTGCTCGTCTGAAGATAGCAGATCTGCCATGCGAGTCAACAAACATTCTTGCTCTTCAGCTAACTGCAGCAGCTCAAGGTATCGTCGTCTCTTTTCGGGGTCGATCAGACACCGCCATGCATGGTGTATTACATGGAACTGCTCGGCCAAGGCATTCTTAGACTCTTCACTACCCTGTTGTCGATTGGGGTGATATCTTCGAGCTAGCTCTCGGTATCGTTCCTTGATCGTCGTGGGCGAAGCATCACGTGGCACCCTCAAAGCTCTGAAGGGATCGAAAGGCTCTGTCGAAGCCATTGAAGACTAAAGTCGGTCCTAGGTGGACCAGAGTACATGGACACCATGGTCATCCAGAACTGTGGCTATGTATATGAGGCTCCGGGGCCAAGACGACATCAGAGGAGCGTAGATCACGCCTGGGGGCAACATGCGAACTGTCAGCCACGCGGTCCTTGCCGCGCCGCGCGCCCCCAAATCGGGATACATCCCCCTGGTCAGGCATGCCCCTATTTTGGACGACCTCCAGGTTCGAGCCTTCGAAGATGGTCAAAATATACCAGATCACCATTATAGGCTACGGGACACTCGCCTTGAGAACGGTGAAACCAAACCTTGTGACGTTGTGCACCTTGTGGTGAAGGAACTGGCCTATCAGTCCTCGTGAGCGAACATGGTGAGGAGAAATCCCAGCAAGGAGATCGGAATGCGAAGTGCACTGTAAGACCTGCCCTCGAGAAAGACGAGAGGTGATGTTCTGTTTCGGGACCCGACCTCTCGGATTCCTCAACGGGCCTTCCGCCCGGGAGCGGTGAAGCCGATGGATGTACCTAATGATAGAATTGACTTCACGGCATCTAGTTCTCGATGGAATGCGCACGAACAGAGAGTATCACGCCTGATGCAGCTTGTGGAAAGAAAAGTACTAAGATCGCACGCTGTACAGAGTTGTCTACCATGTGCCAGTTGCACTGCGAACACGAGTTTTGAGTTCTTGCTCGAACCTGGACGGATAGTCAGTATGGGTCCCATCTTCATGGTAAGCAGCACAACGGTTATTGACTTACTTGTTGAGCCCTTCTTCGTGTGTCTTTTTGTAACGTGTCTGGCTATACCTGCAGAGAGAAACTCTTGTAAGTCCTGTACACCTCGTAACAATCTAGGATGACTTACCTCAGCCAGAAATGCCAGGCGGCATAGACCATCAATGTGAGTGGCACTGTGACCACGAAATACACCCACGTGTATGGCGATGCTATGCTATTTTCGTTGTCGAAAGGCCACTGGAACATTGTCATGCTGAAAAAGGAGGCTACGGCTGTCCCCGGAAGAAAGGTCAGTGTCACAATAGCAATGGTTTTCATGGCAGCACTGTCTTGTCTTGTTTCTTCGGCGACTTGCGCTGTTGCTGCAGCCATCTCAAGACTAGCACGGAGAAAAAATTCCATCGTCAGCCTTTGCGTCTCCGCTTATGTTCATACATTACTCACTTGAGCAGATTGTCTCGCCTGGATTCTTCCGCAATTTTCTTATTGCTCTCCGCCAATTGGATGTTGAGCTTGTTGTCTCTTTGGATAATGTAATTTGAAATCTACACCTGTCGTCAGCCTGCTCCCAAGTACACTGGTTCCTCACTCCTTACCGCCTTCGATTGGTTCTTGATCCGCCTCGGCAGAATCAGCAGATCTCTCTGAACTTGCCGCGAATAGCGCGTTTGCTGCTCTATCCTTTCTTTCATGTCCTCGATGTAGCTAGTACCGCCTTCCCATAGGGTTGCCCAAATGCGGTGATATTCGTCAATGTATTTGGTCAGATTTTCTGCCAGCTCCAGCTCAAAATCCGAGCGCTTCTGCAATCGAATGTGTTCCAAATTCAACCGATTGAGCAATTTGTAGTCTCCGTTATCCTCCAACTTGATCTTAGAAGCAAGTCAGCAACATCATTATATTCCGATGCAAAATGGCTTTCTTACATCGCCGTCGGCTATGCGCTTTTCGGTCGACGTGACCTCTCGGGAAAGCTTCTGGACATGCTCTAAGGTCTCCTCTACATGATGAACAAGTATGCTGAAGGGCAGAATAGCCAAATCCCTCGGCACCTTAGGATGCCTGTTCTGGTACGGCTGAGAAGCGAGCAGCGTGTTGAGATCATACCCATACCGATCATCGGCAACAAAAAGGCCGCCACAGTGTGTTCGTTCCCGGTTCACTAGGGACAGAGAGCAAAATGATCGACCGTCCCTAGGTGTCTGGAGCATGAAAGCTGATGAACAAATCAGAGCTGTTGTCTTGACTGGAAATTCACTGGACTGAGGACGCTTACTCAAGATGCCGTGTGAGGTCAAAGCTGCAGATCCACCACCGTCTCGTCTCCATAGATGCTCATACTCATCTGATATCCATCTTTGCTGCTTGACAATCTCGTGCACGTCAGGCTTCAAGGGTAGTTTGCCCGTGTTTTCGAGGTTGGCATTGACCGCGTTTGCCACGCTTGGGTTCGGTCAGACTTGCTACACAGAAGCGGCTGACAGGAGACTCACAGAAGCTTGAAGCGGACTGTACTGTCATCATAGCTCCTATCAATCTATTGTACGTTGTCAGTCTAACAACTTCCGCCACATAGGCAAACGACCGTGGGCGTGGCGAAGAGATCATGCTTCTCTAGTATGCTGTACCCGGCGCCTTGGTGCACATAACCAAATTGCTATGACTGCAACAACAGCCTCAATGTGCTCACTTGCCTTATGATGGATAAGAAAATCGTCGTCCTCGAGGTCACGAAGGGGTCTTGTCTTGATAAGTCCAGGGAATTTCCAGTTGTTATGCTCGAGCTGAGAGTCTCGAATTTCCCATTTGGCCAGACTCGAGCGGTGTTCCGGTGCCATCGTAATACGTTACACCGCCTTCACTGTGGGACAGACAGCCTTACGCATTCCTCGGCATACTGGTTGGTTTTACAGCATTGCGTACATCATGGCTTCCGTCGTTAGTCTGCTCCAGACCTTTCCATGTGAGAAAAC
The DNA here is from genome assembly GCA_022701445.1 of Hortaea sp. C3G1500-4. NCBI lineage: Eukaryota > Fungi > Ascomycota > Dothideomycetes > Mycosphaerellales > Teratosphaeriaceae > Hortaea > Hortaea sp. C3G1500-4. Next base: position 661,382 of record JAJVDI010000007.1, on the reverse strand, counting down.
ACTACATTTGACAAAATTGGGAATGATGATCCCGCACGTTGTTGCTTATGCTGCGCGGGGTTTCGCTGGCCATGCATGCACCCATGTTTAGCGCAATCTTACCAACTGGGCTAGATTAAGAATCATCAATGCTCATGGCCGTCGGCTGGTGACATCTTGAAGCTTAAGATATCTGTGGCCAAATCTTTGACCACTACAATGTCTATGGAAAGACCTCGACGGGGTAGGAGAAGGAGTAGCGTAATTTGTAGTTTAGAAATTACGACAAACAAGAAAGGAGAAAGTGGCTGTGTGGAGGCCAGAGCGTCCTCCGTACTTAAGCGCTAAGAAAGCAGGGCACGCTGTCTGCTTTGGGCATGAGGTCTGAAACCACGGGACTCAGCCACCTTGTGATGAGCGAGCCCCTTAGTCGATTTACCAGAATCCCAAGACAAAATGATGAAGGCAAACCCACTATCACATACCGTGAAAATAGACATTTGCACACACGCTCCATGAGTCCCTCCCCGCGCCTCATCCTCGTCGCTGGAGATGTATCTTACGAATACATATTGTATCCGATGACGCCGCCAGTAAGTCGCGATGAACAAAGCAACGGGGTTCATAATACGCTTGAAATACCGGACGAAAGCAGTGCCAGCAGCGGCCTCGTTATTCGCACTGGCAAGGCGGATCTAGTCGCCCAGTTGCTCTCCGCTGCGGCGCCGCAATATGCCGTCGAGGTACTTGGGCCCTCTTTACAGCCTTCCGGACTGCACTGTCTAAGCCACAATGCCTCTGCCATTTGTGACTTATCAATGAGCGAAGCAGACCTTGACGAAGACTTGAAGTACAATGTATCAAACTCACGCCAAGTTGGCATCGCTCCTGTCTGGCACTCGCCTCCTATAGACAAGGCAACTATCGCGCCCGCAAGTACGGTAGTCATTAGTGGATCTGGAACCAAGGGTTTAGAGCAAGCGCTGGACTTTCTTCAACGAGTGCGACCCAGATACATCATCCATCACATGACGAGACCTCTCGCGCAAGGACCTCTGTGGGACATGATCCGCAATGGCCCGATGACCAGGGATGGTGTACCGGAGCCGGACTACCTGGCAGTAGTCATTGACGCCGATGATCTTCGAGCAGAGGGCATTGCTTTGAGCAAGTCGCTATCCTGGGAAGCCACCGCTGAGGACTTTATCCGTAACTTGGGGTCTAATGGAAGACTGGACACTCTGGTCACATGCCCAAACCTCATTGTTCGTTTCGGCAATGAGGGTGTGATCCATCATCGCGGGAGGGACGCTGTAGATCCTAGGCTCTACTACCACCCCCGGAGAATGGAAGGAGAGCGGAAGAAGGTAGACCGGCCTGAGATGGTAAGTGATCCGCATCAAGGAGCATGTTCTCTTTGCTCACTGCAAATAGTTGGGTCTAGCATCAGCATTCACTGCCGGGCTCGCGCTTGGCTTCGCAGATTCCAAGGCTTCCAACTGCGACAACGGCATACGACTCGGCATTTCAGCATCTCGGGCTCTCGCCAATGAAGGCTTCAGAATGAGCCAGCATGACGGAAGTCCGACTTACCCAATACGACAAGTCATGGCAAATCTTTCTCTAGACAAACAGCACGCAGCAATCAGCATACCATCTTCCCGAATCAGCTCAGGGGAGCGATGGTCGATTATGGATTCTGTCACTGGAGACCCTGCTGAGCTCGCCCGTCAGATCGTAACACATGGCCCTGAAAAAGCCCTAGCGGCATGTCCGGTACAACGCTTTGCCGGTCTTCTTAGCACAGACCGCAGTGAGCAGGAGAGTCTGCGTGCGGTAGTAGATGCGATGCATGAACGCGTGGAAGCCAAGACACCGCAGCCTACTTCGATTGGGATACTGGGTCCGCCAGGCTCTGGCAAGAAATTCACTACCTCAAACATTGCCGAGTATGTTGCGGGCGATAGACCAGTGCAAAGGCTCACCTACAACACCCGATTGCTCAAGTCAGAAGACTTCGTAGCTGCCTGTCACACTATCAGAGACCATACGGCCAGCGGTCAGTTGACGATTGTTTCCTTCGAGAACTTCGAGGCGGCTCTCCAGCCCGGCCATGCGCTATTGAACGATTTCCTTGTGATGATGCGTGAAGGCATCTTTGCAGATCGGGGTCAGGTACACTCGATCGGCGCGCCGCTCATCTTTTTCCTTGTGAACCAGGAGCACGGTATGCTTCTTGGGACTCCAACGCCAATCACACCTACAGCGAGCGAATTCAAAGACCGACCTGCCATCGGCGAGGCTGCTCTTCTGGACCACCTGCACGGAATTGTACGAGTGACTGGTCCAAATCAGATCAGTGCTGAAGACAAGACGTTCCCAGTCCGCCGAGCCATCATGCTCAGACAGATGTTGAAGCAGCGGCATCCCCACTTAGAGTCTGCGAAGGGACAGATGCGAGTCGAAGAAGGCGTACTCCACGCCTTGCTCCTTGTGCCGCATTACAAGCATGGTCTACGCTCCCTCGAGAAAATCATCAGCACCTCGCGTCTCTCAGGGAAGAACAAATTCGACGTCGCTGCACTGCCCCCAGAGGAGCAGATCCAACTATACGTTGACGGCAGGATCTTCATGAGCTACCTACGATCACCAAAATTGCAGCCTTCGCTGCGAGAGAAGCTCGCCCAGGGGCTGTTTGAGACGTACAAGAAGCGACGGGAGAGCATGTGCAAATCCGACGCCGAGCGGGAAGCGCTTGAATCCGACCGCTCGATGCGCGACTGGGACGAGCTTGCGCCCGAGCTGAAGGAGTCTACACGCGCTCAGGCGGACGACATACCGCGGAAACTGCGGGCGATGGATTGCTTCATGCTGAACGACACGACTCGTGGCGCGCCGCTCATTCCGGTACCGCAGTTCAGCGAAGACGAGTTAGACATACTTTCTGAGATGGAGCATGAGCGCTTCAATAGCGAGCGATTGCAGAGACAGTGGAGAATGGGACCACGGAATAGTAAACAGAGAACCACGCCGTTCCTGGTACCGTGGAGGGATCTGACGCAGGAGTGGAAGGACGTCGATCGGGTGATGGTGGAGTGTGTACCGGCCATACTGGAGAAGGCAGGGTGGAGGATATATAGGATGGAGAACGATGTAGAGCTCGAATAAGGCTTTGAGACCTTTCGAGACCGCAAAGAGGGAAGGGAAGGAAAGAAAAAGGGCGGGGAAGAGGGAAAGGACGGGCTCTCCCCACATATACCCAAATTTCGGCACTTATCCCAAAGAAAAAATGTTAGGAAGAAAGGAGACGTAGGAGAGGATAACTGAAAGCATTTTACTCATAATATCCGCATCGCAACGCTTAGTTACCAAAAGAAATACCGAGCTGGTTTAGCAACCCCCCTTTTCCCACGACCCCATGCATCCTCATCATCATCATCACACCGTGATCCCAGACTTCAATTCCTCCTCACTCGCCTTAACCAGCTGCGTGAAATCCTTGCGGACCCACTCGAAAAAATCACGCCAACCTCTCGTCTCCTCGCCAACAAAGGCCTTCGTATACGCCACGGCGACCTTGACGACCGCCTTCTGCTGCTCAGCCAGCTTCTCCAGCTCCTGCTTGACCGCGTTCTCCTTAGGCTTGAACGCCAGCACGACGCGGAATTGCTGCGCGAGCGAGTCGCCGCGGTGGATGGACTCGTGGGGGGCGATCTGGAAGAGCTTGCCGAGGACGAGGCAGCAGAGGATTTTGATCTCGTGTTCGTCGCTGATGCCGGCGGTGATGCGGTCGTAGAAGGAGGCCATGTCGATCTTGGACCGGGATGCCGGGGATTCGAGGAGGGCGTACATGGTTTCGTAGGCCGACTTGCGCATTTCGAGGCCGTCGTCGACCTTGTGCTTGAACGGACCCATTTGGACTTCGCGGATGAGCTCGGGTCGGGGAATCGAGGCCTGGATGGCGAAGGGAAGGAGTTCGGGCAGGTGAGGGATGACGAGGTTGGGCTTGTTGTGCAAGGCCGAATTGAACGCTGAGAGGGATAGACGCTGGTTGTCCAGGTCTGAGTCTGCTAGCATCGTGGCCAGCATTTGGATGATGGAGTTCCGAAGGTGGTCATCGTAAGTCTCGTTGGTTTCGGAGAAGACATAGCGGAGCGCAGCGATGACCATGCCGCGAATCGTGGCGTTCGGGTTCTGCAAGAAAGTTTGGAGCTGAGGCAGGTACGAAGCTGGGTCAATGATTGCCAGTCTTCCTACACACTCGGCGCTGACGACCTTGTTGTCCTCTGCTTGACCTGTGTTGATGATGTTCTGCCACAATGTCTGTGCGTACGGCTTCACCTCATGCTCGGCATCGCTGTGCTGAAGCAACTCTTTGACAGAATGTAGCAGCAAATACTGTCTACCTTGGTTAAGAGCATCCATAATCTTCGGCAAATAGGCCTTCACATTGCCAGCGCCCGCTCTGCCGAGCGCGACAGCAGCTGCAAGCTTGACCTTGTCCGAATCATCTGCAAAGTAGGATGTGAAGCTGTCCGATTGCAAAGGGCAAGATTCGCCCATCCTGAGAGCTGTCTCGCCCAAAACAGACAAAGCTAGGCACTTCTTCGACTCGTCCGATTGCGTTTGCAGCTCTTTGACAAAGTCGTCCAGCTTCACGCCAACGTCACTGCCACCCTTGACGAGCAGAGTACCGATCACCTGGCCCGTGACATCCGTATCGCCTTGAACGCCCACGTTGAGCAAAGCCTTCATTAAGCCTTGTCCAGCGCCAGCCTGACCGATTGCCCCAACGCAAGTAATGAGCGGGTCAAGGGCTGCGTTTGACAGCGACGATGTAATGATCGAGCAGATGCCATCGATCATAGGCTGGGTGGTGACTATCGCAGCCTTGTCCTGGGCAAACGCAGCCAGAACGATGAGCGCGGGGCCCATCATGTGCAAATCATCTGTCCTCAGCAGCGGGATCAATGCTTCGACCAGAGCGCTGGTGGTCTTGTCGTCCATCGATAATCTAGATGGCTCTTTGACCGCCAGGACACGTAGAGCAGTCAAGGATGCGCCGCGCAGGACTCGGCTAGATTTCTGCAGTTGCGCACCCAATTCTAACGCGGCTGAGCGGACAAAGTCGGGTGCGTAGTCGTTCTTGTTGGTAGCAAGAGTCCCGATGATTTCGAATGCACGTACGCATGCCAAACGAGTCAGCTCGTTCTTTGAACGCTCAAGTATCAGCTGCTGTGCAGCGAAGCGGTCCTCCTGGGATAGCAGGTCCGGAGAGCCGGCAGTGCGTGCAACCAATAGACCGAGTGCTTGTACAGCCTTTTGTCTGACCTCAGTATCCGTTTCTTTCGCAGTGATCCTCTCCGTCGACACATCAAGTAGCTGCTTGAGATGCTCGCCGTTCTGTCCTTTGCTTGCAGCTGATCTAGGAGGTGTCAGAGCCTTCACGAACGCATCGATGGTGCCGAAAGCTTCGCCCGACACCTTAGCCAAGCGGTCTTTGGCAGCCTTGACAAGGACGGGCACGATCTTGGCCAAATGAGGCTGAATGACCTTACTGGAATGTGTTTCAGCGATGGCCCTTAGGAGTGTCAGGGCCTCAACCCGCAATGCGTTACCGGCGACACCGGCCACAGCAGTGTTCATGGTCTCAATGACAGGGTCAATCACTTGATCTGCCTGTTGCGACAGGCCTCCATGCTGCGCCGTCACCATGTCTTTCAGAAGAGAAATGACAACTTGCTTAGTCGACACAGTGCTTGTCTTGAGCAACTTTGCAGATGCCTTGACGACTTCGGGGTTGATCTTTGCCAGACCATGAGTTGCGTTATCCGCCGGTGGCGGAGTACTGGGTGATGCGTATCCGTTGCTAGTTGACAGGGCCGGAAGATCCGAACTTGTTGCATCGCTAAAGCCGCGTCTCCTCTTCCTGCTCGGTGGCAAGGCATGTTCCAGAGCGCTGCCGAGATCCTTGCGCGTGATTGATGACCCAGATTTGACAATCAAGAACGCTAATGTGGTGATGACTTCGTTACGAACACTCTCTTCACGCTCTTTGAATCTTGCAATGAGTGCAGGGGCGATCTGCCCATACACTGCCGGGTCGTTCGGATCGAGTGTTTTGATGAGAGCATGGAGGACCTTTGCAGAACATCGACGGACCTTCCAGCTTACATCATCCTCGTCCTCGAAGCCCGTCTCCTCTTCAAAGTCTTCCTCGGCTTCGAATTCATCGTCTTCGTCTTGCTCTTCCTCCATGTCCTCATCCTCGTCATCGTCAGCGACGTTCGGCTCGTACTTCAAGAACCTTGTTGATGATTCAAGGACTTCCTTGACGTAAGCCTTCATGTCCGCAGCGCACGCTTCAAGGAAGCTCTCGATAGCGATCAATGAAGCTTCCCGTACTTCCTCCATAGCAACATCGCGCTCGCCGTCTGCCTCTGCCTCTTGCTCCCTCTGCTGTTCTAGCTCTTCCTGGCTCAGCGGAGATACAACGAAAGGACCAAGTGTTTTCAGATAGGGGCCGAATTTCTGCGGTATGCTTCTCGCCAGGGTGCCATAATCAGTGAGGTACAGCTTGCGCGCTTGAGGAGTAACGTGCGGTTGCCTCAATTGTTCGATGGTGTAGCTGACATGGTGTGCGAGAAGGCCGTCAGTAAAGTAAGGCGCCATTGCTGACAACGCGCCGACGGCTTTCTTTTTCATGACTGTCCCGCACTTCTCGCTCTCCAGCACCTGCATAGTCATAGTCTCTAAAGCCTTGAGCTCAGCTTCCTGCAGCATTGGACCAAAGGTCCTGGCGACTTCAGCAAGCAAATCCAAGCTATTACTATCATTGCCTGTCTCCAGGTCCTCCTCAAGCATGCCTTTCGGTGGCGACGGGAGACTTTTCTGGTTGTTCAAAGGAACGACAATCTTTCCCACCAACCGAGGAATGAGGGCCCTGGAAACCGCAGCGTACGAGTCTAATACCCTCTGTGTCCTCGCCACACCTGGTAGGGGATGACCTAGGTTCACAACAATCTCTCTCACTGCCAGCGCTGCAACAGTAGCATCAACCGTGTTCTCCGTCTTGATCATGCTGACCTTCTCAATCGTCGGGCACAGGATCTCCGCCGGTGCCTTTTTGGTGAAGCTGCCCAATGCCTGGATGGCCATGTTCTGCACATCGCCCCTCGAGTCGCCAAGCGTGTGTAACAGCCCGTCGACAGTCTTCGCGCAGGTGTTGTAGTCATGTGAGAGGAAGGTAGGGCTGCCGATCTCCATCATCTTATTCAGGTCGTTGAGCGTCATGTAGCGAATGTCGGCGTCCGCATCTTGCAGTTTGCCCAGGATGGAGGCGACATTGTGCGAGTTGGGGTTCGATGGCACTCCTGTGGAAGAGGCCATGCTGCGAAGGAAAGGAAGGGCGTTTGCCCGAGTGTACAGAGGTTGTCGTCAGTCGTAGTAGAGTTAGGCTCTTTTATTCAATCGATGGCGGTAGCGTTGTCGAGCAGCCTCACGTCTGGCAAGCCTAAGTGCGTACGTCTCCTGGAATGAACCGGCTTGGACTGCAGTCTGCCGGGTGTATCTTCCGAGTACGAATGCCAGCGTTTGGCGGTGTTGTATGTCAAGAAGTCCACTCAGTTGGACCCGCTGATGTAGAAGCAGCTGGAGTGCACCAACAGTCAAACGCGGCGGGGCAGTGACGGAATTGCTGCCTGGCAAGATGAAGTTGCGGCCTGATTTTCATGGACTACACCTTGACCCCTTCTCGCCCTTCTAACCTTGCTACCTCATGGATATTTCACTTGCCTACAGCACATAGGTACTTCGATTTTCAGATATCTTCTGAGCTACGTGTGAGATGAACGTGGATAGAACTTGGGAAATTTCACATTCTGTTGCATTTTCATCGCTGCGAGATTGTACATCATCATCCCTTAAGGCTCAAGGAATCACATGGATCAACAACTCCAAGAGAAAGTAGATTTTGGCACAAGCGACTTTCATTTAATTCATGATAAGAGAAAAAGTATACACATGCCCGCCGACTCCGTCATCCAGCTATGCGCGTCAAACATCAGTCAAGAGACAGAGAGATAATGGATGCCGATCTAAACGACAGCAAAAGGGAAAAAAAAGAACGGCCCAACCAACTCCATGCCCAACGCATCCCGCTCGCGAAAAATCACGCGCGTCTTCGTGAAATACCATCTGCTAGCCCTCCCGCCCTCCTTCCAAACTGGATAAACCCATCCTAGCCGGGCTGTCTTGCCTTCAAGAACTGTTAAAACCTACCAAAACCACTGTTGTTCCAATGCATCTCAAAAAGTGGCTGTCGATTGTCTCTCTAGTAAGTATCGCCCACATCCCCATCGTCAGTCCAACCCGCATCGCTGGCGTCGACGGCCCCGTACCCGTCCGCCGCCGCGACCTCCTCGGCAATAACCTGCTCGCGGACCTTCTTGCTCGCGCCTAGCTGGCCGGTCGCAGTGGCGGGACGCTTGAGCTGGGCGTACTGCTCGCGCTCTCGTAAGCGCTGCGCGCGGACCTTGGCGTAATAGGCTTCCGTCGCGTCGAGCTCCTCGTTCTCCGACGTCGAGGAGTATGTCTCCCAGTTTTCGCTGCCGCCGCCGTTGGAGCTGACGGCAATGATACTGCCGTGGCCGGACATGATGGAGGAGGTGTTGGAGCTGTTGCGGGAAGGGGGAGCGCGGGGGTAGTCGTGCGCGCCGCCGCCTTGTTGACGGCTCATCGGCCGCGATGACGAGCCGAACGATCCGTAGCAGTCTTGGCTTATTGCTGCGCGACCGTAGCCTGGGCGGGTCGGTGGGGGGCCCATTACAGAAGAGCTGTGCATGGTGCGGTAGGATCGGCTGTCATCGTAAGGGTCTTCGGGCTCTAAGTGTCGAATGACGGAGGCGCTGCGCTCTGGTTCTGGCATGTAGTTCTCATTCGTCGGTGTGGGTGGGTTGAAAAGGTCCTTCATCCTCGGCGGGGGCGCCATGTTAGATTGGCTGTTCATATTCGATGGCATGCTCGGCATCCCACGCACGGTAGCCCTCAGATCTTCTGACTTCGATCCCTTCTTGTGTCCGAGGCCGCCATGCGATTGCGTCCCGCGAAGTGTCCGTTGAGGGCTGTTTTCGCCATCACGCATCGTGCTCATAGGCAGGCGACTGGAGCCGGGGATTTTGGAGGGCGAGGCGCGCATGCTGCTATTGCTACTAGCTGCACTAACACTGCTACCCATAACTGACTTGGAGAAATCTGGTGTTGGCGCGTGGGCAGCATGTGATGTTTGAGGGCGGCTGGCCATCTTAGGTGGTCCAGTCGGTGTCTTGCTGCGAGGCGGAGCGCCGCGCAGTGTCCCTGGGCCTGCAGTGCCTGCTCTGCTTCGCCCAGCACTCTTTGGCTCGCCACGTACCGACTGGTTGAGAGCGTTCGGGGTCTTCGATCGTGGTGGTGGAGCCTTGGCCGAGGCGGCGTCTAGCTCATCGAGGTACCGTTGACCATGAACGCAGAATGGTCGACCGTACTCATCTTCCCAGCCTTCAAGCGTGTTTCGCAACTCAGATTCCACCTTAGGCAGCTCCTTGGCAATCCTCTTGCGCATCTTTTCTTCGCGCAGCAGCTTACCCGGATCGCGCTTTTCGCCCTTGGCGCCCTTGCCCATCAGACGGCTAGCATCCTTTGCACTGGCCTCAAGCTCCTCGCGCTCTTTAATCAGAGCGCGGTGTCTGTCAACATATGCCAGAATAGGTGCGCGCTGCTCCTTTAGTGCTTCTAATCTCTTGATCTCATTCTCGTGTGCAGATAGCAAGGCGTCAGTGTACTCGTGCGAGAAAGCCGGGGTGAAGTCCAGCATTTCCTCCTCCGAGAAGTACAGACCATCCCACAGCTCTTGGAGCTTGAAGCGCGCATCCTCCACGAAAAGGTGCAGGTTCTGCCTCTTCAGCTCGTTGAGACGTGACAGCTCGTCTTCAAACTCGTTAATCTGTCTGACGCCGCAGCCTCGGTTGGAAGCAAGGAAGCCCTTGCGCTCGCTTTCCTCAACACCAAGTCGATCCCACAGGGCATCAACTGCAGAGCGCAGATCGCGAAGCTTCCTCTCACGTTGACTCTTCTCGGAGACGAGCTTGTCTCTCCGCTGGGCGAGTCGCTTCAGGTCTTCTTGGTGCAGACCCAGCTGCTCTGGCGAGTCCTGACCATGTTGCACAATAGCACTGTCAACCTGCGCTTGTGGTGTGCCTAGCTCACTCCACAGACCGACAATCTCGCCGGCGACCTGTGACACCTGTGAAATCCGGCGATTGTATTCCTCGTACACACGCGTGAACTCGCGGTCCAGCTTGCTGACGTATGTCGGGCTGAGGTCGAAGCTCGGGCTGATCTTCGCATTCGGTGAAGTGGGCGGCAGCTTGATCTGGACGAAGCTGGGTTCGAGATGGCTAGCATAGCTCTCCAGAGCCTCTACAAGCTTCTTGACTTGCTCATAGCGCTCGCGGTGCAGCTTGGATATCGTGTGTTGCTTCTCCTTCAAGCTTTGTATACAGGAGTGTAGCGGGAAGGTGACCTTCAAATTTTCGGCGTCGAATTCACTGGAAGAACGCGAATCGTCTAAAGAGCGCTCCATCTGTTTGATGTTCTTGATGAGCGCTTGCGCTTGCTCTGTGAGGTCATGTTTCTCTTTTGCGACGGCATTGAGCTGGTTGTGAAGTGTCTCCGAGAGGGCAGAGAAGAGCTGTTTCCGGTCAGAATACGATCGCGTCTTACGGAGGACAAATGCGATTGATGATCTGGTTCAACTTACCTCGCTCTCTCTGGAGTCCCTCTCATGGCGGGGGACACCAATCTCATCAAAGAAGCCATGCAGACGCTCAATGATAGTCGTCACCTGTTGTGAGAGGTAGGAAGTATCCATGCTAGATCGCAAGCAACGCGCTGCCAGCAGCTCAAGGTCCTGAGCGATGTACCATCAAACGGCGGACGGCTGTCCGAGGAATGCGGGCAATGTGTTCTCGTTGGGGGTGATTGGCGACAAGGCTGCAAAGAGTGCAACAGCTATTGCTGATTTGAAGGATTGCGCGCTGATACGTGAGGTAAGATTGTGGGAGTACCTTAAGAAGATTTGCGCGCGAAGAGGTGTTGGTTGGTCTTACGATCTAGCGATGATGAATCTGTCGCAATGGGCACAATCATCCTCCGCCTTGAAACGAACCGGTTTGGGGCTGGGTGGTCGTTGGTTTGTTGTTAGCGGCTGTTGCTGGGGCAAGCGCCACATATAGGGCGGATATCCCGCACTATTGCCCCACCCGGCATATCCACAACGCCCGCGGATTCGGAGTCGGTCGGCGCTAGCGGGAGGGATCAGCGGACGCGACCCGCGATGACTTGGACGGTGCATCCCGAGGTCGTCACTGCGGCGCGCGTGCGTGTTGAAATCATCAGATCTACCTCCGTATCTTGTTACCGACCACATGCTGTCCGGTGACTGTAGCGTTCAGGCATACACGTCAAACACAAGCATGATAAGTATACAGATTCCTTAACGTATCTGCGTTCCTACTTCTCTTCTGTAAACCACTCCGAAGCAAACATGGCCTCCGACCAACAACTCCCTCTTCCAACCCCGGCGCCCTCGCCACCGCTGAAGGCGGAATCACGCCCAAGCATATCGGCCGAAATCAACAAAGAGACCCGGAAACACCATACCGAACTCAACCGGCTCATAATCGACCGTCTGCCACTCGGCCTGCCACCTCAAGCAGCAACTCCTCATGTCCTCGGCCAAGGAATCGCCACCTTCGCCCGCATCTTCTTCGGCTTCGAATCCGTCTGGCAGGAAATCGAAGACGGGACGCACCGACTAAGCAAATACGATCCGAAAAAAGCACACGAATACGACGTAGTATCCAGCCTGGCATTCCTCCGGCCCGTCGGACTCGCAAGGACAGAGCGGCTACGCAAGGACCTGGCGACTATCAGCCAGCGGACTGGCAGCGACGTCACGACGCAAAGCGGCGGCAAGGGGATCGAAAGCAGGGTCAGGGAGCAAGTCACCGAGCGGCCATGGCTCCTCGTCGCTTACGCCTGGGTCATGTACATGGCGATCTTCTCCGGCGGGCGATGGATCCGGCAGCAGCTGGCTCAGGCTGGACCTGGCTTCTGGACTGGCAGCACTGAGCAAGACTTCAGCGAAGAGAAATCCAGCGAGAGAAAGAAGCTTGAAATCCCCGGTTTCACCTTCTTATCCTTCGACAGCGAACAGGATGGCGAGGAGATGAAGGCCGAATTCAAGAGTCGACTGGCTGAGACTGAAGTCCTACTTACGGATGATGAGCGACAAGAAGTTATTGCAGCTGCGCAAGGGCTGTTCGATGATTGTATAGGCCTGGTGCACGAGCTCGATATGGTTGTCGCGAAGAAGAAGATCGCGAGTATTGTGCTACCAGCAGTAGTATTGACGCTACTACTCGCGTTGATGTCGCTTCTTTACTGGGCCGACAGACATGGGATGTTGAGAGTATAGATGTAGATACGGACTTTTCCTTTCTGGATGGCGGATAGGACTGAACTTTTAGCGATGCGATGATACCCTAGAATTTGCCACGAATGAGCGAGGGCATTGAATCCTCCCTTTTCTTACCTATGTTCCACGCGGGTCTCATACTTTCTGTTTCCGTGTGCCACATTCATTAACGGTCTCCTCCTCATCATCCACCTTTGTCAATTTTGCCATCTCACAGCAGGCAAGTCAGTGGAAACGTACTTGACGAGATCAGCGAAAACGAGGAAAGAACCGACAAAGAAAGAAAAGAAGAGGTATAAAAACAAAAGGCCCCGGCAAAATTGTTCAGAGGATGTCACCTGTATTTGGAATCTCCCTATCTGAGAAACCACCTAGGTACGTGTCACGTAGCTGGAAACCGCTCCCAACATAGTAGTAGTCAAAAGCAGACAGCTGCAGGATCTCAGGATGCCGGTTAGGCGAAGCGATTTTTTTGCATACTTCTATCCTCATACGTATATGTTCTCTTTACTTTTTTCCAAAGGCTTGGGTATCAAGCCTTCCACATATCATTTCGTATCGTGTGCAACGGGAACTTAACATCTTCCGGGGCATCTTGAAAAATCTCAGTCCTGCATCTTTGCTCAGGCATTGCCCTGGTCCTGAATAATCCCCCGATCAAGTTGAATCTTTTCCAAAATCTTGTCCGCGCCCTTCGCGACCAACTGTTTCGCGACCTCGAACCCAAACTCGTCTGCCTCTTGTCGGCTCGTAATACGTCTCCGCGCCTCCACCTCAGCGGCATCCGTCCCATCCAGACTGATCACGATCGCCCGCATGATCAGCTCGTCCGTTAACTCCATGGCCTCGGATTCCTTGCCGTCCTCGTCCTTCTTATTCTCGCTCGTCTTGCCCCCGACGTCCGTCTCCGCAATCCCGGTGAGTTTATGGTATTCCTCTGCCGGCTTGACACCGATCCCGACATCGGTGTCGAGGAGACCCCTCCGGCTCACCCATTCCGTCTCCACGCCTATCGGAACCGAACACCCGCCCTCGAGCGTCCTCATCAACTGCCGCTCTGCCAACCCTTCTCTTGTCGTCCGCTCGTCTCCAATAGCGTGCACGAGTTCCTTGACCCTCTCATCGCCGTCCCGGATCTCAATCGCAAGCGCACCCTGTCCAACGGCGTACAGCATGCCCCCCGAGAGTTTCGAGAGGTGTTGCGTAATACGCTCGCCCATGCCTAATCTGTTCAAGCCTGCAACGGCCAGGATGATGGCTGAGTATTCGCTCTCCGGGTTATCCAGCTTCGCTAATCGGGTGCCGAGATTGCCACGGACGTCTGTGAATTTCAAATGCGGGTAGAACCTCTTACACTGGGCGATGCGTCGCAGCGAGCTCGTGCCTACTACGCTGCCTGCTGGGAGCTCGGCTAGAGAGCGGTATTTCCCCACCAGACTCGGTTTGATCACGAGTGCATCCCGGGGGTCCTCGCGTTTGGTGATGCCGCCTATTACGAGGTCTTTGGGAAGCTGGGTGGGCATGTCTTTTAAGCAATGTACGATCAAGTCGAGTTCGCCGCTTTGGAGGAGGACTTCCAGCTCTTGCGTCCAGAGGGCTTTCTCGTTGAACTTGTGCAGTGCAGTGGACTGGTTGTTGTCGCCGGTGGTGGACATGGCGTGCACCTCGAAGTTGTGCTGCGGCCAAGCCGCCTTGAGATGGCGGACGACCTCGTCGGCCTGCACACGGGCGAGGAGGGATTTGCGGGTGCCGATGTGGATTGTTTGGGAAGGTGCTGAGGACGTGTTGGCGGCAGCAGGAGCAGCGGTGCGGGAGAGGGAGGGGTCGGGCGGCGGGGCGGCATCGGGCATGTCTTTCTCTGCGGCCATTTTGGAGGTAGCGCTCAAGCTACTAGACAAGACGGCGGCGGCGGAGTCGGAGTCGGAGGAGGTGGTGATGGTGAGATTCAGCGTGTAAATAACTACCAAGCATCGCTGTCGTCACCTCGGCCGTCATATCATATCATTACAGAATAAACTTTCGTGAGCTCGGCGTGGGGCTTGCGGCGGGGCAGCATCAGAGTTGATTGTGTTCGGCGGGATGCGCCGAGGGGTCCATGCAGGAACTCTGGAACCCTGGCTCTAAGCGCTGATGTGAAACAAGTCGCGTCAACCGGCGAGGTTGGCGACATGGCGTTCAGAACCAATGACCCGCGTCGCGCAAATGCAGGACGTTATCCCATGTGCCGTTGCATCCGTTGACCATCCGTCTTCTTATTTGATCAGACGCTGACTCTCCTTTGTTTGAATACGCCGTGACAAGCTGACGTTGCGTTGGAGCCGTGTGCCTTTATTCTTTGCCCGCTGACTCTTAAGAGCTTCACCCTACCTAGCATCACGAAAGTCCTCCGATAATGGCAGATACGGCCAACGAAACACCGCAGCTCCGTCTACCAACGCTCGCCGCCGAAGATGGGACCCCGACTTCTTCTCCCGCACGAGGGGCTGAGATGAAGAACTTCCTTCAAGCTCGCCTGCAAAAGAACCGCGCACCTCCGTTGAAACATACCTGGGACTTCTATCACGATCGGCAAGATCGCTCCCACTCTACCAACCTCTCCAACGCCGTTAGCTCCAACCCAGAAAGCGCAAGCTCGAGCGAGCATACAGGTACAAATGGCAGTGCAACACCAGCTGGGAAGGGAGCAGGAGGGGTAGCGGACTACGAAGCACGTCTCGAGCACCTCGCCGTCATCGACGACATCCGCAAATTCTGGAACGTCTTTAACAACTTCCCGCTCACACTGCTCGCACTCCGGGATAGCATCCACCTCTTCCACAGCGGCACGAAACCGGTCTGGGAAGACCCACGGAATGTGCACGGAGGCTCTTGGACGTTTCGGGTCCCTAAAGCGCATGCGGAAGAGTTCTGGAAGCAGGTCTGTTTGATGGCGATCGGGAATACGTTACAAGATGCTGTAGAAGATCCTCAGCGGACACGGTTTCAAGACGATATCTGCGGCGTCTCCCTCGGGGTGAGGTTCAACTCGATGCTGATCCAGATCTGGAACCGGGACGGCTCGCACGAGGCAGGCGTGCAACGGGTGTTGGAGACGGTGTTGGACGGGCTGGCGGACGAGTTGCAGCCGAGGGAGGGCTCGTATTACTATAAGAAACATAGCGAGCATGCGGGTTTCTCGGCACCCGTCGGGCCTGCTGGGAGCCCTAGCAGTACCAGCAGCGGTAGCAGGCCAACAAGCAGTATGGGACAACAACTTCAGGAGCACGGTGGGAGCATCGATGCTGTGCTAGGTGAGGGTTCATGACGTGCGGTCGAGGGTAAGGAGATCTGCGGGGGCAAGTGAGATTCTGTTTGAAATTGGCATAGCTAGGGCGTGATTGGATCGGGTCTATAGAAGCAGCGGAGCACTTATTGAGATACCACACTGAATCGACAAAGCGACAATAGGAGCAGGCTCCTGAAGGATATGTAGCGGATTTTGTGGGAGAAGCGAGAATAGACATCTTGGAACTGTCCGACATCTACGCACTTTTTGCATCAATCGTCAGCTACCGGCCAGGGCATTTTCCTGCAGACTGTAACAAACAACGCCTTTTTCTTGTCAACGTTGCCAACGGTGTAATCAACCGTGTATGTGCATGCGTGAGTTATTCGGGCAAAGAGGGTGCACGCCCAAGTACGGTTGGTACGGTAGGAGATACTGTTGTAACGATACCACGGAGCGGCCCGTCACCAACGGTCGTTGGCGGCCGCCGGGTGGGTCTTCACATGTCAAGAAACGAGAACCCGGATGGAAGCTCCTTCTGTCCCATTAAGAGAATTTCCTCTTTCGCCTGCTCCCAACCGCCTCCTGAATCCGCAGCCACCGGCAGTATGACAAACAAGCGCTCTTCCGCTGAGCTTGCAGGCGCACCTGCCCGCCCACCCTCAAAAGAGATGAAGCGCACCCGGCTCTCGCCATCTACCCAGCAGCGCGGCAACAGCAGTGAGCCGTCATCGTGCTCAGTCTCCGAGGACTCGGCAGCACGGAGCACCCCACCTACTTCTACCCACGAGCAGAACAGCAGCCTGAGTTCGCCCTCGTCCGACGATGAATCCGACACCGTCAGCAGCCTGTCCACTTCCAGCGAGGAGAGTTCCGACTCCGAAGGCGAGGACAGCGTACACACTATTGGAGGGCCGAAGAAGCCTCAGATGAACGGACAAGCCTCAAGTGCGCGGGATCTCCAGTCGCGCTTGTCAGCTTTCCTGCCGCAACTAGCGGCAGCCAACCAGCAGCTTGAGACGGACGGAGGAGGTCACAGTATCGAGGATGTGGAGGACGGGGAGCAACATATTGAGATGAATTTGGGACTGGGCGTTCTAGAGGAGAAGCGCGACGACGGGAGCAGTTCGAGTGAGGAGTCGAGTGACGAAGACGAGATCATGCAGGATGATGGGCCGGATGCGTCTGCACCGGCTGGAGCGGAGAAGCAAGCACATGGGTCGAAAGATACGCACGTGTTGGAGAGGTTGAAAGGAGAGCGTCGCCATGATGATCCGAAAGGCGGGATTCAGGAGATTGGCTAAAGACTTTTGCAGCTCTCCGAGTTGTGGAAGAAAGTACTTGCGGTCTCCGACAACAACCGCACGCGAGGAGCGTGGGCACCACACATGCTACAAAAGCAATTGGCGGATACTGGAGAGCGTATGATCTTAAAAAGGTGTACCCAAAGCCAAGCGTCTCTGGAAGAAAACCGCCATTTGCGTAGGGCGTGAACGGCTATGCGGCTCGTGCCAAGCTCTTCCCCGCTTGTACCTGCATACAGGTACATGTTTGGAGATCGGTATGCTTAAGTGCAGACAAGCACTACGGCGCCCAGATATTGCCATTGGCAGCTGAGACAAACAAAGGGCATGTCCACACGCCCCAAGAAACACCGGAAAAATGACCAGAGCGCGACGAAAATATCTCGATGGTATGCCAGGAGATTCCGCTGCGCAGTCCTGGCACGTAACATTTCCAGACGACCATGCTTGAGACGGAGAAATTATCTTTCGAGGGAGAACAACTCGAGTGGAGTAGCTTCAGTCATGGAACAATCCATGTCGACTTATTTATATTGCTCACAAGAGCCTCTTCGCTTGACGTTCAAGCCCTCATTTACTCTCATTGTTCAAGATGCCGAATCCGCGCGCTTCGTTTTTGGCTTCTTGCTTCGCGCTTGCTGGTTCTGCGGCGCCCACTACGCAACACAAGACTTGCGAAGTCCCTTCCCAGTACGCTTCTAGCAATGGGACAGCAGATGACTCGCCAGCGATTGCAAAAGCCTTCGCTGATTGTGCAGACGGTGGGACTATTTGCTTTGCCGAGGGCGTAGAATACAATGTCTTCAAGCCCATCGAAGCAACCAATCTTAGCCATGTCACCATTGAGATGTATGTGTCCTACTTACTCCGATGTGATTGTCTAGTCTCCAGAGTGTGACTGACCCTGTCACGCAGGATGGGCAACCTCAATCTCCCCCAAGACATCCCATACGTCCAAAACCTTTCCGTTGATCACTGGTTTGTGTTCGAAGGCCCCGGACTTCACTACATCAGCACCACCAATGTGTCTACGGGCTGGATCAACTCCTACGGCCAAGCTTGGTGGGATGCCAATGAGTATCCCAATACCGGCATCGACGGACGCCCCCACTTGATCTCAATCGACACCACTGGCGGCAAGATCCAGCACTTCAAATCCCGCAAGCCCATCGCGTGGGGCATGTCAGTCGATGGCTCCGACATCGAGATCGACGGCATGGTCGTGGACGCATACAGCGCCACGGGCAGCTTCCCCTTCAACACCGACGGTATGGACCTAGGCGGGACAGACATCACGGTGACCAACAGCGTCATCTACAACGGCGACGATGCCTTCGCCATCAACGACGGCGCGCACAACGTCTACATCAAGGACGCCACGATCGGGTACCAGACGCACGGCATGAGCATCGGCTCCCTCGGCTCCGACCAGGCCGAGTTCGCCAACGTCAGCAACATCACCTTCGACGGCGTCTCCGTCATCAACGGCATCTACGGCGCGCGCTTCAAGTCCTGGCAAGGCGGTCAGGGCCTCGCCAAGGATATCACCTGGAAGAATATCGACGTGTATAACGTCACGTTCCCCATCTTCGTCACCCAAACGTATATTGATCAGGGCGACAACGATGGCGAGGAACGGCCGAACAATAGCTCCGTTAACATGGAGAATTTTACGTGGACCAACTGGACCGGCACGATCAATACCTATATGCCGGGGGATGGGAGCTGTGCTTCGGACGTAAGTGGATCTCTTTCTCTTACCCCATACCAAACATTTCCCCTCCTTCCCCTTATTCTTCTTGCGATGCGCTCCATACTAACAAGAAAAATCCGCTCTTACAGCCATGCTGGTACAACGTCGGCCTGCCCAACCTCGCCCACACCGAAGCCGTCATCCTCGAATGCAACTCAGAGACGTCATGCCAGAACTTCGAATTGAGCAATATCCAGGTGATCCCGCAGAGCATGGAGCCGCCGACGGTGATTTGTATGAACGCCGAAGCCGAGCTGAATCCCGATCTGGGCTTCGATTGCCGGAATGGGACGTTTGTCCCGATGGCGTAGGGTGGGGGCAGATCACGTACTAGCGGAAGGGGTAAAGAAAAAAGAAACGATTGATGAGAGTCTTGGTGGATGTAGATGTTCTTCCATAAGAGATGTTATCGAAACAATATCGTGCGAGCATAAAGGCATAAAGCACATTGTGAGAGATAAGAATAGAAAAGGCTTTCCGATCCGTTCCCTTCTCTCTCTCTCTCTCTCTCTTCTGACCAGCTTTGCGCCCCCCGTTGTGCGCCATCCGCTCCAATTCCAATTTTGCTGCCTTCTTCCCCCTTCCCCAGCGCCCTTTCTACATTTCCCTACCTTTTCACATCCCTTCATTCGCGAGCCGATGCACAGCAGGCACCGAGCTGGGCGGCACATTGCCATACTCGCAAATAACCATACGGATGTAATCCGCAGGCGTAATGTCATACATGAGATTCAGGATCTGGAGGCCCTTGATCTCTTTCCAATCATGTAGGGAGCGAAGCTGGCCTTCGTCTTCGTCCTCATTGTCTTTCCTGTCGGGGCTGGGCTGAGGACCACGCGCGGGAGGTTTGGGGAGGAGGAGCTCCTCGGACGGCGCGACCTCGTTCAGCACGATCGAGTCTAGCGCCACTTTGCCCGAGAACTTGACCGATTCGCAGCACACGATGACGGGGATGTGGGCTTTGTGCGCCTGCATCGCGACTGAGGCCGTGCCGACGCGCGACTGTAGTCGGCCGTTGCTTAGCATCGAGTGGGCGCCGAGCAGGAGGAGAGTCGCCTCTTTGACGGCATGCGCGATGCCGGAGAAGGGTAAGTATTCCACCTCGACCCCGGCATTCATGAGCGAAATGGCCAGCTTCTTGCCTTCGAACAGCGGTCGCGAGTCAACGACGATCACGCGGAACCGCTTCCCGTTCGCGTGCGCCTGGAGGATGGTCTTCTCGACGATCGAGCTCTTGGCATAAGTCAACACGACCGAGCCGTCTTTAATCTGATTACTCGCGAGCTCCGCGATCGCCTGATCGGTGACAGTGATACGCTCGCGGATAAACCGATCGATCTCCTCGCACAGGAACTTCTTGACGTCCTGCTCCTGCTGGTCCGGGTCCAGCTCGCCGATGATCTTCTTCAAGTAGCGGATGGCGTTGCCCATGGACTCGGAGATGGGGCGGCAGGATTTCAGGAAGTCGATCTGCGGGCTGAGGTAGTGCGGCGTGAAGTGCATGGCGAAGGCGCGCCCCTTGGGCAGCGCGTAGGCTTGGATGACTTCTTTGAACGCGAGGAGCATCGCCACGCACCGTGCGCTCGAGCCGCAGAGCTCGTAGCTGCTCATTTGGAAGCCGACGGCGGCGATGGTCGGGTGGACATCTTTGTTCGCGCCGACGATGTCCTGTCGTCGTGGCTGCGTGTATAGATGGCTGAACAGCTCGACTTGCTTGGTATCCCGCTGCGGCTTTTTCTGCTGTGTCTCTTTTGGCTCGCTGACGGACTTCCTGCGGAAAGGAAGTTGATGCTGGGAACCTGAGCGTTCGTGTTTCCCTTCCTGTTGCTGCCCACCGCCTGTCCTGCCCCCCTTTTGCTGCTGTGACTGTTGGTTCTTCTGCGATCCGCCCCTGGGTTTCTGCTCTTGTTGTTTTTGCTGCCCTCTTTGTTCCTCAGGAACTCCGTTCGGCGCTGCACCGCCGCCGCGTTGCTCTTTCTCTGCTGCTCTCCGGGCTTGCTTTTCTGCTTTCGCTCGCTTTTTCAACTCGGCGGGAGACAGCTTTTGCTCTTCAGCCGGCTTCTCTGCGGGCTTCTCTGCGGGCTTCTCTGCAGGTTTCTCTGCAGGTTTCTCGGGCTGCTTCTCCGCCGGCTTGGGCTGTTGGGGCTCTTTGACTGGCTCCGACATGGTGGTGTCGTTGATGTTCGTGGACTAGGAACGTCTCTTTGCCCCTCTCCTGTGGGACAAAAAATTCACAAGTCGCTTCGGTCGCGTAGTCGCGTGTCGCTGGGCTATAAGACTCTATCGTGGTCGTGTGGATGGTGCAGGATCAAGGCATTCCGCGATCGCAAAGGGTGATTCATCTTCTCAGTTGAAGCGCGCCATTTTGACAGAGATTTGGCTGGTACGGGTTCGAATGTAAATCAGTCGCAATCCTTCCTTCTGTTGCAATTGTTGGAACAGTGATTTCCATGAAGTTTTCAGGAGTCCTTGATATGGTCAGAAGGTTGTCGCGAAAATGTAGAGCGTCTGCAAATTAGAGTCGCGGTAGTACAGAGCGCTGTGGAGAGTCCCGCCGTGGATTGTGTGTGAAGCTTCACCATGATGACTCAGGCGGGGATGTGTGACTTCACTTACAAAATGGTGAAGTTGGGAATTACCACAAGAGCACCTATTCACGTCGGTCGAAAGACCTTGAATTTGAATATACATTAGCTTCCCAGAATGCTATGCTATATTACACGCTATGCGCTATGCGATGCTTGAACGCCCCAAATATGCCCAATTCATCCCCACGGTTTGCGCTCCAATCAGGTGCTTTTTCCAACTCCCTTCCCATGCCGACTCGGCTCTAAAAAAAGGCCGACCACCCAGCGAACAACAGGGCCAGGTTCCTCTCATCAGTGGCCTGCTGTATCAACTCATTCACAGTCGCCGCCGTACTCAACGTCTTGCTCAATTTCTTCTCCACCGTAGCCAGCGCTCTGCCCGCCTCTCCACCTTCCTGCTCCTTCTTCTTGGAACTGGGCTCATCCCCGTCGGCCCCATGAGCGTTGCGTCCAGTCGCTTGCGCATCTTGCATCCTCTTTGCACGCAGTGGAGAGAGCGTCCATTGATGCAGTGGGTCGTAACGTAGGACGTTGAGTAGAGTCATGATGCTGTCCTTGTCCTCGCGCAATGCATCCATCGTGAATTCACAACAGCGGCGGAAGATGCCTTCCGTTTTGGTGACGCCCATGCCATCTACAATGTCTCTGCTGAGTCTGAAGGGCACTGTCTCCGGTACCGGCAAGACCCTTCCCGCTTCGAAAGCGACCCCAAGATCGATGTGTACGGCTTCGCCGCTCTTCTCGTCCAGAAGGATGTTCTGGATATGTCGGTCGCCAAGACCGAGGACGTAGCCAAGGATGGAAATGGTCGCAGTCGTACGCGTATACGCCGTCCGCTTCTCAAACCATACGTCTGGATCCGTAAACCTCTCGAAGAAAAAGTGCCGGAGCACCGGGGGCAGTTGGTCGCACACAGCACGATACTCCTTGATTCTTCCTTCCTTGCTGAGATTCTGAGCTTCCCTGATCTTGCTAGCAGCTTTGTTTCGCGGCATACTGCCTGGACAGTACCTGGTATGAGCTGGAACCAGCCAGCCGCCGATAGGTACGGTATTCTGCACCCACTCGAGGATCCCGCATTTCGTTCCGAGAGGAACGACTTTGTAAGTTCGTACGTGCAGATTGCGCTGCCTTGCTTGCTTGTGGTGTCGGAGCATCTTGCTGACTTCTTCGAATACTTGCTCCATGATCGCATCCTGACGCAGATCGTCATTGTACTTGAAGAGTTGCTTGTGCACGGAACCATCGCTAGCCTGGGCCGTCAGGACTTTGGGATGGCTCAGGCCATCCATAATCTGCATTGACGGCCCCCACTGTCTCACAACTGGTACCCCTTCATAATTGCCATCCGGTCGTAGCGGAAGGTGGATCGTTGCGGGTGGAACATTGAGGCTTTTGATTTTGTTCGTTAGTTTGACGGCAGGTTGGAAGGTGGTCGTCGCCACTTTGGACTTGTTGCGGTCAGGCGGTTCTTCCTTTGAAAAGTTCTCGTAAGCAGCATCGGCCTCCCAAACTTTGCTGATGGTTGCGCTGGACTGTTCGTTGGCTCTCAAAGAATTTCTAATACCCTTCGCACCCCTGCACCGAGACATGGCTTGAGTGTCGCTCATGTTGTCGGGATTCGTGCATGCAGCATAGAGATGATGTAAACTATGATGAGGGTGTTCGGCACAGATTCTTTCGATCAAATGCTTTAGACAGCCCTGGAAGGTGGATTGCTCCTCCTCCAGACGTGGCATGAGCTGATTGTTCAGGACAACGAACTTCCAGCTTGGCACACTCGACAAGTGCTTGCGAACCACGTCGTTGGCTGCGTCGGATTCGCTGTTCTCAAACCACAGTGCGAAGAAGCGTAGGACATCAATATCGTGATCATCAGAAGCTTGAAGTGAGAGCAGGTAATTTTGTATGCTCAGTCGGGTGTACGCACTGCGGCTTTCGTTCAGGCGCTCGTACTCTTCGTTATCGAGGGCATACCACGAGTGAGCCTGACTGATCGACCTGTCCAATTCCTTTTTCTGATAGCCAGATTTGCGTCGTGAAAGTGTCTCGAGTTCTCTGATATCTTCCAGCCTCTTTTGGCGCACCATTGAAATGCGATTGAAGTCCTCATTGTTACCAGGATTTTGCAACTGTTGATCGCAGAATGTTGCGTATTCATGGAAGACTTTACCTGCTTCCGTGCCTTTTCTTCTGCCACCAAGAGTGTCGACAGCCGGTGTGAGGCAATAAGCTCTAATTTCTTCCGGCTTCTCCAGTCGAGCCTCTGCCAGTTGGTGCGCAAGCTCTGCAAGTACAGTCGGGTGCCCCACTTTGATATCGTCGTTTCCGTAGGTCGCCTGCGTTGCTATGCGGCGTAACATCTGGACTGACGCCGACGACTCTCCCGCGCCCCACAGCACCATCGCCGTCTCATATTCCGCTGCAGACGAGATCTTTAATCCGGATTCCTTATACTTCGTGGCTAGCTGATTGACTTGTGTGCAAGCAGATAAAGCTTCCTGAAGAACCTCTTGCTCTCGCGCAAGCCTCGAGGTAGCGAGTAAAGCTTCGATTTCCAAAGACATGGCGGTTTTGGGGGTGATGTGCATAGATTGCAGCATGTCCCGATTTTGGGCAAGGACACCAAATAATATTGCTCGATTCGATGCCAAAGTCTTACAGTCGTCAAAGCTCCGTGCGCGCATCCATCCACTTCGAACAGTCATCTTCTGCCAGAAAGATCGGATTGCCATGTCGTCTTGAGTATCGAGCCCATCCCTAATCTCAACAAGAGCCGCCAAATTCTTACACCACTCGATGCCTGGGACTGCTGGATGGATTCGCTTCATCCCTGAGACAGCTTGGTCGCCGATGAGTGACTTGACTTTGGATGCAACGTGGTCACAATCTCCCGAGCGACTGAGCTCTTGCAAAGCAGAAAAGAGCGAGCCACTGCCTGACGAAGTCTCTGGAGAGGCGATATCCCACTGTTGCAACCGTCGAGCAGTCTCGAGCGTCTCGGATGCCAAGCTTGGCGTACTGGCTGCGGGCGCAGAAAGTAGCATGTATTCCAGACTGTGCATGTTGAGTGCTGAAAGCGATTGCAAAATACCTGTCGTGCTTGTACCAAGTGATGCATTGGATATTCTCATTGCACTGTCCATCTGGGCAGATCGGAACATCAGACTCCTCAACCCGTCTTTTTCGTAGTCAAACTTGCCAAGAACAGCCTCTAGGGAGGGAGGTTGCTGTACACCATAATAAGAATCGGGTTCTTCGACCTGTTTGAATATGGATAGCAGAAGATCGTCTGGTATCTCGACAGATGACAGCTGGGACATTGAAACCCGGCTTGAAGACCTTCGATTGGTCTGCGGGGCTGGTGCTATGGACTCTGCCAGGTATAATGCCGCCGTAGGCATCCCGCATCTTGCGGCCGTCTTTGCAGCAAGTAACAAATCCACGTCCAGCCAACGCGTTCTGTCGGCTTGCGACGTCTCTCCTGGGTAAGGCTGTTTTCGAAGATATAGGTATATCTCGATCCAGAACTGCTGTCGTGGCTTCAATGCTTCGGCGGTTTCCGTGAAATGCGCTGTCATCGAGGTTGAAATTTCTGAGCGGACGGCTGAGTCACGTTTCATATCCTCGGACAGTAAGATGTGAATGATCGGCCCAAGTAAAGCGGATGGCAGTTTACTGACACTCTTGAGTATCGGCGGGAGAGCGGGCAAAATTGCGCAGTAGCTAGCCCAACGACAAAGAGTGGTGGCAAGGTTGCAAAGCCACGCTTCATCCTCAGCGTCAGGTTCTACTGCTAGGGCCTCTTGCAATGCCCTTCGATCAACCGTTTCCGGCGCGACAGCAGCTACCGCTGGCGGCATATAGCCGAAAGCTCCGTCGGTGAGAGTAGGTACCAGCACCTCAGGTATCATTTGCTCGAAATTCAAAGCCTCTCCTGGATCCTTGAATGTATGCAGTGCATTGCGGAGTGTCCAGTCCGCTAGCCCGGAGTGTTTGCGGTCTGAGCTTGCAAGCATGGTCGTAAGTCGCTGTGCAATGGTTGCCTGCGATTCCGCAACGGCGTTTTGCAGCTTCAGGGTAGGTAGTTCCGGAACATCACGTGCTTGGGGTCGAGCTCCGGTAGCTGCGTAGGAACGGCCTAGTATTACAGCAGACCAGCTTAAGAACCCGGGGTCAATGTCGGGTGCTTTCAAAAAGTACCACAAGCTGTCTGCGTACTTAGCGCAGACACGATCAGAGCCAAGGCAATCGTCGGCCACCGAGGAAGGCGAATCAAAGTTTCGAGTCAAGATGTGCAGTGCCTCGTTGCAGTACTGGCGAGACATGATTGGCGATGGGTGCTGCTGTAGTTCAAGTAAAAGCAGCAGGAGCGCACTCTCAGGACTGTCCCTATGTCCATTTCCCGGCAGACGCAAACTCTCTAAAGCCTTCACAAGGGCCGCTGCTTGTCGCTTGGAGCTTGCATGACATTGTTGGAGGTATTTCACAAGCCACAATTGGAATCCTTCCATTTTCTGGACGGTGCGCCGGTATTGGCTTTCCTGTGTGGTACTCTCATGCTTTCCATCGCTGTGCTTCCGCATGTACAAAATCATACTCATTACAACGCCGTGCGCGAACGATGCGCCCTCCTGCTTGAGGTACGACTGACCATGAGTGAGGAGGAATTGCATGACACCAAGGGTTTCTTCAGCACACTCACTGTCGCCAAGGAATGGAGCGAGCGAATGGAGGAGCAATTCCAAAGGAGCACCCGAAAATGCTATGCTGCCTGAACAAGCAACTAGGACACGCAGTTTTCGAAGCAAGGCGTATCGGTGCAGAGGACCAAGAGCATCATCAATAGCATCCAGATGCATTCGAACGACTAGCGTGAAGCTGGACACAGTCCATGGCTGTTCTGGATCTTGTGCGGTGCGTCGACATAAACGGCCGATTTGATCCATCAAATAGCGAGGCCTGAATGAGGGCTGCTGACTGCCAGGTAAAATGCGGGTAGAGGAACTGTAAGATTTCATTTCCGCCAATGCTCTCGCCGAGTCTTTGCATTCTTCCCTTTTCTCCATCCAGGCATCTTGCGCATCATCTTGCTGAGCGGACAGGTAGAAAATGCCCATGATAGTGGGGAAATACCGAGATGCCAATTTGCTGACCTCCTGCTTTCCGCCAAGTACGCTGCGTAGACGTCCTTCGCTAGTAACTCCGCTCGCCTCATCAGGCTTTTTTGCAGTATCCCAGCTAAGAGCATACGCAAGCGTCTTCGGAAAAGCTCGCTTTGCTAAGTCTGGAATGGACAGCTTCAACGACTTGGAGAGGAAATGCAAATCGTCTTCCCTGCCTCTCATGAATAGCTGCGCGGTGATTTCCACTTCATTGTGCTTGAACAACTCTTCCAGCGACGAATACTGGAAGACGGAATACGGAAGGCTGCTCAACGTATTGTTCCCCTCAAGCCACGTGTAGAGAAGTTGTGGAGCGAACAGTAGGAACAGCTTCTGGGCCGAGTCAAAGCCTAACGACTTTGTCAATGATGCGATGGAGCGCATTGCATAGCCTTCAGCAAGACCTTTAAGCCGTCCCGCAGCCTCGAAGATGTAGAAGACACAAGTCCGGAGCAGAGTGTGCCATGCAGAAGCGAGCTTACTTAGAACCAGCAACCTCATGGCAATGCCTTCGGCCCAATCGGCCTCATTTGCGAGGCTATTCTGTAAGTCGTCGAAGATATTCTCATGCCGTGACAATACATAAAGTCCAAACAACATTGAGATGCGTCCCGACATACAATGTTGTGACTGAATGGAGCCTGTCCGCAACAATTCGAAAAGACTGGTCCGCACTGATTGAATACTGTCTTTTTGACCGTAGTCAAGATCTCTCCGGCAGAGATCCAGCAGAAGAAGCGCAAGCGTCTTTTGCACATTTGATGAGAGGACTTTTGCACGAAGTACTCCAATAAACCACTCGTACACGTCCATGGCAAGCCCGGATAATTGTTCATTGGCGTGGTCAGTCCATAATGGCATCAGGCTTGCCATTATCTCCAGAATAGGCGTCATAGCAGCCTCGCATCTCTCGTATGCGTACACGGAAAGCACATTCTCCATGCAGCTTTCCAGAAGTCTATATGCATCATCCGGCATCAATACCAGACCCATTGCCGGAAGTGCTGCAATGGTTCTCGAAGCAGCGCAGACCGTCTCCTCTGGCAATGACAAAACGTAGTCAGTGACGTTAGACGATGCATCGTTCTCTTGCTGAAGGTCGGATTGAGACCCATTCATTGTCGCGATAGCCTTCGAATAGACGTCGATATTGGCCTTCGCCGCCAAAAGCGAGAATACGGAGCTATGGATGGTCCGTGGCTCCTGCACTACAGCTTGACCTCTGCTTTGTCGGCTATCTTGCGAATCATAGTTGTCATCCATGTCCAAGTCTATGTCATCGTCATCTTGCTTTGACCCGTACAGGTTGCGGTTTCTGCGTAAGGAGAGGACTTCTTGCACTTTTTGACAGAGCATATTTTCACAAGCGCAAACTGTGCTGTGGTGACGCTGATCTCCCTTGCTAGGCCCCGTGAATGACTCCGCGAACGTAAGCATCATGGCATCCAGCTTGTCTTGGCTGCAAAAAGATGTTGCTGCAAATGAAGTACACCCGTCGAGTAGTTCTCGAAATACACTCTGCATTTGATTCTGTCGTCGCCGATCTCGAAATTCGTGGCAATGACTCAGGCACGCGACAACACAGCACGCCTGGCAAATTGTTTTGAACATCTCAGTGCTAATGTGCTGCGGCCTGTCATGACGCCACCGATTCCACGATTCCACAGTTCTTTGGAGATCAGGTATGAGACTGTTTAGGACGATTGCCTCACACCCAATTCGTCCAAGGGATCGCCCTGCTTCGAACACAGAATTACTCTCGAAGAATGTGGGATTGACGGGTTCAGATCGATCTGGTAGCAAGAGGAGGTAGCCCACGAGGCTGCTCTGCGAAGAACAGGCTATCCATACCTGAGCCACCTTGGTCCAGACTGGAAACTCGACGTGCCTCTGATGTTGGACATGATGGTCGAGACAAGCGGACAGCAGATTTAGGAAATCTCGGGGATCCCATAGATGTTGGTCAGCAGTATAAACCCTGTCCTCAAATTTGGCCAGACCGTACGTCCTAAAAAGCCAGCCGACTAGGCTTTCTGCGAGCGAATTCACAGTGCCAGGGGCAAGTTGATGTGCCCTCAGAAACGCATTATGGACGAAGTTCAGCACACTGTCTGCAAGTACTGATGGCCCATTCAGTTCTACAGACGTCGCCCAGGATTGCACAAGCTCAGCCACCATCTCGTTCGATGCCAGCTGTGACTGCATCAGTGTATTCATCAGATGGCAAGCTGCACGTGAAGTAGCACTATTTCCAATAGCACGACTTGCTAGCTGCCAAATGCCGGTCCATCGTCCGAACAAAACGTTGTTGGTGGCAAACTTTTGAGTCGCGCAACTGGCCAATGCAGCAAAGGCCCAAGAAGCGACTGTGAAATTTTCCTCTGAGCATGCAGCGCCTACGGCGTCAATCGCTTGTGAGATCTGCTGCGCAGAAAGGGTCTTCTCTTGGCCAACGAATACTATCATTTGCAACGAGCAAATCTTGGCTGAAGCTGATCCGCTGTTGCAGGTCGCTAACAACTCCAGCCAGTCGTCGGAAAGGCGTTGACGTTTGACTGGGCGGCGGCCACCTTCCTCATGCTCCCCATCTGATGGGACTGAACGGTCAGCAACATCAGACGAAAGTATGCAGTTGAGGTACCCAAGGATGTAGGCCATAGTCCAGCAAGCTTCCTTCGAAGCGGCGCGACTACCGACGCCAGGTTTCAATGAAAAAGCGGCGACGCGTACAGCGCCTTCTTTCTCTGATTCTGGGAGGCTGCCATGGCATCTGACATCATCTAAGCGAAGCTGATCACGCTCTTTGCGTCCGGAATACTCTTCCCACAGCGCAGTATGCATACTGCGGAGGTCTAAACGCATCGTGGCGCTGGTTTCTGAGTGTATGGCCCAGATCATGTACGGCTTGAGGTAAAGCAAAGTGATCAGCATCTCGTTGATCAGTGGTTCGGCCTTGGGAATTGATTTTGACGGCCAGTGATTCTTGATCAAGCGCACTAATTGACCACTCGCTTCTTTAGTCAACTCTACAGACTCGGTGACCGTCCATGCCAATACATGATTGATAGATGCAAACGCTTCTTGTTGGGATTTATCAGTCCCTGATCCAGTCTTCAGGAAGTCGATTAGCGCCCACAGCAGCCGTGGCGCTTGAGAAGACAGAGGCGCAGTAGGTGTTGCGGTCAAGGGAGAAAGAGCGCCGACTATTTCCTCGCTAACTTGCTTGTATAGCGAGCGTACGCCCTGCGATTGGCCAGATTCCCGAATCTGTGATCGAAATGATTTGTTGCTCATGCTTGTAGCAACGGAACTATACTCTACACCTGCCTGTGCATTGTCTTCGATGAGCTCGTCGGTGATTTTCTTCAAGGTCTGTAAGCAGAATGATACAGTCCTTGCCCAATGATCTTGAGGCAGATGCTCGGCGTGAGGTTGATAGCTGACGGTCTGGCGTAAGCATTTTGCATAGTCCAGCATGAGAGGAAGACATGAACGACCTGGGGAAATCGCGATTGTCTCAATCACATGGTCAAGTACCGCCTTCACGGTTTTCAGCTTTGATGAGCGTATGCCGGCTTCAATGGCCAATCGAAGCGTACTGGATGCATTGGACAGTCGCGTTTCTGCAGAAGACCTTGTCGTCGCAGTTTTCGCCGTCACCCACGATCCTTTCTCGGAGTGGACGATCTCGAAAAGGACCTCGAATATCTTGTGAAACGAGACGCCTTTGAGAGCACCGATGTCCGAGCTCTGTATATTGTAGCGAAGCACATGCTTTAAGTCTTGAAGACCTTCAGCACGTTGTTTCAACCCTCCGCTCTGAGCGCGTTCTTCCAACATGGTCAATACTGCAATAGACACTTTCTAGGCATTTGTGATTGTAGGCTTACCTAGGGCATCAATAAGAGTGACCTCGCCGCCCATCTTGGCAACAGCGCCGGCGTTTGCGCAATGTAACTCGAGGTCCCAGTCCACATAATATCACACGGCGAGCGATGTGTTTGGGAAAATTCAATGCTTGAATGCGTACTGTGCGGTTCGAGATAATGAACGCTAAAAGGCGTGGTTGCGTGAGTGTTCTAAGAGAAGAGTTGCCGCGAGCAAGCAAGTAGACATTGGTACGCCCACTTTTGGCATTGTCAAAAGTCGTGACTCAGACGCGCAGAATCGCGCGTCTGTGAATTCAAATCCGACAACCTCAGGTACAGAACACACACATGGTCGTTGTGTGGATTGCGAATGGATGCTACACCAGGTAGTGTTTGAGGGAAGATACAGAACCTGGCTCTAGACAATGGAGGCAGATGATCCTTTGCGCAAATTGCAGCTGCTGCAGCGAGACCTTGAGGCTTTTGCAGCTTCCCAGTTGCCCAACCTTGACCGTCTCGCAGCCGAACTTGATGGCAGTGTGGAGGATCTTAAAAGACTACTAGAGAGGAAGAGGAGGAGTGAGGCCAGTAGGAAAGAGCTTGCACCGAGTTCAACACCCAAGCCGGAGACGGTCAAGATTGAGGATGTGGAATACCGGATCAACGATGACTTCCGCCAGGCCGCCATACTTGTCGCCGATGAGCTTGATCTTGACGAGCTGGAGGCGGCCAAGTTGTGCATCGAAGCATCGCCAGAGGACTTGCGCCAAGTCGACGTCGCCTTGCCCTACCGAGCCCTTCTACGCTTCCACAACTACCGATTGACGCTGCTCCAATGCCTGCGCCTCATTTTCCAGCAACGCGCCAATGTGGAAGATCTGGATGAGGCTGCAAAGACTCTGTTTGAGGCTGTGGTGGATAGTCTACTTCAAGGCACGCATGGCCGTTCGGAGAGCACGACTATTTGGAGGAAATGCATCGCTGGCCTTAGTGACATAGAGGGAGCTCTAAAGAAACTGAGTGACCACGCCCAGACAGTGGTGATGACTGGACAGATTCTGGACGAGCAGACTATGGAAGCTATCTCGCTCCAGCGTCTATTGTTATGCAGACAACATGAGGCCGTGGGAAGCATATTAACCCTCATCCTTCGCGTAGCTCCGGTCAATGAGCCGGATCTGCGCGAATTCTTAAGCAAGACTGCAGGGACCGATTTGTCCCTCGATCTCAGTGTTCATTATCTGCCAGTCATCATCGGAGCCTCCACTGCTTTTGGCTCAGAAGACCGGACCCAACCCGAGACCGCTCGGAGCCTACATGGACTGTTTGCCTCAGGACCCGGGCAGCTTCAGTGGAAGCAAAATAGCTTACGAGCTGCAGCGACGGTTTGCTGGCTCGCTGAGTATAGCGCGCGCTTCGCAGATCCGACCGCGGATCCAACGTTGCGAGTTGCTGACCGCCAGAAAGCTGAGCAGGAGCGTTCTGATCTCTTCATGCAAGCTGTCAAAGACAAGGCTTTTCACATACTGCTGGCCGCTTGCAAATATATCAAACCTGAGATCTGGCACGACCCGGCTAAAGTTGGGCTGGTCAATTATCTTCTGGCGGACGCACCAACTATCCCGGTTGAGGCGCAACCCCCGACAGACTATTTCACTGCTCTGCTAGGACAGGAACTACAAGGCTTTGCATCCGCCCTCGTCAGCAACATTCCGGACGTCCTCCGCCGAATCAAAAATGACGAAGACGATCAGCGGCGCCTGAAGTTTTCCACTCCAGCAAATGAACAGAGCCACTACGAACCCGATCTCGAGCGCTTTATCGTGATTATGGCGTACGCATTCCAGGATGACCCTGATGCTGCGCAGGATTTCTGGTCAGACAAAGAAAGCAATCTCTATGGCTTCCTGAAATGGGTGTCCCAACGCTTGCCAACTCCTCGCGTTGCCGCTTTTTGCGAATTAGTCACTTCAATAGCAAGCGATACCAAGTCCGCCAACGCTGCCCACCATTTCTTGCTCGAGGACACTGCTCTAGTCTCGGGCAAGTTGAGGAAAACATACAGTGTAAGCTGGGCGCAAATCTTTGCCGAGCTTGACACGTACGCGTCTTCGATCAGAGACAAACCAGCCATGCCACAGGCTTCCGGACAAGACGCGAACCTGGCTGCCACTGAATATGTTGAGGGAATTGAGACCGGCATCATGCTAGAGGCTTATCTTCGTCTCGCAGCGCACGTATGCCGAAAGAGCCCAGACGCCCGTAACTGGCTCATTAGAGAGCAAAGCTTTCATCTGGGAGATAACATGAGGTCACTGGCAGGAAGTGGGATCGAAGGTCGGATTCAGGCTTCTTGCCTGAATATGTTATCCGCAATGCTTTCAGACAAGACACAGGACGTGAATGACGGAATGTGGGTGTTGCTTGATGATTGGATCAGTGCTGGCGGGCCTTCTGAAGGCGCCGTGGCTCGTCCTCAGGCATTAGGGCGCCCTGCTCCGTCGGAGCGACACTACCTACAACGCTTCAACGACCGTCCCGAAACGGCAACTGCGTTCGTCGCCCTACTCAACTCTCTTATTGCCTCACCAGTGGCACAGGCGGAGCCCACTCAGGATCTGCTACCTTTTCCGGAGAACCTTGGATCAGCACATCGTCACGCTGGTATCGATGCATATGTGGACTTTGCTCTCGGCACTGTCTTCCGTCAGTCGCAGAACCACTTAGCCGCAGGCTCCGACGAGGCCGAGGTAAGCGTCTTGCGCTACGTTTGTCTCGAATTCGCCTTCCAGTGCTTATCGGCATTCAATGAAAACCTGGTGTTTCTCGCCAATGCCACGGATGTCGCAGTCGATACTGCCATAAGAACCTCATCGCTTGCAGCTTATGTGCGGTTGCATCCCTTCGCACGAGTGATGGAGTGGCTCTTGAACAGCAACGTCATTAGTGTGCTCTTCATCGCGGCACAACAGGATATCAACTTGTTGAACAATTTGGACGTAGGGACGCCGCAGGTTCAAGCAACGCTGAAGGCCATTCAAGTAATGAATCTAGCTATGAGCTTGCAGACGACATACTTCGACATCGTCAAGCCTCTCGTCAAGTCACAATCTGCATCAAGAGCCGCGCCGGTGGCTAATGCCGCATTGTCGTCATTCGACGAGGTCATGCTGAGCCAATTGGGTCGCATAGCAGACATCACAAACTTCACGTCCTGTACCCACACGGAGTTGAGCCTTGAGTCACTGACTCTTCTGCAGAAGTTGAGTGCTTCGAAAAAACTCTCGGACAGTGCCAGCACAGCGTCTGAGCGCGGGCGCGCTGGGGGCCGTCTCATTACTGCTCTCTCCAGCGTGAGCGATGCAGTCGGCATGCAACTTCGGGAGTGCTTCGCCATTTATCAGTTCGATCTTGAAATAGGAACCCAACCGCTGAAGCTCGCTAAGGCACGAACGATCCTTGACCTGCTCAACAGTAGTCTCGACACCTCTCCGACAAGACCAACTATAGCGCATATCCTCCTTGGCTTCACCTGCCGTGAAAGGAATGTTGAGGTCCCTGCAGACAGTAGCTTTGCTGAATCGGAATCACTCTTTCACTCTATTGCAGAATGCGCTGCGACGATGCCTGTCATGATCGAAACAAGCCATACCTCTTGGCTGTTAGCTGTCAAGCGTGGATGTCTTGAAGTACTTCTCAAGCTGGCGCTGTCACCACTGACTGCTGCGATCGTGCGCCGAGAACTTCGCGAGATGGACTTCATTGACGCTAGCGCTTTGTCCCAGACTCCAGCTGGACCCAATGCCTTATGGGATCAACGTCCATCTTCAGACCCAGACACATTCCTGGACAACAGTGCTTTGGCCATGAGGGATTTTTTACGCATTCGAGAGCTCTACTTCCAGCATGCGGCACTTGAACTGCGCTCCGTAGTAGAGATGCGCGCATACTCTGTTCAAGAAAAGGTTGTTAGCACCTTGTGTGGCGTTATCCGCTCCGCTGGCCAAGATATGCCCACGATGTCAATCTTTGACCTGTTTGACTTTCAAGATCTTCAGACGGCCGCAGCTCTAGACGTCCTCCCAAAGTTCCTTGCTGGTCTGAACTTGTCGGTATGTGTCAAGGACGATGTAAACGC
This sequence comes from Hortaea sp. C3G1500-4, assembly GCA_022701445.1. Classification (NCBI taxonomy): domain Eukaryota; kingdom Fungi; phylum Ascomycota; class Dothideomycetes; order Mycosphaerellales; family Teratosphaeriaceae; genus Hortaea; species Hortaea sp. C3G1500-4. Next base: position 626,807 of record JAJVDI010000007.1, on the reverse strand, counting down.
AGAGCGTTCGTTCGACTTGAGAGTAGCGGAGGAGCTTTTCATTCTGCGAAGGCGCGAACTCATGTCGAACGGCACGATCAAAGACGCCGCTGAAGAGCAGCAGCTGGACGACGAAATTCGGGCTACTCTAGCCTCGCTGGCAAGCCAGAACAGCTCTCGAGCGATCCACACTGCCCGGTTGTCAGCGCTGGAAGCGTGGACGGACTTGCTTTCCCTCCTCATTGGCTCTAGCGGCCTGGAGAATGCTGAGGTGGCTGCCATGGCCTTGCACGGTTTGCAAGTCATCCTGCCCAAGTTCGAGCGCTCCGTATCAGATAACCTGGACTCGGCAGCGCTTCTCGCAAAGTTAACACTGGCTCTTGTCCCCGCAGTGATGGCAGCGGCCAACGGCAAGCAATCACAGCAAAATGCAGACTCGACTCATGAACGGTTGCTCTCCGCCTTCCGAGTGTGCGTTAAAACCATCACAGACAGCGGCACCGACTTGGCCTTAAGAGACGTCTGCTACCGCATCTGCTGTGCGGTGGCAGAGTCCATGCCTCTTCAAGTTTTGCATGGCAAGACTTCGCCGTCGCCACATAGCAAGCAGCTGATGCAAATCTCTCAAAATGCTGGGGAACGTCTGCTTGCCGTCATCACCGAAGATGCCTTCTCTGACCGCGGTTCGACCCGCGTCTCGGCATTGTTGTTTTTGGATGCACTCGTTGCCGTTCACCAAGCTGGTCGACTCAGCTCCGTCTTGTTCCGGGCCCTCTCAAAACTCAACTTCGTGCCTGTGCTCATCGATACCAGTATCGGCAGTGTGGCATCTTCCTTCACCGGACCTAACGAAGAGCACACTACCACCTTAGCCTACTTCCACACTGCTCTCGCGCTCTTGCTTCGTCTGTCGCGGACAGCAGACGGCACCCAACTCGTGCTCAATTCCGGCTTCTTCGCCGCGATCGAGGACAGCCGCCTGTTCAGCACGGACCCCGACATCGGGCTCGACATCGACAACCCTTCAGCCCTGCGAGAATTCTACAGACTCCTCTCCGCGGTCTTGAAGGTCGTCACGGGGATCGTGATCACGCGCGGCTCCAACAACGCCGCGACGGTCTCACAAGCCAAGGTTTTCTTGCAGCAGAACCGCTTCAGCATGCAAGCCGTCTTCAAGCGGGCGAGTGCGCTGAAGAAGACGGCCGGACCGCCCGAGAAGGAGGCGGACGAGGTGGCGGAGGAGTTCGCGCGGTTGATGCTCGCTACCGGGTTCTTGGATGTGAGTACTCCCTTTTTCTTTTCCGTCCGCCCGCAGTGAATTTGGCGTTGCTGACTTTCTATGCAAACAGGACGATGAATCCGCGCATCAGCGCGCTTCCAGGCTTAACGGGTTTACTTAGTTTGTATAGAAAACAGGAATTTTGAAGAAGCGGAATGTGTTGTTTCAATATACAGATTTTCTTTTTTTTTTAAAAAAAAAAAATTAACCATGCAAAAAACGGGAGAAAATCTCGAACCTTTCGCACCATCTAGGTCTGAAGAAGCATGGACTGTCAGTTCTCAAAAGTAATGGATAGCGATAGCTCCCGTTGGGGAGAAGTTGGGTGATCCATGTCGTACGTGATCAACATGAGGACGAGAAAGATGCGAGGAAGAAATTCAGAGAAGGACGGACTGTGTCAGCTTTGGAAAGGGATAGTGCTGTGGTTCCTATTCTATGTACCTCTACCACTCGACAGAAGCAAAAAAGAGAGGGGCTGACGAGCCCCGGTCATTGAAAATACTCGCTCTTTTCCGATTCGTTGATAACATTTTAATATCCTGCATGTCTCGTTTTCCCCAAATGGTGCTGTTTTTTTCCAACATCGCTCGTTCCCATCATCCACACTCAAGCATCACAACCTCCCTCAACACTTCGCTCTCCTTCTCTTCCTGCTCCCGTCCCCACCCCCAGCACCTCCTGTCCCTTCCTCATTCGCCCGCTTGACCGCCGCCGTACCCTGCTTCGTATCCCCTCCGTCCTGCGCACCACCCGGTCCCACCTCCTCTGAATTTTTAGTCTTCTTCCGCTTAGGCCGCTCAGCAATCTCCGCCACGGGTCTCGCTTCGAGTAAAGAATCGCCGCTTTCGCGTTTGCGTTTCTTTTCCGTCTTCTTGGCTTGGCGTTTTTCGGCTTTCGCTTTAAGTCGTGCTTCGACTTCTGCGGAGACGTCTTCGTACTCGACGCCCGCGATCGGCGTGTGGTTCTCTTTGCCTTGGGATGATGGCGGGGGAGGGTTGGGGTTGCTGGGCGGGCGGGCGGGTGGGTTGGTGGTTGAGGGGTTGTGATTGGTCTCGTTGTCTTTGTGGTGGTCGGCTGCGGGATGCTTCTTGCGCAGTCGTTTCCTCTGGTGTTTTGACAGCGCCTTCTCAGCAGCCTCGTTCTGTTGTGTCTGCTTGCCATCTTTTGCGTGTCCGCCTTCTGGTCCTTCTTTCTCCGGCGCGTCAAGTCCAGCGTTCATTTTGACGTCGCTCGAGTCGTCGTGCTCTTCCTCTTCCTCATGGGAGCGTTTGCGCTTTTCCGGGCTGGACGGTGCTTCTGGCCACGAAGGAGGGCCATGTAAGGGGAACTGAAATGCTACTTCGTTCACCTGACGTGCAGTCGTGGCTAAAGCTGCGAACTCCTCATAGCGCTTGCTGGCTTCTCGGCCCTCGCTGGCGTCTGCGGCATTGAGAGCCATAAGTTCGCGGAAGATGGCCTCGTACGTCTGCGTCGCGGACCGCCACGCTTTCACGACACAATCCATGTAGTAGTCATGCTTTGCAGACTCATCTTGACCGTTGATTTCCGTCAACTTGACATGTAGATTTTGGACGAGATTGCGGGCGCGGGTGATATGGACTTTTTGCTCGTTGATGCGCATGTTGCCAGCTTGGAGGGCTTCGAAGAGAGGTTGCGAAGCGGCATAGGCGGCGGTGGCGTTGCGCGACATTCTGTGGACCTTTCTGCGCGCCATCGTGGCGATTGTATTCGACTTTAGGTTGTTGTAGCAGGAGGAGGTAGAAGAGTGTGGGACAAGAAGAGCGGGCGGGTGAAAGGTTCAAAAAAATCCACGACATTTCTGTCGATCGACAAACGCAGGCACTTTGGATCAGGCGCTAGTGTTTCGGGAATGGCCGAAAGCTGGGGAACTAGCGCGAAACGAGGAGGCCAGTCGCATGTGAATGCGGGCCTTGCATTGCTTGCATAACGCGTCACTCCTCTGCTGCTGAGAACACGCACCACACTCTTTCAGCCTCGTCTCACTGGGAATACCTGTGGAATTATTCGCCTTCACTCCCGTCCAGGTACAACAACGAGCTTGAGTCTTTGCGGGTGCAGCTTGCGCGCAAAGATTGGACTTCTGGTGCCCGTCACGACACTTTGCTTCCCGAAAAGGAAGTTACAATCACCACTTGTGGCCACGAGCTTTCTTTCCCTCAGGCAACCTTAGAGAGCCAGTCCCAAAACCACGCCGCACACCTAATCCGAAAAGAGTCTGTACAGCATGGCAGAAGATGAAAACCCTCTTATCGCGGCTTTGCCACCCAACTCCGACTACCTGACTTACTGCACGCTCGTAGAGTACAACCTCAGCCAGGAGAATCTGCCCGTCTTGCACAAGGTACTGCAGGACGAGAAGCTCACAATCAATATCGGCTGGGACTTGGTTCATCTTCTGCTGCCCTTTTTACCCGAGAGCGAAGACTGCTTGCTTGACATTGCACGCCTGGGGAACCCACGAGAAGTTATCTTGAAAGTCACTGAAAGTCTGCGTCTAATTGAATACGATGATGATGCAACTGATCTCGAGGCCTCGACCGAAGCCCTTGCAGGAGCCGCAACCGACCCCAAGGATAAGGCTGAGTCGTCCACCTACCCTTTGAAATCCGCACCAGTTGCAGCATCAGATGCTTCCGACAAGGCGCAGATGAGGGAGGTCCCGCCGTCAATGCCGCTGGGCGTCAGTCGGTTCAATGCCCTGCTTTCCATGCTAGCGATCCTGCACCCTCGGATTAGGACAAAGGCACCCAGTCGTTTCCTCAGTGGCACCCTTCAGGCCATACTAGCGAGCTTCCTTAACGCTGAAAGCCATAAAGAAGAAATGGTGTTAGCGATCGTGAAGTGTGTGAAAGAGATGGTAGGCGTCAAACGTCCAGCTCTGCCTAGTAGGAAGAGCAGCGGCATGCTTACATCTATGCCTGGAGCCTCGGCGAAGAAAGCACCGGCAGCGGATCCCGAAGGTACTATCCAAAGCACCGCCGAACTCAGCAGCGAAGAACGCGAGATGCAGAATAAGCTTTTGCAAAGCTTTGTTACTCATGTTATAGAGGAGTATCTGCTCAACCTCCCCAGCGAGGATGATGTACCAGGTTTGGCATGGTGCTCGCGGATCATGGAGAGCCTGTATCCTGAGCGCAACATACCCGAGAAGCAGACGATAGCGCAGCGTTTCCAAGATGAGACAAAACTTCATCGTCGCATCGATGCCGTTGGCCAGCTCGTTACCCTTGCCAAAGATGTCAAGCTCACGGACGATGCGTTACTCGCTGCTGCAATCACTGTGGAGACGGATCATTCTGGCGGGCTGGGATCTTTGGACGAGGACGAGCCGCCCGCATCTGCGGCAGACATACCACTTTCACGTATAGGATCGTTGCTCATTTACACTGCCAGGCAGGTCTCTGGCATCTTGTACCATTCTGGCAAGCTTGGAGACGAGCATCCAGTTGCCATCTTCCCCGATCATCAAGAACTTCTGAAGCAATGTCTATCCTCACCCGAGCAAGGGACGGGTATCCTCGGCAGCGAACCCGAGCCACTGATCGATGCCATACTGGCCCTTGGAATTGCCTTACTCGAGCGCAACGCAATCGGTGAGCCAGCCACAGATGAGCAATTCAACGAATACCTCCAAGTCACAGCTTTGCTGTCTTCAAATTGCCCGAGTCCGAACCTGCGAGGCCACGCGCACTACCTAACCAGTACGGTCCTCCGCTCCCACCCGGACGACAATGTCAGACTTGCCTTCATCCGAGACACGCTCGAACATTGCCCCTTCGAGAACCTGAAAGTCAGTGCGGTGGGCTGGATCAAAGGCGAGACGATCGAAGCCAACCCTCCTACTCCAATCGGCAGCGACGAATCCCACCAGCCTGCACAAGGCGAGCAACAGTCCATCTTCGCTAAGCCTTTAGCGCTTGACGCTTTGGCACCTTTCCTCTTCCCTTCGCTCCAAGCCGACCTCGTCACTCCGCCCGCGCAGGACGCATGGATGACCTTCCAAGCCAACATCTCCTTCTACCTCGCGAGTCTCAACTTTCTGTACTTGCTTATATGCGCCAAGCACCTCCACCATGCGCTGGGGATCCGCGACTTATGGACCAATGTCGACGTGGCGGGTAGCTTCCTGCAGCCTTTGAGAGACGCGAGCGCTAGGTTCCGGAAGGCGATGGAGGGGGGTGGGGAGCTGGAAGAGGCCAGGACGGATGGGATTCTGGCGGAGTTGTTGTTGTTGGATGAGACGGTCGAGCGGGTTACGAAGGCTGTTAGGCTTTTGAATGGTTCTTGAGCTGGATCTGTTTCGGCTCTGGAGGAGGGTGGTCTTATGGATAGCTGATGACAGTGATATTTCGCCTGCAGATTCCGGGAATGTAATGGGAGCCAGATAGGATTCGGTTGTGTATGCTCGGCATTGATATGCTGTCCCCACCTCGAATTCAAATCTTGTTCTGAAATCTATTTGCTGGCTCGGAGCCGGTCTGATCTAGGTGGGGTTCAGCTTCAGTCTTCTTTCTAGCTTCATCCCTCTCAATCCACTTTCGAAAGACCGGAACAAGTATCGTTCCGAGCGCGACCTGTAGCCCCTGATAGAAGATAATCGGGATCAGAATCTTGCTTTCCAGGACCGGCTCAATACCAGCGAATATCGTCGTTGCAAGTGGCACGCCCATCGCCGGTCCTTTAGCTGGGACGCAATAACACACGGCGACAACATCCTTCTTCGGAAGCCAAAAGTACGACGTCCCGAACGAAAGAAGCAGAAAGATGACCAGTAACCCTAGACTCACAAAAACGACAAACACCATATTATCCCCCGGCACCGAACTGAACGCCTGCGACGCAAACGCTTTATCGTACGTCTGCCACAGGATAACCAGTAAAGCCAGCATACTCAGCTTATTCAGCTTCCACCGCACCAGCGCCATCTGGCATTTTTCCGGGAAGAAGTGCCGCAGCAGTTGCCCGACAAGAAGCGGGAGGTACAGCGACAGACTAAGCTGTTTCAGCACCCGGGCGTAGATCTCCCCGAACCTTGCGCCTCCATCTCCGCTCTGCTCCTGCCTTTGTGGCAAGACGGCATTATACCACGTATCGACCCCCGTATACATGGTCACGAGCGCGGGGGTAATAAACACCCCCAGGAAATTCCCGACCGTGGTCTGCACGACCGTCAGCGCCGTGTTGCCCTGCGCCTGCCGCGTCATGACCACGTTACTGCTGATGGTGGTAGGCACGCAGCCGAGGAAGAGCAGGCCGACAAGTAACCCGGGATCCATAAATTCCTGGTCCGTAGCGGCGACGCTGACGATGGCGAAAACGACGGCGGAGGTGAGGAGGAAGCAGGACGTTTGCACGTACAGGTGGGTGAGCCATTTGGAGTAGTTCCGGATGAGGGTTTGAGTGTCGATTGTGCAGCCTGTTACTAGGAAGATGAGGGTTACGCAGAGGTAGTTGATTATGGTTGTTTTGGTCGATTGGTGGGAGGGGGGGACTTGGGTTTGGGAGGCGATGGCTATGAGGATGCCAAGGGAGATCAGGAACCAGGAGCCTTGAAGGATGGATCTGGCGGTGCGGATATACTTTTGTCGAGTGCTTGGGTGGGGTGTGGTATCGCCATCTCTGTTGCGGTTTACGTTCCCTTGGTCTTGAGTTTCGGGCATGTTACTTTGGTTTCCATCATTTTGGGTCGAGGGCTGATGGGTGGAATTGGCATCGCCATTGATCTGTTCGTCCATCTGACCAGCCGTCGCTCTCCGGATGCCATTATCACTTCAAGCACCCATTCAATGATACAAACATAGTACAGCATGAGTGAGTATCCCGACCTTGACTTCCGGCGTGGTCTCGCACGAATGCAACCGAATGAACCCCGCGACCCCGCAATGATCGACCTCCAGGGTCACTTCAATGCTGGACGGCGCAAACTCTACTGTGGAGGGGCAGATTGTTTACCTGCGCGCTCGGAATCACAGAGAATCGACTTGATAGGCTAGCAAGAGTCTCATCTGATCTGATGATACCTGGCGACTACGGCCGTGAAGGGGCCGATGACGGCTACGGCAACGGCAACGAAATCATACAGCTACACGGTTGATGGCCGGCTCGTCTTCATCCTTCGCAGACGAGACGGACCACAATCGCTCCACGAGCTAGGGCATGTGTACGCCTAGTGACTTGGCGGGCTGGCAATGAGCTCGGTCCGCAAGGACACCTCCTCATAACCCCGACCAACTCCATATATCTAGGCTCGGGGAAGAGCTTCACACCACATCCCACCATCACTCTCAATCAAGTCTGGCAAAAGCAGGAAGCTATAACGGTACAGCAATCCAACACGCGCACAAGATGGAGGCCGGCAAAGCAATCGTATGCCATGACACCCTCACCAACAATGGCTGGAGAATGGAAGAAGTAGGCGTCCGACAACCGGGGGATGACGAGCTGCTGGTCGAAATGGTCGCCACGGGCGTCTGCCATACGGATACGTTGATCGGAAGCTTGCCGGGCGGGGCGGCACCTATTGCATTTTATCCTAGAGTACTCGGCCACGAAGGTATGAGCACGCTCGCGTTCGCACGAGATGCAGCCCAGCAGCTGACATAGAAGAAGGAAGCGGCTACGTAAAGAAAGTCGGGAAAGGCGTCACGGTCGCCCAACCCGGCGATCCCGTCCTCCTCTCTTTCGCCTTCTGCCGCGACTGCGAAGTCTGCAAAGCCGGCCACCACTCCCACTGCGATTCCTTCAACGAGCTCAACTTCGGCGGCCCGCATCGCGTCTTCTCGCTCGCGTCCAAAAGCGGCGAGCCGGAAATCGGCGGCGCTTTCTTCGGCCAGAGCTCCTTCGCCAACCTCTCCATCGTACGACAGTGCAGCGTGGTGAACGCTAAAGACCTCGTCTTCAACCGGACGGAACTCCAGCTTTTTGCCCCGCTGGGTTGTGGTATCCAGACAGGTGCCGGGACCGTGCTCAACGCAGCCCAAGCGAAGCCAAATGATGTCGTCCTCGTGATGGGACTGGGAGGTGTCGGCCTCAGTGCGGTTATGGGAGCCAGGATAGCCGGATGCCGAAGGATCGTAGGGCTAGACCGGATCGAGTCCCGGTTGAAGCTGGCGAAGGATCTGGGCTGCACGGACGTGATTGACGGGTCCAAACTCGGGGACAAGTCGCTCGTCGAGACGATCAAAGAAGTAGCCGGTGGCGGCGGTCCGACGATTGCTATCGACACCACCGGCGCACCGCCGCTTATCAAAGCCGGGTTGGAGGGGATTCGGAATCGAGGGAAGTTTGTCCAAGTGGGCTCGGCGCCCTTTGATTTTAATTTGGACTTTAACATGTTCCAGTTCATGGTGGCGGGGAAGCAAGTCATAGGCGCTGTGGAGGGACAAGCGTACCCGCCTGATTTCGTGCCGCAGATGGTGCAGTGGTATCGAGAGGGCCGGTTCCCGATCGATAAGCTGATGAGGTTGATGCCGGCGCAGGAGTTCGAAAGGGCGCTGGAGGAGATGCATGATGGGAGTACGATTAAACCTATTCTGACTTGGTGATTGTGGCTACGTCGAAATGAATTAACCATTTGGCCTCGCGGCCTTTAATTTTTCTTCCTCATTGCATCTAATCACCTAGTCAAGGCACACATCTCTCCACTGTCTGACAGATTAAAATCTCCCGTTCAACCCTATCCGCTCGCCAAAGCACTTCACCCAGCCCCAGATTATATCTTAATCCGACTGAGCAATTGAAAATGTAGATGAAATAGGAAATTCCAAAGCGCCCTGCTCTTCGTGAAGTCTGGCGTATAAGTCAGAGTCTAATTTGGCTACTGTACGTCCGTCGCTCTTTCTCTAGCTGAGCAATTCGCGAATATCCTCGATCCGCTGCATCTTCTTCTCGTCTTCGCTCATCATGCCTAAAGAGCTCGCACTACAAGGAACACGAGAAGTCAGCAAAAATAAAAAATAAAAATAAAAAAAGTTCTTCCTGTGTGCTTGTACACCTCCTGGTGTAGACAAAGGATGCCGCGCGGCATGCGAGGGCAACAAAATCATAGGAAAGAAAAGAGGAAGGGAAGGAGGCCCGAGTCCGCAAAGCAAAAGAGAAAACAAGAAGAAGAAGAAGAACTCACATAAACTTCTTCCGTTCCTGAACCCGCAACATCTTCTCCTCAATACTATTCCCAACCACCAACCTCGTGACCTTCACCTCCTCCGTCTGACCCATGCGATGCACGCGATCGATGGCCTGCGCCTCCACCGCGAACGACCACCAGGGATCCATCATGAACACGCGCTTCGCGCAGGTCAGATTCAGACCCACGCCGCCCGCGCGGAGCGAGAGTAAGAGGACGGAGAACTTGGTGCGTAGGGTGGAGAAGTCGTGCAGGACGCGCGCGCGCTCCTTTTGCGTCATGCTGCCGTCGAAGCGCGAGTGGTGGATCCCTGCGGATTGGAGCGCGGGGGCCAGCAGGTCCAGGAAGGAGGTGAATTGGCTGAAGACGACGACTTTGCATTGCGGGTCGGTTTTCTTCAGGCGTTTGAGGTGCGAGGTGAGGGTGGAGATTTTGGCGCTTGAGAGCTGGTTTACGCGGCGGAGGCTGATGCGTGGTGGGACGGTTTTGGGTTTTGGAGGGGGTTGGGTGGTGTTGTATAAGTCGTCCGTTTCGTTGTCTTCTTCGAATGTTGCTGTGAGGCGTTTGCTGGCCATCTTGGCCATCTGGCTGTTCGCCTCTCCTTCTTCCTCTTCGTCCTCGTCGTCAGGGTCATGTCGGATGACTTCGAATACATCCCTCGCACTGATCGGCTCCCGACAATTGAAGCATCTCGGTAATTCACCCTTCTGGACCTGGTGTTCGATGTAATCCAATAGACATTTCTTGCACGCGCTGTGCCAGCAGCCCGTCACAGCCTGCTCCTCCATCGGCTCTTCGGCGCAGATGGGGCATTCCATATCCGATTCGTCTTGGATCTGCTTGAGCACATTCGCCCCGAATCTCGCAGCATCCTGCTCCCCCTCTTCAGCTTGGAATTTCTCAAGCAAAGTGGAAAGGTCCATATCGTCGGCTAGGCCATTCGCCATGTCAGCCGCTTCCTCAGCGGCTTCTTCTTCGGCTACGATGGCCTTGTTACGGGTGAGTATGGGATGGCAACACGATTGCCTCAGCCTAAGGATCTGCGCGAAGATGGTAGTATAGCTCTTCATCAGTGTACCAGCTTCTACATTCGCAGCGAATGCTCTCTTGGCACGAGCGTAGATATGGTCGTACACTTCCCGCTCTGGCTGCGAAAGCTGGATATGCTCGACCTCGATGGTCCTAGGCGGCAAGGGAACAAGTGCCTCCCCCGTCGGGGTCCGCATGTCTTTCGTTCTTCGCAGAACGAGGGGCTCTAGGACTGTCTGGACGACGTCCAGTGCCCTTACGAAATCACCCTTCTCGAATGGCGCAGTGATAAATGTTTTCCAAAAAGAGAAGTTGGACCAAGGCTCGACACGCAGGAAACGTACTAAAGAGAATAAGTCCTCCAGCCTGTTGACGATTGGTGTTCCAGTTAGCACCCATCGATGCTGAGCGCTAAGCTCGTAGCAAGCTTTGGCCGTCTTGCTCTGCCGGTTCTTGATCATATGCGCTTCGTCCAAGATGATCCGCCAGTAGTCCAGAGAAAACAGACCGCCATGCTTTCCACGGCCTCCTTCGCCCAAAGCAGCGACAGTATTGTATTCCGACAAGACTGTGCCATACGAGGTGACGATGACGTTGGGCGCATTGGACAGATTTGTCGGAGAGCAGAGCGTCTGGAGATTGGCGCTCTTCTCGTTACCATAGTACATCATGACCTTGAGCGTGCCTTGCTTGGAGGCCTTTTCCGCCTCACTCGCCCATTGCGCGAGCAAAGACATGGGTGCCACCACGAGAGTTGTCGCCGGTGCAGACAAGATTTCATCTTTTCTTCTCGACTGGCGAGTAAGACCGTTGACAGAGTCCATCGCCTGCGCATCAGCAAGCGCTGCGTCGTGCTCCGGGCTCTTGTGGCTGTGAACCAGTGAAAGCATCTCGATAGTCTTCCCGAGACCCATCTCATCTGCCAAGATCCCACCAAGGCACGTCTGCTCCTGCACCGGAAAGTCGAGACTCAATTCTCCAGAGTACGGATTCACATAGAACGCTGGTTGGCCTTCCACTCGAAGCAGCTGTTTTTCATCGGCATCTTTCAACGGCCAAAGATACTCCTCCCATAGAGGGTGCATTGACTGGCCGGCAGCTCGGTCAGAGTCCTGCTGCTGGGTTTCTTTGTTAATCATCCAGTGTAGTGCTTGTTTCTGGTATTTTCTCAGGTCCATGGTGAACGTGTCTGCCGGTTGGGCTTCAGGTGTGTTGAAGTCGAAAGTCTGGGCTTTCTGATACAACGAGTCGAGCTGGTCCTGCTCGAGCTCTTCGCCTTCCTCATTCTCTTCGGATGGGAGCGAGGAGCCACCATTCTCTGCGGGGGTACCAGGCGTGCTAGTCTTCCGCACTTTCTGCGTCGAATCGACGTGGTCGTATTGCTCGGCCACCTCAGCAGCCTGCAATATACCTTCTCTTTTGTGCTTGGCTGTTGTCTCGTTGATTTCACTAGGATGCAAGTTGATTTCCTGAAACAACCTGACGAGCGCAATTTGTCGTAGTCTCAGGTTTTCCTCGTCCGTCGTCTCTTTTGCCTCGAAAAGCCCAGTCTGTCTATTGTTTTCCAACGGTTTGACCAAGTTGCCGGATTCGAATGCTGAACGCAACATGTAGCACTTGAGTTGCAAGTACACCGTATCGTTTGTCCTTATCCGTTCCGGCGCAAAGACGCACACTCCTTCGAAACTGCACATCTTCTGATCAACCAGCGTGCTGATCCAGTTCGCATTGTCTTTCTCCAATCTGCCTATCTCTTCCCCTCTTGCATTCGTAAAGCGGACAATGACATCCTGCGTCTTCCGTTGCAACTGCTTGGGTTTCCCTCCTTTTCCAACCTTCTGCGGAATAGCCTGCTTCGTGCGCTCGATATTTACAGAGTCCCCAGGCTTCAGTAGATTGCTTCCGCTCCGTGTCGTCCAACCTGCTACACCTAGAGCGCCGAGATATCTCTTGGTTGGCATTGAGGCGGCTGATTGCGGAGGAGATGCTTTCCTATCCCTCGATCCTGAGCTAGACGCTCCTTCCTCCTTTCCACCCGATGATCGGGGAAATTTGAAGCTGACCGGAGGCTGCTTAGGTTTCTGCGGCGAAGGTGTTTTCCATGAGCCATCGAAATAGGCGTTGATGGCTTGCTCCAGGTTGGTTTTGAACCTGCCCTGAAGACTCCGGACAGCCGAATCAGGAGCATCTTCGCCGACGATGGCTTTGAACGTGCTCTCATCAAAGACCTCATTTCTGGATTGTTGTTGCTCTACAGGGCTCGTATAGCCGTTGGTCTCGGTGGCGGTGTTGATCTCGTCTGGCAGAGATGGCTCAGCCGCAAACTCGGGTTCCTGCTGAGGCTCGTCATCGTCGGCGAAGAAGCGTCTCTTCTTATACGGACGCTCTTGGGTATCGGCCATGGCTGGTGGGAAGGGCAAGCTGGGTGACAAGAGGTTGTCCGGTGCGAATCCGGAAGCATCGTACACGGGCTCCGGGCTTTCTCTCGAGAGACGCGAATCGCGTTGTCGCGTCTCGAATTAAACGCGGGGTGATGTCATGTCAATCTACGCCGTCTTTGATTAAGGCATTAGGAAATATTCATTGACGTTCGATTGAGCTGCATGGTGAGGTCAGCATGTCTGAAGAGCTCATGGCTTTTCCAGAATAATTGAAACTACCTAGTACGTACTGTAGATACAGTACATACCTGCCAATCCAACCACGCTGCTTACCACGATATCGTTCGTGGTTTGGAAAGAGACAGAAGGCCTGCGGGAGGTTTCCAATACCAGCCACGATCACTTTTTCGCATGTGTATTTGAGACAGAAGATGAACACGTCGCGGACAGCCATCGCAGCGGCACCGCGAGTGGCGAGACCGCTTCGAAACCAGCATGCATTTGGGCATGACTTGAATAGACAAGTATGCAGACAGTGTGTGCGAAAATATGCGACCGATGTGGACCAACCAGCGAGCGGCGCAGTCTCCCATGAGGAACTCGCGCGGGCAAGACGCTACTGCCTGGACATGTTGCGAAAGTCGGATACGCCTTCCTCCCTCCTCCTGCCATACATCCCTACCCAAGCACGCGATGCCTACATTGCCTTGCGTGCCTTCAACATCGAGCTGGCCAGGACGGCCGACACAACCAGCACCCCGACCATCGGCGCCATGCGGTTGCAATTCCACCGAGACGCCGTCACGAAAGCATTAGCCGGCCAGCCGCCCAAACAACCCATCGCCGTGCTGTTGGCCAAAGCCGCCGGCGACATCTCCGACAATGGTGGCAAGTGGAGTAAGAGTTGGTTCCTGAGGCTCATCGATACCCGGGAGAAATACCTGAGCAATCCGCCCTATCCCAGCATTAGCACGGTGGAAAGCTATGCCGAGAACACTTACAGCACGTTGATGTACCTGACCCTGCAGAGTCTCCCCATGGCGAGCCTGACGGCGGATCACGTGGCAAGCCATATCGGCAAAGCGACAGGTATCGCGGCCGTCCTGCGCGGGTTGCCACTCCTGGCATTCCCAGGCCCGGCAAACAAGCACTCGAATCAAGGGCAATTCGCCGGCGACGTCGGAGCGAGCCGACAAGGAGCAGTGATGCTGCCCTTGGACGTCATGGCCGAAGCAGGTGTACGGGAGGAAGATGTCTTCCGCAACGGCGCCGACGCTCACGGACTGCGCGACGCCGTCTTCACGGTCGCTACACGCGCAAACGACCACCTCATCACTGCGCGCCAGATGCTAACCAACATCCGCAAGGGCGAAGACGCAGGGCACGAGTTTGAGCACCAGGATGAAGAGGAGCACATGTACTCCCCATCCAAAAGCGGGAAGCCGGAGACCCAAGCTCAGGAGATCGAAAGGGCGTTTGGTGTCTTCATGCCCGCCGTTGCCACCCAGCTTTGGCTCGATAGGCTGCAAAAGGCCGACTTTGATATCTTTAACCCGAAGCTGAGGGTGACGGATTGGAGATTACCCTTCCGCGCTTTCTGGGCGTGGAACCGACGGAAGCTCTGAGTGTAGCATGTGGCGAAGCTTATTGCCCTCGGTACAGGTGCCGGTTCGATGACCGTCGCGTGACGACTGCGTACATCTTTTGATATACGCCCGACCTCGCATCTCTGGATTCGCCTCATGGACGAACCGAATAAGCGAACTCCCTTTTTCTATTTGAAATTCGCGTCGAGACTCAGTCATACGAGTCCCTGCCCCCATTCACCTTTTCCTGGAGCAGAACGCTATGTATACATATTGTACAGATAGAAAAGCTTCCCGAAAGCGGCAGTAGAAGAGCAGGTGGGAGGCTCACGAAGAAACGTTTCGGTCGCTACCCATGGCTCCGGGACCGACTCCACCACTATGTTCACTTCCCCAAGGGTCCGCCGTAAGTCTAATACAAAGTCCTGCATTTCACTTTTCTTCAACAGCCAGGATGGTCTTTATATCCCGTCCCTCATGCTCTTTTGCTTTTCTCCTTTCTACATTGCTTTTACCTTGACATTTGGCAGTGAATCGATCTTCTACAATCCCATTTCCCCCCAGATACCAAGCACAGGAATATTGCAACCTCTCTCAAGATAGCAAGAACCGATTACAAATAGCACTCGGTTCCCTAACTCCCAAAGAAAAAATGTCACATACCACCCCTCCGACCCCTTCCCGCAACCCCTCCACAAATGGACACCTCCCCAACCACCCACCAACGCCCGCCGCTCCAACCACCGTCTCAAAATTCCTCGGCATCCCGACCACGACCTCCGTGTACTTCGCCTGCACCCTCTTCGCGCTGGTAGAATTCGCCGCCTTCCTCACCGTGCGCTCCGGCGCCGTAGCATTCTTTGACCCGCCTAACCCCTACGCCGTCCTCCTCTTCGCCTGCCTCTTCTTCCTCCTGCTCTGGGACCAACGGCGCTGCGTGCGGGACCTCATAGTCCGTTGCTATCCGGATTGCGAGTCCGGCTCGGCGTCCGCCACCACCGCCGCCATCATCGCTTCTGCAGTGATGGGTCCGGAAGGCGAAGAGCTCTTGGGGGTTTTCGACAAGTTCCAGACGATGGTTTACCCTATCTTGGCGTGCATCATGGTCATCTTCCCCTTGTGGGTGGGATTCTCCGCCGTGGCTATTGTGGCCGGGGCCGTGGTTTCGCTGCTGGATTTCCTGTTGTTTCTGGAGTTCTGTAGGGAGGTTCCTTGGGAGCTTGGTGCCACGATGGCGCGGAAAGCGGGACAGGGTCGGGGGCTGCTGCGAGGGGAGGGCCATCACCACCACCACCACCACCACCAGGCGGGGGAAGGTTCGGCGGTGCGGCCGTCCGAGTCGCGGGAGGATGTCGCGTCTGGTGGCGCGGAGACGCGGGAGCTGGATCTTCGCCGTCCACTTAGTTGTATCCCCGAAGAAGAGGAAGACGGGCCTTCTGAACAGGCTGGTGACAACCACCCTCCTGCCAATCTTGTCCTTTCTCTACAAGCGCAAGACTTGGTCTGGAACAGGGTTCGATTTCTCGCTGCGAGGAAAACGCTCAAAGAGCGACGGCGGAAGAAGCTCCTCGTACGTCGAGCGATGAGGGGGGTCCAGGGGGGCAGGACGCAGAGTTGGAATGCCAGAGAAGGTGGCGGTTTCTCTACTATGCCTCCGGACTCGGCGCAGAGGTCGCGAGAGGAGGTCTCGGAGGAAAACGACAGGCAAGGGCAGGGTGGTGGTGGTGGGTTGAAGAGGGTTTGGGAGAGGAGGGGAGCAATTTCGGGGGAATCGAAGGACGGAAGGGGCACGAGCGGTACCTTGTCATCAGGGCAGCCAACGTCCACGACGATGCCGCCGATGGGCTCGAACCCTATCTTTTCAGTGCCTCAGCAGCAGCAGCAGACCTTCCCGGCGGTGGATAATCCGTCCCATCTACCACTGACGAGGGACCGCACTGAGCCGCAACAACAACAACAACAACAACAACAACAAGAACGGCAAATCGAAGCAATGAACCACCTCGCGCACGCCAAAGATTCCGAGATCGCCACGCTCCGCGCGCAAATGCAGGGGGTGACTAAATACTTCCGCACGCGGGAGGAGGCGTCTCAGGCGGCGCACGCGGCTGAAGTCGCGAATGCGTGGCGGAACGCGCAGGTGTTGTTTGAGAAGGTGGGGAAGTTGGAGGGGAAGTTGGCTGCTGGGGGTAGTGCGAGAGAAGAGGTGGGTGTAGAGAGGGAGGAGGAGTGGGTTGGGGGTGCGAGTCCTGAACAGGAGGAGAGGATGGGGAGGGAGTCGGGAGGTTTTGCTCGGGAGGAGAAGGGAGAGGGATCTGGAGATGATTTCGTCGGTAGGCAGCAGCATGAAGATGAGGCGGTAGAGGAAGAAGAGAAGAAGAATACCAACCAGGACCCGAGGATAAATCTGCTGCTCTGTCAGAATACCGGATGTTTCTGCCATTTCCCCGTCGTCGCCCCTCAACATTCCCAGCAGCAACAACAACAACAACAACAACAACAACAACAACAACTACTACAACAACAGCGGCAGGAAGTTCAAACGAGCACCGATGAAGATGGAGACGCCATCGTTCCTCAAGATAACGTCAATGGAACGAACGGAGACGAAGCCGACGACGACGAAACCAAGGACGACGACCACGATGCCTTCACCATCATACTGGAGAGTAACCCCCCGTCCTTGTCCTCCTCCTCGTCCTCCTCATCTCGCGGCGCCGAAAGTCCAGGTACTCTGACCCCCGCGGAGGGGAGCGAGATCAGTCTAAGCGAGTGGGAAATGGGCAGCAGCGCTTTCGAATCCGAATTCGAACCCGATGGTTTGGACGAGAGGATCCACGTGTAATCATTCTTTTGTTTGTGGAAGAAGTTGGGGGGGTGGGGGAGCGGCAAAGGGGCTTCAGCAGTCTAGGGAGAAGGAGGTTGTTCTGGATACCGTCTTATTAACTCCAGAAGATTTCCATTCTTTTTTCTTTTTCTTTTTCCAAAGATTTGTTTTTGTTGTTTGTTTTTTTTCTTCTTTTTTTCTTTTTTTGCGGGGATGGAAGAATCTGGTTATCTCGGTTTTCCATGGTTGTGCAATACTTCCAGTGAATATGAGTAGTACTGAGAAGTACCTCATGATGCAAGGGGAAAATACGTGATCAGATTATGAGATTGTATTTGTTTTATTATACATTACCCGAAAGGGAAAAAACAATTCCTTTTCTTTTCTGCTCATTTTTACCTATACGGTGCAATTGTAAAATGGTATAACCTTTCCACTCCGAGAAAGGTTGTTTCGTCGTTATCCCATTACGTTTGTATTGATCATCAAGCCATTATTATGTGTGAATCCACACTATCGAAGGCACCAGAGCCGAAGGGGGTATCATACTGTCCTCATGTCCGATATCAAGACGCCCTACAAGCAATGCTTGCAAAGATTGCCATGGCTGTGCTCATATCATCCTCGTGATTTTCGGTTTATCGTAACTCTCATTCCGCATGGGTAATAATGTCTGGATGCCTAGTCCCGACGGCCTCTTCGGTCAGTGCTACGCCGCCTTGCACTTCCATCTCGCTGCCAACACTGTGGGTACTGTCGCTGTCATGCAGAACCAAAGCTCGACGCTCGTTGGCCTGCCGCTCTGCGCTTGGGAGAATTTCCAGCATGCTCGCGGCTTTGCTTGATTTGGCAAGTCTCTTAGAAAGCGCTTCGTCGAACGACTCGTCCGTCGGCGTCAGTGGTGCCAGTGGTGCCGTACTGGGAGTCGGAAGGCTGATGGATGATGCTGTAGAGGTACCGCCTGGAGTATCCTGTAAAGTAGATTGAACGCGTCGCAACTGGCTCCGCGAGTTCTCCGGAGTCATGCGAGAAGCGTCAGGCTCGTAGCCAAAAGCGTGATTGAGTGCACGTAGACCGTCATCAAAGCCGCTATCATAGGCGCAGCCGGCTTCTGGGGCCCAGAGAGGGCAGTATCCTGTCAATAATACCTGGTCAGCAATCTCAAGCTCTAACGATCAATACCATTTGACTTACCGGCTCCTGGACAAGGCCAGTGATCATCGTCATCCGCCCTTGATTCATCCATTTCGAGTTCGTTGGTCGTGACGCTGTTGGGCGTCATATCTGAATGATCATCATCGTCGTACCAGTCTCGCTGCATGGTGATGTCGGCACTTCCTGAGCGATCCACGGTTGATTGGCGTGCATGCTGAGTGCGTAAACCAAGACCTCGTACGATCTGAGGATTGAGGATGGGGAGGCAGGCGATATCCTCTTCTGTCAGCGCTGGCACGTACCCGCTGAGCACTTTTTCAAAGCTCGTGTATTGGCGATCATGAAAGAAGGGCCGACAGGCATGGCAGACCTGAAAGTTGCAGGTCTGTTTGTTCTCTTGGCTGCGCGTCAAGGTTGGCGTGCGTCTGGGAACCTGGGTCGATGCCCTGGAAGCGGCATTTGCCGCACTCATTGAAGTCGGTGGAGCTGCAGATGTACCGACTGAAGCTATAACATCAGCCAGTCCCGAGTTTCTCCGCGGTCTCTGGTGCATCTGCGGCGTGCTGTCCGCCGAGCCGCGCTCAGTGCTCCGGATCGTCGCCAGAAGATGTCTCTTCTGCTCAATGAGCGTGTCGACTTGTTCGAAGCTATAATCTCCGCGACGGATGCCTGTAATCACAGTGGCGCCTATGCCGAGTGATTCAGCAATACGTGCTTGCACATCTAGAAAGCTGCTTTCGTTGGGTACAATCGGAAAAATGTCCGTTTCCGAAGGGCAATAAGGCTGCTCGCTATCTTGATGACAGCAGTAAAGCCATCCCATGCTTGGAATTTTGCCACACATTTGGCATGTGTGGTTTCCGTAGACTCTCGCCATGTTCATGTGTGTGCACTGCGGCCGACGAGAATGCATCGTCTGCGGTCTCGCGCGCGGCACCACGGCGGGCGGTGGCGTTGCGGTCTATGAAGGTTTTAGCATGCACTGTCACCTTGAGACAATGTGCTCCGGGGCAGTCGCCGTCCCGGTCGAGTTGATGGAGACTGGCAAAGGAGCGAGCATTGAGCACTTACCTCGTGGGCAGCCGTCATGAGCGATGCCAAACCAGGTGAGGATCTAGGTGTCGATTGCCAGAAAGGATCTCTCGAAGGAGATGCAAGTTGATCACGCGACTCCGGCAACGTTTGCGATGGTGGGTCCATGAGAGGCATGGTGTGAATGATGAACTGAGGTCAAATAGGCCCAATCTGATCCGGGGCAAGTATTAACAATGAAGGTAGTGCTTGAGCGTGACGCCAAGTGAAAGTCGAGCGCTCAACACGGAGTCAATGATGGTTTGGTCAAAGGAAGAATTGGCTGTTCAAAAGCGCTGAATGGTAAGATAGGTTAGGAAGGTGACTTGAAGGTATCGATTGCCACCTCTCGCACTTTCCTCTCCCTCGCAGAGGCGAAGGGAAGTCTGCGGCGCTGCTCTTTCCTTCAGCCCAAGAATGCATCTGCTCCTTCCTGCTGCAGAAGATTGCCTCTGCGTTTGCCTTGCCTTGGCATCGCCTTCCAAGCTTGCAGCCCTGGAGGTGGTATATTGCATTGCACTGCACTGGAATGTATTGCATTATACCTTATCGTAACCTTACCACATTTTCATGGGTTTCCTTCTGCGTCCGATGCAATATCATTACCTCAGATACCGCTCAATGGCCGGAAACGCGTGCGCATCCGGCGCAGGGACCGCAGTATGCTCGGCCTTTTATCCTGATTCTGAATAGGAACATTGCGACTGCCTACAGATAGGTGGTGTGTAGAGAAACGAGTGCGACAGAGAGCATGGGAGGTCCTTAAGCGCATCAATGCTCAATCTCCAAGCTTCTTGCCGGCGTTCAAGACACTCAATAGAGGATGTACGCCAAACTTGCCCATTTCAAGGTTGTACAGTATTTGAAGGCTCAAGGTTGAGAGCTTGCGCGATGCATTTCCCTGAATGTGAGATGCGATGCCCAACCTCGCTGTCGCCATTCTCGGCTATCGCCGAACCTTGCCGGCCGGCCCCAGCCCAGTCAGCCGCGTCGGCAACGGGGTAAACATACTCACGTCCACTTTCTCGACCCTATCGAGCTGGTCAAGCTCACCGCGGGTACCTTATTGCCCCTCGAAGCCTCTCCTCCACTGCCAGCAACACCATCATCTCCTACCTCTTCGACCGCATTCGATCCGAAA
Source organism: Hortaea sp. C3G1500-4 (assembly GCA_022701445.1). Classification (NCBI taxonomy): domain Eukaryota; kingdom Fungi; phylum Ascomycota; class Dothideomycetes; order Mycosphaerellales; family Teratosphaeriaceae; genus Hortaea; species Hortaea sp. C3G1500-4. Next base: position 606,210 of record JAJVDI010000007.1, on the reverse strand, counting down.
CTTCGCAAACCCACCGGCCAATCCTCGCGATCGCGAATCCACCATGTCGGTCAAGTTCGAGCGGAGAGAGGATGTTCGCTACGGCGGCGACGCAGCGAGCCAGGCTGGACGTTCGCAAGGACAACCTCGCGGAGGTCCACCTCCACCGCCGCCGTCGCAGGCACCACAGCCACAGCAGCAGCAGCACAAGGAGGGGTTCATGCATGAAGTCGGTGATGCCCTGACCAAGGGCGCTGGACCCAATGGCTACTTGGCGGTACGACAGCAGCATGCGCGCAGGAATGGCAGGGAGATAGTACTAACGTGGGATCACAGTGGTACCTCAAGAAGCTCCAAGAAGACCCGCTGCGCACTAAGATGATCACATCCGGGTCCCTTGCAGCGCTACAAGAGTTCCTTGCCTCGTGGATCGCAAAGGACCGCAACAAGCACGGTCACTACTTCACGAGCCGTGTGCCCAAAATGGCAGTCTACGGCGCATTCATCAGTGCACCTCTCGGCCATGTCATGATCTCGCTCCTCCAGCGGGTATTCGCTGGGAGGACGAGCCTGAAGGCCAAGATCATGCAGATCATCGTATCTAACCTGATCGTACGTGACGTGCCCCGAACATCGACGGGGTGGGGGAAAGGGAAGCACAGCAAGCTGATTCGTAATCCACACAGGTCGCACCTATCCAGAACGCCGTCTACCTCTTCAGCATGGCCATCATCGCCGGCGCGCGTACCTTCCACCAGATCCGCGCGACGGTCCGGGCCGGGTTCATGCCGGTCATGAAGGTCAGCTGGATCACATCGCCCATTGCCCTGGCCTTCGCCCAGGCGTTCCTGCCGCAGGAGACCTGGGTGCCGTTCTTCAACTTCATCGGCTTCGTGATCGGGACGTACATTAACGCGCACACGAAGAAGAAGCGGCTGCAGGCCCTAAGGAGGAAGTACTCGGAGGGCAGAGGCGATGGGAGAAGTGAGTACGGCCGCAGCGAGTATGGTGGGAGACCGGGGTACTAGATGATCGCCAAGGAAATGGAGGGTGGGGGGCAAAGTGAAGGTGTGAATGCCACTTCTACCCAATGGTCGAATGGCAAAGTGAACGCCGAACGAGGAAAAGAGACAAATATTGTTGCAGACTGAAGAGGTTTGCTTCAAAGTATGACGAGTTCTGCAGGAAAAGGGAGGAGTGAATTGGCGGATGGGCTGGTCTGTATCTTGTATATTCCAATGAAACGACATATTGATTCTTTTTTTCTTTCTTGCTCAGATCCACACAATCACCCAATCCTGCGTCTCCCCGCCGCTGTGGCCCTTCGATCTTCTGCTACGTTGGGAGATACCTTGCAGATCGCGCGGATGCTCTCATACTGACATTGCGCGGAGACAACAGCTTTCCCTACAATCCCCGGGACTGGCTCCGGACGTTCTTCAGGTTTGATCTGCAGATAGCCTGCGCCTGCCTTTTTTACGGCAAGTTGCGAGAGCGCGGTAGATTTGTTTGCTAAGCACCACTCTGTCGGTGGTCGTAGTTGCACAGCAGTTCTGGATATTCGAGTCTGAAGAATGGTCTGTGCGGAAACGTGGGAGGTGTGTGTCCCCCCCTTCGTGAAATGCGTGGTGGTGCAGGTGGTTACTTTGATCACTAGGGTTTTTATATCTGGCTTTTAATCGATCCCGTTATCGGAGTGTCAGCAACCTTAGAAGCGTCTGAGGCTTAGAACGAGTCCTCTCGGTGGACTTCGGACTCTCCCGCAATGGAAGGAGGCGGTCATCTTAACAAAATGCACAGCGACCACTCATTTCTATCGGCGCCTAGACTAATGAGCCCCAAATCTCGGTGAGACCGGATTGTCGGGCGATTGTGCTCATCGGTGCGACGCTCGAAGTATCGACTTGACCCTATAGAATGATGCAAAGCTCAAAGCTCATCATGAGCATGCGGTGCTGATGATTCCATCTTGCTTGCTACAACATGGAACAGACCATTCGCCAGCTTGAAGGATCCGATTGCTTCTCCGTACCTCTGCACACTGGGGGGAATACAAACTCCACCGGTGCGCACATGTCGAAAATGCATATTACAGCCTTCTGGTGTGAACCGAGGCAGCAACTGAGAGTCAAAAGCAGACATTACATCGTTCTTTCACCACGCACACCAGCGTCAGGCGTCATTGTCTCAGCATATCAGTCGCGTCAAACGAGTGGGCATGGCTGGATATACACCATGGTCTTACTCTACCAATACCTTCCCGACTCCAAACCGCAACAGAGACATCTACTTCCCTAATTTCTACAACCCTCGCCAACTTTATGCCAACAATCGGCGAAAACAACAATACTATGCGAGCCTACCAGCGAGCGAGAAGAAACTTGCCGTGCTGCGAGACAAGGGGCTTTCGCACGCAGGTGACCTGGGCTGGACCCTCGACTACGCGACGGCATGGTGTTATCGACATCTCACAGGGAACCAGACAGGCGTGGTCGACGCAATCAATCACCTGAGAGAGATCGAAGATGTTGACGAAGAGACACCGCTCATAGCATTCGACTTGCTAGATAAAACGCTGTTCGGCCACAAGTTGAATGGCATGGTTTACTTGAAATGGAAGATTTTGCCGAGCTCGTCGCCTGGTATTACGAGCGCCCCTGGTGTTGTCAAGGGCATCCCTCGCGTCTGTATTGAGCTCAATAAGCTCCCCTTTGAAGATGGCGATGGCAGTATGGACGACTTGCTGGACGTTCTCATTCACCAGATGATTCATGCATACTTCCTTATTACTTGTGGCGCCCAACCCAAGGGTGCAGAGCCTGATGGCCGTCTGATGGACGGGTTGCATTTCGGAGTGCTGCTCCTGACAATTAGAGACATAACAATGCGCTGCCGGGCTGGCGAGCTCGACTTGATCTTTTATGCTGCTAATCGCACAGGATCGAATCTCGACCGGCGCAAAAACAAGTTCATTGCCATAAATCCAAGGGCAGCGGGCGCCGGGCTCTCTATCGCAGACGGGCAATCTCACTGCGGTCACGATAATCGTTACGTTCGACCAGCGCAAATGCAGAACTGGCAAGTAGAGACATACTCACTCGCCATCGAGCTAAGCATGGACAGTAAGGGCGACCAGATATACGACATTGATGGAGATTCGAACTTCAATGCGGTTGATCGACTCAAAGGCCCTCCGTCTTCCACTTACGCCGAGCTGATCTGGAACGAGAAGAGAGTCATGGTTCCGCGGGAGAAGGCGATGACCTTCGAGAGCCTCAACAGACCGCTTGAGAAGAATGAGAAGATGGAGCTCAAGGTCCCGGAATGCGATGAGAAGGTCTTCTGCCAACTCTACAACTTCTTCACCTGCGGCTCCACCCAAAGAGATCAATCCAAGCTAGTCGTGCCCGACGACGAGCCCCACACCAGCGTGCGCATGGCTCCAATCCTCGCCGTCTACCAGCGCAATCCCGTCGACCTCGAATCCGGCGTGAACGTCCACCTGGACCTGTTCAAAGTAGCCGAAGCGATGAAGTTCGAAGAGCTAATGGCACACGTGCTCAGCCAACTCTGGCGCATCCCCTACACGACCGACGACCCGATCCGGACCCTGCAATCCCTCTACAACGACAACAGCGACAGCGGACCCGTGCACGCCGAACTGCACCGCTGGGCCCGCGGCTTCCTGCAGCGCTGCGAGCACGACACCGATCCCCAGGTCACCCTCACCTGGGCGGGGTACACGTACTACTCCAAGGGCTACAGCAACTACGAGAAGATCCTGCAGTACTTCGCCGACGACTTCAAGGACCTGTTCCACCGCAACGCGGCTTTCCGCGACGACTGCCGCACCGTCGCCGCGTTGCTGACCCGCGAGCCGGACCAGGAAGAAGGGATCCCTGTCCCTTCTACGACGACGACGGCGGGACGTCTACTCCTACCATCGACGACGGCGACGAGGCCGGATCTTACGGCGACAGTTACCGATCTATCACAACGACGGCTTGCGATTGCCGCAGGCCAGCGGGATCCGAGTGATTGGTGGCAACAATTTGGCAGTGGTGGCGCCATTGGCCAACCTTTAAGTCTGCCGGCTCCGGCGAGCGGTGCTGTCGGACAACCTCTACCGCGACTATTGGGCTCATCTGCTGCGCAGTCGCAAGTGCCTTTGTCCTTACCGGCGCCCGTTCAGTCTGGGTTCCTGCCTGGTCAGCGGCGAAGGGTTTTTCAGGGTATTTGAGTTGTGATGGGCTGCGTGTAGTGAAAAGGACTGGAAAAGTCAGGATCAGGGAAATATTGTCATTCTACCGATACGTTGATTGTTGGATGCATGTCCGTAATCCGTGAATGTTGTGTTCTGCGGGAATGGATGCCTAGAGATCGAAGCGTTCGTCCATATTGATTGCTGTCTCTCGTCTTTTGAGTTCGTGGATTTTGACTTGCCTGTGAGAATTCTCAACATTGCAGCGATGATCGTACAGTCATTTCTGATGCATTGCATAATATCTTAGCACGACCCAGCCCGTGAGACTTTGCTGCACCTTTGTCTAGTAGACAGGTGTGTAGTCCGGCAATTTAAGTGCAAAAAAGCCTCTTACGGACGTGCCAACTATGAGATGGGGATAGGTATCTTCTCTCTTATATCATCTCAGACTGGCATTATTATATCGAAATATCTGGATGGCAAGGCGACATGCACTTTTGATCTGCGTGCATCTACGTATTTTGAAGTGCAAGTCTGATGCTTTCTTGGCCTGTGCTGGCTGGAAACAAGATCCTAGCCCGGAAGTTTGAACTTCACCTCTTTGATGAAAACCGCATGATCAACGCTAGGAAAAGAAATACTTCGCAGTCTTACATCCTTTCTGAAAGCCTGATTTCTTTTTCAATATGGCCGGCGATAATGTGATGGCGGACCTAATCAACACCTATCATGACTTGAACGCTTCCATCGTCGACGACTTGGACGAAGAGCCCTCCCCTTTGGATTTCATGCGCTATGTAGCGCGCAATCGGCCTTTTGTAGTCCGGCAAGCGGCCACAGAATGGAAAGCCTACAATGAATGGGACGCACAGTATCTGAAGGAAAGGATGGAAATCGAAGAGGTCAAGGTTGCCATTACGCCATTTGGGTAGGTGTAAGTCCATTGCACAGTTTGAGCCTAAATTTCTGTCTAAACAGATCTAATATTTCGAATGGGATTAAAGAAACGCAGATGCTGTAGTCAGCCTGGAAGATGGAAGGCTAGTCTTTGTCGAGCCTCATGAAAGGAACGAGGAATTCCCAGACTTCCTTAACTACGTGCAGAAAAGTTCTTCAAAGGGCAAAGAGGATACGGCGAATGTCAAGTATGCTCAAACACGTACGTCACTACACTCTCTCCTTTCAACTGGGTGAGAGCCAAAAAAAAAGAAAAAAATTCTTTCTCGAGCAGTTTTGCTAAATTCCGCATTCGAAAATCAGAGAACGACAACCTCCGAAACGAATACTCCAACCTGTACGGTGACGTCCCCAAAGATATCCCCTGGGCGCGCATCGCGCTGCAGCAGAACGCCGATGCCGCGAATCTGTGGGTCGGCAACGATCGCTCCGTCACCTCTCTTCACAAGGACAATTACGAAAACATCTATGTCCAGATCAGAGGGCAGAAGCATTTCGTGCTACTGCCGCCCGTGGAGATGCCGTGTGTAAATGAGACACCGCTCGCGCGGGGGAGGTATGTCTCTGGGTCTTCGTCGGGAGCGGGGAACGAAGAGAAGCTAGAGGTGAAAGTGGAAGAAGGGGAGGGGGAAGATGCAGTGCCAGTAGCGATCTGGGATCCGGATTTGCCAGGCGAAAAAGCAACGCCGTACTCTCATCTCGCCAAGCCGCTGCGCGTCACTCTCAACGAGGGCGATATGCTCTATCTGCCCGCTATGTGGTATCATAAAGTCTCCCAGACCGCTGGGGAGGAAGGGTTCGTGTGCGCGGTGAATTACTGGTACGATATGGATTTCTCGGGGCCCTTTTGGAGCCAGAACAATTTTATTCGGGAAGTCTATAACAAAGCGAGGAAGCAACCGGACTACCCAGACCTTGAGATGAGTGCGAAGAAAGAATAAAGCTTGGTTGATAGCCATAGGGCGGAGCGCGATCATGTAGTGGACTTTATTTGAATACATTGAATTCCCGCCAGGGTATTTCCGCGCTCGTGTGAACGCCTCCTAAACGCCATAGAAAAAATATTGCTACACCGTCCAGCCTTCCAAGCCTCCAGCGCCCATTTCCCTTCTACTTTCTACAACTTCTCCAGCCCGTCTGACATTACTCCACGCTAAGGCTCAAGTCCTTCTAGAATATTACTTCCGAATCTTAATCCCCCGCAAGCTTCTCACGCTCGCCCAAACAGTAGGAGAGACCCTAACGGGCAGCTTCCGGCCCTTTAAACGCTGATCAACAAGCCACATGCCGACAACAAACTCCTCCTTACTTAATCGACCGACGCCAGTATTGTCGACAAGGTCCCAGACCATTTCCAGCTCCGACGCAGGGAGACGAGACCGGGACCAAATGTCCCGCACGACGAGACTGGAAACCGCCTGATCCATCTCTAAGAAAGCGCTCTCGCGCGCTTGTTGTTGCTCCTCGTGGTGGTCATGAAACGACCCTATATCTTTCAGGCGCTCCTCTTCGTCTAAAGATAATGTACAGAGTATGCCCTTGTTAGCCGCCCACACACCTTCGTATCGTTTACGCTCGCGTTCGGTGACGGCGTCCCGCCAGCGTTTCCGGTCACCTTCATGATGCTTATTAGGATGCTTCCGCAGATGACGCTTCTTTCGGTGCTTCGAATAAGGGTGTAGAGAGTCTTCTTCGCCTGTGTCAGAAGAGTCATGCTTCCGTAGAGTCATCCTCATGCCTTGCCTCGCTGGACTAGGCGAACGGGCGAAGCTGAGTGTGTGATGGCGCCTTCTACTTGACACCGGCGGAGGCTCCAATCTGTTCGATTTCCGCGGGGAAGGCGCACGAGAGGAGGCAAGGGAGGAAGCCACGATGGCATTGGCGATATCGTCGCTTTGCAGTGGCGTCCTTCGTTGAGGATTCATTCGATGCCACTGAGCTGTGAGCGATTGGCTGGAGGACTGGGCAGAAGGGGCAAAAGACATAGGTGGCGAGGCTGCAGAGCGACCAGATGGCTGTGGGATGTCGACAGGCTTGCCTCGAGTCCAAGGTGATATTCGAGATGCTCGATGGGGAGCTGGCTCGTACGAAGTGTAAGGCCTTGCCGTCTCACGATGACCCTCTTCCTGACTCCGGGACGCTGAGCTTGACCTTGTCCGCTTCATTTTCAATGGTGAACCTTCTGCCGTACCTTCGGATATGGAGACATAACTTTCATCATCCGACAGGGGTCGGTCATGCTGAGGCATCCTCCGGCGGTTTGCATTGGCCCGGGAAGCCTTAGGTGTGTCCATCTCCATTTGAAAGACAGAGCTGATGCCAGCATCGGACATTCTAGTTGGCTTCGGACTTCTGATGACTAGATCTGAACTCGGTCTGATGGCAATGGGTGCGGGTCTCTTCGGATTCTCGCTTCCGCTAGCTTTTCGTTCGAACAATTTGACCAGAGAGTCGGTTGGTGGTATGGGCGAGTCGTCTGCCCTCAACGTATCACCTCCGGATAGGCGTCTCGGCTTGGGTGCCACCGGTGGTCTCTTGACGGCACCTCTCGGCGCAGCAGGACCAGTCACAGAGCCATGAATTCCAACAGGTTCTGGGGAACGAGCAGCAGCGAGCTGTGCGGCATAGAAAGACGGCAAGCGTGATCTATCGGCTTGTTGTGGGCGCTGTTGCTGTTGCTGTGGCTGTGGCTGCAGCTGCTGAGGCACTGCGAGACGATGCCTCCCCGATTCAACCTGTGCCCGCGCCGCTGCAGCTCGTACGTCCATATCGCTGCTTCCCCTGTCGATGGGAGGAGGCAGATGTGTTGCTCTCTTGTATCCGCCATGTTCCGGCGCAGGAGCCCTGGTCCCTCTTGCTGCTGCCAATGCTCCATTCTGCGGAGCTCCATCAAATCCGGCCTTCCAGTCGCTGGCATTGCTCGGCTTCGGCTTCGATTTTACTACTCTTCCGCCTCCGCCTCCAAAGGCCTTTGCAGCGCCGAGCAGAGCGGCATTGCGCGTCTGCGAGTCATTGGTCGCTACGGAACTGACGGATCCTGCTCGCGAGTCTGTCCCTCGCTGCCCAGCAGGCATGAGCAAAGCATTCGAGACGTGTGCGACAACGGAGCCGCTCGGAGGACTTTGGCAGTCATGGAGAGCGTCAAGGGGAAACCATGGATACGTGCGCAGGGAAGACGCGGCGGTCGGCCTGTGCAGTCTCAGCAGGTGGAGTACATGTAAGCCGATGATGGCAGTGCTCAACTCCGTCTCAGGCTGTTGCCAGGTCGTATGAGGCTATCACCAAGGGTTGGTAACCCTGACGCTAGGGGCTGCTGCCTTGGCTGCGGCTCGCTGGGCATTCACCTCACCTTTCACTCTCTCAATACATCAGGCGAAATGGCCACTTTGTAGTCCCGAATGGAGGTAGGTCATTGTCGTTACACTTTCTTGGGTGAAGCGTTGTATCACAGCAGAGTGTCAGGGGCCTATTGACAACTTCACCTCCAACGTCACCGCGTCATCCGCAATCATGGCGGACGAAGATGACACTACCATGCTGGATCACACGGATGGTCCTGCCGACGAAGCCATTGAAGAGGAACAAATGATGTACGGACATGGTGCGATGACCGACCAAGAACTGGACGAAAAATACCCAAACAGACCGCACAACCACTCCAAGACGCTGCCCTTTCATGACTTATACCTAACACTGTTCAATCCGCTCAGCGACAACAAGAAAAAGCCGACTGGGCCTCCGTCTTCCCGCAGGAAGCAAGGGCCGCATGGTCCAAGACACTCGCCCAACGAAATCCGCAAGAGTATCATCGAAAAGTTCATTAGCCGGTGGCGAAAGGAGGTCGGCAATGACATCTACCCTGCCTTCCGTCTCATCGTTCCGGAAAAGGACAGAGATCGAGCGATGTACGGTCTGAAGGAGATGACCCTCGGTAAAATTCTAGTGAGAGTCATGAAAATCGACAAGAATTCCGACGACGGCTACAACTTGCTCCATTGGAAACTCCCTGGTGTCAAGTCTGGTTCGGCGATGGCTGGCGACTTCGCTGGAAGATGTCACGAGGTCATATCCAAACGTCCGATGCGTACTAGTCCAGGTGATATGACTATCGCCGAAGTCAATGAACTACTTGATCGCCTAAGTATAGCACAGAAGGAAGAAAACCAGCGCTCGATTATAGAGGAGTTCTACAAGCGCATGAATGCCGAAGAATTGACCTGGCTCATCCGGATGATCTTACGGCAGATGAAAGTCGGAGCGACGGAGAAGACTTTCTTCGACATTTGGCATCCAGACGCTGAGAATCTTTTCAACATCAGTTCCTCCTTGAGAAGAGTCTGCTGGGAGCTCTATGATCCTGAAGTCAGATTAGAAGGAGACGAGAGAGGCGTAAAGCTGATGCAGTGTTTCCAGCCGCAGTTGGCAGCGTTCCAAATGCGAAGCATGGAGCAGATGGTGTCTAAGATGGGCAGGACTGAGGACGACCCGAGTTTCTGGATTGAAGAGAAACTCGACGGCGAAAGAATGCAGTTACACATGATTGAAGACGAGAGCATGGATGGAGGAAAAAAGTTCAGCTTCTGGTCCCGAAAGGCGAAAGACTATACCTACCTTTACGGCAACAGTCTCTTTGAGGAGCGTTCGTCGCTTACTCGCTACCTAACTCAGGCATTCAATGACGGCGTCCGGAATATTATCCTGGATGGCGAGATGATTACGTGGAATCCGAAAGAGGATAGTGTTGTACCATTCGGCACTTTGAAGACCGCCGCTTTGGCTGAGCAGAGCAACCCATACCAGGGCGGTAACCGGCCCCTGTTTCGCATATTCGACTGTCTGTTCCTCAACGACGTTGATCTCACCCGTTATACCCTTCGCAAGCGCCGCGAGGCCCTAAGTGCCAGTGTCAAGGATGTTCATCGTCGCTTTGAAATACACAAGTTCACTGAGGCGAGTGAAGCATCAGAGATCGAGCCTATGTTACGCACAGTGGTTGCCGAGTCGTCTGAAGGACTGGTGCTCAAGAATCCCCGCAGCGAGTATCGTCTCAACGAGCGCAACGATGATTGGATCAAAGTCAAGCCAGAATACATGACAGAGTTTGGAGAGGCGCTCGACTGCATTGTCATCGGCGGTTATTACGGGTCTGGTAACCGCGGTGGGCGCCTGAGCTCTTTCTTGTGCGGCCTGAGGGTGGATGAGACTCAGATCAGCCAAGGCGCCAACCCGCAGAAATGCTATTCCTTCTTCAAAGTCGGTGGTGGATTCGCTGCGCAAGATTACGCCGAGCTTCGCCACCGCACCGAAGGGAAGTGGATAGACTATGACCCTGCTCGCCCTCCTACCGAGTGGTTTGAGCTTGGTGGAGGGAGCCGGCAGCACGAAAGACCGGACGTCTGGATCAAGCCGGAGGACTCGGTCGTGTTAAGTGTCAAGGCAGCAAGTGTAGCGCCGACAGATCAGTTCAAAATGGGACTCACGTTGCGGTTCCCGAGGTTCAAGAAGTTGAGGACGGACAAAAGCTGGGAGCAAGCTCTCAGCATACACGAGTTCGTGCAGCTCAAGGCGCGCGCGGAGGGGGAGAAAGAGGAGAAGAAGTTCAAGGTTGACGATGCACGGAAGAAGCGCAGTACACGCAAGCGGAAGAGAGAGATGGTCATTCAGGGCCAAGAGGAAGGTCAAGAAGCCCAAGCTGCATATGCAGGCCCGGCAACAAAAGTCTTCGAAGGTCTAAATTTCTTCATCATGAGCGAGGCTTTGAAGCCACTGAAGAAGAGTAAGGCCGAGATCGAGGCCTTGGTCAAAGCGAATGCGGGAAACGTGGTGGCGTCGGAGAAGGATCCAAGCACTATCCTCGTCGCCGACCGGAACCTTGTCAAAGTCGCTTCGCTGATCAAGCGTGATGAGCGCAGTATCGTGCGCCCCAGCTGGCTATACGATTGCGTAAAGCAAGGAGAGCTTGATCTTGGTCGTCCTGGCTTACTTCTGCCGTTTGAGCCAAGACACCTATTCTATACGGTCTCCTCAGACCATGGGAAATTTGACGACAACGTTGACGAGTTCGGAGACAGTTACACCAGAGACGTGGAGCCGGGAGAGCTCCTACAGCTCTTCAAAGAGATGCTAGTACGCGTGAAGAAGGAATACGACGTCGATGAGGTGCGGGAGCAGCTGGAGCCCCACGATCTTGGGCTTGACTCTCTTCCTGGGTGCATTTTTCAAGGTGTGGCGGCTTACTGCGCAAGTGACGTTGATGAGAACACACAAAGGCTGTTAAGATTTGCGGACGCAACGGTGTTCGAAGACTTGCTTGAGGAAAGACAACTTACGCATGTCATCGTTCAGCAAGACAGTGATGCAGTTCGAGACATTAGGGTCACAGTTGCAGGCTGGAGAAAACAGCCTAGGATTGTGATCCAAGAATGGGTTCTAGAAAGCTGGAAAGAGAAGACACTTCTGGATGAAGAACGTTACCCATCGCGGTAGCTTTTATGCCAATAGGGGGCAGTCCTCATGCTTGCAGGGATTGCACGGCTAACTTGGCAAGCGCAGTACGCGCTTCGCATTGCTACCCATAACTGCATCTGCTGCCTTCTGATCGCCACCAAATGCCGACTGCACTGCTTGTGTGTTGAGCTTCACGCTTAACCACTCATCTTCGCCTTCTTCGAGCGGAGGGAAGAAAGGATGATCCGTGCCTGTCGTTTTGTGTCAGCAAGAACGTCTTGAAGACTTTGGGACCTTCACACGCAGGGATTCGCCTCCTTACCAAACATCAAGCGGTCGGAACCAGAGGCTTCGACTGCCGCCTTTAACCCTACATCACCGTATATCACTGCATCAAGGTAAATGTTGTTTTTCAAAACATCCCAGACATCCCGACGATTGTGCAGCTTGCCTTCTTTCTTCAAATGGGCATCATGCGCGATACAGCTCTCGATTCTCCCAGCAAGAAAGGGCAGTGTTCCACCGCTATGAGCGAGCAGGACCTGGAGCTTTGGATGCCGATCCCAAACACCGCTCAGCAGCATCCTCGTTACGGCAATGGTCGTTTCAAGAGGGAAACCAAGGGCAAGCGGTAGTACATGTCCGTAATCGCTTGCCCGTTGACCGTAAACGGATGTCGGGAGACCGTAATGCGGATGCAGGAAGATCAGCTGCTCATTCTCCTCAATCGCAGCATAGATGGGATCAAGTGCCGGATCGTCTAACCCTGACCCGAGACCTGATGTCCCCATGACAATGCCGCGGTGATGCTCCAGGCCTGCCAAACGTTTGATTTCGGCGGTGACCTCTTCCACCGGGGCGGACAGGGGGAGGGTACCGAAGGCGTACAGCTTTCCCTCATGCTCAGTACACATACGCTCGACATCATCGTTTACCGTTCTTGCCACCTCGGCAGCTTCGGAAGATGGCAACCAGTCTAACCATGGGTTGGCGAGACTGATGACGGACACATCGATGCCATGGTTGCGCATGAACGCAAGTTTCTCGTTCACGTCGAAGTATTCGGGTCCTATAGGACGACCGCGGCTGGTGGATGCCGTGTCCTCTGCGGGAAGGATGACGAGACGATCGCCCGCGCTGGGATCATCTGGGAAGGAACAGACGTATGGTATATCCTTGCGCGAACGTAGGAGGGACATGTACGCCGGCGGGTACATGTGGGTGTGTACCTGTATAGCATTAGATCGGAGACCTGTTGCGAGTTCTTGGAAAGTCTGAGCCTACGTCGATTACTGTCATGATGGGTAGATCGAAATTGATGTAGCTGGTTCAATGTCTTGTTCAGGGTGTACGTGTTCGCCTTTCTTACGAAAGCTGCTGTTTCTGCTGTACTTCACAGACTTGACAGTTGGTATTCTTCAAGTAGGCGTAGTTGAATGCCAATCGCACCTTCCACACCCCACACTAGCATTGATAGGCGAAGGGCCAAACGTAAAGTAGGCGAATGTGGGGCGCTTATCAGTAACTGACCTGCATGATGGCCTCCTCCGATGGTATATTGCTCAAGCACCTCACCTCGTCAATCTAGTACTTCAAAGTCCTCTAGAAATCAACAAAAATGAAGCCAGAGGCAGTGAGCGACGCAGTCGCTGAAGACGGTCTTAACATTCCTCTCATTGACTTCTCAGCTTTCACTTCAAGCGATGAGGCTACCAAGCGCTCGACGGCACAAGCTATTGTGAATGGCTTCCAGAAAGCAGGCTTTATCTACCTGAAGAACCACGGCATCTCCAAGCCCGACGTAACGACGACATTCAGCGAGTCAGCCAAGTTCTTCGAGCGCCCAATGGATCAGAAGCTAGCTATGGGATGGACTACGCCCGAAGCCAATAGGGGGTACAGTCAACCTGGCAGAGAGAAAACTACAGACTTGAAGAGTGCTGCAGAGATCGAAGCGAAAAGGGCAGAGGAGGGCGCGGATCTGAAGGAAAGCTTTGAAATCGGCAGGGAAGGGGAACCCAAGCACCCCAACCACTGGCCCGATCAGTTTGACGAGGACGGGAAGCTCTTCAAGGAGAGGATGCTCGAATTCCACGACCGGTGCCGGAAACTGCATATGCGCGTGATGCAGGCGATTGCGGTCGGACTGGGGATCGATGAAGACTGGTTCGACTCGTACTGCGACGGCGGTGATAACACGCTTCGCCTGCTGCACTATCCCGCCGTGAAGTCCACTGTGTTCGAGCAGAACAAGAATACAGTCCGTGCTGGCGCGCATACCGATTATGGCTCTATCACGCTCCTCTTTCAGGACATGGCAGGCGGCCTGCAGGTGTTGAGTCCGAACGGCAATTTCATCGACGCCACGCCTATTGAGGATACTATCGTGGTCAACGCGGCCGATTTGCTAGCTCGGTGAGTAGTTCGCGGATGCGTTTCGATATGATACTGATGTGGCCAGCTGGTCCAACGACACCATCAAAAGTACGAAGCACCGCGTTGTCGAGCCTCCAAGTAAGGCCGATACGCATCCAGCGCGCTACTCCATTGCGTACTTCTGCAACCCCAATTTCGACCGCTTCATCGATGCTATTCCGGGCACATACGATGATGTCAGGAAGAAGAAATACGAGGGTATTAACAGGTGAGTGAGATGTAGGCTGCTTTCTCCTCGAATTTGGCCTGCTGACTTTCTGTTGCAGTGGAGAATATCTTGCTCAGCGGCTGGCAGCAACTTACTAGAATAATGACTGCAGAGGGCGGGCTCTCATGATTCTAGAAGCAGTGTACTGTGAGATGCTTACATGGGGTTGACTTGTAGGGCGTATGCTCACCCGGCATGTGAGTTGGCGCGTCTCCTCATTCGAGGTAGATAGCCTAAACACAGCAAGACCTTCCGTAATGCTCTTACAAATATGTTTGGGTAAGATGTAATCGCGGAGCGAAGGCAATCGCTGCACGACATCTTACCTTTTGCTCACGAGAGCATGATTCATTTGGCAAGCGTATCAGCGCGTGTATTCTTTTGTCAAGGAGTAATCGTACAATCATGAAGGACTGTATGCTGACCGCTGATGTTCCAGTTCGCATGGGAATTAGACGGTAAGGTACATGGAGATGTATTTCACGGCGAGAAGGGACAACAACAGCATTCGGAACTCCTTCCGTTCTGCGACCTCCGAGGGCACGTGTCGGAGATGGCCGCAGACGCCAAGAAGCTTCAGCGCGCGGATCGACGATCGTCCTGCAGGAATACGGCGCTGCTGAAGACCAACATTTGCGTCGGCATCCACTCTTTGACTCACCGAATATACCTCCCGTCGCTGACCGCTGTTGCATGCGCCGAGAGACCAGTCATCAAGTATAGCCGTCTGGCGAGGATGATCCTTCGCTGGCCGACGACGGAGAACATTCCGTGCAGCAGCCGCTGAGAGGCAAAGTAGCGGTGGTAGGAGGTAGGGGAAACTGGAAAGTTTGTAGACAGAAAAAGATGCGGCTCCCCGTCACGGTATACCGTATGCTCTCACTAGAGACGCCGAAGGTTCGAATAAGCGCATCAGTCTCGCCTTAGCTCGCATTATCTACACTGCGTCGCACGCCAACTGATGAGTCTTGAATGCAAATGTTGCCCTCGCCACGGAAATGCTCCAACTTCACGATCTGGAGAAGGTGGCCGAGGTGCGGGGGAGGAAGCTTCGCATGGACAGTACCGCTCTTGAGTAGGGCGCGTGAACTGGCATGTCACGCTATATTATTGGGGGAGGGGAGTGCATAGGGCGTAAGGCAGAGGAGAGAAGTCCGGATGGTCCAGACGACATTCGTTTTAGCCCGGTTTGTTTGTTACCAAGTCTCTAGACTGTTGCTGGTTTCCACCGTCCCACAATGCCTTCCCGTCTCCCCACGCGGGCTGAGGTGAGCCGTCGGCTTTGTCTTCTGACACTCGGTTGCTCGCGTAATAATGAAAGCAGATGAGCCGACGGCGACTTGATGACCGGGCCTGGCGTTAACGGCTTAGGCGTTTGTGGGGAGACGGCGCGACCATTGATGCTCTAAGCGGAGGCCAAAATGGGAAGCGACTGCTGTTAGAGTGCTAGTGTTGCCGAAAGAAAAAATTGCTGAATCCCTAGTCATCAACACCGTGACTTGGTGACAAAAAGTCATGCTCTTGGCGCGTGCGGGAAGGCCCTCTCGGCCCTGCACATGCAAGTGGTCTGGCTTCGAACGGTCTAAACGCGTCAGGACTGAGTTTCCATTAGCTCTTTCAGGTTCCCATTACCCCATCAATCCACTCTGGTGGTGTGTTTGGCGCAACCCTTGTGCAGGAACTGCAAAACGTACTCAAAAGGTTGGTTTTGCCTTTTCTATCTCACCTCTCCCACCCGGCAGCATGCTTCTTCGCCTCCTCTCCCCTCAGCATCATCGTCGTCGTCGTGCTTTCCATCAACACCAGCCCGATACTTAAAAGGCGACGTATCGCCACCGCGCGGATCGACCCGTTTTTCTGCACCCCGGAAAACAGATCGCAACCCACACCCCAGCCCAAGCGTCGCCCTCTCCTTCGTCACTATGCCAAGCAAGATCTTTGGCATAGACTTAAGAAGGGCGTCGCCGCAGCTCGATGCCGTCGCTGCCAAAAACAGCAGTCGCGATAACGTAGCTGAAGTCCGCCGAACCAGCATGGAGCATATCAAGCGGCCAGGCCTCATTGGGCTCGGCAAGAAGCACAGTTCACACGACAAGAAAGACAAGGATCGATCGCTCTCCAAAGACAAACATGGAAGGGATGGCGGAAGATCACCTGCGCCACCCAAGCCCGTGAAAATGAACATGGTCATGGAGAGCCCGCCCGCGCTCTTCATCGATCCTCCACAGCAGAGCTCTGGCGCCCTCATCTCCGGACGCCTGCAGGTGTCTCCAAATGTTGTGGGTATGGGTGATGTCACCCTTGACAGCATCGTCATGTATCTCGAGTGCACCACGACCACCAAACGCCCCGTCCACGAAAGGTGCCGAGAGTGCATGAGCACAGTAACTGATCTTTACGAGTGGAATTTTCTGAGCAAGCCAAAGACTTTCCGGGGGCTTGCCGGTACACAGGAGCTTCCATTTTCACACCTCATCCCCGGCCACATCCCGGCGACCACGCATGGCCAGCTGGGCACTATTGACTATTCTTTGCACGTCCGCGCGAAGACTGACGACGGCGTCGAGACCGAATACAGGCGCGAGCTCGTCGTCTCTCGAGCTCTCCGCCCAGGTAACGACAAAAACAGCGTGCGAATATTCCCGCCAACGAACCTAACCCTACACGTCACTTTGCCGAGCATCGTTCACCCCATCGGTGACTTTCCAGTGCAATGCCGAATGACCGGGATCACAACTAAGCGGGACGACACTCAGACACGATGGAAACTCAGAAAACTTACTTGGCGCATTGAGGAACACGAGACCACGATCAGCCCGGCCTGTCCAAAGCACGCCGCCAAGATCGGAGGTGAAGGCAAAGGCGTTCAGCATCAGCATGATCGCGACATCGGAATGGATGAACTGAAGCAAGGGTGGAAAACCGACTACGAGGACGGTCAGGTCGAAGGCGAGTTCATGGCCAGCATTGACAGCTCGAAAAACCCACAGTTCGACGTTGAAGCGCCAAACGGCATGAAGATCACGCACAACTTGGTGCTGGAGCTGGTCATTGCAGAAGAATGGGCACCAAACAAGAAGCCGCAGCAAGCGACCCCGACAGGTGCTGCACGCGTGCTCCGGACGCAATTCAACCTCAACGTCACCTCGCGCTCTGGGATGGGCATTAGCTGGGACGACGAGATGCCTCCGATGTATGAGGACGTGCCGGCCAGCCCACCGCACTACCAGAACGACCACACCAGTGTTATGGACTACGAAGGCGATGACATCCACGAAGATATTGAGCATATGACGCTCAACCAGTAACGGTATCATCGGCATTACGTCGACTTCACGACTTATTTTGCATAACGGCCTTTTGTGTTGAACAGCAACGGTAGCGGCGTGCTTGGAGAATAATTGCTATGCGTGTGTTTTTTTTTTTTTTTAATGATACCCTTTGCGGCAGAAAGTTTACTTTGGGCGGGGCGGAAAATAGATTGATCATTACTCTGTGCGTTTCAGCAGCGGCGGTGTTGGGGAGGTGACAGTATTCCCATTCTACAGGTAATATCCAAGTTGTTGTTAGAAAGTATATCTTAAACACAGTTCGTCTTGAATTGCTTGCGTCCTGCTTGCCATGTCTATCATTTCTCAACACAGTCAGGAAAAATAACTTATCCTCGAATTTCTGTGTGACTTTCCTTTTGTTTATCCTCAGGCTTTAGGTTGTAACCCTCAATTGGTGATTAGCACGCATCCATCTTGGTATGTGCAGTTCCAGTCTTGATGCCCTACCTAAAGCTTTTAGTGTAAAGTTTCCACCGGCTGGGGCATCCATGCCCAAGCGCGATGCGAACGCGACGACTTCTATGGACATTAATGGTTGTCTAAGCCCCAGAGGAACAGTGGGTGGAGATGGATAGGTGGCATCAGTTAGACTGAACAAGAGACAGAAGAGCTGGACGCGATGAGCACGAGAACGCCCAACTATGGCCAAGCACCCAGCTACATGGGCGAGATCCCAAGATATGTTTCGTATACGAGTCCGGTCAGCATAGCCGGCGGCGCGCGAGACGGAAGCAATGCCTCGTCGGCGGCGAGGCTACCTCTCAACCTTCTCGCGCTGATCATCGACTGCCTGGACGATGTAGGCGACCTCGCGCGCGTGACCCGGACCTCTCGCCTGCTCTACTATCTTACGCTTCCGGTGCTGTACCAGCGCGTAAGTCTACACTCGTATGGGGATATCCGCTATGTGAACGGACGACCGGAGGGGTTCGGCGGTGGGAGCCCGCTCATGATGGCGTTGAATGGGCTGGTCACGAAAAGCCATGCGGCTCTCGTGAAGGAGTTCCGGATCTGGGGCCAGTGGAAGGAGGTAGGGCTTGAAGAGTTTAGGATGGGCCGGGTACCAGACAATAGCATGATGCTCAATATGCTCCTCAGAGCGTGCGTGGATAAGATGAGCAAGCTCCAAAGCTTCACCTGGGCACTGGATACGAAACCGTTGAAGACGCTATACCAGGGCCTCGCTGCCCGCGACAGCCTCGCATCTCTCACTCTCAGATTCTCTAGCAGCAGGGTACCACGCCCGAGCGTCCTCGTCCCGCCGATGCTGAACCTGAGGGCGCTCAAGATCGAGGAATACGATCCATTATGTTACCCGGACGACGTCAGCCTGCTCATCCTGCAATCCAGGAAGCTAGAAGACCTCCGTCTGCACTTTTCGCCCCGTATGAGACGCGAAGCCGAGCCCAGTCTCAGCTTAGGCAAGTTTTTCGGCCGGTGCGCGAAGGCGGACTATCGTCCCAAGCTGAAGCACTTCGCCCTACAAAACTTCATCGGCACGAATCTCGATGGCATCGAACATTCCTACGATCCGGACACGTGCAGAAGCATAACGATGTTCGATACCTTCGGTGGCGCGGGCAACAGCAGTCCATCCGCCGCGACCGTCTTTCTTGATAGCATGTGGAACGACATGTCGCACGATATGAGGCCGCACTTCCGCAGTATGCGCGGGAATGAGGTGAACGAGAAGTTCATCGAACTGCTCAAAACCTTTGCCGGCCTGGAAAGGCTATATCTCGTCAGTGGTCAGGAGCAAACCAGCGCACAGCAAGACACTCCTGAGTCGGGTCACCTGTCGCCGCGTGCTCAGACCGTGACACCTGTTGGATCGCCCCCGGGGAATGATGACATGAAGAACCTAGGGCGGCAGTATCTCCATACGCTCACACATTACCATGGCCAATCGCTCAAACACCTACTCTTGCCCCGCGACTGGGCGTGGAACGCCGAGGAGATGGGGACACTGATTCGGTTTTGTCCGAATCTAGAGCAGGTGGGCTTTGCCCTCAACACGTCTAATCAAGCGATCCTCCGCCTACTCCTCCCTTTCTTGGTCAAGCTAAAGGCGTTCCGCCTGCTACATAATCAACATCTTTCCGAGGCCATGCGAATGATGAGCCACGAAGACCGCATGGCATCAATAGGCGCCGAACTTCCCAGGGTCGGCAGCGCGGCCTGTGCTTTACGATGGATTGGCATGGGCTCGACAGTCTACAGGGTTGATGGTGACCGTGAGATGGAGATGGAAGACGGCTCGTTCGAAGTCAGGAGACAAATCATCATGGTGCCGAGAGAAGAAGTGCAACATGTGGAGATCTGGAGACTTGATACTTTGGACTTGGATGACGACCCTTCTATACCGCTCAATTCTTTATGACGGTGTACTCTCTAACCCGAACCTATCAACTATCGGCGTATCTGTACAGCCTTCAGCTAACTCTTGACTGCCGGCAGTCCAGGCCACGAGTAGCCTGAGGCGGAAGCTTGCGGGATCGCATACTGCAACGCTCTTTCGATGCTACCGAAGCTACCCCATACGGTCTCTAAGCCTCTATCAGCCCAAAATGTGTCAAAAGTGTCACTCTGACCACGCCGAGCTCATTTTGGTAGACGCATAGCGCCTGCATTTCGTTATCTCGAAGTCTCTAGATCTCTACATCCACCGACCCTAAGATCACTCGATGTTCTTTGGTGCGCCACCGTCCGGTTGCAGTTTGGACCATTTACTCGCCAAAACTCTCCCGTCTTTGATGACACCAAGCAGGTGCCTATCTTGGCGATCTAGGACTTCGATGTCCTCCAATGGATTGGCGTTGAGGATGAGTAAGTCTGCAAAGAAACCTTCTTTGATGCGGCCCAGCTTGTCTTCCTGCCGTAGCATCCGCGCAGCATTGACGGTGGCGCTCTGAAGGATCTTGAGCGAGGACAGGCCAGCCTGCTTCCTTAGACCGAATTCACCAGTCTGCTTTATCTGTAGAGGTCCGAGGAGGTCAGTGCCATAGCACATTGTGACGCCAGCTTGATCAGCGATCTGCAGGCTTCTTAAGCCGGCATTGAGGACCTGTGTGTTCTTTTCGGCGATCGAAGGCGGTAGGAATGAGCCGAACTCTCTCGAAGCCATTGTGGCGTAGGTTATGAGTGTAGGGGTGAGAAAAGCTCCTCGCTCGGCCATGAGCTGTGCAGTCGGTTCATCTATCAGGTTGCCGTGCTCAATGCCATTCACGCCGTTCTCGATTGCATTCCTGATGGCTGGCGGTGTGTAGGCATGAGCCGTCACATACGTGCCTGAGTCTGACGCGACTTTTGTGAAAGCACGAATCTCCTCAGGGGTATATTGAAGGTTTGTAAGTCGATCAGTTGGAGATACCACTCCGCCAGATACCATGATCTTGATGAAATCGGAACCGCATCGGATTTCTTCCCGTGCAGCATGTAGACATTGCTCTACGCCATCGGCTATGCGGCCAAGACCGCGTGTGTTGCCACCACAGCACGCATATTCGGCATCTCTGGACGAACGCATGTCTCCATGGCCGCCAGTCTGTGAGATGCCATGGCCGGAGATGAATAAACGAGGCCCTGGATGCAAGCCTTCGGACAAGGCTTCTTTCAGCGCCAAGCCTGCGCCACCACAGTCTCGTAGTGATGTGAAACCCCGCTTGAGCATCTCATTAGCCAGGAAAGGCTGTCTTAATAGAGATGTATTGGGATCTTGGTTCATAGTATCCTTCAAACCCTCTTCACCGGGAGGGGTAGCTAGATGGACGTGACAGTCGATTAATCCCGGACAAACAAATTTCCCCTCCAGATTCACAACCGTAAGCATATCGTCCTGGGTCCATGCTAGCGACTCGTCCGCAGGTGTCGGTTGAGCAGACAGCTTCGTCATCCGATGTATTAAGTTGTCCTTGATGTCGATCGTCACATGTTGATAGAGCTGGCCGTCCTTTGGGTCGATCAGCGTGCAGTCTACCAAGCGCAGGCGTCGAGACGGTCGATCCGCCCATGGCTTCAGCGAGTTGGCAGTTGCCATTGTACTCAAGGTAAAGCGTACGACCATGCGGTAGAAGTGCGGTCCAATGAGACTGCGGTTTCAACACGTGCCTCGGCTTGCAGGATGCTGCTGGTCGTTATCCGCCAAGACAATTCTGGCTCCGCTACAAATTCCAGCTGAGAGCTCACACAGTGGGGATAATAAGATATTGTCCTCTCGGTTTTGCTGAGACAAGTTATTATCAGCTTCAAAATCAGCAGTCGAAGTAGGCACAAGCTATCGAGAACGGCAGTAGCGCCGGCCAATGCGGCCGAACAGCTTTGCACCCGCTTTCGGAAACTGCCGTGACTGAGTGGAAGCTGACATGGCTGTCTTGCGCAGTCGAATGCTCAGGCAAACTGCCTGATAAATCATATTCTCTACATAAACAGAAGAGGACAGAGTGATACTTAAAATCATTGTCACGAATTGGGCAAGTGAGCGCACTCAATCGCTCTTGCTGGTCCTCCGCTCCCGCTCCTTGCTTTTCTCCCTGTCCCTAGGCGTCTCGCGCTCACGTTCCCTATCGCGACTACGCTCCCTAGGCCTTTCCCTTTCGCGCTCACGTTCACGATTCCTGTCTCGATCGCGGCTGATGCTTCTTTCCCGCCTTCTGGGCCTATCCGAGTCCTCCGTCCGAGCGCCTCCACCAGGCACATAGCGGTCAATCTCGATTGCTTTCGGGCGGTCATCATACTTCGAGTCGCGCTCACGCTCACGCTCACGGTCACGTCGACGTCTGTCGTCCTCACGGCCGTCACCGTCTCTTCTGCGCCTGACATCCCGCTCGTCGTCGTCCCGCCTCCGTCTATCGTAGTCACGATCGTCATCGTCTCTCCTCCGCCGAAGACGATCGTCACCCCGCTCCTCTGCCTCGCGCCTGCGACGATCACGCTCCCTCTCCCGTTCGCGATCATCGTCCTCCCTGGGTCTGATGGCCACATTGCTCCCGCCAGGGACGTATCGGTCGATGCCCAGTGGGCTGCGGCTGCGCTCTCTTTCGCGCTCTCGTTCCCGTTCTCGAGCTCTGTAGTCACGATCCCTATCGCGCTCTCTGTCACGATACCTCGGGGGCGACCGAGACCGTGATGCGTCCCGATAGCGTCTTCTTGGGGGCGATCTCGAGTCGCGCCTTCGGCGGTATGAGTCGCGAGATCGACTGCGCATGCGTGCAGGAGGTCGCTCAACAACCTCGCCTTCTTCGCCCCTGCTGTCCTCTCTTCTACGGGTCGCGGACTCCCTTGGAGGTGCGTCGCGGCGCGAGCGCCTGTCGTCCTCTTCTCGTCTGCGGCTGTAACTCGACCGCGAGGGACTAGGCGATCGTCTCCGACTGTAAGCCGAACGTGATGGTGAAGGTCTTCTTCTGTCCTCCTCAACTGCTGGAGTCGCGTATGCGGCATCGCGCAGCTCCGAAGGGTTTGCTGGCGCTTTCTCGCCTTTGCGAAGAGTCATACTCGTCGGCATCAGACCCTGGGCACGCATTTCATCCCTTGACAGATTGTTTTTTGTCGCACTTGATTGCTTGCCAAGCCTTGAAGGCGGCTCCATGCTCTCGCTCCGCTCCAGCTCTGGCCTCCTCCCTTTGTCCGTCATTTCCTTGCCTTCTCTCAGCAGCGACTCGAGCGCCTCTTCTTCCAATCGCTTCTGCTCACGCTCTGCGCGCTCCTTGGCGCGACGCTTGCGCTCTTCCTCAGCAGCTTTCTCGCGCTCTTCAGCTTCCTTCTTGGCTTTTTCGCGATCCTCATTGTATTTCTTTATCCGCTCGCGCTCGCGTTCTTTCTCTGCTTGTTTCCAAGCCTCGCGCTCAGCTCGGCGTTTCTGTTCCCGCTGCAAGCGCTCAGTCTCCTTCGTCAGCTCCTCCTGCTTCTTTCTGAGCGCTTCTAGTTCCTTCCTCTTCTTCTCCTGTGCCTCCTTCTTACGCCTGACCTTTTCATCTTCGGCATGCTTCTTTGCACGGTCGTTCCGCCTTGCCTCAGCCTCCTCTGCATAGGCCTCCTCGCTCTTGTTACCACGATCATGCTCATCGTCTGCTGCAGTGTCTCCTATTTCCTTTCTCCTGATATCGCGCAAGCCACTTTCGGCATTGATTACGAATTGGTCGATGTAGTCGTTGATGTCCTTTTCCAGCTGGGTGTAGACGTCACCTCTTGCTGCTGCACCCTCTAACAAAGGAGCACCCGCCCTCCGGTCTGGTTTCAGGTATTTCACAGGGTCGCGCTCAATTTCGTCGGCGGTGAAGGTCTTCAACGTGGCCTCGAACATGCCACGCTGTGCGCTCTCATTGTATTGCTGGAAGGCCTTCTTCCGTAGCGCGTCAAACTCGCCCTTCTTCTTGAAGGTATGAAGCATGCCATCGATCGAGTTGCGCTGTGCTGAAGACAGGGGCAGTTCTGAAATCTTTGGCTTCTTCCGAGGCGGAAGCTGAAAGGGGTCGGTCGCCATATCGGCGGCCATGAGCTTCCGCGACGACGGTTGCGCTTCGACGAAGGAGCGCGTCGCTTTGGAGGAGCACAAGTCGAACTTCCAAGTCGCGCTCGTCGCGCCAGCGGAGGGATCCATGGATGGCTTCGGCGCCTCGGAACGGAGGAAGCGGGCCGACGATCGATTTCTGGCTGGGCGAAGAAAGTCATGGGATTCCGTCTCCGCAGCCCGCCAGAAGCTCGCGGTTTCACGGTCACCAGGGAGAAGGGTGGTGTTGTTCGTGTGACGCTGGCAGTCAAGACTCTAAGCAGAAGCGAGATTGAGGTGTTCCCGTCACGACAGTCAACTGCGTGAGCGCCAAGATAATATTCATATACACCTGCGCGTCGAGGGACTCTACGAAGGAGCTGCGGAAATGGTGAACAAGATCCTCTTCTGGTCAGGCTTCGGTATGTTAGCACCGCGTGCTCAGCTCTGCTCGCAGAATCCCTGCTAATCTGCGTCTCAACAGGCCTCGCGGTGCGTTTCTGGCAGCTTGGTATTGAGATGCGCCCCTTCTTCTCCCAGCCCTGGGCTTACCCGATCTACGGCTGCATCGGCGCCTCCTTCGGTTACTGGATGCAGGGCGTTGAGCACAACCAGATGCGCTACCTCAGAGAGACGCGCGACAGATTACTCGAGAAGCGCAGGAGACGAGCGGAGAGGGAGCAGGGCAACATTGGCAACATTGGCTCTGAGTTCCAGAAGGAGCAGGAAGGGCTGTTTGCTAGCCCAAAGGTGCTTGTTGAGAGGGGAGAGCACCTCCCAAACGGTACCGTTGAGAGGACTGAGGCCGCGCAGTAGAGGGCTGCGACTAGAGACGGGGTTTCTATCAGGTGAATAGTGGATGGAGGGCATGCAGGGCGTGGTGGTTGGCGGAGATGTATGGATGGAGCTGTGCAGCACCAGGCTGATCACGCAAGACCGGCAGCAGCTTGAATGCTTCATGTCACCGGCGGCGTCTGTTACGAGTGTAGTAGTACTATGAGCCTAGTTTCATGGCTTGGCGCAATTGTGTATATATCGGCGTTTCCCGACGAAGTCAAAGCCGCCACATCCTTCTATGTCATATGTGTCTCGTCTTATTCGCGAAAGGAACATGTATCCTTCGAGCGCATCAATGTTATAACCAAACCTTGTGGCTACAACGCCTTCCTCTCTCACTTACTCGAGCATTGCACAATGACAGCCCATCAAGAGCAAAGCAACAACTGGCAAGGCACACTCCGCGCCCCAGATCTTCCTAACATGTCGCGTGCCGTATCCAATGGAAGTAGCAAAGGAAACAACATTGCCGTCTTCTCTGGCGGAAGCGCAGCCAACAACCTCGTCGATGTCTTTGATCAAGTCCGTCAAGCAAATGCGTGCTCGCTGAGTTACATCATTCCAGTGAGCGACAATGGCGGCTCCTCCAGCGAGCTCATCCGCGTCTTCGGCGGGCCTGGAATTGGAGACGTGCGCTCTCGCCTCGTAAGATTGATTCCCGAAGAAGGCGAGGAGGCAACTGCGATAAAGCACTTCTTTAACCACCGCTTACCGAAGGACTATGCCGTCGCGCGGGCAGAATGGCTGGATATTATCGAGGCCACACATTCCCTCTGGACCGGCATATCATCCCCTAAGAAAGAGCTCATTCGGAGTATTCTGAATTCCATGAACCTTGAACTACTGAAACGTGTCCGTCCAACAAGCAGATTTGACTACTCAGGAGCAAGCATAGGGAACCTCTTCCTCACCGGGGCTAGGCTTTTCACTGGGAGTTTTGAAGCTGCTATTTACCTACTATCAAGCATCTGCGCAGTACCGTCTTCTGTCTCGGTCTTTCCCGTCCTGAACACCAACTTTGCCCTCCACATTGCTGCCGGGCTGGCAGATGGAACGGTCATCACGGGGCAGAACAGCATCAGTCACCCGAGTGAGCCTACGGCAGCTGTACCTGGCGAATTAAAATTCTCGCCCAACGGGAGACCAAGATCCAATTCCGACGATGAGAATAAGGCAGAGGATGCAAATGGACCTGGGACTTTGCCCTCCTTGCGAAAGCCAGCTATCGCCTTCTCAAAAGACCAAGAAGAAGACTTGCCCTCTCGTATCGAGCGACTCTGGTATATCAACCCATACGGCCAGCAGATCACGATACCTGCCAACCCACGCGTCCTTGAAGCTCTACGCAAAGCCGGCTGTATTGTTTACAGCATCGGATCGCTGTACACGTCCATCATTCCCTCCCTGATCCTTGGAGGGGTAGGAGAAGCCGTGGCATCTCCGGCAATCAGATCCAAGATCCTGATCTTGAACGGTACCATCGATCGCGAAACGGGCCCTTCTAGTGATCCCTACACAGCTCTGGACTTTGTCGGCGCCATCGCAAATGCCTGCTGCGAGTCTCGCGGACTGCCTAAGCCAAACCCCGACACTTATTGGCACTACGTGACCCACATCATCTATCTCGACAATGGCACAAGCCCCAAAGTCGATCGGGACGTATTCAGCAACATTGGCATCGAGACCATGCGACTCTACGGACGAAAAGGGGAAGACGGGAAGGGAAATCGCTACGATGGGAAGGCTCTTACGCAGGCCTTGGAGGCAGTGATTGGTCGTAAAGACCCTCGAAGCGACAAGACCAGGCGCAACACACTTGAAAAGTAATCTTCGCCGCTTTGCAGTGAGGTTTGCAGTCATGTTCGTCGGTGATTGATCGGGGGGTTCATACACCGACGCGGCTGTCGAAAGAGCAACGCTGCCCCGCTGAGCCCGCGAACTGCCCCGCGACGAATGATTGATGACACAGACTTGAAGTTCTTGGGCGCCATTGACAATTCTACTCTACCGATTCAACCTGAGCTAGGAAACAAAGAATGGCTTCGAAACCTTTCAACGTGGCTGTGGTAGGCTATGGCCTATCTGCCAAAGTCTTCCACATCCCCCTCGTCCTCGCCCTTCCCTCTGACTTCAAGCTCTACGGGATCGTCCAGCGTTCACCAAAGCTGGACGACGACTGCTCGAAAGATCACCCGGGAATCAAGAGCTGGCGATCTGTCGACGAGGTATACAGCGATCCCGATGTCGACGTCGTCATCATCACCAGCATACCAGAGACGCACTTCGACATGTGTAAAGCGGCGTTAGAAGCAGGCAAGAATGTAGTTTGCGAGAAGCCTTTCGTACCTACTTCCCAAGAGGCAGGGCAGTTGGCGGAAATAGCAAAGAAGAACGGCAAGCAGTTGGCAGTCTACCAGAATCGGCGATGGGACGCAGACTTCCTCACGCTACGGAAGATCATGGCCGATGGCGCGCTGGGGGAGATTGCCGAGTTCGAGACACACTTTGACAGACATCGGCCTGATCCGCCGGCGGACAACTGGAAAGCGAAAGATGGGCCGGCGCATGGCGCCGTGTACGACCTCGGCACCCATCTGTTGGACCAGGTGTACAGTGCCTTTGGCAATCCGGAGAAGGTGACGGCGTTTGTCGGTAACCAGCGTATAGGCGTGAAGAGTGGGCCGCCGGATAGCTTTACAGTCCTCCTGCAGTACGGACAGATGCTTGTCACGGCGAAAGCTGGTGTGGTCAGTCCGGAAGAGGAGCAGCTTCGATATTGGGTGAGAGGGACGAAGGGCAGCTTCAGGAAGGTGAGCAGTTGAACCTACTTGGATGGGAATACATCAGACGCCTCTTGTACTAACGGTATGCAGTGCCACCTCGACGTCCAAGAAGACCAGCTCAAAGCCGGCGCAAAGCCCGGCTCTGCAGGCTTCGGTGAGGATCCTGAGAGTCACTACGGAACCCTCACGACGAGCACAGATGGCAAGCTCAAGCGATCAGTCTTCCCTACGGTGCCACCAGCGACTTACGTCGAATACTATCGTCTTTTTGGCAAGGCGCTACGAGGCGAGGGAGAAGTGCCAGTCAAAGCGGAGGAGGCGAGGGATGTCCTCCGCATTATTGAAGCAGCTCTGCAGAGCTCTAAAGAAGAGCGCTCGGTCAGGCTATGAAGGGGTCCTTGTATCAAAAGAGCCTTATGTGAACCGTTTACATACAGGTCCCATATTCGAAAAGTCCGTCTTAAAGGATTGCATGTGCCTCATTCCGCACATACACATGGTCTCCCAGCTCATTGGGCCTTCGGCCCTTACGCCTTACGCCTCGCTAAGATGTCATATAATCATACCTAGGTGTTTTGTCCCTCGTACCCTCAAACATCTCATTTCGTATCCTTGGGCATTCGCAGCCTGCACGTCGTTCCCTTTGGTGATTTGTTTACTCAAGCGGCATCCATGTCAGGTGCCCATAGCACCACCTCCTTCTCAGCACTAGCCACCAAGTTGTGTCGCGGGTTGTACAGCACCGCCCCTGTGGGCTTGTTGCTCGGCAGCTCGGCAGTAGGATCCAGCACCTTATCGCTCCCGACCCTGCTGAAGCAGTCCCACACCAGCATGCCTGTCTGACTGCCGTTTCCACCGATGACGTACCGGCCGTCGGGAGCGAAACAGGCGTCGGCTTGGCTGTACGTCGGAGCCTTGTTGTCCGCAGTCGGGGTCAGCTCGTCGCCCGGTGCTAGACGGCCTGTCGCGCCAGAGGGCCGACGAAGGTACAGTTTCAGCTCGCCGGTAAAGGCGTCGATGATGTAGTGTCCTGGGCCGTTGGTGGAGACGAGAATGTATTTCCCGTTATTGCTGAATTCGATGCTAGTCCAGCCTTCGCCGCTACGCTGGCCGTAGGACATTTCGCACTTCTTTTCGATCTCCAGCAAGTCGAACGTGGCGAACGGAGGTTTGTCGTAGTTCTTTAGATCGTACAGGAGGACCGTCTGTGCAGGGGGTGAGGCGATAGCAATCACCGTGGCTGAGGGATCGTATGCAGTGAGGTAGGGGGATTCGAAGTTGAGTGAGCCGGTGGCGTTGGGCGAACGGCAGTCCCATAGCTTGACAGTGTTGTCCAGGCTAGAGCTAAGGAACTGGTCACCGCTCGGGCTCAAGGAGAGACTTGTCACACGACCTTCGTGGCCGCGGAAGTAGCGAATGAAGCTATTATCGTGCATAGAGAGGTATCGGATGCCATCGTCGACCTTGGTGCTCGCGTAAAGGATGCTGGTGCTATGGTGGGTGAACCGGGCTAAGGCCGATCCGTACTTCTGGCTCTTGAGCTCTTTCGCATGGGCGCCCGCTTTGGTGTTGAAGAGCTGGATGGTATCGTCGGTGCGAGAGGCTAGGAGGAACTCGCCACTGTCGTCGAAGTCGAGTGAGGTGTACGCGGTTGACGGTGCCGCCTTGAAGAGCTTGGTGGGGCGGAAGGTGTGGATGACATCGGACACCTTGGTCACTGGCGGAGCCTGCTGGTTGTCGGCCATGTTGGATGAAGGAAAGGAGAGGGCCAAGTATCCCTCGTTGGTTCCGGCGAGCTCAATCGGTCATTTTAGCCGTGCCGTATACAGAAGTGTTGACACAGGTGACGCGGATGCAGCTGGAGCAGAGCACATTGCAAACGCGATCCGGCCGCCAGCATGTGAAAGACTTGGCGTATTTGATTCAGCCTCAATCAAGCTTCAATCAAAGTCGCGTCTCTCAAGCAGCCCCGATCTCGGCGTCGACTGACGTTGGAAGATGCGGTAGCTTCATGGAGCAAGTGGATGCGCCGAAGAATAATTGTCGCTGACCTGAGCCGACAGTATCCTTCTCACTCTTCCTCGTCTAGGCTTTGGCAGGAATTGCCCATCTCACATCATACCCTAGTCGTTCTCTACACCTTATTGCGATTACTTAGTATCCGGCTTGTTGTCGCTTCCTACGTACCCGGGCGACTTTAAACCTCGCCTACACCCAGCGCTTTCAAGTCCCGAGTAAACGACACACACCGAGCTCTCGCTGCAGGAATTGAGAATGTCCACCACTCTTGGCTCCTTCATCGCCGGTGGCGTTGCTGCCTGCGGTGCCGTCACCGTCACACACTCCTTCGAGACAGTCAAGATTCGGTTACAATTGCAAGGCGAACTGCAGACCAGGAAAGATGCGCCAAAGCTATATAGGGGTGTTTTACACGGTGTGAAAGTGATATATCAAAATGAGGGGATGAGAGGTCTGCTGAGAGGGTTGAACTGCGCTGTAAGTCTCGAATGCTTTCCGGACACAGGTGTGAGGATGCGTTTCAAGGAGGGATGTTCAAAGCGATGATCGCCAAACGCATCGCAAGAGCTCTGCAACGGATCTCGAACATCAAGCTCGTGTAATATGCTGACATCGCTATTCTGTCCGCAGTACATCTACCAAATGACACTCAATGGCTGCCGTCTCGGTTTCTACGAGCCCATCCGAACATCTCTTAACTCGCTAATCTTACATCGCGACATCCACCACCTCCACGACACGCAAAGTAAAGCGCATCAGTCTCTCCCGGTCAACATCTTCTCCGGTGCATCCTCAGGCATTCTGGGCGCTGCCGCTGGCTCGCCATTCTTCCTGGTCAAGACTCGATTACAGAGCTATTCCCCTTTTCTCCCCGTCGGCACGCAGCATAAATACCGCAATGCATGGGACGGCCTCAAACAGATCTACGGCGCAGAAGGCGTCAAGGGTCTCTATCGTGGTGTCTGGCCCGCCATGGTCCGGACAGGATTCGGCTCCTCGGTACAGCTGCCCACCTATTTCCTTGCCAAACGTCGACTGGTTTCCTGGTTTAGCATGCAAGACGGTCCCGCTCTGCATCTCCTCAGCTCGGCATGCTCTGGTTTCGTCGTCTGCGTTTTCATGCACCCGCCGGACACGGTCATGAGTCGCATGTACAACCAAACGGGAAATCTGTACACTGGTGCTTTTGACTGTCTGTGGAGGACAGTGAAGACTGAGGGAATTCTAGCTGTCTACAAGGGCTTCTTTGCCCATTTGGCTCGTATTCTGCCGCACACGATCCTGACATTGAGCTTGGCGGAGCAGACCAACAGGCTGATGAGGCGATTTGAGACGGGTGTGTTGGGTGTGCCGGAGAAAATCAAGACGTCGTAAGCACGGATCTTGCATGCTATTTAGAGAGCGACTCCTGTTTCTTTCCATTCCTGCCTGTATATTCTCAAGGCATGGATAAATTAAGCGTTGGCGCAGGTTTAGATAAATGAAAGCACGTATGTGTAGGGGTAGATACACGCTTCTTGTATATACTGCTGGTTGAATCGTGAGGATGGCAAAAGTCTAGAAGGCTTGCTTGCAATTGTTATTGTCAGAGCCATACCTTTGGTAGGTACCCAGTAAGGACGATTCGTGTCGCTGTGACACCGACTGGACACCGGCGTCATGTGATCTGCCCCGGCATCACGTTGATCCGGGGCTGACCTTGGTATTCTTGGCTTCCAGCAACCCGGTCTTGCCGATAAAGTCAATCCCGCGACGCGTCTGAGTTTCCTGGATCCAGTTGTTGGGTGAGATTTCAACGGATGACGTAGAAGGCCGTCTTAAGTCAACTTCACCCCGTCCAAGCGGTCCAACTTTCTCAGCAATCACCACCTGTTTGCACTTTGGTAGCGACCATGCGCATTTTCGGCTCACTTCCAGTCGCAGCCATTGGGCTCAGCGCTCTGGCTGCGTCTGCACCAACTGAGCAGGAGCCAATGCTAGGTCGCAATGACAGCCTGGTCGAGCCTTTCAAGAAAGGCGTAGGCCATTTAAGCGAATGGAGCCGACAGACCAAGAAAGAATTCCTCATCGATTGGCAGGCCGGTCGGATGAACGAGTGGACGCTTGTGCAAGGCAACGAGGCAGGCGACCTCGACAGCATGACTGCAGCCCTCGCCTGGGCGTACCACCTCGAGCACTCTGCGATGGAGCTTGGTGGGTCTAGGAAGGCTATCGCCTTACTGCAAACCCCAACGGATGCTTTGGATCTGCGCCCGGAAAACAAGCTCGCGCTGAAGAATTCAAAGATGACGAGTGGGCACGAAGACCTCCTGACCATCGACGAACTGCCTGAGGATCCGGAGACCCTTAGCAGGAAAGTACAAGGCATTGTCGTTGTGGACCACCCGAAGCCGCTCCGCAAATGGGACGACGCAAAGGTCCTCAGCATTTTCGACCACCATGCGGATCGTGGAGCAGCACCGGATGCCGAACCGAGGATCTTCGAGAAGGTCGCAAGCTGCACGACGCTCATTGGCAGGCAAATGCTCAACGAGCTAGAGTCTCTCCCGAAGGAATACCATCTCCCGCACGAGCTTCTTGAGCTGATGCTGAGCGCTATTGCTATCGACTCGAATGGTCTTAAGCCCAAGGACACTTCGAAGACTGATCTGGAAACGTCCAAGCGCATCCTCAAGCGCAGCAGATGGCACAAGAAGGACTTGGAAGATGTCATGGAGGACCTTGAGGATGAATTAGAAGATGCCCAGAAGGACATTGGTCACCTGGAGCTACGCGATCTTCTCCGCCGAGACTGGAAGGAGGATTTGGTCGATACACCTTCCCCTCGTACGCCGACTATCAACCTTGGATTTGCCTCCATCCCGATGTCCATGGAGGAACAGATCCAGAAGACTGACTTCAAGGAGCTATTTGACTGGTTCGCTGTCGAAGCTGCCTGGACAGCTGAGGTGGGCGCGGACATCACCGTCTGTCTGAGCAAGTACAAAGTGAAGACGAACAAGAAGGGCAAGAAGAAGATCCGAGAGATCACTCTCACTGTGCGCGCCGACCACCGAGTCGATGAGGACCAAGCCGACTCCCTCTTCGAGACTGCGAAGGCCGCCATTGAGAAATCTGATGACCTGCCCAACTTGAAACCTTGGCACAGAGCGGACGAGCTAGGCCACAGGCAGATGGTATGGACTCATGAGGGAGGCGGGCGGAAAGTTGTTCGGCCGCTCGTGGAGAATGCGCTGCTGAAGTGGGACATTGCGGCTGAAGAGTAACGAGGACGGAGACGGAGCTCGAAAACAGGATTTATAATTTGAATTGTACGATAGCGAGAGGCTAATGGTACCATTTGTTTACAGAATCGCCATTCGCTGTAGAAGAAGAGCAATCAAAGTACCCAGCTGTGAGTTGTTTAATTGACGCTGCGGCCTATGACGAGACCCCGGTAATTATTGAGACATTCCGGTTGATTTCTTCGACTGCGTTTAGCAGTAGCCGACCTTCTCGGGCTCGCAGTCGCCCTCACAGCCATCGTAGATGGCGCAAGGGTGGTCAGCATCGGTGCAGATGTTGTCCAACGTCGCGCTGTCTCCGAATGCCTCGTTGATACCGGCCAGCTCGTCACCACCGTATGCGGTCGTGCCGGAGATGTTGACTGTGCGAGTGCACTGGCTGTCGCAGTTGCCGCAGGAGCGGTAGACCTTGCCGTAGTCCTCGACGTAGTAGTTGATGCTGGAAGTCAGGCTGTCAGCTGCAATCATTTCTTAAGGGTGAATTGGTGTCTCATGGGTGGCTCACATGTTGACAGTGCCGCAGCCGTTGTGCTGGATGACCTTGTCGTCGGCGTGGTAGGCTCCGCCGCCAATAATGTAACTGTTGGAGCCCGCGGCGTCGTTCTTGATGGAGATGGCGTCCTCGCATACGTCCTCGAACCAGACGTACTTCAGAGTGCAGTGTCCAGTGCAGTGGACGCCCTCAGCCTGGTCGGCACCAATAATGACGTTCTGAAGCGTGGCGCCCTCGTGGAGGTAGAACACGGCGTCTTCCCAGTCTGCGACGAATCCTGTCAGCGTCGTCCATCATCTCGTGCTCATATGTAGTCGGCTACGGCGACATACCGCCTTCGGTCTGGCCGTTGCAGGCGCCGCTACCGCGGTCGTACTTCTTCCACTCGCCATCGTACACTTCACCAGCTGGGACCTCAATCACCGAGCCGCTGCTGACATGGTCGGTAGGCTCTGGCACGCCGCCTTCATAGCCATTGCAAGCCAGGGCTGCTGGGAGCATAGCCGCAAGGCCAGCGAGCTTCATCAAGTTCTGCATGGTGATGGGGTGGATGTATGAGTCTTGCTCAAAAGTCTGCTGGTTTCCTCAAGGGATGAAGCGTTGTTGTTGATCAATTCTGCGAAGAAGGGATCTTGGGCTCCCTTATATACCATCTTTCCACTCGGGCCTCATCCCTCGTTTGGATCTTTCCGTCTGCATCGATATGACCATGTTATGAGAGGAGATGGCCAGGGATGACTCGGGCAATAGTAACAGCGAGTCTTGTAGCACCAAAAAGTGACATTCTTTTCATCCGATTGGAGGAAGAGAGGTTGCGGTCGAACTCTCTCCTCTTGGAGCCAAGCTTCAATCTTCTACAGCCAAGCATACTATATTGGGCCAACATATGTACCCCATCGCCTTGACGTCTAGTCGGTGCATTAGTCCCGGTCGACACTGTGCGGTCTTCTTTAGCCCGTTCCTGAGATGCAATCTTGAAGATCTTGACCCAATGAGACATGAAGGCATGTTTAACGGCGAGGAGATTTGTCCACGACATGGATTCATTGCAACATTCGCAGTACTGCACAATGCTTCCTCCGTTTTGACACCCTTTCGGTGCAATGATAGCCATCTCCATTGATCTCTATTCCAGCCCTAAGTACGTCACCAGCCCGAGTTGGTCTGGTCTGCCAAAGTAGCCCTACCGCCAGCCTAGCGATGCTAGTAAAACATATCGTCTCAAGGTTGGCGCATACGATGTAAGGGCACGGTTGTCTTCACACCGGATCCCACCTGCGGTTAAACGGAGAGGCACCGCCTTGCCCTAAGACGATCAGTGAATCACAAGGACATTAAGTAGTTCACGGATGTCATGGCGTAGGGCAAACCAGTACCGAACCGATCCTGAAACGAAACTACAAGTTTGGCTACTCTTGGCAAACACTGCCTCAGACGGAGCGAAAACTTCCATGCTCACGAAGTCGCACCGGCCCTTGGCCCTGCATGGCAAATCCGAACATATGTTTCATGCAAATGAAATACGATCACTAGGTGATTGCTGAACATGTTCGAGAAGGTCTCATGGATGTTTTCCAATTGTCAGCCCAGACGATACGCGATATTTCGTCTGCTTACGTAGAATGTTTGCACGCCAGAGCTCCTACTCATTCCCTTTCCTCTCACATTCTCATTGCGCTGCCACCACGGCTATCGATTGCTTCATTTGCGACCCTCGTTCCCAATGCATATACAGGAAAATAGGTGCGCCTTTTAACCATCCCGCCTGTGACCACGACCTCCGCCACCTGTCGTGAAGGTGAAGCTACCATCTGCCGTGGTCGTCACCTGCGAACCAGGAATGATGCTTCCAGCCCCTATACCCGTTATCACCGCGCCACCATCTGAAGTACCCTGGAAGGAGATAGACCCGTTGGAGTAACCAAAACGGACTCCGTTGTTCGAATCGCCTGTGAAATGGCTCGCGATGGAGCAGTTGCCGTCAGAGTACGCCTCAGTCCGAGTCGTCCCATCGGTACGTGTAGTGTGAGTTGGCATTTGGGAAGCGGCCTGCTGCGCAGGAGGTGTCGGACCGGCATTGCGTCTTGTAGCTTCTTCATACGTGGGCAGTTGTTCGTGGGCGGCGTTCTGGGACTCGACTCCCTGCGAGCCAGCCAGGGGAGCATGGGCAACAGCAGCTGAGTGTTCCGAAGGAGCTCGCGTCACAGACTCGTACGAAGGTGGAGGCACCTCGGAATGGCGTGTCACTCCGCGATCGAATGATTGCGACATTTTGCATCAAGTTTCAAGGTTTTTCAATGCGCAATTTCGCACTTTGAGCTGATGACAAGTTGTTGTTCGTTTGACCGTTTGTTGGGGTCGTGGCGCTTGAAAAGCCGCGATTGTGTTCTGCAAGCTGCATGTGTCTGACCTCACGCACACGCACAAGCAGATGATGAATACTGCAAAATCAAGTGTGAATGCAAGCGCGTGCTTCATCACCGGTCGAGCTGACACGCGCTTCACAATGTATCGAGCTGAGGCTAGTTCTTGCTATACTCTCTCACCCGGATCAAAGTCCGCCTTTGCCTCTCATCATAGCTCTGTAACGCTCGATTACTTCTTTCCGCGCATCGCTCAATTCCTCACGTCTTTTCAAGCTTCCGGACGCTGATGGTATATTGGCAACATCCACCTTCGCATTGTTCTTCGTCTTGAATTTCTCCTTCGGTACCACCGTCATGCTTGGTGGCGCTTGAACAACGTCGTGCAATCCTCTCAAACCTCCTTTTCGCTCCCGCTGATCGGGCTCCCGTTCCTCAGCTTCCTTCTCTCGCCTTCTCTGCTTCAATACCGCCCATGGATCTTCTTCCCCGTCATTCGTTTCGCCTACCATCTTGCGCCTCTTCTTACTTGATTCCGGAAATTTGACGTCGCCGTATGCAGCCTGTTTCTCATCCTCCTCCTCTTCTTCCTGCTCCTGGCGCTCGTCTTCCTTTTCTTTTATCTTGGCCTCTTCCTCTCGCCATTGTGCATAGAGTTTATGCAATCTTTTCTCTGTCTTGGTTTGTCTCTCCTTCATACCAGGCAAATTCATCTTACCCTTACGAGCCAGGCCGCTGACAGGCAACGCTTGGTCGACTCTGGCTGCGTAATCTGAGAGCTTCTCTCCAGGCAAAATCTTGGGAAGCTCTTCCTTATCCGTCGCGGCGTTGGCAGCTGCGGAAGGTGTCTCATCCCCTTTTTGCTGCTGGACCTTTGCCTTCTTCTTGTTCCTCCGTTCCGAATTGCCGTCATCAAGACCAGACGGCCGCTTCCCAGTTTCTTGCCACTGCATCGCACGCGCAAATGCGCGCGGTGTGTCGTCATACTTGTAGTTGCTCTTTTCGGTTCGTTTACGTTTCAATTTCTGCTGTCGTTGCGCGTCGTCCTTTTTTGGCTGGCCCTTCGTCTTGCCTTTCTTTTCATAGGCTGGCAGAGACTTTGCGATAGTCGATGGGGCCAAATTGAAGTGAGCTTCATCGCTATCCGTCTTGCGGCGTGTATGTTTATGTGGCATCTTGACTGCGTGCAAGACCTGTTCAGGCTCTGGTCAAGCGATGTCTTTCTTGTGCTAAATAGCAAGAATTCGGTAAAGAACCTCCAGCAGACCTTTGGCCTACCACTGCTCGCACTACTGTTGGCGCAACTTCGCAATTCGACAACACCCCACTAGCTCCGGCTCTACCCGAACCAATTACTGCGAGAGATCTCCGCACATCTCCGCAGCTTTGGACTTTACATCTCGGACATCTATTACACAATACGTCGTTGCATACTCGAGCACGAGACATCCTACACAGCGTGTGGCTGCTGGCCCGAATCCGCGAAGATGCCTCCATTGCCGAGTCGCATGACCAAGAACCAGGGTCAGCCCGCTCGCTACTATCCCGGCAAAGCAGAGGTGGAGGAGAATGAGTCTGACGAGGAAGAGTCCGAGGAGGATGAGCAAGAAGAAGCACCAGCGTCGAAGCTAGCACCTCCAAAAGCTTCTTCGTTTCCTTCCCAAAAGAAGCTCGCCGTAGATCTCAGCAAAGCCGACCAACAACGATCATATGCACCAAATCCAGCGCCTCGGAAATCAGCGCCTGATGAAGATCTCGAGGGTTTCGTGACAGCGTCAGAGTCCTCAGAGAGTGACGCGGAGGGCGGCAGCGATGAGGATGAGGACGAAGAAGACAGCTCAGAGGAGGAAGAGGAGTCTTCAGATGATGAGCCCAAGAAACCGATGCTGCGGCCCACATTCATGTCGAAAGCCAAACGGGCACAGCAATCTGCTTCGCGACCTTTAGAAAAACCTGCGGAGGAGATAGCAGCGGAAGAAGAGCGCAAGCGAAAAGAGAAAGCAGACGAGATGCTCCAGTTACAGCTGGAACGCGATGCAGCAGCAAGGGCAGCAGGCCGGAGAGCATGGGACGACGATGCAGAAATCGCTCCAGAGGACATGGTTGACGACACAGACGATATCGATCCCGAGGCCGAGAAAGCGGCTTGGAAACTTCGAGAGCTCAAGCGTGTAAAGCGAGACCGTCTGGCTATCGAGGAGAAGGAGAAGGAGCGTGAAGAGATCGAGCGTAGGCGAAATATGACCGTGGAAGAGCGCGAGGCCGAAGACAAAGCATTTATCGAAGCGCAAAAAGAAGAAAGAGAGGGCAAGGGCAAGATGGGCTACATGCAGAAGTATTTCCACAAGGGTGCGTTTTCCGCAGGCGCGGAAGCCGAGCAAGACGAGGAGGTCAAGGCTGTGCTCAACAGGGACTTGTCTGGGGCACGTTATGCGGACGAGACTGGCGACAAGTCTGTGTTACCTGAGTACATGCGCATCAGGGACATGTCCCAGCTTGGCAAGAAGGGTCGGACGAAGTACAAAGATCTGAAGAATGAAGACACGGGTCGTTGGGGAGCAGACTTGGGCCGGCAGAAGAGAGATTTCGACGGAGTGGATGATCGGTTCAAGCCAGATGACAAGAGGGAAGGTGGCAGAGACCAGACTGGGGCCAACAGCATGCCTGTCGGCGAACGACGTCGTCGCGAAGACGATGACGGGCGTGACGGGAAACGGCCGAGATATGACTGATGATATAGCGTACATTGATATTGATCTTTAGCGCGGCGTTGGTGGTACATTCGAGCATGGAAGAGCTCTAAAAGGGGCTACCCTCAACTCTAGCTAAGCATTCACAAAAGAGATAGGCTCTCAAACCAAGGGAGTGACCCTGGACTGCTCGTCGATTCATGCCCTCTCGTTCACGTCTGATGAGTAAAGTCCTGCGCACTTGTTTTTGCTGAAGTTCATGTTTGCATACAGAAGTGAATGCTCTTGATAGTACTCCACACCGTTGTCACATGTTCCTCATCCGCCTGGAAACCGCCAAGCCCCAGCAAGCGTTGCTATCAACTTCCGGCCCTATGTCGGCTAATCCCGCGCCTGCCGCAATTTGTTCAGCCTGACCCCGTCGGTTCTTCCAGCTTCACAGCATGTACACGGTTCGACTCGATCGCGGCAAACACCTTTTCATCAAACCCTACACAATTTGCTCGCATCTAGCTTGGCTCGATCAGAAAATGATCCAAAATGTCATCTGGCCACGACGAACTCGTACAGCACTTGCTGTATGAGGTGGCGCTCTCTGGTTCACACGGTATGCCTCACCAGTCTGCAACCCTTCACAATGGCGATGGTCCGGGTTCGAGTCAAGGCTTGACGATGAGATCGCGCATGCATTTTTTGGACTACAGACTGACAGATGGCTAGGTTTTGGCATTCAAGAGCTGAAGACCGCAGCTCATAATTTTTACCATGAACAGAACGGCCAATCGCTGCAACAGCGACCGTCCCAAGACGAAGGCGACCTTCTTTTCTCAGATGCGCCTCCTACATCAGTTGCCGCTGTAGACGACGCCCTGATTGAGACTGTGTGGGCAGCACTTTGCAGGCACGACGACATCGAGGTTGCAAACACGAAAAGTGACACCGACCATGCATCGGACTCCAACGCAACCCCATCGACAACCACTGTGGCCGAGGTTCAACATGCCGACGAGCGCCTTTTCGCTACCGAAGAGCGAATGTGGCATGCTATCGCTGGCCATGGCATAGACACGAAGCGCATTCCCTACCTCGAGTTCCAATGTCTTTCTGTCATTGCTGCTCACGGCCGCACAGGGGTCTTACAACCTGATATCACAAGGATCACTGGCCAACAGAAGCAGTCAGTCCCAAAGCGTACCCAGAATCTAGCCGACAAGGGCTATGTCACGAAAAAGTCTGTCCTTGCCACCGGAACGAAAACCAGCCTGCTCACACTGAAGAAGTTCGAGGAGAAATCTTCCGACCTTGCAATTGCACCGCAGGGGGTAGTGAGCAAGCAGAAGGGACCCCAAAGTGCATTCTCCAAGGACT
This sequence comes from Hortaea sp. C3G1500-4, assembly GCA_022701445.1. Classification (NCBI taxonomy): domain Eukaryota; kingdom Fungi; phylum Ascomycota; class Dothideomycetes; order Mycosphaerellales; family Teratosphaeriaceae; genus Hortaea; species Hortaea sp. C3G1500-4. Next base: position 566,326 of record JAJVDI010000007.1, on the reverse strand, counting down.
CTACGGGCCGTCTGATTATAGATTATGACAAGTGGTTTGACGCTTCCATGGCGTTGCTGCAGGAGCAGCCAAACCAGCTTCTAGCCATTCAAGATCTGCGTCTCGCTTTCAATATACACAAGAAAAAATACGAGACGCGTTGTCTCATGCGATGCATCCGCCGGCTGGCTCGTCAAGGATGTTTGCGTAAACTAAGCGCCAAAGCCACTAACGATGAGGGACATCTTCTCAACAGCAAAGAAGTCCGATGCATCCAATTGACGAGAGAGCCAACTGCTAGCGATAAAGACATCTGGAAAAAGGTAGACAAAGCGGAGAGACACAGGTCAAGCGGTTTGATTGACGGGGAGCTTGCTATGCCAAGCCAATTGGATGGTGGCGATGACGTTGGTGGTGAAGATGCAGGCGGCGAGAGCGAGATCGAAATGATTGAGAATGATCAGGACGAAGAAGAGGGCCTCGAAGACCGCGGAAATCTTGCTCACCGCCAACTCCCGCAATGGAGTGCTGATATGCCGTTGCCGAACTTGTTGTATTCTATCATCGAAGAAGCTGGCGCTGATGGGATAAGCTCAGTTGACCTGAACACTATGATCGCCGGAAACTTTCTTCGACGACCGCTTGACGAGCAGATGGCACGACTCACCGATATTTGGCAGTATTCACAGCCACCGCATCTTCGCCACCTCGCTGTCGTGAGGGACACCAGTACGAAGAATAAGTCCACATTCTATCACTACCGGACATTTCCGAACTTCGAGCAAGCTGTCGAGAATGGCTGGACCGTGTGGTCGGCAATTCAAGACTCCAACACGAGAACACTCAAGGGCCAAGGCACCTATACGACTGCTCCTTCAGCAACATCTCAGGAGACTGACCAGTGGGGATTCCCAAAACCTGTCTTATCCCAGTTCGGAGGGGGTGACGGTCGCGCCTCACTTGCTGATGCAGCCAAACATGCCCGACGTATGGCAAGCGGCGTTGGTCTACCTAGAGAAGACGGTTCCCAAGCGACTCCTGGAAGGGCGGCGAAACCCGGGCGACGCGTCTCAATACATCCTGCCAAACCATCACAGACTGAGTCAGGAGACTTTGAACTACACACAAATACTAACAGGACAACGCCCAGAGTACTGAAGCGGCCCCGAATTGCTCCCGAGAAGGACAACGCAGAATTCAAAGACTGGGCGTCGAAGACGGCTAAAAGGATTGTGCAGGTCCAGAATCCGGACATCGGGCGCTCTGAAGAAGGGGAGCCACCAATCAAGCGAAAACGCCGGGATGACACAGCCTCTATTCAACCTGAAGGCGACGATGAATCGCTTCTCGTGGGCGTGCGATCTGAACTATTGTCGAAGTCAAGGCCAGGCGTATACATCAATCCCCCTGGATCCAGAGATCTCAAAGCTCAATGGTACTTTGAAGTCGGAAGGCCCAAAAATGCGCTCATAGCTGTCTTCAAAAGCAATCGCTTACATGAGTTTGAATTTTTCAAGGATCCGGAGCAGGCAACGCCTTCAGCAAAACGAAGTCTGAGTCGGGCTGGCGCGATTGAGCAGCCTGCCGGGCCACCGTCCAAGCGTCCACGCCATGAATCAACTTCAGAGAAGACCCATCTCACACCAAACTCGTCTGACCACATGTTGAGCGGCCAGGGCGGTGCCAAAGAGTCCTCAAAGCAACAAGATGTCGGCGACAACACAAGTGCGAGCCCGCTCGTCCCCGCGGCTGCAACCACCGCGAATCTTTCTTCTGCACCTGGGCCAAAATTTGATAGAGCCTTTGTCCTCGCACGTCCCGGTGAAGAGTTTCATCATGTTGGCCGTGGAATGTACAGGAGGGGTCCGCCACCGACCAAGCAGAGGAAGAAAGACTCCGCCGCCCAGAGTAAAATATCTGCAGAGTCCCCAGCTCGGCCTTTGTCATCATCGAGTAAACAGCCAACCGATGCGTCTTCTAACACTAGGATACCCAATGTGAATGATGACTCGCGACAAGAAATGGGCCGAGCGACCTCAAAAGGTGATGCAAATGGAGCCCCATCAACAAACGGACGAATTGGTGATACTGCTGAGATGGACGACCTAACTCACGCTCCAGAGAAAACTCCAGTGGAGTCAAGTAATGCATTCGAAACACCGCGCCCGCCTACCGAGAAAATTGTGCAGCCTGCAAGGTCTGCCCTCACTGAGAGCATCACGCTCTCTCCCGCCGACGGAAATCTGTCAACTGCCCAATGGTCCTCCACGTGGAACCCAGTGGCGTCGCCTCTTGCTATTGTTCGTCCATACGACGCGCCAGTGACTACTCCTACAAATAGGCCCATTGCACGTCTTCAAAGTAGCCCGCACAAACCGCAGTCTCCCAGATCACCGCTAGCAGTTTTTCGACCATATTATGGAAAGGCAGTGCAAAGCGATGTCGAAAGCCTACAAGCTGCTCCAGCACATCCTCCAACGAACTCAAACATTCAGCCAAGCGAGCCTCCAATGACACCCACAGGCGATTCTGAGCAAGAGCACATAGAGGATAATATCGAGTCCAATGGGAACGAGTCCTCTAAGGCCACGCCCATTTCCATGCCAGCTCCGTCTACGGACAATCAAGCCAGTACGACTTCTCTTGCGCCTGGTCAATTCAAATTTGGAAAACGACAAAATGTCAAGGCTGGTACTCGTCCAAGGGCGGGAAATGTTGTACACCAACGCACAAACCTAATTTTCGACGTTCTCGACCAATGCAACGGTGTCTTCCCTGGTAATAGAGAAATCTGGTATCCCTTCGCAACATTGTGGTTCAAGCTTTATAGCCAGACTCCCGACCGCCGAACCGTTGATCAGTCTGTGAAGACTTTGGTAGACACTGGAAAGTTAAAAAAGTTGACATTTACATTCCAGTCGGACAAGGGCGAGAATGTGACTCGCAGTGTTCTAACGTTGCCAGAGATAGATTCCGGCTCTGAGCTGGTTGACCGGATGAAGCAGGCCATCATTACGGCGCATCCTATTCAGCATTTACCGGATGACGCAGACATATCAGCTGAGCTTCGCGCTCGAGTTGCAAATCACCCCCAAGCACAGGGTAAGCAACAGTCGGTTGGCATGCCTGTGTCCCAACAACGCCACTACAGAGAAGAGTTCCCATCCGTCGAGAACTTTGTCGTCCAGCGAACGAAGCAATCAATTGATATGTATAACGCGGCGGCTAGGGCCGAGGGGTGGAAAGATGCAACGGAGAGATCGTTGGCCAAAAGCAAAGAGAACAGTAGACTGGCTCTTGCTCGTCTCAAACGTCGCCAAATGGAGATGGGCAAGTCTCGTAAGCGGAAGGCCCCGTCGTCAGATAGCGACGGTAGTGACGACGACGCTGACAGGAATGTGGACGGACGCCTGCCAAACGGCGACGATGAATACGTTCCCTGGAAAAAGACACAAGCCAAGTTCTTGAGACGGGTCAAGAGGAAGACTTTGCAAGAGCCGGGTACCCGTATGTTTCGCGTACAAGTCTTGCCTCGGTCGATAATGCAGAACCTTCCGGGTCGAGGTGTCAAGAAGCTGCACTTGGCGCTCAGAGGCCTGGTCCACCACGCTCCGACGGGGACTTTCGGAAGCAGGGATGTTTGGCTTCCTGGAGTGCAGGAGAATGACTACGAGGAGAGTGCGGGCAGCCAAGGTCAAACCACACCCAAGTCGAAGGCTAAGCTTGGCGATGACACGACGTACGATCGAGACTACGTCCGTTCACACCCAGAGATACAATTTTATCACAAGGGACGCGGAAGATACAAGAAAGGCGAACGGCCAGCTAAGCCCAGTCAAGAAATACAGGCTCAATCGATCACCGTATCTGTGGATGAGATACACTCGCAAAGTGAAGACGATGCTTCTCTAGGGGCTGAACGTGAATCGCCGCCATCTACGAGCGGCACCGCTAGTGTTTCGGCATCTACTACAGCGGCTGGTCCAGCATCTAAAGTTCCTGAGAAGCCCCGCGATCCGACCTTCAATAAAGCGTATGTCCAAGCTCATCCTCAGGAAGCTTTCTACCACGTTGGTGCAGGAAGATATCGACGGGGAACGAGCAACAAGGTGTCACGTTCTGCGGCTCGCAGGTCTTCGACCCTGGCTGACAGCCCAGACTTTGTTGTGGGCGCCAGTGCAACTTCGGCAGTCTTTCACTCGCCTTCTGGGACTTTTGTCGACGCTGTGCCACAACTTGGCCTGGCAACATGTCAAAAGCCGCTCAAATGGCTTTCGCCGGGCGCTTCTCGATCGTCAGCTGCCCCCGTATACAAGTCTCGTAGGAAGGACGCAGTTGACAATCACTCTTCTGCCATCAAAGCGAAGCAGTGGTTCAAGGCTGGAGACTTGAGGGATCTAGTAATCGCGCTGAGTATGGTCAAGACTCTCTGCGGAGGACTTAGCCAAATGCGTCTGAACTGGGAGATTGTGGCTCACTCGCTGGCCTTTAAGTACGATGCGGAGACACTTCGTTTGAGCTGGGCACAGTACTCCAACGCCCAGATTGAGGAAGTTGACGGGTTGCGAGAGAAGGTTCGCGGGTTCTTCCTCAAGGCCTACGAGCGTGGTGAGCTCCCATCCATCAACTTCTCGGATCTTAGTAACAGCGATTGGCCTGCACTGTTTCAATGGTGGAAGAAGCAAGCACAAATTCCTCGACGTAGGAACCGGGTTACTTTTGCGCCTGCACCGGAGAGGTTTCAATCGACGGACCTGCCGGCTTCTGTCGCTGCTCTACACGATCAGTACGCAGTCCAAGTCCCATTGGGATCAACCATGCCAGATAACGAGGGTTACTTCTCTGGCAAGGTCGAGAGTGCTCGGAATATGTTGGCTCAGACGATTCTTCATGGCATCAGCGCTGTTGGTACAAGCACAAGCCTTGGAATGCCCGACAATATCGCGCTTCTCAAGTCATGGTGTCGTGCTGTCGCGGCAACGCCTGACGAAGTTTATAACGCTGAAATGGCCGCAGGTAAGCTTGGTGTTTTCGACAACGCCAGTCTTCAAAAAGCAGTGGATGAGCTCGTCAACGCACAGGTGCTGTTCGCTGAGCGCAAAGAAAGGCAGCTTCCTGGCAGGAATTTCCACTTCACCAAGACTTTCCTTAAGCTGTTCCGCAGGTGGCCAAACGACGACAAGGGATTTCTACGGGAGGTTGCTGCCACGCGGGAGGCCGTGCTTTCATGCTTGGAAAATGATGATTCGTACGAGCTCGACTTCCATGCCTCGGATGCAGAGACCTTGGTGCTCACGAATCTGGTCGCCCAAGGCCAACTCAGAGTCGTCTCAACCCTGCCAGAACGCAACGATGACTTCGACGCTCCTTGGCCCAAGCTTACCGTCTGGGGCTTGGGTGACGCTGACTCCCTGTACAACTCGCACGAGTTCGATATTTCTAGATCACGCTTTCCAGTCTCATATGAGAAGACGCCAGCCTTTGCCTCGGGACATGGCTTGACTGCACAACCTGTTCCGATGTTGCCTGCGGCGATTGACGGCGAGCAGGGTCAGCGTTTACCGTTGTGGATTGACATTCACGGCAATCTTGTCATCCGTTTCTGGGAGCTGACCGTGCATTCAGTGCTACACGTGATAGCATATAGAACGGGAGTGACATCAAAAGGTATTGAGAAGGCGCACGAGGGCAAGCTTTGGCTGTGGGAGATCCAGATGGTGATGAAATGGATGGAGGATGTAGGCATAGCGATGAGGTTTGGCCCAGGGAAAGAGAAGGATGGGGTTTGGCAAGGCGGTTGGAGGGCGAGTCAGTGGTGGTATTGCGCTTTTGCTTCTGATATCGCGACGTGGAAGTCGCCTTTGGCGCGGGAAGGGTAATAAAGCTAGGCGTATGCTTGTTCGGAAGGGGTAATGACTTTGTCGTTTGCGTAGAGATACCCTAGGCATGAGACGAAGCTTGAAGCTCGTAAATTCGACAGTTGTATATTAGAGCTTGTACTTCCTAGATCTATCAGTGTGCTTGAGCTCTCACGGTCTCACAGTCAAGGAAATGGTTGAAATGCTGGAGCCAATGTATAGCGGCAAAGACAGCAAGTGACGGAAGGACGTTGGCACTTTCACGTGCCTTTCGGCGCACCTGCCTCCTCCGGATCCGCGTCGCAAATTGATCTCATACGCGACTCTTTGCGACTTGACGGCTTGAGTGACATGATCATGACTAGAGGATTGCAGTAGCAGTCGCGAACACCACAATCATGGGAAAAGGTACATCAACACCTCCATCCTGCATTCGCCCGATTAGAATACTGACTGACATTTCACAGGCACTGACAAGCTGTACGTACGTTTCCTGCTGGCCCGTCTCAATCCACTGGGCCATCTACTAACACGGATGTGCAGATTACCCACTCCGAGTGGTCTTCGGAAGATGCCTTTGGTGCTGCAGCAGGCGCCAATGCTCGCAAACCCTCCCATCTAGGCGCCAACTTCAAACGTCTCCCCTTCAACTTCTGCGCCGTCTCCCTCCAACCTTTCGAGCATCCCGTGTGTACTGCCCAAGGCACCATCTTCGACCTGACCAACATCCTACCGTGGATCAAAAAGCATGGGACAAACCCGGTCAACGGACAGCCGCTTAAGAGCGCCGACCTGATCAAGCTCAACTTCGCGAAGAACGACGAGGGCGAGTATGTGGACCCTGTCACCTACAAGGTCTTTACGGATAATACGCACATAGTTGCGCTACGGAACACTGGCAATGTCTTTTCCTACGACACGGTCGATCGCTTGAACATCAAGGCGAAGAATTGGAAGGACCTGGTCAACGATGAGGACTTCAAGCGCAGCGATATGATTGTTCTGCAGGATCCTCAGAATGTGGAAAGCAGAGATCTTAGCCAGTTTAAGTATCTGCAGGAGGGTGTAAGCACTCTGACGCCAGAGCAGGAGGCAGAGAGATCGGCGGGTGTGAAAGAGGGGAATCTGGGAAGTGCGGCGAAGATCCTGAAGGCGAAGGAAGCGGTGGAGAGACGAAGGGCCGAGCGTGAGAAGGGCGCTGCCAGTGGAGCCAGTGGTACGGAGGCACAAGCATTGGCGAATGCTCGAAAGGCGCACGCTGAAGTCAAGAACGCGAAAGCGACCAAAGCCGTCCCTTACAATGCCGCGCAACACACTACAGGCCAAGCTGCCGCTTCTTTCACTTCAACTGGCTTAACGCCAAACACGTCCACCGAACGCGCCATCATGAGCGACGAGGAGTACATGCTCAAACCACGACGCGTCAAGCAGAAAGGCTACGCACGCATCTCGACTTCGCACGGTGATCTCAATCTCGAACTCTATCCCGAATACGCACCCAAAGCCGTGTGGAACTTCATCCAGCTCTCCAAACGCGGCTACTACAAAGGCGTCGGCTTCCACCGGAACATCAAGAATTTCATGATCCAAGGCGGCGACCCCACCGGCACCGGCCGCGGCGGCACCTCGTCCTGGGGGAAAGCTTTCGCCGATGAGTTCGAAGGACCCCTGACGCACGATGGCCGCGGTGTCATGTCCATGGCCAACAAGGGCAAGGACACTAATACCTCGCAATTCTTCCTCCTCTACCGGCAAGCGAAGCATCTCGACCGCAAACACACGGTTTTCGGCCGGGTGACGGAGGGCCTCGACACGACGCTCCGACGGCTGGAAGCGGTGGATGTGGACGACAAGTCCCGTCCGCTGGACGATTGTCGGATTGAGGATGTGGTCGTGTATCATGATCCCTTCGAGGAGTTCCTGCAGCAGCGCTCGGAGCGCGAAGCGGAGGAGGCGCGGCAGGAGCGGTTGAAGGCCGAGGGCGGGGCGGAAGATGATAAGACGACTTGGACGGGGAAGAGGATCCGGGCTGATGGGCGTGTTCAGCAGGCTGATGACGGTGAGGTCGGGATTGGGAAGTACTTGAGACAGGCGGCGAGTGCTGCGCCGCAGGAGGATGAGATTGTGGGCGAGTGGGAGGAGCCGGAGCCGATGCCGCCGCCTAGTAAGAAGTTCAAGAAAGGGGGTGGTGTTGGTGGTGGGTTTGGGAATTTTGATAGCTGGTAGACTTTGTCTGGAAATGGGGAGGATTGTTGAATGTAGGTTATTTACCAAACAGTGATATTTTGCCCTCTTCAGACAAAAGTTGGCAGTGCTGAAAAGTCGTTGGCTTTACTTGCTGCTCTTGCTGCTGGGCGTTTCTATCCAAGCACAGGCACGTGCCACAGTAACTTCACTTCATGAATTGGGCGGTTTCACGGCTACTACAATCGTAACAGCGATCGAACAATCACAACTCTTGATGTACAATATGTACGGCACCCGTCGATCTGCGTGACTTGCTTCGCTGTAGTGCGCGTGAGGAGGACAATGGTATCGACATATGATTGTCCTACGCAAGGATATATATTGCGCTTCTTGTCCTTTTCAGAATGTGGTATACCTTCTTACAAGTACCGATGCCACATCCAGGAAAACACAGACAAAGTATCTCTTCAAGATCCTTCAGAACACCAGCCCTTGCTTACTCCTTCACTTTCTAATCGCCATCAAGGAACGAAGGCCTGAACATTAGCCTCTTCATCAGCTGAAAAGTAGTCGATCCACCCTCCCGGCCCGCCAGACACAGAGATAACCCAAGACTCAAGTTGCAAAAAAAAAACTTACAAGAGCACATAATGTCTCCACCCCAACCAGTAGAAGGGAACCCAGTCCCCCTCCCCACGCAACCCTCACTCATCACGTACGTCCTCTTCCCTTCCCTCCTCTCATCCGAAGAATCCTATTCCCGCGAGCCTATGTGCAGAGGGGTCTCCAATCCCCAACATTAACTCCTTTCCTCAATCTTCATCCAAGTACTGACATTGAACTTTTCTTTAGTTTCGTCAAGCAAAACCTCACCCCGCCTAAGACGAACGCGCAGCCGGTTGTCCCGGTTTATAACTGTGTGCTTATGCGTACGATGATTGCAGTCACACTGGACACGGTCGGGGGAGAAGGTGATGGGGAGGCTGGGGATGTGTGAAGGGGTTTTGGCGGGACGTGGTAAGGGGTGGGGAGGATATGGGGGTTGTTTGCTTTTGGAGGGGGGAGAGGGGTAATAGGGGTTTCGAAGTAGGATTTTTGAAGGACATTCTGAGGGATAGAGGGGTCTATGGGGATGTATAGTGATACGGGAGGAGGGAGAGGATGAAAGAGATGAGGTTGCTGAAGGATGAGAAGCAGGGTTTGAAAATTCCTTCTCTTGTATCCATCGAAAGTTTTTCCCTTTTCCTTCCTTTCTTTTTCTCCCTCTCTTTTTTGGTCTTTCTTTCCTTCTTCTTGGGTTAGCTCTTGCCCTGTGCCGCTTCGAAAGCTGAAGTTCTCCCCGCTTTGAGGAGGAAGACGCATGATCTTGAGAGGGAAACCGGATAAGTTCCGAGGTCTCTCCACGATGGGCTCAAAAGCAAAGCAATCATTGCACCGCTCTCTCTGTCCCATTTCCTTGATGCAAGATTCGTGGAGACTGGAGAAGTTTAAAAGAAGATGCCGCGCTCCTCGGACCGACACCAATAGTAAAAGTAATCCCTTTCAGTGGGACCGTTGCTGGGGCGGGAAAGGCAGCGGTGTACTGTATCTTGAAGGCGGACTTTGAGCATGAAGTCTCGCATCTGACGAAGACAACCGAGGCGCGTTTGGAGAGTGTGTCTGTGCCTGTCTTGGATCGACATTGAGGATCATGGTTTCTGCAGATGGGTCGTCAAGTGCATCGTAGTGGGCAAATTCAGCTTCTGAATCATTCGCAGGGAAGGGTTTCAAAATGCCTTCTTCAGACTCTTCGTCTTGATCATGTCTCTCGTCAGAGGATGCTGAAGGACTTGCTTCGCCACTCTCCTCTTCTCCGTCATGAAAAAGCTGTATCATGATCAGCTGTAATCCATACTGCGGTCTGATGATCTTCCGGAGAAATCTCTTACGTATGTCAGTATATCTTCGACCCTATCATCAGCCGTCCTACTCGAAGGGGTTAATCGAGGTTGAGGCATCGGCACTTCTTCCCCAATTGCTTCTCCGCTCCCAAACCCAGCGTCCTCGGCATCGCTATGCGACCGCAGAGGCATACCCATCCGAGGTTCGATAGAGATAGTCTCAGCATATCTATAGACCTTGGCCTTCGGCGGATGTCTTCCAAGCATGGAACCGAATGCCTCACGGGAGAAGAACGGGTTGCTAGTCAGAGCCGCGAGCTTCTTTCTCAGGTGTCTATTCTTCTTTGCTTCTTCTAACCTGTCGGAAAAGTCTGGTTCGGAGTTTGTCTGGCCTGGCTTCGCATCTGTTCCCGAACTGGCTTGCTGAGACTCCGAAGGTTGTAGCGTCAATGTCGCTTTGTACGTGACAGGGGCTCCGCTCTTCGGATCCCGAGCACCAGTGTAAATCGGGACATGCTGGATCGTGCCTTCGAAGGTCCCCGACGGACCCACGGCAATACCAGGCGGTGCATCGGCGTCTGGTTGTACAGGGCGAGGGGTTGGACAAACAGACAACATAAAGATAAAACTCAATTGCAACCCTTTCAGCTTGTCGTGATGTCCACGGAACGTCTCAGCCTTGATCATGTATCGTCCAGAGGCTTTGGCGGAATAATCGAATTCGGCGAGCAGTAACTCGACATCTTGGAAGACCTTGCGCATCTAGTATTTTCCCTTGGACATCAGCCCGTCAGGCACATCATTACAGGACAGGGACGTGGATGGGAACACCTACATCCCCAACTAGCCGCTTAGTCTGCTTCGCGATATTCTTAGGATACGAATTTTCCGGTCCATTGAGGCTGTCGCCTAGGACGTCAAGAAGCGTGGTGCACAAGTCGATCTCATGAGCAAGCTCAATCACTTCGCGTTCCGCATTCCGGAAATCGTCTATTTTGCTTTTGAGGTCTTTGGAAAGCGAGAGGCCGCCATCGACAAGGCCTACGATCCCGACCGTGATGGAGAAAGGATCCATGAAAGCGCGCGATGCAGGGCAATGAAGTCACTGAGATCTTGGGGAAGGAAAATTGAGGGAGGATTACAGAATATAGCCAAAAAAACTCCCTATAGCATTTCTTTACAAAGGTCGATCAAGTAAAGCAAAGGCACTACATGCAGAAAGCTGAGATGATACCGAGCTGGCGCGGTCTTGGCAACGCTTGACATGCACAGTCATGTAACTAGCATTACTCGTTGCTCGCCAGTCGCAGTCCGAAAGTGCAACAATCAGATGCAAACAAATCGCTAGAACGCTACAGAATACCGACCAGAAAAGAATCAAAATGGCCGTAAACGAGAGTTCGTTACCTGGTCCTATGCCGTCTTTGGACACGATTCCCCACCGCAGAATCATCTATAGCGTCTTTGACCGTTCCGACGCTCGCTAACTTCTGCCCATGATGTTCGTCGTGCAACTTCACCTTCATACGCTTCTCCATAAGCTGTCTGTGCTGCTCCGCATCTGCCGTCTCGTAACCGAGCTGCGTGCCTGGCGGCAATGACGGTGTTTCTCTTGAGAAGCCGAAGCCATCGGCGAGGGATTCGGATACGTCGGGTTGCAGTGAAGGCGAGCCCGTGTGTTCTGATTGCATTGAGGCTGAGGCAGACCGGGTGCCTATTCCGCTGGCGGAGCGGCCAAGAGGCCTATCTTTGCGGCGCTGTGGGATCTCGATGCTGTGTAAGTCTGAGCGTGCAGCTTTCTGCTTTTGTAAAAGCGAAGCGATGCTCGCGGTGAGGTCCTCGGTTGGCCGACTACCCAGAGAATCTGTGTCCTTGTGCGGGCTGACCTGGCGGCTATTTGGTGAGACAGGCGCAGGTTGAAGCTTGCTTGCAAGATTTGGCTTTGTTTGAGCTGTCGCGCTAGCATCTTCTTCGCTCTGGCTAGGCTTGCTTGGGGAGAGGTTAGGCGAGACCTCTTGTAAGACTGGACTGGGCCCACTTGTTCTCGGATCGCCAGCTATCTTGGAGTCTTCAGTGGTCGGTGGAGGCTGGACCGTTCCAGCTGCAGGTTCATTTCCGAGTACAGGAGCGTCATCTTCATCATCGTCTTCAAACACGAAGGGCGCTCGCTTTTGTATTGTGGTAGAAGACGGCTCCGGCTTCACAGTCTGCAATGGCAGAGCAGGCGTTGGCCGCTTTTTGCGGAATTCAGATACGCGCTTGGGCGGAGCGTCGACTGTGCTGCTACTTGTCTGTTAGTGAGAGGCTCCTCACCAGGGCACGCCTTGTCCTTACTCACGTCTTCTCGCCCACCGTCCCCTTAGTAGCACTCAATGCAGGACTGTTACTTGACGAACGTGCGCTTTCTTTCGGATCGAATGCGGGGAGGTGGACCTGAAATTGATCGTAAGGCACCCTTTCTTTCTTTTCCAAGCATTTCCACAACCAATCCGCGGAAACCACGGGTATGTTGTGTTTGGCAGCATAGTATGCCTTTTCTTTCTTCACATTGCTCGATCCACTAAGCAAGACAGAGATGTTCGGCGTCAACTGCTCCTCGTAGACTGCACCCATCAGCTTGACGGCTTCAGCTGTCTGTCGGAAATCAGGGCCAGAGAAGCCAGTCGAGCAGATAGTGACACCAGCAAAAGCAGGTATCTTGGCGTTCCACAACGGACGACTAAGAGGGTCCTCTGCCGGCTCAAGAAAGCGCTTGTAGTGGATGCATCGCTCCACCCACCATTCAGTCACCATTTCGGTGCCTGCGGGTACCTCGGGAAGATGTAAAGAGCCGTCCTGGTTCCTGGGCACAAGGAGGTATCTTGAAACGTAGTGAGGATTACTGGATGCATCGTCTAGATCTCTTGCAGGCACCACTGTCGCCCCATTTGGTTCCAGGTATTGCCGCAGCAAGTTCGTCTTGTCGCGAGGGAATCCTGAAATGGTAATCCAACGTCCAGCAAAAAGGCCTTGTGGTTCCTGCTCCTCTGTTTGATGCAGCTGAAACACATCGGAGCGCCTCACTTGCACTTGCTGCAAGCTTGGTCTCTCAGAGTGTATACTTTGGTTCGCGCTCGATGTCTCTTGCCCGTCTCCCCACTGGTCAGGCTCGGATGGCTGTTGTAAGGTTTCGCCGCCTGTCATGCCGGACCACATATCCTGACTTTGATCGTGTAGTCGTGTGCTTGCTGTGCGCCGCATCTTCCTCTTGCCTGTGTCTTCTGTCTTTTGCGATTCGCTATCTCTTGCACGCTTGGCACTAGTAGGCCGAGCTTTAGGAGCTGTTCTAAAAGCGCCCCGGCCTTGCTCTTCCTCCGCAAGTACGGGGTCGTATAAAGCTTCATCAAGAGCCAACCCTCTCCGCAGGCTGTCCTCATACCACTTCAGAGATACGACCCCGACTCCCCATTGCTTCGCGTGCGTATATTTCGCCCCAGATGCCGTCTTTGCTATGAGATGGGTGACGGCCTTCGTGAGATCGGGATGATATTCGCCGCCGTTCGCCTCGATAGACCGCTGCAGCGCGGTACGCTGCTCCATATCCTCGAACCCGGTGATGCATACTTTGAGATTGAAGAAGGAAGGCAACCTTAGTGAATCTTCCAGCCCTTCTACATCTACTTCGCCGCCCTTCTTCCATTCTTCCTTGACCGCATCTAGCCATTCGCGTCGTAGCACTTTGATGTCTGGCCGTTCCTTGGCGACATATCGATACTTGGGAGTAGTAATGCAGCCGACTATCAGGTGCGTGACATCGCAGGTCAGGTCAAGCTTAAATTCCGCTCCGAGCTCCTGGGCATGCGTTGCTATTGCCGTCTGTAGTAGATGGGTCAGTCGGGCCCAGATGCAGGTAGTTGTCAAATTGAGGTTCTCATCTTACCCGGTCTTGCTGAGGAAATGATGTGGCACAGAGGACGGTGCCGAGCAGTGGTGGCCGATCCGCCATTCTCAACTGTGGAGCATTCTAATTCCTCATTCCCCGTACAGGCGGCGAGGTGTGCCTTGGGTGTCTCGAAAACGCGTCTCGAGCATAATCATCAATCCAAACGCGTCCATTACCCGCGTTCAGCTGATCGCGTTTCGGCCCGTCCGGACCAACGCCAGCCGGCACCGGAGAGCTCTCGCCGTCCCGACGTCATAAACCCGGATGGACAGGATGGATCCCGGCATGTGATGACCACTGCCCGATCATCTTGTCTGTAATTGGGAACCCGTGGGAATTCCGCGAACGCACACATGTGCTAGAAACTTGGTTTGAGATTCGCAGCGCAGCGGGAGATCACCAGGGACAATCGCGGCACCGCATTTCGTCGAGATTTTATCTTTTCCGCTGTCTTTGTCCACTTGATCGAATGGAGGAGCAGGAATCGAATGGGCAAAAACAAGGTTCATCTTCGCTTCGTAGACTAGACTACAGTAGGGCCTGGACGATCCCCGCAACAGGTGAAAGCTGTCGCTGCGCTGCACCGTTTACGTCTGGGTCAGGCGAGCGCTCTCGCGTCGTACGCGTATGCAGCGGTGCTTCCCACACACAGCGGAAGTCAGTCGGTCAGGAAGATCACGACAAACTGTGTCATTCTCACTGGAGCCTATCGACGAGGAGGAATATGCTGATTCCTACTTGCCACGACGCGGCAAAAAAGGCTGAGGAGTACGTACAGTGGCGCAGGCTCGGCCGACTCGAATCTCTCCATCCCGTCCGCAGACTCTGAGATTGTTTGCCACCGTCAAAGACGACCTCAGAACTCTGGTTTGGAAGGTGTGATCTTCGCGTGACATGTGTATAGCCCCATGCCAAGAGCGGTCTCCATGCGTCTCCTCGCTTGAGGCGGAGCGAGCGGAACCGGCGTACCTCCACGGCCTGACTGTCCAGTCTGTTGTATTTCTCTGGAACGGTATATTATTTGAGGCTATGCATTGCGGGAGGCGACAAGAAAGATGCAGGGCTGCGTGAACCGTTAATCCTACGGTGGCCGCGCAGGCTAGAACCTAGCTTGGTTCAGCAGACACTCTGAGTTATTATTTGGATTCCAACAGCACCACCCCGACTGAGCCAAGCGGACAGCCGCGGATCAAGGCTCAATGCCGAGATCCGGTAAAGTGTAGAACGTGAAGGCAATCCAATCCGCTCATGACGCAGCAATATGCTCGTTGTAGTCGGTGTCATCCACAAATGGGAATGTAGCGCTTGTGGTCTGGAACGTAGAGACGAACCCTGCGGCTTTGCTTGCGTGGACCTGCAGGATTTCCTCGTTCTTTTTTCATGTTACGTGCAGTACATGTGTAATCATCTTCGCACCGTTCGCTTCCCGCACGACTCCAGTGTATCCCCACGGCACTTAAGTTCCGCAATCGGCCTCGCCTGCGTCTCCGCTGCTGGTAAGAGGTAGCGCCGGGCTGTCGATCGCTAGCATAGTTCAGCATTTTCAATTGACGTCTTAGGCCAACCTTACTTGGGCAGCAACAACGACCTTGGAAGCGCCCCATCCCAGGCCGGCCACATCATCCTCTCCCCCAGGAAAGGAGAAATTTTCAAAAAAATCACAATTAAACAAGACGGAATTACGGGGCGGCAGCCAGGTTGAACGTGGCACGTCAGTGTTTCGAATGCGACAAGCCGGTTGAGCATCGACCATTTACCTGCACGTCGGCGCCGTTAGCAGGACACAGCGACCCAACACGAGCCGCATGCACAGAACCACCATTTGAGACAACGCCCTTCTTGCGAGATTCTGGGCCCTGAAACAGTGGCAGCAAGTGAGCTCTGCACTGTCTTTGGGCAGGCTTCATGTAAGTTGCACAGATACTGGTCTTAGCCGGGCACAGAACCTGTACAGGCATTGGCAGTGCGGCATGACGCCCTATGTGTGACTCGTTGCGCTTGCCCTGGAATCATGAGTATCGCCGGCAGGCGTCAGTGCCTGGAGATGCCCAATCCTTTTTGGTCTCGTTGATTTATCCATCTCGACATGTGTGTAAAAGAAAAGTGCCTGGATCCCACTTCCACATCACGCTTGTAGACATCAGAGTTCCACCGAGATCATGGCTGACGGGCAACGTGTTCGCTATAGTTCTTCCACACACGGACATCTTTGCTACAGGCTCGCGCACGCAGACGACGCAGAAAGACGAACCAGCCCGCTCTTCCGGCCACGACGACCATACCGAGGTCGTATCCAGATCAAGCCAATCCCTAGCACCGATCTCGAAGCTGCAAGATTATCGTACATATCTGGCAAGCGGCCACAACGACGGCAATTATCTGTCAAGCTGGCGGTGACGCGTGAAAAAGCGAGGAGGCTTTTGAAATCTTGGATTGCCGACGGACCCGTCGTTGCAGATTCGGCAGCAGAGCGAAAACAAGCGAAGAGGAGATCTTGGTCCCCCACGAAGCGAAGGAATTCGGCAGAAGGCGGTTCAGGCGAGGCGGTCCCCGAAAACATGAGGAGCGGGTTCAGAGGCTCCATCAGTGGGCCTATCCAAGCACAGCTACAGAGACCAAGATTAGGAAGCGATGCACGAAATTCGCCGACACCCACGGCCCATGGTGATGGAGGGGCGCATCCCCAAAGGCCTTCGCCGCAGGTTATTCCAAATGGCACCGAAAGCGTAATACCCTCCATGGATATGCAGGACGAGAAACCCATCGCTTCAGGAAACGGTGTGAGCGTTGGCATCCACCTTGCAGAACCTGTGCTGTTCCTGCAAGGATTCGAAAACAACGAAAATTCTCAAGGAAACACGGCTATGCTGCGAGGGAGCCTGCATCTAAGAGTTGCGAAGAGTGCGAAGATAAAAGCAGTAAACCTTCGTTTCAAGGGCAAGGCAGTTACGAAATGGCCTGAGGGAATCCCACCCCGAAAAGTTGAGTTTGACGAAACCGACACCATTATGAGCCACACGTGGCCTTTCTTCAATGCACAGTTTGAGAGCGCAGAGAAGGGCACCAACGCGGACCATGTGCAACTGTTCAAAGGATCGGATGGTTCATCTTCAAGCGTCACGCGACTGGATCCTCTCGGCCGATCGACCCCTAACTCATCGTCCGCAAACCTGAGTGCGAAAGATGCCAAAAAGCTGTCACTCCAAGTCAACCAATCTCGAAGTTTTGGCAAGGGCGATCCTGTTCCTGGCGGTCCAAGCGTCGCTGCGAAGGGTTATCGCACATTCATGCCCGGCGACTACATATACAACTTCGAATTCCCTCTGGACAGCCGGCTACCGGAAACGATCGACGTGGAACTCGGTTCCGTCAAGTACGAGCTTGAGGCTGAGGTTGTACGCTCAGGCGCATTCAGAGCGAATTTGGAGGGCAAGAAGGAAGTAACTCTTATCCGCGCACCTGCTGAAGGCTCGCTGGAACAGGTGGAACCGATTGCCATCAGCCGAAACTGGGAAGACCAGCTCCACTACGACATTGTCATCTCGGGCAAAAGCTTTCCGCTTGGCTCGCAAGTGCCCATAGCCTTTAAGCTCACGCCTCTCGCGAAGGTGCAATGTCATCGTATCAAAGTGCTCGTGACGGAAAATATCGAGTATTTCTGCTCGAATAAACGGGTTCATCGGATGGAGCCTACCCGAAAACTGCAGCTGTTCGAGAAACGCGCAGACGGGCCTCCTTCGAGTACTTTCCCAGGCAGTACTATGCGGGTAACGGCAGGCGGTGGCATCCCTTACGACGCGAGAGTACGTGCAGCGAGAGGCGAGGAGGTGACTGCAACCGATTCGACCAATCTGCTGGGCAACCTGGATGGTGACAGCAATATTGGACCTACCGAGATGGAATTCAGTGTGCAACTACCCAGCTGTCATACAATGAAAGAACGGGAACGAAGCCAACGCTTGCATTTCGACACGACATACCAGAACATTCAAGTCCACCACTGGATCAAAGTAAGCGTGAATCACATATGCTCAGTGAAAGAATGACACGCTAACATCATGCAGATCGTCATGCGACTGTCCAAACCAGACGCCAATGATCCAGGCAAGCGAAGACATTTCGAAATCTCGATCGACTCCCCCTTCCACATCCTTTCTTGCCGCGCAACACAAGCAAACATCTCTCTGCCAGCGTACAGCTCGCCCGAGGCAGGTGGCGGCGGGGCATCGCTTTACGAATGCGGCTGCCCAGGCGCCGCCCGCCGACGAAACTCACCGACATCCTTCGTACCCACACTCAACGCGCTCAACTCAGCGCGTACGAATGGCGGCGAGGCAGAAAGACCCACAACTCCCACACAAGCATCGGTGGCTCCCTCACTCGCAAGACCGCAAGCCGCTCACCTCCACGGCCGAGGCCAACAGGCCGACCGACCCATGCACCTCCTCCGCGCGCCGTCCTTCAACCCGCCGCCGTTCGAAGAGGAGCAGCCGCCGCCCGCCCTGATCACACCCCCACCGCAGTACGACGACATCGCCAGCCCGAACTCGGGCCTGGCCGACTACTTCTCCCGGCTGAGCGACACGTACGACGAGGACGAGGACGAGGACGACGACGATACCCAGAACCATCGGTCCGGCCGCGTGAACCTCCCGCTGACGCCCGGTGGCCGTATCAACCGGAGTATGGATATCGGGCGATCGTGGGTGCCGGTTGGGCATTAAGTGACACTTTCTTTTCAACAATCATCCCTATAGCATGCCCAAAGCTGTGATGCGTCAAGAGGGGAGGGTATATGGACAGACAGTGTTGGCGGCGCCGATGGGGGTCAGTTAAAGCGTTCGAGCATTTGAGAGCTGGCGTTTTCGAAATCTCTTTCAATGGAATTTATTTTTTTTTTTTTTTTTTAGCTGGGCTTTTGGAGGAGGGGCGGAAGAAATGTACAGGATGGCGATTTTTTGACGAGGATATGAAAGAAAAAGGAATGTTTATAGAGAAAGAGAGAAAGCCGGGCACCAAAAAAAAAAAAAAAAAGGAAATGTGAATATGTGCAAGGCCAATTCAAAGCATCTTTAGGTTGCTGTGCCCTTTCCATCCTTCTTGCAGCTTTCGAGCGTTCGAGTGTTGGTTATGTGACTGCATAGGTGAGGCCGGCGACGTTGGAGGGATGCGTATGTAGCCTTTTACAAGCGAAATTTGCTTGCTGATGCCAGAGCAGCCTAGATTGCCTCTCACCTGTAGTGTGGCCTTCGAGAAAAGAGTCCCACTTCGAGAGAAGATGGACACATCGTGTCTCCTTGCGTAACGTACATGTACAGATTATATAGGATTAGGTAAGGTGATATTTGCTGACTCAAGGGTTTTATACCTCTGCTCAGAGGTCCAACGATCCAAGGTCCAAAGCAACCCCAGGGTCAACTGCTTACGTCGATTTCTGAGGTGTAGGTGCTCATGTCGAGGGCTTCGACATGTCGACAGCGAAAGATGCTCACTCTTAGGTGTTGAATTTTTTGGGGCCATCTCATTTCAAGCAGAATAGACCGCCCTCAGCACTCGAGGCTGGTTGGATTGAAGCAAGCGAAGCAAACCCGAAAGGTTGATGTTACTTTGAGCCTTATCTGGGACCGGGCCGGTCTTCGTAGATTGCACGAATACAGTCTAAGACTGAGAGAAGTAACACGCTGAGTGTCTTGCCCGGTGGGCCGGATCGGGCACGCCTTTCGCCTATCGGTGAGAATATTGCCGCGAATAAGTCTTGGTTCTAAGCACAGCACATGAAGTGCCGTATCAACTAGGAGACATCCACTGCGAAGCATACTGGACTTGCCTTCGAACCGTTTAATCACGATCAAGATACCACCCCAAGCATGGCAGGGTACCGAGGGGTCGTCGTGTTCGACGTCGTCGGCACCCTTGTCGGTTTTGAATCCTGGCATCTCGCCATCGAGGAAGTCATTGGCGACAGGCTCAAGGCTCAGAATCTCACAGCGCAAGCCTTTGGTCATACGTGGATGACCCATGCCGAGCTGGAATACACCTTCCTCTGTCTCAGCGAACGCTACACGCCGTACAAGGATGTCATGAAAGCCACTTTCTACCGCACGCTGGGCATGATGGGAGTTTCTAGGCCTCGTGAAACTTTCACATACGACGACCGGGACCGGTGTCAGGCAGGCTATGCGCAGTTACAACTGCGTCCAGGAGCCAAGGAGTGCATCGCTATCCTGCGTGATGCAGGATTTGACGTATGGTGCCTCACGACTGCGGATCTTGCCCGTGTTCAGGGCTATTTCGCCAATGGTGGAGTGGAAATGCCGGCGGAAAAGTTCGTGTCCTGCGACTCTACGGGGGTCGCAAAGCCAGTGCTCGCAGCTTATCGACCGATCCTCGAGAAGTGTAGGACCGTAGGTGAAGCGTG
This sequence comes from Hortaea sp. C3G1500-4, assembly GCA_022701445.1. Lineage (NCBI taxonomy): Eukaryota > Fungi > Ascomycota > Dothideomycetes > Mycosphaerellales > Teratosphaeriaceae > Hortaea > Hortaea sp. C3G1500-4. Next base: position 546,082 of record JAJVDI010000007.1, on the reverse strand, counting down.
GTTTGCAGCAGGACACATGTGGGACGTTGCAGCGGCCAGAAAGACCGGATTCAAGGGTGCCTACTGTTCTGTCTACGAGAAAGAAGACTGCCTTGACATTCACGGCGGAGAAATGGACGTGATGGCCGCGGACTTAAGAGAAATGGCACAGAAGATCGTGTCTTCGAGGAGTCATTAACTCGACTTTATGCCTTCAAATAACGCCAAAGAACCCTTCCCTACGACCGGCAAAGTTGAGAAAAGAGCCACCTTCGTCTCGAGCGTTCGGTAAATGCTCAGTCCAAAATCGCTCACGCGCATCAGCAATCGTTCTCTCAAATGGCTTACTCCATGATATAGAGTCAGCAATAGTAAGCCAAGGAGATGCCCTGATCTGTCACACAATATGCCTACCTACATCGAGGAAGCTACTTGTAGGACGTAGAGACTTGTTGTTCGCCGTACTTGACCATCAAGGTGATCGCGGCCCGTCACAGCAGCATGAGAAAGACCGTTTACCTGCACGTGTCAAGCGTATGCAGCTAAAAGGCTCTGCAAACGCTTCGACATAGTCTGAAGTAATTGTCACAAAACTACTCGACCTATTGTGCTGTTGTGACAAATTTCTGCAAAGTTGAGAGGCAATGGGACAGCTGCTTGTCTGGAAAGACTTTTCGGGTTGCTTGCAAATCCTACAATGTTACAGAAATGGGGATCAGGTCTCTGTCGTCTAGCAAGAATTGGTACCAAATCACCCAATTTGTTGTGATATGTGACTTCCACAATTCCACAACGATACTGCATCAGCTCCCTGTGGAACGTCCAAGACAGCTGCATTCAGACGGAGTATACTTCAGCATGCACCTCTCACCCCTGCAAGGCATGAGGACCTTTGCCTATCCGTGATATCAGATAGCGCTTAGTGCCCGGTGGCCGTAGGTCTCCACTAGTAGTGACAATGCCCTAGTTCTGTCATATGCGACTACAGACTATCGCTGCACGTCTGTCTTAGCGTTTGATAACCATTTGAAACTTTATGAGAGGCTGAGGGGTGAGACCGGACCGGTTCGAAGCTATAACCAAGATCACTTGCACTAAATGGGCAACGTCTTGCTACTACATTTACGAGAGGTGGGAGTTTCATCTTACGCCTTTAGAACACCCTGTCCTTGTGAACGGCTGTCCAGTTCTCTCTATCATGACTTCTGCACAAGACAAGAAGACTTCAGTCGAGGTCAACGGCAAAGTCGTTGCTCCATCGACACCAATCGACGTTGATGACATTGCCGTTGGCTCTCAAGAGTCATTCCAAGATCACAGATATCTACGAGCAAGCAAATGGACCGTCTTTTACCGCAGTGTTCTCTTTCAGATGATACTGTTCGGATGGTGAGGCTCCTGACCCCCACCACAATGTACACCTTGCTGAATACTTTGGCAGGTTGTCACTTGTTGGACCAGCCATGATGGATGCCATTTCGAACTTGGGTGGTGGTGGATTGTCCTCACCTTGGCTAGCCAATTTAGCCAACTGCCTGAACTACCTGATGAGCTTCTTCTGTACTCTTTTCGGGGGACCTTTGATCAACAAGTTCGGGATAAAATGGTCTTGCATGATTGCTGCCATTTCGTTTCCCCTGTACGGCTCCGCTTACTACGTCAATGCAAGACAACACATCGATTGGTATCTGTTGCTTTCAAATGTAAGTGAGCTTCACGATCAGGTGCGATCAGAGTCTAACGATTCTAGCTCATCATCGGAATCACCACCGGCTTCCTATATGTCGGCGAAACCACCGCAATGCTCTCGTATCCGCACGCAGAGGACAGAGGATTTTACCTAGGTTAGAGATACCTATCGCTGTGTCGGAGCTGGACTAACGCATTGCAGGTATATGGGCAGCGATGCGGAACTCCGGCAGTGTCATTGGCGGCGCGATCAACTTCTCAAACAATTACGAGAAAGCGTCAGCGGGTGGTATAGCTTGGTCAACATACCTCATCTTCGTCGGCTTCGAGTGTACCGGACCACTCTGGGCATTTCTGCTCTCACCAACTCCTAAAGTACGGCGCCGTGATGGGAGTAAAGTGCCGAGCTCGGACGCCATCTCGTGGAAAGCAGAATTGAAAGCGCTGTGGGAGTACCTTCGAGAGTCAAAAGTGAGTCCTTCACTCGGCAATTGATAAAGCTGTTGCTGACCTTATGCAGACGTGGCTGATCTTCATCCCTTCATTCTACTCATTTTTCTATGGTGGCACTATGGGAACCTACCTGTCACTGCACTTTTCTGTGCGAGCTCGAGCGTTGTCCTCTCTTCTTGTCCGTAAGTATGTTCTTCATCATTCTCATTTACCCGATGCTAATAGTTGCAGCATCTATTGTCATTCCCTCGGTCTTGGCTTTTGGCAAGTTGCTAGACTCGCAGTGGCTGGCGCAGCGTCGTCGAGCCTGGGTCGCCCTCACAATGTGGGCAATACCCCAGGGAGCTTGCTTCATCTGGATTGGTATAATGTACAGTCGCACTCAACTGAACGCAGGCCTTGATTATGAGCAGTAAGTTCTACACACACATACAGCGCTCGCATGCCACATCGTCTAACAGAAACAGGGACACCACCATGTGGGCGAAGGCTTACATACCATACCTAGTCATCTTCGTGACCGGATACTGGTGCCAACTGACTCTTTACTGGATCCTCGGCACTTTCTCCACTGATGTGAAAGTGTCTTCACGTTCTGGAGGAGTTTTCCGGGCCTTCGAGACAGCTGGACAGGCAGTCTCCTATGGCCTAAGCTCCGCAAGTGGCATTCAGCCACAGATAGCTTTCTATGTGAACTGCGCGCTTTTCGTGCTTGTCTTACCAAGCATAAGCTACCTCATAAGGGAGGTGCCCAAGCACTCTGACAGAGAAGCCAGTAGAGACGGATATGAGACCGAGAATGACGGATAAGCGGAGAACGGGGGATGATGGAACTACAACGGTGTGTTGGTTGCAATACCAAGGTTTGAACCGGTTTGGAATTGATCGTATTTCTACGAGAGTGATGATATAGTATAAATACAAGTATGCAAATGCGGTAACCACGATCATACGTGAGCTGGACATTCTTCCAAAGCAACGAGTGATGATAAGAGTCGTCATTCTTAGGGTATCCTGTCATCGTCGGGATTGCAGAAAATATCATGTCCGTCAACTCGCAAGGTTGGACCGTTGTAGTCGACACGATTACAATCTGAACTCGTTCTAGGCATCTAGTGGCTAGCAATACCCTCCATATTGATTGATTTCGTCAGCCTTTCTTGCTCTATGCGCTACTGTATTGCACATTCGGTGAACTAATACTTTCTTCATAACGATGAGGTGTGTTCAAGCGCTGCGATGCATACAGGAATTTCGGACTGTACGTATTCCCAACGATGACTTGGAAGAAGAGATCCATTCGTTGAAACGACAATATTCAGAACTCATAAAAATGATAGGACTTTCAAATCTAAATGACTATTCTAATTCGACCACTGTGGCATGCTTCTGGCATCTCTACAGAAGGGCTTAGCCGCACTCTCCTCGCAAGACTGTCTATACGCAGCTGCCTTTTTCAGCCAATCAGTGCTTTGTAGGCCTTCGATTCTTTCTGCGGTAACCAAGAAGGGCTTCGGCAATGCCGGATGCCTTTTGGCAAGCTCTGGCATTGTATGCTCTGCACCGATCGATTGCAGGATTAGAGACGCGATGTGAGCGGCTGAGAGCAGGATACGAGGCATGCCTAGATCAGCTCGATTAGTATATCGTTACTGTTTGCAAAAGAAGAAACGTACCATGCCCAGCAAAGCCTGCTGCAATAAAATGCCCTTCTCGACTTGGTACAGCTCCAACGAACGGAAACGAGTCAGCACTCGAGGTTTCGACTGTTTCATGGAATCAGTCACTGCCAGCAAGAAGTCATCGTAGTCCGACTCACCTCCAGTCCAATAGCCACCTTGATCTTCGGGCATTGCGAGCTTGGCAGGGATTGAAGCAGAACCACCCACAACATCTGAAGCTGGCCAAGATTCGAAGAACTGAGCGATGCCAAGTATCTGCTCATCATCACGTGCACTGAGGAAGCACTGATCAGGCCGATGCACCAGGAATTGTCGGCCTCCGCCTAGTATAATGGCATTGTGTGGCGGTGGAAGCTGGAGGTGGTAGTTCTGCCTTCGGTCAGTGAATTGCGTTTCAAATCCCCGTAAAGAATGGCTCACATTGACGGTGCTGTCCCAGTGCTGCGCACCCGTGTGCTTAATATATCTTGATGGAGCTGAAATCGCAGCCAATGTAGAGATTTCAGGCTTGATCAACTTCTCAAACTCTGGCAGTAGATGGGAGGCAAATGCATTTGTCGCATGGACGACCGCTCGGGTACGAATGCTGCTGCGATTAGTCTTGACATTGATCCAGCCATCCTCTCCCCTATCGGAGATTGTTTCAACCGGAGTATGAGCTTGCAAACTGAGATTGCCAGCTTCTAAGAGAATCCGAAGAATCGCATGGACGAACTTGTAAGGCCAGCTGTTCTCGAATCAGATTAATTGGATCGATCGAAGTAGGCAGTGTTACTCACATTTGGCCCGCTGGATGTACCACAGCTCCTATGCAGTCCTTCATCTGAGTGAAACTTTGTGCTTCGCATGCGTCCTCTATCAGCCTACACGACTTGACAATGTCGTTTTCATCGCCATGGTCTGCTCGCATGATTTCGAGAGCTCGCTTGAGACGTGCCCAAGCTTCCTCAGTCATTGCAGCATCAAAAGTCTCACCGAACTCCAAGCACGTCTCTTCGACAATGTCTTCCTCCTTCGCCAGCTGATCAAACGCAGCTAGATGGGCCATTTCATGCCTGATAAGCTCCATTGCACCATCTGGACCAAAACGCTCCGCCCAAGCTGGGTACCGGGAGTATAGATGAGGCCTCAGTTGTCCGCCTGCAGATGGTGAGCCCCTTGCAGAGTGAGTTTTGCCACAGCGTTCAAGGCCATAATTACCATTCCGTCCCGTTGCACATCCACAGATATCTCGTGCCTCTAGGATCGCTACTTGAGGCTGCTTAGCAGCTGCAGCTGTGTACTGAAAACAAGCATCAGCTTCTGACCTGGACTATGCGGAAGTGGAGGCCACCGACCTTGTGAATCCAGTATGCCGTTGCTGCGCCGGCATATCCAGCGCCAACAATGGCCACATCTACGCTTTCTGGCAGGGTCTCAGTTGAGCGATGGTGGCGTAGGGGCGATTCCGCAGCTTCGATCCAATAGGACTTTGTTGGATTTGATGCAGGGAAAACCATCTTGTGTGGAAAGGTTGAGATAACTTCCAGAATGATACGAACGCCAACACTGTGGAATGCTAAAATGCCATTGTGCCCAGATATGGCCGGGTACGTGACCCGGTCGAGTGCAGAAGAGGACTCGTAGACGATAACGATAGATAGGCGAACTTCTCGGTCAACTTCCAAGACTTCGAGCCGGCGGCACTGGCCCACTTATACCTACATAAGCACCTAGTCAAGCTCGCGAAGATCATATATTGTCTGGCCGAGCAATCATAATGCTTCACTAGAGACAGGAAGTTGCCCGAATTTCGCCTGGAGCAAGCCCGCCCTGAGCTCCTCTCCAGCGATAAGCCCGAACGCGGCTGAGTAATGTGATTATTGCGCTTTAGGCAGCGTTATTGGGATCTTCATAGCCTCCAGCTGCAGATTGAATCCAAATGCCACATGAAGAGAAGTCTTGACAAGAAGACTTGAGAGAATAATCCGATATTATTCAATGATTCGCTATATGCACTGCCATCCCAGGCTGTTCATTGCTTGTAAATCACACGAGCATTGTTACGAAAGAGAGCAACGGAAAGGAGACGTTGAGTTGGTAAATGACCAGGTAAAGTATAAACAGCCCTTCCTCCCCTTGACTTTATTATACAGAGACAGGACAGCTTCGGCGTCATGTCGGCATCTTGAACTATGCTTAAGCACGCAATGGCGCCAGCGCTACCATTTCATACCCATACACCTCCACAAAAGCAACGCAGTGACGGCATGTGCAGCGAAAGAAAGAAGGTCAAAAAGAACGCGTAGGGGTATAATGCTCGCCATGTCTCCACTTAGTCACCCATTACGCTCTCCTCTTCACCCTGCTCAGCATTAGCCCCATCCTCCTCAGCGTCCGGCTCCGGCTCCCGCTCGTTGTCCTCAACGAGGCCTCTGCGTCTCAGTGCCTCCTCGTCTTCAGCCTCAGGGTCCTCTATGTCGTCTTCCATTTCGTCTTCAGCCACTATAGCATTGCTCTTTGGACCGGCCTTGGCTTTGGTACCAACGCCATTGGCAGCAGGCTTCTTAGCCTTGCCATTAGCCTTCGACTTGGCTTTCTTCTTCAATCCGTCGATGTCAAGATAAGCAAGCACCTCCTTGAAATTGTGACCTAGCTTCCCCTTGTTCCGTTCAAGGCGCTTGCGAACCGCGTCAAAGTCCAGAGCATTAGCTAGCAGCGCATGGACGAGTTTGCCGGTCAACATGCATAGTCGCTGCTCAGCAAGTAGTGTGTTGAGCAACTTCGACTCTTTGCGCTGCTGGGAAGCTTGAGTCTGGGTCTGTGCTGCGTCGTCTTCGTCTTCATCATCAGACTCCGGATCAGACATGGGATCCTCGTTCATAGCATCCTCGTCTTCTTCTCCGACACCGGCCTCTTCGAGCTTCTTCCCCGCCAGTTTGGCGTAATGCTTCTCTGCAGCAGCAAAGATGGCAATGATCTGCTTCTGAAGCTCTGGGGTCATGTCCATAGCAAGGACCGTGTAATCGTCATTGGCGCCAGGTTTCGGACGAATATCTTTCAGTGTCATCGAGGATGAATAGAGATCCAGCACATGGCCTGCAAGCCTGACGCTGACATCTGCTCCGGGCTTTCTGGACTCCAAAGCAGACTCAATGTTGGCGACATACGCATCGCGACGCATAGCGAGCGCCTCGAGCTCATCCATAGGAATGCCACTGTTCGATGAAGTTACTGTAGCAATCACATCCTTCAGCTTCCATCTCCAATAGAACAACGCAGCTTCTGCAGCTCGAGCAGCGATTTCATCCTCGAGCGCGGCTTCGTCAGGATCAGGGGATGGGCCACTAGAGTGAACAGCTCGCTGCGGAAGGGCAATGATGTAGTCGATTGCACCTTGGTAATCGACGCCTGATGCGTCGTTCTTCGCAGCGACGCTACTGTCCTCCAAGGAAGGGATGCAATTCGAGACACTGGACAAGCGAAGAATGCGCAGTATGTTGTTGCTCAAAGCAATCAACTCTTCAGACGAGGCGACGCCACGGACAGTGATCGTTTCCGGGTTCAACAGCTCCGCGAGGTTGTTGATCACGTCCTCCCAAAGAGCGGCTACCTTCTCTTCAGTCAAGTCATCAAGCTCCCCATACGACTTGGCCCGCAAGATCGCATCGCTTGCTGGAGCCAGCACCTCATCGGAACCGTGCGACATGAATTGCTTTCGCACATCATCCAATAGAGCGCTATATGTGGCTGAGTCTTGCCTCAGGTTTGCCAGAGCTGGCAGGCTGAGGACAGCCTCCACTCTCAAAACCGCAGCGGCTGTGCTTGGCGTATCACCGAATTTCTTCAGAAGTTTCGGAATGAGATTGGCAAGGTTACGAGCCGTCTCCTCCTGTTCCTCCTCAATCTGATCTTTATGCTTCTTGGTGAGCTTGCTCTTGGGGGCGGATATCTTTTCGGCATTATCTGTCAGAGTTCGCTTGGCGCTAGTATGTAAGACTTCGATAAGTATGGCTTCTTCCTTCTCCGCTAGTACGGTCTCGCTTTTCAACTGCGATGCTGGGTCGTCGGCCGCTCGACTTGCGACACCAGATGAGTGGTCGAAAAGAAGGTAGCCAGCTAGCATCTGCCAGTCTTGAATCTCGTCAATCTTCTCAAAGAGCACGTCCGCTGCAAGAGTGAACCGCGAGTCACCAATACCGAGTTGTAGTGAGAGGCTGCCATCAGCTCGATTTCGCTCTATTTGACTTGGCAACGCATCATCAGTGTCGTAGGTTTGAAGTAGCTCGGCAAGAGACTTGAGCTTTATCCATTCCAGTCGAGGTGCTTCAATGTCATCTTCCCCAACTTCGGGCAGTGATTCTTCAAGGCTTTCTTGACCGCCGAGATCTTCGACTTTGGAATTGTAGTAATCGGCGACATTCTCGGCGAAGAAGCCAGCAACAGCTTTGCGGACTTTGGAATCGGCATCAAAAATCAAACGGCCTACTGCGTCCACGTCATCCGCTTCAAGCAACCCGTTTTCACGCAGAAGATCCAGAAGCTCGATACCAGCAACTCGGACATTAGTCTCGGCGTCTGTAGTGGCGATTTCGACCATTCGGGGTCTGAATTTTTCCGTGAATGTCTTCAACCCTCCGAGCATATCTTGGATTTTGTAGAGACGATGTAGCTGCTTCAGAACCTCAAGCCGCGTGGCCGAGGAAGTGTCACTCAGGACCCAACCTAGATACCTCAGATGCTGCCCATCGAAAAAGGTATCCGGCATGGTTGCTATCCAGTCACCTAGAGCAACCATGCAGTCGCGACGAATAAGAGGATCAACATCACGGTAGCGGTGGATAAAGACGATGTCGAACCAGTCCTTCAACTGCGGTTCGACGGTCTCGAATGCCTCTTTCTTCTCTCTCACACCCTGTTCGATTTGCTTCACCCGCGCTTGGTTGACTCTTGATTTCTTCTTTTCAGTCTCCGCTTGGCGTTGGCCGATCGCGATGTCTTCTGTACTTTCGCGGGCTACCTCGCAGAGGGCGGTCACAATGCAAAGCGCAACGACAGTGGCTGTGTGTCTGAACGCTCTATTGGGTGCTGAGGACATCGTCGATATCCAAATTTGCACGTTCTCCATCAGTACAGGGTTGTTGTACAGTACGCCGTCGACCGCCATTGCTTTAATCAGAGAATGGAAGAACCCAGTAATTGCAGCTCGATAGGTTGCTGCAACTTTGCCTTTGGCGATCAGTGGGTATTCAGTTGGATTTGAGGCCTGGTAATCTGCGCGCAAGTCGTCTAGCTTGTTCGTAGCCGCATCTGGATCCTCGATGTCGTGATCCGTGACTTCTCCTTCGCTGCCTACGCATCTCAACACGAAGTTGACGACCTCTGCCAGCGCTTTTGATTCGTGGTCGTTGAATCGACGAAGCCATTGTCCGGCCAGATCCTGCAATGCCTCGCCACTTGCAAAGACCTCTGCGAAAAGTCCACCGGCTGACTCGGCGTCCGCAAGATTCAAAGCTTTCGCCTTTTTCGTAGACTTTTTCTTGTTTCCTGAAGTTCCTCTGATGGGGAGTGACGCGCCATTTACCTTAGGCTTCTTCTGTGCTGGCTTCTTTGATGCACTGCCCCTGGGCTTACGCGCGGCCCTCCTCTGCTCACGGAGCTCCTCTTCATCGGGCTCCTCGTCCATCTCATCGTCTGACTCTTCTGACTCGTCGCCGTCTTGTGATTGGTCCTCGCCATGTGTCTCGTTCTCGTCGCCTCTCTTTCGCTTCCCGCTGCTGGCATATGGACTCGCGGTATACATTTCGGGCTGCTTTCTTATACGCCCTGAAGCGCGCTTAGGCGGCTCAGTTGCCATGGTGGTGCTCTCGTCGTCGGACATCTCGACCAATCGTCCGGGCATCCAGTCGCAGTCGGATCGCGTTCAAACGCGTTTGTTAATTGCGCACGCGCCGCAAAAAAACGGGACGGTCGATTGTACGTTGCGGTGCCCGAGTCAACAGTTCATATGATGCGCGCGCGTCGCGTACTTGATACCGTACCTTAACACGCGTGATCCCGACGCTGCTACCTAAATGTTGATGATCTGGAGACGCGACCGCGACTTGGAGGTGGGGCCGGAAGCTGCAAGCCTGAGGCATACTTGCGTTGCGCTACTTCCTTTTCCAGCAGGCCACGGTCCGAAGAGCGATAACGACATTATTCAGTTTGTCACATCTGGCCCATCATACAGCGTCGAGCCACTTGAAGTCTTCGAACACAGGTAACATCCGCAATGCTTCTGCGATAGCGCTCATTCCTCTGGACAGCAATGTCCAACCCTTTCCTCACCACTGCCGCAACACCTGGCAATGGAACAATCCACCTGTCTCTGCTGCCACCAGACACCCCGCGCTTGAGGACTGCGAGCTATCAATATCCTCTCAAGCTGGTGTCACCGGCCCCGACGCGTTCCAATAATGAAGACCCGAAGCTTGTGCATACTGTGTATCTCCTGACTTATGGTGGCGGGCTTGTCGCTGGCGATAGCATCAATCTAAATGTGACTCTTGAAACTACCACTCGGCTCGTGCTGCTCACTCAGGGCAGCACAAAGCTATTCAAAGCACCGGGTCGACAGACTATCAGCAAGCAGACCATGAATGTAGATCTGGCGCCTGAGTCAGCACTATGCTACCTCCCAGATCCTGTGCAGCCATTTGCACAAAGCTCCTTTGAGCAGTCGCAGACTTACAATATCTTGCTTCCTGCGACTGGTGTACAGAGTGCGGCGAATCTATGCGTTCTGGACTGGGTTTGTAACGGTAGGCCTGCGAATGGCGAAGACTGGTCTTTTTTCCGCTATGGCAGCCGCAACGAGGTCTACTTCCATCTCCCTGACGGGAGGAAAAGGCTTCTCCTGCGCGACAACGTACTCTTAGATGACTACGGGAAGTCTGGAACCATCTCCGAACGTATGCATGGTCTTGCGGCATTTGGTACGCTCATCGTACACGGGCAACTTTTTAGACGGCTGGGTCAATTTTTCATGGACGAATTTAAGGCTGTGCCACGTATTGGTGGCAGGCGCTGGGATACTGGGAGTGATGATGGCCACGACGAAAGTGATGCCGCATCTGTCAGGCGTTCAATGAGACATAAGCAAGAGGTTGCAGACGGGTTACTGTGGTCCTCTGCTGCTGTTCGAGGATGCGTAGTAGTTAAGTTCGGTGCGAAAAGTGTCGAAGGAGGCAAGAGGTGGTTAAAAAACATGCTGGAAGAAGAGGGCAGCTTGATCCAGGAATTTGGAGAGAGGGCAATGCTCTGTCTCCGTTGAAGCACAAGGCTTTCAACCTCGCAAATGCAAGCTATTGGACTCGCCCACCTCCTGGCTTATAGGTGCTCATTCTTTCAACTTCACAGAACACAAGCCCATACCACGAGGCTGGTATCATGCCTTGATTCCAATGAATACTTTTCGGCACAGTTACTGATGTCCAAGCTTCTGTCGAGTCCATGTTGTAAGCACATCGTGCAAATTCAATTTTGACACGGAAAAGACATGGTAGCAGTATAGTACGACATTCTGTCGATGATTAGAACGCGAAAACGGATCATTTATCGTTGCTTGTTCTTGCATGTTCGGTCCCGCAGCACAGACAAGTCACAGTAACGGGTCGTTGTCTCACACGGCTTCGGGTCGTCGCCTCACCTGGCTGAAGCGACTGCGGTGGAGTGCCCTAAAAGAGCGCCTCGAGCGGATAATGGAGAACACCTAGGTAGCATGCGAGTGTGGGTTGTCTTATCGTCAAACCTTCCAGACCACTGCTCTCGACCCCTCTCGTGCGGATAAAGTTCCGCTTCCGCCGTGCATGAATCCGCCATCGCCTACTGACGGCAACAAGGCGATGGGCCTTTTATGTTTGGCGGAAACCTCTCTGATTCGTATCCGCTTTTTGGGTCTTTCACTCCTCGCAAGCCACAAAGCCTGCCGGTCATGCTGGCGTTCGCAAGCGCAGGTTCTGCTATCGTAGCAAACCACCTGAGCCACCTTAGCAGACATCTTAGGCCCCGCATTGGGTCGATCTAGCCTCGTACGAGACTCAAGGTGTTATGGGGTGGTAGCCATGGTGCGGGGCCCCAGGCTGGTGCTTTGCGGCGCCAGCGATGGTATAACATGCGCGTCAGGACCACGTTCTCCAGCTCTTGCGGCAAAGGCACAGCAAGATTCCGATTAAGGCCTGCGAAGTAAAAAGTGGAGAGACATACCTGACGCGAACAGGATCTTCTTGCCCGACAAGATGGGCCCCGAGCATGACCAAGTTTCCATTGCGACGATCGGCAAAGACATCGAAAAGACGTCTGTGTTTGAAGTAGTATACGACAACAAGCATGCTAGGATCGGTCTCTCCAACGAGGATGCCGAGTTCTTCGAAAGCTTTTCGAAGGAGAAACATAACAAGCTCCTCCGTAAGGTGGACTTTCGCCTGGTCCCGGTCTTAGCTCTGCTGTATCTATGTGCTCACATCGATCGCGCCAATATCGGGAATGCAAAGATTGAAGGCATGTTGGATGATTTGAATATGAGCGGGATCCAGTACAACATTGCGTAAGTGGACACAAGACTTCCCGTACGCTTACGATGTGAGTGATTATTGATGCTGACATCCATTACAGTGTCTCCATCTTCTTCATCCCGTATATCCTGCTGGAAGTCCCATCCAACATCATTCTCAAGAAGTTCAAGCGACCTTCGACGTATTTGGGCATCCTTGTGGTATCATGGGGCATCACCATGACCTTTACGGGTCTGTGTAAGGACTTTGGCGGCTTAATGGCATGTCGCGTCGTGCTTGCCGTCTGTGAAGCCGGTTTCTTCCCTGGCGCCGTCTGTACGTCTTTGAATGCGCAAAGCGTTCTGTCTTCTGTATAATTTTTGTGGAGGAATAGGACTAACAAATCTATCATCCAGACCTTATCACTCGATGGTATGCGCAGAGACAAGTCCAGACTCGCATCGCGCTCTTCTACTGCGCAAGTGCTCTATCCGGCGCGTTCTCTGGCCTACTAGCATTTGCGATTGCCAAGATGGACGGCGTTGGTGGCAAGGCTGGCTGGGCATGGATCTTCCTCCTCGAGGGTATTGCGACAGTACTGATTGGCATCGCCTGCTTCTTCGTCATGCCAGATACCCCAGCACTTTCGAAGAGATGGCTGAGTGCCGAGGAAATCCGCTATTTGGAGATCCAGACCTACATCAAGGAAGGCGGCCGCTCAAGCATGGAGGCTACCGAGAAGTTCAAGTGGTCATACTTGACCGACCTACTGACAGACTATAAGGTCTATCTCCAAGCCTTTATCCTATTCACGGCCTCTGTATGTGCATACGGTGAGTGATCTCAGGACCTAGCCCTTAAGACGAGCAAACAAGCACTGCATACCTTTGAGGCCACCGCTCTGAAGTATTGTATCTGAGGCTCACAGTCAAATAGGTCTCAAATTTACCATGCCCTCTATCACCAAATCGATGGGCTACACCTCTTCGCAAGCTCAGCTCCTGACCATTCCACCCTATGTCGCCGGTGCGATTGCCGCAATCAGTTTTTCCAAACTCGCAGACCGCTATCAATGGCGCATGCCGTTTATCTTGGGACCGATGACACTCGTCCTGATCGGCTTCTGCATCTTATTTCCGCTTGCGAAGGACATCAGACACCAGATCCCGGCTTGTTACATCGGCGTAATGCTCATTTGTATGGGTCAGTATCCAACCAACCCGGCTGGCAGCGCTTGGATCTCCGGCAACCTAGCTGGCGACACTAAACGTGCGATGGGTATTGCTCTGAACATCTGCATTGGAAACAGCGGCGGGATCCTGGGCTCGTACATGTTCCTGGACAGCGAAGAGGAGGCAGGGTACCCCACAGGATTTGGCATCGGCATCGGGCTCTCTGCCGCAGTGCTCATCAGCACGCTCGTGCTAGAGTGGTCGTACTGGAGTATCAACAAGAAGAGGGATGCGATGACCAACGAAGATATCCATGCCAAATACAATGAGGAGCAACTGAATCGTATGGGCGACAAGAGTCCGCTGTACAGGTACAAACTCTGAGGATGCGGCTGGCAACAATGTCGACAGGGGTGTCGCATTAGGTTCTGAGATCGTCGACACGAAAGTGCCATTGGCTAGTTGATAGTAGGAGAGCATGCAACGTTTGCAGTGTGTATATGATTCAACCGTTTCTTCCGTAAGAGCGCCATCACGGTCTTGTCCTCGCTTTCAGCTACGAGAAAGAAACGATCGAAGAAGGTCCAGAATCTTTCAGATACGTCCCTTCGGACGCGCGTGCTGCAATACATGGCAGAAGGGAGGTAGGCTTCGACTTGGAACAGCATTTAAGGTCTGGATGTCGTTTCTAGCGCCTTCCGAGAACTGGACCAGGACGCAATATAGGTGGCGGCAGTTTTCAAGGCTTACTGACACAAGACCCTTTCCGTCAAGCGTGTGCGCTCATAGATTTTGGCCAACCTTGCGAATGACAGGAAAAAGTTAAGAGTCCTGAGGCGACTTCAGCGAGTGGCATTTCGAGCGATGTCTTGCACTCGCATATCCCGCATGACCAGGGCGATAGCGCTCACATCGAATTATGGGTATTCGGTCCATGATCCCCGATCTAGTCGTCACTTCATCCATCGTTCATAAGCTGCCTCACAGCCTGCGCAGCCATCCTCTTCCGCTGCGCTTCAGGCAAATCCGCACTTTGCTCCTTGACCGCCATCAGCCTGCCCATCATGCGATCGAGGTTGTCGACTTCGGCAGCCTGCTGTTTCGGCATCATAAAGTCTTCCGCATCCGGCTCAAACCCGTGATCCTCGTCCTCTTCCTCTTCCTGCATGAGAGCCGTCTTCAGGCCGAAGAGCTCCGCTGTCATTTCTGCTTCTTCTCGTCTCCCCATGCCAGCTAAAGTGCCCTCGTCATCGTCATCGTCGTCAAGTCCCAGATCGTCAAGACCAATGTCATCTGCCTCTGTGTCTGGCGCGGACCAATCATTTGCCTCGAGGGCTTCCTTCAACCGCTCGAAGCCAGTGTTCTCGCCGTACTCATTCTTGCCTTTTGCAGCGTAGTCGATATACTCGAAGCCGTAGGGCAAGCAGAGATCCTCCCAATCATCGTGACTCGTGTCTGCTCCAGCTGGGTGGGACGCCTCGCCAGGTTCAGGGACAGCTACGGCGAGCAGCAAGCTCTCCAATCCCAGGTCTTCTGTATGTTTCTCTAAAACTTCTTGTATCGCCTTCATGACACCTCCTACATCCTCCTGTACGTGTCCGTTGGCCGATTTTGGGAAGCAGTATACCCATGCCCCTACAGCTTCAACCACCTCTTTAGCTTCCGACTTCAGAAACTCCTCCTTCCACTCGGTAATATTTGATATCTCGTCCACCCAGATCGGTACGCGTGCGCTGTAATATGCATTCTTGACCTCCCATTCATGCGTCAAGCCCGCGGTCGATCCATTCTCGTGGGGCGAGGGTGCACTTCCTGTCAGGTCACCGATGACATCTAGAACCTTACTGTTAGGTGGGCCGAGACAGAGTATGCGGCGTGAATGCTTAATCTCCATCTTGAAAGACGGGTACCTATAGGTGGTGGACGGACTACATTGTCATGAAATACAATCTAGGGAGCTGAAGCTGAAGTTGGAAGTTACAGAAGTCTTGGCATAACTTGCAGATTCATTACGGAGGGGTTGCGTTGCCACAGATTGCTACGGAACCCCTTTTGGACAACGCTATTGACCCTTTGGTCTTATTCCGCCTTCCTGTTCAGCACAGAGAAAGTCACGCTTTCTGGCTGTTTCGTCTCTCAACATCACTCGCTCTCCTCTCCAGACTCAGTAACTGTTCGTGCAACGCCAAACGCCGCGCTTGGTGGTATAGCAGCTCACTTGCGCTTCCTCTGACTCACTCTTTTTTGCCGTTGGTTGGTAATCAAGTCGACTCGCGTTCTAAGCCCCATTCATTTATCTCCCACCCCTCTGGCCGCGCGCCCTGTTCACTGTTGCTCTGCCTCTCGCCAACCCGACACCACGACCCCTCGTGCCCCTCGACCTGAACATAGGCGCGTTCCTCAGCATGTCCGGCACGACAAAGAGTCTTACGTGGGATCCGCGAATGTAGACGCGATCGAGATGCGTGACTCTCCCGTCTCGCTGTGTGACATTGATGTTCTCGAGCTGGCAGTTCATGTTGTCTTCGGCTTCTACGAGCTTGCCGCGGTAGGTCTGGCCGGAATCTATCTCGACGGTGACTTGGTGGCCCTATATGCAACGCGATTAGCCATGATTGTCCTGTGAGCGTTGCTGTAAGCACAGGTTCTGCGCAGACCGAAGGCTGGCGAACGGGTTTCACTTACAGTCGCTTCATTGAGGAGCTTGATCGGGATTCCGATGGTGGAAGTCATGTTGAGCAAGGACTCTGGCTCTTTGAGCAGTAGTCGATTACTGTTTGTAACTACCTGTGTGTCCGTATGAGCCTAGCTGGTAACAATAATTGGCGACTGCTGGCGCAAAGAAGAGCGATTGGTCGCTCGCATCCAAGCCCGAGTCAGATCCGGGTGATTCAAACCTCAGGCATCAGCGCACCAGAGCCATGCACGACTCGTGCAAGTATAACAACCTCACTCTTCCTAAACAACCCCATTGTATTCACCACAGCACTGATGAACGTCTCCGCCACTTTCAACGTCTTCCGTCTGCTCGCGAATCCAGCTTTATGCCTACCCCAGCATACAGTAGCCACGTTTGATCAGCTTCCTATCCCCTTATCCCTTGCATTCGCTAGCAAGAAAGGGGAAAAGCCAGCGGACATCAGAGCCGTGGTCTTGGACAAAGACAACTGCTTCTCAGTGCCCAAACAAAATGTCATCTACCCAGCCTACCAGTCCAAGTTCGACGAGCTAAAGAAAGCGTATCCCGGTTCGAGGCTACTAATCGTTTCTAACTCCTCGGGCACGAGCTCCGATCCCGGGCACAAGGAGGCAGAGCTCTTAGAGCGGAATACTGGAATTCGAGTCCTGAGACACAGTACGAAGAAACCAGGTTGCCATGGCGAGATCATGGATTTCTTCCGTAGCCAGCCTGAGACAGGTGTAACGAAGGAAAGCCAGGTGGCGGTTGTAGGCGACCGGTTGTTCACCGATGTTATGATGGCGAACATGATGGGAGCGCACGGCATCTGGATTAAAGACGGGGTGATTGAAGATCACGGCATCGTACGTCCTGGACCCTTTTTCCACAGGTCACTTGACTTCTGAGCTAAGAGAAAAACAGATGTCGAGATTCGAGAAAGGGCTGTCAGCTTTCCTGCTCAAGAGAGGCTTGCACCCACCGCAAGTTCAGAGCGACTTTGAATAAGATCAAAGCCTCTTGAAAGGAGGGACCTTCGGCGCCAAGCTCCTGGATCCCGTCAGGGCTACTCATTGTTCCAATCCAGCCCTGCTGGCGCTTTGCGATTGCCACCATCCTGCATTCTGATATTGCGGTGCCCAAGACCGCTGCCTCTGTCCGATGTATGACGAGGTCGCCAATCTCACAGCCGGCGTTACTCTGCATCCCGCACAGCGTCTCGAGCAAGCAGCAGCAGAAGCAGCAGCGACGGCTCTTGGCCTATTCAAACAAGGGCATACATCCGCAGGATTGACACCGCTACTATTTGTCTACTCAAGCCGACTGCCGCCGCTCCTATTCTACTGGTGTTAAAAGAAAGGCGACAGCAGCATGGCAGATGAAACTGCCACGGACATTGAGTCACCAGCATGAGAGTCCATCTGCTGTTTTGAGAATTTGGCTGGCAAGAGAAAGTACGACGCCGAGTTTGCTAGTGAAACCCTCAGATCATATGTCATCAAATCACACAACGGAGCCGTATTCGTAACGTCATTCCCGCCAGCCTAGGACAGATGACCCTACCTTATATACCTGGTTAGAAAGACGGAAAATGCCTTCACAAGATTAGCCAAAGCGGATCACACATCCGTTCTCCCTCCTGCAAAGGAAATCGCCATTCCAGCCGGTAACGCGAAAACACCATACTTTCCACCACTTCACATCCATTCCCAGTGCCGTCGTATCATACGTGAAAGCCAATCAAAAACCCAAGACAAAAAGGAATGAAACATTCTCCAGCCTGCAGATTCGAGCGGGTATCATCGAATAAAATTGCATGTTACATATGGAATCAGCAAAGTAGCCCCCTCCCCCCCAGCTAGCAGCCGCTAGAGAATAGGAAGAAAACTTTCCATCCCCCGTCGTCGAGTGATACATGAACCCCAAAACCCATCCCATCTCAGTCGTACAATAAGAAACAGGGCCTCTCTTCCAATTTCCTGACGCTTGCGTCGCGAGGGTAAGGCGTTCTGGCCCTTTGAATGAACCCCTAAGGCCCATTTCCGATGGTCGCGAGAGAAGTCTTCTTCTTCTTCTCCTGCTTAAAGCACACCGCCTGGGATGGACTACGCAAGCAAAAAAAAGTGGCGCGTTAGTATACCGGCCAACAAGGTTCAGTGAATCCGGCTCTGCCTTCCTTTCAAAGAAACAAAGATTGACAAGGGGCACACAAAACGGTGCCTCATAAGCAAAGAAAAAGAATCGCATCGAAGATGCTCTTAGACTCTGCGTACCTTCTCTGGCTGCCCGCCTCCACCACCACTCCCTCCACCACCGCCACTACCGCTTCCACCACCACTGCCACTCCCGCCGCCGCCGCCGCTACCGCCATAGTACTGCGAAGCGGTGCCGCTCCAGCCCTCTTGCGGACTGGCGTGCCGCCGCAGCATGAACATGGGCTTCCTACCCTCCTTGTCCAGCTGCTTGAACAGCATCAGCGGCTTCTCCTGCAAGCCGAGACAGCGCTCCTGGTCCCCGTGGACGATATACAGCGAGTACTGGCGCCAGTCGTCGGTGATGTTATAGCGTTTAAGAGCCTGTTTGAAAAAGAAAAAGGGGCAAGACAGATGATATTAGCCAAATCGCCGTCTTCGCCGAAAAAGACCAACCGGTACAAAGATCCAACAGGAGATCGGGAAACGGGGCGGGGGGAAGGGAGAGAGAGGGGGTTGGGGGGGAGGGGAAGGCGACCAAACAATCAGAAAAACCGATAAGGAGACTCCACTTTCAAACATACCACAGGCAAAACCACCTTACAAGGGTCCTCGATACTAACACGGAAACTCTTAAAGATCTCGACTTGGGGATTATCACGATCGATGCCGGTGTTGTTGTTGTTGTTGTTGGCGCCCCTGGAAATAAAACGAAAAGGAAAAAATCGCACAATGTCAGTGGAAAAAGCGTCGATCGTAAAACACGGCCGCGTTGCGAGTCCTGCGTAGCACGACTCGCGTCTCACGGTGGGGAAGAAAAGGGTGGATAATAGCATACCGGTCTCGGTCGCGCTCGCGGTCGCGCGGTAAAGGCGCCGTCTGCGGCGTTTCGTCTTCGCGTGGCGAGGGCGTAGGCGCTTGACGCCGTGAAGGGCCCCGTGCCGAACCCGGGGGTTCGCGGTCGCCTAGGTTCGTCGTGGCCTGGGACCATTGGGAATTGCTCGAGTAGCCGGTCGGGTTGTCGTCTGCAGTGTGCATGTTGTAGGCGTGGCGGGTGGCTTCGCGGGGAAAGGAGCGGGCGGCTGCTGAGCCGGGTTGGTGATAAGAGCCGCCTGAAGAAGGGGCGTGGGAGCTGTAAGCGGGACTCGTAGGGCTTAGTTGCTGACCGGTGGGTGATTGTTGGTTGGTCATGCTTGCGGTAAGGTGACTGCTTGCCGCCATAGCAGCTGCTGAGGCCTCGAGATGCGGTCCACCAGGATCATCCCTTACTTCTCTAGGCTGCGGCGTGTGCGATTGCGGTGGGTGTGTCGGTGACGGGTTCTTCGGCGCGCCTCCAAGGAATAACTTCTTCGTAGAAAACTTCCGGCTTAGCGAACTGCCTTTTGTTTCCTTGGGCGCAGGTGCCAGATTCTCTTGCTTCGGCGGATCGACGTCACGTGGCGAGGGAATAGTTCCACCGGCAGGATCCGGCAGAGGCGTCCGCTGGTCCTTCACAAGTCGCATGATTGGCAGCGTCTCCTCTCGTAGTTTGCGGTTCTCGTCATATATCCGATCCAGATCCGACTTCAAAGCCCGCAACTCTTGCTCGGCAGCAATAATCCGCTGGTCACGAAGCTTGATGCTCTCAATGATCCGGGCTATGTCGTCTTGGTTGGCGTACATATCGGCTTTGTCGCCTTCAGCAGACAACGGCACATAGTCACCTTCTTCAATTTTAATGCCCGACCGCACTTTATGCTCGTAGACGGCCTTCAGGATAGTCAGACGGTGCCCTACGCTAGCAACGCCCAGCTCCCGCAGTTCATCATGCGTCAGGGCAACAAGCGCGTCGCCAACAATGCCCTCGTTCGCAAACGCCTGGCTATATTGCTTCAGCGCAGGAGACAGACTCGCTATGTAGTCTGCCACCTGCTCCTCGGTCCACGATGTCATCAGGCCCGTCGGACTCCTTCCTTCTCTGTCCGTACCCCATCCTTGCGTCGTAGGCGTATCTTCGTCCCCGTCTATGCTCTCGTGCTCCTCTTCTGATTCACTGGGATGGCTCTCCTGGTCGTCATAGTGTGAGGTCATCGTGGGCGAAGTATGGAACACGGTCCTCTCGAACTCGTCATCGGCCTCGCCGTCGCTGTCATAGTCATCGTCGCCAGCCTGGTGCGCGTACCGATCCATATTGACCTTCTTCTTATTCTTCTTCCTATCGTGGTCTGCTTGCGTAGCAGTGCCGCTTCTAGACCTCTGGGCCCCTCCCCGGTCGGAATGCAGCCTCGCAGTGACTGGCGGCTCTGGCAGATCTGCGCGATCTCCAAAGCTAGCATCAATGGGCGTGGCACCGGCAAACTCCGTCTCTGTCGGGCTTGCTGGGCTCGTAGGGCTCGTGGGGTAGCTGCTGGTCTTCTGCAGCACTGGCAGCTGCTCGGCCGATCCACCGCTCCCAAGACCACTTCCGAGCGCACCCGCAGCACCTCCAGCGAAGAAGCCAGCGCTCCCGGGGGCTCGCAGCGGGAGGTTCTCCCTACTACCACTCGCGCTCAGGTTGCTCGCCGGGGGCCGGTTGGGGATGTGTGACGCGCGATGGCTTACTCTGCTGAGCCAGCTCCCTTTGCTCGGGTTGGCCTGCTGCCCATAGGCCTGATCGAAAGCCGAGAGGGAAGCCACACTGACGTTTGCGGTCTGCGCAGCTCAGCCGCAGCAGTGCTCGCCCGTGTCCCGGGAGCACCGCGCGACCGTCGCTGCTGCTGCTGCTCTTCCCTTCTGCTCCCTGTTTCCGGCTTCCTCCCCAGCTCAGCCGTGCGTCGTGTCGCTGTCGTGCGCGCGGCTGGCGAGGCGTGGTCCGTCGTTTCAGCCGGTGCGGGAAAGACCAGGATCGCTTGACGACGCAGCCAGACGTTCGTGTGTCCGGGCGCACAAAGAGACGGCTGTGTGTGACAATGGTGTCAGGTCTGTGCCTCAAAGAAGCGGGCGAAAGGCGGATTGCGAGTGCAGCTACTACAGCGGTGGGCAGGATGGTACGCGGCAGCAGGTGAACAAGTGGGTAAGGTAGCAGGCAACCCACGGTGTATGTACCAACGTACCACCGTATGTACCCGACTGCAGTACTGGTACTAGAGCGTGCTATGTAGGGACCCCAGGCGCTACCCACGCAGCCCGCTGCATCGCTCAAAGCGCTTTCGCACCAGCAAGCCAATCAATGCCGGCTGCTGCCGCGTGGCGTGAACCCTGCCAACCAGCCAGCCTACTACTACTGTACTACATACGTTATGGTGCAGCCGCGTTGCTTGGGCGGCAGCAGGTGGGGAGAGGACGATAAACGGGCTTCACGTTGATCTCCGCATAGAGTCCACCATGACGACCGATCTGGACAGTTGAAATTACCATAGTACAAGTTGGTGCAGTTAGCGGGCATTATTACAGGTGATATTCCCTATCCCATCTCAAGGACGTTTGCGACCCACCACGATTGCCGAAATAGGTCACTGCCCGACCGTTGCCCAAAAATTCCACGCTGCCCCGGGGTATGTCTCCAACCAAAAAACGTCCCACCAGCAAACTCTACCTACTCATAGATCATGATTATGTACACTGGCCCGCTTGGGCCTCATGTGTCAGAATATCGAATCGTAACTGGTCCTCACTCCCACTTGACTCGTTCTCCCCAATTTGCTTCTATCAACTCTGCACTGGACTGGTCGACTCCTCTTCACATGCAGATAATCACGCTCCAACGCCATTCCACGCTTTCCAGTAATTCCGTAGTACGTGTAACACCTGTCTGGCGGTCATGGCGTCCTCGCAAGCCGTCTGTAGGGCAGTCCCATCAGGGAATTCCAGCATAACGGAATGCGGTAGCTCCTGACGCTCCAGATCTGGCGCGTACGGCTGCTTGAATTCGCTCAGATGGAAGCGCTTCACCGCAGCTCGCTGCACGTCCATGGCTTGCGAGATGGCGAAGACGATATGGCCGCCGTCGTCGATCTCGACAATGCGACGTTTCCAAAGCTATGGCTGCTGTTAGCGATTGCTCGAAAGAATGATCTCGGATCGAACTGGGAGGTACTTACTAATGAGTCGGGGAACTGGACGTTCAAGTCCCCGACCACGACTGCAGGCGGAGTGTCGCTCTTGTCGGTGGCGGCAGCCGTGCTGCTCCTTTGGTTACTACTCACATCCAGCGCACTCATCGCAGACACCACGTTCTGGCCACTTGTCCTTCGCTTGTGTCCGGTACCGAAATTGCTCATGCGCTTAAAGAACCGGCTGGTCCGGCTACCCTCCTTAGGGGCCGCCGAATCATCACCGACGTTCATTGATGAGGCGTGTGAGTTGCGTTGTTGAGTGGGCGGTGGCGGGAAGTCGTCGGCAGAAGGGGTGAGAGGTGAGGAGGTTCCTTGGTTACCCTGCCACCGACCAATGACGGAGGGCCGCGCAAGTTGAAAGTGGCGATTTTCAGGCGCTGGAGGATGAGCCATGCTACTGGGAGCGGACTCAGACTTTGGGAGATTTGATGTCTGGAGAGGTGACAAACGCCGGTTCTGGGTTGAGACGGACGCACGCTTGTGGTTCACAGTAAGCTGCGAATGATGGAGCTGGCCATCAATACTGGTGCTCCCCATGTCGCTCCTAGGGGGCGGACGCACAATTCTGGCAGAGACAGAGATTGAGTCTCGGTTCAAGGAAGGATCGTGCTGCACATTCCAGGTGGGAGTGTGTGAAGGAGTCTGACCCACCGGCGAGTCTCTTGCACTTTGTCGTCTGAAAGATCCCGGCCGTGAGCGTGGAGGACTCCGCACAGCGGTCTTCCTATCCCGCCAGGTGTTGGTAGGTCCTACCTCTGGTGACATCGATGCTGTGGAACCGCGCTCAGCACCACCAAGTGCAGAAGGCTGGCGAGAGCCCTTGGATTGACTGGTAGACGTGTTGCGCTTGAGGCTATCTACAAATTCATCTTTGTGTGATGGCTGTGTCGCCGGTGCGTGATTCTGGGAGGCTCGCGAGCTCTTAGACTGCCCAGCCAAATTCGAAGCGGGCCTCGGGTCATTAAGGGATCTAGTAGAAGGATTGGAGTCTTCGGAGATGGCAGATCGTGTGCTCCGTCTTCTTTCGATGCCCTCTGCCATGGGTGATTGGGACGCGCTGACAGGGTCTTGCAGTTCCTTGGAAAGCTCCTCATCGGGACTCGAATCTTGGTTCAGTTGTGAATCAATGTCGAGGGGCTCCACAATTCCTCGCCGTCGCTTTGCAAGATCGCCTGACTCTTGTCTATAACTTTCCGAGCTGAATCGTGCCTCCCCACTGTTGGCCAGTCTCTCCTCTGCTCGATCTGCACCTGACGGTCTATATGTGGCCGGCTGTGAGACCGCAGATGACTTAGGTTGGAAGCTGGACGTTGTACTGGTAGCCGATATGACAGGCTCCCCATTTGGAGATGGCTGATCCGCCTCCGAATCCTTCCCAGAAGAAAAACCCTCGTCAATCCATGGAAATGAAGGCTGTGGCGCATCGTCCAGCATGTTTAAAGAAATCGTGGGTTCGGCGCCAGCTTCCGCATTGGTGTCCGGACGAGGTGAGGACGTTTCTGATCGTGAAGGGATGCTATCTAGCTGCTGTTGGCTTGACGCTTCCAACTGGTGCAAGGTCGAGTGGTTTGCAGGTAACTCAGTAGACTCCTCCTGGAGTCCTTTTCCCTGGGTCGATCCATCTCGTCTCTCCTGCTGTTTTTCATAATTTATCTCAATTCCTGAATCGGCTTTATTTGAAATAGCAGGGTGCTGGCTGTGGTTTGAATCGGCCGCCTCGACTCCTTTCCCTGACGATTTCGCCATTTCTCGATCTGAGGGTTCCGGTACCTTTGGCATGGCCGGTGTAGCTTCATCCGTTGGTGAGTTGATCGCATATTGTTGTGGATTGGATTTCCGCATTTGTTTCTTGCGCAGCTCCAGTGCCTTCATCAATCGTGCTTTCTCGGGTGTCATGTTTGTTGACTTTTGAGAAGGAAGAGACTTTATGCTTCCGCGAGACACTGGCCTTGGCATGTACTCAGGCACGTTGGGAATCGGTGGAGGTTTGGGAAACTCGGAGTTCCTGCGCTCGTTCTCGATCAATGGTTCCTGCGACTTAGGTCGACTTGACTCCTGCTTTTTCTGAGCAGGCCGGTAAGCGGCCGGAACGGCTGCGAGGCCCGCCACCGTAGGCCGCTTTGTTTCTTTCCCAAACTCGACAGGTCGAGGTCCGAGCTTGACTTTTCGTTTCGGCTCAAACTTGCTGAAATCATAGGGCTCGTCCTCAACCTTTGGTTTCTCAGATGTGTTCGGGGCTTGTTGGGTAGTCGGGCGTTCTACTGACCGGTCTGATAGGAGGCTGCTCTGCCGCTCGACGGCGTCACTTCTTGAACCAGTGGGCGTCTCCTCACGTCCCAACTCCAAGCTTCCATGCAGCACTTCGGCCGACTCCTGCAGTGCAGGTGGCGTTCGTGCTGCAGGCTGCTCTATGTGCTGAGATGCAGCCTCGGTGGCCCTGTTAGAATCTTCGGACGTGGTGTAGTCTGTCATTGAAGCGAAAGACGACACGGAGCGCTGGCCAGAATCTTCATGGACCAGAATCTGAGAGATGGACGTCTTTTGCGGAGACGAGTAAGGCGATGAAGATGCTGAAGTGCTATCCGTGACTTGGATAGACGGGTTCTTTCTCAAGGGTGGCCGGTCAGGGCCCATCACCTGATCTACACGCTTCTCCATCTTGTATCTTTGTGTGCCGAAGATGGAGCCTGTAGAGGAGAAGCTATGATTAGCAGGCCGTCTTGGCGTAAGACTGGCGTCCTCTGCATCTTCGCTAATTTCGTGTAGTCTGTTTGATGAGGCAGAAGGCGAGGCAGTATGGAGAGGGAAAGACGACGCAAGCGAAGTATCGTTTAGACTGTCGGCGCTGGTGATTTCGAGGAGGGTCTCGTACGGCGAATATCGTTCGAGGATGTCCTGGAAGTGAACCGCCGTTCGCGCTGTAACGATTGTAAGTATTCACTCAGACTTTCTACGAGACTGCACTTTACCTTGTAGCAACCGCGAAGTGCCTTCAGGGATATATTTGATTAAGAATTTACGGCGTCGGTAGACTATCAGCCCATAGAGCGGCGACTGTTCGTCGTATTTGGCAATGCAGACGCGCGCCTCGTGCACGCCACCCCTGCCGCGACCAAGAAGCTCGACCGAGTCTCTGGATGTGTATCGGAGTAAGAACCTGTTGCCCTCGGTTTCAGTTTCGCTCTTCCGCAGCGGACAGACGTTCAAATCGAGTTCACTGACCAGCCCCCGGCTTCTGTCACCGCCTGCTGATACGCTTCCTGGACGGCAGGAGTGTCCAGGCCATTCAGCGACATGGTCCCGCGCCCCTCTTCGCAATTGCTGCCTCTGCCAAGTGCTCAATATCTTCCTTTCGGTCCAACTCTTCAGGGGTTCCTCAATCGCTGCGCGTGCCGTAATCGTGCCATTCGCGTGATGGCTGCTCACGCCATGCGCAAAGCTTCCATGACACAAGCAACGGATGCTATGGCCGTGTTAGAGTGGCACGGAGTCAGTGGCGTACATCAATGGAGGGACGTAATGACCAGGTGCGAAACAACAAAAGCGCCGGGAGAAGGACGAGGATGCGCGCCATTCAGGTGCAGGTCTCAGATTCCCGCGAGCAAGGATTACCTGTCCATGCTGCATGGTTCGCGCTAGGTCGGCCGGCAGCTAGCTCTCTTAGGCTCTGATCGCTGGGAAGGGCCGGATATGCACCAATCAGGGCCGCACATTCGGCTCCGATTGAGATCTGGGCCGAGCTTGTCGGGCCCATTTCCCATCCGCTAGACTGCATACAGTAGCCACACGGGGGAAGCAGATGCGGCTCTCCTACCACGTACCGAATGATCACCATGGTCCTTGCGTCTTCTTGCGCCGGAGCCAGGATGGTAACATCACACCGCGGGAGGAAGATGCCGAGCTCACTGCCTTATCTCCCTGTTCATTAGCAGCATAGATAAGAATGGCTCCGAATCCTTTTCACTTGCACTCATTAGTACATACCTCCTAGTTTCGTAGGGCTGCAACTTGATTCTGCAGCTAGATGTCGGCACGGCAGGAATATCTCCGAGAAGCACCACTCCGCTGGACCTCCAGTCACAGTCACTAGCCTGGTTACATGTGTGATATACATAGCAATACACTACAATAGCCTTGTTTGCCAGTGTACAGATATTCACATCACTTCCTGATCCTCGTTGATGACAATGGCCGCCCCCGAACAGAGACTCCCTCCCATAGACTCCATACCCTCCCTCTCCGCCGAAGAGAGAGCTCACATACTTGACCTACTCTTTGAGCCCTGTGCGCAGCTCCACACCCTCTCTGTGCCACTGTTACGCGAGAAGGCGTTCGCGTCCTACCCCGAGCTGATCTCGGCCGTCGGCATGCAGCTCACGGAGCTGTCAGAGTCGGCCTCGACGTCAGACACGCAGTGGCTCCACGACATCCTCGGCGCCCATCCCCGATTGGGCGCGAAGAAAGTCGAGAGTGCTCAGAGCCAGACGGAGCAGGCGCAGCTGCAGGGCGGTGGCGATGAGGCAGAGAAGTTGCGGCAGCTGAACGAAGAGTATGAGGCCAAGTATCCTGGTCTACGTTACGTTGTCTTTGTTGCTGGCCGCAGTAGGCCAGTCATTATGCAAGACATGCGGGCTCGTATTGATTCCAGCACCTCCGAGACAGAGCGGGCGACCA
Organism: Hortaea sp. C3G1500-4; assembly: GCA_022701445.1. Taxonomy (NCBI): domain Eukaryota; kingdom Fungi; phylum Ascomycota; class Dothideomycetes; order Mycosphaerellales; family Teratosphaeriaceae; genus Hortaea; species Hortaea sp. C3G1500-4. The sequence continues at coordinate 518,978 of JAJVDI010000007.1, read as the reverse complement.
ACATAAGGGTAGGAAGTTGTCTCGTTCAAAGTGCATTCGGGTGACGCTAAGTTGGAGCAGGCCATGTGTGAAATTGCAGCCGACCGGGCAGAGAAACTTATGAAGTAGCTACTGATGGGTTTTGGTTTTTGAAGCGTGTGGCGTAGTACTCTACCGACCATGGTTCTGCGCTTATACCGAACGCATTGTGATCCGTTGAAATGAGCTTTCCATCACCAAGGGGACGAGAGAGGCTTTCTAGAATGCTCCAAATAGACACTAAATCCAGCCCACCAAACCCACTATCGCACTTTCTCTCTCTTCAGGTCATTAACAACCATGTACCGACTCAACCCAATCCAACCCCATCTAAACCACCGCATCTGGCTCTCATGCGCCGTAGTCATCGCCCTCTGCGCCTTCCTAACCCCACCCGGCCCACTGACAACAAGTAGCGGGGTAGGAAACTCGGACCTCTCCTTCGTGCGCCAGATACAAGTGATGATGGTCATGATCGAGTCCAGAATACTGCTGTACTTCCGGACCATGTTGACAGAGGTCAGCGTGTAGAGTTTGACGGGGGACTCCCACCCGGCGTGGCGGTGCATGAGGTTACGCAGGAAGAGCGAGGCGCCGTGGAAGAGACTGATGTGGTTCGGATGGCCGCTGACTCCGCCCGTGTCGAACGTGACGATCGCGTCGATGTTGGCCAGCGGGGCTGTCGTGGAAGGCGTGCTCATCATTTTGGGCGCGAAGTAGCGGGTGAGGATGCTAGCGATGAGCTTAGGATCCCATTTCGTCTCCATCGAATCCGGTAACTTCTCGTCTTCGACCACAACCACATGTTCTGAAGTTCTGACGCCCAGGAGGACGGCGCTTTTCGCCAGTTCGTCTTTCCTTAGGTGGCCTAGACCATCTGCGTCGCCACTGCTTAGGCATAGAATAAGGACTTGGTTGCCCAGCTCCGGTTTGCTAAGCCATTGGAGGACCGGCGCGAAGAACATAGCCTCATCGTCGGGGTGTGCGATCAAGAAGACTATTCGCTTGCCCTGTAGCGTTGGGAAGCTTTGGCTCATGTACGCCGTGAAGAGCCATAGCACCAGTATGAGCACAGGTACTTGCGCGGCAGTTAGCCAATTCATTTTCTGCCTCCTCCGCTATGGACACTTCGCGCAATTTAGTCAATAGTGATCATAATTCGGCGTTCGTCAATCCCCAATGGCTGTGAGAGGGTGAGTAGCAGTAACGAGGAACAGATGCGAGCGAGAGACCGGTCCGGTGGAGCGGAACCGAATGCGGAAGTTACCGCTTGGCGTTCGAAGCGAGAAAGAGGAACCTCACTACCCAGGTAGGAACGAACTGACTCGGGCATTATACTAAGCTGAATTTGGCTGTTCTACATTATTTTACATACGCTCCTTATCTGTCGCTAAATTATTTCACCCATATGCTCCCAAGACTTCAACGCCACCAATGCTTCGTTCAATAAATCAATAGCCATAAACCGATCCCCGTTGCGCCGGCTGATTAAGGTACGCGCTTGTCGCGTAGTCACTGTCCATGTACATCGTTTCCCGCCGATCTTCCTCAGGAAGAAGCGCCTTCACCTCCCAGTTGTTCTGCCTTTGCCCGACAGAAAACTCGAGATCCTCCTGGGTGATGGCGTCCCAGAACTGCAATAGGGGTCAGCGATGGTTTGAAGAGGAGAGACAGATCCGTAACTTACCTTATAAACCAGCATGACGGCCAGCAAGTTCAAGAGTGTCGACAAGAACAAGGCGTCAAAGTAGTGTGCGACATTATCGCAGATGATCTCGCTGAAAGCGTACAGGATGACCTGACTGAAGACCAGTGCAAGGACACCAAAGATAATGTGCAGCAGCGGCCACCTTTCTTGCAATGTCCCCAGGACTAGCAAGACTAGCATGACAATATAGACGAAGATGAAGATGGCGCTGAAGACGTAGACAACGACGAACAGCCCTATCGTATTGTCAGGGGATAGACCAGCCCAACCTTTGAAGGTCAAGAGGGAGACCGCAAAACTGATGATGAACATCGCCAGACTGCAGACCCGCAGGAGCCAGATAGACAAGGTCGTGCCATCTTCGTAGAGCTGGAAGCCGACGAAGCCGTTGATCATAAGACATATGCAGGTTGCTGAGACCAGCCCTAGCTGGACGGCAACGAAGTAGGCGTATGCGCCCGAGGCTGGAGGCACAACACCGCAGTCGATGAGGAGCGAGCAGATCGTCAGGAGGCCGTAGAGGTAGAAGAAGGTCGCGATCTCCTTGCGCCCTGTTATCCAAATTAGCCCCAATCCCCAAACCCGTCTTGCCCGCTACGGCTCCAGCACATCCCAATTATTTCCCTCCTATTCTTGCTTGGTGCAACATACCGACTGCTGTGAACTTGCTCCTGACATGTATAATCATAATCACCGTCATGATCAAAGCAATAATATGCGCAAACCCCGCCGCACCCTCAAAGATGATCGTGTTGGCCACCTCCACCGTGCGCGCATAGCAATTCGCCTGCGTATAGTGCGTCCCCGTGATCGGATTGATGTCGCCCACGAGGGGACATAGTGGCAAGGGTGCCTCGCTACATATCGAACTGAAATCGCCAAAGCCGCCCATGGCGGCGGCTTGGTTGCTGTGGGGGCTGCTCAGGGAGTGGGAGGGTCTGTACTCGCTCGGTCGGTCGAGGGTAGTCTGAAGTACGTCAAGGAAGGATTCTGTTGTTGTAAGCGAGCGTGGGTGTGTCGTCTTAGTGCCTTTGCACAGAGACCGGGTTGGAAGATGTGGGAATGTCGCATTTACTAGCGGCAAGGAATGCTTGAGGCGGGAGGCGCGGCCGTTGCGTTGCTGGGAGTACGCGCGCTAAATTTGGCACAAATGTAAGGTAAGGTACGGGTACAATTTCTAGAAGCTTTTAGTTTTAAATGCCACAAAGCATCTCCTACGAACCTAATGCCAAAAAGAATTACTACACAAAGCCTCTGATATATTGAAGTCACATAAGAAGGAAAATCTTGACCAGCCTCTCATGCTGTAAATCAGAAATCTTACCCAAATTTCAATTGTTCCTGAGGCCCCCCTTACAAAAATGGCAGAGGAGGAAGCACCACGCAACCGGCGCGAGCGAAGAGCAGCAGCGAAAGAAACCGGGAAACCAATCTCGGCGCCGACCCAAGAGCCCAAAATCCGCATGATGCAGCCGGACCGATCAGGTCCCAAAGGCAAGACCTTACTGGATCTCTACGACGACAAGAAAGCCCTGCTCGACCAAGGCCAACCCTTCGATGCCAAGTACGACGACGGACAGGTGAGGGGGGAGAGCGGCAACATCCTCGAAGCCGGCCTGGGCTCCCCCGACGAAGAACCCATTGGGCCCCTAGGCCAGGCGGTCTTCTGGGCCGTCTCGCTGGGGATGTTGCATTTCACCCTCGACGTACTGGTGTACCAGCAGTACGCGCAAGAGATTCTCTGGACGGCGATTTTCCGACGCACCTTCACGGGCCTCCCGATCCTGTTTCTTTTGATTTTCATGCTGCGCTCCGAGACGGCGGACCGCTTCCCGAATGTCCGACAGGTGTTTTACTTGGTGGTCGGAGTGAGTGCGGGATGTTATACGATCCATGCGGCGAATCGGTATGATTATTTTGCGGTGATGAAGCAGGCGCCGCCGTTAGGGACACTGTGGATTTGGAGTGTGATTGAGATGAAGCTGCCAATGGCAGCGCTGAGTGTGCTTGCGAATGTGGGATTTGTGTGGTGGAAAGGTCATAGCATCACTTGAGATGGCATCAATAAGATGTAGTCAGCGAATGTCACATAACGTACCTAGGTACTATGTATCTACAACGAGAATCGTCACTCGGTCTCTACCTGGCTTCTCCCATTTCTAGTGGGCCGACGCAACAGCGACGCACTGCAAACTCATTACTTGAACAAGTGGAAAAACGAGTTGATTCAAGCAGTTAGGACATTTGGATACGTAACCATCCATGCGGACGGTGAAACTATTGAGACACTCTATGATTACTCATTTGCAACGCCATGCTAGCACTCCTTCCAGCCTTTCTCCTAGCCTGGTGCTATTTCGTTTGCAGCACCTGCAAGGCAGCACTGGCTATCCCACACTCGGTCGAGCCAATTCCTGCCCTCGGGAGATGAAATCACGTACTTAGTCGTACAGATCTTCCTCGCCAGCACCTAAATCATCTGTCAGTATTAACTCCTTGAATTCAAGCCTCAGGGGTGAAAGACTTACCATTCTGCTGCTGCTGGCCGCCGCTACCACCGTCAGCACCGCCCTCAGGGAAGCGGAAGAACGCACTGCCGCCAGCGCTGTTCTTCATGCTCTGGGCGAAGGCCTCGTATCGCCTGATCTCAGTGTCGGTGACCGAGCGACGAGCCATGCTCATGGCCTCCTCGAAGTGCCTCTTCGTCAGCTCGGGCACAGGGTCCTCCTCGTCCACATCCTCCTCCATCTTCGTGTCGTCACCCTCCGTAGCGGCGCGCTGCTTCTCCTTCTCAATGGAAAGGCCAATGGACTCCTTGATGGCGATCTTGACGGCACGCTGGGTAATGAAACCCAAGTCGGCACCAGAGAAGCCGTGGGTCTTGCTGGCGATGAAGGAAAGGTCGATCTCGGGGGAGACTGGGGTCTTGCGCAGCTGAGCCTTGAGGATACTCTCACGGCCGACCTGGTCTGGCAGTGGCACATAGACCAGAGTGTCAAGACGGCCGGGACGGCACAGAGCGTTGTCGAGCTGCTCTGGCCTGTTGGTCGCACCGATGACGAAAACGTTCTTCTTGCTGGTCATGCCATCCATCTCGGTCAGAAGCTGGTTGACAACACGGTCAGAAGCACCACCAGCATCGCCGTTAGAGCCGCCACGCGACTTGGCGATAGAGTCCAGCTCGTCAAGGAAGACCACACAGGGCGCAGCCGCACGCGCCTTGTCGAAGATGTCACGGATGTTGGACTCAGACTCACCGAACCACATGGAAAGCAGCTCGGGGCCCTTGACGGAAATGAAGTTGGCAGCACACTCGTTAGCCACAGCCTTGGCGAGCAGCGTCTTACCGGTACCTGGTGGACCGTAGAATAAGACACCCTTGGACGGGGACATGCCGAACTTGAGGAACTTCTCAGGGTGGTCGACAGGGTATTGCACGGATTCGATGAGCTCGCGCTTGACGTCGTCAAGACCACCGATATCCTCCCATCTGACGTTGGGCACCTCAACGACAGCAACCTCGCGAAGGGCGGATGGGTTGCTGACACCAAGGGCGAAGCGGAAGTTCTCCTGCGTGACACCGAGGGCGTCAAGTACTTCGGCATCGATGGTGTCCTCGTCCAAGTCAATGAGATCCATCTTTTCACGGATCTGCTGCATGGCAGCCTCTGAGCATAGAGACGCCAAGTCAGAACCGACGTAACCGTGTGTCTCCGCTGCAACCTGCTCAAGATCGACGTCGTCTGCAAGCTTCATGTTCTTGGTGTGGATCTGCATGATCTCCAGGCGACCGGTCGGGTCCGGGATGCTGATGTCGACCTCACGATCGAAACGGCCGAAACGACGAAGGGCCGGGTCGATGGAGTTCGGACGGTTGGTGGCGGCCATGACGACAACGTTGGAACGGGCCTTCATGCCGTCCATGAGAGTGAGCAGCTGGGAAACGACACGGCGCTCGACCTCGCCGTTGGTCTTCTCACGCTTAGGTGCAATCGAGTCGATCTCATCAATGAAGATGATGGCGGGGCTGTTCTTCTCGGCCTCTTCGAAAGCCTTGCGCAGGTTGCTCTCAGACTCACCGGCCATCTTGGACATGATCTCCGGGCCGTTGATCAGGAAGAAGAAAGCGCCAGTCTCGTTGGCGACAGCGCGAGCCATGAGCGTCTTACCGGTACCCGGTGGACCGTACATGAGGATACCACGCGGCGGCTTGATACCGATGGACTTGAAGAGCTGGGGGTGACGCAGAGGCAACTCAACCAGTTCTCTGACCTGAGCCATCTGCTTTCTGCAGCCACCAATGTCATCGTAACCAACCTCGTTCAGGTTGCCCTCCTCGTCTTCGCGCTGAATCGGCTCACCCTCGCAGTGGATGACGGTGTCTTGCGCCACGATGCCGTACTCCGGAGGATCTACCTCCACGACCTTGAACTCGACTGTCCTCATCGCAGCTCTGCATGTGAATAGATCGCCTTGCCTCAGTGGGCGGTAAGCTTCGCGGAAGTATGGTGCAAGGAAAACATCGAAGAGTGAGCCGGTAAGGCCCTCGACTGTGTCAGCCATGGGGAGCACGGCGATGCGCTTGGCGTACTTGATGTCAGGGCACGGGTTGACAAGGACGACATCGCCCAGCTTCACCCGCAGGTTATGCCTCACGACTCTGTTCATCCTGGCCGCGCCATCTTCGAGATCATCATCCGCCAGCACAATCAGGACGGTGTCTTTTCTCTTCTTGCCCTTCACCAGGACTGTGTCACCACGGAAGAGCTGGAGCGTCTCCATCGTGTTGTTGGAGAGCGCGAGAATGGAGTTATCATCAGTGGTGGCGTCGGTCACGATGAGGCTGTTCGGCTTCTTCTTCTTCTTCAAGATGGCCGTTGACGTCTCTTCGGGGTCGGCCTTCGGCTCTGCCCCGCTCGCATCGTTCAGGTTGACCTTCTTCTTGTGGTCGACGGGCTCTGAGTCTGCCGACATGATGGCGGTGGTGGATTAAGTGATGCGCGTGCAGCGGAAGGTGTCGGTGATTGTTGTCGGTGTCCGGGGGGCGGAAGTTTGCTGCACTGAGCGATCTCAAGGCCGTGGATGGAAGCCCTGAGAAGTCCAGTGTATGATAGGAGTAAGGAAGTTGATGCAGGATCAAATGACGGATGATCCACGAAAGAGTATGGAGATGGGGTGTGTGAGGTCGTTCAGTCGTGCAGTGTTGAAAGCTAGATGCAGGTCAAAGCTTGGACCAGTTTCGAATGACGTTGGCGACCTATCACGATACCTGGCAACACCCGTCGCCGCAGATGAATAATTCCTCCTCCTTTCACCTCCGAAACGCGTAGAAGGCGAAAGATGCGCGACGTGTCAACTTGCCGCCTAAAATACATTAGACATTATTGACTCTGTGCCAGTTGCCAGACTCCGCGCGTTTCGCAGCCGTAGCCAAGCGCCAGTGTTACATGTGGCGCTCGAGCTTGCGGCAGATTCTCCTTGTTTGCCACCCGCAGCGGCGTTGCCATCGCGGTCAAGCCGTTAGTCACCTACGACTTCGCTTCTTCGGATGGGCAGTGAATTAATTTGGCATATCTGGATTCTGATCCGACCCTTGAATGATGCTGTTTTGCTACATCCGGGCTGCTGTTGTGGGTTCGTCCTGAAGTGCAAAGACCTGCGTCTCACAATCACATTCACGACACCGTGCCGCAACTCAGTGCCTCATTACGCTCGATGGGCTTCATATTTGGAGAGCTGAATACATAAGGTGCGGGCCCTGACTGATCGGTTGAGGTGGTGTATGAGCTATCGGTTACATGCCACTACTACACTAGATAGATTGGCAGGTAGGTAGTTACTATGAACGTATGCAGATCGAAGCTGCAATATATCAAGACTATTACTGCATATGAAGCTTAGAAGCGCTTCCATGGCACAAGTATTTGCGACCGAAAAGCCATCCATGGATCCATTCGGTGCCTCATGGGAAGCGTTGCAATGCCAGGGAATGTGCAAAGGGCTGGACCCAGAGAAAGTACCATCCATCGATTACATCGACCAGCTGCCAGCCTCAGCTGCACTCGCTGGCATCTGATTCTTCAAGTCAAGAGTCAAAGCAAAGGCTAACAAGCCGACCATCACACGTGACACGACGAATGAAGTCCACAGGTATCGCGCAAGCTTTCATATCTGTAAGGTGACCATGCGTTCGCAAGGGAGCCAGCACAAGGCACACAGCGAAGGACTGCGCGAGTCTCACATGCTTCTTCTGATATCCACCGCCCCTTTCGGATCCTACATATATCTTAGTCTTCAACCCGCTGTTCTGCATAGATCAAATATCGTCGTATGGACTGTACTGACATGCAACACAGAATGCACTTCCACGCCATCAACCGTTCTGCGGGCCCTTTCGAAGGCCTTGACAACGGACACAGAAAGACAACAACTTCCACTAAGCGAGTTAGGTTTTCCAAAGGTTTTCAAGGAGACAAGCAAACGGTAAATATCTCGCTGGGCCATGACAATGCTGCAGACGTATATATGGCCTTCGGGCCCTTGCGACAGCTACGCCCCATGCAAGTAGAGACACCACCTCCTTCGGTAGACCCCAGCACGTCAGACAAGGACGACAAGTACGTCCAGGTCGACATGCCGACATGGAGCAAGGCCACGGTAACGCAAGCATATCAGAGCGCTCTACTCAACCGGATCAAGATCGGAAACATTAGCTTCCATGGCGAGTGGAGCACGAGCAAATACAAGCCAGTGTTCATACACGACTGTATCATGCAGCCAGGCTCCCTGGCACAACTTCTGGGCAAGGTAAGGCGCAGGATCCCGGCGTTCGAAAGCAATCATTTAACCGTCTGTGGCAGATGCCTCCGGATATCATCCCACGCATGACACCAGCCTTTCTGCCAGGTTTCTACCCGCACGTCCATGCCGAAACATTACAACCATGTGTCATGCAATCGACGAACGACAAGGACTACGTGCAGGGCATGCTCGTCTTCGGTGAAGGGTCACATGGTCGCAAGCTCATCAATCGTCACTACCGCGCCGACACAAGACGCGTGATGGTTGACGTGCAAGCCGACATCGTCGTTCCCGTACCCCAGCACGAGCGCAAGCACAAGTATCAGCTGTGGCGTCTTCACAGGCGAATCATCCGCGCCTACGCTTGGATCTGGGCGGCTAATGTCGGGAGCTCAGATGTTCAGTTCCGTAATGTTGTGCCGAAATGGACACTGGAGGACTACATAGAGGGCAGACTAGAGCGAGAGCAGGGGCTGAGAGTAGAGGATGCTGGGTGGCTTGAGGACAAGGTCAGCGTACCGGGAGACAGCCAAAGCTGGAAGGAAGATCGCGAAATGTCGCCGGCTGGCGGTACCGGTCATCTCGATTACGATAGAGCTGACAAGTTTACCGGATGGTGAAGCACGATAAGAAGTGGGTTTTGATACAGGCGTCTAGCTCATTGCCAGCAGCATTCGAGCCGGGAACGCCATTGCTAGAGAGTCAAATTCGAAGCGTTTATAGCTTCGCACCCTTCCATACCTTCTTCACCCAGTCTTCGACGTCTGACAAGAGCTCTTCAGGTTTCTCCATGGCCTAATCTTCGTTAGTATGGTGTGAGCTTTAAACAGTTTGGTGAACTCACCGCAAAGTGCCCGCCGGTCGTATGCTGATTGTACGAGACCAGGTTGCACGTGGCAGCAGCCCAGCTTTTGGGTGCAGGGGCTAGTTCGTAGGGGAAGAAGCTGTAGCCGCTGGGTTTCTCGACGTATGGGGGTGGCGGCCTGTCGCTTTTCACCACCTCACGATACGGGTAGATGCATCTGTAAGGGTACCATTAGCGCTTGTCCTCAGCAGACAATGTCTGACCAGCCGACCTTGGGAAAGTGTCTGTCAACCAGTACAGGGAGACGCTCTCCAGAATGTCTTCGAGCGAAGGGTCTTGATCGGTCCATTCCAGGAACTTCTCGCCAATCCAGCTCAGCATGGCCAGCGGGCTGGAGCTGAGTACCAGGCCGATAGTCGCAGTTCGAGTGCCGTGCTCCATAGCGTAAGCAAACCCAGTCTTGCTAAACTCCTGGCCTCTCGGCACGGCTTTGGCTTCGACCTGGTCCATTTCCGTTTGGCTCTTCATGACCTCAGCAGGAACAGGGCAGAAATTCAGGTGCATGCTTTTGCAAGACTCGTAACTGGCTGCCTGAATTCGGCTGATGAAGCTGCCCAAGTCTCCGCCCTGGGCCAGATACCCTGATTCGAATCCCAAGCCGATCATGAGCTGGTTCATTGCGCTTGCAGCTTTCAGAAGATTGTAATCGACATCCACGGGTGGGCCGGAAGAATAGCCATAGCCAGGTAAACTTGGCGCTACCACGTGGAACGGTAGGTCCTTGGGCGAGTAACGTTTTCGTAGCAGCTCAAAGATCTTGAGGAACTCGAGGAAAGATCCTGGCCATCCGTGATAGAACGCAATGGGGACAGCATCCGGCTTCTCAGAGAAAAGTGCCATGAAGTGCACGTCAATGGTGATACCGTCGTCGGTGATTGGCACCGTGTACTGGGGAAAAGAGTTGATATAATCCTCGTGCTTGCGCCAGTCAAACTTGTTCAGCCAGTGGTCCTTTGCGTTGCTGAGCCAGTCCCTCCGCATACCATGACGCCGCTCGGTGCTCGACATCAAGTTGTCACCTTGATTCTTGGAGGTGTTCTCCCATACTGCCGGTCCAATGGGGGAGAGCTTGAGGAGCTCCTTCATGTGTTGCAGCTTTGCATCATCGACATGGGCCTTGAATGGCTTTGGTTGCAGCTTAGCAGAAGCCGGGATTTTGCTGAAGTCGGCCATTGTATTAGACGTCCGATTTCTTTGTTGGGGTTGTCAGGGTGTAGGACTAAAGGTGCAAACCTGTCGGCAATGCAACAGTTTATCTAGCTAGCTCAGACGCCAGCGTGCCCCGCTTCGCCCGCATCTCCAGCCGCGGTGATGCATCTCGGATTAGTAAGGAAGGCAACAGCTTCAAGTTGGATTTATCTTTGAAGTTCAAGTTGTTGAGGTCACCCAATTACTAGCCGCGATGTGGATTTGCATTAACAGAAACGTGTCCTGCTGTCTGACGCCGATGCTGCAGTCAGATGCTTGTGTATGTTGATTTGTAAGCAATCCGCATTGTAGCACGAGTCGAATGCGATGAGGTTCTTGACGATTGGGGTCCGAGGGAGCGCTGGATGCAAGATTGGATCCACACTCGGTTGTCAAGTATCAAGGGTATGTGTACGAGAGCAATGAAAAGTAAATTGGTACATCGCATTAGCAGCGCATGGTCAGCTACACGCGTTCACGAAGAGACACCACATCTGAAGGCGCCACTGGCGAACCATGTACAGATTATCGTTACCGTCCTTTCTGCAGCTGTGAAATCATCCGGTCAATTTCAAGCTGAGCTTGTCCACTTGCTTGCGCCCTTAGCTCCTCAAGAGCCTCGCGATTCTTGGCCTTAAGAGCTTCTTCGCCAGCCTTAGCAATCATACCGCATTTGACCCACATTTCGATGCGCTCAGCTGGGGTGAGCGCCGTACACTTGGGAATAAACAAGGCAGCCACCTTCGTGTTGCCTGCACCGATGATCTCGTTGAAAAACGGCTAGGAGCATATTAGTGACATGCACATTACAATTGGTCTTTGGTTCAGCAAACTCACCTCCCATCCAATGGGACTTTTGCGGACTTTACTAAGGTCTTCGAGCTCTCTCCAATCCCTCTTGCTCACCAGAGCGCGCAGTCTAGTCCACCAATATGTCTTCTCTGACACTTTGAACTCCGACTGCACTTTCTGCGCTCGCTTCGTGTGACCAGCCCTGATGAGTTTGCTCATTGTTTGGTTGACGCTCAAACCAATGAATCGATCATCGAGGTCCTTTTCGAAAGCTTCCTGAAAGCGAAGAAGCTTCTGTGCTTCTTCAAGTGCCGTCACCTGAGGTGCGTACTCCTTGCTATCGCGTAGGAGTTTGGCTGCCATCTTGAGCTTGTCCGTTGACGGTCCTAAATCCGACGCATCGAGAGCCTCCGAGAGCAGAAGATTGGATCCGTCTAGTCGCCGGTCATCTTGATAATAGAGATCCTTGAGCAGTTCCTTGTCTTGGTCCATGGCAGACGACTCAACAATCGCAGTAGCGACTGGCCTGCTGTTGATAGTGCGGAAAAAGCTTGACAGCTGTATCTTCTTCCTGAGATTCAGCAGAACGTAAAAGACGAGGTCGGTGTCCCCACTCTCGATGGCCTTATCCAAGGCGATGGTCTCTTCGCCAATGTTTAAGAGGAGTGGAACTTGCTTGCCAGCTCTAGGTTCATGCTCCAACAGCTCCGCGGCAAGCCCTCCCCGACCTTCGTCGTACGCTGCACGAGCAACCTCTTCGAAAGAAATGCCGCGGGTGCCATTCAGCTTTTGAACAATCTCTTCACAAATGCTGTCTTCGTCCGTGCTGGATGAACGTACTTTCTGTCTCGCCCAGTGCACATATATCTTGTCTATCGGCAGCCGCAGGTACTCGGATATTTTCAAGGCAAAGAGATATTCTTGACGGTTGACAAGTCTTTGCACAAGTCTCTCTGGCGTCAGGCGTATGTACTGCTCATAGGACAGCGGCAAGCCAATTTCGTAGAAGCGCACAGCATTAAGCACCCGTAAGGCTTCCGTCATGTCTACGAAGTCATCACTGTTGTACAAGTCAAGTACAGACTTGCCAAATGATGCCGCCTTCAATAACTGCTTCTGCCAGTGGATACTATACTCCTGGCCCGCAGCCCTCACGCAGACATCTACTGCCTCGTCCAGATGAGGCCGGATCATCTGCACGTTGTCGTCTGCTTTCGGCGATTTTTTGTCAAGCTGATCTATGGCGTCAAGAAGGACGGAGGCGGGATGTGTCGATCCCAAGCGGAAGACTTCGAAAGTCGGGTCTGCAACCTTTTGTATGAATTCGCAGACTTCTCCGGACAAGACTCTGATACCATCGATGTCCGGCAATAGGTGTATGAAGGAATTGTATTCCCAATTATCGGCTGCCCCATTTGGCCCCAGAAGATGCACTTCATCTTCCCATGCGAGCACAACCGCATTGTCACCACACCATTGCAGATCTTTCGGTGGTGTCTTAGACCGTGTGTTGTATTCGCTGTATCGCTCTTGGAAGTCCGATCCAATCACCCATACCTTGCCGTCGTCGGTGTACAATGCAACAAACTTCCCGTTTGGAGACACTTGTATGTGTCGGAATGGACCTGCTTCCAGTCCTCGGTCTTCGCACTCCGCCGCATCAACTACGAAAACTGTCTTTCGCAAAGCCAACAACACCTCGACTGACCGTGAGGACGTGTATTCGGGAGGGATGACCGTCCAGGATACTACGTCGTCCGAAGGAGCAGATGCAAGCAGCTGCGGCCGTGGTTCGTCGTATCGTGTGACAGCAATCAGGCTGTTGTTTCCAAGCAGTGCCACAAATCCGGTAGACCAGAAGCGGCAGGATACTACGCCATGATCCTCGGCGCCGTGTCCCAAGTTGAAGGGCGTAAAGTCGTCCTGCAGATCGGCGTAGCTTCTGACAGTACCATCTTCCGTAACGACCAGCAACCGCTCATCTTCCGACCACCCTGCTGCTTTTATTGTACCTCTGTCCCATGGTATTTGCCTGATCAGTTTGCCGGCGCAACTGTAGATGTCGATGGAGGATTTGGCTGTCTGAGGGCTGCGATATGAGAAGACACGGTCTTCACTTCGGTAAAGGGCTGCATTATATTAGCAGACTGCTTGGGACTGCGTAAATGGTTCGCGTACCTACAGCGCCGCTATATGGAGCTCCAGTGACGACGTAGTTCTCCAATTCTAGGTCTGGGTCGAATACGGACGTGTAGAGCTGTGTTTGGCGGTAGAAACGGTCGCCAACACGCCTCCAATCATCTGTCGGCTTCGGCATTGTCTGTTCGTCCCTCGTTCATGACCACAGCATACACAAAATGGCGGTTATGGCCAGAGCGCGAGAGGAACGGGCGCGAGACAACGTTCACTTGCATCCGACTGCTATCCCAATCCGGAAGGCAGCGGCCCGCTTGAACAGTGCGCATGACAGCCAAAACAAGACCAACCATACCATAGTACCTACGTACGAGTCTTCAACCCCGACACCCGATTCCGCTCTTCCATTTGAAACCTGCTCGTCACGATCAAATTTGCGAGTCTCATTGGGAGTATGTTCGATATAGTCAAGCGCACCATGACCTCGCTGTGAAATACGCGGCAACCGACTCAGCAAGGATGATGGAACCTTCACTACAGACGAAGGTGCAGCAACTGGGTGACCTGGATCTCGCCGTACTTGTGTCCCTGACCGCTGGGCAACATTGCATGTTTTCTAGCGACCCTCCATGGACCCGCGACCTTCGAAACGAGCTTCGTCTGTCATGTACGGACGTTTTTGGGCTGCAGGCCGCTGTCATCGATTGCTCTCCTAACACTACAGTGGATGACTTCAGTGAGATGCTTTTGGTTGACGACGTCGAGAACTTCGAAGATGCACCTGAGTGGCGTGGCGATCCAATAGACCTACGAGGTCTTTCACCCAGTCGCGGACATAGCCCAGGACGGCACGGCAAGCTAGGCAACACGCTCGACGATAGACGAATCGCCAACGTAGTTATTGCGCACCAATTTGACCGCGCGAGCTCTAGTGTACAGACTCAGGCTTTGGAGCTGCTCAGGACGAAACGGATCTTCACGAGAACATCCATGCATGTTGCACCTAAAAGCTTCATATTCATGGTCGTGCTGTCGAAGCCAGAAGCACGCCTGGGTCATCATCTGAACGACATGTTCGCGATGTCACATTTCCACACCAAAGAGGACGGTTTCCCGCACTTGGAGGGATTTGCGAATAGTTCTGTCAACTCCGTGTTCTCTGCAGAGGAAGTCAAACAGCTCCGAACCATGGCGGAACAGGTACGTCTCACCGGCGAAATCGCAGAGTACCTGCACAATATTGTTGTTTTTGCGCGGATAAACCGTTACATCAAAGGAGGTATCACTGCTGCAGCAACGAGGCACCTCCGTGCCCTAGCAATGGCACTGGCCCCTTTACACGGACTCAGCTACGTAACACCGTCCTTGGTGGCTTTGGCATGTCGGAAGGTCTATCCTCACCGGCTAATCCTGTCGACAGCCGAGACGGAGCGCAGTTTACAATGGGGCAGCGATCCGCAAGCACTCAAGAATGTACTTCAGGGTATTTCCATTGAGGACGTAATTGAAGACGTACTGAGCAGTGTTGAGACGCCATTGTAAAGGGTTAAGTCTTGAAACATCACATGCGGGCTCGACACTGCCATGTGTGATGACTAAGTTAAAAAAGCGGGGCGTGATTGGTCGCGCGGACCAGGCGTCCCGCGGGAGCGAAACAACTCGCGTCGGCTTTGGAATCGTTGCAACTTGTGGAATGCTGCACCTTGGCTGCCGCCACATGGGAAGCTCATTACTGTAACAGGCATCGGCAAGCAACCTCATAAAAGTCTTCGCCAAGTAGCACATTGGACGACTTTGCAAAAGAAGACCACTGCTCCACTGGAAAACGGCAGCGAGTACGGTGAAAGCAGCTTGACTTTCGGGGATAGGAAATTACCATGCCCTCTGGTCAAAGGCACCACATGCGCTCAGCAACATTTCCGTTGTACAACTCGACTCGCAAAAAGCCACGAAGATGGCCTTTGGTCTTACGAGTCATCAAAGGAGCCATCCACATCGATGTTGCAATTCCGGTGCTATTGCATGCGGCTTTTGCCGCGCTAGTGGTCTACCTGGACGGTATCAAAGAAGGTCATCTGGGGATACCGAGCAGCGTAATACCAAGTCTTTCGATCGTGGTGGGCTTAATGCTGGTTTTCCGAAATCAAACGTCTTATGACAGGTTCTGGGAGGGTAACCAGCATCTGACGAGCATCGAGACGTGCATTCGTGAGTGGATCCAAGGGAATGGATAGATTTGACCCAAGAGACTAATGCTGTATTAGGAAACCTCACCAGGTCGTTCCTAACCTGTTCGTACTCCACTAAAGGAGCGCCACCAACCGAGGATGAACGGGCTGAGACAGAAGAAGTTGTGCGAATACTATTGGCCTTGATCTTCGCAGCGAAGCATCATCTTCGAGCCGAATGGGGATCTAGCGAGATTCCTATACTGATGCCGCCTTCCGAGGTCGAACGCAGACGCCGAGAAAGCCAATCAATGGCAAAGCCTGAGTACAGTGAGCTGCTTCCTCCTGGGACTCGTGGCTTTGAAAGCCAAGGACTGGGTTTGCTGTTGCAGCTGAGTATCAAGGTGGAATCTTACATTAAACGCGGCCATGACCGCGGATGGTTTCACGCACCGCAAGCGTCGCAACTCACTGTTCAGCTCAACACACTGGTAGCGGCTTACGGCAACATGGAGACCATTCATCTGACTCCGCTGCCTGTAGCGTATCTTATCCACATGCGCCAGGTGCTTGCTATCTTTGGCGCTGTCTTGCCATTCGCACTGGTCGAGGATATGGGCTGGTGGACCATCTTACTTACCGCTTTCATATGCTTCACGTTGTACGGCATTGAGGCCATCGGCGCTCAACTAGAAGATCCGTTTGGGTACGACCGGAATGATATAAAGGTGGATGCGATAGTGGAGGACTTGAAAGTGGAGCTCACTGTTCTGCTGAGTGAATGGCGGAGAGGTAGCGACATGTTCAATCACCGGTCCTTAATCTAGCATACTTAGGTAGAGAACATGGAAGTACCCGCCAAAGATTTTCTTCAACATGTAAATGGCACATTTCCGGATTCTTGGTACGCTTCGCCGGCCCGTGCGCGAGCCAGTGAGGTTGAATCTTACCTCATGTTGTCCGCCTTGGCCCTGCAAACGACGTGGTGAAATCGGAGCTACAATGCACTCTGAAAAGTGATCGAACACGATGAAACCAAGTCTGAAGTTCCACTCATGTTAATATTGCTGTCTCCTACGGTCGGCGCTGTCAATCTGGGCGCCTTGTAACCGCGCAAGGTAGGTGGAGAACCAAACCTACAAAGTAGCTGCGAATTTCATTTCCTCTCTCGCATCGCTTTACCAGCTACATACTTGACACCCACCCGAGAGGCGCTGAAGAGGTGCACCATGGTCAACAAACCGCATGCGCCCCGAGGACCGAAGGGCAACAAGAAACCCGGTGGAACGGCAGCAGCAGCGAATGGCGAAGATACTTCATACATTGTATTTGGGAAGGACGATAAAGGGAGCAAAAAGGGAAACAAATCTGCGCCGGTTGAGAACAATGGTGAGGCTGCGAAAGGTGCAAAGGGCAAAGATGCGGCGAAAGGAGGTCCGCAGCCCGAAGCTGAGAAGAAGCCGGATACAAGAACATTGATTGCGGGTTCTAGCTGGACGGGTAAGCTACCCATGACATTGTTCAATGAGCACTGTCAGAAGCAGCGCTGGGAAAAGCCAGAGTACATCATGCACCGCACGAAGTCAGGCAAATTCGCCGGAGGAGTGATCTTGCGGCAAAAGAACCAAAAGACTCAAGAGGTCACACAGCTGCCCGAGATATCACCGCCGAGGGAGTACAACAATGAGAAGGGCGGGCAGGACAGTGCAGTAGAAGCTCGTCACTTTGCTGCGACCTATGCACTGTTCAGGGTTGGCAACGCGAAGAACCTGTCCATGGCGCTTCCCCCACAGTATCGCGATTTGTGGAAAGGAGACTTTCAAGATTTGAAGAAAACGGCTGTCGCTAATGGTCAGGGGTATCTTTACGAGGCAGACCCGTTCCTGGCACTGAAGCAGCGCGACGAGGCAAGAGCTGCCAAGGACAAAGAAAGGGCAGAAGTGGCAAAGAAAAAGCAGCAGGCAGAGAAGCAGTCAACAGTCACTCTAGACGGTCAGATCAGAAGGCCTGACAAAGGCTGGGGCAAATCGCCGAGGGTGGAAATGGGTGTCAAGACGCGGAGGGACGTTGAGAGCATGATTCGCGGCGGCGCCGTATGGAATGTTCACGATATTCACATGAGCGTGGAAGACAGGAAAGATGCGGTCCAGCGACTTGCGCAAATTGGCTTCCGGCCAAGCCACGCGGAGGAAGCATCCACCATTTGTGCTGACTTTGAGGAATGTCTGGAATGGTTGCTCATCCATCTACCTGAAGACGATGTTCCAAAATGGGCCTTGCCTGAAAACTACTTGGCAGGCGTAGCTTTGGTCGCCAGCGATGTGCAAAAGGACAGCAAAATCAAGCGGTTAGCCGAAGCTGGATACTCACGAGACATTTGCTCTGACGTGCTCGAAAGCTCTGACGGTGATGAAGACAAAGCAGCGTTCATCCTACAACGCCGGCTGCTTGGCGAAGAGCCTGTTGAAAGTCATGGTAACCCTGGATGTAGCGAGACTTGGGAGGAAGAACAGGCGACTCTAGAGGCTATCTACGGCGAGCGATATCAGAGAAAGGATCGTAAATGTATCATCCAACTTGAGCTGCAGACAACTTCAAATGAGCCGATTAGTCTTAGAGTAAGGCCGTCTCTTAATTACCCGAACGAAATGCCTGCTATTGCAGTCGAGGCGCCGCTCCCAGCATACATCAAGCTCAGCATATTACGACAGTGCTTACTGCACGCACAACAGCATTTCCTAGGCGAAATGATGCTTTTCAACATTCTCGATTGGCTGGAGCAAGAGATCCCTCGGATCATTGAGGAGCCGGACAAGCTACAGAATCTTGCAGGCGCGACTGCCACTTCAAATGATTCATCCAAAGGCGGCCCGAGCGGACTTCGCAAGAAGCCACGAAGTCATCCGAGACCAATCGTTTGGACAAAAGATACACCAGCAAGCCAGCGGATGCAGTCTGAGTGGCTGGCGAAACAGGATACTCCAGATCAACAACGTATGATGCAAGCTCGGCAAGGTCTGCCTGCATGGAGGCTGAGGGATGCTGTTGTGTCGTCTTTGCGAGCCAGCCAGGTCACAATTATAAGCGGTGAGACTGGCTCTGGTAAAAGTACCCAAAGCGTGCAATTTGTATTGGACGACCTGATCAAGCAGGGCTTTGCTGAGCAAGCGAACATCATCTGTACGCAACCGCGCAGGATCTCGGCCCTCGGTCTAGCCGATCGTGTTGCAGATGAGCGATGCGGCAAAGTGGGCGATGAGGTTGGATATACTATCCGTGGCGAATCGAAGCAGAAGCCAGGCCTTACTCGGATTACCTTTGTAACTACCGGTGTGCTGCTGCGTAGACTACAAACCTCTGGTGGCAGTGCTGATGACGTTGTGAGGAGTCTGGCAGACGTTAGTCATGTCGTTATTGACGAAGTGCACGAGAGGAGCTTGGATACGGATTTCCTGCTAGTGCTGCTACGCGACGTTCTGGCCAAGCGAAAGGACCTGAAACTCATCTTGATGAGTGCTACGCTCGACGCTGATGTTTTCGAGTCCTACTTCAGCCGTGTGTCATCGGTCGGTAGAGTTGAGATTGAGGGGCGAACGCACCCTGTGCAGGACGTCTACTTGGACGAGATTAGACAGCTCGTGAGCTATGGCTCCTTCGAAGATGAAGATGCTGACTCGGATCTCGGCGACGACTTAGCAGACGACTTCAGTGTCGCCGGAGGGAGAAAAGTGCAGCAAAAGCCGAAGCCGCAAAAGCAATATGGACAGATTGGCCATGACGGGCATAACATCGACTATGATATGATTGCGCGAGTCGTGCAACACATCGATAGTGAGCTTGGGCGTGCTGACGGCGGAATACTGATTTTCCTGCCAGGTACCATGGAGATCGATCGCACGCTACGGAGCCTCATGCACGTTCCAAATCTTCACGCCTTGCCATTGCATGCGGGCCTGCAGAGTGTCGAGCAGAAGCGAGTCTTCTCCAGGCCCCCGAAAGGCTTGCGCAAGGTTGTCTGTGCTACGAACGTGGCTGAGACAAGTATCACGATTGATGATATCGTTGCCGTTGTGGACACAGGAAGAGTGAAGGAGACAAGCTTTGACCCTACGAATAACATGGTGCGGCTCACCGAGATGTGGGCCTCGCGAGCAGCATGCAAGCAGCGACGAGGTCGTGCGGGCCGTGTGTGGGCTGGCAAAGCTTACAAACTCTATACAAAGAAGCAAGAGGCCCAGATGCTAGAGCGACCAGATCCTGAGATCAGGCGAGTGCCTTTGGAGCAACTCTGCCTCTCAGTCAAAGCTATGGGCGTCAGCGATGTCCCAGCTTTCCTTGCTTCGGCGCTTACGCCACCAGAAAGTCTCTCGGTCACTGGCGCTCTGACCCTACTGGAACGGGTAGGCGCACTTGAAAAGAATGAGCTGACAGCGCTGGGAAGACATATGTCCATGATTCCGGCCGACTTGCGTGTTGGAAAGCTGATGGTGCTGGGCGCCGCGTTCGGTTGTTTAGACGCTTGCTTGACGGTAGCAGCTACTCTCACCGTGAAGAGTCCTTTCGTAAGCCCACAGGCGAAGCGTGAAGAGGCTAAAGCAGCAAAATCTGCCTTTGGTCGTGGCCATGGCGACTTGATGTGTGACCTTCATGCATACGAAGAATGGTCCCGCAGACGCGCGAAGGGAGAACCCACGTCTTTGCTCAGGAAATGGTGTGACGCCAACTTCCTCAATCACCAAACTTTGCTGGACATATCCAGCAATCGCAACCAATACGCTTCGTCATTACAGGAGATTGGTTTCTTGCCTCCTGGACACATGGCCCATGCTGAGGCTCCGAATCGCCATAACGATAGCGATGCCTTGCTCCGTGCTCTCGTTGCTGGCGCTTTCCAGCCACAGCTAGCACGCATCGAATTTCCCGAGAAGAAGTTTGTCGCTTCTGCAGCCGGAAGCGTTGCACAAGATCCTGAGGCACATACAATAAAGTACTTCAACGAAGAGAACGGCCGGGTCTTTGTGCATCCGGGATCTACCCTATTCTCCGAGTCCTCCTTCCCAACCAGTAGCGTCTTCATGAGCTACTTCACTAAAATGGCGACGAGCAAGATCTTTATCCGCGATCTGACGCCTTTCAACGTTTTCTCTCTACTGATGTTCGGTGGTCCTGTTACCATTGATCCCCAAGGCCGAGGACTTCTGGTTGACGGCTGGGTACGACTAAGAGGATGGGCAAGGATCGGTGTACTCGTCTCACGACTCCGGATGATGTTGGATGATCTGCTGGCCCGGAAAGTGGACGAGCCGGGATTGGACATGAGCGAGGCGGCCATAGTCAAGGTCGTCAGAAGGATGGTTACATTCGATGGTCTTGACCGATAGAGCTTCGATGTAGATGTTTTTTTGCAAATTCTATGACCCGATCTATTACCATTATGACTCCAATGCGTTGGTTCCGAAGGCCCGAAGGTGGAGGTTTTGCTGTAATGCCAGAAGGCCCCCTAGTGCTTGAAAGGGGGTCGCACGCGGTTCAAGTGTGACAAAAGGAAACGGGAAAATGTGCTTCTTGAAGCAACTCGCCTTTTACAGCAACGTGGCGCATTAGGTGAGGTTGTGTGGACTACGACATGTGTGATGTGCGGAGCTAACTTCGTACGCATCGAGTAAACCTGCCGAGATTGGTATCATCGCCATACACTCCGAGCGCTCAAAGTGACACTAAAGAAGTACAAAGTCAAGTGATTTCCATCACTCACATCAAGGCGATTGTTGGAGTATAGCCACCAGTAGCATGCGGAAGACGGAACAGTCCAGGTCATCTGGCGGCTCAGACGGCAAGGGCTCGGGTTGCGGTCGAGCCCAGGCGCATGTGGAGAGCGCGGAGGTCGGGATGAGCCGCACAATTTGGATGAACAGCTGGCGATTGACTGGTATAACTTCCTTCTTCAAGCCATTGCACTCGCACATCAACTCAAAATGGTCTCCCTGAAGCTCACCACGCTCGCGCTGGCGGCGCTGTACACCCTGGGCGCTGTTGCTCAAATCCCTGAAGGCCTCTCGGTACGTCTCGAGCTCAAGAACCTCACTGTAGTACCGGCTGACATATGATGCAGGTTGAGGATGTCGAAGAACTTCCAGACGAGGTCACTTCCGACCCCGAGGACAACAGCAAGACTCCCAACCTTGCCGTGGATATCACAACATCCTTCCCCGATGCTGAGGTGTTCGGCGTGAAGCTTGTCAACGGCCGGCCTACGCGAGCGATCCTCGATGTCTCAAACAATGAGCCAGAGGCTGTCAACCTGATGGTCGTTGGCGGCTCCTTGACAACCCCAGTCGATGCGCCGGGCGCTCCTGACCCGCCTGTGGTTCTTCGCAACCTGACGACCCAGCGATATGGCGTGCAGATCCCAGCAGGCGAGAAGGAGACGCTTACATATGCGTTTGTGAACGAGATGCGTAAGTCGAAAAGCTATTATATACACGGTCGGCACATCAGAAACGCTAACAAGCAATCTAGACCCTCAGGACCTGAGGCTGAGCATCGCCGCCGTCCTGCAGAACCAGGAGGGCAACGTCTTCACTAAGATGGTCTACAACGAGACGGTTTCTGTTGTCGAAGCCCCAATGAGCTTCTTCGACCCGCAAATGTAACTTCGTGTCCATCCCCACCAGACCGTCCCTTTGCTAACTTTGGGGCGACAGCATCTTCCTGTACATCTTCCTTGCAGCCGCATTCGGAGGCACCTGCTACTTCATCTACAACACCTGGATCACAACGCTCTTCCCTCAGAAGAAGCGCGGAGGCAAGGGTGGCGAGCGCGCGAAGAGGTCCTCAGGTGGCAGCAAGCCTGTCGACCCCGCTGATCAGACGTCGGTGGTTGGCGCTGATGGACCGGCTGTCACAACTGGCGCAAAGGGCTATGATGAGTCGTGGATCCCGGCTGGACACATCCAAAGACCCGAGGCCAAGAGAGTGGGCAGTGGAAGGCCGAAGAGCAGGGCTGCATAAACTTCTTGGAAAGATAATGTGCAAGTTGAGAAGGTCGTGGCGGGCGCCGTCACCGAAAGGCACTTGCCTGGTCGATTACCAAGCTGCCGTGATTGTCAATCTGCAAGGGCAATATGGCGTCAGCCAGGTGGCGGCACGCGGTAGACACGAGCTGCCGCAGTGTTCGGCGACCGAGCAGGGAGACAGAGCCTGGGCGCATGGGTGTATAGTAGCGGCTACATAAAAGCTAAAACAGCGCATAGGGCTGAAGCATCCGTGCATAGATCCTGGTGCCTCGAAGCAAGTGATGTCAACTGGTGTTGGTGGTTTCGCAGATGGAGCACTTCGAGACTTGGGATGGAACGCAATCTTCTACGAAATGACGTGGCGAATCTCGATTCTCGCACGCCATTCGGTCAGATTGACGCTCGCAGAACTACATCATGAAGGCCAAGGCTAGATGACGCCTTGCGTCAGGCTGGTGTATAAGCCAGTGCGAGCGAGAGCGGCGAAAACGCTTCAAGTTGCCCTTTGCAGAGCCAAATCACGTGTTGGCGCCTTGGCTGAGGCCGATGTGCCCTAATTCTAGGTCAAGGTCGTCAAGAACCAACTGTCAGGTACGATATTAGAGTTTTTCTCGCGTCTTTCTACAGCTTTTCTAGCTCCCGGACGGAACTTGCACCCTTTGCCTCGCCCGTTAGAAAGTGGGGCTATCGTGAGATTTTTATTCCCATGCTGTCCGAACTTTATCCCTGTGCACGGAGGCGAGATGCGCAGATTCTTTCCGACTTGCGGTTTCGGTGACTTGACGGCCTCGGTGGTATGGCGGCGCACCATAGATTCACAGTTCCACTCCGAAGGCCAACGCTTTAGGCGAAGGGGCCTATGAGGGATACCTGTTAGGCAGTACGATGGAGTTTTGAAGTGCTTTAACTTGGAGGACATCTTGTATGAGGCCGAAGGGTCTCATACAATAGATGTGTTCGAAGGAGGCGCTACCAAAGTCAACCTCAAGAGCGATCGTCGGCTCTAAAAGCGCGGCGGTCCGGTGCGGTTGCAGATCAGTTCCGGCGCTAGTTAAGCTTGATTAAATGCCAACCTTTTGAGAAGCCTCCGAAGTTGCCCAGAACGGTAACAGCTTTCGTCAACAGAAAGACCGGACCATCGATCTGACGGTTTGCTCTCATAATGCTCCTGCTGCTGAGATCCTAGATGAGGCTCCATCTCGCCACCAGAAAGCCGGGCGTGAAGACGGCCGTCAAAGAGTATCGTCCGAGAAACTGACGGGGCAGTTCCATGATGGTCATGGCCAGAGAAATAATGAATACCCACGATGCCCTGCCGTATGTGACATAAGATTGCTGGCGCCGCGTTATTATTGGAGTCTGAACTCTTGACCAGGCCCACTATTACTTGCAGCACAAGTGGCAGCGGGCCCCCTGCTGGGTCCATCCGTTCACATCGGCATCGATGGGAGGCAAATCTCTGGCCGACGTCGTTTAACCTCGCGGATGGAAAACTCGTAGCCGCTATCACCGCCCAGCCTGAGATGACGGTAAGCCGGCAGCGGCTCTGGGTCGTCGTTTGTGGGCTTTCCATGGGCCTCCGTGGCATGTCGCCCCGGACTCCAAGCCGTCACGCGGTAGGGGAGTCAAAGCTCTTAGACTCCTCCCATAAGTAGCCCTTCGCATCTGCACCTCGTTCCTCCTCCTTCTTCACCCCGTCCTATCATCAACCATCTAGCCTCTACCCTCTCCTTTCCTTCCTTCGCCCAACCACCATGCCGTTCCTCAAACGTAGAGAGCAGGAGGGGCAGAATGCCGCAACCCTCGAGAAGTCGATCGACCCTAACCTCCCGGCCAACCCCGAGCTACCGGCGCAGCAAAAGGTGACCTTCATTGCCGTCTTCATGGGTCTGGTAGCTTCCATCGGTGGTTTCATGTTCGGTTATGCTTCTGGTCAGATCTCTGGTAAGTAAAAGAGTCGTGCACCTAGACACCTTGAGTGCAGATTGCTGACGTTGCGAAGGTTATTTCTTGATGGAGGACTTCCAGCTTCGCTTCGCTGGTACGCAGCCTGACGGTTCCCACGACTTCAACGCCGTTCGCCAAGGCACCATTACATCAATGCTGTGCGCCGGTTCTGCCATTGGCGCTCTGGTCGCTGGAAAGATCGCCGACTCGCTGGGAAGGAAATACGCCATCTCGGCATCCGCTCTCTGGTGCTGCGTTGGTACCATCATTGAGATCTCGAGTGACCAGGAGTGGGCTCAATTCGCTGTCGGACGTGGCGTGAACGGTATCGGTATCGGGTCTCTGTCCGTGTTGGTGCCAATGTACCAATCCGAGTCTGCGCCAGCTGTGCTCAGAGGCATTCTCGTCTCCTGCTACCAGCTGTTCGTCACCTTCGGTATCTGGACTTCCAACATGATCAACTACGGCACAGAAGACATGCAGGGCAGCGCATCATGGCGTATTCCCAACGGTGTTTCTTTCCTCTGGGCCTTGATCCTTGGCGCGGGTATTCTTTTCCTGCCGGAGTCTCCGCGTTTCGCATACCGCCAAGGACGTGAAGAGGAGGCTCGCAACACCATTGCACGCTACGCCGGCGTTGCGACGGACTCCCGGGACGTCAATGTGCAGCTCACTGAGATCCGCGTGAAGCTTGAGGAAGAAAGAGCCGGAGCCGATACTCACTGGTGGGAAATCTTCACCGGTCCCAAGATGTTTTACCGTACCATGATCGGTGTCATCCTTCAAGCCGGCCAGCAGCTGACGGGTGCCAACTTCTTCTTCTACTACGGCACGACCATCTTCAACGGTGTTGGTCTGAAGAACAGCTACGTCGCTCAGATCATTCTGGGTACCGTCAACGTCGTTTGCACTTTCGGTGGCCTTTACGTAGCCCAGAAGTGCGGTCGCAGAAAGGCCCTCATCTTCGGCGCTGGCTGGATCGCGATGTGTTTCTTCATCTACTCCTTCGTCGGACACTTCCTCCTGCACGCGGACAAGCAGACTCAGACTGCTGGCAACGTCCTCATTGTGTTCTCATGCTTTGCCATTGCGTCGTTCGCCTCGACCTGGGGTCCATTGGTCTGGGCTGTCGTCGCTGAGATGTACCCTGCCAGATACCGGGCTCCTTGCATGGCTCTTGCCACTGCTTCCAACTGGATTTGGAACTTCCGTAAGTGCCAGCGCCTCAGTTCAATTCCTTAGAAACGAAGCTAACAGACGCTGCAGTTATTTCCTTCTTCACTCGGTTCATCACTGGTGCGATTGACTACCTTTACGGTCTGGTCTTCGCCGGATGCTGTATTGCCCTCATGTTCATTGTCTTCTTCTTCGTCATCGAGTCCAAGGACCGTTCGCTTGAGGAGATTGACACCATGTACCTCCTTGGTGTGAACCCGATCACGTCTGCCAGCTGGGACGGCAGCAAGGTCCCGCACAGCGAGGACAACACTCCAGGTGCCAGTGGACGTAACTCCAGCGAGGCTGAGAGGGGCCAGTCCGTCGAGCGCGCTCCATCTCGGACAGTTGAGGAGTAAATTGGGTGATATTGGCGATTATTTGGGGCATGCTATTAAGAGCATGCCTGGCGAAAAAAGCGAAGCATGATGCATTTACAGGGCGCAGGATAGTATTTGGGGGGTTAAAGCCTCTTTCCGAGGTGGAGGGAATGGCGGCTCTAACATCGCGGGCCAAGGCGTAGTAGTCGGGCATCGTTGCAAATAGGCGTTTGCGAATTCATCCCGCTGTACACTATATCTTCACCCCGCGGAGTAGCTTTCCAGCTGCCTTCAAGCTCCTGTCTTTTTACTACCTAGGTATGTTTCTTCCAATCTGATTTCAGCAAGATCGCTTGACTACTCTCATTTCGACCTTCGCGTTGTATTGCTCATCAAACTGCGTTGTTCATGTGCCGCAATGTTCGCGGCTGTCGGTGTTTGCCCTCAAGCACAGACGGGTGCCCATGTCCTAGCCGGACAGTGCTTTGTGGAGGACCCGCTGGCGTCGCTTTGGAGTGCCGGGGCGCCAAGAGTGAGGGATTATTAGCTCTTCCTTGAAATGAGACCTCATCAATAATACGGTTGGCTGTGTCACCTGTGTGAGATGGAGACGCTTGAGGCGGACCGCGCTGTCACAGAGTCATGTGATATTATTCACGTGTAATCAAGGCTATCGTACTGTATTTGATATGGGACCAGAGGAATTCGGACCTTATTAGAAAAGAAATGAGCTGGTAGTAATACATCTGCTTATGTCCTGTCGTCCACTTCGTCTTGCGCTGCCAAAGCGTAGTCATCTCTGCTCTCGTAAGGAGGCCTGCAACGTCGACGTCAGCCGGATTCCCGATTTAAAGGGCGCAATCAAGCAAGGCTCTCACCTACTTGAAGTAGTTTCTGAGGCCAACGATGGCTGCCGTGCCTACAGCATAACCTCCCAGCAGTTGACTCCAGCTCTTGTCATAAGTAGCCTGACCGACGCAAAGGCCGGCAAGGTCGTAAGCCAAGCACCCGCCAAAGATCCAGTCGCTGACCGAGGCGAGACCGGCAAATCCAAGACCCGTTACGACCTTGACAGCAGTACCAGGCAACTGATCTTTGAAGTAGGCCACGCTTGTGTTGTGCAGTAAATCCAAGACTCCAATACCCGCAAAGGTCTTCACCACGACATGGGTGAGAATCGAGCTCCAGTTCCTCGTGTTCATCGGCTCGAGCTGCGTGAAGGTATACCACAGCTGAGTGAACGTGTTGATGATGACGAAGATGTTTGCGAGCTGCAGCTGGCCTGAATTCCAGAAGAACATCCAAGTCCCAATGCAAAAGTTGCCTAGCGCATAGTATGGCACAAACTTGACGATTTGGTCAAGTTCCCTCTTCTGCTGAGGGTTCTTTGCATCGAGCTTCCACAGCTTGTATAGCCAGGCCAGCTGGAAGAACTGCTGTGGGAAGAAGAAGGCACCGATGAAGAAAGGCTGCGGCGAGAAGAAAGAGAGGTTTGCATCGTGAATATCCTTCATATTGGGCGAGCTCCATAGCCCATATTGCTGAGCTGCAAAGTCATAGGCAAAGGAGGCGGGCGCCAAATACCGCGCGGTGCTGAGAGAAACGCCCATTGTTGCGTTAGGTTCTTGTAAGATGTGGATGAACTGGCAAGGTAGAAGTCAATGCGAAGGCAGTCAATGGTTGATACGAGATATAGTTAGTTATTGTACGTTGAAAACACGTCCGACGTATCCCGTTGATGTGCTCAGAGGTACGACATTTATGCGCGCGTCTTTGCGTGGCGATGGAATGTCATGATGTCAGAAGTCAGCCAAATCCGTGGTGACTTGGAGATCTGATCTCGGAAATGGATCGACTCCAACACCGGCGGGCCCTTACAAGTCCATCCCCCTTCTCCTATCGTGCAAAGTAGACGGACATTGGTATGAAGATCGGTCCTAACCTATGCTCAAGCGCTCGTTCGTTGTCGCTCCAAGCGGACAATTCTATCAACTTGGTTACAGGATCCCGCAATGCTTTTTCAAAGCTGCTCTGCAGTCTGCGGAACTCCTAGTCTTGTGCTTTAGCCATCCGACAAGAATTGGCAATTGAAGACTGGCACTCCCTTTATATTCAGGGAACGGCTGTAAGTCAAAAGACACTGTAGCTATAGACTACCAGAGACATCACAGACATTCTACTTCCCCGATCTATTAAAGTCGAGAGTGTGCAAAGTGCTGTCTAGTACTTTGCAAATGCTCGAGATTGTACTTCACCAGCTAAAAACATGTCCCTGCCTGCCTGGATAGTCACAGATCTTTAGTTGAGGTCTCCGTGATTGTTGTGTAAGATGTTAGGCGACCGCTGAACTTCAGACTGGAATCAGAAATCAAGACCACTGGGATGACCCGAGACGTCTGCATTTCACAGGTTACATAATAACATTACATCCAGTTGAGAGGTCCGGGGGAGTAGCAAGGAAACGCGCGGCTTCGTGGATTGTGTGCCCGCAACTCCCAAAGTCCGCTATGGAACTGCATGGTTGTAAGGCACATGCCGAGATGTGTTTCTCCTGACTACTACCACGAAAGGTCCATACGATTGCCCGTCGAAGTCTCCCCTGCTCTTTCGAACTTTGAAGAATGCACAGTATACGACTGCATGCTCCTGAGATGTTGCTTCAACCTCCGAAGGCCTTTCTTCGCACCCCTTCCGTCACCGTAATAGTATATTTCATCCAAAGTATTGCAACACAAGGCTGATCGAGAAAAGGTCGATGTGTTTTGGGTGCGGTACGTGCTCTCTAGGCTGCTATGCTGGCTGATAACGTGGACGGGTAAAATCTATTGGTCAGTTTCGTGAAAAGCGCACATAACTCGCCAAGAGCTGAGACTGTCACTGGGATCGCGAGTAGAGAATATAATACAGAGCGGCTCAAATAAGACAGAGCGCCGAAAGTATCGCTAGTGGCACATGCGGTCGTCTTCTGATCATTTCTTACAAGGCCGGCTTGGCCTGCTGCTGCCCAGCGTTTGCGCCCTGCGTCAAGAGCTGTACAGTTGTCAGCGCCTCTGTCCAAGGCTTCGCCGTCTCCTTCCGCATCGCGCGTTGTAAAGCTTACCTCGTTCGCGCTCTGCTGCATGCGCATCTCCCGTTCCATTTCCTGCACCTGCTGCTCCTCACTGAACGCCAGCGCCCATGGTACGCCCAACAAGAGCGCGCTTGTGCTCACTACCCAAAGAGTCTTTCCGCTTAGGCTGACGGCACTGCTAGCCCAGGAGTAGCCGGTCGAAGTGATGTTGCCCAAGGTCTTGCGATATGATGGAGGGACGATATCTTGGAGGGCGGCGATACGGTCGAAGAGCGACTCGTCGGGAATGTCATCGTCCTCAACCTCCGAGACTTCGGACTCTGGATACAGATTAGCGCTGCATAGATCCCAGAGAGCTCTTGATGCCTACCGCTGTCAGTGTCCCAGTCGTCTTCTTCCTCCTTGTTGCCCGCTTGGGGGGCGTTCAACTCTTCATCGGGAACTTCTTCGAGCTTGACCATTGTGACGGATTAATTTGCGGATTTAATGGAAGTGTTGTGTGATATCGTAGAGCGACTGAAGTACTGCGCGGGTGATTTGCTCGCGAGATGTCCTACAACTTTCTCTCCCTTCAAAGCTTTGGCCATGAGTACCTCGGCAGCTCCCGACACTCCCCCTACAGGGCTGAACAGAGCCACCAAAGGTTTCAACAATGAGCACTTTCGGCATGACAAACAAAGAAGAAACATGGTTGGGCGTCCAGCGGCAGAGTGTATCGAAAACATTGGTCACACTGATTGCCTGGCGATGATCCCGAGAAATGTAGGACGTCCGACATAAGCCGCAGGAACTGGCTTGAAAAGCTTCCTGGCGATGCGCGGCAACGTTGCGACAAATCAATGAATATGTTTCTCTGGGATGTAGAATAGGCGATTTCTCTCGTCACCCCAGGAGGTACAAAATGGGAAGAGCGAGACCATCGCTCATCGCCCGGGGCACCTCCGGCCCGGATGTAGATCGACACTGGATGAACTGACTGCAGCTCACGAGCTGGCCTGCTGGAAGTCAAGTGCAGGCGATCATCACTCCTTACGCTCGCTTGCACGAAGCTGCTGGGACAGTGAGCAATGAGTGGCCTTTCTTGATCTAGAGACAGGTGCTGTTCGAAAGTCCAAGTTCAGTCTTCCATGTCACGCCAAGTAAGAATGGCTGATTACTATGCCGACTTGCACGACGCAGGACGAAGCGAAATATACACCTCCATTTTGCTGCGAGCATGGCAATGACAGCAGCTACTACGTATACGCGGCTCTCCGTTGAGAACCATCGTTTGACCGCTGTTCCATCGCTGCTCATCTTGGCCATCGTACTCACCGCGGGATGATCGCTGGATCGAAGTCCTGAATTCCAAGCGCCATTATTTCACACCCTGTCTGGGGACGCTAGAGGGAAACAGTTACTGGTGTGATGCCTACTCCCAAAGCAGAGCTTGTACGCGACTACCGGAGATTGCTTTTCCAATATTGTTTCTTGAGGGGCAGATGTACAGGACTCAGTAAGATCAGCTCTCAGGTGGTTAGCTGGAAGGTATTGCAGGCGACGCATGGAACCATGTGTACCGTAGGAAACCCCTTTATTTATATATAAATGTCTTTTATCTCGAGGTGCAATGGAGGAACCCTTCAGAGTGTAAATGTCGCGCAGGCGCTGTTAGTTTCAAGCCGTGAGGGACCTGTGCATACGGCAACAGAGCGCCCTACAGGTGCTGTTCAGCTCGTGTCGCATTTGCAGGATTACTGTGAAGAGGCAAAGATCAGATCTCGCGATGGGAAGCAATCGAGGCAACGTATGGTTGTAGCGGCATTCGCTTCCTTGCCACACACTGTGCCATGCAAGGCGTTCATGACGTGAGCACTGCATCAGACACACTCGCAGCTCCAGGGCTGACGGGGTCTTTGATGCCGCTGAGCATCATGAGTGCGCAACTTATGCTTGCCGAGCGGCAGGATTGTCTCGCACATGAGAGGTTCCTAGCAGTGCATTGAGAGTACAGCAGAGACATTGAAGAATACAAGTGACACTCTGTACAAGTGTAGTCTCCTATCTCCAACGTTGATGTGAATTGACGACGAGCAGCTCCAGCGGGCGTGGCCGGTACACACGAGGTACGAAGCCCGGAGAGTTTGTTGTATGATGAGGCGGGCTTGTCGGGGAGCAATGTGTACCTCCGTCGCCGCTAGCGATCGAGCTGGGCTTCACGGGTCTACCCGGGACTTTCGCGGCGTTGCCAAATCATAAGGGACTGGTTGCAAAATCGTGACGCTACCACCTGCTGAATCTGCCTAATCGATACTGTTTCCTCTTTCCCCTCAGTCAACACACCTGCCGTTCTCTAACCACGGACATCTCCTCTGGGTCTGGCCATATAACGTTCGGACATCACCTCGAACTGGATCTGTTTGTTGTACGCGAACGTCTATGCGCCCGTTGGATTCGGCGTGCGCGGTTTGCTTTGTCGGGCGCAAGATGGGCCTCTGTGCATGCGACGACGAACCTGCAGCGCCAGCCTCGTCCGCTTGACGCCAAGAAAACCATCATGAACATCAAGTAAACACCCAAACGGATGGAAAGGCTACGAAGGAAGCATGTCATTTTAATCCTACTGGAAAAGTGCAGGGCCACGATGAGCGACTTGGCTGGACGACACCATGGCCTCACGACCAGCCCTGGACCACGACGGACAACCAACCCTTACCCACGCTTGACCATCACCAAAGGGCCGATAACTCCTGATGCTACTAATACACCTGCTATAAGGTTATCACGGCCCGATGCTTAGGGAGGATTGCATGGCCTGCTTTCATGCTCACCGTCTTGGCTCTGTACATGTTACCATATGCTTTCTCATACGACCTAGGTACGACTAGTCTATGGCTTGACATTCCAAGGCTATTACAACGCCTACCGACCGAGCGAAAGTCTGGACCATGAACCTGGTCAGCCGGGCTAGACACTGGAGGCTTGGAGGCTGAGACGCAGCGCACCGACATCCCGCCGCCAAGGTGTTTTTGAAGGGAGTCTGGATCGGATTGCAGAAGACCTCGAAGATGATCTAGACCGTGGCCACTCCCAGATATACGAATTCGGGACCAAACAACATACCTTATCATCCAGCTGTTCGTGCTACCCGGCAACTCACCGCGATCGCATCACACCCCTGGCCATACTGGACGAATTGACCGATTCTGGACATAAACATTAACAAATCAGATTGCTTATGCGATTGCCACCCTCCGACTCGAGACAAGTCTGGATATCACGCCACTTTAACCACACAGAGGAAGCTTTTCGAATAAAATACGAAATAACCCAATGGTCTGATACCAGCCCGAGACTATCAATCTTACAAAACGTCACCAAGCCTTTGATGAAAAGACCCTCATCACAAAAACGCCGGTCCGAAAAAATTCACATACCCGCCCGAATCATGCCCATCAATCTGGAAAACACCACCTCATTGCCTCGTAGCTGGCCGTCCGTTACCCTTGAACTGGCCGCTTCTCGAACGAACGCCTTTTTAAACGCCTTCGCTAAAGCATTGGTCGTCATAGAAGCCTACCGAAAGAAACCCATTTTTATGAAAACCCTGCCCGGCCGCCAGGCGAGCTTTGGAGATAGTTGGAGAAGGGATGTGAGCCCACATCATCGGCTGCCGCCGTCGCGTGCATCGCGTCTTGCATCGACTGCTGCGTTGTCACCGAGGCGAAAGCGTAGTTGGACGGCGACGCGAAGGATTGCGGGCGCGCCGGCATCGGCATCCGTTGTGAGGCTGGAACATTGATCATGGAATGATGCCTACCCATCAAGTCAAATGGTCCAGGGTTGGACACGTTGATGGAGGGCTCCATCTCAGATGGCGATGGCCGGTGCTGGCCCCAACCACCTGCAACCTCGCTGGCTTTACGCGTGTTGTAGTTGTGCAGGTTGGAACACTGGCACGACTCTTTGTTATGTTGGAGCGCCAGCGTACGCAGCTGCGTAAGGTGGTTGCGCAGCTCTCGCTCCTGGCGCTTCATGAAGTTGTTGTTGGCCGACAACTCGCGATGACGGTCCTCTAGGTCATCGACGTTCTCTTTCTTCTTCGCTCGACACTTGGCCGCCGCGACACGGTTCTTTTCGCGATACTTCTCGCGCTTGTCCTCGACGTCGTCGTCGCTACCTTCAGCATCTGGATTCGCGCTATCTTTGCGCAATGCTGCTTCACGAAGCTTTTTCGACTTCGCATGCCTCTGTATCGCGGCATTCCTTGCTCTTTGCGACTTGTCCATCTTGGGCGTGGACAACCCTTGCGACGAGGCGCTCGACTTCCGACCGGTTTGCACAGCCGGTACAGTGTCATCAGGCGGTGTTATCTGTCCAAACTGCTGGGTGACACTTTCACCTCGCTTTTGGACGATGCCGTTTTGAAAGGATTCTGCTTGGGGGATGTTATGTGCTGAAAGGCTGAACGGGTTCAGCTGCGGATGGTCGGTTGCGCCCTGTGCGCCGTGTGAAGCGTTGGCTGGTCCTGCGTGTGAGGACGCGATGCCTTGCAGGAATGAGTTTGTCGCATCTGGCAATGAAGCATCTGGCGCGGCGAAGGCATTGTGACTGGAAAACACACTGTCAGTTGCTGTTCTCTTCATCGCGAATGAGCCTGCCCGTGCGCAGGCGCTACTTACCTTCCGTCGTCCATTATGTCGTCGTATCCGTCGAATCCACTCATGGAAGCGAAGTTGTTTTCCATATTACGCAGCGAATCGTCATTACAATCTCCAAAGTCGAAGCCGGCTTGAGGTTCGAAGGCAGGGTCACCAAAGGATGGCGGCTGGAAACCGGAGGAGTCCGGGCTCTGTGGTAGTTGTGCGGCCATACTGACGTCTCGACTGACCCAATATGTCCTCGCTCTTGACCGGGTGTGGCTTTTTACTAGCGCTGTCGACCGATGTCGACTGTGGTAGTGGTGGTAAACGCCCCCTTCTGCTGGGACGGCTGGGATCCCCTCGCTGAGACGGTCTGGGGCTTCGCGATGCGGTTTGGAGGCCTAAAAGCCTCGGTGCAGCCTCTATTGAGCTTTCGTATATTTGTGTGGGCTGGGCGGATGCTGTGGTAGGTGTTTGGACTAACAATGGTGCACCTGAGGAGAGCACTTCTATGTGTAGGTGGAGTGGCAAATGGTCAGACTGAAGTCAATGGCTCCTGGAAGTTTGCCCCGCGACTGTGAGGTAAGGTTGCAGATTCCTTCTCCCGCTCACGCCGCTTCCGTTTCCTTCGGGTTGGTTCGAACACAGCTTGCGTGGTATCTTCTCGTGCAGACTAGCAAGTCTTCCTCACAGCGTGCACGAATTGCAGGTGGAGCGCCAGGTGCGGGCGCAGCTCCGTACAAGCCGGGTGACGCTCGGTTGGCTGCCGGGCAGGCTCAAAAGTGGGCACGCTTCTTCGGCCCGTACTCTGCGGCAACCGATCGGATTGATGATGGGTTAACATACCCGAGCCACGCCCGCCCGTGGGCGAAAAAACTTTCGTCTGCTGGAGGTTCCATCAAATCACCGTCCACCGTGTCATGCTCAACCCTAACTGCTCGGTCAAGGGTTAATACTTACCGACCGATTCGGCATCCCGATTCCTTTCTGCCGACCGACTCACACCCCGATCCGATCGTCCTCTCCCCTTCATACCCGCCATCGCACCGGCGGGACATCGTCAAATGTCACTGGCATCGCCACTTCTAACCTTAACCAACCTAGCCTGCGCCCCATTACTGACGTGTATGATCAGACCCATGTAGCTATGACGGCCAACGCGCAGCGATTTAACCTTTGATCTGCTTGCAGGTGGCTGTCGGCACGGCTAAACGCCAAAGCGGTCAATGCCAAGTACACGCTTGACTAGGAGGTATCTCCACGTCGCCATCGGCCTCCATTTCGACTATTGGTTCAATGACGACACGTGACTGTCAAGCTCTGCCTCTAGACGGTTTTGGGTGGCTTGACAACCAGACTACCGGCAAGCGTGTACCACTCTATGGGAGTTGGAGGTAGGAGATAAGCTCCCTCTCAGCTCTCTCAGCCCACCGAATGTTTCGAGGCGCGCACGTCTCGTGGTGTGCACGATCCTTCTCACCGGCAGATGAAGATGTGCGCGAAGAAAATTTCAACAGCCTCGGTTCCGGTCTGTTCTGGCAGGCCGAGCCTCTATCAAATTGTTTACAGCCTCTATAGTGCCCAGCATGCTGCCTTGTAGGGGCCGGCATCCCATTACATTAGGTTGGCAGACAGACTACATCATAGGAACTCCTTGTCAAGGACATTTCGCAAAGGTAAAGCCTCGCAAAGTACATCATCGGTTCATCGACGATGCTGTTAATATAGCGAAGGGAGGCCTACGACTCTTTTGACTCTCGCGCTCGGTTTCGTCCCTACATGGCAGCTCCTCACGCACGCGATCAAATCCTGGAAACCCATGCATAGTTCTCAATTAACTCGAAACCCAACTTTTCCTCATCAATTGCCTTGTTATGACGAGCCACGCGATTAGCCGTGATCTCCGGCGGCTTGACGAGTTGTACGTCATACCGCTGTCGCCATGTCCATTACAAAGGTACAGATACTGTCCAATGTTTCTCGTTGACGCAGTCAAATGTACCCGCGTCGGCATGCAAGAGCACAACGGTCGAGTACCTGCATCATGGCAGCCGATGGTGCACCCACTAGCACGTGCTTCTTCTCTCCGCAGGGCGTCCGGCAACCATAGAAAGGCTGAGTGTAAGATCTGCCGTTTTCAAGCGCAGGGTCGTCGGGTTGAAGGCCGAGTCCGCGATGTGCGCACGACGGGAGACCGTTTTCAGCCCTAACGAGAGTTGCCGAAGAGTACTATGTATATAAAGTAGCGTCGGGCCAACCGGACCTTGATGTGCAGAAAGCCGACAGTGGTGAATTTGAACGGTGAGGGAAAGTGTGATTTTGAACCTCGCGTTGTGCTTTGGTATGGGAGAATCCTCATTCCAGCCAAGCCCCTCGTCTGTTTACTCCAGGAAACTGGAGCGGATTCCAGGCAACCCCCCGCGCTCCGCGCTTATTATATAAGGTGCTCCAGGATCAAATTCGTGTACGTGCATCCCCAGCAGCACGGATGTCAGTACTATAGTGGTGGCTAGTAGATTACCTACCCATCTACAGTCGCATTGATGTAACCTGATGCCGGGATGGACCAGCATTATGGGGAGACGAATGGATCCCACATCCCGCACGACTCGGGCTTGAGCGTAGGCTCCATGGGGGACGCGGCCAAGGTCAGACAGCTCGAGGAGGAGGTTAGGGAGTTGGCGGATCGAGCGAACGGAGCCTGTACGTCTCTTTGCTAGCTGGTTGCTCGTCGACCTGCCTTGTGATCCTCTTCATGCAATCCTCTTCATGCATAGCAAGCTGCGATCGAGTTGTTAGGCTGACCGCCTCGCGCAGCGCAGAAGTTCGCCGACTACGAGAACGAGATCCGTGTCCTGGAAGCCAAACTCCGACAAGAGCAACGTCGCAATAATAACAATGCTGCCGCTGAGACCGCGAACGAGTCTGGCGAAGGGAAAGCGCAGGCCGCTACCCCTGGCATCTCGCGGTTTGGCAGCTTCATGCACTCCCGCAAAGCGTCGCCCCTAGCACCGACCGGCACCATGAGCTCTCCGCGAGAGAAAGAATTAGAAGCCACGCTGGTGAAGGAGCAGACAGGACGGATAGCAGCAGAGCAGAAAGTCAAAGAGGTCAATGCCGAGATTGAGGAGTTGAGTGAGAGCTTGTTTCAGCAGGCAAACGAGATGGTGGCTACGGAAAGGAAGCAGAATGCCACGTTACAGGAGCGCTTAGAGGCACTGGAGAAAGAGAAGGTAGAGACTAATACATCTACGCAGGGAGATGCTGCACTGCTGAGAGAGAACGCGTGGTTGAAAGAACGGCTCCAGATCCTCGAGCAGAGAGAGATTGACCGGAGCAGACGTCTTGAGAAGCTTGAAGCGGCGCATAAGAGGATTGAACGGGTCAGGTTGATGCTTGCGCCAGGCTGATAATCTACCCGTCTATGTTGGGGATGTCGCAACAAAAATACGCACGGGAAACTCCCAGACTGGATTACCTGTGTCGCGGGCGACCAAATCCGGAGATGCACTGGTTATGCTGGAGATGATCACTGGTGGCACGTACGCTGTGCGTGCTCCCTGCTGCCGCCCCGGCTTCGACACACCAGGAGAAGGATGAAGGAGCCTATGGCCTTGGCATCTGCTCTTGGTCACACAAGATCATCTCAATGCCAGACTATACTCACAAACGCCCGGCGCCGGGCGTGCGCGCCACATTTGCTGCTCTTAGAGCATGAACATCGCGTTCCCAGAACGCAAAGAAGCTGGCTTCTTCCTCAGCAGCCAGTGCCACGTCCTCGTCCAGCGGCTTCTTCGACTCCGGCCAAACCGTGCGCTCTCTACGAAGCGGGGATTCCAGGTTCGATGAGAGCGCGTACGAGCGGGGAGCTGCAACATACTGCTTAGAAGTCTGGAGACGAAGGAGCCTCATGATGCGGAGACTTTTATTGGAGAGCCGCTTGTAAGAAGTTGAGAGCATTTTGGTCGGGACGTAGGCACAGCGTCCGAGTGAAGAGTTCGCTCTGCCCACGGCGAATATATGGGCCCTGATATGAGTAGTCGCTATGCAATACCTAGCAACGATAGGGGTTTTCTTGCGAAATGGAACGCAAGATGAGCTTTCATCACGATCATGGTGGCATCCATCCCTTCCTGTCATGAACTTTTTCACGCCCACGAGCATCCCCTCGTCTTACTTTTTGCACAATGTTGATAGGACGCAGCCTCTTATGAGCTTGATAAGCTAGGTTACAAATTCCGTGGAATCCGCATCGTTTGTGTCAAATCGAGAGGGCGGCCGGGATAAGAAGGTAGATGCACACGTGAAGATCTCCCATCAGTCTGGAGGTATTGAATGCTGGGAACAGTGGATACGCCGTTTCCATCAGCGAACATTGGGGGAATCGTGGAAGTATTGTTACATCGGACTCTGGCTGGCCCGTATTCAAAAATGCATCATACATAGCCACTCAGATGAAGCCTGTTGGCTCTTTACATGTCCGTCAGAATTCCCAAACCTTTTTCGTGCCGGAAGGGATCTGCAAGCGCATGGGCTCGTCGACGTGATATGCGCCGTGCTGATTCGGATGCGTCCAAGGAAACGGCCAGTGGTCCTGACAGTGGTCGTGACAGTTCATAGACGCCATTAAGTGGTCAGTCTCTGAAGGCCCGCAAAAACCGATAAAGACTGTCCATGCGTCTTGACCAATCTTGGCCATGCTGAACCTGGGATCCATCATGTCTGGTCTTCTATCTCCCCCCTCGCAACAAACTATGCAGGACGTCCCCAAAACGGAAGCCTTGACACAATTTACTCGGTCTTCTCACGCAAAGAGCGCATGACCTTACGCCTCTGCGCCATCATATGCGTGAAGAGGATGTACGACCCTTCCAACGCGTCAGCACAGTCGTCCCTAGATTTTTTGCGGAGAAAGACATAGGACATACCAGGCACATAGACAAACAGTATCAGCTTCAGCACCCACTCATACGCCGCATTCCACGACTTGGCGGGCTCGACACTCAACCATACCAACCAGCACTCGCTCGCGATGCCTAGAGGGTACAGCACGAAGAAGGTATTATATCTTAACCAGGTGAGCGCCTTGGGGACCCCGCCATAGGCGATGTTCACGGCGAAGTACGAGTACCGGATGACCTCCGTGACGGACCAGGCGAGCAACATGGTGCCGTAGGCGGTGGAGCGCGAGGTCGTGGCCGGGAAGTTGGGCACGATGAGCCAGACGAGCAGGAAGCGGGATGCGACTTGCATTAGAGTTGTGAGGATCGGGGCGCGGACGATGCCTTATTCGGTTTCACAGTTAGCTGTATGATCCTTCTACGCCCTCCAACAAGTTTTTAGGTCATCCTTTCTTACCAAGTCCCGCATGTACAACCTCCAACGCAGCAACCGTCTGCGTCCACTTCGTCCACTGTCCGACGCCGAGATAGACTCCCCGTCTCCCATGGACACTCTCAATTGCGAGGACCCGTCCGAGCACGACCGCCCATAGCAGTGCGGAGACGGAGTTGTAGAGGATGAGGTAGAGGGATCGCCAGGTGGGCGGGACGACCTTCACGGGCTGCGCATCATCTTGTTGAGGTTTGGAGGGACGGGCGGCTTGGGAATCGCTCGGACGGTCCATGGTCTTCGAGGATTCACGGAGGAGGAAAAGATTGCTGCCTCGGGAGTCGAGCGGTAGGCGTTTCGTGTGTACAGGCCGAAAATGTCCTAGTTGTTGGCAGGCGACCCCAATGCTATCGGCCAAAGCGCCTACTGGATCAGGAAACCGAGGGGTCCGGTCTCCGGGCTCGGAAGGGCGGGAGGGCCCAGGCGCGCCGTTGTACCTGCATCCGATGAGGTCAGACTGTGACAGTCTGAGAGTTGAAGGGAAAATGATGAGATTCCGAGACATGGAATGCTACAACATGTCCTAACAAAAAAATAAAAAAAAAAGTCGAGCGCAAAAGGATTTCTGGCAAAATATAGTCTTACAATGAGGCTCCAATATTTGCAGAAACAGCATTTCCGACAGCTGCAAGTCTTCCCTTTGTAACCTCTCCAATCAAGGGAAAAGGAGATAGATAATACAGAAGCTGTACCTTATGCTAACCAACCCCCGGCCCCATCTCCCGTGACCCCTTTTTGAAAGAACTCCATCCAACACCATGCTATAAAAGTGACGAACGAGAAAGCAAGCAACCCTTTGCCTTGCCTTCAGTGAGGCACGAAATCTGCTCCGCATCAAGCAACCCCTTGAACCCCCCTCCCTCTTTTCTCGACTTTGAAAAGAAGGAAACGCCGTATGCCCATCATTCCACCCCGGTAATCCCGTAGAGCTCCCGCCCCCCCCCCCCCCCCCCCCCAATCATATCAACTCGTCTGAATCATAATCTCTCTTCAAAGCCCGCCGTTTGCAGCAGGCTCATGAAAGGGGAGCAAGTGAAATCTCTCACGTCCCGAGGTAGACCTGGAACATATTGCTCTTCCCCGTGGGCTTCCCGCACCCGTCGACGACGCACTTCTTGAACGGCGGCGGAGGAGCGGTAGCGGTACCCGATGCCTGAAGATCAGAAGCGCGCGCTTTGCCCTTCTTGCTGAGGGTACGGTGCCGGTTGTGCGCGCATTCGCCGCAGTAGACCTATTTAATGGGCGAGGTTAGCCCAAAAACCTCCACGGATGCCCATTCCCCCTTTCTCCTTTTTTCTCCACCACTTTTGGCGTCCTCTCATCTTGAAATATCCACCCTCTCCCGTCCGGCACATGAAAAAAAAAAAAAAGACTTACATGCCCACACCCCTTCACACACCAAACCTGCTGCTTCTCCTCGCTAGCCCCCATGCCCAACTCGTCCCCACAATTCGGACAGACCACCTCCTCGTCCTCCCCGGGACTCCGCGTGAACCCTTCCTCCGCGGGCGCCGGGGGCTCGTATTTGGGCGTCGGCGGCCGATGGTGGCCTAGTCCGAGATCGAACGCCGGCGTTTCAAAGTCCATCATTACGGGCCCGAAACCTATCACGGCTGCCGCCGCTGGTGGGGGCGGAGGACCACCAGCACCACCGGCATGGTAAGCGGGATTGTGGTGGTGTGGAGGGTGGTGCCGGGGTCGCGCGTGCTGGATAGAGCCGTAGGCGTCGTCGAACCGGAGTCGTTGGAGGAGTCGATTGCCTACGCCTCGGCCTTCGCCGCGCAGGATGTCGGCTATGCGGCCGATACCGAGGCCGCCGCCGTAGTTCTCGCTTCGGGTGCCTTGGCCGGCTGTTATCCCCGGCGGTGCGCCGTTCAGCCCGCCTCCGCGTGTGCGGGTGTCGGTGATCATGAGATCGTCGTCGTCGGTCAGGTCGATAGGGGCGGCTTCGCCGGGGTAAGGGGTTACGCTTCGTGGGTTCGGCATGGCGGGTGTGCGCTGGCGGCTTGCGGTGGGCGGTCGTGATAAGGCGCGCTCGGATACTATTTCGAGGTCGTCGTCGAAGTCGGGAGGAGTGGGCTGTCGAGCTGGGAATCTCGAGGGTCGGCGGAGACCTGCGAATTGAGGTCGTCGTAGAGGGTCGCCTGGTGGGCGACCATGTGATCGTGTGCCTCTGCTGCTGTCTCCGGCCAGCTCGTGAGGCGCACTGGGTTCATCCTCCACTTCTATGATGTCCCTTCCAAATCTTGGTGGTCTCCTCGCACGAGAACTCCCTGCTCCTTCTGAGGGTCCAGCTCCACTTCCATAATCTCCTGCCGCTTCTTGTGATATTCCCACGTCTTGCGTATTGTCATCATCCGTCAGATCGATCGTGACAGCTGCCGGTGGCCTCTCGCTCCCAGCCGGAGCAGCAGCATCACCCCCCACCCCGCCAGAACCGCTCATCACAGGTCTCCTAAAGTCCAGTCCGTCGCCGGGATAATGCTGGGGCCGCATCGGAGGCAAAGCTAATCGACGCCGACTACTCGACTGCTCATTGTCATAGTGAGGGTCCTGCGGAATGAAAAGCGAGTCGGAATCTTCGCCGGGGTCGTGGTCCCGGTGCTGGCTTTCGGCCATGGTGCTGTATGATCTCTGAACAGCGAGCATTGTCAATAATCCTGCATGTGAAGCGGGAGAGGGCAACGAGTCCCTCAGATTCTCTGTTCACAAGCAAAAAGGGAAAAAAGGTAGAAAGGAAGGTTGAAGAGGGAGGAAACAACCCACCTTTGTGCTGTGCCGACGTAATAGCGGGTTGTCTCGAGCACCGTCCATACCTCCGAACGAACCCTCCTGCCGCCGACTTGCGTTTTTTGGTGTCTTCAGAGGTGCAGAAGGTTCCGGCCGCTGCGTGAATGATCTGAAGTTCCCGGACAGCGGTAGTAAAGGAATGGAAAGCGGGCGGAATTGTAAGAAGTGTAAGCGCTGTGTGAAGTTATAGCCGGAGTTTAAGGTTGAAGTCGAAAGCGGCGTCAAGTCGTTGCGGGTTTTGGGCCGAGCTGGCAAGACAGCGCGCGGTACGGTACTACTCCTTCGAAGAGGGGTCCGCTCGATGCTACGACATTATCCACCTTTTCCGCTACAATAACAAGATTCCCGCTCTTCAAGCTTAGTATTGTCAAGTCACGAAGGCTCTTCGCAGAAATAAGTACTATGTAGGGCAAGAGAAGAAAAGCCGAAGTAAAGAAAGGGGAAAGGACGTCTCGCTGAATCAGGTGTGGCAAAGGTTAATGCAGCGCGAACCGCGCGTGATCCTTAACTCCGATTTCTGTGCTACAAATTTACAATCACCTGCCTCAACAGCAGGTCGTCCTCTCGCCGAGCGTGTCATGTGCGCTCCAGCATACAATCCTCCCCTCCTCCGATCACTTCTCAGTGTTGGAACCACAATCAAACACCTCGCTGCACCTTGATTGCCTTCTATGCTTAAGCGGCAAGCACATTAACTGCTCCGTCACTGGTCAAAGCGACCAACTTCTTCGCATGAGCACCCCACTTGACGTCCTGCGCACCGCTCACGCCCTTCCTCAGCGGCTCCGTCCAAGACTTGGAGGCCTTCGTGTACTGAGCAACCGTCACTCCACCCGGACCGCAGGCGGCCAGAAATTGACCCGTGTAATCCCATGAGATGCCAGTGACGGCACCACCAACCTCCAACGTCTTCAGGGCGCTCAATTTCCTCAGATCCCAGACCGTGACGGTCGTGGAACCCTCGTGTGCGGAAGCGAGCCAGGTGCCGTTCTCAGAGAAATTGAGGTCGGCTACGGGAGTTGCACCTGCGGGGCTAGGGAAGGTATGGGCTAGCTGGCAAGTCTTGACGTCGTAGAGCTTGATGGAGCCGTCGGCGGCACCAGCTGCGAGCAGATGGCCATCTGGGTGGAAAGTTGTGCTCGTGAGAGCTGTGAAATATTAGTGACTGTTTTCTTCTCCTCCCTTCGAAACTCGAGTGTATAAACTTACCAGCATCGGAGAAGATCTGCGTTAGGACCTTCCCACCCTGCAGATCGTAGAGCACAAGACTCTTGTCCACGCCGACTGAAGCTAGCAGCTCGCCGCTAGGGTGTGCAGCAACAGCTGTAGCAGCGCCTGCGTGTTGCTGGAACTTCGCTTTCACAGCACCTTCTTGAGTGACCACCACAGCACCGCTGGCAGTCGCTACAACGGCATTGTCTCTCGCCCAAGCACCGTGGTTGATGCCGCCTGCGCTGAGATTGCTTCGGGTTGTGAAAGCATCTTGCTTGAGATCATAAATACCAACAGTGCCGTCCGAATCACCAGTTAAGAAGAAATCGCCCGTTTCATCCACAGCCAGTGACTTGGCGCCTGTGAATTGTGTGTCCGCCTTGCTCTTGACGTCGTATGCCGCAACTTCATCACCGGTCGCCCAGTCTTCTGGCACTGGCCGCTTACGTCTCGTAGCTGAGAGTTTCGCCTGGGTCGCGTCGATCTTGTCGAGAACGTCCTGAGAGAGGCCCTGGCCATCCACCTGCATGGCATCCCCGTTCGCTTGGCCAGCGCCATTCGGCGCAGCAGTTACTGATACCCTAGAGAGCGCATCTCTGGCCTCGTCCCTCTCCTTCTGTAACCGCGCGATCACCCTCTGTGCCGAGTCATTGTAGTACAGCGCAGTGGATAGCTCCTGCCTCGTCTCGGCCAACTGCTGCTTCAACTGGAACGTCTCGAGGATGAGCGCATCCCACTCATTCTGGAAGGTGGAGAGGAGGGCGGGGATGGAGGTGAGCTGGGGCGGACGCGGCTTGGCCAGGCGGCTCTGCTTGAGGTCTACGAGGTCGTCGGGGGAGAGCTCCTCGCCATTGACGGGGTCGGAGCCGTTCTCAGCGATGTAAGCTTCAATGAGCCTCTTTTCGAAGACGTTGCCTACACCTACCGTAAGTCCGCGAATCGTTTGTGGCTCAGGTGTTTCGTTTCACTAACCGGACTTGCGCGATGCGACTGGCTGCTCGGGCGCTTCGCCGGAGACTGGGAGGGAAGGTTAGTTCATGGAGTCTTTTCTTCATCACACGAGCATTGATGGACGTACTTGCGCACAGCATGTTACTGGTGGTTGTGAGGATACCTAGGTAGATGGG
This sequence comes from Hortaea sp. C3G1500-4, assembly GCA_022701445.1. Classification (NCBI taxonomy): domain Eukaryota; kingdom Fungi; phylum Ascomycota; class Dothideomycetes; order Mycosphaerellales; family Teratosphaeriaceae; genus Hortaea; species Hortaea sp. C3G1500-4. The sequence continues at coordinate 474,592 of JAJVDI010000007.1, read as the reverse complement.
ATCTGGACTCTCGAATGCTGGCGCGCGCGTCGTAGTTGGCGGGCTGCGCGGCATCGAACTTTTCGGAAGCAGGCATAGCGGCGGGATGGGCCGACTCACGTGATGGGTGCGACTGAGAACATTGAATCTGATCCGTGCAGGCTTGGAGGGCGAGGAGGGGTGAGAAGCGGTCCAAGCGTCGAGGACAGCACTGAAGTCAGAGCCCGGGAGCCCCTCATTGCCTCATTACCTAAGGTGATGTTTTATTCCGGCCGGGACACTGCGATGACGAGGGAGCGAACGTTCCAGTTGAGCACGTGGGTACATGAGGTGTATTGCCATCATGCCAGCAGACACATATGCATGGCGATACGTCTCCGAATAACGGATCCAGTCGACGAATAGATTTCGGGTGATGCCATGCCAATGCCCCCTTCCACGGAAGCTCAGAGTCAGACGCTTTCAGCCCGCTGACTGGCCAGATTGACCGCTCGGGCGCCTTCGGCGAAACTCGAGGGGAGAGGCTCAAGAGTGGGCGCGGTGATGCAGCGAAGGTGGGGTCTTGCTGGGCTGGACTGTGGGCAGCAGCAGTCAGTGCAGTGTTTTCCATTGCTCAAATAGCAACCCCGCTACGTCAGTGTGTCCTCAATCTCTTCACTACGCCCAACCAACGCTACCTGGATCGTGATTCACCCGACCAAAAAAACTATTTGAACCGTATCACTCCCTCCAAACGTACGTCTCCATTTCCACTCCATATTGATACCCCTCCACACCAAAACAACAATCCCACTCCGTTGTTACCAACACCCCACTTACCCATAAACCCTCCTCTAGACAAAACTACTTCCACCACAACACAGCAACAATGGGTGCCAAGGACGTTCTGAGCCGCAAGGCCGGTGTCATCTACGGTGAGGATGTGAAGGCCCTCTTCAAGCACGCCCAGAAGGAGAACTACGCCATCCCCGCCATCAACTGCACCAGCTCCTCCACCGTCGTCGCCTCGCTCGAGGCCGCCAAGGTCGCCCAGGCCCCGATCATCCTGCAGGTCTCGCAGGGCGGTGCTGCCTACTTCTGCGGCAAGGGCATCGACAACAAGGACCAGAGCGCCTCCATCTCCGGTGCCATTGCCGCCGCCCACTACATCCGTGCCGTCGCCCCGGCCTACGGCGTCCCAGTCGTCCTCCACACCGACCACTGTGCGAAGAAGCTGCTGCCATGGTTGGACGGCATGCTCGACGCCGACGAGAAGCACTTCAAGGCCACCGGCGAGCCGCTCTTCTCCTCCCACATGATCGACCTGTCTGAGGAGCCGGTCGAGGAGAACATCAAGACCACCGCCGACTACCTCAAGCGCGCTGCCCCGATGAAGCAGTGGCTCGAGATGGAGATCGGTATCACCGGCGGTGAGGAGGACGGCGTGAACAACGAGTCCGTCGACAACGCCTCGCTCTACACCCAGCCCGAGGACATCCACAACATCTACAAGACCCTGATGCCCATCAGCCCGTACTTCTCCATCGCCGCCGGCTTCGGCAACGTGCACGGCGTGTACAAGCCGGGCAACGTCAAGCTGCACCCGGAGCTGCTGAGCAAGCACCAGCAGTACGTCGCCGAGAAGGAGGGCATCAAGGACGACAAGAAGCCCGTCTTCCTCGTCTTCCACGGCGGCTCCGGCTCCGGCAAGCAGGAGTACCTCGACGCCATCCAGCACGGCGTCTGCAAGGTCAACCTCGACACCGACATGCAGTACGCCTACACCGAGGGCATCCGTGACTACATGCTCAAGAACAAGGACTACCTCATGACCCAGGTCGGCAACCCTGACGGTGCTGACAAGCCTAACAAGAAGTATGCTTTTCCACTACAATCTCCTTGCCCCCTGCTCGAACAGTATGCTAACGTTCTCTTCTCTCTTTCAGGTTCTACGACCCAAGAGTCTGGGTGCGCGAGGGTGAGAAGACCATGACCAAGCGTGTGGCCATCGCCCTTGAGGACTTCAACGCCTCCAACAAGTTGTAAGCGGCCGTCTTACAAATTTCATAACCACATTGGTTCAAAGTGTTGTTGTCGATTGTTGTTGAAATCGGAGCGAAGGCGCGACTGAAAGGCTTTCCTGTTGTGGGGCGATTGATGAATGACATGTCTGGGGAAGGCAGGAGGAAGAGAAAGCTGTTACGAAATGTCATCTACGATGTGATCCGGTAACGAAAATCCAGATGAATAAGGAATTTAGCCCAAGATGGTGTGTTGAAGCAAATTTTTTTTGGCTCTTTGTACATACGAATTGCAAGACCATCCACAGCCTCGCCTCCCATCTCTTATGTCTGTGTCACTTTTACGTCTACTCGTTAAACTGAGGAAGGCATGGGAATGCTATAAACTTCCTTACCTATCGTCGCTTCCGTTACTACGCAAGGTAGAGAAACAGAAGAAGAAATAGAAGAAGAAGAAAAAGGTGATAGAAAAAATCCTTCATCTCCCCAAAAACAATAAACAACTTATTATCTAGGTACCCTAATTCCTGAAATTCAGGTATTCGCACCTTCTGGGTTTCCTTCCGGGACCCTCTCTACTCAAGTCAGAGTGAGAAGGGTAGGAGAAAGGGAAAAAGAAAAAGGGAGCAAAGCAAAGCGACATAAGCCACGAGGAGAACTCGTCAGTTCATCAAATCTACTTGAATAACCCCTATTAGACCTCCTGTTTCAACCGACTACCCTTACCCGCCCCACTACCAGCTCCCCCTCCTTCCGCTGCCGTGCCATCCCCGACTTCACCCCCATCCTGCATAAAGAAATCCACCTCGTCGATAACATCCCACACGACATCCTCAGCAATCTGCTCCCGATACCTCTCCCCTACAGGCCGTGGAGTCCTCCCGGGGTTCCAACCCCCCGCACTCGCACCCGCACCAGCCATCATAGTCCCCCTAACATGCTCCGGCGGACACCAAAACCCGCCCTTTTTCCCATCCCCGAAATTCACCTCCGCAACCCCACCCCCAAAACACGCGACAGCGGGGAAATACCCCACGAACCCATCATCGAACCCTTCCCGCGCGCCCATAATCCGACTCGGCGCCGAGGCGGGCGGGAGGAAAGCCAACAGGTTCTCGAAAGCCGTCCCGATGAGTTTTCCATTCTTATACACGCGCAGGGCCGAGTGGGGTAAGGTGCGGAGGGAGGCGTACTCGTGGTTGGGGTTGGGCGGGGATTTCAGGGCGATGGAGACGCCGGCCGTGTCTTTCACGGTCGGGGTCGGGGTCGAGGTGGATAAGGTGGACAGGTTGGTTTGCCGGTCTGTGTAGATTTCCATGGGTTTGGAGGGGACGTGGTCGATGATTTCGAAGTACGAGTTGCCCTTGTACGGCACCGGGATGCGGTCTCGGATGATGTCGCGGGCGGCGACGGTTTCGTCTTCGTGGTTCGCGGCGCCGCTGGTGCTGTCTTTGTGGGTGTAGCTCGGTGCGTCGTCGAAGCCGTCCCCGATGTCGACCGCGGGGTTGTAGACGCCTGTGACGATCTTGCGGTGCAGGTTGAGGGAGGGGAGTTGGAGTTCGAGTCCGATGACGTCGCCTTCGCGCACGTCTTGGTCTTCGAGGGGTAAGGTGATGGGAGGCGGGGCGGTGGTTAAGGCGGCTTTGGAGGCGCCCTTTTTGGGTTTGGGTTTTGGGTGGAAGAATTTGCTGGGCCGCGAGCGGTGCATGGGTTCGAACCGGATGTCCGTGATGCCGTAGCTGTAGCCGTCGAAGCCCACGGGGCCATCCAGAGGCGCTTCTCTCCGTGCGAAACCAAAGCGTACATGCGGTTGGGGTCCCGCGGCAGCCGTCGCATCCCCTTCCACAGGTGCCGGCGCCTCTCCGCCCATGGCCGGTACCCCCTTGTGAATCTTCACCTCGTAGTACATGGTCCCTTCCCGTGCGCATAAATTACTCCGCACCATGCGCCAGCCCTTCTCGTTGGTCGTCACGAGGGCATCCGTCGCAAAGTGCATGTTCCGGTCGGCGTCCTCAAAGCTAAAGCGGCCATAGTGCGGTGGTGGGGAAGTCGCGCGGTAGAACTGCTTGTGTGGGAACTGCGGGTCGGCGATTGCACGCTGGTAACGATAGCCTCTCTTGTTCTCAGCGAGATCGACCGGCTTGTACAGCTGGCGATCGCTGTTGGGGATCTCGAAGGCATTGGGTTCGTGCGAAATCATCACGTCCTCCTTGGGCGCCTCAAAGTCCTGAGGGCGGGGCGGGGGCACATTGAAGCGCTGCGGAGAGGGATGGGCGTGGGCGGCATTGGCCTTGCGCTTGCCGAGGGAGGAGGTGGGAGGCGGCTTGCCCTCCATGGCGGACTCGCGTTTCTTGAGCGAATCCTTCTTCTCGCGCTGTTCGCGTTGGATGGGCGGCGGGGCGGGGGTCTTGCTGGGTGGGCGGGAGGAGGAGTGGGAGGGGTTGAGCGGGGAGGGTTCCTTGGGGGCGTGGGCGTGTTCATGATCTGGCGCATGGAGGCTGTTGGTGGTGGTGGTGGTGGTGGTGGTGGTATCGTGATTATTGTTGGCCTGATCAGGCTGAGGGGCGGGATCAGGGTCGGCCATGTTGGCGTCCATTGTCTCTACTCCCTACCCAGGGAAGGTATGTAGTATGTAGGTGAACGACGGGGAACATGGGCCACAGCTTGACGCGCGACGAACATTGGAAGGCGTCGCCCACAGCCTGAGAAGCTCATTACATAAGCTGTCGCGAATTCAGACGGACCGAGCCCGGACTAGCGTGGAAGCATCTCTTATCGATAACCAATCTTCGACATTTTGTCTGCCAGACGGAACTAGCGTATCGAGTATGAGAGATTGCATGCTTGTGTTTTCTGCCTCTTGAGATTCACCGACACAACACCCGCTTTCAATATGCCTAAAGCACAGCGACCTGGCTCCGCCAGCGCGCGGCAGGAGCGCCGCCACAACCCACTCTCCGAAGAATACGCACCTACGCAGCCACTCAAGCAAAAGTCCGGCAAGAAACGCAAATCCACCTCCGAGGAAGACGACCAGGGCAGACACGAAGCATACGTCGACAGCAAAGCGTCACGGCGGATTCTGAATCTCGGACAGGATCTCGCAGCCGAGGAGGAAGCGGAGCAGCAGGCAGGGCGACCGACAGCAGCCCCCAACACCGCCTTTGCCTTCCCAAGAGACGTGGTGAGCGACGGGGAAGATGATGGTGAAGATGGCGGTGTACACACTGGGACCTACGTAGACGACGACGGCGACGAGGCATGGGGCAGCGAAGAAGAAGAGGTCGAAGAAATCGAGGTCGACCCCGAAGACTTGGAAACATTCAACAAATTCAACCCCTCCTTCGACCCCGCCACCTTGCTCCAACCCAACCCACCAGACGACGCACATGACGAAGCCCAAGGGCCCGGCACCAATCTCGCCGACCTCATCCTCGAAAAGATCGCCGCCCACGAAGCCCAACAGGACTCCACCGCCGGGCCCGGCCCCGGCGCTCCAATCCAAGGCGGCGGCGACCCCGCCGACGCTGTCGAACTCCCGGGCAAAGTCGTCGAAGTCTACAGCCAAATCGGCCTCCTCCTCTCGCGCTACAAATCCGGCAAACTGCCCAAACCCTTCAAGATCCTCCCCACCCTCCCACAATGGGACATCCTGCTCTCGATCACGCACCCGGAGAAATGGACCCCGCACGCCGTCTACGAAGCCACCAAACTCTTCGTCTCCTCCCGGCCCATCCTCGCCCAGACCTTCTGCCAGGACATCTTACTCCCACGCGTGCGGGAAGACATCCTGGAGACGAAGAAACTAAACCTGCACCTATACAAAGCGCTGAAGAAAGCCTTATACAAACCCGCCGCTTTCTTCCGGGGGCTCCTCTTCCCCCTCGTCGGCAGCGGCACCTGCACCCTCCGCGAGGCGCACATCATCGGGTCCGTCCTAACCCGCGTCAGTATCCCCGTGCTGCACTCCGCAACAGCGCTGTACCGGCTCTGCGAGATGGCCGCCGAGCAGATGATGGGCGACGTCGAAGCCGCGGGAGCCGGGAATATCTTCATCCGCGTGCTGCTGGAGAAGAAGTACGCGCTCCCCTATCGCGTCATCGACGCCCTCGTTTTCCATTTCTTGCGTTTCCGCGCTGTCCTGCAACAGCAGGGTGTCGATGGCGGGGACGTCAATATGACAGGTGGTGCCGGTGGAGGTTTCCCCGGGAAGAAAGGGCCAGGTGATCATAAACTCCCCGTCCTCTGGCACCAGTGTCTCCTCGCGTTCGCGCAGCGGTATAAGAACGAAATCACCGAGGACCAGCGCGAGGCGTTGCTGGATCTCTTGCTCGTGAGGGGGCATAAGCAGATAGGGCCCGAAGTACGACGGGAGTTGTTGGAGGGGAGGGGTAGGGGGGTTATGGTCGAGCCTGGTGCCGAGGGTGATAGGGATGGTGGGGATGATACTATGATGGATGCGTAGGATGTTCGTTAGGGTTTTTCTCCCTTTTTTATTATCTCTCTCTCTATATTTCTTTTGCTACTAAAATACCATGGCTTCGTTTCTTGCTACCCTCTTTCTCTTCTACTTAATCGCTAACTTCTTTCCTTTTCCGCTCTCTCTTTCTGTCGTCGCGCCCCGCTCTTAGGCCGACTTTTTGCCAGCTCTATCGCTTCTGCGCTTTGCTCTTGGGTTGAGAACAAAGAAGGCGAAAGTCATGTGCAGTGAGAAACCACGAGGGAAAGGGTGAAAGGGGACAGAGAGAGGATTGAGGTTGGCTGGGGTAGAGAAATGAAATAGGACATGATGACGTTCTGAAGTGGATTCCTGAAGAATGCATAGTAGTTTTAAGGTTTACGTAAGGCACTTTCTCGCCCCAAACCCAATGGTCAGGAAGTGTGGGACCCTTTGATTTCTCTCCCTCTGCCTTGTCCTCTTGAGTCCTGATAATATAAGTGTCTCGAGCTTCGCCCCTTGCTCCGTGTTTTCCTCAGACATGTGAGAGGGCTAGGGTGTTTGGTCGTGTGTAAGAAGATTCTTTCCCAGGAGGCAGAGCAGGAGACTCCTTTATGAAAGTCGCATTTGCAACGGTCGAGGCGAGTGACTGTCGGCTATCTTAGGATGACGTTCGATCGCGGTCGAAGCGAGTGACTGTCGCCTATCTTACGAAGATGTTCGATCGTTGCCAGCGTTAGGTGTTGCAGTAGAACAGAGGATACGCTGTTTCTTCTCCACACCGCAGCGACAGTCAAGTGCATGTTGCGTGACTTCTGGCGGGGTGTCCATCATAGAGGTTGCATTGCTGGCGCCCCATTCCGAGTGCCGCGAGCAAGACCATTGCGATTTTTGGACATACCTGCACTCCTTTAGGACCCTCGTAGAACTCCACCAGGAAATTCACGAATGACAGGCAGAAAAAGCTCTCGGTCACAGCTAGGACCTTTGGCCAATTCTTCACGAAGATCACCAAGTCCACTCATGGGGGAGCAGAGAGAGCATGGATTGCGAAGGCCTTTCTGACCCAGTCTTCGTTGCGATCGGTATCACATTCTCTCCGAACCCCATTCAAGCCACGCCAGGCAAAGTCCGAATACACCCATAGCAAAGACGGCTCCGTGCCGGAGCCGCCTCCCCATGCAATGGAACATCGCACAGTTCACACTGCGCTTCGATCTGATCCAACGGCACCGTCTGCAACTTCGAAGTCGTCTTGACCACATTCGCAACAATAGAAGGATACTCCTGCTCAACAGATTCAAAGTACTGTCTCATCAGATCGTCGATAGTCGTGTTCTTCGTGCTGACGGGCGGTTTGCTCGGTCCGGTGTGGATCAGGTCGTCGAGGGGCGGTTGGATGAGGGTGGCGAAGGCGGCGATTTCCTTGCTCAGGAGGTCCCGCATGGGGAAGTAGAAGGGGATGCCGTGGAGGGCGTCGCCGTCGGCCACGATCCAGGGGAGCGAGGACCCGCGGCCTTTGGCTGTCTCGGATAGCGTGCGTTCGGCGAGGTGCGTGGTGCTGTCGCCCCAGAGGATGGCTTCGCAGTTGTTTTGCGTGGCGAAGGTGACGACGAGTTTGCGGATGAGGATGTTTTTGATGTCGTCTTTAGAGGTGGGTGAGGTTAGAGAGGTGAATACTTTTTCCAGCTGGGTTTCGTCATTGCTGGATTCGTTTTCGTTCTCGTTGCGAGGCAAGGAGTCGTGTTGTAGAAGGAGCTCAGGGACGCCCTCGCAGGACAATACATCTGCTAGGGGGATTGCAGTAAAGTCATGGGTAGGAAAGCGCTCTCGCACCTTGTTCAGGAGAGAGTTGCTGTCTTCCTCTTCAGAATGCTTGATGTGCAGGACGTGAAGTTTAAAGCCTGTCCTTCCAGTCTTTTCCGTCTGACCCTGTAGATGCTGATGCAAGAGATGGAGCAACGCAGTCGAGCAAGGTCCATGTGACAGAGGTAGCAACAACGTTCGCTGCTTGCCTGGATCTGAGTGCCTCACACGAAAACTCTCCATGCGTTTGACGACCTTGGTGGAGACATACTTGCTGAAGCAGCCTGTGCACAGCGGCTCAGTCCGGACATTGATTGATGGTTTCTCTGCTTGACAGCGCTTGCAAAGGCTCGGGTCCAACGGCACAGCAGGCGCGCGTCTGCCCGGCATTATCTCTCTCTATATCACCACGAAGAGGCGAGGTGGTCGTGTTTTCCGAGAAGATTGGTGCAGAAGACGGATCCGTGCAGTATGCGGATCTACAGACACATGCACAGGATGCAGCAAGACTCCACTGCTGGCAGAAGTCATGCGGCAAATTCCATGCCGAAGTTCAAGTACAGAAGACTTGGCGGTCACGTCGCCACGCTTTCGGCCTCAGGACTTTTGACGCTATTTCCATTTCACGTTGGAGATAGAGTTCAGGGTCTTGGGGAGTCGCACGAGGGTCTACAAGAGATATACCGTCACGCTTTGCATTCGAACCCACGCAAGGATGGCTACCAGCGCTGCAATATCACATTGTTTCCTACGTTGAAAGATCTGCCCACGATAACAGGTTGATCAAGTTGATTCGGCGAAACGGTGATGTTGCCAAGGACACTAGAGCAGGCTGCTTCGTCATTCGCTGAATAAGTCGCCGAGACCACCATCTTCCTCTCGCAAAGCAGCAGCAGCCGACGGTCGCCTCTTGGGTGGGACTTGGGACCTCCAAGCTTTCGCCTTGAAAACGCTATCGGTCTGCGCATACGCACTCTTGAGCTTGCAGAGTCTTTGCGCTTGCTTGTCGCTATACATTAGATTAATTCACGTCTGCGTGACCCGGTCTTTGGGACGGTGAAGCCGCCGCTCCCACCTTCACGAGTCCCCGAACCCGGCTTGCGCTCTGACATTGCCGAAGGCGAACCGGAAGATCCAGCGTTAGCAGCGTGCTTGGCAGACGGCAGACCAACCCGTAACAATCTCTCTTCGCCTCGTTCGCTTCGACCGTGCCATTTCTACCACTTCACCCACCGTACACAAGCCACCTAGGGCAAGGCAGGAGCGGCGACTGGGCGCGACCCCCCAATACATGAATCCAGCGCAAGCCTGTACGTTCCAACAATTCCGGACGACTGCGGCCGCAACCTACGACAAGCGTCTGTCCATCCCTCAGACTTGATTGATATTTCTTTTCGCTCGTTTGGACTTGGAAGAAGATTAGCAACAGCACCCACAACCACAAGACTTTGGAAGAAGATTCAGCCTGTAAAAGGCTTGCAAGACATACAAGATGGCGTGGGAACATCTGGATATCAACAAGCCGCATCTGGTTTATGTCATCCTGGGAGGCTTCACAAGCTTGTTCATGCTGTGCTCCTCAGTCATCAAGGAACGGCTTTACATTGGCGAGGCGACAGTCGCGACACTATGCGGTATCATCTTCGGCCCGCACGCCGCCAACCTCATCGATCCGCAGACTTGGGGCAACACCGATCAGATCACGCTGGAATTCTCCCGCATTGTCCTGGTCGTGCAATGTTTCGCTGTCGGCGTCGAACTGCCCAAGGCGTACATGGAGCGGCACTGGCGCTCCGTCGTGTTTCTTTTGATTCCAGTCATGACGTTTGGTTGGCTGATTACTAGCCTTTTTATTTGGGCCATGTTCAACCCCTCGCTCAACTGGCTGGACAGTCTGGTCGTGGCAGCTTGTGTGACTGCTACTGATCCCGTCCTGGCCTCTTCTGTCGTCGGTAAGGGCAAATTTGCAAAGCGAGTGCCCAAGCATCTTCGTGATTTGCTTTCGGCCGAGTCGGGTTGCAACGATGGCATGGCTTTTCCTTTCGTCTACTTGGCTCTCTACATCATTCACTACAAGAACGAGCCGAACCACGTCGCACTACACTGGTTTTGCTACACCATCCTCTACGAGTGTGTCTTTGGTGCAGTGTACGGTGTCATTATCGGCTACTGCGCTCGGCACGCAATTAGATACGCTCACGAGAAAGACTGGATCGATCGCGAATCCTTCCTGGTGTTTTACTTCGTGCTGGCCCTCTTCGTTGCAGGCTCTGGATCGATTCTTGGACTCGACGATCTTCTGGTCGGTTTTGCCACCGGCGTTGGCTTCAGTAACGACGGATGGTTCACAGAAAAGACCGAAGAGTCACACGTTTCTAACGTTATTGACTTGCTGATCAACTTGGCATTCTTCGTCTATTTTGGGACCATCATCCCCTGGGACCAATACAATGCCGGGTACTTGAATTTGGATGTCTGGCGTCTGGTGGTGATCGCCATCCTCGTGCTCTTCTTCCGTCGCATCCCCATTATGGTATCTCTGAAGCCCCTAATTCCAGACATCAAGACCTGGCGTGAGGCTTTATTTGCAGGTCACTTCGGTCCGATCGGCGTCGGTGCTATCTTCGTCGCCATCCTCGCTCGTGGAGAGTTGGAGACCCGCTACGAAAGAACTACGCCTCTGGCAGAGCTGCCAGAAGAGCCTTTTCCTCACCTGAATATCATTGAAACCATCTGGCCCATCACCACTTTCCTGGTGATTACTTCCATCATCATCCACGGTTCATCTATTGCTGTGTTCACCCTCGGAAAGCATATCAATACCTTGACCCTGTCGATGACGTACACCCAAGCTAATGAAGATGGCCCGTCATGGATGGACCGTCTGCCACGTATTCAGTCTCGGTCCAAGAGCTCGATGTCTATGCAATCTGACTTTGATGAGAAGGAAAACGGTGGCTTGGCTCCGGGAAGTCTGCCTCTCGGGGCGCCAGGTACCTTCTTGCGTCGGCAACGAGAGGAGGATACACCTAGCCAACCTCAGAGCCGCTCCTCGAGCAGACACAGGAGAAGTCGGAGCAAGTATGGCGGCCCTATTAGTCAGTCCGCCATCGCACCAGCCCCGAGACAGGAGAGCGAAGAACAAGGAAACCGCAGCGATTCCGACACACTGGCCGTGAAGAGCGAAAGCCCGCCAAGCTCGCAGGAGAAGAAGGAGACGAAGGAAGACCGAAAGCTGGCGCAACAGAAGCCTGCCGTCGGTCCAGAGCCGGAAGCTGACCGCCTCCGTCCTTCTGCGGCGGGTGAGATTTATGAGGAAGGCAATCAGACAGTGTATGAAGACGAAGAGGGCAATGTGCTGGCAGTTGAACCAAGCCGCGAAGAGCCTGGCGAGACTGGTCAGAGAGGTCGCGAAGACTTCGAGCGGCATGAGGGCAGACGCCTCATGAGACAGGAACATGCTGATCAGAACCATGGCGTCGCTACGACTAAGGACGATCCGAACGTCGATACGGCTGACGTTGCAAAGAAGGATTTGGCAAAGGCAGGAAGTAACGTGAAAGAGGCCGTTGAACGTCCAGGCAAACAGTGGCGTCAAGGTGTCAAGAGAGTGAGTACCATGACGGGCTTGACGAAGGGTGACGGTGCTGCGAAGCCGAAGAAAGAGCCGCAACCCAAGGCCAACCCAAGACATGGGCCCGCGCGAGCCTTCCAATATGGCAACACTATCATTGTAGAGGATGAAGACGGCGAGGTAATTAAGAAATACGACATCCCAGCACCAGATAAGAAACAGCCGACTCCTGGCGAGCCCACGAGAAGCGAAAAGAGAATCGGACAAATGGGAAGAATGCTTGGCATTGGTGGTAAGGACAGCAAGGCCGAAGCAGGGACACCTGGGCCCTCAACGAAGACGGGCAGCCCGCCGCCCCAGCCCACACCGGGCGGAAAACGTGCGCAAGCTAAGCGCGACCTTGCTGAGGCCCAGGAAGCCGATGATCAACGATTGCGTTTCACGATCTCCGCAGGCGGTCGACGAATGAGCAAGGCCGAGTTCATCGATCAGATCAAGCAGATGGATCCGAAGAGCAGAGCCGCGACTGTAGAGAACAGCAATGCTCCCGAGCCCGTCAAGCGAGAGGCACGCATCGATGCTCGCGAACAGGCGGCCGCTAAGCACCGCGAGCCTGCTGCGATTCCCGTTGTGCCGGAAGAGCCGGAGCGGGAGCATCGTGACAGCCAGCCGGCACTTCACCCCGTTGCTAGCCACGAATCAGGTGACATGAAGCTGGTCGACGAGAACGATCACGAAGTCCCCTTCCATGACCTCTCTTCCGAGCTACGCAAGTACCAAATGCGTTCTGGCGGCGGGGAGGAAACGGCAGCCGAGCGACGACGCCGCCAGGCGCTTCAGCAGCAGGCCGAGGAAGAAGACTCCGAGGACGACGGCACAGAGCGTATCCCGCCCAAGCCTCAACCGGGTGGTGTCTCCGCGGGTCCCGACCGGCACGAGATCGAGACCGGCGAGACGGCCGCGGAACGGCGGCGCCGCGAAGGTGCCCTGGGTATCCGGCACGAAGAGGAAAGCGATAGCGACGACGATGATACGCCGCGACAGGTGCCCCAGAGTCGAGGCATCCGCTTTGCTGATGAGGCTCCGCCCGCGCGCAAGCAGGATTCGCCACCCCAACAGCAGCAATCACCACAGCAGCAGCAATCACCACAGCAGCAGCAATCACCACAGCAGCAGCAACAACAGCAGCAGCAGGGAGAGCAATCTCGACCGACGAAGTTAAGATGGGGGAGGAATGTTGGGAGATGAGAAATCCGTATCGCATTTTCCCTCCCGCATTTTTTCTTTCCGATTGTATAAAATTTATACCGGAAATACGGGCTGGTTTGTTTAGTCTTAGATTTAGCGCGGCGTTCTTTTAGGGGCTCAGGGAGGTTTTTCTCTGCGTATAGAGTGAGGGCTCGTTTGTCCGCGGGAGAGATGGTGGTGGCAATGGGTTCGCTTTTTACGCCATAGCGTGATGGGGCGTGGGAGAGGGGAAAGGGAGGGACTTGTGTCTGTATGTCTGTTTTCCTCTGAGGGCGGTTGAGATATGTTTGTGATTGAAGATATTTATGGATAATTTATACAAATTTCAGGAAATCTTCGCCAAGTTCGATTGTTTGAATTGGGATCTTGTTGGCGCTTGGTCACTATCCGTGTGTTCTTGTGAACTCATGCGTTACTACTATGTATTGGCCGTGGAGAGTCATCGAAAGGGTACCGTCTTCCGGCATGCCTCTGTATTTTCATGACGTACCTTCCTCTTCGGTCGGCTTAGTCAGCGCCAGCTTGTCTTCCTAGACACAGTGTTCGCTCCTGTCACCCAATCTATTGTCACAGCCTCAGCCATGTTCTCACGGACGACAAACGCTCCGTTCGTCTGCGCGAGATGCATCGCTCGCCAGCGCCGGCTATACTCCTCGAAAGGCGCGAGCGCTCCGCCGCCTCCGCCGCCGCCATCCGGCGCTGCGAAGCTTACCAATCGCCGTCTCATCTCGCTCCACGGCGATGAAGCCCCCAAGTTCATGCAAGGCATCGTGACCAACAATGTTCGCGCGGACAGTACTGCAGGGTTCTTCGCCGCGTTCCTGACGGCGCCGGGGAAGGTGCTCAACGATGTCTTCGTCTACCCGACCCTCGGCTCCAACTGGCACAAGGATGTAAACGGGAATGAGCAGCCGGGGTACCTGGTAGAAGTGGACGCGGATACGGCGGAGATGCTGCTCAAGCACATCAAAAAGCATAAGCTCCGCTCCAAGTTCAAGCTGCGGATGCTGGAGGAAGGCGAGTTGGATGTGTGGAGTAAATGGTCTGAGGAGGAACGATGGACAGCGCATACACAGGGTGCTTTAGAGAATGGCTTGTTGGGTCTGGTAGACGGTCGAGCGCCGGGGATGGGACACAGGGTCTTGCTCCCGCCTTCGAGTCAGCAGGCTCCACCTGCGGAGCTGGATGCCGATGAGGCATCCCTAGGCGCGTACACGGTGCGGCGGTACCTCAGAGGCGTGCCTGAAGGACAGAAGGAGATTCCGAGGGACGACAGTCTGCCTATGAATACGAACATCGATATCATGGGCGGGATCGATTTCAAAAAGGGATGCTACATTGGACAGGAGCTTACGATTCGCACGCATCATACTGGAGTTGTCCGCCGACGTATCCTCCCAGTCCAGCTCTATCCGCACGGAGAGCAACCCCCAGAGGCTCTTGCCTACAACCCGGACGCGGTCGCCGAGAGTGCAGAAGATGGGACAGATATTAGGAGGGACGACAAGCGTAAGCGCGCAACTGGCAGACTCATCACGAGTGTCGGCAACGTCGGGCTTGGGATGTGTAGATTGGAGCAGATGAGCGATCTCACTATCTCTGGAGAGGGCAGTTCCTTCAGCCCCGAAGATCGTTTCCTAATACAGGGTGCGGACGGGCAAGAGTTGGGTGTCAAGGCTTTTGTGCCGGATTGGATGAGAGGGAAGATCCGCGAACCGAAGATACAGAGACGTGTGGAGTAACGTTCATCATTTGGATGATGGCAACCTATTATACTTGGCTCGAGGCATTCGCAGTCCAGTGCTCGCCACCACCCATCAATGCCGTTCCTGTATCCAGATCGGCCGTCTGCTTCGCGCCCAGCCACTCCGGTCTCGTCTTCAGCAGCCCTGCTTCAACATTCCACGCGCGTCCGCCTTCGATGTACATCGCTCCGCCGTTGACTTGTCCATCGGCAACAACGCCCGCTATCACGCTCGCAACGTCTTCCGGGGCATTCGAAGGCAAGCCGGCTTTTTGCCACTCGTCCTCGATGCCGGCAACAAGACGTGTGCGTGTCATCCAGGGGCAGATTGCATTTGTGCGGATCCGAGGAGGTCCAGACGTGACCGGGGAGCTACACTTCTTGTCAATTCTCACCAGTCTTCGTACTGAGGGGAAGCGCACATCTCACCTGCGAAGAGATCTCACAAGGCCTAGCACACCGTGCTTGCTCGCCGTGTACACATACAGCCCGGGGTCTTCCCTGAATCCAGCTACGCTACTGACCAGCGTCAAGCTCTTGTCCTCACAGCCCTTGCTGCTCTCTGCGCTCCGTGATGGCTGGCGAAGGTATACCGAGGCTATTCTAGCGAAATACAGCACGCCTTTCAAGTTCACATCAACGACTTTCAAGCTCTTTGTTGGTTCCTCTTTCACGCTTTCTAAGGTCAGGGTCGGATCGAACATCTGGCCCTGTTCGCCTAAGCCGGCGTTTGCGATCGCATGGTCCACTCTCCCATGGGATTGATATGCAGCATCGAAAAGGGCGAGGTTATCCGCATAAGAAGTCACATCGCTGTGGACGAACTTTACCTGAGCAGATGACGAGGAGAGCTCTTGTTCAAGCGCATTGCCTTCCTCGTCAAGCAAGTCGCCGAAGAAGACGTGTGCTCCTTTGGAATGTAGAAGGCGGATGAGACATGCGCCTACACCTAGAGCGCCCTGGACATGTCTCGGTTAGGATAGGTTGAAAGGTTCCTAAATGGCAAACTCACGCCTGTCACTACGATGACTTTATCTTTGACATTCTCCAGGCCTGAGGGCTCGAAACGTGTTGTCATGGTGGTTGCTTGAATGCAAAAGGAACGTGAAACTGAAGAAGGGCAACGGAGAGGTCCATTCTATCAGTTTCCTGCCAGATCCCAGCCAAACTTATAAGATGGCAGAATGGGCATCAGTTAGAGGCCCGGCAATTGTGAAGGGAAGCAGTCTCTCGCCCCACAACCCCACTACGGCAGAGATGGGAGCAGCAGCTCTCCCCTCTCGCGGAAACATTTCCGAAAACGCCGCTTCGGCGTTGTTGTCGTTGGATTTGCGACTGTCCTGAGCCTGAGTAGATGTGTACGAACAAGCAACGGTATAGAGCTTAGAGATGAGCTCTGCTATCGAACGCTCGTTACTTTGAAATGCTGCGCGTGAGCTGTGCCGAGTCCCGAAGCATGACCTTCTCCACATCGGAAATGGCTCCTACTCTCTTAGGAAAGACGGCGATGGGATCACCGGATTGCTTCCAAACTTCGTTTCGTGATGCTGACCTGCGTCGAGCGATCTGCAGTCCTCTCCCCCTCACGCAGGATTGGAGGTGCGGAGTCTTCACCGGGAAAATGACATCAGGTTCTGCGCTTCAATGTTACTTCGTGCGACTGTTGGCAGAGATGCAATGCTGCGATGCTGCTGCGGGTAAGTGTATATATATCTTTGTCAACCTGACCTTGTAGGGGTGAAGAGGTAGAGTCAGAGCTCTTAATTTTCAATCTCTCATACTGAAAATGCCTCCACGACACAGCCCAGGCGTGTTACTTTTAGCTACTTCCTTCTTTGCAACACTGACCGCAGCTCAACACGACTACTCTCAATACGTAAACCCCTTCATCGGTTCTGAAGGGCCTTTCGAGGGCCTTGCCTTCGGAGGTGGCGACATCTTCGTTGGTGGAGCGCTGCCGTTCGGTGTCGCCAAGGTCGGCATCGATACGTATGAAGACAATGTAACCTACTCTGTCATCAATGGCGGCTACACCCCAAACGGCCATGTCACGGGCATATCGATGATGCATGAGTCTGGAACTGGCGGTGCCCCGAAGTACGGCTTGGTTCCGCAGATGCCTTTGACGACTGTGGATGAGCCTGTCAATGTTCTCGACAATAGAACTTACTGGCAGGATCGTGTCGGCGATGATACGGCGCGTGTAGGGTACTACGCCACACAGCTGGAGAACGGTGTAGGCGTCGAGCTGTCTGCAAGCCGTCACGCTGGTATCATGCAATATCAGTTTCCAGCGGGCGAAAAACATGTTCTCGTCGATGCCTCTCATTACCTCCCTTCCGAAGGAGGCGGCAATGCTGTCCAGGCGTACGTTGGAGGGTCGATCCAGCTGGAGCCCAATGGCAAGACGTATACTGGTCACACTTCCGTGGGCGGAGGCTGGAACGAAGGTGCCCCGATCACCGTCTTCTTCTGCGGCGAATTCGAAGAGGCGCCTGACCAGGCGAAGACTTTCAGCGGGCGTCTCACGGATCCGATTCAACGGTATCATACTTGGTCCAACGGACCCGTTCCGGAGCCGCAATTCAGTCAGAACGGAAGCAGCGAGGTGTCTGGTCCGTTGAATGACCGGGTCGGTGCACTTTTCACTTGGTCGAACTCGTCCGCTGCCACGGTGAGATCGCGAGTGGGTATCAGCTTCATCTCGTCCGAAAAGGCGTGCGCCTTCAAGAACGATGAGATCCCATCGTGGAGCTTGAACGACACCGTCACCAATGCAGTCGAAGAATGGAATCGAGATGTCTTTAGCAAGATCCAAGTGCCGACTGGCGATGCCCAAAACCGAACTAATTTGGTCTTGCTTTATAGCAGCTTGTACTTCATGCATCTGATGCCGTCTGACCGCACTGGCGAGAATCCGCTATGGGAATCAGGTGAACCGTCTTGGGACGACTTCTACACGCTCTGGGATATCTTCCGTTGTACCGTGTCTCTATACCACCTTATTCAGCCTTCCTACTATCAGGGTATGGTCCGCTCGCTGATCGACATCTGGAGATGGGAAGGCTTCATGCCAGACGGAAGATCTGGGAATTACAACGGCCTCGTGCAAGGCGGAAGCAATGCCGACAATGTCCTTGCAGATGCCTATGTCAAGGGTCTCCCCGGCATCAACTGGACGGCCGCGTACCAGGCTATGCTTAAGGATGCTGAGGTGCAGCCATACAACACCTTCAGTTTCACTGATTTCACCGCTTCGGTCAAAGAAGGTCGAGGAGCGCTGTATGATTGGATTCCTCTCGGGTACGTGTCTTCTGACCGTAGTACTAGACCAGTATCACGCACGGTCGAGTACGCACTCAATGACTTCTCACTGGCACAAGTTGCTCGTGGCGAAGCTCCGGATGATGTCGAAAAGTACATGAACCGCTCAGCAAACTGGCAGAATATTTGGTCACACAATATCACGCACAAAAACTTCACCGGCTTCCTTGCTCCCAGACTGTCCAACGGCATGTTCAATTTAACAGATTACAATCCTGCCTTGTGTGGGGACTGCGAATGGTCGTCTATCTCATACGAGGGCGTGCCGTTCGAATACTCTTTCACGATCCCTCACGACATGGAGACTCTCATCGACTTCATGGGCGGGCCGGATGAGTTCGAGCGAAGATTAGACTACATTCACATGCCTAATACTTCCGAGCAAAACTTGGGAGCGAACGGCGCTGCCATTTCGACTATCATGAACATTGGGTATGCTTCCCAGGTGGATTGGACCGACATTGTATCCTGCTAACAGCACGTGATAGAAATGAGCCGGACTTCGCAACGCCGTACGAGTACAACTATATCAACAAACAGTATAAGAGTGTAGAGCACGCCAGAGCTCTGGCAAACCAGTACTTTCACGATGCTAATTACGGCGTCCCTGGCAATAGCGTAAGTAACGTGTTACGTGTTGAGACTATGAATGCTATGCGCCTTTGCTGACTTTTGAACACAGGACGCCGGAGCTCTGAATTCATGGTTAATCTGGCAGATGCTAGGGCTTTATCCGGTGGTCACTCAACCAGTCTATCTGATCCAGTCGCCCTGGTTTGAAGACATCAACATGACGATCAATGGGAATGCCACTTTGCGAATCATGGCTAATGGTCTCGATAATCAGGACAGCTACTACGTCCAGTCTGTCAAAGTCAACGGCGAGACATGGGAGAAGAATTGGCTCGAGCACACCGATATTATGATCAATGGCGGGACTATCGAATTCGAGCTGGGGAGTGAAATGACGAGATGGGAGAGCGGGGATGTTCCTCCATCGCCTGGACATGTTGAGAAGCAGCAGATCTCTTAAACATTAGACATTAAGAAGACGACATGCTGAAAGCAGCCGCTTAATTAGTAACTTCATACCCAACCTTTCCGCTCCTTCGCCGCATCTTCGAGAAGTTTCTCGAGCATGACATTCCCACTGACTCGTGCCATTCCCTGAGCATCCAACCCAGAATGCGCTTTGATCCCTATCTCCGCGCCCACTGCAAGCAAATCGCTCACGACTTTCAAAGTGCCTGTCCTCGCAGCATACATCAATGCGGTTTGGCCACTGACATCCTGGCGATCTACTTCGGCTCCAACTGCAAGCAGCGCTCTTGCGATCTGGGCATCGGGCCACGATTGCTTTTCCATGTGATCGCAGGCGTGATGAAGCGCAGTTCTACCTAACACGTCGAGGCTATTCACGTTGGCCTTGTGAGTAAGCAGTAGTTTGACGACATCCAGTCGACGATTAGCCGCCGCGAACATCAAAGGAGTCATGCCATGAGTGTCTAGGCTCGTAGCTGCTGTTTCCACGTCCGCGCCGGATTCCAGGAGTAGCTTGACAGGGACTGTACTACTCTTTGTACAAGCTAAATGTAACGCTGTTTTGCCATCTTTGCCTTTCGTATTTACATCCGAGCAGTAGTTCAAAAGCAAGATAACGGAAGCCGAAGAGCCATGTCTCAACGCATGAAGTAGCAATGGCTCGTTGTCGAGTTGAAAGTCGGGATCCAAGCCTGCCTTCAGTATTCCTTTGGCAAGTGAAATGATATTCTCCTGGGCAGCTAGCATCCAGAAAGTAGCGTGATATCTCTTGGTTCGCTTGATGATGGCACCCTTCTCCAGAAGGATCTCCGCGACTTTGATTCGGCCCCGGCACATTGCTAGATCAAGGGGTCTGAAGGGGAGTACTTCAGGTCCTGCAACATTGGGACTCATTCCGGCGTCGAGCAATGCACTCAAAGCTTCCACATCGCCATTCATAGCAGCCGTACATAGCGCAAAGCGCTCGCAGATCCCGCAGATGTGGCGATTCCGCTTGCTGATGATGTCTCTGAACTCCGTCATTCTGCCTTTGCGCAACGCCCTGGCTAGCGGGCTTTTAGCCACCGGACAGCTTTTTTGTATCACAGAGAACAAATTCTCCGATTCACGGCGAGATGCTTCGTTTTCTTCACGTCCTGAAGGACTGGTCGATCCGAAAGCTACCCCTCGAAAGTTTGCCAGTAAAGTAGAAACGTCAGTCTTGTCGTTCGAAGGCTGAATCCTTGAAGGGCAAGAATTGAGAGACGTGATACTCCAGCGTATAAAGAGCGACGAGGTGGAAGTGCCACTAAGCTCTGAAATTTCTGTGAAAGAAGAGTACCTTTCTGAGAGCGTCCGGCCAAGATAAGCGTCAACGATGTCAAGGTATTGCAGAAGCTGGAACTTCTCCCAAAGCCGCAAGTCGCTCTCAAACTTCTGTAGTAGCGCTCTTCTTAGCCAGCTATCGTCGTTGGTGGCGAAAAGCTCTTCACATTCACTCAGGAATTGATCTTGTCGGTGGTGTTGACGATGGTGACGATAGTCCCGCTCGAATGCGAAGTCAACGCCACACACCCAGCACTCGTACTTGGGCTGCGTTGGACAAGTCCAGTGAGCGCGTGCATGAACGAAAATCGCTTCGCGGGTGTCGCCTATTGGTTGAGAGCACAGCGGACATTTGTGTCCCGCCTTGATCTTGTACGATGTGCCCTGCCTTTCTTTTTGTTGTAAGAGCTTCCGCACTTGAAACCCCACTGAGGAGAGAGTTGCGACAGGTTGTCGTGTGGCTCTGTTTTGTAGCGCCTGCCAGCCACATATGTCCATCCTGAGGTCCTTTGGGAGGCTTTGCAAACTAGCATTGGCTATCAAATCGCCAGGGATCGATGAGTGCCAGCCGTTGGGCATGGGTTCGTCAGCAACGCTAGGCTGCCAAACTGGATCACTGGCAAAATGCTCATCTTGCAGACCAGAATCTTCGACCGACACTGGGTTGGAGGAATTCGAGCTCATATGAGCCTTTGCTTTGGCAGGAAACACATCTTCATTGTCCTCGACTCGTCGCTCATTTCCATCAGCCGAGCGCGCATCAGCTGTGTAAACGTTTCCGCCATGGGTCTTGTCGGTAGCGACATAGCTCTTTCCAGTGCCGTGAAAAAGGTTCAACTGAGGTCCCAAAGTGTCACTACTATCAGCGTCATTTGCTCTGCCGCGCCGTTGTTGGTTCTCCGGGTGGTCGTCGGATGACGACACACTGGTTTGAGAGCCACCTGTGCTCGAATTGGGGCGCTTATGTCCAGTACTGCCCGAGTGAACAGAGCTTGTGACGCTG
This sequence comes from Hortaea sp. C3G1500-4, assembly GCA_022701445.1. NCBI lineage: Eukaryota > Fungi > Ascomycota > Dothideomycetes > Mycosphaerellales > Teratosphaeriaceae > Hortaea > Hortaea sp. C3G1500-4. The sequence continues at coordinate 453,130 of JAJVDI010000007.1, read as the reverse complement.
GAAGCCCCATCGGAACCGTGGTGAGACTGCGATTCTCGAGGAGGTGAACGGGGACTGAGGGACATGTTTTGAGCTCCGAAAGCGCTGTCCAGGACATTGACATCTGGACGGCTAGTCATACCAGTTCCTGTGGGATTTCCGGTGGTTGAATTGCCTTGCCCACTGCGAAGTACGAGGCAGCGACGGTTGCTGGGCCGCGACAGATGATGCCTCAGATAATCCTTTCGCATAGACACTGAGCATCCAGGGCAGGAGATATGCTGGGCCTGCGTATGTGAACTTTGATGGCGGCGCAGGGCATCTTTTCTTGAGAAGCTCTTACGGCAGGTGTTGCATTGAAATGCCCTACTATCTTCGTGCACAGACTGTTCGTGGCGGATCAGGGTAGACTTCCTGTCGAACGTCTCATCACATTGAGAGCACGTAAGCATGTGCTTGCCATTAGCTAGTCTCTTCGCTGACTGGCAGAACTCCTGCTCTGTGATTGTTCCATGCTCCACCGGATAAGTGCGTTTCACAGGAAGCAGCTGTCGAGGTGGGACGCCAATAATTGTATGTTCGCAAGGCGGCGAAGTTGCTTTGTTTGATGCAAAAGATTCGGATGTGTACATAACTGCTTGTGGTGCCTCGGCATGGTGTTCGGTGCCACTCATGGCGAGAAGAGTGTATGGGAAACGACTCTAAGCCGGCTGAAGGAGTTTGGAAAACGGACTGATACTTACTGAATGGAAGAAAGATTTTATACTCACGGCAATTGAATACCTACTGATGACAGATTCTGGTGGTGCTCATGCAGAATGTAAGCTGCATCGCCTTCCCGGTGCCTGAAACGTTCTGGAATCCGAAACGCGAATCTGGTGGTGCTGCAGCCGCGCCAGGGAACTTATTAAGCGGGATAACGTGCAGTTCACCACCAGAATCACGTGAAAGCCCTCGCCTCCATTCCAGCACTGCGACAGCACGCATGTAATTCTATACATTAGTAGAAGCTTGGGCTTAAATAGGGGTATCATTAATAACTCAAAGCATGCTCTTAACGCCTTCCAGCCGCCATCGAACGTCTTTCAGAACCTTGCTTGTAGGTCGCCATTCATCAAACTCCTTTACGAGCTCAGCGACCTCCTCCGAGAGTTTCTCGTCTCGCTTCACAGCGTCCTCGCTCAGCATGCCACGAACAGCCCAAGGCAGGTAGTAGGGATTGGCGTTCGCCCCAGACTGCGGAGGCTCGTAGTGAGCGATAATTGGCGCAATGCCTGGGAGTTGGGTACTAGCGCTCAAAGAGCCGCGACGGATGCTATTAGCATTGGCTAAGGTTTGAGGATAGCCAGAGAGTGATGCTCGGCGAGCGGCGTTGACTGAGCGCTCTTTCGCTTTGTCCTGTGCAAGAAGACTAGAGGCCGCTGTTGGCGAAGGCGCCACTGTTGATGGTGATATTTCTGTACTCTCCAGAGCGAAGTCGATAGCCAGGCGATATACGGCTGGGTCATCGTAAACCCTGCTGTGCCCTTCGCCACCAACAAGACTGCCTGCGAGTGGGCCGGATAACTCACGTAGTAGACCATGGTCACTGATGCCCAGGTTTCGTAATTTCAGCGCGAAGACGACAAGGTGCGTGAGGAAGTTCGGAGCGTGTAAACGACCATCTACGAAGACCGCGCGGTTCACATACGGATGCGAAAGTGGCGCATAGAGAGACGATTCCAAGCTGACCAGCTGATCATCTATACTTCCCGTGAAGGTCACGCGGACGCCGTGGCGCAAGCAGACATCCAGGCTCTCGACATACGATTTGCTGACTTTGCTGTCGCTATCGCAGAAATCGAAAAGTTCTAAGGCGGAACCGCCGAAGAGACGTGACTTGTACTCCAGAAAAGGGCCAAGGTTGATACCTGCCATGGCACAGACACCCAAACGTACATTCGGGCTCAGGCAGCCCAGCTGTATTAGCTTTGCAATCAGCATGAACGCAACAGGCACACCTTGCGAGTGGCAAGCAATCAGTATGAAGTCCGCTTGTCGTAGGTGACTCATCCAGTTGAGCAAGAGCTTCCAAAGTGTGGACACTCGATCGGAAATGTAGCCTTCGCCTTCTAGAGCCACCTTCTCAATCTCAACATCTTTGATTTCTGGCTGCTTTTCCTGGCACCAGGCTTTGAGTGCAGATGCTGCGTAGTTGGCAAAGCGAATGGATGTGCCAGTAGGCTGACCAAGGACTCGCTGTATTAGCTGTGCTGGGAAGAATCCATGGACGCCAATTGCGATGGCTTTCTTCACTTTGTGTGATGGCGCAGTGCGATAGACGTGTCGTACTGCTTCAGGCGCTGTCGTCAGGCGCAAAGTCTGTGTCAGGTAACTTGACAATCGCTCCAAGTAGCCAGGGCTAGGCGCCTGCGGATAGGTGGCTTGAAAGCTTGGTAATATTGCGTTTGGGCGTTGCTGCGGCAGCTTTCCTCGTTGTACGGGCTTGGGAGCTTCGGAATCGCTTTTTGGTGGAGTCTCAGTTGGCGTAGATATTTGAGAAGTAGAAGAACTCGCTTGTTTGGAATCGAATGGCATTAGTGACTTTGAAGCTTCGCTCAGGCTTTCTTTTGCCTTTTCATCTTTACTCCTGTTACGCCTCAGCAAAGACACCGTCCGCTGGACTTCGGGCTTCGACTTTGGGTCTCGCTGCTCATTGAACTGCGCTGCTTCGGGGTGGCTCTGACTGGGGGTATCGGCAACGGCAAGCTCACCAACTTCTTTCTTCGTGCCTCCCGGAGTAGATGCTGGCTCTTTGGTGCGATCAGCTGACCAGAATGCCCACCCGGCTGGCTTCGGGGGATCTTCTGCGTCCTTCCCAGCATTATTCTTCGCAAGCTCATCCGGAGATTTGCCTTGCTCGGTGGCGGAAGGCGCCGTGGCAGAATTGACTCCTGGCGTTTGCTTCTGACTCTCATCTTCTTGCTGCTGTTTATTCGCTCCTGCTTGGTCGACGGCTTGTTTGTTCTGCGCATTACTCCACAATCCGAACCACGACCGTGATGAAGCATTGCTAGTGCTCATCTCCGGCTGTAGACCCTCCCATTGAGCAGCTGCTTCAACCACACCTGCTTTCACGTTGTTGTCCTGTTGTCTGTTGTCTGGCTTAACATCCTGTGGCTTTGACTTTGGCGAGCCCGGAAGCGGTGTACTACTGGCTTCCTCCGTCTCTATCTTTCTCCTTTTGTTGCTCTCATGCTTCATTTTCTCGCCGTCACTACCGTAGCCGTCTGGTCTGGACCACCATCCGAACCAAGAGCCACTCTGCGGTCGATTAGCCGCCTCTGCGCTTCTCACACTTTCTGCATAATGGGTCTCTGCTACGCCTTTAGGCCCGGGAGGCAGTGGTGCCTCTTCGATCACTGTTCCTTCCCCCGATTTTTTTGAATCAGGCACCCCGTCCACATCTTTGAGCTTCTCTTCAGATGACAATCGACGCTTGCTCTTGTCCGAAGCATCACTGGTCGCATGAACCCTGGTGGCCTCTGCGGCTAGCGGCACACTCTTCCGGCTGCCACTAATGCTCTTCCTGACGGATTGGCTTGGTCTTCGGGATGACTCTTCGCTAGCCTCGCTTGTGGCCCCTTTCGCTACCGAGATGCTCTCTCGCGCCACCTGTGCAACAGGCGAGGCTTTGGACCGCCATGAACCGCCGCCATACCAGCTCGTCCCGCGCTGGGAAGGCTGACCGCTCGCCGAGCCTCCAGCTGTCTCTGCAGGTGATTCCAAACCCTTTTGAGGTGCGTTTGGCGGTGGGCGACTCTCATCTGACCTCTGTGTCGATGGCTGCACCGGCGTCTCTGCGTTCTGCTTGCTCTTCTTCTTTGCCATGCCTTCTGTAAGCAGCTCTCGAGCGAGCCGCTTCCCGCTTCCGCTGCAATAGGAGGAATTAGGAGCTCATAGGGTAGTGGGTACAAAAGCAGGAGTTATTTGAACCTGCAGGTTCGAGGGCGGAGATATTGCCCTCGTCTCCAGCCATCCATATCGTACTGGCGAGCACAGTGGACGTCATTGGTTGCTCATGTAGGCAAAAGCGGCATGTGCTTGCGGGGATCAGTAGGTAAGCTAATGCACGCCGGACTCGGCAGCGACCGTAATCCGCGCTGCGGCCAAGATTCCGCGTCTCTTGCTACTGGGAATTTTTTGGGCCATGAATGAAGCTCCGAAGAGACAGTGTCGGCCAGAGGTTCAGGTGTAAAAGATGGAGGCCCCATTCGCCATCGCGAGCTTACCAAAGCCGTTGGATGCTGAGGACGGAAAGGTGCGCGCAGCACCGGTGTTTGGGATCAGGGAATCGCGGAAGAGAAAGAGACATGAGGTAGCTGTCGGCGTTGATGGAGAAAGTGTGAATGTCTACAACATTCAGAGCCAAAGTCAGATTGCGTCGTATGCGTTGCCACCGCAGACCTACCTGTGCTGCCCGCCATGCTCAATATACAGCAAAGTCGGAAAGGGCTCGTCTCAGCGACGGACATATCTGGTGGCGCGAAACGGTCCGCAAGACAGAAAGAGGAGATTGATATGTATGACTGAGGAGGTTCACATGCCAAGGCACATTGGTGAACAACCCCTGGCCCCGAAGAAGCAAGAGCAAAGTCTTCAGTCCAAAGATGTTCTCGGCGTGGAAATCGTTACCGCGGGGTCAGACCCGAGGTTGACGGTCGAAAGGTTAATGGTCTTTTATCGAGACGGTGGCGTGGACTGCATGACCACCGACCTTGCTCAAACGCTTTGGCAGCACAAGGCTGAAGGCGAAGCAACGGATGTCGTCGAGAATGCCACGGTTGCAGACCTGCAATCGGCGAAGAAAGGCTTGTTAGCAAGCCGCGAGGACGTCGCAGCTCTTGTTGATGTCGCCCTCCCCAACAACTCAAACAATCTTGATCAGCTTCTGTTGTGCCAGCTTCTCCGCACAGGCCAAGGACGAGCCCTACGTGTATCTTCCCTCCGCCTGGGAAGCCGCGATATTGTACAAAGCCAGGCCGCGGGAATGCAGCTCTTAATGGAAGTGGAATTGCCTGACTCCGAACGCAAACTGGACCAACAGGCTCATTATGACTTGAATGTGGGCTCAGGAAAGTTATATCAGCTCTTAGGAGGCAGGTTGTCGGCTTTCGATCTCAGTGGTACAATGCCGCGTACATCTGCTACTTTCGGAAGAAGCAAGGACCCAGTCGTCAGCTTTGCCCGTATGTCTGCGTCAACTGTTCTTGCCGTTTTCATGAGCCGAATCGAGGTCTTCGAGACCAAGTACGGCTCAGTCCAAGCTTCCCTCCCGCTAGACTCAAGCACACGTTCTAGACATGCAGGCCAGAAGCGCAAGCTAGACGATGGAGCAGAGCTTCCATGGGTTGCAGTGTCTAGCTTCTCCGAGCTGGGCGTAGTTGCTGGTCTGGTGGGCAGCGAATTAAGCGTTGTCCAGCTTAGCGAGCAGCTCCGCGCTTCGAAGCGTGTGAGAGCGTCCGGCGCTTTACTTGTTGATGTGCTCGGAAAGGGCGCGCTCGCCTCCACGCATGGCAATATTGATTACAGCCTCGATGCGAAGAATGAAGAATGGAGAGCCAAAGTGGATTCAACGATTGAAGAAGGCAACATGACCGCACTCGAGGCCCTCCTTGCACAGTCACTGGGTGTTCAACCTGGTGAACATGAGGAGCGCATGCGATTTCCTGCCGCGAGTGTGGACCGGCGCAAAGCCATGTTTGTGCTCAGTAAATGTTTCCGCATGACTCGCGAGGACGAACAAGCTGGTGAAGTGAGGCTCGTTACTACGATTAACTCCGCGGCCATCTATAAGATGCTTGCAAAGGCCGGATACCTCTCAGCTTCTTCTGTCAGGCAAGCCTTGAAGCTCCGTAACGATTCTGCTTCAAGCGCAGACAAGCCGCAATCCGGGGATGTTATGGCCGCCTTGTGCATCTTCGACAACTTCCAGCTTGCACATACCTTGCTTGACTTGCCAATCCACTGGGAGCTGCCACAGGTTGTGCAAGTATTGAGACTGATGATCCGCTCGTTTGAGACACCGGCACAAGCGAAGGGATCTATGAACGCTCTGCTTGCGCCGAAGAGCACGGCCAATGGCGACAAATCTATCCAGGACGGTGCCATACAGGAGACTGAGGTTGAGTCTGAGCTGATAGCAGCTGAACGCGAACTTCAGTCGGCCGTCATGGCTGTCTCGACCGGCCTCGAAATTCGCAGCGAAACTATGCGTCTTGTCATTCGCCGTCTGCACGCTTACCCTCATCGCGACATTAGCCTTTGCATGCGCAGCATGATGCGTCCCGAAGAGCTCCTCTTCTTCATGAAGATCCTGCGTATCGAGCTGCTCGAAGGCGGCTGGCCTAATCGTTACATTGACCTCGGCGACGAACAGGAAGACGTTGCTGGCCTGGACGGCACAGACGACGCGACGGGCCCCAGTAATCAAGCCATCGGGACTATCAGTGACATGATGAACTGCGCCGTCGACGCCATTGGAACAAGTGGATGGCTAATCGGTCAGAGCAGTGATGTCTACGGGACCGCTGAGCTCATCGACGCGTTGAAGTCTGAAGTCTCCGCCGCGTTAGAGGGTCTGTACGAAGCGGACACTGTGGCGACGTTCCTGCGTAGTATGGCTGGTTACGAGAGGTCACTGGAGAAGACTTGGCACGGTGTCGAGAAGCGGAAGCGTGCCAAGGGTGAGTGGGTGGCTGAAGAGCTTGAGCCGGAAGAAGCGTTATTGCCTATGGGCTGCAAGGCTGAGCCCGCCGTTGTGAGGAGTAGAGCGACGAAGGAAGGCAAGAGGAGTAAGAGGTTGTTTGAAGAGGAGCGCAGGAGGAGGGTTGGTTTGTATTCTATTGACCGGATCAGGGTGTAGGCTTGTAATCTAGCTGGCCTGTTGGCTCATTCATCTTGAAGCTTGTCACTACGATACTGCAGGTGCTAAACCACTCATCTCGAGTATAGACGTCCATTGTGCTGTGTTTGCAAAGCGCCGAGCTGGCGAGAGCGAGGATGTGCTCACAGAGGGCGGCGCTAGCCGGATCGGGAAGTAACGAACCTCGCTTGGTCCACGTCAGAACGTGAGACAGCAAAGAGTGGTGAAGAGGTGCAAAAAATCTCGAGACTTGGTATGTAGACGATTGTAACGTTATATCATTCTTCGACCGAAAGAGCGCAATGCCATGGTGCCGTCGCGGCTGGAGTGCGCTTGGTACCGTACCCGCTCTTAGAAATCGGCAATCCTCATACTTGCATGTGATATTCTCGCAGCAACATGCGTTTCCTGGCCATTGATGTGAGTACTTACTCTCAGTGCTTGATCCTCCATGCCTGATTTGCTATCGTGCACAATGCCAATCTTGCATTGACGTTCGAGGGCTGGCTCTCCTTTCCCTAGCACGTATGACCACGCAGTGCTTTAGTTTCTCCATCTGCTCTGCGCTCAACCTTTCGGTCTCTGCTGATTACGCATAGGAGGCTTCTCCGCCCTCGTCGTTGAAAATGGCCAGGTCATTTTTCAGATCCACGGCAATCCTAACGATTTGGGGCTTAGCTACTGAATTCCTATAGAAAAAGCAGCTTTCAGCATTCATCCAATTTGTAGTGACCTCTTTATACAATGGTCATAGCTCTTCGGTAGGTCCAGGAAGCCCCCAGCCGCCGTGGCCCCGTAATTTCGGGCTTGCTGCGGGCAAAAAAATTCATCAGCCAAAAAAACAAAACAATCAGCAGTGGGTATTCTCATCTGGTCACCCACGATAATACTAACCCACCGGTTTGCAGCTTGAGTACAGGAGAGCGGACGGGATCCTCTATTTTCTACAACCTGTGGCCGATTGTGATTGATGTGCTGTCATTGTGATATATATTGTCTTCCAACAGCCACCCCCCCGTCACTCAGGGCTCAAGCTAGATCCCATGAAGGTATCCGAAGCAAGGGCCACGTTGTGGGAAACGTTCTTGGTCGAGATTACGAACAGTCGAGAGATTTTCCATGCCAGGTCCTTACAGGGGTCGACAGTGAGGGTTCACGCTCTCCATGGCATCGACTACTAGTAAAATCAGCACCGAGCAGAGTACCGTGGGGGTCGAAGGATGGCCGATATCATCCTGCCATACAACGCCCTTGAGACCGGAAGACCTGAGCATTGCAGATGTGAAGCGTCCTCTTGCCAGTGCAATGACGCCTCCGCCTGATTTTTCGATGGTGGATGCACCGATAACTGCAGCACAAAGAGTACGGCGAGGAGGAGGTGTGGCCAAAAGATCAAACTAAAGAAGTGTCACTGGTGGTAATGAGCCGTATGCACCCAGCTATGTGCTTCGAACAGGGTCTTGCCATAGTAGTCGAGACCTTCCAGTCGCTCCATTAGACACTCCCACCTGGAAAACGGCGAGGCTTTCGAAGATAAGGCCAGGCAGCTGAAGGTATCGGTGGCCATTCAGCCACCATCAGTGTGCTGAGAGATGAAACACTCGACGGAGTGGCGTATTCGTCCTAAGGAGATCTCATAGCATTAGGTCGAATGACTTGACTGTTTCCAATAAACATCAAATCGTACTACATCGTCTAGTAGGACTCTTCTCAATTGCTATGGCGCTGTAGTGGCGAGGTGATGATGTTGTAAAAGGTTGGCTCGGGGTGGCGACTTCCAAACTGGGAATAGTGCGGCGTCGATTAGGGTTGACCAGGGTTGAGCTTGAGAAATCATGGATTTACATCTTACGCCGCCAAGTGATGCTCTACATGGCATTGCAAGTTGTTCTGATAATCTTTGCACCGTCGTCCTCGTTGCCTTTGCAGCCACAAGTAAATGGGTCGGCAACGACCTCGCGCTGGCTGCATCCTCAGTCCGATGCCAACCCGTGAGGCTCTATTGGCGGGTAATTTGTAGACATGGCCTCGACGTTCCAAGTCAATGCGTCGAGGGTCAACCTCGCACGCTATTCGAGCTCCTGGAAGCAAACCAAAGCCTTCTATTATAAAAACGTAAGATCAGGGGTATCACTAAACACAGATCCAAATGCAGCTTACACTGCTCCACCCAGCGATCACAAGCCCTTCCACTTCCAAGCAGCCCGTTATAAGGCACAGCTACCCTACGACCCATTCTCCTGCCCAGTACCTGCCTCATCAGCAGCTTCTTCGCGCCTGATCTTCTCCTCCAAGCGCCGACGCTCAGCATTCTTAAGCCTCATCATGGTCACATCATGTAGACTAGGACTACCCATTGGCGTCCCGGCTGCTGCCCCCCTTGGCGTGCCCTTGAAGGAGGCGAAAGAGGGGACTCTTTTCAGTCCTGCATCGCCATTTCCTTCTCCGTTCCGTTGTGGTGTCGTCGGCGTATCTGGCGGATTTCGACTGAGGAGGTCATCTGCTAGCTTTCTGCTCTTGGCTGAAGGCGTTCCTAGAGGACCCGAAGTCTGTGTAGGAGGCGTGCCGGCCGCTGTAGATTGTCCAGGTGTTGCAGACTGGGGTGTCATTGACTTCGGTTTAGGGACAGCATCAGGTTCTCTCCCGCTTGCCCAATTGACTTGCTCAATATAACGCCATTCTGCAGCGTCTTCTTGGTGACTCTGCTTTTGGATGCTCGCAAAGTCGCTCACGGCAGCGTGGGCACCGACGATGCTTTTGAAGACGACGACCGCGGTGATGTACTCCTTACGGTGTTTCTCGCCTTCAATACGAATCTTCTTCGGAGGGCGGAGCAGTGCCTCATCGATGTCGCCAAAACGAGAGAACATTGAAACGATCTTCTCGCGGTCCAAGGTAGCGGAGCTAGGGAAGCGCAAAGTCACAGTTCGATCAATATCTGAAGGACCTTGCGGCTGTTGGGCAGCATCCCCTTTACTGTCAAGCCCATTCGAAGTTGTTTCTTTACCCTCCTGGGCCTCTGCTTCCTCAGCCTCCGCCTTGCGAGCCTCCTCGCTCAACTTGGCCTCCATCTCCTTCCTCCGCCTCTTATTATTCTCCGCGATCCTGCGTAGCTCCCTTTCAAATGCCTCTTCCGCCTCGCTCTCATCCCGCTTCCGCTTCACTGCACCACTCTCCCTCCGCTCCAAGTCCTCCTTCATCCATTTCCTTCGGCCTTCATACGCCTCATCCCGCTGTTTCTTCTCCGCCCGGGCCCGTCGCGCATTGTCGTAGAGTTCGCGGACGGAAGAATCAGCAAGTACTTCATTTGCGACCTGAAGGAGATGCCATCTTTCGAGTGTCTGCTCGTTCGCGCCCACTTTATCCGGATGGTATTTGAGCGTGGCTTTGCGGTAGGCAGACCGGATTTCGGAGTCGGTGGCCCCTTCTGCAACACCGAGAAGTTCGTAGAAGTCATGTGAAGAGTTCAAGGCATGGTGCTTGAAGTCGTCGGTCGACATGGCGGCGGGATGGGAGGTCGACCTTGCGGGTTAAGAAAAGTTCTTGGAGGAGGCGCGAGTTGGGATGCGGGAGCGAGTCAGTCTGTGTCTGCTTACGCTGATCGATGACTCGAACGTGTTGCACATGGATCCGATCTCCGAGTCCGTGCTCCCGAGTGATGTTCGCTTTGAGAGCTCGGGGCACGACACTACGACATTATCGCTCACGCGTTCACTACCCGACACGACACGACACCTTCACCCACCTATACCACAACCAGACCCAGGCGCTACTGCTGCCGCCAGTCGCTCACGCAGACCAACGTCTGAAGTCACTAACGATCCTCAGTAGCCGCCCCAGCGCGTAGCTACGTCCCACTCACCACGCGGTATCCCCCGCTCGCCCTGCAATGCGAAACTACACCTCCCACAATCACCATGACCGGAACAGCAGTCTCAGATATGGAGATGACCCTACCTAATATCCTCGATGACCTCACCGTCCGCTTTCTTCTTAACCTGCCTCGCTCCGAGCTACAATCCATCCCCCGCCTCTGCTTCCAAGTTGAGGAAGCACAGTGGTTCTACGAAGACTTCATTCGTCCTCTCGCAGCCACTGCCTCTACGCCTCTGCCATCGTTGCCACTACGTCAATTCTGTCTCGCCTTATTCCAGCACTGCCCCTTGTTAAGCGGTTTTACCGACGCTGAGCATGTGGCCGCCTACGAAGAGTTCTTGGCGTACAAGGTACGCGTGCCGGTAAGGGGTGCTATATTGATGGATGAGGCCTGTGAGAGGGTCGTACTTGTGAAAGGATGGAAGAAAGGCTCGAGCTGGTCGTTTCCGAGGGGAAAGATCAACAAGGACGAGCGGGATCTGGACTGCGCAGTGCGTGAAGTCTACGAGGAAACCGGATTTGATGTGCGGGCCGCGGGCTTAGTAGGGCAGGATGATAACCAAGGCGACGAGAATGTCAAGTACATTGATGTTACCATGCGCGAGCAGCACATGCGACTGTTCGTTTTCAGGGGCGTGCCCCTCGATACAGTGTTTGAACCCCAGACGCGGAAAGAGATCAGCAAGATTGCATGGTATAACGTCAAGGACTTGCCGGGTTTCAAAAAGCAAAAGCACGCGCAAGACCAGGCCAACCAGGCGAACAAATTCTACATGGTTGCGCCATTTCTGGGCCCTCTGCGGAAATGGATTAGTGTGCAGAGGAAGAAGGATGTTGCCAGAGATGCCAAAGCAGCGAGCATGCCAGTATCGATGCCAGCAGTCGCCGGAGAAGACGAGAATGTAGAGACTCAGGCTCGTGGATCCGCTGTGCCTACGAATGAGGCGCTGCCCACCATCGACAAGAGTGAAGAGCTACGTCGCCTGATGGGAATCGGCTCCGTCCCAGCTATTCAGCCTCAGCCACCTTCGTTTGAATCCGCGTCAACACCAAACCTCGCAAATGCCAACGACGGACAAAGCTCCCATCTGATGTCCCTCCTTCAAGGCTCCGCACAGGCAAAACCTGTGATCCCGCGAACGCCGCTTGATCAGATCGACCAAGCCTTCCCACCACAGGAGCCAATCAGCCCACATCCCAGGCATCCGCGGCATCCTAACATGCAAGGCTTCCAGCAAAGCGTCCCAGATTTTGCTTTCAGCCCTCAGAGACTGCATGCGCAGGGCATGCCACCACACCAGTCAAGGAACTTTTCTGTCCCGGCAATCCTTGGTCAGCAGAGCATGCGGCCTACGCCACCTCCAGGGTTGCACGCTCAAGGTCAGCAAGCCCAGCATTCGCTACAAAGTGGACTGCCGGCTTGGCTGCAGCCTCAATTGACCCAGCGCCCTCAGCCGCAACCTCCACAACAGCTGCAGGAGCCTCAGCAGCAGCAGAACTTCCCTGGCCCCATCTCGCAACCTACTCCTCCCTTCGCCATCCCTCAACGCCAGCCCATCCAGCCGCCGCAGCTGGGAGCGCAGATGGCTACCCACTCGATGCTTCAACACCCACCTTCACAAGCTCCTACGCCAACAGCTGCCGACGCAGCTGTTCCATCGACTCAGCAGTTGCATCAGCAGCCTCAGCATCCTCTAAACGCACCCTTCGCAGGTCTACAAGATCCACATGCAGCACAAGGTCCTTATGGCGCTCGAGACGCTCATGTAGCCATTCAAGCCGGTCCTGCTGTACCTAAGGCGGGTGAGCTGCCAATGCCTAGGCTGAATGCTCACAGCATGGGACTTTTGGAGGCATTGAAAAGCGGCGGTGGAAAGTCCGGTCTGGGCTCCAATGCCGGACAGCCAGGCGCAGCGAGGAGGCCGAGTACGCAACATCAAAATGCACTGTTGGAGTTGTTCAGACGACCTTCGCAACCTGCAGACGGACCAAACTCGGCCGTAGCTTCTAGAGCTGAGGAGGCGCGAGAACAAGCCGTCAGTCCAACCCCTGCTGATTTTGTAATCAGACCTGCTGAGGGCAACAAGGAGAGGCGGACGACGCTCGCAGAGATTACGAGGACACTACCTGCTCGAATGAAGCCGAAGAGTCCGCAACCCATGCCTGTACAGCAGGCTCCTCCTCGCCAGCAACCACAGCAGTCGGCTCAGCGGCCCCCAATGACCGCCGCTGCCCCTTCCGAAGCCCATCCTTCGCAGGCGACCGATCCAGGAAAGCAGCTTTTCAATCCTTCAAATCCCCAGCACTTCGTGCGTGCTAGCAATGAAGCGGGAAGGCCAGCGCAGGGAGCACCGGACCCCCAGATCAAGATCATGCAGCGACAGTCTCCACAGACAGCACAGCAGCAGCAGCAGCCGCCGCCTCCGCCGCCACCACATAGGGCCTCGCCAAAGCCTGGCAAAGGTCCGAACAAGTCGGGGAAGGGGCGGGAGAACGGAACGCCAATTTCATCAAAGCAGCAAGCTCAGCCAGCCTTCAAGATCCTGCAGCGCCCTGCTCCTGCGGCCTCCGGTAAGCAGACTTGCGCTCAATCACCTGCCCCGGCTCCAATGCAACCTCCTGCACAGCCAACATCTAGCGGTCCAGCCAAGGGGAAGCCAGCGTCCGAAAAGAACGGCCGTCGATCCCAGCCTCCACCACAGCCGCCGCAGGTACTTAAGCGCCCTGAATCTGTTGACCCAACAACAGTACAAAAGGCCGCCGAGTTTGTCGAGGAGAAGAGGCCGAGTGTGGAAGCGGCGGCCGAAGGCGACAAGCGTGAGCAATTGCTCGCATTGTTCGGTCAATCGAAACCAGTAGCAACCTCTGCAGATACGGCTGCTGTAAGTCCGACGCCTATGAAGGATGAAGGTGTTCCGTCGCCTTCGCTCACGCCTAGATCGATGGCACCCCAGAAGGCACGTGAACAAGAGGGATTTGCCGTAGGCAGAGAGGATAAGAAGAAGAATGAACTGTTGGAGCTTTTCGCAGGTCCTCGTATGGGTGATGAAGAGGATGCCGCTGCCACGCCTACCGCGGCTGCTGCTCCGGTCGATTCAGCCGCTGCACAGAGCAGGAGGGAGTCCGCAGCACAAGCTAAAGATGGCTTAATGAGTCTACTGAACAGCCCCACACAGTCAAGCGCTGCCACATCTATGCCGCCTCCAGCGCCAATGATTGCGCCTTCCAGGCAGTCGAGCCGTCAGCCGCCCACCATCTCCACCACCTATGCCCCGCAACAGCAGCACCAGAAGCAGCAAGTTCCGCAGCACGCGCGTCATCAGACACCGCAAAACGCTCTGCTGGACCTCTTCACCCGCCCTGGTCCATCACACCAGCAGCACCAGAGCAAGGACTCCATACCCGGGACACCCATCTCGCCTTTCGCTCTCGGAACACCCGCAAGCAAGACGAGCTTTCACCAGACGAGGGACGGAAACCCCTTCCTCGCTGGTCTCCAACATGTCCCGGACTACGGCAACGGATTCCCTCAAGGCACAGCGAACAATGGGCTCAGGCGAGAGAGCAATGCTATGATGGAAAATAGCAATGGCGGGGGAAGTAGAAGTGCGAGTAGAGCTGGTGGGAGCGCGACCCCTACTGGCGACAACAACAAGGAGTTCTTGCTTGGATTCTTGAACGGGGTCGTCAAGAAGGCGGGCGGTTGAGTAGCGAGACGATCAATGTGAGCGGCTGTACTGGGGCCACTGGGCCGGATTAGCACTTGTTCTATAGGAAGGAAATGAAGTCTTCTCGAAATGTTTCAGGTCATCCCTTCCAAAAGGAACCGTTGTCTTGTTTGTGCTTCGATTAGCCTTCCTCCGCGAGTGCTAATGTGGGCTTCACGACAAGGGAATGAATTGGATGAAGCATTATACACGTCTCTACAAACTACTTCGAATGACAGTAACGTAAGTCGGTCGTCGTTGGAACCACTCGCTCGTTGGCCTATATAACGCCATCAAACCTTCTGATCTGATGTAGTCCGTAATTCAACTCCCCAAAACGCCAGAGTGTGTCCCACTTCTCACCCAGTCCCCTTCCAATCGTGAACGTACATTTGAAGATTCATTAAGTATCATCCGGCCCGACGCCGCTGCGAGCAGAGCGTCTTACTGCGCAGCCAAAGCGGAAGGCTTAACTCCAGCCTTGCGGTCCTCCTCCATCTTCTCCCGTTCCTTGACCGCCTCGGCATTCAACGGCTTGCTAGTGTCGTAGCCGACCTGCTTCACGATACCTAGCCCCTTCGTCCTGCCTTCCCTGAAAAGTATCCTATCGCCGACAGCCAGGAACTCGGGCCTCTGCACGAATCGGAAGGCGACTGTTGCTCTATCGCCGGTTCGGATGTAGGCGCGGTCGATGTCTATAATGGCGCATGTCTGCGAGATAGGTCCTACGTGCAGCATCGCCTGGTACTTCGTCCGGATGGTCGTAGCGTGGGAGAGGATGAGCACTTCCGCGACGAATTCCCGGTAGACCTTTGGCTGAGAGATGGGGGCGTTCGGGTTGGCTTCGCTCTTGGCCAAGAGGACCACCATGCCCTTGCGGACATCCTTCCTTCTCACACGCCGCAGAGCGAACGAAGCGCTTTGGCCTGCTGAGCAAGCTGGAACTGGAATGCGTTTACGCTCAATGCTCCTCACGGTAGTTGTCGTGAACTGGCCTAGACTGTCGGGACCCACTAGCACAGTATCGCCTGCGTGGACCACGCCGGATTTGACGACGCCACTAACGACCGTCCCGACGAAAGGGACTGAGAAGGTGTCGCTCACATGGAACTCGAACGGTGCATCCGGATCGTATTTTCCATGATGCGGCAAGATGTTAAGAAACTCTCGAACCATGTCGAGAGATTCGCCAGTGACGTTTGAGACCTGGAAGATAGGGCAAATGCGCTGACTGACGAACTGGGAGGCCGTGTTGACGCATTCCTCACGATTCTTGATGAAGATCGGTATCTTTCGCGCTCCCGGGGATTTGAGGATTTTCTGCAGCTGGGTGAGTGTCTGTTGAAGGATGTGAGGCGGGCAGATGTCGATCTTAGTAATGACAACCATGACAGGCACGTTGAGCGCAAGAGCGATACCGAGATGCTCTTTCGACATGCCAATTAGACCGTTGTTTGCTGCGACCATCAGGAGACAGTAGTTCGGCTCTGAGCTCAGCAGTCCGAAGACAGTGGTGCGCAAGTACCTCTCGTGTCCAGCCAAGTCAGTAAAGGAAATGACTTTTGCACTTCGCTTGCCTATTTCCTCCCAACTGAGCTTGCGACCTGGCACTCCGGAGACTACCACCTCTCCCTTGGTATCGAAGCCCATGATCTCCATACCTACCGAGCTGGTCCTGCCAGACTCCATCTCGTGCTTATGTCGGAACAGATTGACTCGCATGCGCCCTCTTCCATCATCAAGCCCGCCTTTAACGAGGACACCTAGTAAAGTGCTTTTGCCAGCGTCCACATTGCCCACCACTGCTATCCTCGTTTCGATGACATTATCTACCTCTTCTGGTTGCCGTCGTATGAGGAATTTGCCTACGCATCCACGCTCTTTCTTCAGCTCGTTGCCCACGTCCACAGCGCTGTCTGGAACGTTCTTCGTAATGAGAGGTCTGATGTTTGCGTTCATGGGCTTCAGGACGCCATGTATTCGTGCCAGCGCCGCATCCCACTCGGCTTCTGTCAATGCCTGTGTGTCGCCATTGTCTTCAAGTCCTACGTCGAACAAGCACTCGCCATGTCCTTCGTCTATCCTGCTGACGATGAACTCGGACAGTTGCTTGATACTGTCGTCTTTGGTTTCCCCGTCATCTAGAAGCAAGTCCTTTAGCCGGACTTTCGGCTTGTCGTCTGCGAGATCTAATGTGTCGAGAATGTCAAGCTCAGCGTGTTCCTGCTTGGATGCATTCGCCGCGCTGTTGCTAGATGACGTAGTGGAGGTGTTATTGATGGGCGGCTTTCGCAATGCTTGTTGCTGTTGGACGTAGTCGGCAAAATCGCTCAAAGCCTGTTGATACTATGCTTAGCATTCTGTATTCTTCCAAGATGGTGTTGTGTGGATTATACCGATTCGCCTGCCCGTCGGTCTGCCGCCGACTGGGGTTGTCGGTATCTCTCGGCTCTTGTGCTCATCTTCTTGCTTTCGATGGATCAATAGGCAATTAGGTCGATATTCGTAGGATCATGTCTGAAATGAGGCAAAAGCTTGAAGAAGTGCAGGTGAGATGAATCAGGACTTCATTCCAAAGTGTGACTGCAGTCAATGACTCCAGCAGCTCGATGACTGCCCCACGGGAGCGTGTGGAGACGCGTTTCGCGCCAACGCCACCTTAATTGCTCGCATGTGATTGGAGCACGACTTCACTATACCAATTTCAATCGAGACATCATCATCGCTCTGACCATTTATTCAAATTTCTTTACAACTAGTTTCACATCTTTTTGTCGGCGAGGAAGGCTATGAAATCTACATCGAGTTCTTTGCCTGTCTGAGAGCGCCCATGACGTCGACCCTGTTCGTCTTACCTGTGAACTGCTGCACAGTGGGATCCTGGCGATCAGAATTAGCATATGATTCACTTTCGATCCACAGGGTCTTCGTCGACTTACATCAAGTTTCATGAAGACGTTGTGCTCTTTCTCGTCGCCGATTGTGAATTTGCCCTGCGTCTGCTTGTTTGCATTCGCAAACGCCTCAAGCTTCTTGATGGGCTCGGATTGCATCACCTTGATGCCAAACTTCACGTTGCCCTTGGTGTACTCATGGCCAGGCTGAAGTAGGCGAGAGTCAGCTCACGATGATTTTCAATCGCAGAAGTCGGTAGACGTACGTAGACCTTAGTGTCGTCCGGCAAGGCAGCGAGCGTCTGGTTCAGTGCCTTGTCCATTTCCTCTGGTGTGCCTTCGAAGAAACGCCCACAGCCTACAGCGGACCATAGTCAGCAAGTGAAAGCATTTATGAAGCTCATTCGTGACTGGAAGGACTTACCGCCAATGAAGAGCGTATCGCCGGTGAACACAGCCCTTTCATTTCCATCCTCAAAGAAGAAGCAAATGCTGTCCTGCGTATGGCATGGCGTGTGCAGAGCCTTCACTTTGATGTTGCCAACAGAAAATTCTTCGTTATGCGCTGGCGTCTTTGAGACTTTCGAACAGTCCTTCCCTCCAATGATGGGGAGAGGGTAAGATTGAAGCTGGGCTCGTGGTCAACACTAGGCATTGTTGCAGGGGCTGGACATCACTTACCATCTCTGCATTGCCACCCGCATGGTCATGATGACTGGGTCTTGGTTAGTGTGTTCATTAGGCCTCGCCATGGGGAATGAGCTGACTGATGAGTGTTGATGATGCTCTTCAGATTGACTCCGGAATCAATGGTTTTCTTGAGGCTAGGTAGCACCCTGTCCAAAGCATCAGTAATACAAGACACAAATACAGAGATTCTCTCCCAGTATAGAAGCCCCAGCTGCAGCTTACTCCGAAGGATTTGCCGGGTCAATAACGACCGCATCCTTGGTCTTGTCGTCCGTGACTATGTAGGCGTAGTTGTTGCCACTACCCTCCCCTATGTCGAACGAAGTCAGCTACTGCTAGTTTTAAAAAGCTATGGACAAGGCCATCAAGGTGCAGACGCTAGAAGACCTACACATGGGGATCGATTCAATATGCATCTTCCTTGTCGTGGCGGGCTTCTTGGGATCAGCAACGAGGCAGATGTAAAGCAGGCCTGTAAAGCTTACTGTGAGGAGCGTAGATATCAAGGGACGTCTAAAGACTTGCTTCGATGCTGCGAAAAAGCTCATTGATATTCTCGCTGTTTCTGGTGGAGACGGTCGTGATGATGGAGAGTCGGCTCAACTTGGAGTGGAGTTATGTCAAGCTGCAGCGGAGATAAGCGGCTAACGCCGAACATTTTTAGCAGGGGTTAAATTCAGGAAGAGAACATCGAATGAACCGCACTGTAGACTATCATGGTTACAGCCTGGTAATAAAGAACATTTGTAAGAAGCAATGTTGGAGACACTTGGACACCGTGCTTGTCTTATCTAAGGAAACAACATAAAGCTGCTGCCTCTGCAGCCGTACGGGTTGAACTGTATTTAAAATGTTCGTGCAAACGGGATTCACTCTGTTTCATTTGCTTTGATCGGCCCATCCTCCTATGACACAGGACTAAAGCTGCTGAATAAAATGCGAAGACGACTTCCCTGTTTCTGTATGCATAATCGTCGTTGCGGTCCTCGAAGCTCGTGGACGTGTCAAAACGTATCCTAACAATGATAATTGAAGTCTCAATCCGACTTCTAGAGGATCCTAGATTTCCTGTCCGTCCGCTCTTTGGGCCTCCACCCTTTCGGCTTCAGTATCGGCGAGACCAAGCTCGGATCAGAATCATCCTAAGACTTCGGGTCCGCTGGTGGTGCTCCCCCGGCCCTTCTTAAGGGCAACCCGCCCGCTTCCTTGCCGCTGTTTTCCGGCGTTTGCGTACCGTGCGCCGGAGTACCTAGCCCGCTCATGGGAGATACGGCGCCACTAGGTACGACGCTAGGTGGAACAGGAATGCGAATATCCTCCGGACTCGCTGGAATGAGCTTCTGAGGCAGACCGGGAATGTGAATGCGTCTGCTCTCGTTGTTGTACGAGGCAGGGATAATCTCGATGATCTCATCACGAGGGAAGGAGAGGTTAGGGATATCTTGGGCCGAGCAGGCCATAAGGTAACCGTAGAGCACGCGAAGGACGGACTCGTGAGCAATGATGAGGAGATCGTTCTGTTCACGCTCAAGCTCTAGAATGATGGGTTCGAGACGAACTGCAAGGTCGTGGTATGACTGATATAGTATTAGCACCAGCCCAATGCGGGAATTGTAGCACGATAGACATACCTCTGCTCTAGGGTAACGATGGTGGTACGGGTCTTGATCATGTTTCGCCACTTCATCCGGGAACATCTCTCTTATCCTCCTCTCGCTCATCTTCTCGCAAACGCCAGGGTTCAGCTGGCTCATCTGACTTCTCTGTCGCACTCTGAAGCCCAAAGTAGATAAGTACTCAGCTGTCTCAACCGTCCTTCTTCTTGTGCTTGTCCAGATCGTAAGGGGCTTCAATGCCGTGCTTTCTGGCGCACCTGCCTTTATGAGATTCTGAATCTCATTCTCTCGATGAGCAGTCAAAGCGTCGCCCATTTTGCGAGCGTAGTCCTCTCCTTCGCCGGAGAGTGACGCATCTGCTTTGTAGCTATCTTCGTCCCGCGTCGTACCAGCCCGGCAGAAGTAGATTTGTCGGCTCTTGATATGCAAATTCAAGAGATAGAAGACGATACGTTGTGAAATGTACCCAAATGCACAATTGTTCACAATGACCCGCTGGCCCGCATTGACCATTTTCATATAATGTAGCTCCTTTTCCTCCATACTCTCGAAGTGCGGTATCCGTGCGTTGATCCGGTCCAGATAGTCTCGTACGGCGCGTTCAGCAGTCCAGCCTTTGTAGTCTGGCGAGCTGATTTTGACGGATCTGACGTTTTCTTCAATGATCTTCTCGTCCGTGCAGTGGAATTCAATGAACATGGTCTGCACATTGTGCTTCTCAAACTCCTTGACCAGGGCTCGTCGACCGGTAGCTAAGGGGTTCACCGCATCGTAAATAGCTATTTGACCATTTTCGTGATTCAAGAAATGAAGAATATCTTCCCGGCATTTCTTTAGAATCTTGTTCCGCAGCAGCACAGACTGAGTGCTAGCATTGACAAAGAAGTAGTCATCAGGTACAGCGGTGTCGGTACCTAGGAAAGCACGTCGATAGTCACCAAGATGGAATATGTGGGTCTTCACCCCAAGCCAGCGAAGGTACCGTGCCAAAGCCACACTGGTGTGAGTCTTGCCCCGCGCGGGCAATCCGACTGTGGCAATTACTATCCGACCAGAATGGAAAAGTCGTCCAGATTCCGTGGAGTATAGCTGGGCTGGAGCCATGGATTCCTTTTCGGGTAAATCATGGATAGCGTCGACATAGGTGCTGGACCTCCTCCTATCTCGAAAGTTGGGCGCTTTCGCCGCCAGGTCGGCGGTGAGTAACGTATCCATTGTGATCGAGACGACGGTAGGTGGGACTGGCTAGGGCGCCGAAACGGCCTTCGAGGCCTATCTTTGCCGGATGAGCGAAACGTGTCGTGTGAAGTCAGGTGAAGAGACACCGAATCAGGTTCCCCGAGAGGATGCGTAAGATACTACTCCAGGATATCTGGCCCGTCTCTCTCCGCGGAAAGTATATCTAGTCCTTATTCGAATATTGGATAAGTGAACATCAGTCGAATATCCAGAACGGCTGTCTTCAATCAAGCGGAAGGGACCGATTGTTTGCAGTTGATTTTAGTTGGTCGTTTGTAACCTTTCCGTCACGCTCCACCGTGGAGTTATCTATCGCGTCCGCGGTTCTCCCAGAAGCAACGATTCCGAGCTGAATAATCCGGTGGTACTGCGGCCTTTGGCACTGATGCGCCGCAGCATGAAAAAACACGTCGACCAAGGAGTGAGAGAGGTGAAGCTTGTTACGCTCCAGTATTTTCGTCTCGACAATGTTACACAGACGTGACAGTAAAGTGCTGAGTGGTGTCCACTGATAAGGTAGGTGGCTCAGCAGGTGGCTCTGCGGAAGCGATGACCGGCGGCCCGAGACGAGGCGTGATCGGGGGCTATACCTCTTCAAGCAGCGCGGACAAAATCTCAGGATGGAGAGCTCAAGGAGGATAATAGCACGCGACGACTGTGCTACACCATCAGCGCACACCTCTGACCCCGCCCATCGCCATTAAAGTGCGCTGCAGCAACCCTTTATAAGGACAGCGCAATCCATCCTACATCCTATAGCCGTTCACCATGGCGGCAGCAGCCCTCCCGAACGAAAAGGCCGTCGGCGCCCTCCCCATAGACACCATCACCACTCCTCAACCGCCGGCATTAGACGTCGCGAAGCCCCCTGCGCCGCGGACAAACGTCTTCTTCGACTACGTACTAGACACATACCGCTCCTTCCAAGATCGGAGAGCCGCGCTCGGCCTGAGCAACCCGGGATCGGTGGACAACATCTCCGCCGAGGTGCAGCGATCAGTATTCCTTACCAACCAGACCTTCTCCGGCCTCCGCGCAGAGCTGAACAAGAGCTTCAGCATCTACCCGCTCTTCCAGATCAGCCATGCCTTCTCTTCCGGCAGTCAATTACTCTCGCCATACACCTTCCTTGCGCTGTACGGCACCAACAACGTATGTCCAACCGCATGACTATCTCATCTACATCTCTACCCCATCTGACACATATCCTTGTAGATCCTCTGCCAGGGCCAGCTCGACAGCGATGCCTCCTTCTCCGCCCGCTTCAACGGCCGAATCCACCCTCGCCTCATCGCCAAGGCCGCTGTTCAGATCCAGCCGCAGTCCGGCATGAGCCCAGGTGGCGCGCAGGTCTCCCTCGAGCAGGACTACACCGGCGACGACTTCACCGCCTCCCTCAAGAGCATCAACCCCAGTTTATTGGAAGGCTCCCTGACGGGTATGTTCATCGGCTCATACCTGCAGTCCGTGACGCCACGACTCGCACTGGGTTTGGAGGGTGTCTACCAGCGCCCAGGCGGTGGTATGGGCCCTGAGGCTGCAGTCTCATATGCGGCACGATACAAGGGCGACGACTGGATTGCGTCTGCGCAGCTGCTCACCCAGGGCGGTCTGCAGGGTTCTTACTGGAGGAAGTTGACGGACAAGGTGGAGACTGGTGTCGATGTCAACCTGCAGTTTGCCGGTCTGTCTGGCGCCAACGCCATGATGGGCGGCCCGAGCAGAGAAGGCAGCGCGACGCTTGGTGCCAAGTATGAGTTTGCCAGGAGCATTTTCCGCGCGCAGGTCGACAGCAAGGGCAAGATTGGATGCTTGTTGGACAAGGTCATTGCACCACCTGTCAGAGTCACGTTCGCTGGTGAGATGGACCACGTCAAGGTAAGTTTGATTTGGCGACTCAAACGATAAGCACATGAGCATCCGCTGACATTTCGCAACAGAACGCCGCTAAGCTGGGTCTCGCCGTCTCGATCGAAGCGTCTGGCGAAGAGCTCATGGAGCAGCAAGACAAGGTCACGCCCGCCATCCCGCCGTTCTAGACTCCTCTCTCTCCCCTCCTCACCCCTCGATAAATTCGATCTTCACTTTGTACACTACCTTTGAGCACACACGGATCGGCGCGGTGTTCGCATGCGGCGAATAAGGAAGGGAAGCGGCCACATGCGGCTAGCCATGTAGAAGCATGCATGCCATCTGGGCGGGAGCGCTATAGGTGGGGGGACTTGTTTAAGTTGTAGCATGGCGCAGTGATGATGAAAGCGTTTGTTGATCACGGTACAACAAGGCTCGTTATGGCGCTGAAATGTACGCTAGGGTAGAGGCATAGTGTAGTATGTGGATTGTGTATACATAGTTTTCTGCTGAGGTTCTCGTAGCCTGCTTCAGCTTCATCGTACGTTTGAAAACTCGGGAACCTTGTAAGCAGGGAAGATCTTAAGGTCATGAGAAAGTCTCTGTTGATCCAAGGTTGCTATCGTATTATGGTACATGTCATTTCCTCTCATTACAGTTCAAAACGCCTTCGCTTGCTAAAGCTCAATGGGAGCGACAGTCTATGAAGCCCAAACCTCTCAATTTATCAACGCCATGATCCTTCTGAAGCACATTCTTTGTCCAATTATGCTCACGCGCTTTCAGCTGAAGGACAGCATTCTCATCATGCTCCGCTGTTGCCGGCATAATATCCTCAGATGCAGGGTGAGAACTGCGAAGGTGCCACTAGCGCCTCGTCCGTCCCGTCTCCTGTCTCCCTGAGGTCCCTCTCTGCGACATCTCAGGCCTTTCCCTTCGACTCCCACCCTGCCGACCCGAGGGCTGTCGACTGGCTGATGGCCGCTGCACGGGGTCGGCGCCGTACTGCTCGTTGTCCGAGAAGTCCTCGAAGACGGTCGCCGGCGGTGGGTCATTCCGCGTGTAGATGCCAGAAGCCCTGTTCTTACGTCTCTGGGCCTTATCGACGCCGGCATAGTCCCTCTCGTCCCTGCGGTTGGGCTTGTACTTCTGGTCTAGATGTCTCTCCAACAGCCGGACGTTCTTCGTGTTGCACTTGAATGCCGCGTCGGCAATGTCGCCTAGGAATGGCACCAGCCCGACGAGGAAGTCCATGATGATGTTGATGATCATTTTCGATTTGACGCTAGACGGCAGGCCGCCGTCAATCTTGCAGCATTGCATGAAGACCAAGTAGGCGAGGGCGAGACCGATCGCGTCGCCTGCAGCGGGTATTATCCCAATGACTGCTTCCCAGCCGAAGCGGATGCCGAAGAGGTTGAACAGACACATGTCGAGGCGATAGGCCGACTTCCTGACCCGTGCGAGGATCATCGCGTCGTGTTCGGAGAGGTAATCGGGAATCTGCTTCTTGACTTTTTTGAACTTCCCCGGGCGTTTGGGGTCTTCGATCATTGCAAAGTATGGGTCCTGGATTTCGATCAGCATACAGAAGACGGTCATTCTTCGTAATTGTTCGACGTACGTCTCCTTGTTCGACCTTCTTGCCTTCATATTTGCCCATCTGCTTGCGCAGCATCTTTTGCGCAGCAAACTTTCCTACTGCTGCGGCCATGGTTGCGGTGTGGTTTCCCTTCTAGAGATATTAAGAATCGTTGAAACAGAATAGTGTCGATTGTCGACGTGATGAGAAAGAGGAGGAATCGTCAGCCCTTATATCGGCCTGTCTGACAAGAATAGAACTCGTTGCACCGTCGACAATGGTCAAAGTCGCAACCACTGGCACGCAGCTGCTGCAAAGAGGGCGAAACAAGCGCTGAGGTGTTTCAGAAAGGCCAGTCCAGTCGCTCGGCAGAGAGATCGATACACTGACTTATAAGAAAAAGGCGAGGAAAGGAATTGGAAACAAGCCGCCAGGATGATGCGACTGGGCAAGCAAAGAAATTATATGGGATTGTCTTATTAGTGCTGGGGTTGGCGAAACAATCCTGTTTGCGCCCAGGAGATGCGCTGGCTGATCATGATCTAGCATCAGAGTCTATACTGCGCCACACCCCATTACATCGTCGCGCAGCTCAACGCCACAACGACGCCGCCATGACCACATTCTCACCAGGGCAGCTTTCGGTACTTGCCGACGCGGCGGACGCGGATCTCAAGCTCACATGCGTGGCCTTGCGAGAAGTTGCTCCTTTACGGGATCCCACTCGAGTTGCCCGCGCCAAGAAGCGAGAGATACGGTCGAGATAGAGCGGAATCCAACGATCGGTGGAAGCATCGATAACGCGCCGTCAACGACATCGAAACACTAGGGGCAGGCTCTCCAAAGCCTTGCCAGCCCGGCTTTCCTCGGACGCAGACAGCTGCATCGTCAAAGCTGTACACTACCGAAACACCTTCCCACCTGAGATCCTGCAGCAAGTCAGTCCACAGCCACGAGAGACGTTTTAAGGTCATCATCTCAGACTATCCTTGGGCATGCGATCATGGCTATCCGCCGGCCTGGCTCTGCTCCAGCTAGCAGCAGTCAGCCAGGCCATTGAGATGAAGATAGATCAGAAAGAGAAGAACCGCCAAGTATGTTCAGGCATGTACAGTCGCAAAAGCTGGGGCGGCAACACAGAGCCATTCATAATGACCAAATTCCTCAAACCGGACGACATTGCCGAGGGCGCGGATCCTTTGGTCAGCTTTGTGGTCTTCGAGTGGAGGGATCAGGCTTTGGTTGGCAAGCCGGAAAACGAAGTCTCTGCCGGAGGAGAGGTTGTGCCGGACGCGAATCGAGCCTTCATCTGCGACCAGACCAACGCCGAGGCCGGCTTGTGCTCAAAAGACGACGTCGGATCCTTCATATTAGCGGACAATGCGACGGATGTTTCCAAGTCCGAGATCATTAGCGAAACGATACACCTGAAGGACCCGAAGGCTGTGAACTACCACATCGCTCATACCGGTTACTACTGCGTCGGCACCTATGCGTTCTCCGAACACGACTACACGGCGGTCGTCGAGTTCAGGAACGCCTTCGGAGAACTTCCAGCGGCTCAGATTGCTAAACTGCCTTTCTATGCAGCCATAACAGTTGTTTACGCATTCCTGGCCATCGGATGGGGCGCGCTTTACTACCTCAACCGCCATGACATTCTGCCTGTGCAAAACTACATCACAGCCATCCTGGTATTCCTGGTTGTCGAGATGTTCATGACCTGGCTCTTCTACGACTACCAGAACCGCAATGGCTTTAACACGGGCGCCAAGGCTATCATGATCGTCGACTCGGTCCTTCAGGCCGCTCGCAATAGCTTCAGCTTCTTCCTTTTGCTTATAGTCTGCATGGGCTATGGCGTGGTCAAGCCCTCTCTAGGAAAGACAATGGTCTACGTCCGCTGGCTAGCCATTACACACTTTGTATTTGGCGTGCTCTATTCCGTTGCTTCGCTTTCTGTGACGCCGGAGAACGCTGGACCGCTCATCTTGCTTGTCGTCCTTCCCCTCGCCGGCACTCTTACCGCCTTCTACGTCTGGACGCTTAACTCGCTCAATGTGACCATGAAGGATCTGATGGAGCGGAAGCAGACGATCAAGGCCGGCATGTATCGGCGACTGTGGTGGTGTATACTGCTCAGTATCATCGTCATTTTCGCCTTTTTCTTCCTCAACTCGTGGACGTTCGCTGGCGTTGATCAGGATGAGTTTGTGCCGCAACATTGGCAAACGAGATGGTTCATACTTGATGGCTGGTTGAACCTGGTCTACTTTGCTGATGTCGCATTTGTGGCGTACATTTGGAGACCGACGGCCAATAACCGAAGGTTTGCCATGTCTGACGAGGTACGTCATGCCATTTGCAGCCTTTCCTGTTCCCTATCACTCAGATAGAAATGCTAACACTGTGCAGATCGCCCAAGACGATGACGGATTCGAAATCGCCTCCATCCGCGATAGCTTCGACATCGACCTTGAGGACCCAGACTCCGACAATGGACCAGGAAACAACAAGCCGCCGGCGTACGACGCGCCACGCGAAAGGAGAGAGAGCGAGAGACGGGACCAAAGCCCGCTGCCTGCTCCTGTACCGCAGAAGCCACGCTCCAGTCTGCCAGCGGAGGACCTAGAGGGCGAGACAATGTTCGCTCTAGGGGAGCAGAGTGACGAGGAGAGTGGAGATGAAGAGGAGAGAAAAGGGCTTACAGCTGGGGCTAAGAAGGATTGATAGATGTTATTGGGGGGAGGATATGTACGATTGCGAATACGAAGCATGATTGTTTATGGCGCTTCAGCGTATGGTTTTTCATTGATTATCCGGACATTTCAGTCTCCTCATCAGCGCAGTCACAATTTTGCACGGTTGGCTGGGCTTCGCGACTTCTTCTGTCAACTGACTCTGCTTACTGCAAGGCTTCATCTCCTCGGGTTGTCGTAAAGCCATGGTGCGTACATGTTGTCGACCGATAAGCCGATTGCCTAACCCTGGCTAACCCTAGTCTCACGGGCTGGGAACCTGACACCAACGTGCATCATGAGGTCAACAAGCGACATAATCATTAATATCCAAGTTCGCTAGTCGACAAAAGTACCCAGTATAGCCTTGAAAACATGTCTGGATTGGCTAACCGTTGGCAAGATGATTTGGGTGCTGAGTACAGTACTCCGCACTTCGGTTGAGTCAAATGGACCCGTTGCCGTTGCAGTACCTTGACACCCAGACCCAATGACACGAAAATGAGGAATGTACCGATGGGAACTTGACCAGAAAATAAAAGTACGCTCTGATAATGCTATTTGCTACAAGGACTACGTAATCTACTTAAGATATCATCGAGCTTCATCAAACGCTCTCGTCATGATTACCGTCAGGCTTCTGGCTCTCCAGAGCCGCGAAATCACTGCTCATGATATCACCCATGCTAGGCCAGTCCGCCCCGTCGAGCTGCTTGCCCGGCGTGCCGCTCATGAACGGCGGCATATCGCTAAAGTCGAAGGCCTGGCTG
Source organism: Hortaea sp. C3G1500-4 (assembly GCA_022701445.1). Lineage (NCBI taxonomy): Eukaryota > Fungi > Ascomycota > Dothideomycetes > Mycosphaerellales > Teratosphaeriaceae > Hortaea > Hortaea sp. C3G1500-4. The sequence goes on along the minus strand of JAJVDI010000007.1, from coordinate 425,284 downwards.
GGGCTACTAAACCCGTTGCCAGCAGTGTTTGCATCGCTGAGCATCTGCGCGATGTGGCGCGAGAATGGGGTCATCTCGACGCTGGCTTCACCAGCGCTTTGACCCAAGCGATTTGGCGTCCTCGCCTCGCGACTGGGCGTTGAGCGGAGGAAATAACGGGAAGAAGAAGGCGAGGTCATAAAGTCGTTCATTGTCTTCGACGCATCGTTGACGGCGTGGCCTTGGTTGGGTGACAAAGCCTTGCGCTTGCGGCTTGATGGCGTCGGAGTCTTGAGCAACTGGTCCGATTGCTGACGCTGAGAGCGTGGCGTCGTCAGAGGTGCTTTGGCTGGAGTCTTGCTGGGGGTCTTGAAAACAGTGTTTGGGGAGCCCTCGAAGAGATGAGCCAACACATCATCGTCAGCCTCGAAGCCTGGAGCCCGATTCTCCTTGTCAAGCGTGAAAGCATCGAAAACGCTGACGTTACTGGCTTGGAGTAGGACGTCGGGCTTCAATGAAGCGTTGTGAGGGTCATCCGCGTTTGTGCCTCTCGCAGCGACAGAAAAAACACCGGTGGTGCCGTCGCCCAGGCTCTTCGCTTGACCTTCGTTGCGGGGTGAGGGAAAGAGCAGACGACGTGTCGGCTTAGGGGTGAGGTCTTCGACTTCGATTGGAGACTGCTGAGAACCGACAAAGCGGACGGGGCTAGACTGCACCTCACGAGCAAGAGCAGTACCTCTCTGGGAAGCACGCCCGCTGTTGTGAGGCCCAGCATTGGACAAGCTATTAGCCCTGGGTCGAGCGGCGTGTGTACGGGCCACCTCAAAGGGGGCCTGTGTAGTACCTCGCGAATTCGATCCAGACGACTGCCGCTCTTCGGATTGACGCTCCTCGGACTGGCGACCGACAGATTGATCTTCGCCCTTCAGCTCTGGGTCGACGTTGAAATCATCCGGGCCAGGCATCTCTGAGAAAAATGCTTCTGATTGTGGTTCAATACCGTCCGTAGCAGGCATATCACTGCCGTCAAATTGTTTCTTCTTCGTGCGTCGTGTACCGCTCTTCCGACCCCATCTATCCGAAGGGCGCATAGCACGGAATTTGTTGAACCAAAGGCCGCAAGGATTGCAAACAGTCACCTCTTCAAAGTCTTTGCCAGGTCCGTTTTCTTTGGTCCTCTTCATACTTTTCCTGATTAAGAAGCGCGACACTTCGCCGCCTTCCCACTCGAGAGGTTCGACACCAATCGTTTCCCCGGCGCCCTCTGCCTCGTCAAGTGCTGATGGTTTGCCGTCTACGTATTTGAAATAGAGCTTGCGCCAAGTCGGCGTCTCTATGGCGCCACAGTGATTGCAATACTGTGGCATTTCACCCCTGTGGAGAGATGCTTCCAAACGCTGCTGGATTACGACACTTCGCTTTGCTCCAGAACCAGAACGTGTAGGACCTGATGGTCTACCGCCTTCCGTATCGCTTGGCGCTGGCGAACCAGCTTCAGATCCTTCTGCAGCCGGGCGTGCACGCTTGGTATACTTGCGTTTTGGCTTCTGCCCTGGAGCCAAAGCTGGCGCCTGCGTTTGATTGGGATTCTGCGAAGAAAGGCCGCTTGGCAGAGCCAGCGAGCTACGCCTTGATTGAGTAGCCTCTGGTCGTGATTTCCGCTCATCTGAGCATGCTGCGCTCACGGCTAGTGCGGTTCCATCCGTTACAGCTTTATGTAATGGGGGACGACGCGGTTGACAGCTGAGACAATAGAACGATTAGTCTATAGATCCTTTGGTAGAAACGACAGAGCATCACAGTCGCCCGAAGGACTCTCTAAAAACTCCAAAGTAGCGTCAACATACCTATTGTCGCCTGTGGGCTGGCGACCAGGCGGCAGGTTCAACAGCATCTTATGCGGTAGCTGACCCATATCACCTGGCGCCTCCAGCTCCACATTCATCTCGCTTGGTATTGCATCAGTTGTCTCCGCGGTATTTTGGCGTTTGGAGTTGTACTGCGCAGCGACTTCGAGATCTTGAGCATCGGGGCTACGATCCTCGTTGTCGTCGTAGTTATAGTCATCAATCATATTGCTGCTATAATGGCCTCGCTCACTCAAGTAACCACTGTCAGCAAATTTTGGTGCAGGCAGGGTGGGTAGCCCAGGACTGCTAGGTTGGGGCTGATTCGATGTCTGGAATACAGGTGGGGACGACGGTATATCCAGCGGTGTATTATCCTCTTCTGGGGATGGTCCGACTGCGTCCGAGAATTGGTCAATATCAGACATGAAGTCTGATTCCATAGTTGCCGTTGACGCTTGGCGAAGGAAGCTACGCGCTTGCGCCGGTTGCGGTCGTCTATGCTGAGCCAACATCGGGTTGCCTTGCGGGACTGGAGTGGGAGCACGTGGTGGTGGCTCAAGGTCCGAGCCTGAAATTGCTGCCCTCTTTGCGACGGGCCTGTGCATTTGCATGGAATGAGCGGTGGCGGCGGTAACACGAAGGTCTCCAGACTTCGCCCCAAAAGAAGATCTTCCATGCCAGTCAGTTTGGGTGACTTTGGCGCGTTTACGTGGCTGCCCATCTTCGTTGAAAAAGACCTCGGTCTGTTGTTGAGCAGCAGGTTGTTGCACAGATTGTGTTGACGCGTTATGTTGGTGGCGAGAAGGTTGAACTTCACTACGAGCGCTGTTTCGTGAGGTAGGCCGAGAAAAGTCCGCGAAATCCTGCATTTGGCCGGCGAAGTTTTGATGACGTAGCAATTCGTTATCGTTGTTGGAATCCGTTCTGATAATTGGACTGCCAGCTCGACTGCCTGGGGCGCTGTGAGAAAATGCGGGGTTGGGTCCAAAAGAAGCATCTGTCGGGGTCTCAGCCATGCCCACCCCACCCGCCATCTGCTGTCCGCCTCCGCTCCCTCCGCTGGCGGATCCAAAGCCCAGCATCTCATCCATCAACGCTAAGTCCCTCTCGCTTGGCGTTGTGCCCGACTCAAAATTGAAGAAGTCATTGTTATGCCGTTGTGGTCTTGAGGCGTTCCATGCGTTTGGATCGAAGCCAGCAGATGTTGCCGGACTCACGCTCCTCGCTTCCTCAACCTGGCTCTTAGTTGACTGTACTGGCTTCGAGACAGGTGTCAGCCTCAACTTGACCTCAAGCGTCTCCTTCACACCCCCGCTGAATATGGCTGGAACGTTCTTGCAGACACGTCCTGTGATCATGGCCTTTTCCGATCCGGCGGCGTTGGGGCTACCAGCGAGGGCTGCCGACAGCATACCCTGTCCCACCAAAGGCGTATCATCTTCACTGTAATCGTACGCGTAAATTGTGAAGTCGCCGGTTGAGAGCTGAGACAGGAGCTCTGGCGACGCAGTGATGATAGCCTCGAGGCACTGCTGAAGTTCAATGACGCCGACCTGCGAACTCTCGTCCATTGCGACCGTAGGTATTTGGAGCGTTTGGGAGAATCGGGCGAGGCAATTTGTTTTGTGTTCTCGGTCGAAAGAATAAAGCACCTTGACGCGCATAGGACGCGTGGGTAGGTCGCCATACTCCGCTTCGAAATCCATGCTTGGGTTTGATGTTGTTGAAAAGATTCAGGTGGGTGCTGAAAGTAAGGGACTTTATACCCAGAGCTTAAGCTATCGCTCGTTGTTTGTCCACGTGCTACCTCATACTGCGAGAAAGACGAACAGCCGCCTGTGAAGGAGTTGCTGTTGCCAGATGTCTCAGGATTTTCGTATGATGCCAGTTCAAACGGGAAGGCGCTGGGGTTCGTATCGCGAATACTGTCTTTATGATTGTTATGGTAGGAATGGTCGATTGCTGTGTGTTGCCGTACAGTGCAGTTTCGTCTATGTAGAAGAGGTTGGCTGGTTGGTGTTGGAGCTTTGGCGCGTCTGGACGTGTCGCGCACGAGCCACAAGTCGTCATGGCTCTGGTGAGATGCCTCAGGCTTGTCAGTATCGAGCGTGCTTACGGGCCGATCCCGCCTCTTTGCTCACCCAACCAGTTGCACCGACGACTCGGCAGCTCCCGCACACACTTACTCTCACTGAACGCAGCACTGGGAGGTGTTGTGCCATAAACCCCTCCCAAAGTCGAAGTGAATAAGCATTCTCTACCAGACACAAGGCTTCACGTGAGCGCACCCAGGGTGAGAAAAGCGCGGCCAATAGGCGTTCGATAACATGACAATATGGTATATACCGGCCTGTGCCAACCGTCGTGAAAATGACCCTCAACTGCAAAAGAGCCTGCCAGGTTTCCTGAACTCCTGTGAAACTCCGCGTAATGCTATTCAGTCCTGGCAACCCCACCAAGCTACTCTCAATGTCATCCCATGTTAGCAAGAGCAGCCTTGGTTCTGTTCTCCAATGTTGATAGGAATGGTCTCTGGGAAGTCCGGATTGAAGTCTTGGCTCTCTTCCTGCGCCAGTGCATTGCGCGCGATGACTGGAGAAAATTGAGTCAGTAAAATTCAATTGTATGGGAATAGCAGTCCTGGAATTCTGGCATGACTCACCCTCAAATGCCTGCTCGACGTTGCTTCCCTCCTTTGCGCTTGTCTCGAAGTACGGCACGCCTCCCTTTGCCTGACACCATGCCTGCGCCCGCTTGCTGCTGATCACCCTTTTGTCATCGCCCACATCGACTTTGTTTCCTAGGACCACAAACGGGAAACTCTCCGGATCCATGGGGCTGGCCTGGATCAAAAACTCGTCCCTCCAGCTGTCCAAGGTGTCGAAACTCTTCGCATTGTTTACGTCGTGGACCAGCACACAGCAATCTGCTCCTCGATAGAAAGCTACCCCCAGCGACTGGAAACGCTCTTGCCCTGCTGTGTCCCACAGTTGCATGGTCACGAGGCGGTCGTCAACAAGCACTTCTTTCGTGAGGAAGTCGGCGCCGATGGTTGCTTTGTAGCTCGCTGAGAATTTCTTGTTGACATATTGGTTCATCAGTGATGTCTTTCCGACGCCGGAGTCGCCAAGAATGATGACCTTGAGCAAGATCTTCTTGCGAGAAGACATAGTGTTCGCGGTCGTTTGCCTTGGTTGAGAGGTCCCAGCAGTACGCTTTGGCGTTCGTCGAAGGTCAATCACAAGCTCAGAGGCGGATTGATCTGGAATCAGGAGACAAATGCGCGGCAACCACCCGTCACAGCCGCTGTAATGCTTGATCAAAGTCGTTGCTGTCTACCAGCGTCAGGTTGCTATGTCATGTGCCAGGCAAGTGCAGATTGCGGCTGAAGCTCGCAGCTTCGTATTTGGCCCGAGCTTCTCCTTATCAGCGATGGCCTCGGCAGTTTCCTGCCCTGATTGCAGGACAAATGCCTCGATTGCGTCTGGTAGCATCATCACGACAAAGCTCCCGTCCTTCTCAAATACTGTAGAATTACCACTACTTAAAAGCACATTCCCCGCTGCTTGTAGAAGTCTTGTGTAGTTTCTCCAATACTTTATCGACCCGGATCTGCCTACATATCACGCGGCTGCTATAGCAGCTTCAGCACAGATGTGAGGGGAGCAGCATCATAGTGATATACAGTGATGATTTTGACCGAGAGAACGATCTCTTGAGTGTTATTGAGTATGAACAACTGCCATCAAGCGAGAACAAATCCCCATTGCTGCGACTTGTGGTTCACAAGGACATGAAGGCAGTATCGATGAAATTGAACGAGGGCATATGACTGCAGTCACGGACAGTGCAGCCATTCATAACACCGAGGATACATCGCCTTTTGAAGTGAGCCCTTGGGATACGCCGACTTGCCTTCTCTTAAACACCACACGGATTGTGTTACTGCTGGGGTTCGACTGAAAGACCGGAACACCCAAGAGATATCCCTTATAGAGCCGTTGAACACCCACCTCCCGCGCCCAAGGACGAAACGGTCCCACGAAGATCAATGCTTTGCGTCTGCAAGAACTTTGGCTGTCCGAAGTCCTCTCCGGTAGGGGAAAACCAAGGCCGTAATCGTGGGACGAAACTGCCATCCTTGTGATTCATAGCTTCCTGCCCGGCGGCTATTGACGAGACGCCCTCTCCATTCAAAGCCCGTTCCGCCCATCGAGAAGCTGGCTCGAAGTCTGCTTGCATCAAGACGAGGCCGAAGAATGTTAAGGAAGAATTGTGAGAATGCTTGTTAGCTGACTCCGCCCCGAGAGCATGCTCAGCCTATTGACAACCGGTTGTTGACACGCGAGCGCTACAGCCATGTTGCATAGTACGGCATAAATTCGCCGTGTGCTGCCACCAAAGAAGGCTGTACGGACCTATGACACCGATGCATCGACAGATGCTCGTCCACAACATCGCGGAGGCCGCCCAGCCGCGTAACGAGATCGTGCTGCCAAGGGAAAACTCTCAAACACAACATCGTCGCCGTCCATTGAGAAACAGCCAAGCAATTTTTGTCGGCCTTGAGCATCCGAGCGCGCAACCCGCAACAGCCTAAAGCGATCCTTGTGTGGGGTAGACAATGGCTGATGAACGCATTTCCCACAATCTGGGGACGGCTTTGGCTTTTCATTAACGTCATCTATGATACAATTCTTCTCTTGGCAGACCTCCCGGTTCAGCGAACTCTGAAACCGAAGGTGAGTGTTTGCCGCCTTGCACGTCGCTGCAGCTCGTATCGAGCGCAGGATGTGAACGGTCTCTACAACCCTGGACAGACTCGAGACAGACTCCATAGAGTAGGGATGAAAAGTCGCTTAGAGGTGCAGACTCAGCCACAAGGAGGTAACATGCATTCTGCATAAACACATGCTTAGCTAAGGTATGTATGCGAGCTGCTAGTACGGAACTGCGATCTCGAACATCAGCTTGGACTCCTCAGATCGATTAAGCCAAGCGCCAGTGCTAGTGCCCAGACCGGACAGCCCCTCAGACACGGTGTGAATGCGTCGTACCAAGCCTCCACGGGCATGAGCTATTGCCTCATAGACTCTGCTTGTATCATAAGTATCACCAAAATTCTTCCGCGGTCAGCACCTCAGTACTAAACCTTACCGTCTCCTTCGCAATCTTCTCTCCTCTTTCCCAATCATCCCACAGCTGCGAAGTCAATCGAACCTCAACCATGCAATTGAAGCAAACCATCCCCATTGCCCTCACGGCTGCCCTGGCGTATGCCCAGGATGGCAGCAACAGCGGCAGCAGCGGAATGACTGTAAGTATTCAGCAACTTCGTCCTTGATATGCATGATAAGCCGAAGAGATATCCATTCCGTCAAGTTGCAAGCTAACAATTCATCATAGAATCTCACCGCATTGCTGTCCAGTACCGACTCATTGTCTTCGCTCAATGACCTCGTTGGAAACTACCCTGACTTCGCGGCTGCTCTGGCCAGCAGGGAAAATGTCACTATCTTGGCTCCAAGCAACAATGCGCTGGAGACCCTCATGAATAGCGATGCTGCCTCCATGCTTGACAACGACCAGTTTGTCCAGGCGCTTCTGAACTACCATGTCATCAACGGCACGGTCTACGCGTCGAACATTACACAGACTCCGATCTTCGCACCAACATACCTGAACAGCAGCATGTATAGCAATGTAACCGGTGGACAAGTTGTTGAGGCTCGCAGGCAGGATGGTGAAGTCCAGTTCGTTTCCGGTCTTAAGCAAGTATCGACCGTGTCTCAGCCTGTATGTATCGTGGTATTCGAAGCTTTTGGTGCTCTGCTAACGCTTAACAGAACGTCAACTACACCAACGGTGTGGTTCACATCATTGACGAAGTGCTTATGATCCCAGGAAACCTCACCTCAACAGCGCAGAATGCTAATCTGACTGCTTTCCTCGGTGCAGCCGAGAACGCGAGCATCGCGTCGACTTTGCTGGGCGCGGAGGATTTGACCATCTTCGCACCTTCCAACTCTGCCTTCCAGGATATTGGGAGCCTTGTTGGTAACCTCACGATGGAACAGCTCGCAAACATCCTCTCTTACCACGTCATCAATGGTACTGTTGCATACAGCAGCGATTTGAGCAACACTTCTCTGCCTACCCTCGAGGGCAGCGATGTCCAGATTACTATTTCCAACGGCTCGGTTATGGTCAATAACGCAACCGTGACCAACGCGAACATCCTCTTCGCAGGCGGAGTCATTCACGTTATCGACCAAGTTTTGAACCCCAACTCTAACTCCAGCTCGTCATCGAACTCTACCTCTTCTGGCAGCAACAACGACAATGCTTTCGGCGCCACTTCTTCCGCCTCAGATGTTCCATTCACATCTGGCCAGCCTGCACCGACCACCACCTACACGGAGCTCGTGACCAGTACGAGCCAGGTCATTATTTCTCAGACTCCGACTGGGGGTGCTGGCGGCGCCAACAGCGACAGCAGCGGATCTAGTTCATCTTCAACCGGTGCCGCTTGGATCGCTAAGCCTACCGGTGCCGTGGGCGCTGCTGCTCTCTTTGGTGGCGCAGCTTTCTACGCTGGCATGTAAGAGAACGGCAGAACAGTCGAGATGCTGTTGTTGAAAACAGATGGTGGAGGCTTAATACCCAAGCTGTAGCAGTAGGAAGACAGACCTAATTTATGAAGTAGTTAATTCGTAACATCGTTAACTCTCGGAACGTCGTCGTTATCTCACTATTTGTTTAATTACGCTCTTACCGCTTGATAATACTGATGCTCCAACGAGGCGGTAATCAAAGCATCGTTTGTCAATTTTACGAAGCGACTGCGCCGCCGGGTTGGAAGCTGTGGAATGCCCTCTGATTAAACTCCTGGTGTTAGGCGTCCTCCGGATGGCCGTGCCATATTACCAACTTCCCTTAGCTTCTTTTCCCTCTGCACTACTATCTTGCACATTGTTAGAGTAATAGTTTCTCTACAGTAAGGAGGCAGATTTGATTTTTGCGACCCTAATAGCGACGCCAATGAGAACTGCGGAACGTGCGGTGGAAAGGGCATGTAGTGTATGCTATGACCTCCCTTGAACCTATTTTAGTATTCAACTGTGTCTTAGAGGCACACCGCTCTGTAAGCTTGCGTATCGAAGAAGCGTCTCGAAGAATATTGCAAGGGTTATGCAAAGCTCGACCGTAAGTATTGCTTGCGCTGAAATCACCGTCGTACTTCTGAGTATATAGGCGGGCTCGCGCAATCTAGGTACAGTTTCACAATTTTGACTTCGCACATCGGCTTACGGGAGGACCTCTGGGCATATAGACAAAGTAATACTTGAGGGCAAGATCCTGTCTACTTCTTCACAAGATGCCCTATGACATGAGGAACTGTGTCGTATGGGCCCTCGCCTTCGCCAGGCCTCAGTTTTACTTCTTGCCACTCCCCAGCTTGCAGCAACCACTCGTCCGTCGGTCTTGTGATGTCGCATCCGTTGAAGAAAGTAGGCCAGATCTGGTTGATGCCCTCTGAATTCCAAGTCAGCAAACCGCTCAATGAGGCTAGAATCATGTTCGCACTTACGCTGCCAGTAACCAACGAAGTCGCCCTGGTACTTTGTCCGCACATGCTCATAGACTAGCCACTTGCCTCCGCTCTTTAGCAGAGGATAAAGCTCCTTGATGATCCTTTCCGGAGCCGGGATGGAACACAGGCATTGGACGGTGATAATCGTGTCGATGGTCTCCTTCTGAATCCCGCCTTTACTGCTCAATTCCTCCGCGCCGCACCCGACAATCTCGTAGATGTCACCCAACCCCGCTTTAACGGCACTCTCGCGCAATTGGGCATGCATCCCAACGTTGGGCTCGACACCGTAGATCTTGGTGATGCCGCCATTATTCGCCTTACCGAAGAGGTAAAGCCACTCGCCGGATCCGGGTCCAATGTCGAGACAGACCCCGCTAGCGGCGTTCTTGAGGAGAGGCATCACACTTGGCTCCGCAAATTGACGGGACTTGGGGCCGAAAAAGGTCCAGAAGCGTGCGAACCATGCATCCTTGAAGTTATCGAAGGATTGGAAGACCTTGAAGTTGAAGCTGAGGATGGATTCGTAGATTGTAGGGATCAGATAGAAGGCTGAGTAGCTCAGAAGGAGGAGCGGTCTGAGGAGATTCAGCGGACTGGCTTGTTGCGTAGCTTGTGGTTCAGGCATGGCTGTCCGTTCCAACTATCCGCAAAGAAATTTGGTGGTCGATCCGGGAGTGAATGCTGTAGGCTTTTGATGTTGAAGGCAGGGCAGCCGATACTTTAACTGGAGCTGTGAGTATTTGCCTAAGACCTCATTCAGGGCTGCAGGTCAAAGCTTACGTGAGAGCGTCGCCGTACTTAAATGCTCAACGCAGTGTGTCCAGAAGTTCAAGGACAAGCTACACTCGTGCCAGATGTGAAGGCCCACATTGCCCTGGCAGGCTTGACTAAGCCGCTGGCGATTTCGGCCGGCTTTAGAAAAGCTCGCCGATATGCAGTCGCCGACTATATACAGTCTGAACTTCCCAAACAAATCGCAGAAATCATGTCTTATTGCTATAGGAACACTATTGCCAAATCGAAGGTGCGCAACATAACAGCGTAGAGAGAAGAGAATCAGAAGAGGATTCATCAATTAAGAGCAAAATTGCTAGTCGGGATATGCCACATCATGACTTCGAAATGCACGTAGATAGTATACCTGTTCATAAACACGCAATGAGAGTCGAATAAATAAGGCAGATCGCGAAGACTTGTATAGCAATTGACAGAAGTACGTATGACAGCTAGATCGTTTGAGCAAAATTAAGAGCAGTATTTGCAATGTTCTCACCTCATCAGTGAGATTCACCGCTGCTAGCGGGCAGAGACTGGAGCCCGTCACCATCTTCACCTTCAGCTGCAGACACTTCCGTGCTTGCTTTCGGCCAATCCTTCCCAGCAGTCTCAAGCACGGCTTGCAAGTCAAGGGCCTTCGTAAACCATCTTTCCCTCCTTGTGGTCGCGCGTTGACTGCCCTCCAGCGCACTCCTTGCCGCCCTTGTGGTTCTCGCCCTTTTCGCCCTTCCACCTCCCTCGCCATCAGCGAAGACACTGCTAAGCCGCTGCCGCTGCTCCTCAAGTGTAAGATCATACTGCACTATCGAACGGACGTAAGGCGCAATGTCCGTCACGATGGGCTCCAGAGGGCCATCAAAGATAGATTGTGTCAGACCATTGGAAAGATTGCTGTCCTCCGATGCAGATATCGGATCAAAGCAGCCGAAGGTTCGGCGTGTCAGGCAGTCGGGAGATTGGGGAGGACGATGTCCACGCAAGGCTGGTGACATGCTTTCAAGATCGGGGGAGAAGCATTCAAATTGCCTCTCCTCCGGACTCAGAGCTTGAGATGCCCTGGCCATGGTACAAGCAATCTCGACCGACAACTCCATGCTCAGGGCTGAGTAATTGACCGCCTCGTCCGTTTGTAACAACGGCATACCCTCGATGTACTGATGGCGCGCTTTTTCCGACATCTCTGGCAGGGAAGTGTCTAGAGGTGCAGTCTCTGACAGGCCCGGCCTACTAAATACATCGAGTGAGCTCCTTGCATCCGCGAAGAAGTCCAAGCTTTTCAGGACGTTTAAGGTGCGCTCTTTGGACGGAGTAGAGGAAGGTTGACTGTATCCTTCCGAGTGACTAAGTTCGCGGCTCGGAAGAGCAAATGGCTCAATCCCATGCTCCCTCCAAGCCCACAGAAATCGATCTTCCTCAGTAACACCCATCTGCGGGGCCAAGCCCATACCCTCTTGATACGTGTGATTGCTGACGACCCGTAATGTATGACCCTGCGCATTGACGTCTGAACCCGGCGGCCAGCGCTGGTACAGCCAGCTTAAGCCCCCTCTCGGGTCGCCAATGCCTATTTGACACCAGAAGTCAAGCTCCATGAGGCTCGCTCTCAGATCTCGGTCCTTAGCACATAAAAGGGTGTGTACTGCTTTACGTTCCAGAAGGTGACCTTCGGCGGCAGCAACGATGAGCAAAAGGTCGGCGGACAAATCGAGTGGTGGGAGTGTGAATCGTAGAATTGCATGCAAATTCATTGCTTGCCACGGAACGAGATCCTCGTCGTTGCATGTCATGATGAATGGCCGCTTGGACGAGATAATGAGTTTGAGGACTGTACTCCAGAAATCCTTATCTTCCTTGAATAGGACATCGACTTCTTCAAGCAGGATAAGAGATTGCTGTTGATCCTTAGAGGGTTTCTTCAACGCCTTCTGCACAGCTTCCAAAGTTGTCGCTTTACTGGGTGCCTTCGGTTTGGTGAGAGCTGCGGGCGGTTTGGAAGCCGCGTCGCCCTTGGGCTTGAAGAAGCCACTCATTTTCCCTTGTCTGCCGCTAGCAAGATCTCGTTGAAAGGCCTCGTCAAGTCTTTCCTTGTTTGAATCTTCGTTGACAGATAGCTCGCCATCATCTGCAGTCCCGTGATGCTTGACAAGATGATTCTCAGTCATGTCACCGACTTTGTCGATCACGTCTTTCCCGCTTCGGCGCTCGTGAGAACTGATGTCGAATACTCTGAACTCGAGCTCCTTTGCAACAGCGTAAGCAGCTGCTGTCTTGCCACAACCATGAGGACCTGATAGAAGCACAGCGTTGGAGAACTTGGCGCCCTCTGCAGCGACCTGAACAGTTGATCGCTGTATCTTGCTGCCCACCACGTCAATCGATACATCAACATCGTTTAGCTCCTCCATAATGTGGACGTCCTCGTCGCTGTCTACGAGGAAATCGTCTAGATCGTCTGGCTTTCGTCGCTTCTTCTTCTTTTTCGGCTTAGGTTCCTGTGCGACAGACGGCTTCGCCACTTGCTTCACAGAACTGTCAACTGCGGAGATGGTGAGAGATGTAAGCCATTCTCTCAGCACGCTCATTTCACGCGCTGGTTGAAGCACATCTGCAGCCATATCAGGAGCGTATTTCTGAGCCCATGGGAGACTTTCGTCCTTGGGGCCGTCTGAAGCTGGTGTGACCTTCGAAAGACTTTGCCACAATTTCTTCAATCCAGACCGTGAAGGAAATGGAGAAGACACCGGCGGCAATGACAAGTCTTTTCCATCCTGCGACATGTCCATTGAAAGCTCGGATGTGACCCGCTGCTGGATGTCGAGTCCGGACATCAGTAATTTCTCTGGCAGTCTCAGCGAAGGATGAGGTTCGTAGAAGCCGTCTGCTCTCTCAACAGAATCAACTTCCGGATGCAAATTCGAAGCAATAAAACGAATTATAGATTCCTCTGACGGAAAAGGAAGTTGAGCAGCCTTTCCCTTTCGACCTCTTCTGGACGCGTGTACGTCTCCGTTTACCAGCGTAGGTGTTGCAACATCCTCTAGCCCACGCACGTGCGCCTGGCCTCTATCCGGCCAAGGCGGTTCCTTGGCCCCCGGGTGTTTTACCATCATTCGATCCTTTAATAGCGCTGAGCCTATCGCATATGGTACTTCTGGTGCAGAAGACATCGCCGGCTCGCCGAACACCTGCCGTCTGAGTTTGCCAGGAGTAGTCGCCGACGCCTTTCGAGGCGATTCCTGCTTCGGAAGATCTTCTTTTGGCTTGCCCAAAAAGAAAGGATGAGTTGGTTTGTTTGACTTCTTGGGTGTCCGAGGTTTTTTAGGTGTAGGCTTTTTTGGTGTGAGCACCTCCGGCCCCGAGTGAGCTTTTTCCTCGCCTGAAAGTATTAGATCGATGCGTTGTCCCACCGCGACTCGTTGCGTCTCGTCTTTGAATCGACCGTATCTAATGTTGACGACTAGTTGCTTTCTCGTTGGCGTTTCATTCTTCGACTTCCGTTGCCTGCCTCGTTTTCTTGGTGGTTCGGGGGATGTCTGCCGGTTGTCCACTGCTTCTGCCTTCTTGGAAACAGGCGAACTGAATTTACCGTTGGCATTCAGTCGCAACACTTTCTTCGGCGGAGTATTCGGGGATTTAGACCGCGTTTCTTCCACAGCGGGCAAAGGCTCTGCTGGAGGTGAAGAGGCTGGTATGAGCACTCGAGGCGAGCTTGGTGTTGGCAATCCATGCTCTTCAACTGTCATATCGCTGCCCATGTTGATTGGTTGCTGACTGCCGGGATGCCTTCGCTTGCGTTGAGGACGTTTGGTATTTGAGTCCAATGAAGGCCCAGCGTCATGACGCAGGTTCACGGGAGGGTTTGTCATTGGATCTGCACCTTCAGGCCCGCTCGGCAATTTGACGCCATCATGGTTGCTATCGAGTCTGGAATCGACCGTCTCGGCCAATGTCTTCTGCTTCTTGCCTTTCACTTTGGGCTGAGCGGGATCATCTGATTTTCTCTTTCGTCTGCTTCTTGCCGGCTTCTCAGGCTCATCGACTGCTTTCTCCTCTTCTGCCCCAGGTTGTCGCTCCTCCTCAGTCTTTGGCTTCTGGTCCTCATGGGTATCGGCCGTCTTCTTGAAAAAGGGGTGTATCTTGTCGCCATCTGCAGTCATCGCAGGCCACACTGCTGCTGCTGCTGCTGCTGCTGCCATTCGCTACGAGGTTGAATGTCAAACATGTAGTGGACGCGTCATGAACAAGACTCTGGTGAGCGTAGTGGCGTGGTACTCTGGACTGGGTTGCCTTCAGTGAAGTGAAGTAAGATGAGCTAAGGTCGAAACCTATGCCCCAGCATGGGCAAGTGCGGATGACGCGCTGCAGCGCGACTTCGCTGAGAACGCGAGATGGCGGCAGTACCCGCGTAAGCCGGGATGTGCGGGACGTGGTGTTAACGCCGCTTAATACCGCAGACCCGCTGAAATCTTGGCCAGCCCGTCCGTCGCTTCTGAGATTTCCAAAGCGCCTCGCCTGAAACTTCTCCACTGCTTCTTCAAATAACTTGGTGACCTCCAGCGGCCCAACCCTTCCAATCCAAGATGGCCGGAGGTATCCAGAAGAAGCACGCCAAGGCGCGTCTGGACAAATACTATTACCTCGCCAAAGAAAAAGGCTATCGCGCTCGTGCCGCCTTCAAGCTCATCCAGCTTAACAAAAAGTATTCCTTCCTCCAGCAGTCGAAATGTCTGATCGACTTGTGTGCCGCTCCCGGCTCCTGGTTGCAAGTCGCCGCCGAGACTATGCCCCAGAAATCTCTGATTGTGGGCGTTGACTTGAGCCCCATCAAAACGATTCCCAAGGCCATCACGTTCCAGGGCGACATCACCACCGACAAATGTCGCGCAACGATCAGAGGACACCTCAAGAGTTGGAAGGCGGACTGCGTTATCCACGACGGTGCTCCGAATGTCGGTACAGCTTGGGTTCAAGATGCTTTCAGCCAGAACGAGCTAGTGTTGAGCTCCCTGAAGCTGGCAACGGAGTTTTTGGCGCCAAACGGGTCATTTGTGACCAAGGTCTTTAGGAGTAAGGACAGTTCGAAGCTGGAATGGATCTTCAAACAGCTCTTCACGCGGGTGGAGCAAACGAAGCCACCGTCAAGTCGTAACGTGTCGGCCGAGACGTTTTATGTGTGCCGAGGATACAAAGCGCCGAAACATCTGGACCCGCGCTTTCTGGATCCTCAGTATGCTTTCATGGAGGTTCAAGATGCGGCGGTGAACAATGAGGCAAAGGTTTTCAACCCCGAGAAGAAGAAGCGCAAGAGGGAGGGTTATGACGAAGACGACTGGACACAATTCCACGAGGTACCGGCCAGCGAGTTCATTCAAACCCAGGATCCCATCAAAATATTGGGCAGCATGAATAAGCTCCATTTTCGGCAGGAGTCGAACGGTGATATTGCGCTTGCTGCCTTGGACAAACTCCCCGAGACGACTGAAGAAGTGAGGGAATGCTGTGCGGATCTCAAAGTTCTTGGCAGAAAAGAGTTCAAGCTGCTGCTAAGATGGCGTCTCAAGGCAAGAGAGCGCTTTGGATTCAAGCAGAAGAAGAGCTCGAAGCCGGATGCTAGCCAGCCTGCCAGCACCGCGGCTGGGACCGCAGATGACACTGCGGCTGAAGGGGGTCAGGGTCAAGGTGAGGAGGGTGTGACAGTAGAAGCAATGGATGATGAGATGAAGCTGCAAGATGAAATCCAGCGCATGAAGGATATGCAATCTAAGACCAAGCGCAAAGAACGGCGCAAAGAGAACGAACGCAAGCAAAGGGAAGTAACCAGGATGCAAATGGGCATGATGGTACCTACAGAGATTGGAATCGAAGCTGGCGCGGCTGGGTCTATGGGCGATGATAGCACGTTCAGATTGAAAGACGTGGATAAAGCAGGCATTTCGAAGCAGCTCGCAAGAGGGCGTATGCATACTCTTGTAGAAGCGGAGGACAAGAAAGGAGGTGCCGAGGAAGCGCCTGAGGAGGAGAGTGATGAAGATGGCGACGGGCTGGAAGAGCAACTAGACAGCATGTACGCGCAGTACCAGGAAAGGAAGGAAGATCGCGACGCCAAAGCCAAGGCAAAGCGTGCGAGACAGGAGGCTAATACTGATCATGATGATGAGTTTGAGGGTTTCGCAGAGAAGCACGAGCTTGGCAACGAGACGGATGCTAGCAGTGATGCCGATTTGGTAGAGGATGAAGACGATGACGGTTCGGAAACTGATGAAGAAGATGTGGATCTGCTTAATGATTTGCGCCCCAAGGAGCAAAAGAAGGGCGCGTTGAGTGGAAGAGCTGCGAGCTTCTTCCAGCAAGACCTTTTCAAGGACATTGGCGGAATCGACGAGGGAGCAGACAGCGAGGCAGAGAATGAAGATATGGGACGGGATAGCGGGGTCGACGTGGATTCTCCAGAGCTCAAGAATGCCGACGAGGCTGCTGATGAGGAAGGCGACTATGATGAGTCTGGCATTCAGCCTGCCGAGGTTTCTGAAGCCGAATCCGATGATTCTATCGAGGATGTTCACAGAGAAGACGAAGAGAATTGGGATTCTGGTGACGAGGCTCCAGCTACACAACAAGAGGGCCGCCCTAACATCGACATCATCACTGCTGAGGCCATGACTCTCGCTCAAGCCCTCGCTTCCGGAAAGGTTACGAAGCAGCAACTGGAAGATGATAACTTTACGAAGTACTCGCACCGCGACACAGACGGCTTGCCGGAATGGTTCTTGGACGATGAAGGGAAACACTCGAAGACGCAGCGGCCTGTAACGGCTGAAGCAGCGAAGGCCATCAAGGAAAAAATGCGAGCTCTGAATGCCCGTCCGATCAAGAAGGTCAGAGAAGCAAAGGCACGAAAGACTATGCGTGCTGCGCGCCGCCTCGAAAAGCTTAAGCGGAAGAGTGAGGGTCTTGCCGACGGTGAAGACCTGAGCGAGAAGGACAAGGCGGCTAACATTGCCAAGTTGATGGAGCGCGCAAAGAAGAGCGGTGGCAAGAGTAAGAAGCCAGAGGTCAAGGTCATCAGGGCCGGAGGTCAGAACAAGGGCAAGGGTAGGCCAAGAGGTGTGAAGGGCAAGTACAAGATGGTGGATCCTAGAATGAAAAAGGAGGTCAGGGCTGAGAAGAGGATCGCAAAGAAGCACGGAAAGAAGCGGTAATGAGTCTTGTTCGTTGTTTTAGAACCTGTAATAGTTCGAGCAGGCTACTTATGTAGGATTAACAAGGCTTTCAGCATCCCAAAATCCGCTTCCTCCACAACCTAAATGTCTGATATTCAATAACTCACGAAGTGTCAAGAGGCTGCAAGGCAACCCGTGCAACACTCTGAGAATGACATGGCGCTCTTATCGCCAGAATTGGGTGCCCCAAACGTCCCTCCGAGCGATGAATGGGTCAGTGTGCCATCCATCACCTTGACACGGAAGATGTTGCAGCCGCACGATTCATGCTGTGGTTGCACAGTGTATGCACATTGCTGTCACCGCGTTTCGCGTTACACAAACCGACATCATTCTTGCTGCGTTTACCCCGCGTTCTTCATGCTTCACATGGATATATCTGTGGCGTGCCCACCGTGCCTTCCCTCTTGATCAAATCTGGTCGCATGTATGACAAAATGACGCCGGTGCCGACTTTCGGCTTCACGTGCCCGTGAATCTCGTTCATCATCCTGCTTAGCCACGCTCTTGGATTGGTCCGTTGCTCATCTTGTTCCCGTGACCTCTCGAAAAAGATCTCGAACGTCGCCTGCTGCTTAGGAAGCACCGCCTTCGAATCATTCACGCAGCGATCCCGCACTCTCGAAACCAACAGACCGGCGACAACAACAACGACGATGCTCTCTGCAACCTTTCACGCGAAAAGCAAGATTATTGCAATCATTTTGCTGCCCAACAACAATACCTGAAGAACCAGACGGTCGCACCAAGAAAAGCGTGCCTACCGAACGCGGAAGCTTATCCATACCTTTCTCCATTGCTGGGTGCTCGATAATCCCTTTACCGTTCGCGCCTCACAGCACCATTTATCATTGGACAAGCGGACTGCAGCTGTGGGTGGGTAAGTATTTTAGCCGGCCTTCCCCACGGCGGCTTCGACCTTGCGGGCGGCAATTTGCCCCAGATCGAAGGCAGCACTGCCGAGGCAGCCTGAGCGCTTTGCGGCGGTTCAACAGCTGAGGCCAGCGTCGCCCGCTTACGATTTCGAAACAGCCCGCCAAGATGGAGCAGATGAATGGCGGGTACCAGCACCAGCCCATTGGCGGCCTGCAGCATCACGGCTCGTTCTCGGATAGTCCGCCTGAACAGCAGCAGCAGCAGCAAGGTGGGCAGGGAAATAAGGACCCCGCCGTCCATCAGCGGACCTACCAAGGTGAGTTTTACCGCTGTGCCGCAGTGAGATGCACCAGGAAACCCATTGCTGACGGTCATAAGCATGCATACCATGTCGCAAGCGCAAAGTCCGTTGCGACCTAGGTTCCGTCGACAGTCCACATGATCCGCCGTGTGTACGATGCCGGCGCGAGTCGAAAGAATGCTATTTCTCCGCTACCCGCCGCAAGAAGAAAAATGGTGAGACGGATAACGCAGGAAGCGGGGTAGGTACTGGAGACGAGGACGGAGTCTACGAGATCAAGAACAAGAAGCGTGTCAAAGTCAGCCACCAGCAAGATGGCGTGTACGAAGAGGAAGTCGAGTTCGACCGTCCTCGCACGCCCGGGGGCGGGGTTGGTAGGACACAGCCCTTGCGTCGCCCGCAACCACCAAAGCCACAGACATTTGGTGAGGAAGACATCAAGGCTTCGGATGCTGTGGCCGCAAAGCTGCAAATCAGGGAAGTGCACGGCGGCCACGACGCCCTTAAGCTATTGAGCGACGTGGCTCATATGCGGGATCGGATGAACAGCAAAGAGATCTTGGAACAGCCGAACTTCACTGGTGTCAGCCCTAATAATCTTCCTGCTGCGACAAGTCCCATATTGGGTAACCGACCGATGGGTAGCTACGATAGCAACATTGGAGAAGGGGACGCAAATGATAAGACGAATTTCGATGTCGAGGGTTTCAACCACGCGATTAAGGCCTGGTCACGCCACCGCTTCGTACGCGCAGGCTGGTTCACAGCGAGAGAGGCCATTGAGTATGTCTCATACTTCTACAAGTATCTCGCGCCTTTGACGCCCGTAGCGCTACCTGACTTCCGGCCCTTCGACAACCACGAGACTATGCTCACGCAGGAGCCAATGCTCACTGTCACCATTTTGCTTGTCGCTTCGAGGCACATGCCGCTTCAAGGCCCAGGCTGGCAGAGCCGTCCCTACAGCATCCACGATAAGCTCTGGAAGTACCTTTCGGGCATGGTCAACAGGGTCGTCTGGGGCCAAGAGCAGTTTGGTGGAGGCTTTTGTGGCGCTGGCGCTGAACCCGGCAGCGATGTCAATCCCTTGACTCGCAAGGGTCTACGCACACTCGGCACGGTGGAATCTCTCGTTTTGCTGACCGAATGGCATCCACGTGCTATGCACTTCCCGCCCGACGAAGCCGACGAGGAACTCATGATTCCAGACCAGCCGATCAGCACGCCCGAATACGTATCAGAGAGTGACATACCTAAGGGTATTGGCGGTCACCGTATGGATGCTTGGCTTGAGCCTTGCTGGCGCAGTGATCGCATGTGCTGGATGTTGCTTGGCATGGCCATGTCCTTGAGCTTCGAAATTGGCGTTTTCGACTCCACTGACTGGCAGCGCCATGCCAGCACGACAGATGGCCAGCCTCTCTCCGCTGCTCAGTTGCAAGAGTACGACCGTCGGCGCGGCAATGTCCGTGATTTGCTGCTCGTTTACGTGACACAGACATCTGGAAGATTGGGACTGACTTCCATGCTGCCAGCAAGTTACAGCAAGCCCGAGGACAGCGATCTTTACAACACGCGGCGCTCGCACTCAAGCATTCAAGAGACTACTTTACATTTCTGGCTTCGTCTGGCGGCTATCATGCGCGAGGGCAATGCGAAAATATTCGCAAACAAGGCCTTCACGCGCGACCTCATCAAGAACGGCGACTACAAAGCTGCATTGGACCGCCATCAAGAGCCTCTTCTCAAGTGGCGCGAGGAGTTCGAGGCCTGTTCTGTCATACCCAAACACATGCGCCATATCCTCGAAATTGAATACGAATACTGTCGTGTCTACGTCAATGCTCTTGCTCTTCAAGCTGTAGCAGAGCGGTGTGCGAGCGAAGATCCAATGGCCCAAGTGTTGGATCCGCCGATCGAGATGGCGAGAACAGTGGCACAGAACGGTGTCAAAGAAAACCCGATCAATCCAACTACGCTAGCTAGATGGTTGGGTGGCGACAGAAAGTATCTCCTCACTGTCGGCGACGCTGCACGCAATCTGCTCAAGGCTGTCGTTGAGGGCTTATACCCCGGAGAGTTCCTCAGACATGCTCCAGTGCGCACCTATTTCCGCATCATCAGCGTCGCAATCATGCTACTGAAGTCGTTCTCGCTTGGCGCGAGTGAAAGCGAGGTGGCGGATTCCCTAAATCTCATCGATCGCACCGTGGAAGCGCTGAAATATTGCGTCGTCGACGATGTACATGTGGCTAGCCGCTTTGCTGAGCTTCTTGATAAGCTTACTCAGAGTCTCAAGCCGCGTCTCGTCCGTATCACCACCGATGGACGCTCCACGCGCAGCCAGCGGCATAGCCATTTTGATACGCCGACGCCAGGTCCGATGCCACTAAGCACGGCAGGGTCGGCGATGCATGCTCCGCAGATGCACGCACAACACAACCCCATGGCTGGCTCAATGGGAGGGCAGCAACATCAACAACAACAGTGGACCTATCCGTACTCCAACGGTGCTAGTACTCCTTCCAGCAATCCACTTTTTGGCATATCTACAGACTCCTACGACATGTCTGGTGATCACTGGGTGATGCCACCACCGGGGTTCAATCTCAACTCTCCTACGACGTCCAACACCATTCCTGGCAGCAGCGCCAGTAACGCAGGAGGGACTGGCGCCGGTGGTGGCGTCGATGCCTTCAATACCAACACGACAGGTGCCTTTGGTCTGGGTGGTCAGGATTGGCTGACACTGCCGCTGGACAATCTGCTCAACATGGCACCAGGCACCGAGGTACAACAAACAATGTACGGCCCGCAAATTGGCGGCCACGACATGCTGGAAATGTTACTGAGAGATAATGATATGCCGGCGCCGGGTAACGGTTTCAACTAAGGGCGCACTCAATGCTGAAGGCATCGTAATCAGAGCGATGGACCTGGACACGGATCGATGGGATTTTTTTCCGTACTTAATGACAATGATCTTCGAAGCTCGGGGGACATTAGTTGGATGATGCGAGGTTGCAGGGGAGTCGCGGTATTGTGGATGGCGAAAGAGAGCGGCGTTAGTGTACTTGGGACCTTGGATATGCCGCGACTGATTTGCCGGTAACTACGAGAGATACCCTTTTGCTGTGAGCGGGTAAAGCACGAATGCGATGGAGATGACACTGTTATATATCGTCAACGAATGTCAATGATTCGATCTTATCTACGTACCGGGTTTGCTTTCGTATTCGTCTTATCAACTGATACTATCTATCCTGCACCAATGCTTGCCAAGAGGCGCTATTCTAGATTAGGCATCTCCCACCGCAAGTGACGTTCTGCCGCGATGCTCCAGCATCCATGTCCCGCCTCATCTCCGCATAGCAACGATTGACGACACCCACTAGGATATATGCATGTCGCTTAGCGTAGATAGTGTTGCCCTTGAATTGTCATCAAGCTCTCGTAGCTTTCCATCACATACTTCACAGCTCTTGAGCTTTACTAGCTGCATCTGTTATCAGGTAGTATAAGTAACTTACCTAGCTTCTACCATGGCGTTCAACCTTGCTAGCTCCCTGAGAACCGCCAGCGCCCGTACAGCTCCTTTGATTGCTTCCAGAGCCGTCGTGAGGCCTACTGCAGCATTTGTGAACCAGAAAACCAATCCCTTCAGCACCTCTAGCAAGATGGCGCAACAACAAGGTACCTCGAGTGGTCAGCCCATTGCTGTCTTGAACGTAAGTTTTCCAGCCAGGATTGAAAAGGGCTGTAATTAACGTCTATCCAGCAAGAGATCGTCCCCCGTCTCCCGTCCCACTCGCCCATGCTCTTCGCCAAGAAGAAAGAGAAGAACCTCAGCTTCGAGACCATTGCCAAAGAGCTCGGTCGCGAAGAGGTTGCCGTAGCAGCCATCTTCTACGGACAAGCCCAGGCTTCGGAACAGGACATCAAGAAGCTCTGTCAGGTTCTCGAGATCTCCGAGCCCGCCCTTTTCGCGACCGAGATCACCGGGTTCCCTGACAGAGGCCACTCGATGGAGATGCCGCCGAAGGAGCCTCTGATCTACCGTTTATACGAGATTGTGCAAAACTACGGATACGCCTACAAGGCCGTGATGAACGAGAAGTTCGGCGATGGGATCATGAGTGCCATCTCTTTCTCCACGAAGGTGGAGAAGGAAACGGACGATAAGGGTGATTGGTGCAAGATTACCCTGAGGGGCAAGTGGTAAGTCAACTCGGCGAGATCATTGATGAGTCGAATCTGCGAACCAATTGCTAACTTGTGCTTTTAGGCTGCCATACTCGCGCTTTTAAGGGCCCTTAAATACCTGTACATATCTTGATGTACAAGACAAACTCTGAAACCCCTTGGAAGCGTCTTCCTCCAGACGTCTAAGCAGAGCTCACATTTGGATTTGAATTGATCGTCTCTCTTGATCATCATGCTAATCATCAACGCCCCGATGGAACTGACAATGCTGTTCTAGACTCGGCAGTCCTTGTCTACGCGCCAACGTACATGCTAACACAGCTACAAAAGTTCACATGAACAATGTGAGAATTGGTTTCCGTTCGTGAACTACGTGGAATTGTCTACACATGAGAAGTGAGCTTTCTTTGCTCTGCTTCTCTGATCTCAAATCATGCCGTTAAGCATAAAAGCATCTTTGGGTCTTTGAAAACCACACGACACACAAACATCAGCAGCAGCAAAAGCAACAACAACAACAACAGCACCAGCACCAGCACCAGCACCAGCACCAGCACAGAAGATGTAAGTCTTGTCATGATTGTTTGTGAAGATGCCGGTCGTTCTCGCGAGCAGTGAGCAGTGGACAGGCGCAAATGGCGCATCATAGTACCTGAACATCGAGGGAGACCAACGAGAGGTCATCTGTCGTTCTTTGCGAGAATCTACCCCTTCTTGAAAAGAGCGGGAGGTAGCAGATATCCAGGGAGGCCGACTGGGCTGCAGGTGAGCACGTTGCCAGTATTGGAGATATTGACATTATTCAAGATGCCTAGGCGCAATCTCCCGGAGACGATGGAGCTGGACGCCATCACGCCGGCCCCCCTGGCCACACCGCCGCAGGCCCACCACATGGAGGGCCACTCAGACGTCAGCAGGCCGCCGCAACCAAGCAGGCTGCGGCGTCTGAGTGAGCTGATCGACCCTCTGACGCTGGGCGAGAGGTCCCACGTTCGGTCGCCCTCCGGGCAAATTCTGGGTGCCGCCGAGTTCATAGCGCACCCTGGGCGCCCCCTCAGCATCAGGGAGCGGCAGGAGGCTATCAGAGAGAAAGTGCGGGCGACGACCGCCAAGCTCGCCGAGGAGGCGAAGAAGGCTGAAGAGGAGGCTGCTGCAGCTGCCGCTGCAAAGAAGAGAAAGGTAAGCAATGTTCCATCATGGAACTTCTTCAGAGGCTAACAAAAACAGTTGCGCTTTTTCCGCTGGTGCTTTCCTTGCTGCTTCTCTTGATGACAATTAAAGCAATATGCGCATGCTTTGGGCGCTTCGGGAATATTGAGCATGATTTTGGGAATGGGAATTTCGGTCGAAATCGATAGATACCCTTCGTATGGAGAAGTCAATGTGGTCCTAAGTATGCAATTCCTCAAGAAAAAAGGTCAGTTTCCCGCCGCCGAGCATCAAGAGTATTCGCTCAAACCCCCATACACTTGCCCTGGTCACAACTTCTATACGGTTTGAGCAAATTGAGGAATATGCATTGAGTCTCATTGTGAGCTACATTTCCTTAGTTGCTGGCATCAGTTCATCCAATTTTCACATGTTTTCACCGAGTCGTCGCACACGTGGGTCGCCCCTTCCTGTTTCAGAACCTTGTTGCTGAATCAGATTTTCAGGCATATACAGTATTCGACGTCCTTTGACCTTTCAACTCTTTCCACTGCTTCGACAGCATTCAACTTCTTCAGCCTCTTTCCAAACCTTGGACGTCTCTTATATCTTCGGCCTCTTCAATACCTCCACAGTTTGCACAAATCCTCGTCCCAGGCTCACTCATACGCCACAGATCCAGTAGCAATCGCCCGTCCTCAACATGCCTGCAGTACCTGTTCACGGCTCAGGCCAAGAAGTCGGCCAAAACCCATTAGTCAAATGCACGTATCCGACATGCGAAAAGACCTTTGATTGTCAGAAAGACATGAAGCGGCATAAGCTCTCTGACCCGGACCATGACTACTGCAAGAAATGCGACGTGGATTGTGACAGCTATGATGATTTGACACAGCACAAAGTAAGCATGATGGCCGAGTTCTGGGCTGATAAGGATCGCAAAGTCGGTGACTCGCCAGCCCACATCACCTGCGAGTTCTGTGGCATGGACTTCAAAAGCTTCGGCGGCAGGAAGAAGCACCGCGAGCAATTTCATCCGGCCGATCAATCCATATACTGTCCGGCGAAGGATGACGGCTGTCACCTCCTCTTCACCCGTGCAGCTCATATGATTGCCCATCTAGAAGAGGGTGAATGTGCAGTTATTGGTGCTTATGAGTTCCGAGCCAGTATAGTGCATAAGCACATCGTCAAGCAGATCATGGAAAACCCAGAAGAGTTTGCTCACAACCTGCAAGCCAACAAGGCTTTTGCTGATAGACGTCGCGGACTAGGCGTTATCGTGGACAGCACAGAAAATCACAAGCAGGGAGAGAGACAGCATGGCGATATTCTGGATGAGGAGTCAGAAGAACAGAAAAGCGGATACAAACCGTTGCAACCCGAGACTGAGTTGATGCAAGAACCTTCTCCATCGTCTCGCGCTAAGCAGGAGACATGGCCGCGCCTATCGAGAAGCGCCTTGTCTAAAATGAACGATTCGTTGAAGAGCATGTCGATCGGCTCCCAGGCAGCAAGCTCAAGCGACGTCGAGACACGCACATCTTTTGCTTCGCCGACTTCATCACCGACTGTTGACGGTAGGGAACTGAAAGAGACAAAAGCCATTCCGAAGGGAAACCCAGCCGCTTGGTCAACTGGCAAGACATCGCAGGCTCTGTTTAAAGACGCAAAACCAACGCAGCCATCTAGAGAGCTTGCGAAGAAGCACGAAGAGGAGCTCGCTAGTCCCCAGAACAATCTGATGTACTCACACTTCTACGATCCCGAGTCTCCAGAGTACGATCCCGACTTCTTTCTGAGCCCGTACACCGAGAGATACGAATGCCCATTTCCAGGATGTGGGTTTGAAGGAGGCTCCTCGTTCGATACACCCTCGGAGCTCCAAGACCATCTCTCATGGGCACACTTGCGGACCAATTTCTCATGCACAACATGCTTGAAGCGCTTCGTGTCCGCGACCGCCCTAGTGGCTCACATCGAGAGCACGCAACGGTGCCGCGTCAAGGACAGCTCCAACTATCACGTGGTACGTGCTGAATGCGTTCCGAGAGATTCAAGGAGAGCAAGGCTAATCGTGTTTGTAGCTTCTCGATTCGATCAGCGGCGGGTTTCTGGAGGCGACAAAAGTGAGGCAACCGTCAATCATCAACCCTGAGAGGTCTGTGATCAGAGCAGGACAGCAACCAGCGAACGGCGTGATGACCATGAAGTATTCGTCTAAGATGCCGAAGCGCAACTAGATGGGCAGTAGCGGCTGTCGATATTTGAGTGTGGTAGATTCTGAGGTTCTGATGGAAGGGCGCCAACTTGTGCATTTTCTTCCTCAAAGGACTACAGGCTCAGTCCTGCCATTCGTTAGTCGTCGCCGACAGCCAGCATCTGTTTAAGAGAAGAAGGGATAGAGCGGAAGAGCAAATAGAGGCGGATGTAAAAGCAATGGTTTAGCTATGCGGTTGCTTGAGTCTACAAATGAAGGGTTATCCTTCAACAGTACGGCCACAAGCCTTGCTACGTCTTGTAATCGGTCTTCATGCTTCTGTGCATGGCGTCGACCTATTACACGGCACCGCCAAGGGCATGGCGAAGCGAGGGACAGCTTCTCTTCCTGTTATGGTTCTGTAGGCCGTTACACTATTGCTTTGACGGTCAATCTTTCCAGCGGCTCGGAAGAGGCTCCAAGCGGCATCCAGCATAAGTAGGCATGCAGTGCGATGAGTTCAAGTCAGCGACCTTGGTTTCGTGACCTGATGGCTGCTGCGCCTCAGGCTGCATGTGGTGAGTGCTGAGTGTGCCGATCTGCGCTGTGCTAAGTTCACACAGCATCCGTCGCGACAAATGCCTGTTCCTTGCATCTCCGCAAACGGCAGATCAGAGCCAACCTGGAAACGGTTCACGTTCGCAGCAAAGTTTGATAGCGCTCGCGAAAAGATGCGTCTGTCACTGCACAAGCGGGAAAGTGGCGGCGTATCACTATGTAGTCTTGCTACTACCTACTGGCTCTCTGCCTCTACACAGTACAGTACATAGCAGTGTCAGGACCTCGCTTGGGCAGGCTTCAGGCGCTGCCTCGTGCATAAACCTAGGTACTTACCGGTTGTACCTGTAATTATCTGGGGTCCCGAAAATTACCTCTCTAGGGGCACTTCGGGGGACAGACAGATTACATGCTCGGCAGTAGCCGCCTCGCCCCAGCCGAGAACCTTGGAAGGCAGCCTGCCTGGATGATCTCTCGTCAGGAGAGCGAGCTGGTCTTCGTGATCGACATTTATTGGTAATGATGAGTGCTGCTGCCCGAGTGTCACCTTCATCGCATTCGCTACCGCCCACAGGCCGGTCCGATAGAGCGCCGTCCCCCTCCCACGAAACGGACATTTGATTAATCCATCAATTTGCGTGCGGCGTGCGAGGTGCTGTAATAAGCTTTGAAGCTGGCCTGTGCGCGACGCTACCTTGGACCGGGCTGGTCAACTCCTACTCCTCGCAACCTCCAGACTGCACCACATCCCCATTCGAGCTGCCATCCACCTGACGCTGCACCACGGCTGCACAGCGATTCGCCACTTGGGCGGGATCATCAGTCGAGCATTCACTTGGGCAGCATCCTCGTGTCAAGCTTATCTCCTCCAGGCGGAGGGCAATTGCGCGCTGCGACCGCAGCAGTCCGCACCTGGCATTCGCTCGACCCTCGTTTCACCCATAGCAGCCAAGTCCCTCATTACGTATCACGACTGCTGGAACGGCACCAATCCATAGCAGACTAGCGAGACCGGTAACGGTCACGAGTAATCGCAATGGCCGACGCGAACGCGGAATCAATCCAGCAGAAGATACAGATTGCGAGGCGAGATGCAGAGGCGCTTAAGGACAGGATAAAGCGCAAGAAGGATGAGCTGGCCGACACCACCCGTGAGTTCCATCCAAGTGTCGTGGCTTCTTGAAACTACGTCTCCTGCATTGAAGAGGAACGCCTGCTTACAAGTCTTTCTACAGTTCGCGATGTCTCGCGACAGCGCACCGAAGCCCTGCCGAGGCTGGCTATGAAGACGAAGCGGACTCTCAGAGGCCATCTCGCGAAAATCTACGCGATGCACTGGTCTACGGATAGGCGGCACCTCGTATCCGCCTCACAAGATGGCAAGCTAATCATCTGGGACGCGTACACTACGAACAAGGTCCACGCCATCCCCCTGCGATCATCATGGGTCATGACGTGCGCATATTCACCCAGCGGTAACTACGTAGCTTGCGGTGGCTTGGACAACATCTGCTCCATCTACAATCTCTCCGCAAGAGAAGGACCAACGCGGGTGGCACGGGAGCTTAGCGGGCACTCCGGATACCTAAGCTGCTGCCGCTTCATCAACGACAGGCGTATTCTCACATCATCAGGTGACATGACCTGTGTCCTGTGGGACATTGAGACCGGCCAGAAGATTACGGAATTCGCAGACCACTTGGGTGACGTGATGAGCCTGAGCATAAACCCCTTGGACAACAACCAATTTGTATCTGGAGCTTGCGACGCCTTTGCCAAACTCTGGGACGTTCGTCAGCAGAAATGCGTCCAGACTTTTGCCGCACACGATTCGGATATCAATGCCATCCAGTTTTTCCCCAACGGTAACGCCTTTGGCACCGGATCGGATGACGCTTCTTGCCGGCTGTTCGACATTCGCGCAGACCGCGAGCTGCAGAGCTACACTGTATGTGAAGATGCTGAACGACGCTCCGGAATAGAATGCTGACCTTGATAACAGATCGGCGAGCCAGTTTGCGGCATCACTTCAGTTGCATTCTCCGTCTCCGGAAGGTTGTTATTTGCGGGCTACGATGACTTTGAGTGCAAGGTATGTGATCAATGCATGTGTAACATTTCTCGGCGATATGCTAACAGTCTTTAGGTCTGGGACGTTCTCCGCGGCGAGCGCGTTGGCACGCTGCAAGGCCACGATAACAGGGTCAGCTGTCTCGGCGTATCCAATGATGCTATGTCACTTTGCACTGGTTCTTGGGACTCCATGGTAAGCAATTCATCTTTCTTTCATTGATTTGTTAGCACTGGCTAACCCGAACCCAGCTCCGAATCTGGGCATAATCTGCCTTCCTGCGACAAGCGCGAGACTTCAACCCAACGACGAGAACACCAAGTCCCGAAGACGATGCTCCGGACACCGACACACACGCGAATGGCATTCCGAGGGCTGTTATGTAACAAGAAGGACATACCTTCGACCGTTTCACCAGATGTGAAACCCTCCCTTTCCTCATCACGGTTCCTATTTTCGGAAGAGAAACAGAAGGATAGAACTTCTTCTCTATTCCCAGCACCCTTGGAGTATGAATCCTCCGCCGCATGTGTGATGAGGGATCTTCGGTTCCTATATCACAGCGGAAGGAGAGTTAATTTACAGGGTTGCGTTCAGCAGCTGCTTGCTTTTTAGGAGAAGGCGCAGTGGGCGGCTTGCTTGCCTTATTTTACAACAACTACTACTACTATTACCACCACCCCCACCCTTGCGGCCGCATTTTCATGGAGTGGATTTTTACTTTTTTTCGCTATTGCACTGTGGACCCGTATGCTCGAACGGATCAAAAGCTGCGCTTTGATATCAAGTGGAGGAGTATCTCGGAGCAATAGTTTGAGAGGGGGCCACTTAAGGGTGTAATTGATACCACTAAACACTTGTTCTCTTTCCTCCCTTCTAGTTCCAATTTCACTTTCAACCTTAGGCCTTTTCTTAGCCAGTCTATGCTGCTTGGCAGTCAATAGGGCGCTATCTGCAGCTGCCTATATATCTTGACAATCTGGTTACCTATAGTACCTACCTGGGTAGGAAGGTAGGCATGCATTACGCCCGCACTTCTCCACGGTCGGACGGCTCGTGCGGCATGCGAAATGGCACTACACTTTTGACTCGAGTGCGACTGTTCTATGTCATGCATCTGACGTTCGATGAGCGGTGCACTTGTACCATCCGCGCACTGACAACTATGCCCTGTTTCGAACGTCCATGCTATAAGATCTACCCGTTCACGGCAAAGGAGCCGCCCGACACGGGCCCACGCTGACTCTGACCCCGCCAAAATACCGACTGTCGCCGAAACCCTTAGTCGCGGTCCAGCTACTTGCCCCTGGGTCATGCATCGCTTTAGCAAGGTATCTTGAAACGCGCCAAAAGCGAAAGGTAAACGATGGCCATCTGCGCTGCTGACAGTAGTGCTGATGAGTCGTCGATAGTGGAGGTTGAGGGAAGGGATCGGTGAAGAAAAATCGCTGGGACCACCAACCTTAAAGCCCGACTGCTCGCTTGTTCGTGGATCGTCCAAGGAATCGCTCGTGCTGCTCCTTGTTACTACTGAGGCGGTTTGCAGTCCGGCGCATCCCTATAGTGTACACCCCAGTACCGAACCAAAGAATGAATAGCTCGGTTAGCACGTGGTGAATATAGGCAGATCGCATTAAGGCCCTGAAACTTGGTTCACCAGATAGGGCCCTAGACTTCCCTTCCACCACCGCACCTCATATTTTTTTTTCCCAGGCGAATCGCAACCTCTCGCTCGCTCGCCAGCCATGTCTGCCGCCCAGAACGAGTTCAACGAGTTGATGAGGGACAAGGAGAGGAGGACGAGACATCCCGAAGACGACGACAGCGACGATGCCCAGTCCTTCCTCCACCTCTCCGACGACGACGCAACACCGCCAGCTTCCCGCGCAGCCTCGGACGATGAAGATCCCAGACCTAGCATGAGCTCCGCCCGCAGCACGATCCCGCGGACTCGCTACGGTGCGAACACGGGACCCAAGGGCGTCATATCAGACGCCCAGGACTATCGCGACTCGCAACGCCAGCATCGCGCCTCACTACGTACTCAGGCCTCACAAGCGCAACGCGGGGCGAAGTTACAGGATAAGCCGATTGCGGAAAAGCTGGAAGAATCTGACGGGGAAGACGATCTGGACGACGACTTGGACGACGATTTCATGCAGCGGTGGAGACGAGGCCGGCTGCAGGAGCTTCAGAATGGCCGGCGTGATAGCCAGATGCATAATCGCGGCCGGGATCGTCGGGTCTGGGGCAAATTGGTCGCCGTGGATGGCGAGGGATACCTGGAGGCGATTGAGAAGTCGCCCGTGGACACGGTGGTGGTGGTTTACATTTATGACAGCTATGTACGGATTCCCACCCTGCCTTTTAAGTTCTCTCAAAAGGAGGTGGAAAAGATACGATCGGGTTTAAGTGCTAACACATATTCTAGTCGGAC
The DNA here is from genome assembly GCA_022701445.1 of Hortaea sp. C3G1500-4. Classification (NCBI taxonomy): domain Eukaryota; kingdom Fungi; phylum Ascomycota; class Dothideomycetes; order Mycosphaerellales; family Teratosphaeriaceae; genus Hortaea; species Hortaea sp. C3G1500-4. Next base: position 394,066 of record JAJVDI010000007.1, on the reverse strand, counting down.
GTCAGTAATGCCATCGAGGAGTGCATACGAGCTGTCGCACGGCGGCACCTCAACACGCGCTTTGTGAAACTCAGTTACGAAGATGCCGAGATGGAGCCCGCTGGCGTGCCGGCAGTGATCGCATATCGCGGTGGCGATAAGTTCGCGGGCTTGGTCCCCATTTTCGATGAGCTGCCTGACGACGCGGATCTGAGCGAGCGGACACTCGAGGCTGTGATGCAGAGGTATGCTATAGTTATTCCTCGAAAGGGTACCCGATGGTTGCATTTGCTAACACTTGATGCAGACACCAGATACTTTGATCGACTTGATCAAAGTTATGTTTCTGATGTTTTGACCTCAGTTGACCACAGCGACTCGCCGTCCTGCTTACTCTGGGCTGACGGAGCCGCGGCGGAGTTCCTGCTACGACTGTTCGAAACGCAACGTCGTGCATCGCTCTGATGAGACGACAGGGCTCTAAGAGTCACGGTAAAGGGACCTGCATACCTAGGACACTACACCTCCCGACGCATGTGGACTCCCCGGGCAGCCTGTCCCCCTTCCTCAGCATTTTGCTACCATGTATACTTTCTTTTTGTGTATCAAGACGATTTTAACGGGAGACGGCCGAGGTTTACACAGATGGGTTCTTTGTAACATATGGAGGAGATAAATCAATGTTTGTGACTGGTGCTTGCATTCAAACCGCAGAGGAGAGTTGGCTTCTGAATTCGAAAGGACGGTCTATTCGCCATTGCTTGCGAACATCATACTAAAAGTGACTTGAACGCGATAATCCTCAAGATCGGAAACAGCTTCTCGTACTTCCAAATTGGAATGCAAGTTGCGGAGACGATATTCTACAATAAAGATATGATACCCGTTGGACCTTATCCGAGAAGATCATTCATGCGTCATCCTGCTACTGACTCGATGAGGTACAAAGGACATTCTGTTGGTCGTCAAAAGCAACAGGCCTGTCGAGCATCGATCGACCTACGCTGATCCAGACATCGACTTCCAAGCCCAGTCAGCGTCAGGATGAATCTCTGGCTCCTTGATGTACGCGCGACTCTCCGCCTTCTCCTTGCTGTCCACCCCGAAACGCTTATCGCGTTCGCCAACAGTGCCAGCGAAATCAAATTGATCCGCAGACGTAAAGCTCGTCATCAGTTGCGGTGGGCCTAGCGGAAGCGGGTCTCCTCTATCAGTTTGCCACAGATGATAGACCTTGCCATACAAAACCACCACCTCCTCCATCTCCTTGTTCTCCGCCTGTTCCCACACAGGGTTTGGCATGGCCGTGGGTGCAGGCATGATCAGCATTCCGCTCTTCACTTCGAAGACATGACTATGCCATAGCTTGCGCTCCTCTGGGTCGAGCTTCTCGTACAGATGCGGCTTGATCATGTACTCAATCCCTATCAGGCGCGCGTTAGGCTTGTCGGAGTCGTAGAGGATGCATTGGCGGACGTCCTCGTTCAGATGTGCACAGTAATGGTTCGCCTCGACGTGGCGGCCCGGTTCGTTGTAGTAAGTGTGGAAGGCGTTGAGATGCGCACAGAGACGTTTGGGTGGGTCGAAGTTCTGTACTAGTCCTGCGCCGAGCTCTAGGGTTTTGTTCTTCGTCGATTCTGGCTCTCCTGCCGTGTTGTTTGTCACCGGCATGGCGTCCATGTTGCTCATTGCGTTCTTCTGGTGGCGAAGAGAGAAAGAGGGAACGGAGGTTGAATTGGTCTCGTTCTGATGCTACCAAATATCGTTCTTATGTCAACCAGCTCGCCGACCTACAATGTTACGCTGCGTGTCGTAAGGTCAGACTGGTCGCCGTCCTCGCCTACCTGCACATGTGTTGCTTAATCTACGTCACGATACGTCATGTTGTCGAACGGAGACGATGAGCGAAGCGGTCGTCAAGTCAGAGACACGATTTGAAGATGGTTCAATGCTGTATGCAGAGCCATGCATAATGGGAGTGTTGAAGAGTCACGAAGACATCCAAATGTCGTTGGATGGTCACTAGGGTGTGTCCAGCGCGAAGTAGTGCTTGCAGCGTATGCCTGACGGGAGGTTCCGGGTCTGCGGTTCCTCACATTCCGATGCCGACGCAGGAGCAAAGCTTAAGCACATGAAACGGCTGGAAACGGTCATACCCGTGCGCTTTCAGCCGACACGAACAACTCGGCTTCATCAGATGAGATCTTGAGTGCCGTCGTTCTCACCACCTTTGAGAGCAAATACATATTGATAGGTACTCTCAAACATTTGGACACAGCAGCAGGACTTTTCATTGAGTGGGTGGGTTCCCCATTTTGACCTTCACTGCATACATAATCCGACAAGGCGTGCACTGGCATCTGCATGCGCAATGAACTTTCACGGGAATCGAAACGGCGGCTCGGTTCAAAAGAAGCCCACGATCACCAAGCGAACTGTACAAGTCGCGGCACCACGGCCTTCACCTCAACCAGTCCAGCGAGCTCCGCCGGGAAATCGCTTCCAACTTTCGCAGAATAAGAAACTTGACCAGAAGAAACCTGCCAAATCAGCACAGGCGAAACCAACTAAAACGGTCGCCAAACATGCGATCAACCGAGGCGTGAAAAGGAAGAGCGCGACACCAGACAGGGTTGTCTTCAGCGATGAGGAGGACGATGATAACGACAGTAGTGATGTTGCGGCAAGCGACTCCGAGGCATCTCGAAAGAGGCAGAAGAGCTCGCGGTCTTCGGTAGAAACAGATGAGGGACCTAGAAGACGGTTAGTGCTGCAACAAGCGTTCGAGGACAGTGGAGACCCATTCGATTTCATACATGGCGCCGACGCAACTTCTGGACCATATGCACAAAAGTTCACGAATCCTTGGGAGCAGGATGATTTCTCCGTCGTTGAGCTGCAGTACCCAAGCAAGAGCAAAAGGGAGCGGTTCGAGCTCAAGTGGCCTAAGAACGATTCGGACGACTACAAACCCATGGAAGACATTTTGGCGACTATTGACACCATCTGCACGTACTACCTGCCAGAAGAGATGGGCAAGAAGTATACGGATGACCTGACAGGATTTGGGAGAAGGTTCCGTTTGGCGTTTACGAAGCAGAGTGTTGAAGAATGGATATCTATCGTGGAAGAGTTCAACAGCATGTTGCAGCCTCTGATCCAGGACGGAACTGTTAAGAAGGAGTTGGCCCAGACGACTGAGTTGCAGCTGGATTGGATCAAGCGGATCTTGGACCAGATCTTTGTCAGGACTGTATCTCCCAAGGCCGAGAAGCTGAATGCCTATAAGAACGGATCCGATAACGTCTATGGCGAGCTCTTCCCGCGCTTCATCAGCGATATTTTCAAGAAGACGGGTCTGAAGCATGATCAAGTCTTCATCGACCTCGGTTCAGGTGTAGGCAATGTTACGCTTCAAGCGGCTCTTGAGGTCGGCTGCGAGAGCTGGGGCATCGAGATGATGCCCAATCCGTGTGACCTTGCTGAGCTTCAAGCCAAAGAGTTCGCAGCACGTACGAAGCTCTGGGGTCTCGACGTCGGTCCAGTCAATCTCTTGCGTGGCGATATGACTTCTCACCCAGAAGTGCCAAACATCCTCCAACGCGCTGACGTCGTACTGGTCAACAACCAGGCCTTCACGCCTGCACTCAACGACAAACTTCGCGATATGTTTCTTGATCTCAAGCCTGGCGCCAAAGTGGTCAGCCTGAAGCCGTTCCGTCCGTTGGGCCATAAGATCGCCGCGAGGAACGTCGACAGCGTCGTGAACCAGTTTGTGCAAGACCAGTACGAGTATTTTTCAGATAGCGTTAGCTGGAGCTATTACGGTAACGCGCATTGGTATATCGCGACCAAAGATCTCGGGCCATTGAATCGGTTTCTGAAAGACCACGGGATGGACGGGTTATGAGACTACAGACCGCAGAAGGGGACGGGACGAAGTTATTGTGATATGGGTGGGTGCCTTGCTTCGTGCTGCTCTTGGAATGAAGAAGATACCCGGACATCAGGTTGGAGTAGCACCTACATTTTTCTTTGCCCATAGCTTTAGCTTAGCTTGTATTATCAGCATTGTGATGTTGGACAATGATGAGTCCATGGTCTCACTGATCAAGGTGCAGAACCAAAGAAATCACTTGAGGCTACTATATTGTAAAGGAAAGTGCCGGTGTCTCTCGTTAAAGTAATAGATACCCACCAGAACGGTCCGAAACAATCTAAGACAAGCGAGATGGAAGCCTGCCTACTTCCTGGCTTTAATACTGGTCAAAGCTTGGCGTAATAAAGCTTCCTGTCTTCAACAGCTGTGGGTACAGTATGTCTGCAAATTTGATAACCTGCGTCGCTACTCACGTGGCGGCAGTTAGAGATCCGGACAGCTGTCGCGATTAGAAGATCGTAGAGCTACGGGAGTCCAAAAGCAGTGCATCATCATGAGCAAAGACCAAGAAGGAAATCAGGATGGGATCAACATGGTCGTCGTCAAGGGGTCCTTCCTCGGCCAGGTGTGCGCCACAATTGGTGGCGCGCGCCAGCTCGAACCAGAACCTCATCCCTGTCTTCGATCGCCAATGCTCCATGCGGAGCTTCCACCCGCGTGGTTGCTAGGAGTGTCCAGTGCTTCGCGTTTCGGACACAGGAAGTGGGAAAGAATGCGGTGAGATTTTTGATCGCAATTTTTGCAGTATAGCTCCCTCCATTAATCAATCGCTGTGCGTGCCGTCGCGCATCATGTAGTACTGGAAAGCATCGTGGACGGAGAAGGAGAGGGGAGGTAGATCTGAACCAGGAAATGTGCCTACTAGGCTGATCTACCCGCCGCGCTGATCGCAATAGCCAGCGAAGAATGACGTGGGGAGTGCGCCAACAACGCGTCGCCTGCTTGGCCCCCCGTGTTTCGTGCAGCGTCCTATGAAAACGGGCGGCACGAGTGCGGTGACGCTCATTCGCGTGAGCGGCTGCTTGTCCAGCAGGAGACAGAGCGGCAGATTCGACCAAGTTCTGTTGGAGCAGGGATTGGCACATCGTGATCTCAAGCCACACAGGGCAGACTACCAACCGCGACAGTGTACCGCCCCCGTCTAAGCGTGACGTTATTTCCTCGACAACGGTGGCCTGTGCTCGGCGGGTGTCACCTTCTTTGGGAGCAACCTGCCCCTTCAACAGCAAACCCTCCCGCCTCCTCTCTTCCCACACTACTGTTACCTGCTACACGACTCTTTTCAGCTTTGATACCCGAAGCCGGCAGACTCATCCTCATCGCCGCTTCACTTTCTGTTGCATAATAATACTTTGAGATACCCCATACGCAATTGTAATAAACCACTGGCATTGCTTCTGCTGCCGAGGTTGTAAACGGGTCACAAACAAACTTGAGAGCTCTTGACACACCGACGACTAAGGACCGACAAACTCGCCCACCATGGCTTCCGTCAACGTCCCCACCAACAACAAGCAGAAGGAGAAGGACATCAATGCCAAGCTCCAGCTCTTCGGAATTTACGAGGGTATGTTGTGTTCCTCACGCTGTTGGGCGCGAAGACAGCGCAATGGCGATAGCACAGCATCGAGCTTTTGCTAACAGTAGCTTTTATAGCTTTCGCAAAGGGCAAGGTTCCTTCGGTAAGTCAATTGCGCGGACGCGCGAACGCGCCCCGAACGCGCCTCAAGCTTATCGCGGTTTTGACGCTAACAGACCCACAGAATAAGCAGATCGATGTGGCGATGAACTCAGCCCTGCAGTGGGATCCTCTGAAGAACCCCCCGAAGAAGCTCTCGACTGAAGGCCAACAGCTTGTTGGTGATCTGCGCGATGTCATTGAGAAGGCCAAGATCCTCCTGCTCTCCAAGAACCAGGGCAACTTGCTGCAAGACTTCATCTGGCAAACCCAGGGCGTTGGCGCTGGCAATGCGCAGAAGCCAGGCGCACCGGTCGACAAGGAGACCGCAAAGCAGCAAGGCAATGAAGCTGCTGAGGGTCTGAAGACCCTTGGCAACCTGCTCATCACCAATGGCCAGTTCCGCAAGCTCTGTGAGTCCCGACCTCGTAACATTATGCGGAAAAGAGGAGCGCTGACATTCTTAAAGTGAGCGATATGACTGTCCTTCTCCGCGACATCGCCGCCGACTCGGCTCAAAAGACCGCGGACAAGGCGAGGCCGAGTGAGGACCAGATGAAGCAGATTGATGTGCCGGCCGAGGACAACACCTGGCACGAGAAGCCCGACCTCTCCAAGGAAAACTTGAAGAACCAGGCCAAGTCCCGTGCGCCCATTGGTAAGAAGGAGGTTCAGGAAGCAGCTGGTGATGCTGCAGAGGCTGGACACCCGGAGGGATCCCGTGACCCCTCTGATGCAGCTGCTCTTGCCGCCAAGGACCAGCAAGAGGGCACTCAGTCTGGCGTAGATGCCAAGTCTGCTACTACAGCTGGCGGCAAGAGCCTCAAGAACAAGTTCTCCGAAAACATGAGCGAGGAGCAAAAGGAGAAGATGCGTCAGTACCGTGAGCGCACTAATAACTACTTCAAGAACAAGCTGCCGAAGGAGCGTCGGGACCAGCTCGTTTTCCGCCTGAAGAAGATGGTCGTCGAGATTCAAGGCCACCAAGACTGTAGGTGCTTCTGTGTGTTAGCTGACCCCGAATATTGCTAACCACCGCATTAGATTCCAAGGCCATCGACACACTTTTGCGTCTCGCTGAAGAATATACCGGCCACACGAAGAACGTCGCCGGCCAAGGCCAAGGAGCCGTCAAAGGTGCCCATGACCAGGATACGTTGAAGTCTGCTGAAACTGACCTTATTGTACGTATAGACTTTAAAGAGAGAAGTCGGCCAATGCTGACAGACCTGAAGACTCTACTTGAGCGCTTCGCCAACAGCACCTCGTTCGATGACCTCAAAGAGGCTGTCAACCAAATTTACCGCGACGCCGACAACGACCCGGAGCTCAAGGACTGGTTCAAGGACATGAACCAGTACATTCGCAAGTGCTTGCAAGAGCAGGGCTACGTCCTCGAGGAGGCATCCGACGAGCGCTGGCACAAGCTGTATGACCAGGGCAACTTCCTGCTCCGTGAGCGGTACAGGAACCACACCAACCGTGTGTTCGATGAGGTCAAATTCCTTGCTGGCCAATTCGACGAGGATGCTCAGAACAAGGCCTTTGCCGAGTCTATGAACAAGCTCTTCAAAGACCTCGGAAACGACCAGGATGGCAAGCCTCAGTTCAAGCCACATCTCGTCAAGGACCTGACTGAGGTCATTCTGCCCGGCTTATTTGAGAACATCCGTTACGTGCCTATCCCTCGTATCGAGTACTCCGACAAGATGGTTGACGCTGTCATTGAGAACCTCGTCATCGAGGGTGACAACCTGGCACCGAACATGTTCGAGTTCGGCAGTGACAACTACTGGCGCTGGGGCCGCAAGAACATTCAGAACAAGAACAAGAACAAGGTCATGCTCTCTGTCTCCGGTGTCCAGATGGACCTTCGTGACGTAGCCTTCTACATCAAGAGGAAGGAGGGCTTCCCTAGCATCACTGACAAGGGTCTTATGGATGTTTTCCTTGGTGGAACTGGCCTGAGCTTCAAGGTCGCGATGGAGACTGCTGACAAGAGTGACAAGGAGCACTTCTTCAAGATCAACAATGTGACTGTTGACGTTCAGAACATGAGCCTCAAGCTGAAGCAGTCCAACCACAAGCTGCTTTTCGCTCTGTTCAAGCCAATGCTCATGAAGGTCATGCGTCCTGTGATCCAGAAGGTTGCCGAGAAGCAGATTCGCGAGAACGTCCAGAAGCTTGACGCTTTCTGCTACAGGATCAACCGCGAAGCCGAGCGTGCCAAGGAAGAGGCGAAGAACAACCCCGACCCCGAGCATGTGCAGAACATGTACCAGCGCTACTTCAACGCCTTCCAGCGCGAGATGCAGAAGGGCAAGGAGAAGAAGGAGCAGGCCAAGGAGAAGACTGCGGACAAGCAGGTCAACATGGCTGTCACCCAGCACGACTCGATCTTCAAGAACATCTCACTGCCCGGTGGCATCTCCAGCAAGGCTACCGAGTACCGTGAGCTTGCCCAGAAGGGCGAGAAGTGGGAGTCGCCTGTCTTCAGCCTCGGCAGCGCGGGTGAGACTAACAACCTGCCTCCTGTTTCCGACCCAAAGCGCAAGCCGCACAACGCGACCCCGATGCAGCTCCGTGATGGTAGCAGTGCAGGCGGCGCTACCGGTGCCACCACTAACGGGGGTTACACCAACGGTAACACGTCCGGCTTCGCCAACCAGGTCGATGGCGCTTTTGGTGGCAAGAACGAGAACTATGGCGGTGGCCTGATGAGCGGGCAGTCCAATGGCCCTGCCACTGATGCTACCGGCCCGAGTGGCCAGCACACCACTCTTGGCTCCAACAACCCGGTCTTCCAGGGCCAGGCGTAAAGTGGGAATCGCTGGAACCCGACGATTGAGTTTCACGACTGCAAAATCAACGGGCGCGCGTTGGCTATCCTTCAACAGCCCTGCCGTGTCGGCTTTGAATCCTTGGAAGTGACTTCAGCAACGAGAAGATGGAGTTGATTTGATTGCGTGGGACCAGATACTCCTGCTCTCTCTCTCTCTATGTTTGCTTGGGTCTGTTTGGTGGGAGAAGAAGGAGGTGGGAAACAAAAAGGCTTCAAGGCGAGCGTGATGCCTTTTTTTTTTTTTCTCTCCTTTATTGTTTTTTTGCATGATACCATTAATTGCGGTTTGATCACCAGGGCGCAAGCATAATTCCCACACAATAACAACAGTGACAACAACAGAAAAACAAGGAAGTTGGGGGGTTTGGAACCAACTGGACTGGAGACAGAGAGAAAGAAGAATCGCGGTTAATAATACCAGAGTAATAACTTCGCGCGAGTCAGGCAGGTTTTTAAAATGCATTTGTAGTGTTTTTACTTTCTTGATATGCGTGCTTTTGTCTTTTCCTTTCCTATCAACGTCTTTCCTCAATACCGCTGCACAATCGGCTCGATAGCAGCTGTAGCAGTACCAGTGGCAGTAGCGAGAGAGAGAGCAGGGTACCGACTACTCGGCATCTTCGGCCTTCCCGGCATATGACGACTACTCCCACCCAGCACCACCGTCCCCTTCTCCTCCATCACATCCCCCCCATCCTCCTCTTTCTGCTTCTCCTTCCCCTCAACATCCTCCGTCTTCCTCTCCTCCTCCCCCTCTACATCCTCAGCCCCTGCCCCCACCACCACATCCCCGCGCCCTTCCTGCCCTTCCTGTCCTCCTCCCCCCTCCCGCCTTCGAGCCACCAACCTCACCCGCTCCATCAGATGTCCGACGGGCAAACTCGGCGCCTGCAGCCGTCCCACCAACCTCACCCGCTCATCGTCGTCGTACGCGTGTAATTTATAATGTTCGCGGATTAATCGCTGGCTAGCCGGTTCCGAGGCCAGGTAGATTTTATGCGTGCACCCGTCGAGGGCGCAGGTCCAGGTGTTCTCTTGTAAAGGGTCGGCGGTGTGGTTGAGGTGGGTAGGGTCCGACGAGGTTGGTGGGGGCGAGGAGGAGGAGGTTGAGGGGGTTGGGGGGAGGTGGTGGTGGGAGGTTGGGTTGTTGGGGTTGTTGTTGGAGGAGGAAGCTGCATGGTCGGTGGTAGGATCGTGTGGTTGATGGTGAGGATGGTTCGTTCCGCGTTTGCGGTGGCGGGATGCTGGTGATCGTATTTCATGGGCAGTGGGTTCGTCAGGTTGGCGTTTCTGGGTAGGGCTGCTGTTTAATTCGTCTTCGCTTTCTTCTTCGTCGTCGTCGTCGAGGTCGCGGTTTGGATCCGGAAAGGCGGGTGCTTTGCCTTTACCGCCTTTACTGGCGGCTTTGGCGCTTTTGCCACCGGATGCGCTCGGTTTGAGGCGGAGGGATGAACGGCCTTTTCGCGCTTGTCGGGCTGTGACTTCGTCGTCGGAGTCGCTGGTCTCTGCTTTTGGTGTCGTTACTTCATGTTCGGACTGTTCACTCGGCGAAGGGTTAGGATGTGACACGGTTTCAGTAAGTGGCGCATCGGGAGTGCGTCGAGTTCGTCGGGTTGGAGGTGCAGAACTTCGGGTTGTCTGACTGTTTGCTCTTGACGGCTGGGTACGGGGTCTCGCAGATGCGGCGGCGTTTCGTCGAGAACCAGATCTTGTGGTGGTTGAGCTGGAGTCCAGACTGATCACGTCGGTTGCTTTCTTCCTCCCTGTCTGACTGGCACTTGCATCTCCTGCAACACTCCCAGCAAGCGATTCGTCTCTCCTCGGCCGCCCTCGTTTCCTCTTCAACGAACTACTTGTGCTTGTAGAGTCCACACTTTGCTGTCTCGCCACCCTCTGAGCCGCCGTGCTCTTCTTTCCTGGACCGGCTATTCTATACAGAACTGCGTCATGATCTTGTGGAAATGTCTTTTTGAAATAGAGATACAGCGGATTCTTCTTCCAGTCCATGCCTTCCTTGCCACCCAGCATACTCGTGATGAGGAAATCACGATGGTCTTCTATGATCCCGCGTGCCTCCTCCGTCCGACTTGCGTCGTCCCACATCTCCAACGCATACTGCTCAAACAGCTCCTCAGCTGTATATGGCGGTAACGGCGTTGCATTCTTGCCTTTGCCCTGTTTCCGCTCTTCCCGATACATGTCGGCGACAAAATATAGCATCTTGACTCCCTCCACCATGCGCGTATAGATCGATCGATAGGGTCTGGCCGGCTTGATGGTGTACCAGCCAGCCTGGCCCGCCGCCCATAAGACGACGCTCCCGTCAGCATACTGACCGTAGGCGAACAGACGCACATCGGGAACTCGGATGGTGTCGGAGCGTCGGGTGCCTTGGCCAATATATCGATCGCGGTACTCGTCCGGGAGGGGTTGCAGGGAACCGGTGAGGACGAGTGGGTAGTGTTCAGTGGCCGTGAGGAGCGGGACCAGATCATCCGAGTCCGCAGTCGTCACGCGGGCATTGGTCACGTCGAACTCGGGCCAGTGGTCGGGGTCCGCATCGTGGACGGGGTGGAGCGGGGAGAGGAGGTCGGACTCTGGGTGGGGTTGGGCTTGCGACATGGTTGGCCTTTGGATGCGAATCGCTGTGGTTAATGATGAGGGGGTCCGAGACTTTTGGTTTACCTTAAGGTAGTCTCAATCAATGATCCGCATCCTCATCGGAGAGTGTGGCGTGTCCGAGACGATAGCTCAAGGTACGGTGCCTGATGGTACAGTATGCGACAAAGTCCCAGTCTACAGCATGCAGGCGACGCATGCAGACGCGCATCGGCTTCGCGAAGAAGGCGCGCCGCACTCTGGACTCCGCTATCGATCGGGCCGATCGCAACCTTATTCTCAGGGCTACTGCCGCATGTACCTCAGGCAGGAATCGATTTCCGACTTTCACATGCGCCTTCCAGGTTCAGGGCTGATGGGGAAACTTTACATTGGAGACGCGACAGAAGATTGCAAGCGCGTCCACCCTCGCGCCTTCTCTTCGTCTCCTTCATGCGCGGTAGTCACGTCCTCCGGCAGACCATCCGACACGCCACCCCATCAACCATGTCTCCACCCGCTCCGCCCAGCGGTCCCATCCTCGAGGGCGTCTTCGGTACAGTAGGCTTCCTATCTCTCTATTTATCTATCTCTATAGAGACAAAGATTTAACCCATCCCGCCGAACACCAACCCCGCTAACCCTATCTCTTCCTCATCCCCAGCAATCAACAAACCCCGCGGCATAACCTCCGCCCAAGTCATCCGCGACGTCCAGTCCCACTTCAACCCCTCCGCCCTCTTCCAGCCCTGGCTGCACGCCGAACGCGCCCGCCGCGACCGCGAATCCCACAACCAGAAGCAGAAGCGCCGGAGCTGGAAACAACGCCAACCCATCCAGGTCAAGATCGGCCACGGCGGCACCCTCGACCCCCTCGCCACCGGCGTCCTGATCCTAGGCATCGGCGCGGGGACGAAGCGTCTTAACGAGTTCCTCGAATGTACCAAGTCCTACGAGACCGTCCTCCTCTTCGGCGCCGCCACCGACAGCTATGATACCGAGGGCAAGATCGTCGCCCGGAAGCCTTACGGCCATGTCACGAGGGAGGTGGTGGTGGAGAAGGTGAAGGCGTTCCGGGGCAAGATCATGCAGAAGCCGCCCATCTTCTCCGCCAAGAGGATCCAGGGTAAGAGGTTGTATGAGTATGCGCGGGAAGGCAAGAGCTTGCCTGAAGGATACCAGATTGAGGAGTGTGCGGTGGATGTCAAGGAGCTGGAGGTGCTGGAGTGGTTGGAAGGGGGTAAGCATGGGTTTGCCTGGCCAGGGGCAGAAGCTGAGGGGGAGGAGAAAAGGTTGGTCGATGAGGTTCTAGGGTTGGAGGATCAGGGGAATGAGGCTACGAAGCAAGGAAGTGTGATGGGGAAGAGGAAGAGAGATGGAGAGGACGAGAAGCAGGAGGCTCGCGAGGAAGAAACCGTCGGCGGGGCGGTAACTGCGCAGGATGGTTCTCTCCCCACGCCTCCCTCGCCGAAGCGAGCCAAGGCCGCTCCCCAACCCAGCGAAGAGACCCCAGTCGTCTCTGGTGCCCTACCCAAAGAATCCTCGATTCCGGAACCTCAAGGTACAGCAGCAGATTCACCCCCCACCACCGAAACCCCAACCAACGCCGCCACAACATCTCCCGACCAACCCCTCCCCACCACCGAAATCCCGCCCCCAACGACCCCCTCATCACCATCACCCCCCTGTCCCGCCCCCGCCATCCGTCTCCGCATGACCGTCACCTCCGGCTTCTACGTCCGCTCCCTGTGCCACGACCTCGGCGCCGCGGTCGATTCCCTCGGCTGTATGGCCGAACTCGTCCGGACGCGGCAAGGGGATTTCGAAGTAGGCGTCAACGCTCTACCGTATGAGGATCTGGCTAAGGGGGAGGAGGTGTGGGGACCGCAGGTCAGGAGGATGTTGGAGAGGTGGAATGGGAAGGGGGATGGGGGTGGGGAGGGGAGAGAGGAGGAGAAGATGGAGGAGGTGGGGGAGAGGGGGAGGAGGAATACGAGTTCGGAGGGGGAGTGATGAGGGAGGGTTGTGAGGAGGGATGGTTGAAGATGGGTCTGTTTTGAAAATCGGAAAAGTAATATGTAGGGAGCTTGTAATCCATTTGACAAAAAAAATCCCAGACCGGGAAAGAGAACGAATTTGATAGCAGAACGAATTCACAGTATCTTCCACCCCCCCTCCCCACTCCCCCAAACTTCCCCAATCCCACCAACCAATTTCCCGGTCCCAAGCCACCTTCCTCTCCGCTCCCAACATCCATCCCGCCGCTTTCCCTCCCGAGAGGAAAAAGGAAAGAAAGGAACAAGAAACAAGAAAGACCTATCACAGACACCAGAAATCCAAAAAGAAGAAGATCATACCCCCCCCCCCCCCCCTTTCTTTACTCAACCCCCATCACTTCCCCTCAATCTTCTCATCCTCCTTCTCCTCCTCCGCCATCTTCTCCGCCTCCTCATGCGCATCCCCCATCCCCATCTCCTGCCAATTCCCTTCCCCGCTAAGCAAATAATAACACTGATCCTTACAACTATTCCGCTCCTGTTTGTTCTGATGGTATTCTTTATCCAGTTTGCGCGGGTTGTCTCGATCGCACCGTTTTTGGCATTTGTCAAGGGTCGGGTTGCCTGCATTCTTATGTATTAGTATAGTTATGGGTTTTTCCTTTTTACGAGAGGGGAGGAGTAGCGGCGGGAGGAAGTTAAGGGAACCGTACAGTGATGGTGCCAACACCCCCTTAAGGGGTTGAACGTCCTCTTCTCCATTTCTATGGCTGCGGGCGTCGAGGGCGTCGCCATTTTTTCGGCGATGGCGACGGGTCCCACTCCAGCTGCCTCTACGGCAGCATTGCTGGTGGTCGGGCGGGCGGCGATGGTCTTCATCCCCACGGCGACGAGGAGAGAGGTGGTGAGGAGGGAGGTCTTCATGATCGATTTTTGGTGGGAGTTGATTTGGCGGGGATGGTAAGGATTCTAGTATTGGTTATTCTGGGAGAGGGAGGAAGTCGCGGTACTGTAGAGATCCCTCTGAAGTATTTCGGATAGAACGATGGGTTGGAGAAAAAGCAGAGAGGGAAAAGGGAAAATGGGGGAGATTATGTATTATTCTTCGCCTCTACCGACTCTCAACCTCGCATTTAACTTCTAGATCCCGTACCACGGTAGCGGAGTACGAATGCATTTCCCTTTACCCTTTCCCAGTGGGAAGGTGGGAAACAAATGGAGGGTAATCTTTCCCCCAGATCCATGGTACGGAAGCACAAAACGAGTCATCCGCGTTGCCACACTGACTGGTCCAGCAGTCCTGGGTCTAGCAAAGTGGTGATAGATTTTCGGGCGCTGGGCAGTCGTTTCAACCCTTTTCCTCTTTCTTGGCGAGCTCAGATGCCAAAAGGGAGGAGAAAAGGAAAATGGCGAGGAGTGAGCGAGGTGGGGGGGAAGACAAGGGAATGAAACAAAAAGTGGGGGCAGAACCTTCTTGCATACTTGGGGTTTGGAAGGAGCTGATATTTTCTTTTCCTTTCCTTACTTTCTTTTTTGGAAGATGGATTGCTGCTATGTCAAAAGTGCACCCGTCTCCCATCTTTGGCCTTCAAACCGGGGGGAGAAGCCTCCTCAATACATGATAATTGATACTAATAGAAGGCCAGCACTCTCGATCCCCATCACACATATAGGCTTTAGGTAAGGTAGCATGCCTCAGAAAAGCCTTCCGCATTCAAAGCCATGCCGAGCTTTTCTCCTCTCTCCCCTCAGAAACCCCCGCATTGGGAACCCGTACTGCCACCAAACCCTCATTAAAATGCTCCCGAGAACTTCCTTCTTCTCACGCAACCTTCACCAGGCACTAGATCTCCCACCTTAATACCTAGGCGGGCCAGGTGGCGGCGCACCATACCCTCCCTGACCCGGCGGGCCCGGCGGAGGCCTGTTATACCCACCGGGAGGGCCCTGGCCGTACTGGCCTGGAGGCGGGCCACCGTACTGACCAGGTGGGGGACCGCCGTACTGGCCCGGAGGAGGACCGCCGTATTGACCGGGCGGCGGACCGCCATACTGACCGGGCGGGGGACCACCGTACTGACCTGGAGGAGGACCGCCGTAGCCGCCGTGCTGTGGAGGAGGCATGCCGGCGCCAGGCGCCATGTTGGCCTTCTCGTCTTTGGTGTCGTAGCTGGGGTCGATGGCGCCGAGGATGAGCTTGACCATCCAGAGATCCGGGGTGAGATCTACAGGCGGCTGGGCGCGGGCCATTTCTGCGGATTCGTTCTCGTAGTCTAGACCCAGCGAAATGGTCAGTTCACTGAACGTCTTTTCCACGCAAGAGCCGGAGTTGGCCTTTTACCCCTTCTTTTTTTTTTAGCAACTTACTTGATGTACAATCGACCTCGCGACCAACTGTGGGATCGTTGTCCAGCTTAGCGAGAAATTCGGTAGCCTTCTGGTCGTTTCCAACTTGAGCAAATTGGAATGCCACAGCTCCTTGACCGTATCGCGATCGACGAGCCTCGTCCACGGCATACCGCACGGTATCCATCAGAGCATTTGGACTCTCGCCTGCGGGCTGTCCGTCCGTGATGCTGATGATTAGAAGTGGTTTTTTCATCCCACGATGCAATTTGTCGACCAAGATCGGGTCGATAACTTTCTTCCGCAGTTCCGTTCCAAACGGCGTCAGACCCTTGTAACGCTTGTTCTGCATGATGTGATCGATCTGCTGCTTTGATTTAATATGCGAGAGCATGTCTGATGAAAGCATGTTGTCGTTCATGAAGCGAATTTCAATGCCGTCATCATCGAAGAGAGTAGCAGCATGAGCGACGCGTTGCAGAATAAGCTCCAGGTCCTTAATGCGCTCTCCGTTTTCTTCGAAAGACATCGAGCCGCTGTCGTCGATGAAGATAACAACATCGTAGAGAGAGAGACGGACAATATCCGTAGCAATCTCTTGTTGAATGTGCCAATCATGACAGAGACTTTGCACGTGCTCTACTGCTTTCGCGGCAAATTGCGGTAGCTGTGATGCGCCAGGTGTGCCTGGCCCGTAGAAAGCCGCGAGCCCCTTCTCTTGGACGGCTTGTTCTAGTTGCCTTTGATATCCCTGAATTTCGCCTGTGCGGGCGCCGCCCATCGGAGGTGGTCCACCTCCATATTGCTGGCCTGGGGGCGGTCCTGGTGGAGGGGCGCCATATTGGCCGGGAGGAGGTTGTCCGTAGCCACCTTGCTGGGGTGGTAGGCCCGGTGGTTGACCGCCCTGTTAGAAGAATGTCAGCTTATCATTCCTTCTCTGGACACTGATGCGACAACGAAGTCTAGAACGACGAACATAGCCGTATCTACTAGGAGGACCCTGTCCGTATGGTGGTTGCTGGCCGGGGTAAGGGGACTGAGTTTGAGGCCTAGGAGGCTGTCCGTATGGCGTTGGTGGCTGCGAATAGGGACTCTGCTGATATGGAGCGCCTGCTTGCGCGTAAGGACTATGTGAGGGTGGCGGAGGCGGCGGTCGTGAGTATCCAGGCGCGGGAGACTGATGGCCCTGTTGAGGAGGATACCCAGGCTGTAAAGCTGAAGGGTAAGGCGCACTGGCGCCGCTGGCGGCCATCTTCGCGGCTAGCGGCATGTTGATAAGATGGTGTTGCGGATAGTCCAGGTGTTGTCGCGAATCGAAGAGGGCACGAGAGGAAGAAAGAAAGGAAGAGATGATGATTAAGAGTCACTTACCGCTGCGCCACCGGGGTAAGCTTGGTAGGATGGTTTCCCGGCTACGAGGTGTTAGTAAGGGTTTAGTATTGAAGGGTCGTCGGAAGTTGCGAGGAGCAGTGCGCGTCACAGCCTGGGCACATACGATATCCGCCGGCTTGCTGACCTCCGGGCGGCGGAGCACCAGGTCCGGCTTGCTGGTGCTGCTGCGAGTAGTTGGCGACTGCAACCGCACCGCCCTGGGCTGCGGCGAGTTTACTTGCTAACTGTAGCCGTAGTCAGTATTGTACTTTTGACATTGTCTCAACACCTGCCCGACGCCCCCATCCTTGGACAGGTGTCGTCTGTATGAGGTGGCCATGATTATGACGTGCGAGGGGCAGTGCGGGGCAACGATATCGTCGTGCAATGACGAAGGACTTACTCCCATGGCAGGTGGTCGTGCTGTGCCGCCAAGATGTGTGTTAGAGACGTTGTCAAGGTGTCAAGGTCGAAATGAGTGATGATGGGTGGTGTGACAATGCTCGATAGGTACAAAGCAGGTGAGTGCGCAAGCAAGAGGTTCATGGAGGCCGAAGGTGGCTAGCAATCGACCACGACGTGAAGCTAGCCGAAGAGGTCCAGGGTAAAGTACACAGCCACCGCTTTCGGCGGGATCCGAGCCTGTGACGCTGCCCGAGCGCTTTCCCGTGCCGGAAGGTAAGGCACTGTATCAACCGTATGCTGAGCACCGCTCGCAGCAACACAGAGACTGAAGAGTGAGCACCAGTGGTCTTATGCTGCACTCGGATGACAATCCATCATCGGACGCGGCAAGCAGAACGGCCTTACATATTCGCCGGTTGAGTAGCTACAGCACTGGCAGTCAGGCCACCAGGCATGGGCGAGTAAGCCCAGCACCATTTGTGCATCGTCGTACCTCTGTCTCCGATGCTAAACCCCATAGCATTATTGCCACTGCCAAGGGTACATATCAAAAACAGCAGAAGGATCTGCAGCGTATGGGTTGCTAGACCGCGCACCCTTGGACTTTAGTAACCCGATGATGTGCCGTAGTGCGCGGACGGGGCGGACGAGGTCCAGATCGATAGAGCAGACCATGACTCCGTCCACGCAAGGCCCTCCGGGACGATCGAATAATCCTTCCCACCTTCCATACGGCAATGGAAGGTGCGTTTCTTTGATTTCCGGATCCCAGTTCACACGCAAATAGTCCAAGGCACAGGTGAGTCTTTTGGTGGCGAGGTCCAGCATAGCAATAGCGTGGTCGAGAGGCGAGTGACCAGCCTCGTCAACGATATGAGGATCTGCTCCAGCGTCGAGAAGGAATGCAACTGCAACCGGGAAAGCATCAGAGTCTGGGCGGATGAGGTCATACATATCGTCTATGCCAGCATTGTGGCACGTTTCCTCTCTCAGCCATTGCATTTCGATCGTCGTATCTCGAGCCTTGATGAAATCGGCCTTCGTGCATAAACAGGCCCAGGTCAGCGGCGTACGGCCCGTACTGTCTCTTGCATCGATATCAGGAGCCCTCTGACGAAGTAGATGAAGAACCATCCGACAATCGCGATACTGGCTCGTAGTGTCACGCTCCCACATTGAGTCCCTGTATCTCACAGGGATGCAAGCGTAATGCAAAGCTGTCCTTTGGCAGGCGTCAACAACCTCAGCCCGTGGCTCACCCAACTCCAGAAGCCTGGTGACCACATCAGCTCGACCAAGCCACGACGAGAGCATAAGTACCGTCGTCCCATGAGAGGTGCTAGTATTGTAATTGTCGATGCCAGCTCGTACGAGCCGGTCAAGCAGTTGCAATGCAGCAATTCCAGGAACTCGTGGGACAAAATGGATGGCTCCTTCTCCGGTTTTGACTTCTTGGGTATTGATCTTCAGTTGCGGATGCGCTAGCAGGACGTCCATTGTAGCAAAGAGTCGCTTTGTCTTGTCCACGCTGGGGTCGAAGTATGACAGCTGTCTGAGAAGTAATCCAAGTGGTGTGACTCCAGTACGAGATGATGGCTCATTGACATTAACAGCGCCTTCCTGCAGGAGAACACGACTTGTTGGCGCGTCTGTCTGCTCAAGGGCGAGGCGAAGCAGAATCTGGTGATGCTGATGGTGATCAAAATCAGGATGAGCGTCCGTAAGAAAAAGCTGAGCCATCTGAGACTGCCGCTTCAGGACAGCAAAGTCAAGCGGCGTCATACTGTAGTGGAATCTGCTCATCCACCGGGGCCTCATAGTTGATGTGCAACAGCAAATATCCGGTTTCGTGGATGCAGCCAATAGATCTTCAGCCAAGGAAAGCCAGTTCCAAGCAGCGCAGAGGTGTAATAAATGCAATCCGGGGTTTCGGATCTCATTAGTGCTGTAGCTATTCACGAGCCCGGTGAGGCGTTTACGATGGCTGCTGCGCTCAGAGTGTCCCTTTGGATAACAGTCACCCCAATAGCAGAATGCCCAGCTTGCAAACCCTGGTGCACGATACTGTAAATGGTGCAACTCTCCCTCTAGAATCTCCCTGAATTCTTCTCGTGATCGAAAAAGAGACTTGACCGGTGCATCCTCTAACAAGCGGGTAAAGTCGAAATGATCGGTGAAATATTTCAAGCAAATCCCTGCCAATCTAGCTTTTCCGTCGGCAATATACAAGAAGGAGTCGGGTTTAGAGCCGAAGAACTGCAGTACCGTCTCATGGGCCGCTGTCACAACATGGTCAAATACACGATATTTTCTCCCCGGGGCGATTCCTCTCCAGTGAACACTAGCACGATCTGGAATTTCTTCTATGTCGATGGAAGATCTTCCATTGAACTCCACAGAGCCCGGAGAAAGGTCGCTGGTACGACTGATCCTGTTCACGATCAGTAAACCTTCCGTCAGCGCTACGTACCGATCGATGTTCACAGGACTCCACGTAGAGCCCGATCCTTGTGGCGTGCACTCGATTGCCATTGCTACGGCAAGTTCCTGAGTGCGTAAAGGTGTTGGCGTATTAATGACCCAAGAGAGAAGCCTAAACGCCCTGCGCTTGTCTTCTTCCGGCCTCTGCTCGATGCGCTGAATATCGTCGATATAGTAATCGTTTATATGATTACTAAGGTATTGCAAGCAATCACGAACAGCGTCCGAGCCATCTATACAGGATCGCAGCACCCTTTGAACCTGAAGCGAAGCAAGTTTGAAGCTTTTTTTGTCAGTCGGGCTTTGCTATGACTGCCGAAGATACTTACATTCGTCCGGAGCGCTCCAGGACGTTCTGAACGAAGTCATGTCGCAATGAAGGATCCTGAGATTCACAAAATAGAAAAGTCGGATCCTGCTCGGCTTCAGCTTCGACCAGTGTACGGATATCACCTTCACTGGCACGAAATTCGACTTTTTGGGCGAGCTTCTTCGCCTGTCCAAGACGTCAGCGTGCAAAATGTTATACCGGGAGCGATTTTGCGGCACATATTGCACCTACCATTGAAAGCGTACTCTCGACCATCGACCAGATGCCAGGGTTCTCTCGGGAAGTAAGACAGATCTTGATCTTTGAAGAAGGACTTTCATCTACCACGAGAGAAACAAGATGCTTAATGAGCCTGTGTAACACTTTGGCCTCGACCGAAAGCTCGTCCAAAGCGTCGACAACAAGGAAGATCTGTTCGAAGCTTGAGCACGCCTGGCAGAACAATATTTTTCTCTCATGGTTGCTCATGCAGTCATTCCTAAACAACTGCTTCGAATTCCGCAATAGTTCCGGCTTGCGGACCATTAGCTGCCAGGTCAGTGCCGCAATCGCCGAGTTATCATTCTGTAATTGTTCCCTTCCGCGTTCAAAGAACACATAAGCCAGGCCGACATCCCTGTGGCGTGAATACATCTCAAGATCATCAACAATGGCGGAACTACATGGTAATGTGAGCTGGTGATACAGTGCTGTGCAACGGCTTTGAGGACTTACGCGATGTAAGTTTTCCCTGCACCCGCTATCTTCTCTTCAGCATACTGTAGAGGGTATCGAAAGACAGAATGATAATAACTTACGCATCCCTGTGCACCACAAAAATCTTGTTTCCCCACCCCGAAAGTCTGCGTAAGACTGCTGATCGAGGAACAAGGTCCCAGTGCCAGGTAGACGCCGATCACGTAGCGAATCCTGTTTGGCAAGGTGAAAGTTGTGTTCATTTGCCTTGCAAATTTTGGCGAGTAAACTCGCCTGCTGCACCTCAAGATTGGACTGTTTGGCCATGAAAAACGCTTCGTTTTGCATTGCCTCGTTGAGATCTTGCCTGGCCTTCGTGATATCAGCACAAGAAGCCTTGAGGCGGTCCTCGGTCAGAGTAACACTCCCAAACTTGGCCAAAGCACCCTTGTCAAGCCAAACGAGGCTCCCCTCCATGAACCTTGTAAGAGCTGTGCTAAGATGAAGAGCTGCAAGCAGAACGTCGACATCCAAGTCGCGACTGGGCACGTCGTGCAGGTTCTCCAAAAGCCGTTTTGAACCAGAAATACGTTGCAACAAGTCCAGGATAACTTCGGTCTGTGCATGAGGTTTCATAAGTAGCTCGAAAAGGCATCCGAGGCCGGCACCAACGGCCCCAGCGGCGGGCAGAAGACCGCCACCGATGTCCTTCGCAAGTCCGGCTGTGAGCTTTGCAATTGGATACAGATTTCGGAAGAGTGATGTGACCTTTGCGGTAGAGGTCTCCTGTCGTCGGGCCTCGCGCTCGCAAATTGCATCCACGATATCTGTGAAGCTAGAAGGTTTGTTTTGCCTCAAGAAAACGGATATGCTATCTTGTGATGAAGTCTTGTCTTGAAGAAGCCGGTCTACTTCTTCACTCAGCTGTCGCATGGCGTCTTGCAATTCTCTCTCTGCGCATCTTATCTCATCGCAATTTCCCTGCGATGCATCTACCGCATTAGGGATAAGCAAGCCTTCAATGGTCTGCTGCTGGTGTTGAGAACCATGGATGGTATGTTCTTGGTCTCGGTCAGCCTGTTCTAGAGGATTGGCCTGGCAAGCTTCCTTTTTGGAAAGCTCGTTTGCAACTTCTGCGTGCGCACTATCTGCCCCAGGTTGTGTATTTAGCTCTGTTCTTGTATCAATGCGGCTGAGTCTCATTCCCACTCTCCTCATGTTGGCGCGCAAACGATTCATATTGGTGGATTGGCTGGGTAGAGACAGGGGTATCAAAAAAAAAAAAATCAAGGAGAGCCAGGTGGCGCGAAAGCATCAAAAGGAGATAGAGAAGAGCATTCCATACAGACCGGTGAGTTTTGCCCATGCGGCAGGTAGGCTGTAGCCGCTCGCTTGTGATGTCCATAATGCCCAAACGGACATGTACATTCGCCTACATTGTCCTGCAGACGCCTGCGCAATGTTGGCACACGTCTATTGGTTTAGCAGTCGATGTTTGACGCTTGTCATCTTTGGACAATGCAAGCTCTTCTTGCGGCGAGGCGAGTGCGGCGAGGCGAGTAGCACACCAAGCGAGCCAGCTGTCAAACCGCGCTTGGAGACCCAACGCGACGGGCTCAGGCGAGGAAGGCTTATAAGTCCAGCAAGAATGGAAACGCATACGGATTGTTCGTGTACGCGCGCGAGGCGCTTTCCGCGCAGGATCGAGTGGACAGTTTTCTTTGCTCTTTGACGCGGCCGGGTGGGTACGTGCAGAAGCGATCGTGGGGGAAACCATACTTCTCGCTTCAAGCAAAGCGCTTCAGATGCCGGGACCTGGGCGTCATCTCTGTAGTACTCAAAAGGCTGTTCAATCGTTTAAATTTATCGCAGAAAACAAGCCATTGGTAGTTTCTGTCAGGGTTCACTTGCCTTCGAAAAGTCTTCGGATGGATTCATCATCCTCATCCAAAACGAGGCTCAAAGGGCGTCTAGATAGAGGGGCCATTGATTCAACATAACTGCGCCCTTGGTCAGGGCTTGTATGTACTTTCTTTCAGACACCATGATTGAGATGACCACGCTTCTCGATCAAGAGGGTCGCAAGTTGGAACTGCACAAACTTCAAGCATCTATACATTATTAGTCACGCGCTTGCATTAATGATACTAATAATCGATCTCTGACAAGGGCCCCCCTACCAGGTTTTAGGGACATCTTATTGCCCTTCCAAACACCAATACCGCAAGGGAAGAGCTGAAGTGCACCAGCCCCAAATTGCAGAAAACCCAGAACCCTCCTAACCCCGTTTCCCCAGTGTTCATCAATCATCACCCTCAGCATCAAACCGCCCCTGCTTACTCGTCCGCGCCTCATCCAAATTCCGTCTAAACTCCCTCCAAAGATCACCCACGACCCCATCCGCTTCCATGCGGTCCACGACCTTATTCGCATACTTCCGCCTCTTCGTACTGCTCCACCCATCGCGCTTCACGACCTTCTCGTCCGTCATGTAGCCGGTTTTCGTCAGCCACATGACGGCCCACTGGTAGAGGTGCCAGCGCCAATGGTTCAGCGTATGGGCTGTGCGTGCGTTGGCCATGCAGAACTTCCCGACGTAGTAGATGGTATTGGCGGGGGGGATTTGGCGGCCGGTGTGGTCGTAGCCCGGCTGATCGCCATCGTCCGAGTCTGCGTCTTTGGAGGAAGCGGCGTCGTCGGACGACGAGTCCTCGTCGTCTGAGTCGTGGCGCGGACTGACGTCTTCCAGCGTCGCCGGGTGGTAGGGTGTCCCCTGAAACTGCACCTGCCAGGTCGCAGGGTGTCCGCCGCGGTTGCAGGCATCGCATTTGCCATCGTTCCGCCATCCCGCCGCGCCCTCGCTCTCTTCGTACCTCTCGAAAGCGATCTCAGGTCGACTTCGGACCGCCATGGTGAAGTTTGGCGTCCAGGCTGAGGAGGTAAACTTCGATCCTGCTAGGCCTTTGACCTCGTCATCTAACTTGCGGAACGTGAGATCGTAGATTTCGTTCTGCATGTCGAAAGCGGGATTCAGCTTCTTCTGGACCATCCATTCGACAGCGAACTTAAAGAGGTCTTTGGCCTTTTTGCGGGCGTACGGCGTGAATTCGATTGGCATGCCTTCCGGTATTGCTGTAGGGCCGTCACCTTCCTCGCCTTCTTCAACGAAGTTCTCATCATCCTCGTCAGCTTGGAACATGGCGCTAGTGCTGGTGGGCAGACGATGGCCGATCTCTTCGACCTCACTGCTCCCATCGTCTTCACCATCGTCAGGATAGCCGAGTGGTTCTTCGGCGGACTCCTCCTCTTCGTCCTCCTCATCAACAGGGACTAGTTCTGGTTGCTTAGTTCGTTTCCGCTTTAGTTGTTCCAGAGCTGACAAGCGTGCGGCCTTCTTTCTAGCCTGTGTTGTTTGAGGCGTACGATTGAGGGCCTCCTGGTCGCTGCTCGGGCCTAGGAAATCAAGATCCTCGTCTAGATCTGCTTGTTCTTGACGAGATAGAAGGCGTTTGCGAGGCGTAGCGGGTTGTTGCTCGTCTTCTGACTCTGCTTCGCTCTCATGCCTTTCTTGAAGCGGCTGCCTGCGCCGCTTGCGACCACTAGTTGGCTGATTACCACCTTCCTTATCGCTCTCACTCTCGCTGGGTCGATCGACAAGGAAGCCACTCAAGGACTTGTTGTCATTTCGTTGACGTCGTTTTCCGCGTGACTTTTTACCAGCCGTTGTAGGCAAGTCTTCGCCGGAATCTTCGTCTGTGTCAAGCTGCTCCGTCGGCCTATTCACGGCAATCACATCATCGTCGTCCTCCTCGTCAGGGATGACAGTCCTCTGAGAGCTCCGTAGGGGACGAACAGGAACATCATCCTCCCCGTCCTCATCATCTGACACAACGACGGTTCTTTGAGAGCTCCGTACTGGACGGACCGGAACGTCATCCTCATCGTCTTCACTTACTGCGGCAGGAGCGGAGGTGGCATTGGCTTGCCTTTTCGACCTTCTCGTATTCCTTGATTGAACATCATCCTGCCCTGGCTCTGCTCCCGAAACTTTGGAGCTCCTTTTCTTGCTGTTGTTCTTCGGCTTCGCAGTCTGCTCGCGGGACCCAGAAGGCTCGTTGTCACTGTCGCTGTCCTCCACTCGATGTTTGCCCTTTCTAAATCGTGACTGTGAAGACCCAAACATCCCTGCTTTCGCCGAAGAGGAAGGATGAGCGAGGGACGATGAAGGTAGTGTGGTGGCCGGATCAAAGCTCTCAGGATCTCTCGCATTGCTGAAGTCCAGTCGCCGCTGTCTGTCGCTTTTGTTCCTGGAGGGAAGCTTGCTGCTGCCGTTTGTTTCACGCCTGGATCTTGCTAGATCGTTCTCATGACCTTCAATTCCATCTTCGTCTCCACTCGAGCTTGCTGTGTTCTCACGCATTGTTGCAGCAGGGGTGGGTAGTTCCTCGTTGACGCCGTCCACGGGCAGAGCGGTAAGACCGTTTCCCTCATTGTCATTGTCCTGCAGCCTGCGTCTCTTCTTCGCGGGAGAGCCCTTGTAACCTACTGCAGCCGCCCGGTCTTGAATCTGACGGTTGTAGCCTTGGCTCGCGGGCGAAGACGAAGGCAGCGGCGAGAAGGTAAGCTGCGTTTGCCGCTTTCGCTTCGACGGCATCGCGTCGTATTAGAGCGCTAGCGAGAGGGTATTGCGCAGAAGGCAGTTAGCGGAGTTGCAACAGACGTCGAGATGTTAGATCTCCACAACCCAAAGGTAGCACAAAATGGAGAACGCGACTTGGTCGCGCAAATTAGGGTAGACAGGTAGCTCGACCCTGCTAAGCGCGGGCTAACCCGCGCTAGTAGTAGCTAACCTATAATAAAGCTTACTCGACCCCTTATTTTTAACCTTTTCTCTTTTATTTTATAACTATTTTAGATTTTTTTACTAAATTTCCTATTAATTAAAGCTTAATTTTATTTTAATTAATTCCTAATTATTAAATAAAAATATAACTTTTTATATTAGTACTTCTAAGTATTTAGCTAACTACTATAGCTACTTTTAATATTATAAAACTATTACCTAATAGAAATATAAGTATATTCTTTTTATTAAAATAAAAATAATAGTATATAAAAAAATTAATAATATATTAGAATTTATAAATAATACAAAAATAGAAAGAAGAGAATAGTATAGAATATTTAAAGTATAAACTATTTCTAAATAAAATCTTCTATTATATTAAAAAGATTAAGAATAGTAAGGATAATTAGTATAAAATATATAAATTTAAGCTTAATATCTTCCTAATTTTTTATTAATATATTAATATTATTTAGTCGAAATTCTTAGATACTAATATATTTTATACTTATATTAAAAAGAAGTATAAGGGTATTAGGGCCTCTTTTAGTAGTAGTAGAAATCCTAAATAGGAGATTATAGACACTACTAAAGGTATTTTTAATCTTTTTTTATTCTATTATTAATATATACTAATTACTTATTTTAAATTTTTATAATAAGCTAGACTTTTAGAATTTAAAAAATAAGGTAAATAAAGCTTAGAGGAAGCTTATAAGTAAAATAGCTAAGGACTAGAAAAAGAAAGCTAAAATTAAAAAGTATATTCCTATTCCCTTTTTAATTAATTTCTAATTTAATTTAAATCTAAAAAGAAAAGGGTCTAGAAAAAGAAGGCTACTTCTAAAAGGGCTAATAATAGAAATAATATATCTTTTTATACTAGCTACTCTAGAACTAGGCTCTTTTTAAATAAGAAGGATAAAGGAATTTAAATAATATAGGATTAAATAGGATTTACGATAAAAATAGTAATAAATTAAAAAAAAATTAAAATAGGTTTAAGAAAATAGTACTAATTTTTCTATAATTAATTAGCCTCTAATTTAGTAAGCTTAGAGACCTTTATATAAATATACCCTTTCTTTTTACTTCTTTCCTATCTTATAGAAAATTAGAAATACTTATAATATTATTTTTTAGGATTATAATTTTATTAGATAGCGATATCTCTTTATAAATTAAATATTTCTCTTAAGTTCTATCTTTTTACTAATTTATTTTACTATATTTAATAGAGACTCTTAAGATAAACGCCTATTAAAATAGTAAAAGAAGTATTTCTTAATCCTTTTAATTAATATTACTATTATTTTACTAACCTTTTTCTAATAGAAAAATAACACCTTCTCTACTACTAACCCTACCCTTACTAAATATATCTAAGCTACTAAAAATAAAGTTCCCTCGAAATACTAAAATAAATAAGCTAAGCTTTATAACTACTTCTTAAATAATTAAGAAGTATAGTTTTATAGAAATTTATAAGGCCTATTTATAAAACTAGAAAATAGCTAATTTCTATCGTAGCTATTTATATTAGCGGCTTTTTAATAATATAAAGAATAAGGAGCTTAAGGCGCTAAGCTAAGATTTAATTAATAATATATTAGGTCTATATTAACGCTAGATTCCTTCGCCGCTCCTATAATTCTAACTCCTATATATCTAATTTAAGCTTCTATCTATATATTATAAGTTAGCGTTCTTCTATTTCTAGTACTTTCTTTTTAAGTTCTATATTCTTTTAGCGATAAAAACTATATAGCAACGAGGCCTAGGATCCTTATAAAAATAAAGCCTATTATAAAACAGAGTTATCTAAATTAATAGACAATTAGATACTAGATCTAGTAATTAAAAATAGTAGTTAAGGATTACAGGAGGGGATTAATATTAGCGTCTAATTATTAATATTTTAACTATTAGATTCTATAGCTACTTTTAATTATTTTAATATAAGGGCTATTAGAAGTTAATTATAGCTTAATATTAGATAGATAATATATACTTCTTAGTTGTTTTAATACTCTAGCTATGCCTAAGTTTAATCTACTCCTTTAGGTAATACTAAATATCTCGTAAATCGAATATAAATCGATAAGTCTTTAATTAAGAATTTAGAATTAAAAAATCGCTAGTAAAATTTATTAATAGATACCGCTATAGTAGTTTTATATTCTAATAGACTCTATAGTATTTATATAGTTATATAACCGCTAGAATATATAAGTATCTATTCTCGACTAGCTTATATTTAGACTATATTAAATTATTAGCGCCTATTTATTAAGAGCCTATTACTAGATTATAAGATTTTAAGTTACTAAATAGGAAATTAGTATTAAATTACTAATCTTTTATTAATATATATTTAAAAGCTATTAAATTATTTATATATATACTTTAATAGTTAGCTATATTAAAAGGCTCTTTATAAGAGTATAGATATTGCCCTAAGCCTAGCTAGCGGTATAGTAGATAGAATAGTAGAAATATACTATATAGTAAATAATTAAGAATTAAATATAGTCTCTCTATAACTAAGATAGATTAATTATATAAAGGTAGGAGCTAAACCTTATTAAATATTAATTTTTTATTAATTAGTAAATAAGAAGAATTATACCTTTCGCCTACTTTAGGCTTATATTAATAATAATAAGTATAATAAAGCTATAGTTATAAATATATTACTATTTAAGAGGTCGACCTATTATTTTATCGACTAGCCGCGAAAGCTATTTAAAGGCTAATTAATATATAAGGACTATCTCTTTATAGATAAGGATCTAAGTAAGAATTATATCTATTATTTTTAGTTACTAATATATACCTTATTAAATAATAATACTTACTTTTACCTTACGCTTTATTAAATTTTATAAAAAGGATCTTATTTATATTCTTTTTATAAATCCTTTTAAATAATATATCGACTTTAATATAAAAGCTTTTATAGAAAAGAGCCGCCTATTCCTTAAAAAAATAGAAAATTTAAATATTAGAATTAGTTTAAAAAAGGGCCTAAATATATTATTAACTAATTATTAATACCTTTTTACTATTCTTATATTTTTATTTACTATTTTTAGGCTCTAAACTTATTTATAATACTTAAATAGAACACTATTTAATTAAGTACTATATAAATAGTTAAAAAACTTCTATTATATAATTTTAGTAGAGATATAGTCTTTATTTACTAATTCTTTATTAATATTAGTAAGGGAAGATATATTTTTAGTATAAAGGAACTCTTAAATAACCTTAAATTATTTAAAATTTACTAAAAAGAAGTAAATAAGTTAGTAAAGTATTAATAATAGATCTATATACTAAAGCTAAGGTTTTCTTTAGGATAGCTAATAACTAAAAATAAAAGTAGCTTTTTAATAAAACTTATAAGTTAGTCTAAAGGCGGCGGTAGATAATAATACTTTCTAAATAAGATCTAAATAATTTAGGGCATCTTTTAAAGATTTTTTAGTATAATCTTTATAAAATAGGTATTATAATACTAGATTTATAAGGCTCCTAGCTCTTATAAGTAATTAAAATCTATAAAATTTAATTTAAAATGTTCTTTTATATTACTTTTTAACCTAATCCCTATTTACTATAGAGTCCTATATACTTTATTAGTCTTTTAATTTAAAAGTAAGTATAGCTTATAACTCGCGGCTATAGTAAGAAATAATTATATAATATATTAATATCGATTTATATTCGATTTAGTAATATTATTTTAAAAAAGTAATTCGCCTTATTATCTCTATATAAATATCGATTTATATATTAAAGGAAGTAGTTTTACTCGCTATTAAGAGGCTTTTTTTTTATTAACTACCTATTAATTAAAATATAATATTTTAGGAAACTTATATTTAAGTTCTAGAACTTCTCTATTATTAGCCTATAAGTAGGCCTATTCTTAGAATAGGCTATTTCTAAATTAAATCGCTATAAAGTTCTAAAGTATTTACTATTAATTATAAATACTTTAAATTTATAATAAAAAAAGGTAATACTAACCTTATTATTTTATATTTTAGTCTATTAGGCTTAATAAGGTCTTATATACCCTACTATAACTCTTAAAATTATACCTAATAGTTAGAGTTTACCTTAAAATAAAAAGAGTTTCTTAATTTATTATTAAAATATTAATAATAGAGTATACTAAAGTAATAGAATTTTTCCTTAGTATAAAGAATATTACTAAGGATTAAAGCTACTATATTATAGGTACCTTTTTACGTAGTTCTTATATATTAAACCTTAATATCTTATTAACTAAATTCTAATCTATTTATCTATAATTATTAACTTATATCGATATTTTTAGGCTTTTATTTATAAGCTATAAGGTCGATAATATAGTAATAACCTCTAAAAACTAATTTTAGGTAAGATAGTAATATATATATATAATTAATCGATTTAGCTATAATTAGGGTATATAATTATATAATATTAATAGTTAGTATAATTAGCTTTTTAATAAGTTTTTTTAAAATTATAAAATAAATAGTATCTAATTTATAAAACTAATTTTTATAATCTTCTACTATATTCGCTAGAGTACTAAGCTCTAGGACTTATAAATTAATAGCGAAGTTGTCTATTTTAATAATTAAATAGGAAGAGGTTATAATATAAGTTAGAAAGGTCTTTACTATTATATAAATAGTATAAAAGGATAAAAAGATTAAAAACTAAGTTGACCCTCTAAAAATTTAGTCGACCTTAGGCTTTATAAGCTAACCTACAGCGGGAAGGGGGGGGGGGGGGGGGGGGGTTAGCCCGCGTTTAGGGGGGTCGAGCCAGCTGTACACATGCGCAAATTAAACGCGCCATGACGCCACCCATGGTGGCTCGTGCTCCTGCGCTGACATGTGAAGGGCACCAATTGACGAAACGATCTGTATTCACTGCATTGAGCTACTGGTAAGCTTCACTTGTGTCTATTCTACGCATAACAAGATAAAATTGGCCCAAGATGGCCGGTCTCGCCTCTGCGGACGATTTTGAGGAAGGATTGCCTCAAGATGTCGCAGCTACTGCAGTTCCCGGTCAGCAGTCAACACAGCAGTTTCCTCCTTCAGCTAGACCCAATGCATGTATGTACAATGGATTGCTATCCCATTGGGTTCCACAGGCTTTTCATAGTCACTAGAAGTCTGATCGTTGATATATAGTCACAGAACTCATGTCCAAAAAGCCCACCAAGCCAAAGCCTTCCCCAGACAAAACCGATCACCAGACTGCGAAGACGATATTTGCAGGAAGAGATGGACTGGCCGCCTACACCGT
Organism: Hortaea sp. C3G1500-4; assembly: GCA_022701445.1. Lineage (NCBI taxonomy): Eukaryota > Fungi > Ascomycota > Dothideomycetes > Mycosphaerellales > Teratosphaeriaceae > Hortaea > Hortaea sp. C3G1500-4. The sequence continues at coordinate 363,261 of JAJVDI010000007.1, read as the reverse complement.
AGATCCTGCCTCCTTCCCGCCAAGTCGAGTGGTATATTACAACGACAAGTTCGTCGTCATTAACGATTTGTTTCCAAAAGCCTCCGTACATCTCCTTCTTTTGCCCAGGGATACTGGGAAGAACGTTCTTAGGCCGCAGAATGCTTTTGACGATGTAACATTTCTTGAGGAGTGCAGGCAGGAAGAAAAGAAGGTACGGGCTATCGTGGCGAAAGAATTAAGTCGACGATTCGGCAAGTACTCAGCTTCAGAACGACCACGAAGGGAAGCTGAAGAGAGCGATCCACCGATTCCTGAGGACCAATTGCCTCCTAATCGTGACTGGGACAAGGACATAATATCCGGCATCCATGCAAACCCGTCCATGACCCATCTCCACATTCACGTCCTAAGCAAGGACATGGTTAGCGAGTGCATGAAGAAGCGGAACCATTACCTCTCTTTCACGACGGACTTTTTAGTGCCCCTGAGTGCCTTTCCACTCGCGCCGGACGATCACAGAAGGGCATACACACATTTCCCGGAGGATATGCTGTGCTGGCGGTGTGGTAGGAATTTTGAGAACAAGATGGCAAGGCTGAAGGAGCATCTGGAGGAGGAAAGGGAGGCTTGGATCCGGGAATGAGAGAACGAGGACGGATGGTCGAGGCGGGCGGTAAATGAGAGTCAAGACGATGAGGAACGACGCCATTGAGGTCACTGTATGGTCAGCCACGTGTCATCGGCAGACGTTCGCGCATTCAGCGAACTATCTTGGCTGTTGGTGGAAAGGTTGTCTTCGCGCCCAAGGGTGATGTGGCTCCACGACATTGGCTGAATTGTAGTCATTGAGCTGCGAAAGAGCTCTGAAGCAGAGACTGTATTATGTACGCATGAGTTGTATTTCTTCGCCTCTACAGATACATGCTAGATAACTGATAGAGTAAGATCGTAGAACATGTCCACTGGCCGTGCGTAGGAAGTGGCGAATGTCTAGCCTCGACACTTCAGCTTCACCAGTTACACATCGGCTTGCCGCCAGCCGCATGCGACGAGTCGCCTGCAAGTCTGTGCTCCCTGCATTGCATGACCCCATGCAGTGTCGCACAGGTATCTCCCAGACATTGGTAGCGATGCAAAAACACTGAATCTGTCGGTGTATGAAAGCTCCATCATCACGCCTGGCACTGCTCTCGTAGGCTTTGAGCTCTGGAATCGCTCCTTCCAAGTTCAGGCAAACGCGTGAGCCAACCAGCGCTCTGCACTCAGGTGGCAAGGCTGAACTTTTCCTTTTTGACGACCTCGCAATTACAAGTCAAATTACGTCAAAGTCTTTCCTCCGTTTGCAACATCAACAGCGAACGGTAAACGACGGCTTATCCAGTTTCAGCGCCACTCCAGCACGTTTCATTGTCAGACAGTTCAAACGGCAGCAGCCCGACTGTCTTCACTCCACCGTCTTTGTCGCCTGCGAACACCAGCCACACTGTTGAACAGCAACTTCAGCGTTCGGATTCACGCCTGCTACAACCATCTTTCAACACCCAACTACTAAATTGCACTGCCAACACGTTCACCCTCTCGACCCGTCGCGCCTTCTGACCATGGCGAGCAATGGACATGCGCTCATCGGGGCGCTCCCGAATGCGAACGGCAATCATGCGCCAACTACGAACGGAGAGGAGGATCACGTCGCCAGCATTTGGACTCGGTATGAGCACCTCAAGTATTCGGATGTGATGAAGAATCTTCTACTCGAGGTAAGGAGAGGCAGCACAAACTTACCTGTATCTCGATCGACGGCCTCCATTGCTAAAATTGTTGACTAGGACGTCATCAGCCGCTACGAAAACCTGCATCTCAAGCACAAGAACTACGTTCGCGAGAACGAAGCCGGCTTCAACACGGTTGTTGATTACAAGAAGAAGTTCGAGGAGGCGTGCAGGAACCTGCAGCATTTGCAAGGTATCTTGGTAAGTCGCTCAATGACATCGTGAAACCGGCCTCTTCTCCGTCGAATGAATGGTTAATGCTCCATCCCGCAGAATCGCAACCCTTACATCCTTGTCCTCATTGATGGCAATGGGATCATCTTCAACACAGACTTCCTTGCCCAGGGCGAGAATGGCGGCAAGCGAGCAGCCGCCTTTTTGTACCAAGCCATTCGGACCTGGGCTCTCCGCGAAATTATCGAGATGCCGGACGACTTTCGTATCGCGGTCAAGGTCTATGCCAATGTCAAGGGTCTTGCTGAGACTTGCGCAAAGTCTGGGCTGGTCAGCAACATCGCTCATTTTGAAAGCTTTGCTCACGGCTTCAGCTCTGGAAACGACTTGTTCGAGTTCGTCGATGTTGGACAAGGGGATAATAAGGCTACTGGGAAGATGGCCGGTATGTACAATCCTCTCCCTCCTTTTTTAGAGCCTTTGCGGCGCTAATTAGAGCGAGAAATTGTTGCTGACAGGATATCAGAGAATCTTAAACTCCATCTTTACGACTATCACTGCCGCCAAATCATCTTTGGGTGTTCTGAAAACTACGATTACGCTCGCTTGTTCGGGCAATACGCCTTGGATAGGGAAGCCTTGTCTCGTGTCACCCTGCTGGAGGCTGTACCATTGGCAAATGAGCTGAAGCAGCTTGAGTTCAAGACCACCAAGCTGCCAGGTGTCTTTCGTGAGGCACAGCCCCCAATTGGTAAGAGAAACAGCACACTGCTTTGAATGGATCCCCTGCTGACTTGTTTCAGCTTCACCGGCGCACTTGACAGGTCCCCTAAACACGAACGCCCAAGCCTTCCGCCCTCGCGTCGAATCTTGCGGTCTCAGCGCAACAAGCGAGGTTTTTACCCCAAGGACCGCTAGTCCATTCTCTTCATTCACCTCGAGTGGCGCTCAGCTGCACCAATTGGATGGTCAGGTCTTGGCGCAGCGTCTACCTCACCTGAGGAGTACCTCCATGGCTTCTTCAGCAGAGTCTTCTGACTCCGGCACTGCCGGCCTTGGTTCCTGGGCTGCGATTACCAAAGCTTCATCTGCATTGCCTCTCACCGAGATCCCCAAAACATCTCGCCCGTTTGAGACAGCCTCGAAGACAATCTCACGCAATATCAGAGGTCAGCGCATCGACGAGCCGATGGATTATGACAAGGATGAGGTCCAACGTTTGAAGAGGATCAAGATGTGTAATCAGCATTATATCGGGCAGGGCTGCTGCCACTACAATGCTGGAAGGTCGGATAAGTGCCCTCATCGCCACGACGTCAAGTTGACCCCTCAGGAGAGGCACTGGCTACGTGTCGTTGCGCGCGAGACGCCGTGCAAGAAGGGTACCGAGTGTGATGATACGAAGTGCATCTACGGACATCGCTGTCCCTTTCCCGTTGCTACTGAGGGTAGCAGCAGAGGCTCGGGCATGTGTCTGAATGGCGAGAATTGCCGGTTCCCACGAGACATGCACATCACCGATACCAAGATCGTCAAGACAACCAGAATCACTGGAACTTTTTGATTGACAGACTGCGAAACGCGAGACGTAGCGATGGTAGACAACAAGACTTCCAGTAGCGGCCAAAAGTAGATTCGAGATAGCTGTATGAGATACCCCCTTGGCGAGTAGTAATAAGCTTCATCATATTTGGTACTGTAGTGATACCGGCTCGCCTCCCTTCTCACCACTCTTCAGCATAGCTTCTAAGCATTCCAAATCCGCGAGTGCCTCCTCCGGTTTCTGTTGATCATCCTGCTTGCCTTTCACAATGCTCTCCGCCCATGCGAAGACCTCAGCCTTCACACCACTTCCCAGCGCCTCTGGCTTCTCCTCCCTGACCTCATCACCTCCCTTTGGCGTAATAATCACATCCTTCCCCGCTACACTCACACTCCCCTCCTCGCAAGCAATCTCCCAACTCGCACCACTAAACGTCGTCCCAAACGACACGGAGAAATTCCCCGTACTCCCATTCGCCAACCGCAATGTCGCATCCACCGTATCAACCGGCACCAAATGCGGCTGCAACTGCTGCGTAAACGCACTCAACCTCTCAACCCTCGCCTCAGAACCTAACAACAGCCTCATGCCCGCAACGAAGTGCACTCCACCGTCAAGCAGGAACCCGCCCTGATACTCCGGAGTTTTCCGCCACGCCGTCTCAAAGTACTTCGCGCCGGGTTGGATATTCGCGCCGAGCTTATGACGAAAACCCAGGACGCGACCGAGCCCCCGGGCCTTCTGCGCGCCGTAGAGGAAAGCATCTAGGTAGCGGAATTGCTCGGCGACACCGAAAGTGACTTTCTTAGTATCGATATTCGCGTGATACCAATCCAGCAGCGCCTTCCCAGTCGCGACGTCTTTCGCTAGAGGTTTCTCCGCCAGGACGTGTTTACCGGCCGTGAGGGCCTGCTTGATGAAGTCTGGCTGCACGGGGATGGGGAGGGCGATGATGACGGCGTGGATGTCTGCGCGGGAAAGCAGGACTGCGTAGTTCTGGGCTGAGTCGTCCGAGTACAGGTCGATTTGGGAGAGGGATTCCGAGACGGCCTGGGCGGATTTGAGGGAGCGCGAGTAGATTGCTTTCAGGGCTAGTTGCTCGCATGCTTGGACGGCCGGGAGGTGTTCTTCCTTGACAAATATCCCTTTATGTTGGGTCAATAGCTGCAACATTTAGGACTTGTAATAGCCATATGGCGGCGACCTACCACTGCCGATGATGGCGACGCCGATCTTTGCACTCATTTTGACGGCGGTCGGAAGGGGAAAACTGCAATGCGATTGACTCGTGAACGAGAAGAGGGGAAGCGTGCAATTTGGAATTAAAAAGAGACGATCTTCTTAACAATCCAACGATGTGTTTTAATAGCCTAAAGACTGTGTGCGGGTGCTCTGCAGCTCAGAGGCACGGAATGACGACACCTGAGCATCATATAACGGACCGATTGGTCAGAACAGGATAGGCAGGAGCTCAATGAACATGTTATGCGAACGGCAGGAAACTGGTGCAGCTACAGTAATAACAAGAAGTCCACGTACGGCGAAGTCGACTTGCCAGTCGATCTGCATGAGGTGGCAAGAAAATGAGGGGTCTTCCGAAGCTTTAGCTCCGCCCCAATTGCTACGGCTGATATCGGTATCCGCGCATTGCGCTCGAACAGTTTCAGCTCATCCGCAGTGATTGCGCCCACAAATAGCGAATCTTCTTGAGGACCGCATATGGTGCGTCGTCCGTTCACGTCGAACAAGCGGGCCAGGGAAACAGATCTCAAGTAGTGTTTGCTGCCTGCTTTTGATCGTTTGAAGCACCTGGTTGCTGTTCGCTTGAGGGCTTCTCGTCATCCAGCTGAAGTTTGGCAATATCAATGGACAGCGGATCGCTCTCTGGCGTTGCTTCCGTCGGGCCTTCGTAACCTTTCGGCGGCAGTGCCCATTCCGGCAGTGAAGTCTCATAGCTCCACCGTCCATCCGCATCGGCATACTTCTTCGCATGTAGATAGATCCCCAGCTCATGCGGTCCAGGATCGCTGTACAAAGGAGTCTGGCAAATGTCGCATAGCTCGCCAGTCATCTTCTCCGCTTTCTTCTTGTTGTACTGCTCAACCATTTCGTCTTCATACGCCACGGCATCAGCAACTTCGGTCTTGCCCATGCGCGAGAGGCGGGTCATAACGTCTTCATCGTCGTCGCTATCGACTGTTGCCTTGCCAAGATTGGCACCAAATACACGGCGATTGGCGTAGATAGGGTCGTTAGTGATTGGATGGCCGAGGAATTGCAAGTGGACGCGCAGTTGATGTGTCCGGCCAGTAAGTGGCAGGCAACGGACGATCGAATAGCCTGCGCCTTGCGGCTCGCCACTCTCACTGAGCTTTGGTGGATAGTATGCCAGCCGCTTGAAGACAGTTTTTGCAGATTTGCCGCTGGCACGAACTCTGTTGAGCCCTAGCTTGGGCGAGATCTGTAGGATTGGTTCTTCACAGATGACATCGCCTTCTGGGAACTCGCCGCGCACCCGGGAGACGTATTCCTTTCGCACAGTTCGACCGACAAGCTGGTCAGTCAGCTTTTCAGCAGCCTTTTTGTGCTTTCCGATGAACATGACGCCGCTTGTCAGCCTGTCCAGCCGGTTGACGGGGAGCGGATTCCACTGATGCCCTCTCTCCGCTCGCATGATCTCAACCACGCTGTTGTAGTTGTAGCGACCGGCAGGATGTACTGGCACGCCCGCCGGCTTGTTGATGACGATCAGGTCGTCATCCTCGTGTACGATACCGATCGGCTGCCCAGTGACAGGAGGCTCATGGCGGTGCAGAGTATGGCTGATCACATCTCCATTCTTGACTTGAGAGGTGACAGAAGCGAAGGGTTGTCCGTTGACTTGGATCTTGCCCGATTCTATGGCGTCTTTCTACAAGCATTAGTCAGGTCTCCGCATGCTTCTTATATCGCCATCTTGCACATACATAGTATTCCTTCGGTCTGTCTCTGAACTCATCGGTAAAGATATCCAGGATTTCTCGACCTCGCCATCTCTGCTTCACATTCGTGTTGTACGTGAAATGATACGGCCTGACCCTCCTCAGTCCATCCTCCAGGAAGTACGGTCGTGGCCAGGGATCGCAGGGCGTAGTGACAACATTTGGAGGTGGGGGAAGGTAATCCGGCTGCTCGACAGGCGGGTCGACAACGGTGACGGCCATGCTGGATGCTGGAATCTTGCCTCGGCGCAGCAGATGCGCAAGTACACGCGGTGAGGGAGCCAGTGTTCAGGTGCCGAAGATGAGGTGATTGCTATATGACGGTCCGCACGTGTGACGAGCGGAAATGCGCGACTGAAATTCATTGCACCCTCGCGTCAACCTTCCGCGTTGGGCTAGCCCTGGAGCTTATCTGTTTCCTATCTTTTTAATCAACATCTACGCCCTGTCTCCCACTTCTGTTGGCTCTAGTCTTGAGAATATCCTGGTCGTAACTTGGAGTACCGTCAAGATGCCAGTCACAGTGTCGTCTATTGCTGAACAAGATATCCCAGCAGCGATCAAATGTATACAAGAAGCTTTCGCAGACGACCCATACGCAAACTGGGTATTTGATCCACAGAACTTCTCCGTTGAGCGCAATACTGCCAGCTTAAGTGTCAGGTGTCGATGGGGAATGAGCCATGCACTTTTCGATGTGGCAAAAGACACCGAGGACCCCGAAGGAAATGTCCTAGGCGTAGCCTGCTGGCTCCCACCCGCCGTCGCCAACCCTGAGGGCAAGGTAAGCTGGTGGGACTGGTATGGCTCATGGTGGCTATGGGTGCAGCAAGGCATCACCAATCTCAGACATGGTCGTGGCGGACTCAATGTCAATCGTTATAACATCTGGAAGGAAGCACAAGCCAAAGCTCAATCCGAGATCTGGGACGACCGGAACGGTTACTACTTTTGCAATATCGTCACCGTCTCTCCCGAAGCACAGGGCAGAGGTATTGGCAAATTACTTTTCAAGCACGTTACAGACCAGGCCGATAAAGAAGGACGCAAATGCTATCTAGAGTCGTCTAGGGCGGAACCAAACTTGAAGATTTATGAGCGACTGGGGTTCAGACTGGCAAGGGAGATGATCTGCGATGATGATGGCAATGCGATCACTTTGTACTGCATGGTACGAGATCCTCAGGGATGATTGAAGCTTCGAAGTAGGATTATGAAGCGCAAGCGCGCGCTGTCTTGATAGGTTCATAGGGGAAAGACCCAGACCCCGGTCTTCCATACTGTCGCGGTAGGTATTTCAACGAATCAGGATGGCTCTGGAGGACTCAAGAACTTGCGACAACACCACGGAGGAAAGCGATAAGCTTCAAATGACTCAAGTTCGGATGAGAGGCACTCCCACTTGGGTAGCACAGACAGTACCTCCAAGGACAGACGATGCGATAGCGCCAAAGGTGTATGATTTTGTTGGACTTGCAAGGCACATGCAAACGATTGATCGGACTATTCAACTTCGATATCCGCACCGTAAATGAAAGTAATTCGTCAAAACACTCCTCCAACTCTTCCATTCATTACCCGCGAACAGCGCGCTTAAGATTTCTCAATCGCAGTCGTCAAAACTTCTTGCTTCTCGGCATATGCCTTCTCGTGGGTGTCATAGTGGTCGTTGGAAAGGCCCGGCTCATCCTTAACGTGTACAGCACCGACCTCAGCGTTGTCACCGTCAAAGATACGTGCGATTTCCTCAAGCGTAGGACCCCTGAAGTCGATGTTAGCAGACAGTTACATGTGACATTTGGGCTGTGAAGCACATACCTAGTCTCCACGTAGAAGAAGTAGACAATGACAAGCTCGACAGCAATCCAGGCGGTGTAGACGCAGTAAAGCTTCCACTCAGAGCCCTTCCATGCGCCGTCAAGAGGGATGGGGTTGACGTAGTTGTTGATCACTAGCGCGACTTGGATTGCAACGTTCATGACCATCAAACCCTTGGCGCGGATCTTGAATGGCAGGATTTCAACCGTGTATGCAACCAGAAGACCGGACCATGCAAAGGCGTAAGCAACTCCGTGCAGCCAGACGAAGAGAACGACGGCGATACCAGTTCCCTTGTCGCCAGTCTTAGCATATTGCGCGGAGGAGATCGTGGCTGCCATGAAGCAGAGAAGCATGCCACCTGTTGCAGCCAGGAAGAGTGGTCGACGTCCAATGCGATCACACAGCAGAGCGCAAGAGATGGAAACAATCAGTGACAGAACCTTGTTGCCTCCATCAAGACCAAGACCAGCCTTTGGACCGTCGACACCTGCAGACGTGTAAATCTTGTTGGCGTAGTAGGAAACCAGCGCGTTGCCAGACCATTGAGAGAACAGACCAGCCGAAATGATGAGGAACAGGCGGTAGCGGTTGCCCTTGGTCTTGAAGAAGTCCAGGTAAGAAGAGCTCTTCTTCGCAACGAATTCCATTCGGATCGTCTCCTTAATCTCTTCATACTCAAACTGAACCGTCTGGTCGTCAATGTTGCCGTCGGCGTGATAGTATCCCAGAACGTGAAGAGCCTTGTCATTCTTTTCCTTCGAAATGAGCCAACGCGGACTTTCCGGAATCCCTGAAGAACGATCAGCATTTGAAGTCAAGGAAGACGCAAAGCTCACCTACACCAAATGAAGGTAATGCAGATCACGGACGGGAAAGCTTGGATCAATGTCGGGATTCTCCAAGCCCAGTTGCTTCCAATGTTCTGTGTGCCGAAGGAGATCCAAGAGCAGATGAGAGCGCCAACATTCCAGAGACAGTTGTATACGGCAGTGACACGGCCACGGTGCTGGGGGTGGCAGATTTCGGTAAGGAGGAGCGGGGAGGAGAGCTGCGCAAGCGAGTTGCCGAAACCCATGAAGAATCTGGCGCCTTCGAACATGGGGAGACTTTGAGAGGCAGCCTAGGACACGAATTGTAAGCTTCTGTCTTCCAAACCCAAATGTCGCGCCAAACTTACCTGGACAGCAGCAGCAAGAATCATAATCATACAGCCAACAATGATCGGGCATCTTCTTCCAAAACGGTCGGACAAGATAGGGACGAAAACCAGCGAGGCAATGGAACCAATCGAGTACATGGCACTAAGACGGCCTAGGGTGTCCGAGGATGGCTTGTTGAAGTAGTTCTCCCAGCTAGGAAAGAACTGCATAGCGTTCAACATGGAGCCTGCGACTCTGTCAGAGACTGTCCCAAAATTCATTTGAAGTACGGTAGTAAGTACCATCGTAGCCAGTGGTAGCTGAGTTGATACAGAGAACAGCGGCGAAGAAATAGAGTTTCCGCATATTCGGTGACTTGTGCCATATCACCTTGGGGATCGCTGGGGCAGCTTCCTGCGCCTCAGTGATGTTCTCCTGGTGAGGAGCCTTGACGATGTGAGGAGCCATGATGATTGATGGCAGCGGTACAGTGCTGAGCGAGTGTGAACAAAGATGGACAGTGAGGCTCTGAGTGGAGGTGAACCAGGGGGATCATGTATGCTATATAGACAATGTACGAAGGCCGAGACCAGGTATTGCGGACCGCAAAGCCATGTGGTGTGGTCTGTAGATCTCATGTTCAAGGACATCAGGCTGAATGCGCCGCCACGATGCATCCTGCCGGCGGGAATCCAGCAACGAGAAGCTTGAGTTGTATAATAACGGCCCGGAATTCCAAGGACACGTGAGAATGTGACAAGCATTCCTCGGACAAAGGGGCACAGGATAGGCTGAATGTGTAGAGCCGGGAAGGGTATTGGTCAATCATGGACATGTCGAGTATTGAATGCATGCGCGCTAAGGCACTTGGCGTCTCGTGTCAGCTGTTCTATGCTGTTTTGGTGCAAGCAGACATGGTATGGGCACGGTCGAGAACCGCAGAATATGTTGTGCGCGCCGCACATTGATATTCGCCCTGCAGAGGAAGTGACAAGATTACGATCACTTGGCCTTCGCCTCTCAATAGGGACGTGAGGCCTGAGATACTATCGCGAAACAGTCAGAAAGTCCATGATGCTGCTTGTTCCCTCTGCCAAGGGGACGAGCGCGGCGATCCAGCTACATTGGGTGAAGCCGAATACCAAGATCCAATGGGACGGTTGGCTTCATGGCGAGGATTCCCATTTGAACCATGCTTTGATATTTTGCCGGACAGCCACCCGCTGCGCCGGCTATACAGCACCACCAAGAAATACAAGATATTATTGTAGCGGGGGATCTAGAAAAGATCGCTACGGTTCGCAAGGGTCGTGTGCCACCAATGGACACGACCGGAGACGACCTAGAATACCCCAGACTGGAGATGCGGAGGTGCCAAGGATCGAGGCGTCCGCGAGCGGATCCTACCGCGGCTCATTTGCTTGTTGCACCCACGAGACCAGCGGTAGCTAGCATGGCCTGCCGCTTGCGCCTCTCACGCCTCGCCCTAACACCCCGGCGGTCAGATTAATTAGGCGCCGCTCTGGTATTCCGGCACACGTCGCTTACAAGGTTCTTCATCTCCATATTGATTGCGGCTCAATTCTCGAAACTGCCTTGGCCCCAACCTCGGCCGTCGCCTAGCCTAGCTCAGTGTTGGCGACCGGCACAGTGGTTCACACACAAACGATGGATTCAGTCATATGAATATGTTGGCCATATTGGTACACTTCGCCGCCCATCGAGACAAGACATGATCCTGCAGAGGTGTGATCCGCATTTCCAGTCGAATTGCGTGCGCAAGTCACACACTCCGGCCCAGCAGACTGCGACGAGCAGCGCTTGCGTCGGCAGCGACGCTCTCCATTCGCCTCCATAGAATTCAAATCGAATGGACGAGGCCCGGAAGTGCTTCTTCACGTATGGGTTGCATGCTTAAGCTCGCAAACCATTTTCTCCGGCGCGCAACAATCCAGAAGGGTCTTGGTCGGTGGGCTCGCTCAGATCCGGCAGCTCGGTCGAGTATCTTGTTTCAGACGGGCTTTGCGACCTTCCTCATTTCTCTTGCGCCGCTTTCAGGGTCCATGAATTCTTTCCAGCTCACAGGCACCATAGTGTTGCCCCATTCGCTTCTCGCCATGACCACGCCTAACTCATTCTTCGCAGTGCTTAGATAATAGCTTCTTTCGTCTCCGAGACTGATCACCACGGCTCTGACGATGTCTCCCACCCTAAAGCTCTCAGCAACCTTGACCTTGTCAACTTCCGTTGCTCGTATGTCTTGTTGTCGGATAAGCGCAGGGAAAGGATCGGAGCAAGTGTGTTCACCAGCGCTACCAAGAGCTAGGATGGACAGATTCGCCTGACGTGGGTTGGTGCGAGTGATTCGGCCGAGTACGATGGTGCCAGTCTCGGGCAGGAGCGCGCCCGAAGGCCGGGTCACAGAGACAGTTGGTAGCTTATTTGCTTTCGAAGTTGACGGCGTTGAGGTGAGCGGACCAGCGATGCTGGCTATGAGAGTGTCGCCGTGAACATGGGTGCCGGAGCCGATATTGTTCGCAGCCGTGGGGCCTAGGACCTGACCCGGCAAAGCCAGAGGTTGAGAAGACATGGCAGTCTTGAGCGAATCCTGTAATTGAATTGTAGTACAATGTGTATCGATGTGTGAACCGTGCCAACAGGTAGCAGAAGGCAAGCTTGACCTCATCTTCAAAGGTCTTGGCGCTGATATCTTATCACCTGAGGCATGTTTTGCCTGAGTCGCGATCTCCGACCGGAATTTGGTCGCGCTTGTCCGTCGCGATTCAAGCGCCTGCATCTTTGCGACACAAGGTATCTCGCATCCAACCTCAACCCCTACAAAGCTCAGAAAACTTGTCGCAGTCTACTGCTGGCACCATGGCGTCAAACGCGAGCGAGACCAAGATACAGTATGTTGTTTCCAAAGAAATGCGCCTGGCCATACTAACGCCGCCGCAGAGACCTCCAAGCAAAACCGCGCTCAGAACTGACCGAGTACGAGCTTTCCCTCCTGGAGACTCACGAGTTTACGTCTGGTCCGCTGTCTCTACTCCAGACTGCCGTCCGCAACCACACACAGGTCCTCATCTCCTGCCGTAACAACCGCAAACTGCTCGCTAGAGTGAAGGCTTTCGATAGGCACTGCAACATGGTTCTGGAGAATGTGAAGGAGATGTGGACTGAGACACCGAGATTAAGCGATGGAAAGAAAGGCCGGCCGGTCAACAAGGACAGGTTCATCAGCAAGATGTTCCTGAGAGGCGATTCGGTGATCTTGGTGCTTCTGAGTTAGAGTCGGTTGGAAAATTATCTTCTACCAAACATGACAGCGGCTATGCGATAGAGAATGTTGCGTAGTATGAGCAACACAGCAGTGCCCTCGTGCTGCCGGCGTTCAAGGCGAAAATATTTGGCACATCGGTAATCGGTGCTTGATCTGCACACTTTCCGCAACAACCTGCACAACCGGCGTGAATGAGCCAAGGAAAATAAGTAAGGAAAGGTCAAGATCGTGCGAAGAGCGGACGCTATGCAACATGCAGTGCCGCATGAGCTCTCACAAACGAGCGACGAAATGAAAGCAGAAGCAAGCATTATATTCAATAACATATCCTATCTCAGACCATCTGCCAATCCCGAGAAGAACTGACCCAGTCCATACGCTCCAGGATCCGGTACTTCTGCAAAGCCACTGCCGCCGACGTAGACTGTCCGGCCCAACTGGGCCTTCATACCCTTCGTACTCTTTGCGCCTTCCATTGCAGCTTTTGCCGCCTTCTGGACGTCATTGCTGGCATTTAGTTCCTCGATAAAAGGGGCCAAGGCATCGACGAGCGTTCGATCACCTGGCTTAGCTGGCGTGTAGTTGCCCATGCTCTTCAAAGCAACGCCGGCAGCCTTGGCCCATACCGACGCGTCAGCATGCTTACTGCCACCGTTGCCCTGCATGCGCAACCCATGGGCCAAAGCATTCAGGAAGATGGCATACACTGCCCCCGAGGTGCCGTCCATAGTATTTTCGACGACGTTGATGATCTTGTCTAGGTACAATCCGGCATCTTGCTGTTCTTGCGCAGCACTGAGATGATTGAGTACGCCCTCAGCACCGCGCTTGAGGCCAATACCGCAGTCACCATCACCGACAACTGTGTCATAGCGCGTGATTTCCGGCTCAGCCATGATTAGTGTCTTGAGCGCCATCTGTAAGCTCTTGGTGGCGAGGTTCGGATCGATCGTCAGTCCGCAGGCCTTATTCCCGCTTGATGCACTTGCGCCTCTCTTACGGGTCTGGGTCGGAGGCGACTTCCAGGTTTCACCCCTTACACTTGGAGACCAAGCTGGGCTCTCGCTCGGCGCATCGATGAGGTCAAGCATTGAAACACCAAGGCCAGTGTCTTGAAGCTTGAGGAGCGAGACGGAAAAGCCGAGCTGATTCAAAGACGTCATGAAACATCCGGAGACGATGCGCTTCGGCACAATCTTCCATGTCTTCTCAAGCTGCTCGACAACCTCGTTGGTGATGCCGCCCAACTCAAGCGGGCTGACGCCACCGAGGTTGTTGACGAGAAGCACAGTCTCGTCTGACGGGGTGATGTTGATGAACGCGCGATCCTTGTCTGATTGGTCGAGCATGTATTTGAGCATGGTTCCAACGAGCCCTGGGAGCTCTGCCGTTGTCTTCTCCGAGCCTGGCTCATTATGGATACCCATACCAATCTCCACCTCATCCATTCTCAGGTCATCTGGATTCCCGGTCTTAGCACGGCCCGGTACGTGGACGTGAGCCAAAGATGAACCGATCGAGACGATGTTGTCTGCAGCAAGCTTCGCAACCTTGTGAGTGTCTTGCAGGCTCGCACCATTCGCGGCCATGGCACCAGCAATCTTGGTCACCAGCACTGTGCCCGCAATGCCTCTACGGCCGACTTTACCACCCTTCGCACGACCAACGCCGGTATCGTCCCCCATCACAATCATCTCCACCTCCATGCCCGCTGCGCGGGCCTTTTCCACACCCATGCCAAAGTTTAAGACGTCGCCTGTGTAGTTCATTACAATGACGAGTACGCCTTTGCTTGTTTCAACTCTTTCCAGGATGCATCTCCGGATCTGCTCAGCAGACGGACTTGCAAAGATGGTACCTGCCACCGCTCCAGAGAGCAGGCCACGGCCCACGAAACCCGCAAAAGAAGGCTCATGACCAGCGCCACCGCCAGCGACGAGAGACACTTGTGGCTTTACCGCATCTGGGCGTATATAAACTACCCGGTTGTCCTTATCGAAGGCAGTCGTAGGGTTTGTATGTGTGACTGCTTTGAGAGCAGAGAGAACGAGATGATCCGGATCGTTGATGAAGTGTTTGGCTACAATTCAACATCAGCACCAGGCGCAGAAAGCTCAATTGGAAGCTCTTCATGCTAGAGTGGTTCTCCTTACCCGACATGATCTACTAGTGGCGTTTCGTTGGTAGTGCTAAGGGGAGAAGGGGAGGAGTTCTGACAGACGAGAGGTGCGAGAAGAAAGAGACCTACTGAACAGAGCTTAGGACTAGGAGGTGCGTGGCATCATGGTCCATATTTCTGGCTGGTCAGACCGGCGACTAGGAACACACATGGGCCCCGCAATGGTGGAAGTGCCCCGCTTGTCGTTGGAGGAACACCGTGGAGCTCCAGGAAATGACCCCGACCGGCGGATGGTTCCGAACCAACTTTATTTGCTTTGGAAGAGGCCCCTTCACAATTGCCCCCAGGCGATATGGTCCGGACAATTTACTAATGAGATATCTTTGACAGGTCTGCCGGTTCTTACGCCTTTCATCCTATGCTAGCGACGTAGAGAGATGGTCGGAAAGGTGTGCCGAGCATGGTTCGGCATTCGGAGACAGCGCCGGCATCTGATCCGAGGATTGCGAGGAAGTCTGAGCCTCCGACTTCCCGTCACAGTTCGGCCATTGCTTTGGCATCGGAAGTCGCCTCAGAATGTCAAAGACCGAGTCACAGGTGTGTGCCAATGACTCGTGTTGCTATCAAGACGCAGATGCATTGATAAAGCGTATCAAAGTGCACATCGGGTGTCTTTTCGAATACCCGTTCTTCGCCTCTATCATGAAATTAGCTAATGCAGCTCTAGTTGTATCATGGTCCGACTTTCTAAGGACGGTTTTAGAACTGGATTTCCAAAGCTTTCTTCATCGTCGGCCAAACGGACTTGAGCGATCACGGACGCTGCTGATTCTCTTCACAGCGCAGAAGTGAAGCTGTGTCGAGGTGCACGTGCTTCACAATCCTGGAGATGCCCAATCGATCAACACCAGACAATCAGCTTGTAACAACACTGGACCTTCATAAAAACCGCTTTCTTGCAACAGACTGGCTGGCGACCTATTTGATTTGTTTCACAATGTCTTTGGCACCAAAAGGATCCACTCGATAATCAGTGTTGAGTCCAGAAACGGAGGTGAGAGAAAGCAGTCTTTGAGCATCCCGTCAGAGACTTCTTCCCGGCCCCAAGATTGCCTTCAAGCCTGTGGGAGACTCACTTCACATATGGACGGACTGGTCTCGAACCCACAGGGCTGCATATCTAGTGCGGTTTGGCGCTCATGTGAGAGTGAGCTTCCTTTTCGCAACGAGTATAAATTGTTCTTCCATTCGCACACAATACCACCCTCTGACAATACCAACAATAACAGCGACGGGACCAATCGGCACCAGGACCACTCAGAGGCGATTTCGGCACTATTCGCTCGTCCTTCGGGGCTGCTATTTTCGCGATTCGCTTTTCGTCATCAGAGTCACGAGGTGGTTCACTCTTGTTGGATTCACAATGGTACGTTAGAGCAATCGAGTCAGGCAGTATGGCAGCACTCGCCTTTCTCAGCGTCCTAACGATTATACAGTCGTCCAATAGCGCCGCACAGTTTTCAGCAGCGCCCGCCACCATCATCCTCTTCGACCGCAGCCGTCAAAACCTTACGCGCGCACGAGAAGCCCGGATCCGTAACACCTTTCCCTTCCTGCGCCTCCCCGCCGAGCTTCGCAACAACGTCTACGAATACTGTCTTGATACAGACGCCGCTCAGCGTATCCTTCAACGCTACTATGAGGCGCTGAAAGATACCAAAGATACCAAAACTGTTGCTGCGCCTCTCATCTATGCCAAGTGTCCGGTCATCTTCCGCTTGAACCGCCAAATCTACGCCGAGTCGAGCTTCCTGGTCAAGAAGCGCGGCTTGACCTTCGATCATGGCTTGATGGACTTGCTTACTATCAAGGACTTCGTCCCGGAGTCGCTGCTCCGCACCGTTTCCTCCATCGACATCGACGACAGCGGGCACCCTCTGTTCAAAGAGAACATTCTCGCTGCCAGCTGGATGGGCTACATCACGCTGATCGAGGAGCTCGCCGGTATCCTCAAGTCTGGCCACAACCTCAAGAAATTCTCGATTACGCTCACCCATCAAGAGCTCGTACCACATGTCACGACGTGCTGGAACAACACCCATACCTGCGGTTTTCGTGACAGCCTCAAGCGTGCTGCTGCGGCACTGCGCGGTGTACACAATATTCCCGAAGTGAAGCTGGTTGGGTTCCCAGAGTCCCTGGCACAGGAGCTGCAGAAGTGCATGAAGTCTGCTCCTACATCCTTCCTCGACTTCCCACGCGAGCTGCGCGATCTCGTCTACGAGGCTGCGCTTGACTGGTCCGACATCAGCTCGAAGCTCAAGGCCTCTCTGGATGCCTGCACCGATAAGTACTACCACGTTAAATACCCCCACCGCTCAACGCCGAACGTCCTGCTGCTGAACCGTCAAATCACTTCAGAGGCGCTCACGGTGCTGCACAACAAGCCCCTCGTCATCGACTGTCCAGCCGAGCATCATCTGCTCAAGGAGAGGCAGGTGCCGAATGTAATGCGGTTCATCACCCGTCCGACGCTGCAGAACGTTCGCCACCTCGTCCTCAATCTCGGGGCATGGGAGTGGATCCACGGTCTAAAGTACTTCCTCCCGACATTCGAAATCGCTCCCACTTCGCCCTCTGAGACGACTAGCGACGTGCAGCCTCCTCGCACTTCTCATGCAGATGGCAGCACCATGACTCAACTCACCTCCTTCCCCCACAATCTCAAGACTATGCACATCGTCTTCCGCGACAACCTCAAGACTCGCTTCCTCGCCGACGCTGAGCAGCAGTACCCAGACAACACGCTGCACGAGTCTCTCCAGCCTCTGTCCAAGATCCGCGGGCTCGAGCGCGTCGTCTTCGAAGGTGACCTGCCGCTTTCGTACTCCGGGCCGCTGAGTGCTATCATGACGTCGCCTGTGGGTACGAATGACGACCTGCCGAAGCTGATGGCTGTTAAATCGAGCGGTGAGGTGGTGGATGCAGCTTGAGACGACCTGAACTAAGCGGCGAGCTCATACACACACAGCTCGATGCGAGCCTGGCACATGCGATATAGACGGCGAAGGTTGATATATCGATGCGATTTTCATCTTTTATGACAACGACAGCGGCGACGACGACGACGATGATGACGATATCACGAACATACCAGCATTGGGGATGGATTTCCTATCCTTTCTTTTCCCTTTTTCCTTTTTCCAAATTCCTCTTTTTTTTTTTTTTTTTGAAAAGCTTGAGAGTAGCCAGGACACAACAGACATGCTTGATTACGATACTGCTTGCAGCCGACTTTTGCAAAAGAGGGAACCTTTGGGGCCAAAAGAGAGAAACAGGGGGGAGAGGGGAAAGATGGGCTTGGATATATCCACAGACGCGGCGTTGCTCTATTGAGACAAAAGTTCTTGAATCTTTTTGCGTGCTATTTTAACGGCTGCGTGCGGACAAGAAAAGGAGGATTCTTTTGATTTCTTAGAGAGTTAGTCTTGACTTGTGTAACTTGGGGTCTCTTTTCACAAGGACAAAACTTTTCTTTTTCTACCTGAGTATTTCCTCTATCAGCGAGACTTCTGAAGATCAGAAGGAATTTTCAAAAGCCGACTGTATGACCTCTTGTACAGATATTGGCAAGGTTCAGGATCGTATCGCTTGGAAGATACATAAGGACTTTCCTGTTCTCGAAAGTAGATCAGGGCTGGCTTCAAAGCAAGCAGGAGCATACTCTTTGCATTGGTATACAACAGTGGTCTATAGACTCTAATACTTTTACACACGTTCGATGCTATTACCCAATCAACACCGTGTACGAGGGAGGCCGACTTCGAAGACCCCTCCTGAGAAGGACCCAAGTGCGCCTCCCCTCTCTCACCGAACAAGTCTAAAATCCATTCCTCAACTTCTCCTCCTCCTCTACGATCCGCTTCGGCAACGCAGCACCAATCCCAAACAGCACAAAAGCCGCCCACTTCCACCTAAACGGGTTGATAACAATCACAAAGACGAACCAGTAAAGCAACTCCGCATAAGTGAAGAACTCAAACGCCCCCGTCGGCGCCCGACTCTTAACCCACCGCGTGAAATCGATCCAGAGCTTCATGAGCCACTCGTTAGGCCGCGCCAGCGGGTCCACGAGGAACATGAGCAGGAAGCGCGTGTAGATGCCGATATGGTAGTTGCCGACGGTGCCGATGGCGTTGACGTAGGTGCAGTTGTTGGCGCAGATGTCCATGTGGCCCGGCGGGAAGGTCTGGAGGTACCAGTTCGGGGGCTCGTAGTTCTCCTCGAAGCAGTCGGGGGGTAGGAAGCTGAGGCTGGGGCGGGAGAAGCCCGTCGCCATAATGCACATGTCGCCCTCGAGCTCCTCGGTCCGGCCGGGTCCGCCTTTGGGCACGCCTTGCGAGCGGTGGTTGAAGAGGATGCCGTTCGGGGTGAATTTCTCGATGTCGCCGCGCAGCCATTTGGCTTTGCCGGCGCGGATGAGTTCCAGCACGTCGTTATTGACCATGGGGGTTTCGGTGAAGAGCCCGACTTTGGACTTGCGGGGTGGGGATAGGTCGGCGAGGTCGCGGTAGAAGAAGAGACGGAGGAGGTTCTCGGGGATCCAGGAGAAGGATGTTTCAGCACCGAAGATGTTGAGCGAGAGGAGGATGTCGATGCTGAAGCCTAGTGTTAGGATTCGAGCTTGCTTGCATCAGAGGTGGCAGGCTGTACTTACACTGGGTTACGAGGAATGATCCACTTCTCAGAGCGAGCGAGGATGTAGGTTTGTTCTGCTTGTTCGTGTGTGACGAATTCGAGAGCCTCGATAGCAGAAGCGCCTCCGCCGATCACGAGAACCTTCTTATCCTTCGCCTGCTTCCCATCTAGCTCCGAGGAATGGAAGATGTCTCCTTTGAACTTCTCCTGGCCAGCGATGTGAGGGGTCTTAGGGTCGCCGCATGTGCCGACTGCCGCGATGACACCTTCGAATCGGCCATTGCTGGGGTCGTTGATTATGTATCTGCCCTGGTCATCCTTCCAAACCTTGTCCACTTTTGTATCAAAGCTAGTTTTCTGGTCCAGTTGATAGGTCTTCCAGACTTTGGTGATTTGCGAGACAATCTGTTGACGGTCGGGATATCCGCCATCCCAGTTCACGGAGGGGAAGAAGCGGTACATCAAGCTGTGGATCTGGAGGCCAGATGTGTTGTTGACCTTGGCCCAAATGCCACCTAGTTGGGAGCGTGGGCCGGCTTCGAAGATGTGGACGTCGAAGCCATGGCCGACACAATGAGCAGCGGAAGAGACACCCTAGAAATTGGATTCTGGTCAGCTTGTCATGCTCTCTACGGCTGATCGCTGAGGTCTTCCATTCCTCTCGACCTACCGTTAGTCCAGCTCCAATGATTGCAACTCTTGGTCTGCCCAAGGTCTCATGAGGCGCCGGCGGATCAGGCTGGAAGATCATGGCCAGCAGGACCTGGAGCCATTGGTAGATGAACTTGAACGGGTTGTTGATGAGCGCAGTGATTATGGATCGGAGGAGCTCCATGTATGTCTGTTCGCGGTTGCTTGAAGTGTACGACTTTTTCATCTTGTTGCTCTTCATCGTTTGGTCTTGATGTTCTTCCTGCTGATGTTGGACCTCACGGGCCTGCTTGCGATGATGCACCATCTTCGTTGCCAGCTTAGGGTGTAGCTGGAAAGCAGAAAGTGTCTAAGAGAAAAGGACGAAATCGACTAGAGGAGGCTCAACATTTCCACATCACACACGCACACGCACACACACGGGAGCTGGCGGCGTCGATTTCAGATTGAGTTTCCAAAGTCGCATGTGATGTCACACTGGCTCCGTGCGTCTTGCATGTGAAAGCCGCCTCCATCCTGTTCCTGACACACGTGGGTCTCCGTCCCCCAATCCATTCAATCAGGTTTGGCCAACATAACTCTGTTCTTCTAACCCTCCTGACCACTCCTTAACCCATTCTGCATTAGATAGAAACAGTCACAATACGGCCTTTGCCCAACATCTAGAGAACCCACCAATCTCTCAACTCCGATCAAATCCGGTGGCAACAAAGACATCATGGACGACCCAATCCAAGAAATCACCCCCGTGGTGCATCTCCTCACCCAAGGCTCTCCCCAAGAACAAGAAGACACGATCAACAAATACTTCACCCCCGACGCCTCCTTCACCCATCCCTTCTGCCAAACATGGAGCTTCAACGGCTCAAGAAAGTTGATCCATAGCATCTTCAAATGGTACAAGATCATGAGCCCCAAGATCGACCTCCAAGTCAACAGCGTAGGTGAGTAATAATATCCTCCTCACCCCTCCCTTCCTCTCAAAAATCCAAGAACCAACGTCACTAACTCCACCGTCCCCTCCGAATCCAGCCTACGACGAAGCCAACCTAATCCTCTACCTTACCATCACCCAAACCTTCGCCATCTGGTTCATCCCCTTCCACCGGTCCCCGGTAACCCTCACCACCGTCCTGCACCTCGTCCGGTCGCCCACCTCGAAGAAATATCTCATCAAATCCCAAAACGACCTCTACCAAGTCGACCAATTCGTGCGCTTCTTCCTCCCCTGGGGGATCGGCTCCACGCTCGTGAGTCTCTGGCACGCCTGGGCCAGCTTCTTCTGCGTCGTGCTGGCCTGGATCTTTGCGCCTTTCTTGCGGCTTGAGCAGGCGTGGGCGGAGCGGCGGACGACGGGCGCGGAGACGGGGTTGATGAAGACGGTGAGTCGGATTGAGGAGGTGCGGATGCGAGGGTTTGGTGGACGGGATGGTGAGGCGGCGGGGAGGGGGGAGGAGGCTGCGGCCGAGACGTTGGAGGATATTGCGGGGCATGTGAGGGTTAGTGGGAGAGATGCGGATGCCGAGGTGAGGAAGTTGATGGGGTTTGGGTCGGAGGGGGCGGGGGATAAGACGCAGTTTGGGAGTATGCAGGTCGTGAGACCGAATTGAGGGACATAGTGGCCTTGTTGGAGGAAATGCTATCTTGGTGGAATGTTAGAGACCTCTCAAGCGTCTTTTGTTTGGCTTCACGAATCGCGAATGAGTCGACGCGAAGACGTGGTAATAATAGTGTACGATAGTGGATACAGACACCTGGGTTGACAGGCGCGTTTATAAGCATCTTCCTCGGCCTTAGCACGTTGAAATCCACAGACTCTTTCTTCGTTCAGCAGACCAGGAATACACATGCTCACAGATAAAAAGCGGACAGACTGTAGGAGAAGAATGAATATGTGTACAGGTCGTGTGCTGCTGCAGGCAGCATCTGCATCCTAGCAGGTATATAATGATAAAAGGAGTTCTCACCTCTAAAACCCGAGCGCCGTCGCTATGCCATTCCGACCGTCTCGACCACACTCAAGGAGAACGCCGAACATGGCGTCTCTCTTCTTCCCGTCTCCAGCATTCACCCTCACAAAACTTGTGTCGCCATTTTCAGCTTATTGCTGAGCACACTGTGCGCCCTCCATACCATCATCCTCGTCGTCTTCCCAGTCGCCGCCAGCGCGTGGGTCATCGGAGCCAGCGCCGTATCCATCAAGGTTATCCACTTCTTCGAACTCCACCTCGTCGACCACCTCAGGCGTCTCGCCGGCCTTGGCCTCCTTCTTCTCGGACTGGGGCAGGACGGCGCGCACGCGGTCGACGGCCGCCTGGTCCTTCAGCCATCCGTCCTCAGGGAACTGGATCTGCACCGTCAGGTACAGGTCACCCCGGGCGTCGGAGCGCTTGTGCGGCATGCCCTCGCCAGGGACCTTCAGGATCTGGTCGGGCCGCAGCACCTTGCCCTGCGGTTGCTGGACGTGGAGTTGTATGCCTCGGCCGTCGAGGTGGGTGAGTACGACGCGGTTGAAGCCTGTCAGGGCTTCGGCGAGGGTGATGTTAAGCTGGGCTTGCAAGTCGGCACCCGCGCGCTGGAACGTCTTGTGTTCTTCCTCCACCAGCTCGAAGATGATGTCGCCTGGTGACTCGTCGTCGGGGTCTTGGTCCGCTTCGCCGCTAAGGACGATCTTCTCGCCTTCCCGGCTACCGGGTGGGATGTAAAGCTCCAGAACCTTCTTGCCCTTGACTGTCCGCGCGCCCTTGCACTTCTTGCACTTGTCCTTGTCGGCGTAGAATGATCCTCTTCCTGCGCAAGTCGAGCAAGCAACCGTCTCCTGTGTCACCAATCCGGGTCCAATCGGCCGTAACCTCGTCGTCCGTCCTTGACCCTTACAGCTATCACAGTGCTTCGCCTTCGCCTTCTCCTTGCCTCCTGAGCCCTTACAGTGCTCACAGATCAGCTCCTTGGTGCTGGCGAACCTCGTCGTCTTACCCTTGTACAACTCTTCCAGACTGATCTCATACTGCTGTATCTCGTTCTTGCCCTTACCGCGTCTCCTGCCGGGACCACCGCCGCCCATGCCGCCCATGCCACCCATGCCGGGCATACCGCCGCCGAACATCTGGCTCAGAATGTCATCCATATCCATCCCGCCGCCGAAGCCTCCACCACCCATTCCGCCTTTCTCGAACGCGGCCATGCCATGTTGGTCGTATAGCTCGCGGTTCTGGTCATCGCTCAGGATCTCGTAGGCCTCGGAGATGGATTTGAATGTGGCATCGGCTTCCTCGCGCTGATCTTCCGGTACTTTGTCCGGGTGGGAGGAAAGTGCGGCTTTATGGTAGGCCTTTTTGATCTCGGCCTTGGAGGCGGTCTTAGAGACGTTGAGGAGCTCTGGTGGCGTTAGTGAGATAGACCCTGGGGGGTTGTATCAAAACTTGGGTGGTAGTTCTTACCGTAGAGATCCCGTTCGTCTGCGCTCATTTTTGAGGCTGACGGTGAATTTGGATGATAATTTGGTTTTTGATGGACACTTTGAATCAATGAATGTCTGCTATG
Source organism: Hortaea sp. C3G1500-4 (assembly GCA_022701445.1). NCBI lineage: Eukaryota > Fungi > Ascomycota > Dothideomycetes > Mycosphaerellales > Teratosphaeriaceae > Hortaea > Hortaea sp. C3G1500-4. Next base: position 339,558 of record JAJVDI010000007.1, on the reverse strand, counting down.
TAAAATTAGGACAAGCGGAAGAGACGCAGGGTGGAAGAAGGATGGGATACAGAAACTTTACCTTTCCCTTCAAACAGCATCTCCAGACATAAGAATTATCGGCGTTAGCACGCGCCAAACCCCGACGCTAGTGGACGGGCGTGCAGCTTCACGTCTTGCTCTTCCGCGTCTTCAACTCCATCTATGCGCATATATGTCTGCCCTTCGACCACCACAAATATATCGACAGGCAGGCAAAGGCTGGGTCTGCCAGTCATGTCTGCGGCGAAGCCTGGAGGCATCCAGGCGAAGCTTCACTGCAGTCGCGAGAAAGGGGGTTAGATTAGATCAGAGTCGCCTCAAGACATCACCGCTGCAGAGGTCAAATCGCGTGGCGAACATCAGATCATTCGCATCAAGTAGCAGAAATCATGCTGCGCCTTCACGAAAGCCAGTCTTGCCGGAGGATCCAGCGCGAACTCGCTTTGCGCCTTCTCCAACGGGCCACCTTCACATTGGCGGCTTAAGAACAGCTTTATTTAGCTACCTGCTGGCAAGGCGCACAGCCGGTCAATTCCTTCTACGAATAGAGGACACGGATCAAGTATTTCTTTCCACATTTCCATTTGCTTTAAGATTGAGTGTAGACTAACAGCTGACCAAAGAAAAGACTCGTGCCTGGAGCTGAGCAACGCTTGCTCGACGACTTACGATGGGCGGGCGTGGAATGGGATGAAGGACCCGTTGTAGGCGGGCCTCATGGACCGTATAAGCAATCAGAGCGGAACGACATTTACCAGCACCATGCACGGGAGCTTCTCGATTCTGAGGCTGCGTACCGTTGTTTCTGTACGCCGCAGACTGCAGGACAGGGCACGGCGGCCTATGTGACGAGTGGCTGCTACCAGGACTGCGCTTCTTTGCCTTTGGAGCAAGCGCAGGAGAAAGCAGCGAAGAAGGATCCTTTTACTGTGCGCCTCAAGCTTCCATCGCCGCATGAAGCGAAGAAGAGGGTTTACCCTGATCTGGTTTACGGGAAGATCACACCCTTAAAACGCTCACCGACTGCTGTCGCTGCATCAGCTTCTGCAGCTGCCGCGGAAGGTAGTGATTCCGGTGGCATAGATGCCGCCGATACAATCCTAGTCAAGTCCGACGGCACTCCGACATACCACTTCGCCAACGTTGTAGACGATCACCTGATGAACATCACTCATGTCATTCGCGGCACGGAATGGATGGCCAGTACACCGCTTCATTACGATCTCTATCACGCCTTCGGATGGAAACCTCCAGCGTTTGCTCACGTCGGCCTCTTAGTGGACGAGAACAAGGCAAAGCTATCCAAACGAAACTCAGATCTTGCGCTCGACATTACCAGTATGCGCGATGAACTGGGCGTACTACCGCGAACCCTAGTGAACTTCCTGACCTTACTAGGATGGAGCAATCCTACTAGAGACGATGTCATGGATCTCAAGGAACTCATTCAGAACTTCGACTTGAAGTTCACCAAGGGCAATACAATGGTGCGCACGGAGAAACTTTGGTACCTCCAAAAGCACCACGTTGCTCGCTTATGCCAAGGAGTCCTGAATGGCGAGACTGACAGTCATGACACTCTCCTGGCCGTGGCTAAATCCGTCGCGTCTGAAGTTACATCGACGTACCCAGACTTCGAAAAATCACTGGCATCAGAGTACGAAGCCCGGTCCAACGAGGCTCGCAGAATCTCCAACACCGACCAAAACCCAACCATTCAAAACCATCTCGAGGTCCGAAGCAAATTTCTCGGCCGACCCTTCGACGGACTCCGCAACCCCTCCCCCCGGCTAAATCTCTACTGCTACAACCTCCTCCAAGCGGACAGCAAGTCCTACCAGAACGCCACACAATACGTAACCCGGAACCGGTACTTCTTCCACTTCGACCCTGCCGAAGTCCCCGCCGTCCCCGAGGCGTACGGAAAAGAGAAAACAATTCCACGTCAAGACCTCGAAACTCTTACCAAGAAATTCCTCACCTTTGACTTCGCTCACCTCCCCTCCGACCCGAGCGGGGAAGCGCGCACAGCGTTCCTAGAAGGCAAGCAGCCCGAGGGCCGCGCGATGCCTTGGTTCGAAATCGACGCCCTCCGGATCCATGCCGCGCTCGACGCGGTGGTGGAAGGGGATAAGGAGACCAAGAACGCGATGATGAGGTTTCTGCGGCTCAAACTCGCCTATGGCCTGCCGGGCCCGAGTATTGGGGTCGTGATGGCGGTGCTGGGGTGGCGGGAGTCGTGTCGTCGGCTTGGGGTTGAGGTGGTGGAGGAGGATGTGGAGGGCCGGGGTGTGAGGGGTTGGGAAGGGGTTGCGAAGTTGGTGGGTTCGGGGGAGTAGGATGGTGGATGGGTTGATGTAGAGATGGGTTTGGTAGGATGCCAGATGGGTGTAGGGTTATTCGGGGACGCCATCGTTGGTTGGTGTTCAGTGGTATCTCGTTCGGTCACTTGTGTGGCTCTCGCGGATACTGGAAGAAAGGGCAAGTGTATTGTATTGTAGTCGTATCGTCCCCGCTTGTAATCTACATGACATACATCACATGCGTACTCATCACTCGTGTGCTAAAAAGGTTGCAGAGATTGAAAATATTCCACCGAAAACATGAGAAGGTTGACGAAGAGAACTTGACGAGACACGGCAGTCGCAATCTTGCGTGCACTACGCGGAGTAGAGTCATGAGGGCAAACTTTTTTACCAATACATTCTGAGGGGAAGGACCGGATAATACAGCCACGCCATGCAAAATTGATATATGCTTCCCGAATTCTGCGCAATTGATGATGTGCAGAGGCCCACATGGCCTCCCCGTGGAGGCAAGTAGGCGATTAGCTAGCACATCGTCCCACGCTTAATCCTCTTCCTATCCAACCAGTCAACGTCTTCATCCACACTTTCTCCCTTCGCCGTAGAATTCATCCATACCCTCTTGCCGGGCAAGCGGGCAGGGCGCTCGGAGGACAAGCAGGCGTTAAACCGATTCGATCCCTTACGACCATGTGCCCATCGAGCATTCCGCGGCCAAAAGCCCGGCCCCAGCGTACCATAGCCTACGTAGGTCCTGATAGCACCTAAGCAACAAGCACATTAGCCCTGGTAACCGCCGAATCCACGACCGAACTGAGCAGCCTGGGCTTGAGGGGGCATGCCAAAACCGCCCGGAGTCTGGGAGGCAAAGCCACCTGCGCTCTGCGGCGGCATCTGCGAAGGCCAGGATCCCGCGGTCGGGTGCATGTTCTGGGGCGTCATTGACGGAGGCTGCCAGTTGCCGACTTGAGGGGGCTGCTGAGGCGTGAACTGGCCGCCTGGGGTTTGTGCTAGAAAGCAACATGTTAGCCGCAGAGCTTAGAAGGGGTTGCATGAGTTGCAAATTGTAAGGTAGTATGGATTGGGTTGATGAGCTTACCTTGAGGCGACATAGGGTTGGCCTGACCGTACTGTGGGAAGAAGGCTTGCGGCGTAGGTGGGAATCCGCTCTGCGGCCCCTGAGCTGGAGAGTACCCATCGAATTGCCCAGTTGGCGGCCTGTCCTTGCCCCAGCTACACTTCAAGGGTCGCCCGTTGACGTTGTAACCGCTAAGCTGACAGATGGCCATGGCCGCATTCTCATGGGAATCCATCTTGACGAAGGCAAAACCGCGGTCGGAGTGAAAGCGCGTCTCGGTGACATAGCCGAAGTTTTGGAACAATGGCACCAGATCGTTTTGGGTGGTGTAGGGAGTGAGGTTACCAACGTAACAGGTAGTCTGCCACTGTGGCGTCTGCTGCACAACCATCTCGTATGACTGCGCGCCTTGGGTCGGGAAGCTGTGGTGACCGTAGGGAGTGGTAGGGGTCAAACCCATCTGTGCCATAGCTTGCTGCTGGGAGAAAGATGGTTGACCCTTCTGGTTGGCCCAGTTGCAGCGAATGGCGCGAGAACCAAGCCATTCGCCGTCCATGGAGCTAAGGGCCTTCTCGGCTTCGCCACGGTCACGGAATGCGACAAAGCCGTAGCCGCGGGAGCGTCCTGTCTTCATATCCCACATGACGCGTGCCTCGGAAACGCTGCCAAAGGCGGAGAAAGCCTGGAGAAGAACTTCATCGTTGACTTCATTCGAGAGGTCGCCCACGAAAATGTGGAAGTGGTTGGATGTGTCTTCCTTTGACTGGTTGGTCGACTGGTAGGCCCAGTTGACGCGAATCTCTTGCTGGTGCACGCGCCTTCCGTTAAGAGTCTGCATGGCGCGTTCAGCCGATTGAGGGTCGTCGTACTCCACGAAGCCGTAGTTGTAGCCTTTTGACTGGAACTGTGCGTTTGTCAGCGGTCTGCTAAATTGCTTGCTGTAGTACAAGTGCGGACATTGAGCCGGGCTGCCAATCAGCAAACGCCACCGTGCAGATGTGCGACTGCCGCTAACGCCCGTCACCTGTGTGTCGCACGCAAAACTTACATTCTTGTCCGGAATGATCTTGACACTTTGCACGTGACCGGTGGTCTCAAAAATCTGCTTCAAGACGTCTTCGGTGACCCTGGGGTCCAGCCCTCCCACGTACAGCGCCCGCTTGTTAGGCTCGGGCGCTGCACGCCTTACAGTGCCGCCAGCACTCATCGGAGACATGACCCCGCCAGCCCCATTGCCAGCGCTCTGCGCCTGCGGACCCATCGACGTGATGAGCTGGCTCAAGTTGTTGGTTTGTATGTTGAGCGGCATCTGGCCGGGTGGCCCCATCTGGCCCTGCGAGCCATTCTCAAAGCCCGCCTGGGCGGGAGGTGCCTGAGGGAGCGAAGTAGGAGTAGGGTTCGCGTCGGCCATTGTAGAAGTAGGCGGAGAGGATAGGAGAGAGATGACTTAGAAAGGAGTCGAAAAAGGGAGGAAATGCCAAGCGCAAGCTACTGTTGAAAGATTAGGAAATGCGGAAGAGAGCGCGAGTAGGAAGCTGAACGCACAAGGAGACAAGGCTCGAAGATAGGTAGCTTAGCTTTCTGCCGAATCGCGGCTGGATGGGTATCGTGCGAGGAACCGAAGCGATCAAAAGCAGCAGTCTGCGTCTACTGTAAGAAAAGCGCCGACGATGCGATGCGATGCTCAGACCCGTCAAGAAAATCCGGTCCACGCGCAAGCGTGCAAACCGTAAGAAACAGGACGGTGTTGGTAGGGACCTTACGGGAAGATGATGATACAGGGCGCGTCCCAAGCCGGAAAGCGCAGCGGACGCAATGGAAGGAGACAGAAAGAGATGCCGGAAGAAAAGAGGAAAGGACGGAGGAGGGCGCTGCCTCTGCTTCGTCGCGTCGTCGCCGGGGGAAGGTGGTGGTGGTGGTGGTGATGAGAATGGGAAGGGACGAGTGAGCGAGCGAGCCTTCCAACTGCTTCTTCTGCTGCAAGCGGGAGGAGAAGAATGGTGGTTCCGGCAGCGCTTAGCCGTTTTAAGGTCACGGCCCGGTCTGCCGTAACCGCCGAACACGGCAGCTAGGACCCTGACCTCGAGCCTGCCTCGCCCGCGAACCGCTGCCGTCCCCTCTCCGAAAGCCTAAGGCATGCCATCTGGATTAAGCTTCGACCCGCGAGGTCCTGACCGCACTTCACTTGAACAATAGCATGAGGCGATGCATTGCACGAGAGGTTGGTACACTGGTCTCGTTCCGGCTTGAGAGCCTATCCATCGCATTCATCTTATACACCGTGCTCCCGGAAGCCCAGACTTGAGACAAGACTCGAACTTGACGAGGATGGCAACTCTGCAGGAACAGACAAAGCTGCTGGACGCATTACAGAATGAATTGAACAGCGTTGTACGTGGCTACCTCACAATCACCATCCTTCTCTCACACTTGAGCTGACATCCCATAGATTACTCAAACTGCGCGGCTCTACAAGTCGGCACGCGATCCAAATAAAGCAGCACCTGTAGCCCAAGCCACCAAACTCAAGCGCATGCTGCCAGACTCGATCCGCAATTTTCATGAGGCTTTAGACGAGTTGGAAGATGAGCTGGTAAGTCTTCATAGTAATTATGCACGTCAAATCCTTCCTCCGCTAAAGTTTCTCAGCGACTTGCCAAGACAGTGATGCGGCGAGATCTTGCAGTGTGCCGAGAGCAGGAAAGCAAAGGTGTGAGCAGTGGCAATGTTGCAGCCGCCACCGTGGAGCCACAGAATGTGGCTGCAAATGAATCTCCCAGCCACCAAGCAGCGACGACTGTGCAGCCAGACGCAGGCAATGATGGAGATGTCGAGATGGGCGAAGCGGAGCAGACTGAAGCTCAGCACGTAGACGAGAAGCCATCAGCCGACACTCTGGAAAATACTGAGCATAGCAAAGTGTCTGAACAACCGCAACAAGACCAGAAACCTGCGTTAGAAGCTCTTGACCAGCCTGTCAACGATAGCGGTAAATCGAAGGACCCATCACCAGACGCGAAACCCATCAAACAAGCTTCAGAGCCCCCTCAAACAGACGAGAAGAAGCCGGACGAAGAACAAGCACCGGAGGCAGAGACCCAGAGCAACAATGGTACCGGCGATGGCTTAGACTCACTCTTCGGCGACGCGGCCTCTGCTGGCGCAGGCGAAGGCAGTGCACCGGATTTTGGCCTTGGCGCGGAAGGCTCTGCGCCCTTCGACTTCGACTCCTTCAGCGCTGGTCTCGGAGTGGATAATAATGGCAGTGGCGACAACGACAGCATTTCCGCCCTTTTGCCTGGTCTGCAAGATTACGCCAACAACGAGCCCGGGGGTGGCTCAGCTGAGCCGGACTTCAGCGCTCTTTTCAATACTGATATGCAATCAGCTGGTGATGGACAGGGTGGCGAAATGAAGAAGGATGATCAGCAGGTCGATGATGTCTTTGGAGAGATTATGAATTTCGGTGACTTCAACACCAACGACTTTACGAATGGTGACGGCGCTGGCGGTGATGATGGGAATTTCGATTTTTCCTTCTGATCACGCTTTCAGAGCCAAGTACCCTAATCGCGGTTTAGACCGTGTAGCGACACGGCTCAGCTATTGGTTTCATGCCGTTGCTGCGCACTGGAAAGCATCAGGCACTCCGCCTCTGCCGACGTCTTAGTCAGGGGGCCTGGATCCCTCTCAGGTGTGCGTCAAAGGAAGCACATTTCCACCGTGACACGGATTACCGTCATCCGGGAAAGGATTAGCGTATCGACTGCTTTTCCGCAGGATGTAATTACATGAACGCGGGAATAGCTACGCTTGCAAAGCGGCTATGGAATGGCGAGATTCGAGCTCGAGCTCTCGAAACCGTGCGCTTGTCTTCTGGCCCGACGGGGTCCTGGTCTGGCGATTGGACTTCTCCCGACAGCCAATTGGGGAGAAGGTGCGAGGAATCATCTGGTCAGTGCCGACTCAAGCGAGAGCAAGTCTTCTATCGAAGAGTCGCTGGCAGGACGAGGTGTCCTTATAGTACGACTCTTGAAACATAATTTCCCACGAAGCGGCTCAAAGAACCCAGATATGTGTGGCGTAAGGCGCCAGAAGCCGTCATGAGACTTGTTTAAACATGTTGAACCATATCCTTGGGAGGGGGGGGGGGGGGGGGGGGGCGGCAAATGTATTGGTACATGAATTAATGCGCCCCTGTATAGAACTTTCTCAAAGAATCGTAGTCCCAGACAACCGATAAAGCCTCTTCCACCCCATCAGCACCAACGCCTTCTCCTCATCCCCCTCATCCATCTCCTGCCCATACTCCTGCACACAGCACTCGAACGGACGATTACTGATCGGCTCATCCGGCCCCTTCTCCTCCAGATTCCCCCACAGAATACACAGCCTCTCCCGCAGCTTCGCCAGCAGCTGCGGCGCCCTTCGTAGATCCTGCGGATCCTCCATCTCCCGTCCTAGTAGGTACTGCGCTTCCTCGTGCCGCAGATGCACCCATATCCGCTCTCGCTCTCCTCCGCCGCCGCCGTCTTCTTCCAGCAGCAGCGAGAAGAACCACTCGTACCCCGGCGTCGGCGGCTGGGTGAATTCCATGTCGATGGGGGAGAGCTCGCGCTCGGCGTCGGGTGAGGCGGGGACGGCGAAGTCTTCGATTGCAGAGGGCTCGAAGTCGACGACGCGTGCTTGGGTGCGGTAATTGGCGTTGATGAAGGGGATCCGTCGCTCTTCGCCTCCTAGTTTGGCTTTGTGTCGGATGTTGTCTACGTCGAGGATGTCGCGGAGACTGGTCAAGGGTGTTTCTTCGTGTGAGCAGCGGACGTGCGGGTTGCAGCCGTTTGCGGGTTTCGTGGGCTGGGTAATTGAATTGTTGTCCGCGGATTGGTCTTCAGTTGACGCTTTTGCCTTTTCTTTCTCTTCCTTCTGTCTTTGCTTTTTGAGTCGTTTCTTCTCCATTTTACTGGGCTTTTGCTCCTCTTCTCGTTTCGGCTGTTTACTCTTCCTCGCATCCTCATACTTCTTCTTCCTCTCTTGCAGCGCTTTTATCTCTGGCAGATCAAGCTGATGATTTCGTATTATCTGGACGAGGACTTTGTCTGGATTCAGGGGATCAGGCCACATGTCACCTTCGAGATGCGGATTTGCTGAGTAGGTACCAATCTTGATCTTGACGTTCTGCAGGAGAACAAGATCCCCTTCTTTCACTCTTTGGGTCGCAAAATTGGAATGTGGCTCAGTCAGATTCACCCTGAGAACTTGCCATCCGTACGGGCCAGGCCAGGCCTTTCGTAAAGGTTGGTTGTAAGCATAAATATCGCCGTCGCGCGAACCATCCTGCTGTTCCTCCTCCGGCGGCGCATAGTAAAATAGATTCTTGTTCTGAGTGTAGTCCGTAAGATAGAGCTCGCATTGGCCAAATGGGCTGGAAAATTTCTTGACGACTTCGCCGCAAATATTCGCAAACCTCATGTGCTCGAGCTCCTCTACGAGCTGGAACTTGGGACCAAAGCTGCTGGTTGAGGATCTTGCCTTCTTCATCGGAGGTGCCAGGTTTGGAGGTAAAGGTCCAGGTTCGCGCTTTTTGTTCTGTTCAGTCGCACTAATCGTTGACGCCGCGACACTACTGCTAAGATCGGATTTGAGGCTGATGACATAGGCCTGCTCCTGAAGTGATAGCTTCCGCGTGTCTTGAGGGGCTCCTCGAGAGACGATACGTTCGTTGCCCTGATAGGCAATACTGAATTTCGGATCCGGGATTGAGCTCGCTGGAAAGACTTGAGGCTCTGTATTCCAGGTAGAGATGGCGACTGGCTGGTCCCGGTAATTAGTCATTTTGATATCCCGTATGAGCACGACGTCTCCAATGCTCCGGATGTCAGGAAGTTTGGAGGCATCGTGTTTGAAAAAGCGGACCGTTAGGCCATTGATCTGATTCCCTTGCACTGAATCGCGAAAAGCTGTATCTAGCAGCTTAAAGGTCATCGTATGTTGACCAGTATATAAGGGCTTTGTCGGCATCAAGTCCACGACAACGCCCATAATGTTGATGAATGAGTTTGGCGGCATGGTATAGGCTTTCGCCAAATCGACGAAGCCATTGGGCAGTGCCATGGCTGTATGGCCAGGTGAGCGTTGCCGTTCAAAGCAGCTTGTACCTGCCGTGGAATGAGTGCCCAGCGGTGAGGTGTGATGATATGTGACGCAGCAGTCGGTCTTTTTTTTTTTTTTTTTTTTGGTAGTCAACCCGTCATTTTCTCCATGTTAAAGGATGTTGTTGGCGTGGATCTCAAGAGTTGTGGTGAGAAGGTGGTTCTCGGGGTGCAGATACCAGACTGGGTACATGGTAGTGTGCAGTCAAGATCTAGTAAAGGGAGTTTAGAGGGCACAGTAAGCCTTCGGCACATTCATTGGAGACCCAATCTCGAATTTAGGCCTATCTAGCTAATCGTTTCCATATTAACGCCGTAAATCGCCAGACGCCTCAGACGCGTAGAGACGCGCTGACACGGGAATCCGCTTTGGGAAATCGGGCAGAGGCGTGGGGCAAAAAGTCGCGGCGGCCAGGTCTAGTCACGTGTCTGCACAGCCATAAGCTGAGCTCCGGCTCTACCGCCTTTTTTCAGAACAGCTCTTCTCGTACCTCCCATTACCTCCTGCATCCTTAGACACCTCGACGCTCTTCGACCATCCTGCCCGGCTTGATCACCAGGACAACAACGCCGTCGTCGTAGTCTCCGGAGAGCGAACGAATTTCATCTTACAGAGTCCCACAGTTTTTGCGCTAGCGGCGAAGAAACGCTCGGGCCTTTGTTGTTTTCAGCGACCCTGAGCTGGACGTCACTCCGCACGAAACGCACGAACTTACTGTCACCTCCTGCACCCACTTGAACTTTGCAAAGCTTGCCGCCTTTTTCTGACCGGACTTGCGGGAACGCCATACACACTTCTACAGACTACCGGTGACAAGCGGCCAAGATGGCGGAGCGCTACATCCCCGAGCACCGCCGCACAAACTTCAAGGCGAAGAGCACCTTCAAGCCGGATGAGCTGCGCCGCCGTCGTGAGGAGCAGCAGGTCGAGATCCGGAAGCAGAAGAGAGAAGAGAACCTTGCGAAGAGGCGTGGTATTGGTGCCCGCGGTGAAGGTCAGCTCGGAGCTTCACTCGGCGCGGCGCCAGACAGCGATGATGAAGGGGCGACAAACGAAGGCCAGGTACGCTGTTCCGAGGGCTCGAGTCATTAAGGAGTACAGCTAACAAATGCCTCGCAGCTGAACGAGGAGCTTCCTCTCATGGTCCAAGGCGTCTTCTCTGACAAGATTGAAGACCAAATTGCAGCAACCACCAAGTTCCGGAAGCTGCTCTCCAAGGAGCGCAACCCGCCGATTGAGCGAGTCATCGATACCGGTGCCGTCGGCCGCTTCGTTGAGTTCCTCCGCTCGCCTCACACCTTGGTACAATTCGAGGCTGCTTGGGCTCTGACCAACATCGCCTCCGGCTCAGCTCAACAGACTCAGGTTGTCATCGAAGCGGGCGCAGTCCCCATCTTCGTCGAGCTGCTCAGCAGCCCTGAGCCAGATGTCCGTGAGCAGGCTGTGTGGGCGCTAGGCAACATCGCCGGTGACAGCCCAGCATGCCGAGACTTCGTGCTGCAGTGCGGCGCCCTTGCCCCCTTGGTGCGGCTGCTCGGCGACTCTAGGAAGCTCAGCATGCTTCGCAACGCGACCTGGACACTGAGCAACTTCTGCCGTGGTAAGACACCGCAGCCTGACTGGGCTACCATCGCACCAGCCCTCCCAGTACTAGCCAAGCTGGTCTACAGCCTGGACGACGAGGTGCTCATCGACGCCTGCTGGGCTATCTCATACCTTTCAGATGGTAGCAACGACAAGATCCAGGCCGTCATCGAAGCAAACATCCCACGCCGGCTTGTCGAGCTTCTCATGCACGCTTCTACCTCTGTGCAAACGCCCGCCCTTCGTTCGGTTGGCAACATTGTTACCGGCGATGACGTGCAGACTCAACTCATCATCAACTGTGGTGCTCTGCCCGCTCTGCTCTCGCTTTTGAGTTCCACCAAGGATGGCATCCGCAAGGAGGCTTGCTGGACTATCTCCAACATCACCGCCGGCAACAGCGCACAGATTCAGAGCGTGGTTGACGCCAACATCATTCCCCCACTTATCCACCTCCTTTCAAACGGCGACTTCAAGACCCGCAAGGAAGCATGCTGGGCTATTTCCAACGCCACGAGTGGTGGTCTGCAGAAGCCGGATCAGATCCGTTACCTCGTCAGCCAAGGCGCCGTCAAGCCCCTGTGCGATCTCCTGATTTGCCCTGACAACAAGATCATTCAAGTCGCCCTTGACGGCCTTGAGAATGTCCTCAAGGTCGGTGACATGGACAAGGAGGCCTCTGAGGGTAGCGCTGAGCCACCTGTAAACCGCTACGCGCTTTTCATCGAGGAGTGCGGAGGTATGGAGAAGATTCATGACTGCCAGAACAACTCGAACGAGGAAATCTACATGAAGGCGTACAACATTATCGAGAAGTACTTCAGCGATGAAGAGGGCGAGGCCGACGTCGGCGAGCTGGCTCCTCAGCAGGGCGCTGATGGCCAGTTCGGCTTTGGTGCTCAGCAGCAGCAGCAGAACTTCAACTTCGCCAATGGCAGCGGAGGCGACATGGAGATGTAAGATGAGAACGAAGAGCCATTATTGCGTCACTGTCAGCCTATAAAAAGGCAAAAGGCAGCAGACAAAGCAAAGTACGGCGTTGCCTCTGTGGCCTCGCCGATGAAGCAAAGGTAAGTCGCCAGCGTATGGCGGTCGGAGGCGGAATGATCTTCGGCGGACGAGAAAAGCCACCATACGCGTACCTCCACCATCGATCAGCACCCAGCACCGCGCCCGAGACAGCATCGATCCACATCACCATGCCCCTGCAGCTATAGCGATCACTGCCTACACGCTCGGTTTCAACATGACCACTCCTCACAATACCCATCTTCAGCACGTACCCCACCTTACCGCCCATTTGGACCCCTTCGACATTCACGCAGCACGACACATGGACCTCGCGCGCATCTATCATTAGCTCGGCACATTTCGCATGCACGGGAAGGCTTTTCGTATTATGGCAGCACAGTGCAGCTTGAGAGACGGCTGCTCCGGCTGGCGCAAGCGATCACGGCTGCCCCGTTGGGCAATGATTGATGTTTACACGGCTTTTTATTAGATTTACTCGGTATTATATGAATTGCCTGAAATACGCACTGCTCCTAGCCATCTTCACATTACCTACCCTCTTTAGTCGTGCATGTGCCGTGCTTTCATACGGTCCGCGCATGCTGTCTCGTCTCGCTAGTGCATGTTGCCGTCATCGCTTTATCGATAAGAAATTCGAGCTCGGCTCACTTCAACGCGCGCGGAAGGGTCGAGGCGCGCGACAGCATCTTCACTTTTTGATCAGTTCACGTCACCTTCGCGTCCTTTCACCACATGCCACACCGATCATCTTTTGCATCTCGATAAAGTCGCGTGGGGTTGCAAATATGGATTTCACCAACACGACGGTTCAGCTTGTGCTGAAAAATCCCCCCAATACGAGTGCCATTGGAAGGGTGAAGAACATAGTTGCAGGGCAGCATCTCGAGCTTGTGGACGGTAAGGCAAGCTCCATGTCGTCTACATAGCCACCGTGCGCTCAGCTAATTTGGAGTAGTCTTCTTTCCGAGTACGGGCCAGAGATTTCCGACATGGACGATCCAGTCCACGGCAGTCGCAGACCTCAATGTCCTTGGACAAGCTGGCCAACCACCAATAGCACCTCAACCCCCGCCTCCCCCGCCGATGCAGCCTCCTATGAGGAAGATACCTCAGCCTTCGCACGCGCCACCCGCAGCTCCAGCACCGACGGCACAAGCCCAGCAACCCTCTCAACAGTCGCAGCCGGCTTTCGTTGATCCGGCCATTCTAAGCTATGGGAAGAGCCCAGCGCAGAGCAAGCCAGTACAGCCGCCCCCTGCTCCAGCAGCCTCGGAGGCGCCGGCGACCCCTGTCAAAGCCATGCTGGCGAAGGCAGCTGAGTCCTTACCTGCCAATGGCTCGCCTTTTGTCGCTGAAGCCGGTAACGTCAGCGCCACGAAGAAGACCAGCAAAGGTCAAGACGCCCCGTCGCCGAGTCAAAACGCCCAGGCTGGACAGAGACGTGCTGCTGAGAAGAAAGCTGTCAAGGCAGAAGAGCAGGAGGATGGTCAAGCGGAGGCAGGTGGAAAGAAAAAGACGCGGAGAGGGCAAAAGAAGAAGGCCGCAGGTGCGCCAACAAGCTCAGATCCTCCTCCGATCATGAACATAGAAGTCTCACGGAATGGCAACAACATGGACGGTAGCGTCAAGCGCGGAAAAGGTTGGCGACAGACGCCGCTTCTTCAGCCAGCCGCTCAATCTGAGAGCCCGGTGCAGCAAGCTAGAAGCTTGAAGCAGAACAGGAAGCAGCGCGAGCAGGACCGTGAGATGCAGAACGGCTGGGCGACGGAAGAGGCAACGGATGTGCAGGACATGGGTGACTTCGACTTTGAAGCAAGCAACAAGCTATTCGACAAGAAGACCGTCTTCGATGAGCTGCGCCAGGGCGACACCACAGCAGATGAAGAGCGACTAGTCGGCCACAACCGCGTACCAAGACCTGGGACATATGGTGGGAAGAATCTGCATCCGACCGAAAACGTTCTCAGCCCAAAGCTTGCTCCTGATGTTGCCGATAGCAGCAGTGATGCAGACACCGAGCTCAACCTTGCAAATGGTAGAAGTTCGTCGAAGCATAGCACGACGCGCGTCAGCCTTGGAAAGAAAGGCACCAGTCGCCAGAATAGCCTTCAGGTGGACGGCAAGCCTCATCCACTCAGCACATCATTGTCGTCTGACCGCGGAGGGATTAACAGATCCGTCGCGTCTTTGGCCGGCAGGACTAGCAAACCAATTCCTTCCGTCGCAGCATCCTCCCCACGACCCGATAGGACGCAGAGCCCACACTCAGCAGTCTCTGCCTTCACATCCAAGACTACTGCGCCAGCGTCAGCCGTGATGCAGGAGCCTCACTTCATCATCAAACAGACTCTGGCGAGCTGCCCAGTCCTGCTGCCTAGTGCGCTTGAAATGTTAGAGGCCGAGACAGTCTCGCGGTTTGGCCTGACCCATGACGCGATGACCGAGACGGCTGCACGATCGATTGCTGAGACTGCTATGAGCGCATTCGATACCTTCGGCGGCAGCAGACGTGGCTCACGTAGCAACATCGTACGAGCAGGCGTCACTTCCAGCGTCCATCACGATCGGGCAGCGACGCCAGTCATCGTCATCCTCGCTGGAAACCACGCATTAGGAGCGAGAGCAGTCGCAGCCGGTCGACATCTAGTCAGCAGAGGCTGCAAGATTATCATTGCGGAGCAGCAGTTCGAAAGCTCCGAGATGCAAGACACGCACATGAAGACCCAGACCGCTATGCTGAAGCGCATGCAGCGCTCAGGCGCGAACATCAAGCGCGGCCCCTGGCGCAAAGCGTACAACTACATCAAGAACCTCTCCGGTCCGCCCGTCCTGATCATCGACGCATTGCTCGCCGGAAACACGTACGAAAGCCTTCTAGACACCACCAATGCCGCACACGCCGCTGCAACGCAGCTAGAAGCGCGCGAGATGATCGACTGGGCCAACCGTTCCCGCGCCCCGGCGCTATGCATCGGCTGTCCGTCCGGCGTCAGCGGGATCGACGGCTCAACTACGATCCTCGAAGGCGAGCCTCTGGCTGTACGACCAGACAAGGTCCTCGGTCTCGGGGCACCGATGCAGGGTCTCCTGGCGGCTATGAAGAACGGCGAACGCTGGGATGTGAGTCTTGCTGATATCGGCATCAATATCACTTTGCGGAGCGACGAGGCAGTGGCGTTCGGGTCGCAGTGGGTTAGCGAGCTGCGGTATCTGGAGGATGAGCTTGCTGTCACAGAGTCGTAAGTCTTCTTTTTTGGCGACAGACAGGAACGTGTATTTATTAAATGGGACGTGGGAGATGTCGACAAGCATGAGTTGAGTAGAAACGGTCATGCTTTTTCCCTGTATAGCTTGTACATTAGCGGCGCGTGAATGCCCTTTCCAACTTCCACATCTTTAATAGTCGTTGGCATGAAATGGCTTTCAATCGCATCTGCTTGCTTGATGGGCTATCATCGTTACAGCGATACACTTGAACTAATTCTCTCTCTCTCTCACTTTGAGGTGTTCCCATCACTGAGCGAACATGGCGAGAAGGACATGAGCCCAAGGAGGTATGCACAATTTTATGTAATGCTACTACGGGCTCCTACGCAATGTAAGAATACATATTGCCCTCCTCACGCTCCATATAATCCTTCTCGATCAAGCGATCGATATTCTTCTTAATATCCGCCACAGCGAGGACGCCACGACTCATAGTCGCGGAGATGGTCTCACTGACAAGCTGCTGGTGACTGATGGTCTTCTTGGACTTGAGGATCCGCACAATGGCCGCCTGGCATTCGAAGTTGCGGTCTTCCGCCACCCGGATGTGCGTCTCCTTGTTCTCTTCCTTGGTCTCCTTGAGCTGCACCTGATTGATCTTGACGCGGAATTTGGGGTGGTCGAAGCTGGTGTTGACGGTGAAGGTGTCGGTGTCGTTGATCTCTTTGCCCTTGGGATGCTTGGTGAGCGGTCGTAGTTTGGCGCATGCGAGTGATTGTAATGTGCGCTTTACTTCTTGCTCGGCTGGGAGAATGTTAGAGAGTGCTTATCATTGCTGAGCAGTGGTACTTACGTAGACCGGTTTCGGTCTGGATATGCGAGTAGGGCAGATGCTCGTCAGGCTTGACACCGTTGAAAAGCAGCAAGACGACGGCTTGGAAGCTAGACACCACCAGTTCTTTATAGCCCTTATCAAACTTGGCGCGCATCTGACAATGCGCCAGCGCGTGTTTCCAGTCGAGCTTCCTGCCAGTGTGCTTAGATTTGTAGTGCAATTCGAAGTCGTCAATGGACTTCTTGACATTTGAGGGGATGACCACTGGAATGTCCGGGTACGTCGGCCACGCAGCAGCAGACAAGATGTTGACGTTCAGGTCCACGTTCTTGCCCTTCTCATAGCCAACGCGCTCTTCGAGGCGTGACTTGTAGCTCTGCATTTCCTCCCGGGCCAGTTCCACGTCCTTGAACATCTGCTCGAGATTCTGAGTGAAACCAGCGCCACACTCGGTCTTCAGACGGGTGAGCATACTGCGCTCTGCGTCAGAAGAGGCAGATCGAGCCATGAGCAGGCGGCGAGCCAGGTCTTTCTTGTAGAACGCTTCAAAGACAGCCTTGCCTTGAAGAAATCGGAAAAGATCGAGCACCTGATCAAGTTGGATGTTGATCTCGGTATCTTCGTTGACCTCCTCGTCCTCGTTGTTCTCCTCGGCACCATCCACGGCTTTCTCAAGAGCAGCCTGGTTGGGCGCTGTGATTGATGATGCACGGCGAGCAGTGAGTACTTCGGGGATGGCTTTCGCGCCGCCTCGAAGCAATCGATCTACATACTTCGCGATCATCTCACCGACCTTGGTGTTGTCAGTCCCCCATGTGGCTTCGCCCTTCTTGGTCTTATTAACGAAGGTCTCAAAGCTTTCCCGGAGTCCGTGGCCGAGAGCGGCGTCACGCTGGAAAGCTGTTTTCCACGTAGCATCCAATCTTCGTTTGAGTGATAGGAGTTGGACAATCATATCGTCCTCATTCTTCGAGAACACCACGCTGGTACCTGTTTCGTCTACCCATTTTTCGAAGGCTGGCCGAAGCTTGTCGCCCAGTCGTCTGCGGTTGAGTAGAGCATAGAGTGCCGTCAAGTCCGCCATGGCATTCCTGTCGAGCAGGGACGCCAGCGGCTCGTATTCAGTGAGATCTGTCTCTTTCCGCACCACAAAGTGTTCCTCAAGCACTGCCAATAATTCTCGTTTGGTGCTTGCATCCAGCGCGAACTCGTCGCAGCGCGCCATTTCGGAAGCCATGAAGGCTTCAGCGAGCGCCACATACTGCGGCAAAGACTTCTCCACGATCAGATTGTCAGACCATTCGGCAACATAGTTTTGCGTTGTCCCTAAGAAGCGTGGTTCGAAGGAGGCGCTGTAAACCTGCAGCTCATGGAACATATCCACAGCTTGGCGAAAGAGTGTCTTGTCGAGCGCTTGTTGTTGCGTTCGGTCTCTCGCTACCAAGTCGCAGGCCCCGTCCACGGTCTTCGGTTTCAATGAGTCCGTCGAGAAGACGACATCTCGAAAGATTTGTGGCGTTAGGTCGGAAAGTGTAGGCTTGCTCGAAGAAAGTAGGTAGGATCTATCGAGGAAGAAGAAGATGGCCCGGATCACGACCATCTCTTGCTTCCACCTTGCCCATTCCGCTATCACAGCTTCCAAGACTGTTATGTTGTCCGAACCGGCCTTCCCTACCAGCGAGTCGCGCAAGTCATGCTCGACGTGCCGTCTACATCTGCTCTCCAGCCGCGAAAACAGTGTAGAAGCCCCGCCTTGCCGGCATACATTCTCCACGCCCCGGTATAGATCTTCTTTGCTGAATCCACCCTGTCCACCCGTGAATATGATCGCCAGTGCAGCGTCGAGTTGACTCCAGATCTTTTCGAGATACGCCTTGCTGTCCCAGCCTGTGTTCTGCTTAAGATTCTTGACTACCAGCTTCTTAGCTCCCGTATGCGGGTTGAGGCCTCCCCTGCCCTTCATAGCTCCATTTACTCTGCGTGTCTGAGGCGAAGGTGTCGGCGAGCCGTTTGTAAGATCGACAACCCCATTGCCATTGGTTGCCTGTGATCGAGAAGTGAAGCTGTACATGTCGGTCCTTGCGAGCTTCTTTGGTGGCGTGGATGGGTTGGCACTTCCTTGCCTGATACGCTTGCTACGCGGCGATGTCGACGCTGAGGCGCTTGGTCGCTCTTGCTGACCTGAGAGCAGTCCTTGTAATGTCTGCTGCTTGTTGGTCGCTTCCTCTTGAGCTTGCCGCTTGCGTTTCCGCTCGGTTGGAGGAGACGATTGGATATCCGGTTGCGCGCTCGGGAATCGAGAGGGAGATTGCATGTGACCGAATGGCCTCAGCAAGATGCACGCGAGGCTTTCAACAGTCAATTGACACAATGAGGTCTATGTATCTCCAACATTCACCCAGAGCGGTGGCTTCAGGTGCTCTATCGGCCCCTCGGGTTAGATAAGCTGGTGACGTTGTTCTGTTGTATGTGTTGATCCGTGCTTCCGAGTTTATCATTACGACCCGACGCAGGAGGCAGTACTTTCTATGAGGAACAATGTTGCGGGTGTTTAATACTTGCAGTCACCAGTTACACATCGGCAGAAATGGAGAAAATTTCACAATCAAGGCTCAGTCACTAAATTGCTTGATAAACACATCTTCCAAACGAAGTGTATGATGTCTGAAAGGCCAGACTCAAAAGGCTTATGCACTAAGTATATCTCTATCGAATCGAAGCATGACCTCGTACTGTATCCGCGATCTCTATCAATCTAAATGTCTTTCGAGCACACTGTACACTCAAAGCTCTGCACAAGTGACAGGCCTTACAACAACGCATTGGTGAGCCCCAGACCACTGAAGAGCTGGCCCAGAGTCGCGTCGAGCGGGACCTCAAGAGAAGTGAGAGCACTGCTAATGCTGTCGCTACCTGACAGACCGTTGCTGGCCAGGAGACCGTTGAATGAGCTGGTGTCAAGGCCGAGACCCGAGAAGAGCGAAGTCAGGCTCGAGGTCTGCGAGAGGTTCAAGGTGTTCAAGACGCTGGTGAGCTGGCTGCCCTGGCTTAGACCGAGACCGGCAAGCAGGGAGTTCAGCGTGCCGAGATCGAGAGCATCAAGGCTGAGGAGACCAGAGTCGGATCCACCAGTCAGGCCGAGGAGAGCGGAGCGCTTCGAGAGGCCACCGAGAGAGCTGGTCAGGTCTGTAACAGTGCTGGTACCATTGAGGTTCAAAGCCCCGAGAAGGTTGGCAACCGTAGCGCCCTGGCCAAGGTTAAGCTTGCTGAGAATGCCGTCGATGGTGTTATCGTTGGCCCCGAGACCGGAGAGGAACTGAGTGGCGCTGTCACCTAAATGCCAGCGAGTGTTAGTAAGTGTCTAAATGGACATTTGGAAAAGATCAGCACTTGCCTGTCTCAGTGTTCAAGAGCGCCAGCAGGTTCTGGATCGAGAGCTGGTCAACAGTCTGGGTCAAGCCGAGACCGAGTGCACCGTCGCGCTTGAGCAGTCCGTTGAGGTCCAGGGATTGCAGCACGGTCGTGAGGTCCAAAAGCGAAGACCCCTCGCTGAGGTTGAGGGCGCTGAGGAGTGAGTCGATGCTGTCGTCTCCGCCCAGGCCGATCTGGGAGAGGAGGGACGAAACAGGGGAGTTGAGACCCAGAAGACCGCCTGTCAGGCCGGAAGATGTGCTCGAACCGGTCAATCCGGACGTAGTGTTGGAAGGCAGGACTTGCGGCAAAGCCTGAGCAGTGGCGCCAAGCGCAAGGCAGAGGACGGAGAAATGCATTTTCTTATTGAAAATTGGTAATGAGCGTCGAATGACCGAGGTCTTGCAAGGGTATGAAAAGAGTGTCTGAATTAGTAGTCGGGACTGATTTGGGATGGGAGTTGGTAGCTAAAGGGAAGAAGAGGCTCTACTTATGCGTTTGCGGGCCCTCCACCGTCAGCCAGGTTGGCGACACGGGAATTGTGCATTTTGCACAGAAAGCAGTGATCGACCTTCGCAAATTGGGGGGCACGGGTGTTCAGTAGGGCCGTCTCTAACGCTGTCAGTGTCAATCATCGGGGCAGCTATTGCGGGTAGACGCTAGCGAAGGTCGGTGCAGCTGGGTCGGTATCAACGAATGATGTTGAACCTTGATAGGACGCTGAAAGGATCTGTATGGATTAGGGAGATGAATGCGTCTTGATCTTCGTTGGCATAGACTACGGAGGACGCAACGGTCGTTAGGGTCGATGTATTCGGCTTCGACAGCATCGTTCGTTCGTGCGAGACGGCGTTTCTGCGGCCGAGCTCTCCAGCTGGGTCCTTGACATTTCTTGACTATATTCAACCTTGATGCTAAGGCTGGATATGGTTACTTCATCTCCTGCGAGGGACAGATTCCAAAGCTTGAAGGTTGAAGCTCCAACGTCCTTCTCCACCAGCATGTCGATCACGATGCGGGTTCTTCCGCCTACGCGGCGGCAGTCGAGTCATTGCCTTTTACTTTCATCTTGGAAAGAGCCGCAACCATGTGGAGGCTCTGAAACATTGGAAAACCACCACCGACGATGCAATTTGTTGGAATCTTAGGGATTGCCATATAGGTCAATCGCAGTCTGCTCAACACGAATTTGCTTTAGTTGCTAAATCGACCATGTGAAAGCCATGCATCATCTTGCGATTGTCTGTACCCCTTATTTGCCCATCGTAAGGAAAAGTCGGTCACCTATGTCGCCCAAGCCAGGCTTGATCATGCCTCGCTCATCAGTCTCGGCGTCTACACCACCAACCCACATCTCAGTGCCTTCAGGCCACGCTTCTGAAGCCTTCCTCAGTCCGTCTTCGCTTGCTAAAATGGAGATGGTGATGATGCGCGGGACGCCCCAATCCTTCAACGTGTCAATGGCGGCACAGAGAGTTTGGCCTGTTGCGATAATAGGGTCCACGATGATGGCAAGCTCAGGCACTTTGGATTCATCGCCTGCCTTGTGGTATGGCAGATTGTTGTAGTATTCTACTGGCTGAAGCGTGCTCTTCTCTCGATACATGCCCAGATGGTGGATGGGGACCGGCGAAGGAAGGAGGGCCTGTATCGGGTCGACCATGCTGAGTCCTGAGCGCAGGATAGGCACGATGTTCATGGATGAAGGTGAGACATCTTCGACTGGGTACTCGTATCCTAGAGGAGAGACATCCTACACAAACGCACACATACACACGATCAGCTCATGCTACTTTCGGTCTGCCTAGGCTGTCAGCCGGACCTGGCTGATTGAACTGTGATGCTCTTACCTTGCCCACTTCCGCAGTCGTCAGGCCATGGGCGAACGCTTCGCAGCCCACTATCGTTGCAATGTCGTGTACGAGAGCCTTAGTATCCCTGGCATTGGTAGATGCTGATCTCAGTTGGCTGAGCTTTGCCCGCACGCATGGATGTGCTGAGACGTGTGCGTTGGATGGGAGAGTTGGGGCCATTTTGCTAGGAGACGACAATTCACGAGGAGGGTAGAAAGGACAGAAAGCTTTCTCAGGTTGTGATCTGAGCAGATGTTATATCACATTTCAAGCAAACAGCACGAGCACTAAGGTAGACATGAGAGATTGCCAGCTTGCCTGCCCTGCATCGCCCGCTTCCCTTGTTGATAGGCGAAAGCTGTCGCCCGGCGCCGACGCACGTGGGGACGTGGAGCTTAGAGGGGAACCGGATACCGGCAGTGACGGCACAACGGCAGGGACCGCTGCCATTTGCCGAGATCGTCGGCAGGGATAAAGATAGATTACCGCGCAAAACATCCGTTGCGTCTTGTCCATGTGCGACGACCGCAAACGCCAGATTGACTTTTGCTGGAGTCTACCGTGCGTGACGAGCCCCTTGCAAATTCAGAGGGGGAATTGGAAGCCCGGATTGAGGATGCTTCTATCGCCTTCTTAAGACACTGTTCGCGGCCGAGTCCTGCACGCGAAAGCATGGTCGAAGCTTCAGTTTCGCACCTCGGCACTTCATCTGGGCCACAGGGAGGGCAAGAGAACCGGCGAAGACCATCTACAAGCACAGCGTCCAAACGAAACAGCTATTATGATCAGCAACGCGTTGGTGACAAGTCACGGCCTGTGAGCTGGTCTAGCCAGACAACTTCCAAATCGAAGGGCAAGCGTGCAAGCTACCAAGTACCTCCTGATGTGGCCAACCTTGACGAGGTGGCTGTGCCTCATCCCATTGGACCCTCACGCACAGATTCCTTGGAGCGGAGGAGGGCCATCGAACAGGATCAGAAGTCCACGCGACAACACCAAAGTTTCAGTCGTCCCACTTCAAACCGGAGGCCGACACGAGACAAGCTGGAAAATTACGACCTCACTGAGGTAGACGCACCGCCACCAGTAAGAACAACGTCTCAATCGGCAGCTGAACTACCATCGCAACAATCTCCAGAGCGGGATCCTAACGACGAAGACGACGATGCCGATACCGATTCTTCCGGCGCTCAGCCCCCCTGGGTACAACGACACCCCGAGGAATATCTTCCCAAGGAAAGGCCACCGCCGACAGTCCCACTTGCATTGACGGAGCTATACATCATCTCCTACCTCATCTTCTTCTCGATCTTCGGAACCCTCGCAAGGCTAGGCATACAATGGCTTACGTTCTACCCCGGCGCCCCGGTGGTCACGCCCGTGATCTGGGCCAACTTCGCCGGATCTTTCTTCATGGGTTTCCTCGCCGAAGACCAAGGCCTGTTCCGGGACTCGTGGGTCACATCGACCGCGGAAAAACGCGCGAGCGCACGATCCCACCCCTCCGACCTCGAAAGGCTGAGTAAAGCCGAGCGCGCCAAGGTCAAGAAGACGATCCCGCTCTACATCGGTCTCGCGACTGGCTTCTGCGGCAGCTTGACCTCCTTCTCCTCTTTTGCTCGGGACTTCTTCCTCGCGCTATCGAACGACCTGCCCACTCCGATCGATCATCCCAATACACTAGCTTCTGGCGCCGCCTCTGTGTCGACGACCTCGACCGTGAGTCGGAACGGGGGATATTCGTTCGAGTCGTGGACGGCCGTAGTAATCACCACCCTCGCACTCTCGTTAGGCGGGTTAATAGTCGGCGCCCACCTCGCACTCTTCGCGGAACCCCTCACGCCACGCATCCCCAAGAAGCTCACTCGCGTGTTCTTAGACCCCTTCATGGTCTTTCTCGCCGCGGGTTGCTGGCTAGGCGCTGTCTTCATGGCGATCTGGCCCCCTGATCGCCCTGGCGGACCTGCATCGAGCGGATCCGCCGCGTCGAACGATACCTGGCGAGGCCAGGCCATTTTCGCTATAGTCTTCGCGCCCGTGGGTTGTCTCTTGCGGTACTACGCCAGTCTGAAGTTGAATGGGATCGTCGCGGCTTTCCCGCTTGGGACTTTCGCAGTGAATATGTTGGGGACTGCTGTCGAGGGCATGTGTTATGATATCCAGCATGTAGGCATAGGGATTATGGGACGCATTGGAGGTGGGCGCGTCGGGTGTCAAGTCTTGCAAGGTATTATGGATGGGTTCTGTGGTTGTCTGACTACAGTCAGTACTTGGGTGGCGGAAATTAATGGGTTGCAGCGCAAGCATGGATGGGCTTATGCATTCGCGAGTGTGGTCGGGGCGCTCTGTTTGATGTTTGTCATCATGGGCAGTGTACGATGGAGCGTTGGATGGTCAGATCCTGTGTGTAATACTGGATACACGAGCAAGATACATGGATAGCGTAATTGATGTTTTAGCGTTTGTTGCTCTCGCGCCTATTAAACCAATCCTTACATGACATGACGAAGCAAGATCCACTGCAAGTTTCACCATCACGATCTACTTCGTTCGAAATGGGTGATGACGCGGAGAATAACACAAATGGTGAGATAAATGCAGTGCTTCAATAGGCTGCGCGCTTGCTACATGACCTGTGTATATATATATGGGTATCATATCAAATATCTCCTGTCGAAACTCCTCAAGTGCAAGCACCAAATGTGCAAGATTCGTAACTTCACTTTAAAACCGCCAACGCCAACGCTAATAATCACAAAATCTCTCCCGACTCACTCTCTCCTCCCGAGTCTATCCGTTATCACGGCCGCCCAAAGAAGCATTGTCCGTTGTACTAGCAATGACTTCATCCTCAGCTCGATCATGGTGCCCTGCAGCTGAAGTCGATATCCGCAATGGTGACCGCCTAGGCGCTGGTATCACTGTTGGCGTATTAGAATCGCGAGCAGGGGTGATGTCGTTTGCGGCCGGGGGTTGAGGACTCCTGTCGGGGGTACTTGGACTGCCAGCACCTCCAGCACCCAACGGGCTATTGTCCTCTATCCGTGGCATCTGCTGCGGCTGCGGCAAACGTGGATCGGATCCGAATCGATCCGGGTCGCTGTTAGCGGTCAGAGTCGTGGACCCGCTCTCTCGCGCATCGCTGGAGGTCGCACTGCCATCTGTGGGCTGTTGTTTGCCGTTCTGGGCGTTCCCTTGCTGGTGCAAGAGGTCTGGACTCCAGGTTCTGTTGCTTCCTCTTGGTTGGGCAGGAATGATGGTGAGCGGCGGATCTGAGGGTTGCCGGTTTGCTTGTCTATCTCGGAAGCGCTCACCGGTCTCGGCAGCAAGGACACCCAAACGGCCTTTGAGATCCCATTTCGCGACATTGTGGGCTGGAGTCGCACTTCGAGAACCCGCAGAGCCCGCAGCAGCACGTCTCGCCTCACGCACTTCTGCTGGCGGAGAAGCCCGTTTACGCTTGAAAGGATTGCCGACCGAGTACCATCTATTACCTTGATTGCGGTTTTGGTTTGGGCGTTCCTCTTCAGCCTCCTCTAAGCCCTCTTTCTCCGCATCCCGCATTTGTTGGTTGCCGTCTTGTCTCGGCGCCCTGCGTCTGAGCGGCTGTGGTGTATCCGGGGCGGTGTCGTAGCGGACGACGTAGACGGTGCTAGTCGCGCTACTTGTATCTGCTCTGCTTGGCGGAATAGCGACAGGAGGCGGCGGCGTGGGTCCTCCAGTGGCTTGGCCTCCCAGCGCATTCCTTACTGCCCTCGGCTTTGGAAGTTTGCCAAATGCGACGCGACCACTTCCGCTCATTGTACCACCTGGCTCAGGTGTTGTGTTGGCAGTGGTCGAGTGCGCGCGACCCAACGGAAAGTGAGTCGCTGCAGCTTGCTGTGTTCGTCGAAATCTGTTTGCCACACCGTGGAGACCTTTCTCAAGCGCACTAGTGCGATGGCCACCCCCATCTCCATCATTGCTGGAACGACTTTCACTTTGCTTGAGGCTACGTCTTCCTCGTCCACCACCAAGGACAGCTTCGTTTGGAGTCACATCCAGCATCTCGTCGCCATCGTATATTTCTCGTCCAAGAATCCCATCCTTTTTCTCGTCTCGTTCTAATGCTTCTATGCGCTCAACCCACTCCCATACAACGACGCTTGCCGCTGCTGCGCCAACCCAACGGAAGTAATCGCCCCAGCCTGCAATATCCTGATTGGAGACATCCGTGACAAAGAAGACAACGGGTGTCAGCACTGCTACTATTGATAGAAGCGCTATCACGCAAATGCTGCGCATCTTCTCATGATAAAACGCGTACCGCCGCTTTGTTAATGAGTAGTACATGACCCAGGCCGCATAAAGAAGGCTCAAGGCCAGTTCGAAGAGATAAGACAACGCTGGAATGGCGTCCACAAACTGTCCAGGGCGAGAGCTGTGGTCGATGAAGAACGAATTCAAACAGGAAAAAACCGTGTCACAGAGGATGAGTGCGAACCCGATCCACTTGATGATGACCTTTTCCTTATGCCGTGGGAAGAGCCGGATGAGCGTCTGGACCTGAGCAAGCCAAATGAAAATGTCGGAAATGACACGAGTAATCCGGATCTCTAGCGAGCCCATCACTTCGTCGCGTAATTCGGTAGCATCCGCAAAACCGGTACTATACTGCCTCTGCGCGACTTTGAAGGCATCTGCGGTCGCGATGGTGAGGGAGACGGCCACGGTGAATGCAGCCACCTTCTGTAACCACGGCCGGGAGCCAACCCCAATGAGATTCGTCGTCCCACCGGTCGCGCCTCCTATGATGCCACGGCCGTTGCTGAAGCCTGGCCCGGCGCTCGGATTGCCCAGAAAGTTCGTGCGCGGCATGATTGTCAGCATGATGACCAGCATCCAGGCTATCACGGTCGTGGCGGATATGACATATATCTGCGGTATTGTTGAGGCGTAGAAAGGATCGGTATCGCTTGTAATGCTCGAAATGCCTTCGGCCCATGTCCCATCTCCTGTGCATTTTGGCTGAAAGACGACGTTTGTGGTGAGGGTGATGGCGGCGCTTTCGCCGAAGGAGAGGACGCCCTCGGAGGGAAGGGTAAAAGGCGTGCAGTGCGGACTTTGTGTAGGCTCTGTTGTCGTGTCTGGAAGGCCCCATAACTGCCTCTTCACGAGAGTAGTGGGCGTCGGAAACGCATCTTGGTACATGACCCAAGACCATGCGACCCAAGTGATAGCTCTTGGCGCGACGCGAACCCGCTTCACATCCGGGCTGGCGGGCGACGCATTGAATCGTGTGGTGTGTTGTTGTTGAAGGGTCGCACCCGGGGGGCAAGAGTGGTGGTGGTGGTGGTGGTGGTGGTGGTGGTGGTGGTGGTGGTGGTGAATCGCGTTCCAGTCGATGTCGTTTACGAACGTTTGAGAACGGGCGATTTGGTCCCCGAACTTAGTTCGACCCTCTCTCGAGAGGAGTCGAATCGGGGAAATCCGGTGGACCCCCCACACTGGAATCACACTGGCACCACACTGGACGACATGGGGCACGGGGCGATTTTTGGGTGGCGCAAGGCTGATTTGGGCCCGTGCTGGATCCATTAGCAATTGCGCTTACACAGCTTATAGTTCCGCTTCTTGAGTCTCGCGTCCACCAGTCCTCTGCCAGCGCTGTTCAGAGCATGTGGTCTGGCCTTGCCGAGCGTCATTTGTGGAAACCTTGTGTTGCTTCGTCCTGGATCTTACCGTCGTCAGGTTGCTCGGCCTAATGGTAAGCCTGTGGGCGTCACGGGGCTGTCCCCGCTTACCTTGAACTGCCTAGGTACTATGTATGTACTGCAGCGTGTTGCTCGTAAACCATACGACATCGCTTCGCCTGTCTCACCTCATCGTTGGGTTGCCCAAGTCTATTTCTTAAATCTCCTTCCCATTTTTCACGCAGTCTTTGTATAGGGCTCCCCACCCTCCATCATGTCAGACATGTCAGAAATCACGCTTGGAACGCTCCTGCCGGAGCTGAAGAGCCATACCACTGAGTCCCAGGGCTGCACTCTTAAATCATACAGTCACGATACCGGCTCGGGCCCGGTGCTTTGCATGGTGCATGGCTACCCGCAGTCGGCCTACATGTAAGAAATCCTGAAATCACACTTGCAACCCAACTGACAATTCCAGGTGGCGTCATGTCGTGCCGATGCTGAAGGACAAGGTTTCTATGTTCATTGCGGAGCTTCCTGGATATGGTATCAGCTCCCTCCCGCCGCAGCCGGACAAGCGGACTGTAGGCAACATCATCATGGAAGGACTAAAGTCTGTATTCAACGACCGTCCTGTAGTCTGGTGCGGACATGATCGCGGCGGCCGCGTTGGTCACCGGCTCATGGTGGACAACGACCCAAAGCACAATATCGTTTCTGGCATATTGCTCGACATCGTACCCACACTGGAGCAATGGCGGGCTTTTGCCAATCCAGCCGCGGCTGTAGCATACTACCACTGGCCTTTCCTCGCCACTCAGATGGCGCCCAGCCTGATTGAAGCCGTTGGGGGCCGCATCTATTGTCTGAATAATTTCGATCGCACGAAGGGCAGCAACACTGCTGCCATCACTAAGCTCAAGGAGAACGATGCTCTGGATCATTATTCGACGGTTTTCAGCAAACCCGAGACGATCTCGGGCTCTTGTGCTGACTATGCCTCGGCCGCCGAAGGGGAGCCGAAGGAGCAGGAAGATGATCAGGCCCGCGGGAAGAAGATCAAGGTGCCCACGATGGTTCTGTACTCTGCAAGCAACCTCGGCCAGATGCACAATGTCGAAGCTCTTTGGAAGAATTGGGTAGACGGTGACTTGAAGTGTGTCGCCCTTGGCGACGACGTGGGTCACTACCTGCCCGAGGAGGCACCTGAGCAGACCGCGAAGCTCATTGCAGACTTCGCTGCTAAGAACAGCAAATAAATTAGGAAGCATGGTTGCTTACAATGCCTCATGTGAAGCTATGATGATCGGGGAGGAATTATCGACATGTTTATTCATGACCAAAAGTACAAATAAGCCATGAGAATGTCCATGGAACTCGTCAAGTCTTCACCAATAACTGAGACAGTGAATCTCTTTTGGATTCCCTTCGAATTGCTACTAGTCAGCCTTTACAGTCTAAACTTGCTATAAGAATCGCAAAAATCGAACGCATCTCATTGCTATAGAGGCAGTATTGTTAAGTAAAGGCACAATACAGTAGCATTGAGAGCGAAAAAGCTAACGGGAATTTATAAGTATAGAGCGATATTGCTAGCCGAAGGATCCCTACATCGAGTTCGAACTGTAGTTCGTCCGGCCTCAAGAGGCATGAAGCAAAGCACCTTGATGGTGTCTGGTCCCTTTTGAGCTGACATCGCCCGTCTTTCATTTCCTCCACAGCCTCGTCATGAAGTTTCTCTATCGAACCCAAACTCATGCCATCCCCTGCGAGTGTTGGCGACCGAAATGGAATGCTGCCACCGTCTACCCTCGCCCTCCTGGAGCCTCGCTGATAAGACGGCTTATCAGCACGTGAGGACGGCCCATAGAATGGTCTCGCAGTAAACTCCGGCCTCCGTCATCGCTGAGTAGCGGGGAAAGCTCTCACCTCCTCGGCCAAATGCGCTTCCCATTCTCCAAATCGATAATGCAGGACTGTCCAGGAGATGCAGCTCTCTTAACTCCGATGAAACGATGCATTGGACTTTATTGTCCTGGGCGAAACAACATCTGGCCGGACGTTGGCGGAGTTGAATGACACTCGCACGAACATGAACTCGGCGCGACATCGCAATCATGTGCCTTCCGCCTGCACTGTGCCTTACCTCCGTATTTCATTGATTGAGGTATAAAGAGATCCATGTTGTAGGTGATTTTGACTTTCATCAAGCTTGGTTCTTCCAATCTCTAAGCTTTCCATTCCTTTCGTCATATCTGCGCTTTCCCCTCGTGGATACGCTAGATCTGTGCACTTATAAGACCGGATCGCTACCTCCTAGCAGCATTGGGCAAGAAACGCAAGGTTACGAGCTTCAGCAACATCTAAAGAGAGCTGAAGCAAGGCAAAGCACTTCCACCATGGCTCAATCGCTGCCCAAAACATTCAAGGCCGCCGTTCTTACCAAGGCAGGCGGTCCGCTCGAGATCAAAGATGTCCCAATGCTGCAAGTACAAGAGGGCGAGATCCTCATCAAGGTGCACGCATGCGGCGTGTGTCACTCCGACAGCAATGTCATGAATGGAGACATGGGACCCCCGTAAGTCCCCATCAGACCTTGTGCCAACTTAGCAATATCCATGCTCATATTTCTACCGCAGACAGATCGAGCGCCTCGGCCATGAATTCGTAGGCACAGTCGTCTCAGTCCCATCTTCCGAGAAGAAATGGAAAGTCGGCGACCGCGTGGGCGGGCCATGGCATGGCGGACACGACCACAACTGCCGCGCCTGCGGCCGCGGTCTCTTCCAGATGTGTTCCAACAAGGCCATCAACGGCGTCACGCGGAACGGCGGATATGGCCAGTATGCTACGCTGCGCACCGAAGCCGCTGTGAGGGTACCCAAGGACGCTGAGCCAGCTGACGTCGCGCCACTGCTGTGCGCTGGCGTTACCGTGTTCAACGGCATCCGCAACATGGGCATCACGGCGGGAGATGTTGTCGCTGTGCAGGGGCTCGGTGGTCTTGGGCACCTGGCTATCCAGTATGCTCGGAAGATGGGATATCGAACCGTCGCCCTGTCCAGAGGGACGGAGAAGAAGGACTTCGCGATGAAGCTGGGCGCGAACGACTATATCGACATCAAAGCGAGCGACGTTGGCGAAGAGCTGCAGAAGCTGGGCGGAGCCGCGTGCATCGTCGTGACTGCTCCAAACCCTGAAGTGAGTCTTTCAATCTCATTAGTCGTGACATCTTACTGACATTGCATCATCAAGGTCATCTCACCTCTGCTCAATGGTCTGGCACCACAGGGCAAGCTCCTCGTTCACACTGCAATCGGCCCTGTACCCGTCAACACGGTGCCGATGGTACTGAATGCTCTTTCCGTCTGCGGGTGGCCGTCAGGCCATGCCCAAGACTCGGAGGACGCGATTGCGTTTGCACAGACCCATGGCGTGAAGTGCATGATTGAGAAGTTCCCGCTTGAGAAGGCGCAGGAGGCTATGGAGCATATGTTGGCCGGGAAGCCGAGATTCAGGGCCGTGCTGACGATGGACTAAGAGATGACAGTCAAGATCATGAATTCGCCAGGCTCGCTAATCTCTGGACTACCGAATGTATCCACTTGGCACGACGCACCAAATGGGAGTCGTGCTCAGCGCAAAAAAAGCTGTAGTGGATTTGGTTGGGTCGAAGGTGAGACCTGGTGTTTTGATTATACGGCATGTCCTAGGCTTAATGTAACGCCCATTTGAAGCCATGCAAGTCGAGTTACACCTCCTCCTCCCCAAAAATGTTGTTCTTGCCATCAATAGTATTTGCGCTTTCATCCCATCGTGACCTCGTACCTCGTAAGCTAATTTTACATCCGTCTTTCCGTTATAATCGTACAGAGAACACGACTCATCGATCTTCGTGCCCTGGCCTCGCGAGTACACTAATTAGCTCTTCTTCGACGCGACCTCCATTTGAACACTCGACGGCAATTCATTCGCGGCCTCCCGACTCAAGTCCCTCGCCCAGTCCTCTCTGCTTTGCCATTTGTCACTGCGTCTGGCGGAAACCTCTTCCATCATTCGGTCCACCTGCTCCAGCGTCAGGCCTCTCGTTTCAGGTACGAAAGTATACGCAAAAACGGCACAAGTAGCGCATAGAGCGCCCCAGACAAAGAAAACGCGGACACCAAGGCCGCCTTTGCCCTCGTCTGTCATGTATGGGGTGAGGACCGCTATTATACAATTCCTAGAATCACAGCGTTAGCCAAAACCGCGAAACAAGGAGGTAATCAATCTTACCAGAACCAGTTACTAGCCGTGCTCAAAGCCACGCCCTTTGACCGCATAGGCAACTGGAAGATCTCGCCGATCACCACCCAGGCTGAAGGACCCCAGGTCGAGGCGAAGAAGAAGACGTAGATGCAGACAAAGACAATTAGACAGTAATTCGCCGACTCGGAGTTGGGGAGGGCGGTTCCGACTATGGCGATGACGAACTCGCAGATGGTCATGGCGACCGCGCCGTAGATGAGCAGGGGACGACGGCCGAAACGCTCAATAGTGTAAAAGGAGATCGGTGTCGAGACGACGTTGACGATGGTGGTGATCATGGAGATCAGGAAAGGGTTCTTGAGACCGACTTGCTGGAAGAACGTCGTGTTGTAGCTGATGAGCGATTAGCCAACATCCCAATTGCCATCTAGTAGCAGGAAAGTAAGACCCACTAGATGATGAAGTTTATTCCAGTCAGCTGCTGGAACATCTGGATGGCCGTTCCAATAAAGACTTTTCGAGCATTACTGTTGCTAGTCAAGATTCCGCCGCTGAAGCAGCCGAGCCAGGAGACTTTGCCAATCTGAAGCTCGTATTCGTAGTTCGCTTGGATCTCCGCGAGCTCATGAAGGACGTATTCCGAATCGTGCGGCTGGCCTCGTACCCTTGCCAGAGCCTTCATTGCTTTGTCAAGTCGGCCTTTCTTGACGAAGTATCTGGGAGATTCCGGCAGGATTGCGAGGCCGATGGCTAGAACGATAGCCCAGAGGAACTGTATGCCAATCGGTGTTCTGAAAGCGCCTGTGTCTTTGCGATCTTGCGTCGCGTACCCGACGCAGCTTGCAAGCATGATGCCGACCGTAATTGCGAACTGATAGCAAGACACGATCGACCCACGCACACCTCGGGGTGCGACCTCCGACATGTAGAGGATGTTGACCGCACTCACAAAGCCCACCCCAAGACCAGCTATCAAGCGGCCGGCCACCAGTGCTGGGATCCCCAGAGCAGCGATCTGGACTACGACGCCAATCACGAATATCCCACAGCCGAGGAGAATCGTAGTCCGCCTGCCAATGGAGTCTGCGAGCGCTCCGGAAAGTAGGGCCCCGAAGAAGGTTCCAGCTGAAAGAATCGAGACGACTAAAGATTTCTCCCATGTGCTATACGTGATGACTTGCTGCTCGACGCCGTCCACAACAAGTGTCTGGGGATGGCCGTAGACATGCTTGAATTCTTCCATGCCGAGAACGCTGGCGATGTAGCCGCTGTCATAGCCAAAGAGTACACCAGCTGTTTTCGGTCGTCAGCTCATGTCGATATGTATAATTCTTTTTATTCAGCCATACCAAAGGCAGCAAAAGCGCACATCATGTACGCTTTGAAGCTCACAGGCGCCTCGATATTTTCGAACTCCATCGTCGATATGATCGCCGCCATGATGGGCTCTTTTTGTTCGAGGGCATGCAGACCAATGTCGAGGTGAAGTCGAGATGATGAGATGAAGTGTCGGTCTCGACTTCGACTTCACCTAGACATTCAACAAGTCAGCCTTATTACACCATCTCACCACTGCAAATTCTCTTGTGCGAGCCTGCATAGTAGGACCACAAGGCTCTAATTAAGTGTCCAGTGGCGATCAAAGAGAGGTTCTAGTCTATTGGGAAGAGCCATCCTACTTACCCCGCGAGCCCGCTAATGCGCTTACTGCTACGAACCAATCGCCTAATTCTGCGAACAGGTGGCTTGCTAGCGTTGTGCGCTTCGAGCGCAACTCGGCAGCTTGTTCTGTCCTGTGAATGGATGACTCGCAGTAGTTCAAGTTGGTCGTTACTAGGCGGATCAAGCGACCAAATCCATCGTCCTTGTTTCTCCTCAATCGCCTGTCATCCACACCAAGCATCACAACCTACCTTCGTTTAGGATGCTGTTGTCATTCAGGAGGTACACTTCGCGCTATAAATCAACTTTCGAGAACTAAATCAGCATGGCGCTCAAGCTTTAAAAAGGTGATCGTTCATCAGAAGTGCGCAATCATGGTCGTAGCCGCTAGCCACAACTCTGCGCGTGATCGTCGCCCGGCTCAGCTCGGTCTTCTCTCCTAAAAAACCTCTCCACCGGTGCTAGATCGTTTGGAGTGCCACAGTGTTCTACAGAACCAAACGCCGTAGGCATGTTCTGCCGGGGGCCGCTCGCGCGCAGCTCGTGCTTGTGCCGCTGGCATCCGGCTCGGTTGGATCGAGGGTCGTGCGGTGACCCGGGACCACCGTAGACCAACCATTCAGCACCCGACAGAGCGAATCGCACAACGCTTACCGGGGCCCAACGCCTGGTTGCACTGTCGGTGGTACTTCAGACTTCAAGTGGGATCACATCGCTCTGCAGTAATTTCACTGAGCTCCGTCCAGTGTTCCTGTAAACCGAAACATTTCCAGAACTTGCCTTACATGAGGTTTCAGCGGTCATGATGCTCATACCTACGTTTCATGGCCTTCGCGACCCGCAATGTGTACTCGCGGCACGCGTGCCACCACAACGGATCCAAGGCTTCGCGCCTCGACGTTGATTCGGATTGTCGGTAGGACCACCTACAATATGAGCAAGCGCAAATCGTCTCCCAGCGCAATTCAATTAGAATCACCCTCCTAGGTACAGAAAGCGGCGATATGATGGCCAGGCCATAACTCCAGAAGTCTTGTTCGTTTGGCCGTTATTGCGCTCCCTTTCCGGCCGATGAACGACTTCTCGCAGGCTGGGAAACCATTATAATGCTATCAAGCAGACAGTACTATTCCTGAAATGTCCAAAGCAGAACAAGGCCTTGAAACTGCTCGGTTCGGCCTCGGCACCGACAACCGAGGTGATGAACTTGGCCCATCTTCTCGACTTGACGCGACTGTACAAATGTGCCTGCAACTCCATCTTCATGCGAGATGAGCGCTTCTGAAGTAAGTCGAAGTTCTTTGTTTCATTTGAATTGCCTGCCCTCTCCCGTTCTTAATCTATACCATGGATCCGTCACATCCAGGCAATAGCTACCTCCCCTTCGTTCAACTTGTCAATTTAGAGCAAGTCGATGAGCGGACCTACCGGTCGACGGCGCCGCCATTCTCCCCCGGCGGCGATGTAGGTATCGGAAGGGCGTACGGCGGGCACGTCTACATGCAAGCCGCCTGGGCCGCCTGCCAAACCGTGGGCTCTGGATTCTTGCTCCATCACGTTTCGGGGAACTTCCTTCTCCCCGGTCTCACCAACTTGCCGTTTATCTACAAGGTCCATCTCATCCGCGACGGTCGGTCGTATGTTACGAGGATAGTGAATGTCACGCAAGCAAAGGGGAAGGGCATATGCTTCACTTGCACTTGTTCCTTTAAGCTAGAGGAGACAAGCCCGCTCGATGCGCAAGAGAAGGTCGATATCGAGGACAAGTACCGAAGTGTTCTAGCGGGGAAGCGTCCGGAGGACTTCGAAGAGTGTCCTGGGATGGATGTGCCGTGGTACTGGAAGAGGAGAGAAGAGACAGGATGCAATGATGCGTTTCCGGGCCTTGAAGCCAGGAAAGTAGATATGGGACCATACAACGATGATAAACATCCGCTCGACAGACGGCAGTTGATCCTTTATCGGACCTTGGGTGAGATGACCAATGATCCGAACATGCATCTTTGCGCGCATCTTTACGCTAGCGATCGCAATAGCTTGT
This sequence comes from Hortaea sp. C3G1500-4, assembly GCA_022701445.1. NCBI lineage: Eukaryota > Fungi > Ascomycota > Dothideomycetes > Mycosphaerellales > Teratosphaeriaceae > Hortaea > Hortaea sp. C3G1500-4. The sequence continues at coordinate 304,458 of JAJVDI010000007.1, read as the reverse complement.
TCATAGTCGCCAACCACTTTGACGTCGGGGACATTTTCACGCAGATGGGCTCTCTCGTTCACACCGTGGTTTTCCATACCGGCATGAAGGAGCTTCTACTAGGTCCGTCGAAAGACGGAAAGTCTTGGCTAGATGATCCGCGAGGGAGGTGGTTCTGCAAAGAGGACTTTTCGGATCGCGTCGCAGCAGGACGCGGGCTGTTTCATAGCAAGGTGTGGGCGCCGGACGGGACTCACGTTATTAGTATCTTGCAGGATGGCATGATTCGATTAACTAAGAAGCCGAACGCAACTACAGAGGAAAAAGAGGCCGTGCGGAGGAAGGAATTGGGTTGGAAACCTCGCGAGAAGCTTTGAGCAAGGAGGCCAGAGGACGTTGGCTTGATTATGCCAGGAAATACTCGGAGCGGGGACGCCCACGGTGAACGAGGTGGACGCAGCTTCACATCAACGCGTGCGTCCGATCTTCCCGGGGGCAGTCCACAGTCACCTGTCGCGACACTATCTGACTCCACTGCGAGCCTCGTGTCCTTGGATGTCATAGTGGTCAGAAAAGTGCTTAATCGCATCCTCCAAGCACGACTCCCGTCCCTCCTGCCAATGGGCGAGCCCTCCGCATATTCAAGCAGAGAGGCGTCCCAAGATCATAAGCAGCGGGCATTCTCGGTGGTGACCATCAGCCGGTACTCATCAGAGTCCGGCTGGGGAGGACGCGGCTCGCTTTGGTAAGAACTTGGGAATGGCAGGCAAAAAGAACGCGTGGGTCCAAGTTCTCCAGTCTTGCGCTTCCTTCTATCCATCGCGTGTTATGTCCGTCTCGTCTTTCGAGATCGCTTAACTGTAAGAAGTTGACGGTGTTGGGTGGTCTTACACCTGTGCTCTGCCTAGGCACACGGCTATTGACCTGTTTGCGAGAACCGATTTGAAGTAGCAGAATAAGCCGGTCGGGGCAAAGATCTTCATATCATGCATTTTGGTGCTTTTCGAGCTCTGTGCGCACAACTACGTTCTACCCTATCAACATTATTGTCGTTTGCACTCCGGATCGCACTCGTGTCAAGAGATGTTGATCTACTATAAAGTTACCCAGATCATGCGTCATGACGTCCATGGGGGTCCCCGCTAGCGTTATGCAGGGGCCAAAGTCAAACCCGACGCGTTTCAGAATGCGCTGATGCGCGCCAGCGAAACCCCTGGGCCGGGACAAACATGGGCATTGGCTATAGAGCGCGGGCTTCAGACGGTCATGAAACTCCCAGCACAACAGTGGTGCGATGGTTGTGAAGTCTCGTCCTCAGCAAGTGGACGCCGAAACCAGTAGAAGGCAGCTGTGTCTGGAAGCGAGGCAGAACCGGACCATTTGTAGGTGAATGGGGTTGGAGATTATTATTGCACGTCAAAATACCACGATCTGCAAACACTGTCTATCATCGCCTCTATTAAGTCTGGCGTTACCGCACATCGCCCACGGCTTTCCACACGCCCGAAGCGGCCCTTGCACACAGCACGCTCCTTCCTTACTGCACGACCTCTGGACTTCGCCATCTTAATTCCACGCTTGCGACCACACACCTGCAACCACGCAATACTCACGCTCCTTTCATTCGCGCCCTTACTGCGGCAGGCTCCCAGTGCGCGACCCCAACACCACTCGTTAATTTTCCGATCATCTACGGTCAGCTTACAACCCACACCATCATCCCGTCGTCCGGAGCGAGAGGATTCGACAGAAAGCGAACCCTGAACAGTGCTGCTGCGGGTGTGTTACGGCGAGGAGGCTGGACGTATCACACTTTGCTTCAGGAAGGTGCGACTCGAGCGGTGGAAGTGGCACCTTTTCTCACCCGCGAAGTCAGCGTAAAGACGTCTGCAACATCCTGCAACATACTGCATACCACCACCACCGAACCAAGACACGGCTATAACGCCAGTATTCGCCAGCGCACTCTTCATACTGTACAGCCCACGTGCACGCCTCTCTTTCGTCAGGCGATAGGTGCACCAAGCACCAAGATACCAGCATTCACTGCGTACACACCCCTATCGCAGGTCCACCACCACCATATCCAATCGTTACATTTCCTCAGCCGAATCCCTATTTTCAACAAGCGAAGATTGCCAACATGTGGGCCCTACAACTATTGTCCCTCCCATCATTTGCTCTGGCCGTCTCGTTAGTGGACTTTCAACCTGGGTATCCCCAAAAGAAAATGAGCTCGGCTTGCCAACGCGTTTACACACAACAGCTTGCGCAATGCTCCGCTTCTGACTGGACGCAGCAGAACGCTTGTAGCAAAAAGTGCATCAGCTACCTCAACGATCTCACAGACGATGTCATATCAGCATGCTCGAATCAAGGCATCGAGGGACAGAACATCATTGTTGCATATCTGAACAGAGACGGTGCAACCAGTCTTTGTGGAAACGGGAAAGATGTGTTGAACGCAGGAGGCTCGAGCTCCGCCACAGATGCCCAGTCCACGAGTACCCAGCCGCAGGCGACAGAACAGACCAGTACAATGAGCACCTCCGGAACAACTCTCCAAACGACTACTAGAGCCGACACAACTACGGATACGAAGCCCACCTCGACCAGCAGCACCAAAGCAGCAAATCCAGCCAGCACTGAGATTAGTACTACAAACTCCATGCCGAGCTCTACTTCCTCCTCACTGAGCTCCTCGGTAACACAAGCAACGAGCATCGCGTCAAACTCAGTCATGACGGCGGCTCCCATAGCAAGCTCCAGCTCAAGCCCTTCCAGCAGTATCGGACTCAATTTCGATACATCTGCACCGCCTAGCCAAGCAAGTTTTGGACCTGCTCCAACAGCGTCAACGTCATCGAGTAGCGCTGTCAACAGCCAGTACGACAATGACAACAGCGGCGGTGGAAGCCCGTTCGATACCCAGGGCAACATGGGAAACGCGGCAAATGGGATCCGTATCCCGTCCTCGGTTGTAGTTTTGCTTGTGCCTTTCGCTATTGGGTGGATGTAGATGCCGTATTTGGGGAGCGAGAGAGCGAGAGCGAGAGCGAGAGAGAGAGAGAGAGAGAGAGAAGAGAGACGTAGAGAGCGTGTTTGATTTCAGCGATACCCAACAGTAACGCCTCCGAGCTCAATCGATGACGGGCTTTTATCTGCTGCTTTGCGACAAGCGCGCGGAAACGGTTTACTGATGCGAGATACGATGAGGAGGAGAGCAAGGAGGAGCTTCACTGTACTGTAAACTACCATAATAATGCAACGACCGTAACGATCGCTACCTTCCAAACTCAGTCTGTGCGCGCATGCTCACTCAACAATATCTCATATCCATCTGTCAAGTGGTTGACGAAATCGGTCCCGCGCGGCTGCTATCGTATCTTGCATAATCGCATTTAGGCAGTGTTAATGAACGCAACGTGCAGAAGCGCGGTCCCGCCGGACTTGCTTACCCTGGTCGCGCCGCGCTCGCTCACCACGCTCGGGCCAGCGAGCTATCAAAGGAGCGCGATACTCAGCAGCTTTTCTTTTTTGAACGTCGCGAAGAAGAGGGATTCGGTTCACGTTCGTCGCTCGAGCACCGTCTACAGCTACTAGCCATCATGGCTTCTCCTGCTGTCGCGAGGCCGTTGGCCGCCTTCAGCGCCAATGCGGCCTTTGGCTTGCGATCGGCAGCTCGCAGTAGTAGAGGATTCGCGACGACGACATCAACGACACCCCGAGCGCAGCTTCAACAGACTGTCAAGCGGAACACCCCGGCCAGGATACCACGGGACAGCTTGCAACAGGGCTTCAAGAGGAAGTACTCCTCAGAGACACCGAAGGTGGTTAAGAAGAAAAGCTTCAGGTTCCTGCGATGGACATGGCGGCTTACTTACCTGAGTGCCATTGGCGGCTTCGCCTGGATGTGCTGGGGCATCTACCAAAACCGCACGCCCGAGGACCAAGCTGAGCCGGACCCTAAGAAGAAAACGCTGGTCGTGCTTGGTATGTTGTTCTGTCTTTGTGCCCTCAATGCCCTTGTGCTTTGGAGCTCTCCACTGCAACCATGAGCCTCGGCTTGCTGACAAGGTGAACAACAGGAACCGGTTGGGGCTCAGTCTCTCTGCTCAAGAAGCTCGACACCGAGAACTACAATGTCATCGTCATCTCGCCGCGCAACTACTTCCTGTTCACCCCGCTTCTGCCATCATGTACCACCGGCACCGTCGAACACCGCAGTATCATGGAGCCCATCCGCAACTTCCTTCGCCACAAGAGGGCTGCCGTCAAATACTACGAGGCCGACGCGACCAAAATCGATTACGAGAAGAAGGTGGTCTACATCAACGACGACTCTGAGATCAAGGGTGCCACCTCGGCGACTGAGGTGCCATTCGACATGCTGGTCGTCGGCGTTGGCGCTGAGAACGCTACTTTCGGTATCCCGGGTGTGAAAGAGCACGGATGCTTCCTGAAGGAAGTCAACGATGCTCAGAAGATCCGGAAGAGGATCATGGACTGCGTGGAAACTGCTACTTTCAAGGACCAGACCCCTGAGGAGGTCCGCCGACTGCTGCACATGGTTGTGGTTGGCGGTGGGCCGACTGGTGTGGAATTCGCCGGCGAACTCCAGGACTTTTTCGAGAACGACCTCCGTAAATGGATTCCCGAGATCACCAACAACTTCCATGTCACACTCGTCGAGGCGCTCCCATCCGTACTCCCTATGTTCAGCAAGCAACTCATCGACTACACCGAACAGACTTTCAAGGAAGAGACCATCGACATCCGCACAAAGACTATGGTTAAGAACGTCACGGAAACGTACATTGAAGCCGAGCACACTGACGCGCAAGGCAACAAGGTCATGGAACGGATCCCGTATGGTCTCCTCGTCTGGGCAACCGGTAACGCTGTCCGGCCCGTTGTGAAGGACCTCATGAACCAGATCCCGGCCCAGAAGGACTCCCGGCGCGGTCTGGCGGTGAACGAGTACCTCGTCGTGAAGGGCACCGACAACGTCTGGGCCGTGGGTGACTGCGCAGTAGCGAACTACGCTCCCACCGCCCAGGTCGCCTCGCAGGAAGGCTCCTTCCTCGCCCGCCTCTTCAACCAGATGGCCAAGACCGAGTCCATCGAGCAAGAGCTCGCCGTGCTCTCGGAAGAGCAAGCGAGCGCTCAGAAGGACGCTCGTGATGAGGCGCTGGCCAAGATCAAGGAGCTGCAGAAGCGTCTGAGACGGACGAAGACTATGGGCCCCTTTGAGTACTCCCACCAGGGCTCCCTCGCTTACATTGGAAGCGAGAAGGCTGTCGCGGACATTAGCTGGCTGACCGGCAACCTCGCCACGGGCGGCCAGCTCACATACTTCTTCTGGAGATCGGCCTATCTCAGCATGTGCTTTAGCAGTAAGTCTATCATTCCCTCCCTTCCCCTCCTTCCATGGACGTCTTCCAGATGGCTCCTGTCTGCCCAAAGAAATGAACCGCCGGTGCTGATCAACTCCACCCAGCACGCAACCGAATCCTCGTCTGCATGGACTGGCTCAAGACCCAGATCTTCGGCCGTGATGTCTCCCGTGAGTAAACGGGAACAAGTCAGTCACGGGTCATGACCAAGAGGGATCTTCTTCCCAAGAGGCGAAAAGCCCTCGCCTTCGGACCAAACAACCCACACGTCCAGGCACAGCTGCGGGCGTGATGCTGCGGGCGCGGCTTCTTTCCACCACACACTACATCTTCCGCGCTTCGGGTAGGCCCTTTTCCAAGGCCGCCGCTGTTCGACCTTGTGTCCGGGAATCTTATGGCAGATCAACTAGATGGGATGTCGATGTACGAATGTTTACCTTTTTCCTCTTTTGCTTCTTCAATACCGCTTTTTTTTTGTTTTTTACCCCCCCTCTTTCTATCGTTTTCTTGCATCTGTGGATAGTTTGTTTTGTTTTATAGCAGAAGACAGTAACGCATCAACTTTCTTTCACTCTTCCACGCTTTTTCTCCTTCTTGCTTGGATACCCAAAGAACGAAAAAGCGAAGGCAAAATAGAGAGGAAAAAGAGGACAAATTCACGGATGTTGAAAGGTCATCAATAGATTTGTTATCAGCCTGCCACAGCTCGTGTTTGTAGAGAATGGGTTGAAATTACTTTCCCTCCCTCCCCACGATGGCTCTCCGATGGATTTACAACACATATTTCATGAAGTTGCCAATGGGGATATAGCGCCGATGTTCTTCCAGTAATGCCCAGTTCAATGGCCTCGTCCCAACGACCAGTAAGGCGAAAGTAGCTGGTATTTTAGTTGGCGAGGAAGTTGTCCTTTACAGTTTGACTTCGAAGTTGCTGGCGTAAGAATGCCGATTATGTCATCAATCGACATCCACTGCATCCTTCAGCACATCGTGACTTCAGCAAAGCGCAAACGAAACGAGTGATAATGAGAAAAAAAGACATTGTCATAGGTAGAATCTTGCGGGTATCTTGATAATTCGTTAAAACAGCTATTTCATAAAGCCGCGCTCTGCGCAGCCAGATTGGCAACACGCTAATGCCACATTTTTCGGTGATAAGAGCGTCTTCTGAATGTCGAAGAAGACACTTCCTGCCCTCCCCATGCCAGCCTTGCAGCTTTCGCTTCCTCCTCTGACACCTTTACTAAGAGGTAATAATATGCACAAGCAGTCCCATTCCATTCCGTAATGCTCCGCTTGATTTCAAAGCTAGTCGTAACGCCGTTCATATGCCATCATTGCTCGAACGCGACATCTGTAAAAAGTTCAAAAAGGGGTGAAAAACGCTAAGTGCTGGATCAACATCTACAACTCAATGATACGAGTTGGTGTTGTGAATGATCAATGTTGAATCACGGTGCTCTGCTGCCCGGAGCCGGTAAAAGAAGGCCATTGGGAAACCGGCGTCATTGGTTGCTGATTGTTTCCATCGAGCCAGACATTCTGTGCGACGTATGGCAGGTGGCCGGTCTGTCGCTGCTGAGAGGGTTTACCCAAGGGTTGATAATGCATCTGGTGATGATCCACGCTCTGCGGCCGTTGCTGCAGCGCGGCCGATGGTGGAGGGTAAAGCAGGGTTGACACGTTGTGCACGGGTCGATATGGCGACTGCCGCTGCTGCAGGTAGTAAGACGGCGATATCTGGACCGGCGGATGGAGCGAGGTCGACGGAGGTGGCGCTGTAGCGGTCGGCGATATCCCATTTGACGTCGATGTCTGGTACGGACTTTGCTGTCTTGACTGAAATTGAGAATTGGCCTGAGACTGCGGTTGAGGAGAGATGCCCGGTGCAGGCAGGTGTGGCGCCTGTGACTGGGATGCATTAGGATATACTAAGCCCATTGCTCTGGCTGGACCATTGAGCGGCGGCAGCTGCTGGCCTTGGCTTTGGGGTTGTGAGTAGCCCGAAGAAGGTGCTGAGCTTGGCGGGATCGTCAAGCTAGGCAGGGTGAGACGAGGAACCTGCTGGCTCGTACTGGCATTCGAAGGTGTGCTCGCATACGCAGAAGGGGAGGTATAGCTTTGGTAGCCGCTAGCAATCCTCTTTGCAGGTGGCTCAGCAGAGTAGTCTTCACGGCTGCGCTTCCGTCCACTGGATCCTTCGGTGCTGACCTGGGGCAGAGCTGCGAGGGGCGACGGCGCAGGAGTCGGACCATTCTGATTACTGACGCTGTATGCCGAGCCGTACAAAGCTGGGTCCGAAACGTATGGAGGGGAAGATTGATTCGACGAAGGAGGCGATGGCAAAGCCATTGGCAATTGCAAGGACGAGGCCGGTGGCAAAACAGGTGCTGGCGGCTGTGGCTTGCTTGCTCGCTCGAAGAAGGCAGCAAACTTTCCCAAGAGTGACTGCCATTTTGCCCAGTCTTCTGCGGAAGTGTAAAGACAATACTTCATGTTACTAAGGAACTCCACTTCCATGATGTGAACTTCTCCAACCACGATACCAGATACCTCCGCCCAGGTCTTGTTTGTGTAAGTGTTGTCGTCCAGGAATTTGTTGCCAAGCATCAGAGCAACAGTGAGGAGCCTGTATTCGCTGCCAGGCTTTCCTCGAACTGCAGGATTGAGTTTCTTTAATCGGTAAATGAATAGTAGGGCGAGCAACACCACGTTTTGGGCCACCAGTGTCGTGGAAAGGATCGTGGTGACCCACTTTCTGAATCCAGTCGTTGGTTTGGCATCAGTCACTAATTTCCTTGGTGGATGTGCCGGGAGCTGGGAATCCTCCACGAGCTGCAACATGTCGGCTGATTCGAACCAAAACAGACAGGTGATCTGAGCTGCAAGCTCCGCCAAGCTGCCACCGCTGTCGTTGACCGAGCGAGGTATCTGGAAGGAAGGAGCTATGGCGTTTGCTTGTGACGTTCTCCGGGTTTGGGCACCTGGATCGTTGAAGACTGGCTGCCGTGGTCCTTGAACAGGTGATATGGGCCGGCTGTTGGTCTGGGAGTCGATGCCGTTTTGCCTCGGGGCTTGTGACATATTATACTGATGTGCGGGTTGAGGCCGACATGACTGCGGCGGGTGGTAATTGGTGCGGTAGTGCGGACCACGCTCTTGCTGGTAGTAAGCCTGCTGGGGTGCGAATGAAGACTGAGCCATGTCCAACGGCGGGGTGGGCGCTCGATTGAAGTCTGAATGTCGAGAGGGCCAGCCTGGTCGGTCGGGAAAGGCGTCTTTGGAGGCGAAGGGGTTGCGGAATTGGATAGCGGAGCTGGCATACATGGGGAGCGGCTGATGGATGCTCGTCATGTGGGCGAGAGAGGGATCAGTTGGGAGAGCAATGGGAGTGAGGTGCTGAAGAGGTCATGTGGCCGCCTGCGGTGGAAGGTGCAAGTGGTGATGCTGATGATGCTCGTGGAGGCTTGAGTGGTACCTGCCCTGCCAGGTGCTGGATTGTCGATAAAGAAGTCGAGGTTAGGCTCGCGCCTTCCTTGCGGTGTCAGTGAAGGGGGAGGTGCGAGGCAGAGGACGGTGGGTGTGAGCAGCTGCGCAGGTGCTCCTGCTCCTGCTCTTGCTCTGGCGGTGATGTTGTTGTTGTTGTTGATTGCTCATGCAAGGACTGGCAGACAGGTATGCGTGAAGGGGGAGCGGCTACCAGCAGCGGCAGCAGCAGCAGCAGCAGCAAGAGATCACGCCGAGCAGTACAGTACTCCTCCCGAGATCAAGTGAAGGCGACAGGATAAGGAAAGTAGTCTATACCTACGCATGCTAGCGCAGTTGCATACGGTCAGTCAACAACGTCAAGGTTGGTTAGTAGTCTGGAGCAAATGGCTCGGATGCACTGAGCACTACGCTTGTGCTGGACCCAGCGTCCACGGCCACGGCCACGGCGTGCGCTTGCCAGAGCGAGAGGCGTCCCGACGCCGCAAGATTCGATTCAGGACGGTGCAGCGTTCCGAGCAAAGGCTGATCCTCATTCATGGGTTATGTCAGTATGGGAGAGGCGGATGGCAGGAAGCTAGCAGGCAGGCTACCTGGACAGAAAGCCCACCAGCCCTCCGCTCGCAAAAACCTTGACCAGCTCACGCACAGGCGCGGCCCACCAGCGAGCCAAACGTACACGCTGCAGCTGACGCCGCCGAGCTTGCGGCACAGGGCAGGCCAGGACGCACCGGGATGGGGAGTGACCAGTCGCAGGTCAGTTCCAGGTCCAGTCCCGCTGCCGGTGCCAGTGGGAGCAGTCAGTAGTGCCCGGGTCCCAGAACGCTGCACGTCGGCTGGGCGCCCCTCCTGGGAGGTGCTGATGATGCGCGCGGAGACCTGGGTCGATTATGCACACCCACAATAATTAACTCCTGACGTTACGATGCGATGCGTTTGCTCCCACAGGAGGATCTCGCCTGCGCTGGCTAAAATTCTGCAATTGCTTGCTCGGCCGCCGATGCACCAATCACCGCGCCCCTTGCCGCTCGCTAGCGGTGGAGCTTCTGCTGTACCGGGCCAAGCACGTCGCTACGAGCGGCCTAGCGCCGTCAACTGCTGGTACTTTCCTTGACGAGCCCGCGCAGCAGCCACACAGACACACACGCACACGCACCGAGACACTCACGTCGTTGACGAGACGTGCAAGAGTCAGGGCGCAACGCGGCGAAATGCAAAAAAAACTAACCTTCCGTGTACCCCTCCTCTCCCGCTGCGCTGTGCAGGCCTTGTCATCATCATCTCGTTGTCGTCGCCCTTCCGATACACTTGTAAGACTCCACTCTTACACAGCCGCTAGATGACGACTGGCACCCTCCTGGAAGAGCAATTGTTCCATAATAAGCGCCACCCGCGGGCTTGTGTCTATCTGACCAAGTCTTTTTGTACATTCCTTGTCCGAGCCCTGAAGGGATCAATAATAATTCCCCCGTGACGGTCGAATCCTGATGGGGCAAATGATGCAGACTCACTGTGACGGCCTTCCGACACTCCCGTGCACACGGATGAGTACTGACGATCGTGCCGCCTCGCGTGCCGTGACACGCTGCTGTATTGCACGAGATGATAATCAGGATCGTTGGCGTCGCTTGTATCATCTGCAACCATTATCACCCCAATAATAAACCTTTGTAGGGCCTGTTGGCGGCAGCAGTGACAATAATAATAACGAGGCAGGCGCACACACCAGCCTCACCGCAGAGCGGGCTGCTTGAGGAATGGATTGTTCGCCCAATCAAAACTCTCATACTATGACGAAGGGATGTCTGCATGTAGCTGAGTAGTATTGCCAACCAAAGTGAATAACCTAATATTCGCCTAATCAACCGTAAAATGATGGATGGCATGGACATGCCCCCCTGCCGCGGGGCGCTCTCAAACCCAGCTTTGTTAGTGTACTTAACTGGGTACTTTTCCGAGCGACGACGCGTGCTTCTGGAGTGCCACTTGTCTCAGGCGGGCGGCTGAGGACGGACCAAAGAGCAAGCGGTCGCAGCTCCGCTGCATTCTTAGCACTTTTGGGAACCTTGCGGTACCTGTGATCAGCAAAGCCTGGGCTGTCCTGTCTCTCTCGGAGCGTTGCTACAAGTAATCACCGCGTGATACAAAGCCGGCATAACCGTGGGACATGCGCAGGCTCTTGCATCTCCAGGCGACTCAACTTTCAACCAATTCGGATTAATTTGTCCATGCCTGTGATCAGACATCGGCACGACCTCGCATTGGTTGTTGGTACTATTCTCGCCATCTCCATCAAGCGGATCAAATACATTTCAGGCTGAGTCTGCCGGGAGAGGGCGGCAAGTCCGCAATTCTCGTATTGCTTTTACACATCTGCTAGGCTTTGTGATGGAACTACCTTGGTACCCTCGACGCCGAAAAGAGCGGATCAAACCATCAAGTCCGTCTTGGCCTTTACGCGGTCTTATCTTGCTCATTAGCATATCTGTACAAAGGTGGCGAGCAGATCCTTCGGCATGACAGGAAACTCTCTCGCAGACGTGCGGTGTAGGTGGGTGCTTTCCCGAAAGACCAGTTTAAAGTGGTTGCATAAAAAGCATATCACACTGGCGTCGATCGACGAATCGCATGGCGTCCTTCGGTCAGACGCGCATCTCCACGCGGACGCGATCGTGTCATCATCGAACTCACAGTCTCACCTTCCCTTTCCTTATTGCTGGGCGGCTTGGTGATAATCCATTAATCGTTTCAATACCGCCTTGCTACCCGTCTCATTCGTCCCATACGAGCTACCGACCAGAGCCGCCTGCTCCATAGTGCGACCATGTGGCCAGCATCCGGCCACGAATTCTATCCGAGACTGCCAATCAGCGTCTACAGCTGTTAGGTTCAGGATGGTGCGCCTCCTTTTTGTATCGCGTAACCGTTGTGTCCCCACTTCGGCCGATGGCAACTCGAGGAGGTAAAATGCCAGACACGAAAAGACCGACCTTCCGTTAGTATTCAAAACCGTCTTCTATTTCTTGGCTAGCTTCAAGAGCCATGCACACTCCCGATACGCAAGCTGCGGTAAGTACTGTCGTGGCGCAGGGCCCATCGGAAGCGAAACGATGCATGTGCGACCGAGGGCTTTGAACGGCCTAGACAATCTCTGGCCGGCCAAGTATCAATTTGCGTTTTGTACCAGATGTCTGCTAATCAAAAGTATGCTACGCAACACGCAAATGGACAAGATTGCCGTTCGCTGCCTCCCACTAGCGAGCTGGTCACATTGACTTCCAAAGCCTTCCGTTGCCCCCAGCTGCCCAACAACTGACTAGCACCTCATAATCACGCAGGCACTGGTGACGCCGGATCCCTCACATCACAGTACGCTTATTAGCGTAATCCGCCATGGATGTAGTTGGATACTTGCTTCTGGAATTCCGCAGAACCGCAGGAGTACCCAAGCGGTTGCGATAACGCTTCAGCTAACCACTGAAAGCCCCACGTATGCACGGACAGGCTCCTTTGTAACCACACATCGCTGTCATACTCGCGTAGGACCGTATATTATCGCCCGTCCACGGCGTTTGCCTTTTGCTGGCGGAGAGGCAGTCGTTGCCCGTATGTGGGACTGTATCATCCTTAACAGCGAAGCGGTCAGTCGGACTCAAGCGGGGTTTCTTCTCACCTGCTGCATCGTAACGTCTCCCGGCCATCGACATCGCACTAGTATGGCCAATAAGGGCCTCATTACAGGCATCATACTCCCCGTATATCCGACTACAGTCCGGATGTTTGGACAGAACGCGGCAATGATCTCCTATGGTGCACTTTCCTCGTAAAGATTTCAATTGCCACGAGTCGCTGCTATTCAAACGACGACGGTCCCCTGGTATTAGCAGCCAGTCTGGGAATATCATGAGATCCTGTTGAGCTTTCTAGCGTACAGTGGGCAGATGTTCAAGTTCTGTACACGTCGTCGTGCTGTGGACATGCACCTTCCACAGCTGCGTACAGCCGAGTCACAACTTCGTAGCGCTGAGCCTTTTGCGCATCACATGAGCATGCAGTCAGTAACCGTGATTAGCATTTGAACTACCAGGCGTCATCAAACAGCTGCAAGCAAACCCATATCCTTCAGGGGTACGCACACGCAACTGAGGAGACATGAAAATAGTAACTTTGCACATGCTGGTCGACGACCGAGGATCAACATGAATGATCACATTCGCGATGCTGCGCCTCGGAGAACGCAGGCTGTGTTTCGAGGTGCTGAATCTGCAACAGGTTGCAACTTGCAAGCGTCCCATTCAGGGTTCTTGGTATCAGCGGTATCATGGGACAATTGTTGCGCAGAGCAATAATGGGGCTTCATGGTCCCAACGACAGTTCGGGTTGGGCGAGTATGCATCCGACATGTGAAAGATCCCTTGCAAAAAAGAACCCGGTCAGATATGGAATGAGTGACAATCAAACACGTCCTGATGTGGTCTTACGTTTAGTTCGCGCATCTTGCTGTGTTTCTCTAGCAGAGTCATTCCGAGATGGGCGCAAATTCGAAAAGATTCTGGACGCCAGCCTGACCGTCTTTTTCATCTGACACGTCTATGTAGTCGAGTTGAGGATCAACAGCTAATAATATGTAGAAAACAGCACAGTGTAATGGTCAATGTCTATATCTATCGAGGGCGCAATGTTCGATTTCGGGGCATACTTTTGACAAGCGCTAGCTCCCGCTTGCCCCAGCCAATCACAATCAATGGTATACTCCAAACTTGAACTTGGAGTTCCTCACGTCTCCAGAAGAGTACTGGGCAGCGGTATCTTTGCCATCGCCAGCTCAACTATGCCTCCCCGATTACAGCTGCTCAGCAGAGCATCTGCTGCGGTCTCCCAGCCTTCGTACTCACCGCTGGCGCCCTTCTTGTATCCCGCCCTCAACCAGCAGCGCTCAGCTTCGATTCTGTCCTCCTTATCCGACAACAAAACCGCGTACAACAAGCGCATCCGAGTCGGCCGTGGTCCATCCAGCGGCTATGGCAAGACATCCGGAAGAGGTCACAAGGGTCAAAAGCAGCACGGCAAGGTACCGGTAGGCTTCAATGGTGGACAGACGCCAGACTATGTTGTTCATGGGCAGAGAGGCTTCGACAACCAGTACGTCCATTCTCTCGTTATCTGTACATAATGCTCTCTTCCGCAATGTTTGGCTTACATGATTTTCCCAGTTTCTCAACGGAGATGAGTCCAGTAAACCTCAACCGCATACAGTATTGGATCAACGCCGGCCGCCTGGACCCGACCCAACCTATTACTCTTAAGGAGCTCTCCGCCTCACGATGCATACACGGCGTGCGCAAAGACGGTGTCAAACTGTTGGGAAGAGGGAAAGAGGAGCTTACTACACCTATCCATCTCGTCGTGTCACGGGCTTCAGCGGAAGCTATCAACGCGGTGGAGAAAGCTGGCGGTACGGTCACCACGCGGTACTACACCGAGTTCGCTGTGCACAAGATCAAGCAGAACCAGATGGACCCCATCCACAGTCTTCAGTCACGTATCGTCCTTGCGCCGGAATCCGAGGAAGGCGCCGAAGCTGCGGCCGATGCCCTGGCTGAAGAGAAGAAGCATTACAAGTATCGCTTGCCGGACCCGACCAGCAGAAAAGCTCTCGAATACTACAGAGACAGTGCGCACAGAGGGTACTTGAGCCACAAGGTTGCTGAAGGACATGGTCCAAGTCTGTTCTTCAAGACGCCAGGCATGGGTAAGAAGGGTGCACAGAGGCGTTCAAGAGCTGGTGGAGCGCAGGCTGCTGGTGGCGAGAACAGGCTGTGGTAGATGTTTTGTACCGTTGGTCAGTGGAGGGGGATATTTGAGCCTGTGTCCGCATTGACGAAGACGAAACTGGACGTGCTCAGGTGCTTTAACGGTTTAGCGCTACGGCAACGCGTGTGAGCCTCTTCCACGTCGCTCAAGAGCAACATGCGGACCAAGCCCATCAACAAGGAATGTGCGCAGATTCGCGCTGGGTTGCCGCGCCAAAGCATGGTGAAAGGTTGTACGAAGTGTGGAAGGAGACTTGAGTTTGCGGCTACATTGCACCGCAACTCTTGTGTACCGTATGCATTGTATATTGTATAGTATATTCAAACTGTATCCCTCATGTCGCAACTTTTCGCCGTTCGGGCGAGACTTTTATCATTCCATCATAGCCGTCTCGTATAAGCTGCCATGTGGGAGATGGCTTTGACGCCAAGACCGAAGAGGAAGGCGAGCACGATCAACACAAGTACCAATGTACCCTTTGAGAGAACTCAGGCTCTGTGCTGCTATTCCTGATTTCAACAGCGTCTCTATGACATGAAGTGGCTACTACAGCTTTCTCACAATGTTGCCCGATAATGTCTTATCGTTGTCAATAGCGGGTACTGCGGCGGCCAAGATGTCGCCGAACGGTGGGTGCTTTTCCTGTCGAGGCCCGGCGGCGAGCCGGATCATCAAGTCCAGATAATTTCCCAACGACTCGTCCTGCGAAAGAGAAAAGAATACGCACCCTCTTGCATTTTTACAGCTTGGTATTCTGGAAAATTATGCGATAGCGCACCGTGGGCATCTGGAGTTAGGAGGAGAAGGCAGACGGCAGCCCTCGCCTTTCAACGTGACCTCGCCCGGAGCGCCAGACAATCACGCATACAGATACACCTTCAAGATGGATGGCGAGGACCCGGAGAAGCATCCAATGCCCTCAAAAGCCGGATTTCTGTCTCGTGCAAGGATATTTGGCCCGGTGACCAAGGAATATGGAGACTGGCCCTTGCTAGCCATGAGCTTAGTGACGATTCAAAAAGACATCCATGTGTATAGTACTACCCAGGTATTAGCGAACACAAAACAATTTTATTTAAAGTTGTTCATACTCGCGGACCGGGAAATGGACCCTGGATGGACTTGTCCAATGGAAATTCAGCGTGTCTTGGCTGTCTCGGCTATCCCGCCCGCATGTCCATATCGCCTTTCCAAACCAATGCGTCGTATCACATGGTGACATGTGAAGTGTCTACAGTCGTTCCGGTCACGTTGGCTTACTCTTCCATTCGCGGGTACTTGCCACCCCATGACAGCCGCCAAAATGAAAAGACAGCAGGTATGCATTGCGAAACTATAGCTACGGCGCACCTAGTGCTAATAAGTACGAAACACAGATCGATAGCACTAAGGTATATTAGCGCAATGTTAGGCTCGTCGAAAGATAGAACGAAAGTATCTACATCCGTTAAACTATCGAGAGGGATGTCTCTATAATAGTAGAGGCAGACCTACTACTAGATTAGGGCACTAGGGTACCAAAGTCGTGTTAGTACTAGATTAATAAGGAGTTTAATATTCTAGACAATCTACGGAACGTAGAAGCTTCTTTAAAGGCCTCGAGATCTTCTTAGGTAGTAGTAAGAAACAACCCCGTCCCTACTTAATCTTCTCTTGCTTATCCTAGCTAGAGTTCTACGGCGCGTCTACCTCTATAGAGCGTGGATCTAAACGCGAGACACGATCTATAGATTACTGCTCGCGTTTAATGTCTATTAAGCGAGTTATTCGACAAAGAGCGTAGCCTACAAGATTAGATCGAGTAGCTAAATAAAACCGCTAATAAGGTGCTTACGACGTATCCTACCCCGATATAGAAGAAGAAGGTTGTTATATTACGCCTTCCCTTACTTTATCTTCGGAATATTAGTTATTAGCATAACTAGTACTAACGCCCTCCTTCTAGCCTACCTTTTAATGCCGGGCTCGAGAAAGCGACATTCTCCGCTACTACCGTCGGGAGGCGGGTACCTCTTACTACTAGCCTCGAGAAAGCGCTACCCTCCGCTACTACCGTTAGGAGGTAGGTACCTCTAACCGCTAGCCTCGAGAAAGTACTACCCTCCGCTACTACTATTAGGAGGCGGGCACCTCTAACCGCTAGCCTCGAGAAAGTACTACCCTCCGCTACTACCGTTAGAAGGCGGGTACCTCTTACTACTAGCCTCGAGAAAGTACTACCCTCTGCTATTATTATTAGGAGGCGGGCACCTCCGACTACTAACCTTAAGAAAGTACTACCCTCCGCTACTAACTTCGATAACTCGCCTATAGAATCTTTTTCCCTACCTTCTAGTAGTAAAGAAGGAATACTATTAGAGAACAATATGCCTTTAATAGGGGATTCTTCGCCGATTGCTTCTCTACTATTGTAAGTAATATAAGCCTAGCTAGATTCTTGTATACCTTTAGCTCCTCTAATCTACTAACCCTTACGCACATTAATTAGGAAGCGTAAGATAGAGTCTATAGCTGTAGAGAATTCTACTCTCTTTACTATAGACTTACTAGACGAGATAGCATCCTCGGTTCCTACTCTACTAGTAGTAAAGCGTAGACGCTAATCCTAGGACGCTACTACTACGTTACGTCTACCTCCTAGCAAAGATACTAAGGTATCGCGTTCCTCGTAGAGACATGTAGAAAAGAATATAGTACTACCGCTAGCTACTATTGTCTCGCCTTCGCCTCCTAGTAGTAATATCTAGCCCTTAGATGCCCTCTAGGATTACGTAAGGCTAGGCGAGATATTACTAGACAGAGCTACTTCTCTACCGTCTACGCTAGTTACCTAACAAACTCTGCCCCCTAACTTGTATCGAGACGAGACATGTCTATAGTTCGCCTGCTATAGTCGTTAATGTTTTAGTTTCCATTAGAACTATAACTAAACAAAAGCAAGGTACCGTTAGTACGTTTGGTAGTACCTTACCTGTCTTCGCAAGATTCTACCCTATCCTATAAACGGCCAAGAATTTCCGAGGCATAAAATTGTCCGAATCTAGCAGGAGATCGGTTATTATCCTATGTTTAGCTTTAAAAGCGCGTACGAGATAATGTCTCGCGATATAGCGCCTATCGTACGTAGCGAAGGCATAAAGTTTTTTAGAAACGTTAAGGTTAGCCTCTAGAGAAGCGACAGAACCTTATAATAGTTCCCTTATTTGTTTAACGCTAACTAGAACTATACAATGTGTGATCGTAGTAAACCCTACGTCCTAAGCTCTAATTTTAGCGTATTTATTCTAGCTATTAGAAGTAGTCTCTTAATAAGCGCGGACTAGGACTACTAGGTAGTAGGTAGAGAGCTATCTTATTTCTGCTATTGCCTATACTACGAAAATCTAACGCACGTCGTTATTAAGTTACGTTAAAACAATATAAAACGGGGCATGTGCGTTAATCTCCTTCCTAACACGAGACCTATTAACTAGAGTGTCGTGTATACCTATACACCTACTTGTTACTTACGTCTAAAGAAAGAATTGTATTCCTTAGACTTTCTTATCCGACAAATAGCAACCCTCCGCTAGAAGACACTTAACTTCGTAGACGGATTTTAGACACTTACCTGCCCTATGTACGGAGCGGTAGGGAATTTAAGAGGTAAAGACTTTGTTATACATGTTGTTAAGCAATATATAGATCTAGTCGCCGAGCACATAACTCTAGAGTCTACTCTTAAGCCTTGCCCGAACGGCGACCTACCTCTTAGGCATAGACCTATTCTTTCCTAGGTCCTCTATCTAAACGATTATAGAAGGCGTCGGAACTATCCCCTATCTAAAAACCGACATACCTTTTCTCGTTACCCTCTTCTAATCGTCGATGTCTAGGAGGGCGTTAAATTTGGCTATCGCTACAAGAAGTTAACATATAAAATCGATTTTACCTAAGCGACTTTAACCTTCTAGTCGATTAAACAAGAAATCCTCGGTGTAATTAAGAAGTAGATTGCGCTAAAGAATACGCTTCTAGATAAGAGGGAAGAAGAGGACGAGAGTAAGAACGAGTCGCTATAGCTACCGATGCCTAAAAGACGTTCGAGGGGGAAAGGTTAAGCTGCGTTAAAGAAGCCGTCGGCTACTTTAGGTAAGTCGAAGGTACGCTCGCGGAAGAGTAAGCCCTTAAGCTTAGATGTAAGCGAAGTCGACAATAAGTTGCTATAGCTACTTACGCCCGATTAGCGCCCTAGAAGGAGTATATAGATCGCTATATATAAGGAATAGCTATTAGATAATAGGCCGGTCTATATGTCCGAAGGGAAGTAATACGTATCTCGCTAATCTACACCGAGTAAAGACGGGAGCGAGTAGCTACGCCTATATAAGCTATATACGCCGCCTAAGCAGTATTACATATATAGCTAATAAAAAGGAACTAGGCGAAGGGTTTGTAGAAATTAATAGGATAGTAAATACCGTCGTAATCTTCTTAATATTATAGTGCCTTATATTTGCTTTAAAACAGAGAGGCGGTATTTCTTATATAATATAGCAACCTAGTCTAGGCTTTAATTACTTTATAGAAAATATAGATAGTAAAATACCTTTTATGTCCGCGGGTAGCTATAAGTTTTGCTAAAATCTACCGCTTTATCGAAGAGTGTTAGCCTCTTCTGCGCCTGCCTCTGTCCTCTACCCGCTTTACTAAAGTAGGGTACCCTCTTCCGTGCCTACCTCTATCCTCTACCTGCCTTACTAAAGAGGGGTGTCCTCTTCCGCGTCGATATCTAGCTCTTATCCGCTTTACTAGAGAGGGGTATCCTCTTCTATACTAGCATCTAGCTTCTGCTAGCTTTATCTTAAAGCGGGCGCTACCTTCCGTACTAGTATCTAGTTTCTGCTAGCTTTATCTTAAAGCGGGCGCTGCCTTCCGTACTAGTATTTAGTTTATACTTGCTTTATCTAGAAGCGGGCAACCTCTTCTCCGCCCGTATTAAGTTTCTACCTACTTTACCTAGAAGCGGGCGACCTCTTCTCCGCCTATATTAAGTTTCTACCCGCTTTACCTAGAAGCGGGCGCTACCTTCCCTGCCTACATCCCGCTTCTGCCCGCTTTATCTAGAGAGGGGTGTCCTCTTTCCCGCTAATATCTAGTTTCTGCTAGCTTTATTAGGAGAAGGGTGTCCCTCCTTTGTAAAGCTATACGTATTAGGATATCTATTCTTAATACGTAGCGTATTGTTACTCTCTTTTGTATTCTCTAGAGATGTACTAATTAAAAAGGTAAGAGAACTTTTACTATAACGACGGAACCGCTATTGTATTAGTCCTACTATCTTCGTCTCTCTAAGCTATCTACTTTCTTTAAATCTTTTTAAAGTGTCCGTTACTATTGCTACTAATATGTCTTCTATATATAACTAAACGGATCGCTAGCACTACCCGTTCTTGTTGCTATAGTATCCTTTCGATTATTAATTAAGTCTATTTGTCTAAGCCTCTATAGGACGGCGCTATATATAGCGGGCATTAATATCTTCTGCGTCGTTTATCTTCTAAAACGACTTCGCTTTACGGATAGTCCGCTCGCTACTTAGGTTTACGGTATCTATTATAAAATCTGTCTATATCTACGCTATCTGTTTGCGACCTTGCTCGTTACTTTAGTTCCTAGTGTCTATTACGAACTTTTTCTATATATGTGCTATCCGTCCGCAATCTCGCTTATTATTGTCTAAAGCGGTAATAGCTCCCTTCTTATATACTACTATCTCGCTGTCCTCGCTCCTTTGTCTTAGAATATGTCGCTTGTCGTAGTAGGGTTTTCTTTTATCGTTAAGAAGGCTAGAGATTTGTACTTATATTAGAACATAGCAATCTATATGCCTAGGATATAATTATTATCGTATAATAAACTATAACATAAGCTAAGAATGTTTCTCTTCTAGATAGCTTATTAGAAGCTATTTTATAATAGAAAGAATCGCCCGCTTACTACCTACCCGTAGCTTAGCTGCCCTTACTTTAGATGTCTATCCGTGCTCGAGCCTATAAGCTCTCGGTAGGCTTTATTTCTTCCCTACTCTAGCTTTCGCAAGTTAGCTTTAGGGTAGTACCGGCCTATATTGCTACTTTAGTGCTACTAATTCCTCCTCGCTATGCTCGTGCTCCTCCTTAGTACCCTCGTGCTCGTCTTTATTCCCTATGTTGTCGGTTGTTAGCTCTTCTATAGCTTTAAAGGCCGGCATAGGGTCTACGTGTCCTCTCTCCTCTGCTATAGCTTAATTAGATCGATTGTAGTTTTAAAAGATCTCGGCGTTTAGCTATAGGAAATTTATAGTAATATTATCGGGGTAATTAGGGGTCCCGCGCCTTATGTCTAATTGTGCTATACCCGCGGTTGTATAGTATTTAAACTATATCTTGTATAGGGCTTTAGACATCCTAACTCGGTGTTCCCTATTAGTGTCCCTCTAACTACCGTTATACTTCTGCTACTAATCTATTATTAGGCGGCCCCGTAGAACTAGGTATATATCTACGAACTCTTTGCTCTCGCTAAATACCTTAACCTTCTTAAGGGAATCGCGCGTAAAGTTAGGTTAGGGTCCTATAGATCGAGTAATAGGTGCTATCGTAATAATCGAGACTCGTTTGTCGAGTAAGGTGTCCTTCTGCGAGGTTAGCCCTAATCCGCTCGATTGCTATATAGTTTTTATTACCTTTGTTGTTTAGTTATAGCTTAGATAGTCGTTGTCTTCTCGTAATAGGTTTTAAGTGCCTTTGTAACGAGTAGTTAATTGTAGTGTTGTTAGTAGAAGGTCCGTTTAAGTTACTATAGTGCGAGGTTTAGTTAGCGGAGGTCGGCTATAGTAGTCGTAAGTCTAGTGCGCTATTGTATATAAACGACACCTCCGCTAGTACCGCCCGTTCTATTATTCTAGGCACCGCTCGGAGCCTTATCCGCCCTACGATAACTGCAACCTACTTCCTATATTCGACTTTATATTACATCTCGGCGGAACACTTTAATAGCTTCTATCGTTCTATTAGGCCTAACATTAAACGGTCTATAGTAGAAACTATCCGATGCCTACTCCCCGCGAATAGCGCCGCTATAAGATAGAAGAGTAGGTTAAGGCGGGATAGGTTAATATTATAATTCTAGAGCGAGACAAATCCGATATATATACGAGAAAGCGTCGCTATACTTAGACAGAAGAGTAGTTAGAGGTAGGACATATTAATACTATACTTCTATAGCTAGATATATACGATGCCCCTTTCCCTATATAGTACGCTCTCGAGATAGAAGAGTAGTTGTAAGCGGGATATATAAAGGCTATAATTCCGCGGCTAGATAAACTAAATAGTACGTTATAGAAAGTGTCGCTAAAGTTAGATAGGAGGGCAGATTAGAGAGTAAAGATAGGATATATAATATCTTAGGCTAGATAGAAGCAATTAATTGTAACAATAACGAGGCTATACGCCCTAAGGAATCTCCTTATAGCGAGTTAGAGAGTTTTGAATATAATGGATTCTAACAGATATATAATTAGAATTTGTCTAGGATTACGGATAGTGCGTATTAAACTAGGGTAGATGTCTAACTAGCAAAAGATATCTTTATTGTCTATGTAGCATTACTATAGAGCGAACATAAAGAAGTAGTACTACTTAAATAAAGACTACTCTCTAAAAACGACTGCCCCCTTCGATAGAAACGAAAGACTACTCTCTAAAGACGACTGCCTCCTTTAATAGAAAAGAAAGACTACTCCCCGAAGACGACTACCCGCTTTGTAGGAAACGAAAGACTACTCTCTAGAGCTAACTACCCGCTTCGAGGGAAACGAAAGACTACTCTCTAGAGCTAACTACCCGCTTCGAGGGAAACGAAAGACTACTCTCCGGAGCTAACTACCTACTTCGAGGGAAAAGAAAGACTACTCTCCGGAGCTAATTACCCCCTTTAGTAGAAACGAAAGACTACTCTCTAGAGCTAACTACCTACTTCGAGGGAAAAGAAAGACTACTCTCTAGAGCTAATTACCCCCTTCGGCAGAAACAAAAGACTACTCTCTAAAGACGACTACCCGCTTCGATAGAAATAGCTGTCCGCTTCCTAAAATAGTATCGCCTTGTGCCTTATAAAGACACGCTATAGTCTTATAAATGTAACGTACGAAGTACGTTAGCTCGATAATAAGTAGAAATTAACCTTAGTTTATACTACGTATACGTAACGCTTTTGCTACTTAGTCGCGCTTTCCCTATACTTTGTTTGTCTTCTTACACATTACCTTCTTTTATAACCTATAATCTAAACTACTAACCGCCTCCTAACAAAAGAGTCGCTACGCTCCTTGTTACTATTGTTATCGCTACTTAATGTCGTCGCAACGCTCCTTGTCGCTATTATCGCTACTGCTCCCTACTATCGTAACGAGCGCGGTAGCCGCCTATTATAGCGAAATTAACTAGCAAGAAGCCCCCGCCCGCCTAGGTAAACAAGCAGAAGTTTAGCGAATTTATAGAGGTAGACTTTAAAGAGTTTATAAAAAACAAGAAGAACTTTTTATAGGAGAAGATAATCTAGTTAGGGGTCGACAGGGACGAATTAAAAGGTGCAGCCTAGTATACAAAAGAAGAGGTACGAAAGAATAATAAGCTATATAGAGCTAGAAGAAAGCGTCCAAAGGGTAGCGTAATTAAAGATAAAGAGGCCCGGTATACCGATAAATAGCTCGATAGAGTAGTTAAGGAACTTTACGAGAAGTTTTTAAGCTTAGTCCTAGGCCTAGATTGTTTAAAAGACCTAGTTAAGCTTTAGATATAGCGTTGCCTTGCCGAAAGCTTTTAGCGTAAGCGGGACAAGTCGAGTACTATAACTTCCTCCCTCCCTCGTAGTAGAACGGGCACTAAACGAATTAAGGCGAAAGCAACTAAAGCCTCGAAATCGCTAGCTACATCTCCCCTACGTGCATCCTCGCTAGCTATGTCTTAGAGAATTACGAGCGAAAGCGACTTAGCCGACGATAGTTACCCCGAAACAGAGGACGAGCTACTCCTTTTCTCGCAACTTATTTTAATAACGAAGTATATAGCACCGCTTACAACTCGGGCGAGCAAGGACGTAGGTAATAGGCTCCCGATAATCGAGCTAGGTCCTATGCTTCTTAAACATATGTCTAAAGTAAGCGATAAGGAGCTAAACAACGGAACATTTAATCTCGACTTCTATAAATACGTCGGACTTATTAAAGATTAGTTCCGAGACCGCGGTCTAACTCGCGAGAATTGCTCGATTGTCTATATAGAGCTAGGTAGAGGGAAATTTAAACACGCTACTAACGATATAACATTTACTACGGTAGTCTTTACGTAGTGTTATAATAGCAACGCTAGGGAATTAGACAGAGTCCTATTCTTCGCTACTCCTAAAGACGTGTCGCAATTTACCTATAGTATGTTTGTTAGACCCCTTCTTTAATATTGTACTAACTTTTCTTTTAGAAGAGCACGAGTATATGTATAGTACGTTAAGAATAATGCAAGCGAAAGACATTAGCTTTCGTCTACCCCGTGCTAAGATACATTCTACGAAAGATAGGGGTATATCGTAGGACGAAAGCGATAAAGACATTTCGAACTCCGGAAGTCGCAAAGCGATAGGTCGTAAGGCAAATCGTAAGAGGCGTCGGTCGTAGCATAATAAGGAGGAGTAGGACATCCTTAAGGAAGATTAGGAAGAAGGGGGAATTTAGAAGAAACGGCATAGTAGACAGAAGAGAAAGGGCAGGAGAACTAAGCCTTCGATCTTGCGAAAAGGAGAAGGCGAAGAAGCTATTAGTAGTAAAGATAACACGTTGCCTAGTAATAATAATGCAGACAATAGTAAAGACGAGCACATTACTATCGATCTTGGAGCGTAGGTTAATAGATGCCCTAATAATATAATTGTAAGCTTCTCTAATTTAAATTTTAGATTAAAATCCTAATAGAAGTCGAATTTCGAGCACGTACGCGAGGATTAGCTACTAGATGTTGCCTAGATGTTTAACATCGACGAAGAGAAGCTTAAAGATATCGAGCAGCCGATATAGCTTCTATACTAGAAGACTACTATTAGAGCCGATTAGCTCTTCGATCTAGGTTTTCGATACTTCCGCAAGAGTTCTAGCCGTCTCCCCGGTTACTCGAACGGTAACTAGCCTAGTATAGACAACGTAGTTACGATGCTGCTATTAATATAGCATCGGCTATAATAGGTAAAGGCTAAGGCGGAGGTAAGGCAGTCGTAGGCGAAAGGGAATAGAAAGTACTTGCTACGCGGTAAGGAGAATAGGAATAACGGCTCTAGGGCATGTCTAAGCTAGCATCTTATGCTAATCGGTTGCCCTTATGTCGACTAACCTTTTTAGATTTCTATAAGTCCGGCCTAAGGCGTTATAATACTGCTTACGCCCGCCGTCCTAGTTCCGGACCTTTATATAAAGTTCTACTAGTATATCGATTACTAGGCTACTAATCTCGAAATCCGATGCGAACACAAGGGCGCTCTTAAGATCCTTTAGGAGAAGAAGATCCTAATTCCGAGTCTTAGCTTAGAGGATCTTTTAACTATCTAAGCTAGGTTCGACGAAGAATACGACTTCGACCGTATAGAGGAAGCCTAAGTAATTAAACTAGCGAAGAAGCTTTAGCGGTACGTTATTATCTAGTTAGAAGAGAACTACTAGTCCGTACTACTAGCCTTAGACAAATGGTCTAGTAATAGCTAGGTTTAAGGATCTCTATTTAAGAGGTACGAGTTTGTAATTAAGACGTCTACAACTTCGAAACTGCTACATTTCTGCTTAGTCGCTATTGTGCTCCTTTATAAAGCACAAGGGATTAGGAATAAGGATACAAGCCTATTACAATGCTTACGACGCCTTAACTTTAATATTAAGACGCGCGTAGAGTTCGCTTCTTATATAGGCGCTCTCTAGGCCTATAGATTAACAGGTATTGCTACGTAGCTTAAGCTTACTTACTATCTTAGCGGTTATAATAAGTATAGCGAGTAGTTCGAAAAGCACCCTTAGTAGGGGCGCGCTTAGCTATCGGAGCTCTCCCCCGAGAACCTCGATATACTCTAGAAGGACATTATTAAAGTATTAAGGAGGGGTACAACGACTTTAGAGTTTAAAGATGTCGCCGATCGGCTCGGGCAAGCTATTAGCTCCTTTATTATCCGCCGTAGTCTAAGCACAATGTAGTTTAATAAGACGATATCCTCTAACGCGGCACCGTTAGTAGACGACATAGAATGCTATATACTATATAAGTAGCGTAACAAGTTAAACAGTCTTATATAGAAGGAAGCTAAAGTTATTAGGGTTATTTCTATAGAAAATAAGACGGATGTCTACGCGAAGAGACTTAGTAAGGCTAGGGAGTTATAGCTATTCGCCGACTTTCCTACTTTAATAGACGAAGAGCTTATAGGAAAGATAGTAGCTTAGGTTCGCGAGAATTATAAGTAGGATTCTAAAGAGGAACGTAATCGCTTCCGCTTCCAATAGACCTAGGAGCAAGTTATCGAGATAGGATAGATATAAAGGCCTAAAACGTGTCCTTTTCGAGAATTTATTACGGATATTGCCTACGACAATATAAAGATAGCGCGCCTAGTCGGGGGCCTACGAATGTATTTCCGTCTAGGCTAGGAAGGTAAAGGACGTAGAAAGGTGCTTATGCTTAGCTTTTGCCCGCTTTATATATATATCGCCTTCTTAGTAAGCTGCAATACTATTCCCCTTTTAAAGTAAACAGGCTAACCGACTTATAGTGTATAAAACAAGACCTATTAGTGTTAAATTATATTAGCTACATTTATTTGGACATGTTACTAAAGGCGATATATACTATTACTACCGAGTTCTAAGAAAGCGCGTCTATAGAAAAGTAGGGCATCTTTTCGACGTATAGATTACTAGGGAGAGGTTTAGATCTCTAGTAAGCTTTAGTATTTGTCCTCCTACATTCCGATTATAATGCTAAGAGGTTTAAGCAAGTACTTAGAAGACTTACTCGGATTAGGTCGAAAACTAATACTCTCGCGGTAAGATATAAGGATAATAAGGTTACAATCGAGAGTATTATTAGAGACAAGAAAGCGCTAATAGAGAAGTTTAATAAGCTAGCTAAGGCTATTAAGAATAAGAAGGATAATTAAGTTAATTTATTAGTAAGGAAATGTTAGAACGGATTTTAGGTTATGGTCTAAAGAACGGCAGATAGCTACTTTATATTAAATTTAGAATATAGCAAAACTATTTTATTCTATATAGGACTTTATAAGCGTAAAGTATATACTACTTCGAATGTTCGACCATTTTAGTTAAAGGATTAGTCCTTTAAGCCTTGCTAGTACCGCCCGTTGCTAGTCCTATATATAGGTATAGTACTCTACTAGAGCTTGTTAGTACCGCCTATTATTCCCGCCGAGCAAACAAATAAGTGTATCTTAAAGAACGCTACTATTAGAATATATAGCAACAACCGCTAAGCTAGTTAGCGTAAACTTAAATGTCCGAGGCGGGTACTCGCGTACGTAATAACCTCCGAGGCGGGCGCTTACGTATGTAACGACCTCTAAAGCGGGTACTCGCGTCTATAATAACCTCTAAGGCAGGCGCTAGCGTACGTAACGACCTCTAAAGTAGGCGCTTATGTACGTAACGACTTCTAAAGCGGGCGCTAGCGTACGTAACAACCTCTAAGGCGGGCGCTCGCGTGCGTAATAACTTCTAAAGTAGGCGCTAGCGTACGTAACAACCTCCGAGGTAGGTGCTCGCGTATATAATAACTTCCGAAGCGGGCGTTAGCGTACGTAACGACCTCTAAGGCGGGCGCTCGCATGCGTAACGACTTCTAAAGCGGGCGCTAGCGTGCTTTTTAATCTTTAAAGCGGGTAGTAGCGTACGTAACTACCTCTAACGTAGGTATTAGCGTATACTTTAATCTTTAAAGCAGGTCTTAGCGTACGTAACGATTCTAGAACTAGGCTTAGGCTTAGGTAGCGATCTTTAAAATAGGGCTAGGACAGACGAAGACTTTAAAGTACTATGTTCTAGAGAGGGTACTAGCGCTAATCTAAAGTAGATGGATTTCGAACGGTTGCTTCGACGCGGACAGCTACGACTACTTAACGCAACCTAGAGGATAAAGATAGATAGCGGATAATTACTTCGACGTAGATAGCTACGACTACTTAGCGCAACCTTCTAGTAAATAAGGATAGGGATAGATAATTGCTTCGACGCGGACGGCTACGAATACTTAGCGCAATCTCCTAGTAGATAAGGATAGAATAGGGATAGATAATTGCTTCGACGCGGACGGCCACGAATACTTAGCGCAATCTCCTAGTAGATAAGGATGGAATAGGGATAGATAATTGCTTCGACGCGGACGGCCACAACTACTTAGCGTAATCTCCTAGTAGATAAGGATAGAATAGGGATAGATAATTGCTTCGACGCGGACAGCTACGACTACTTAGCGCAATCTCCTAGTAGATAAGGATAGGGATAGATAATTGCTTCGACGCGGACGGCCGCGAATACTTTGCTACTAGCTATACCTAGCGTAATAGCGCGGCGGTAGTATTTAGTTACTAGGTATAGTTAAGTAGCGATGCGAACTAGGACAATAGAACACGTTCTTAAGGCTATGTTCTTAATAGCTATGCTATATAAGATCCTCTCTACCCTACTACCTTCCGCTACCCGTAAGGGCAATCGTTAGGTAGCTAGACGGATCGGTATAGCAGCCGAGTACTACTATAAGATGTGCTTCGCCGCGGAGAACCGCGAGTACTTCGACCTTAATTAGGCATAGTTATAAGATATACTTCGCCGTAGAGAACCGCGACTACTTTTACCTTATAATAATAACTAAGAAGACAACCTAATGTATAGACGAGTTGTTTATACTCGCGGACCGGGATATAGACCCTAGATAGACTTGTCTAATAGAAATTTAGCGTGTCTTAGCTGTCTCGGCTATCCCGCCCGTATATCTATATCGCCTTTCTAAACTAAAGTACGCCGCTTTACATGTTTCCAATTTTAGTTTACTAGACGACACATGTACGGTACTATAGTATAGGGACAGAGCGTATAGTCTTTAAAACATATGTAACGTAAATTAATAAGGCTAATTATACCTAAGGCAGAAACTAACATTACTAGCCTACTATCTTAGAGGCTAAGCACAAGTTCTAGTATATTAAAAACTATAGAAAGGTACTCCGAAAGTATCTCGGGGAGCGTACTAACGCTATACATCCGACGCCTAAGAAAGATATAGGTAACTATTCGAAGGTTAAGGTAGAATATAGAGTACTATAGGACCTAGTTAAGAGTTTCCTACTTAATCTAGAGAAGTATAGATTAGCGGAGTAGGAAATAGCCGAGCGAAAGCAGTTTTTAGACGCAAAAGTTAGTGTGCGTTCTAATGCTATAATACTTTATCTAACATGTGTCTAGGCTAAGCTTATAAGAGCGCGTAGATCGTCGCTATAGGAGTTATAGATAGTACTTCTTATCCGTAGAGAGAACGCCGATAAAATTAAGTAGACACTAAAGGGCCTATTTAATTAGTCGCATTCTTGTTATAGGCTATAGGAGCTTCTTAAGCAGATTACTATATTCCTCGACCTAGTAGCTATATTCGAATCCTCTCTAGACAGTCTTAACCTAAACGCGAGACACAATCTATAGATTACTACTCGCGTTTAGGATCTATTACGCGAGTCGTTTAAGAAAGAGTATAGCCTATAAGATTAGATCGAGCAGCTAAATAAAATCGCTAATATAATACTTATAAGGTATCCTACCCCGATATAAAAGAAGAAGGTTATTATATTACGCCTTCCCTTACTTCGTCTTTAGAATGTTAGTCGTTAGTATAACTAGTAGTATCTTATTAGCTCCTAACGCCCTTCTTCTAGCCTGCCTTTTAATACTAGCTTAGAGAAAGCGCTATCTTCTACTACTACTATCGGGAAGCGGGTACCTCTTACTACTAGCTCCGAGAAAGCGCTACCCTCCGCTACTACTATTAGGAAGCGGGTACCTCCGACTACTAGCTTCGAGAAAGTACTACCCTTCGCTACTACCGTCGGGAAGCGGGTACCTCCTACTACTAGCTTCGAGAAAGTACTACCCTCTGCTACTACCGTTAGGAAGCGGGCACCTCCTACCGCTAGCTTCGAGAAAGTACTACCCTCCGCTACTACTATTAGGAAGCGGGTATTTCTTACCGCTAGCTTCGAGAAAGTACTACCCTTCGCTACTACTATTAGGAAGCGGGTATCTCTTACCGCTAGCTTCGAGAAAGCGATATCCTCCGCCGCTAGCTTAGATAATTCGCCTATAAAATCCTTTTCCCTACCTTCCGGTAGTAAAGAAGGGATACTATTAGAGAATAATATACCTCTAATAGGGGATTCTTCGCTAATTGCTTCTCTACTATCGTAAGTAATATAAGCCTAGCTAGAATCTTCTATACTTTTGCCTCTAATCTACCTACCTTTACGGACGCTAATTAGGAAGTGTAAGATAGAGTCTATAGTTAAAGAGCCTTCCGCCCTCTTTACTATAGACTCGTTAGACGAGACAGTACCCTTAATTAGTACTCTACTAGTACGAAAGCGTAAACGTTAATCCTAGGACGCTACTACCCTACGTCTACCTCCTAGTAAAGATAGCTAGCTATCGTATTCCTTTTAAGCGTATACAAAGCTAAAGAATATATTATCGCTAGCTCTCGCTACCTTACCTCTACCTCCTAATAAAGATAGTAAGGCATTACATTCCCTATATAGGCATATAAAGTAGAATAAGGCACTACTAGTAGCTACTCCTCCTTTACCTCCGCCTCCCGGGAGTAGTATCTAGGCCTCGAATTCTCTCTAGATATACGTAAGGCTAGACGAGACATCGCTAAAGGCAACTGCTTCTCTGCCGTCTATATAAGTTGCCTAACAAACTCTAGCTCCTAACTCGGACCGATTTTAGTCTAGTAGGGCAACTTGCCTAGATAGCGACGACAAAGGTCTTAACGTTAAACTAAGTAGGAACATAAAGGGGAAATATAGGCTATAGATAGAAGAACGGTACTATTAATCCTCTAGTAGAATAAAGTAGAGAATTTAGGTAAACATCTAGGCATTCGCGACCTACTAATAAAA
Source organism: Hortaea sp. C3G1500-4 (assembly GCA_022701445.1). Taxonomy (NCBI): domain Eukaryota; kingdom Fungi; phylum Ascomycota; class Dothideomycetes; order Mycosphaerellales; family Teratosphaeriaceae; genus Hortaea; species Hortaea sp. C3G1500-4. The sequence goes on along the minus strand of JAJVDI010000007.1, from coordinate 273,550 downwards.
ATAGTTAGGCAAAGAACGAATTGCTATAGAAACGTTATAGGCTACCTAACTAGTACTATAGTAGAGTCTTAAGGACTTCTCTATAGACTTTTATAACTAGATATAGAAAGTAGAAGAGTACTTCCGCAAGCGAGCGCGTAAAGATAGTAAATATAAGGATTTTTTTTTAGCCGTCTACCCGGGGATAAAGGCTAATTAACTCCCGTTTAAGTCCTAATAGAAGTGAAACAATAGCTAGCGTTAGCATGGTATAGCATAGTATATATCTTACTTTTTGCTTATAGTACGGAGATTTAAGACGTTTACTATTATGCCTACTACGTAGACTAGAAACACTTTATTTTCGAGCCCTATAGACATAAATAAGAGCGTAATAGTACCTACTTTAGTATCGTAGGCAACGAATAGATTACGTGCTTCGACGCTACTACTTACTACCTCTGTTTAAAAGAAGAACGGTATTCCTTCGACCATCTTACCTAATAGATAGCGACCCTCTATAGAGGACACTTAGTTTTATAGGAGCATATAAGATATACACTTTCCTAGTATGCGGAGTAGTAGGAGTTAGGAGTAGTAAAGACTCTATTACGCATGTCGTTAAGACCCTTATAGATCTAGTCGCTATATATATGCCTCTAGAGTCTAACCTTTCGCCTCGTCTAGGCGGTAAGGCGCCTCGAAGTTATAGGACTATTAATTCCTTGTACTAACATCTATACGATAATAATATAAGGCGTCTCTAAAACTACGCTAAGTAAGAAAGATGCCCTAACGTAATTTATAGATAGACTAGGCTAAAGTAGATGCTCGCCTTTTCGAGTAAGCTAGAGGCACGTCTAGAGAAAGATTCGCTCTTACGGTTAGATGGGAGTAAAGATAAGAATAAGATGCCCTAGCTATCTATGCCTAGACAGCGCGCTAGAAGGAGCACACGGGTTGCATTAGAGAAGACGTCGGCGGTTTCGGGCAAGTCGTCCGTACGCTTACGGAAGAGTAATCTCTATAGGTTAGATAAGAGCGAAGACGAGAATAAGATGCCCTAGCTATTTATGCCTAAGCAGCGCGCTAGAAGGAGTATACGGGTTACGTTAGAGAAGATGTTAGCGGTTTCGGGCAACTTTAAGACACGCTTACGGAAGAATTAGCTCTTAATTTTAGATAAGAGTAAAGACGAGAACGAGTCGCTATAGCTACGTAAGCCTAAGTAGCGCCCCGTAAGGAAGGAACGGGAAGTAGTTTAGGCTTTAATTGCTTTACAAAAAAAAAAAACTATACCGATAGCAAAATACCTCTCGTTTCCGCGGGTAGTTATAAGTCTTATTAATATCTACCGCCTTACTAAAGTAGGGTGCCCTCTTCCGTACCCGCCTCTATTCTCTACCCGCCTTACTAAAGTAGGATGCCCTCTTCTATACCTACCTCTACCCTCTACGCGCTTTGCTAAAGAGGGGTATTCTCTTTCGCGTCGATATCTAGCTCCTATCCGCTTCGCTAGAGAGGGGTATCCTCTTCCGTACTAGCATCTAGCTTCTGCTAGCTTTATCTTAAAGCGGGCGCCGCCTTCTTTGTAGGCATCTAGTTTCTACTAGCTTTACTTAAAAGCGGGCGCTACCTTCCCCGCGGGTATCTAGTTTCTACTAGCTTTACTTAGAAGCGGGCGCCGTCTTCCCCGCGGGTATCTAGTTTCTGCCGCCTTTACCTTAAAGCAGGCGCCGCCTTCTCTACGGGCATCGAGTTTTTGCCGGCTTTATCTAGAGAGGGGCACTACTTCTATAATCTGTAGCTTTTCTATATAGTGTTAGTAGACACGCAAATATAAAACCTATTAATAAAAGCAAGTATATATATAGTAGTAGTTATATAATGCTATAAGTACATCCTCTTTGCCTTTGTCTTCTCCGCAAACGAATTAGGAGGGGGGATAGGTATAATAGACGAAATTATATCTATTCCTCGCTCCTATTATCGGTAATCTACCCTATCTATATATCTTCTATCCTAACGTAAGTGTCTAGAGTATACTCTAGTATACTTAGTAACTTCCTCTTGTTAGCACCGCCCGATCTCTCTATAGCGGTGTTACCTAGCGCTTTAAGTTCGTCCTCGATCTCTAGGATACGTCGTTGCGCTTACTTCCTTTTAGCCCGTAGCCTTATATAGCGGGCGAAGTTATCCTCTCTGTCTTTCTCTTTCTTCTTTAGCTTCGCCTTATAGCCTACTTGCTCTATTTTCTTCTCTTCGTTACCTTTATTCTTAGTTAGTTTTAGGTCGCGGTTAAGAAGCTTATGTCGAAGCTACTTATTATCTTTTGTAAACTTCGCTCGTATTTTTGCTATCTCCTCGCGATTCTTCTTATAATTAATTCGCTTTAGGGTTATTCGCTTAGCCTTCTTTATCGTATTATACTAGTTCGTTACTAGCTATTGCTCTACTAGCTCGGCGCGTCCTAGAACACTTAAGGTCTCTAGGATCTTTATAGTCTTTCCGAACCTACCTATAGTATTATAAGTTTGTTAAAAATGGGATTGCTAGCGTTTCCTAACTTTACTAGACTCGTTTATAACTACTTCTCTATGCTCGTTAACTAAATTCTTGTAACTTGTCTTAGAGTTATCTAAAGTAGTTACCGCTCGCTTCTCTAGTACTACTAACTCGCCGTCGTTACTCCTTTTTGTTAGAATATGTCGTTTGTCTTAGTAGAGTAGTCCCTTTATTATAAAGAAGGCCGGGGCTTTGTCGTTGCGTTAATACATGCTAATCTTTGTGTCTAGGATAATATTAATCGCCTGTTTATCGCTTACTTTTAGCTCTACCTCGCGGGGCTTATTAGTCTACCTACGCTCGAGCCTATAAGCCTTCGAGCGGTCCCTCTTCCCTCCTACTCTAGCCTTTATAGGTCGGCTTAGGGGTAGTGCTAGCCTACGTTACTTCTTCGGTACTAGTGCTTCCTCCTTGCTATTCTCGTGCTCCTCCTTAGCACCCTCGTGCTCGTCTTTATTCCCTATCCTATCTAACTCTAGCTTAGCTGTACTAACTAGTACTTCTAAATCCGGAGAGACGCCTCGCTTTCTCTTCTTTAGGCTCGGAAACGTCGCCTCGATTATAGCGTCCTAGCGGAATTTAGATCCTACGGTAAAACTTAGCTTTAGCGCTAGCGATAGAGCTATCTCGACAAGGCGGTAGGTAGGGTCGCATATCTCGTTATAAGTCTTTAGCAACTTTATAATGCGGGCTCTTATATCCTACGCCGCAGTCCTGTCTATCGTCTACACTTGTATGTACTTATTCGCTATACCTAGCAACGACTTTATACGTATAGATGCGATTAGTAATAGGAAATCTTCCTCGAGCTTTACTACCCTTTCTTAGGCGCGGCGAAACCTTTTCTTGGCTTCCCCTATAGACTACCCCCCTACTACTACTCCTATAGGATTATTGTAGTCCTAGAAGATTCCGTTATTTAGAAATTAGAAGTTAACGAGGAAGTCTTTAGGGTCTACTACCTTAATAATCTTTAGGTATACTCCCGCTCCTATCGTGCTCGTATTATGGGACGCCTATATCGATATTAATATATCTCTTATCTTTTTTTAGTCCTTCTTGTCGGCATCCCTCTAACTAGCTAAGTACTTTTGGCACTAGTCTATAATCTTGCGGCCGCGTAGAACCTCGTACATCTGCCTAAAGTCGTCTCCTTTCTTAAAATTGTAAACCTCCTCTAACGAGTCTCGCACGAAGTTAGGGGTTAATATAGCGCTCTATACTATCGTTGCAATTGGCCTAAGCGTCCCGAGTAAGTCGCCGCTTTAATTCTTTTCTATAAATTTCCTTAGTATTAATGTTTAATTTGGCTAGATTTTACAACACCCGTAGAGTAGTCTAAAATAAAGTCTTGTCGTCTAGTAGTGCCTAGATTGTTATGTAGTCGTCGTGTTGTCGATTTGTTGTTAATTAATTAGTTTACATTAGACGCCTACTTACTCGGCGGGACCGTCGTAGCGATCGGACGAGTTTGCTCCGCCCTAGTATATAAAAATCCCTACTACTACAACTAGCACCGCCCGTTAAACATGCGAGGCGTCTCATCTGCTATTTAATAAATGTATACCTATTTACTTACTATATATAATTCTATAACTAGATAAATCTAATGCTACTACCTTAAGCGTAGTATAATCTTTAGACAGCGAAGCAGATAGAAGCGGGAAAGATCGATGCTATAGTTCTATAGATAGACAAACGTAATACTCTTATCCCGAGCGTAGCGCAATCTTTAGATAGAAGAGTAGATAGAAGTAGGATACATCGATACTATAGTTCTATAGATAGACAGATCTAATGCTTCTACCCCGAGCGTAGCGCAATCTTTAGATAGAAGAGTAGATAGAGGCGGGACATTTCGATGCTATAGTTCTATAGCTAGATTAGTTTAATAGATATTATAGAAAGCGGTATAAGCTCGAGATAGGAGAGTAGTTTAGACACAAAGATAGGATACAAAGTCCCCCGGGCTAGGTTATACGCCTAAAAAGAATCTAGTTGTAGTAATTAAACGAGTCTTAAGTACTTTAGTATCTAACTTAAGCCTAATTAGAAGAGCTTATTCGATAATAAATAGTACTAGGTATATTTAATAACTCTCTTGCCCTACTCTACCTATAGAAGATATCGTCGTTATTTATATAGTATTACTACAAAGCGAACATCGAGAACCGGTCCTATTCCTACGAAGATAATAATCCGCCCTCGCAAGATATTAGGCCCCTTATAAAGAGGTACTTGTCTACCTAGACGGAAATGTAAGACCGCTTTCCGAAGCTAGTCGCCTACTTAAGTAAAAAGGTAAGACCGCTTTATAGAGCTAGTCGCCTACTTAAGTAGAAAGGTAAAACTACTTTACGGAGCTAGTTGTCTACCTAAACGGAAATGTAAGACCGCTTTCTAAAGCTAGTTACCCGCTTAGGTAGAAAGGAGAGACTACTTTACGAAGCTAGTTACCCGCCTAGGTAGAAAGGAGAGACCGCTTTACGAAGCTAGTTGCCTACCTAGGTAGAAAGGAGAGACCGCTTTACGAAGCTAGTTGCCCGCCTAGGTAGAAAGGAGAGACCGCTTTACGAAGCTAGTTACCCGCCTAGGTAGAAAGGAGAGACCGCTTTACGAAGCTGTTTGCCCGCTTAGGTAGAAATATAAGGCTGCTTCGCGAAGTAAGCTACCCTCTCTACTAGCACGTATTATTATAGCTTACCTTAGTTAACTTAGAATTATTAGATACGCCGTAGTCTTATAAATGTAACATACGAAGTACGTTAGCTCGATTATAAGTAGAAATTAACCTTAGTTTATACTACGTATACGTAACGCTTTTGCTACCTAGTCGCGCTTTCCCCTTTCTTTCTTAACGCGCTTTCTACTTTGCACTTATTTACCTTCTTCGCAAAACCCTATATATTATACGTTTGTCTTTAGTACCGACTAACACACGATCGATCTATCTAACAATAAGAGTATTATAACATTCTCTATTATTGTTAGCGACTATCCCTTCGAACTACCGCGAAGAGTATAGTAGCCGCTTATTATAGCGCGGCGGACCGTTAGTAACCGCCTACCGTTCTAGGCAAGGAAGACGCACTAGAGCCAATTTACGTACGAAGACTATATAAACTACCTAAGTAACGGCGCCAACTTTGTCGAGGAGAAGGTTATAAAGCTAGGTATTAGTAGAGTATAGTAGGACTAGGCGCGGATAGAGGCGAAAAGATATATCGCGGAAAGAGGTCTTACGGATTACCGTGCGAAGCGTACATTTATAGGTAGCTTTAAGAGTTAGAATAACATAGAACGTTAGGAACTAGACACTTCCGAAATTAGCTCGGAACTTATAAAAGATTTCCCGGACATATTCCTAGAGAACGTAACTCCTCGTTACTAATAATTTATACTTACGCGACTTGTCTAAGACATTCTTTATAATAGAGGCTACTATTTCGCACTTAGCTACGCGGACTATCGATACGTATAAGAAGGTACCCTAATATCGAACCTCGTCGTAGTTATAGAGTATATAGATCTACGGGTTACCTAGGCAAGCAACGACACTAGCGACACTATCCCGATTATAGAGCTAGGCCCGATAATAATTTAGTATTTAACCGACGGAAACGCCTAGTAGTTAGAGGACGGAAATTTTAAGCTTAAGTTCTTAGATCTCCTCGTATATGCCTTAATTTAAGCCAAATATTATAGAGTAGACGGCGAGAAATGCTCGCTAATATATTTAAACCCCTACTCTAGAGAAACTAATAAAGCCGATAATAATAAAAACTTTACTACTACTATTACGCTATAGTATCTTTATAGTAGTATACGCAAAACCGGTCGTGTTTAGTTCTTTGTTATTCTAGGAGACATAATAGCGTTTATATATAGTATGTTCTCTAGACTATCTCTATAGGGATACAGGTACTAATCTTTTTATAGGGCAGGTTTAATAGATTAGAGATAAAGTCTAGGACTTATTAAAGAGGTACAAGAGTTCTGCCCCGCCGCCGCCGAGTAATAAGCTACTTAGGACATACTAGTCTAGTAACGACGAAAGCGACTCCGAGTATAGAGCGGGTTCGGGCGAGGAGTCTAATAAGGATAAACTAAAGGAGTCGGGACTACCTAAAGAACCTCTATCCTTTGTAGCGAAGCCGGGGGAGGAGGGAAACCTAATCGATATAGACGATAATAAGTTCGTACTAGACGATAACGAGGATAACGAGGATAGAGAAGCACCTATTAAGAAAACACCGCCCCCGGATAACCTTAAGGACGACGAAATTTTTAGGGATTATATACAAGATACTAAAGGTAAAGCTAAAGCACTAGCTATATAAGTTAATAAATTAAGTAATACGTGCTAGGTAATTTTTGCTAACTTTAGGTTTAGGATATAACTAAAAATAAAATCCGTATACGAGTAATAAAGGATAGAGTAGTTACCTTACATTGCCTAGATCTTTAACGTCGACGCTAAATTCCTTGCCTTAACTAACTCGTAGGTGCTACTTAGACACTAGAAAGCTCTACTAAAGCCTTATTAACTCTTCGATCTAGGGTTTCGATTCCTACGCGGTAATATAGAGCTTCTCCCCGGTTACTTAAACGGTAATAAACCCGGCATAGGGAAAATAGTTATGGCGTTGCTATTACTATAGTATCGCTAGGAGTAGGTAAAAGCTTAGAGAGATGTAGACGCCTCCCGGAGAGCTAGCGATAGAAGGCACCTACTAGAGGACGACGATAAGAATAACGGCGACATACTATGTCCGAGCTAGGACCGTATAAGTATCGGTTGCCCGTATGTTAACAAACCCTTTCGAGACGCCCTTGTCCCTTCTAAAGGCGTAAATATAATGCTCCCCCCTGCTAGACTCGTTCTAAACTTCTACGAGAAGTTCTATAAGCATATCGAGATCGGGAAGGCTAGGTTTCGGCTTCGAAGCTTATATTAGGGATCGTTAAGACATCTACGAAATAAGGGCGTTCCGGTTAGCCGTCTTTCTAAGGAGGAGTTAAAAGAGATTTAGGCGTCGTAGGCAACCTGCTAAACGCAAAAGGACTACCTTAAACTAACGTAATCGCTAAAGCGACTCTAGAAGTATGTTCTCGTATAGTCTAAAGAGAACTATACTACTATGTTACTAGAGGGAAAAACTTAGTAGTAGCGAGGATTAAGAAAGGGTAAACGCCTTCTTTACCGATCTTAGTAGAAGGATCCTTAGAAGAGGGGTTTCTTAAGGCAATACTTCGACCTTTATATTTGCCCGGTCTCCCTCGTGCTTATTAACGAAGTATATACCGTTAAGAACTAGGACACGGCCTTATTTAAATGTTTGAACTTCCTTAATTTTAACGTTTATATACGAGCGGACTTCGCTACCTACTCCGGCACTCTATAGGACAATAGATTAACGAGTGTTGCTATATAGGTTAAGCTTATTTATAACCTTACGAGCGACAATAAGGACGGCGAGCTATTCGAACAATACCCTTAGTATAGCTATAAAGAGCTACAAGAGTTTACCCCCGAGAAAGTTAATACGCTTATAACATAGTTTAACGCTTGTTACACAAAGATTCGAAAGAAGACGGGTCTTATAATAGAAGAGCTAAACGGAGTTGCTAATCGCTTTCGCGAGCTAATTCGTTACTTCTACATTCACCGTACTAAGTCCTTAGAATAGAACAATTAGAAGATTATTAATTACGAGACACTACTACTTAAGAGAGTTAAGTGTCTAATAACTAAGGCGTAGCGTAAGACCGTTAACGATAGGATAGTTTACTATGCGGACGCAATCGGGAAGAAAGGACGAGGAGACTCCTAGAAGAGGAGTACGTTCCTTAAAGTAATAATAACAATGCGGGTTTTCGTCGACTTTCCCGCCTTATTAGACAAATAGCTTGTAATTAATATAACTCGCTAGGTCCGATAGAACAACTAGTTTAAATTATTAGAGGACCGTAACAATTTCGTGTTCGACTAGACATAGACCTAAGCTTTAAAAATAGGCTAGTAGAACGCGCCTAGTACCTGCCCTTTCCGACGTTTTGTATCCCGGATCCGTAGTAGAAATGCAAAGATATTAAGGATAGCTCGCGACCTAGCTCGATAGTTCCGTAGGTTAGAAGAAGAAGGGAGAAAGGCGGTTGTAATTAGGTTTAGCCCGCTTTATGTTTATATCGCTTTCTAGGTAAGCTGTTACACCTTATCTAATAATCTTAGTAGACGGACCTAACAGACTTATAGTACATTAATTTATAGACATAGTTTTACGGCAAGTGTGTCTTTATCTATTCGGGGATGTCGCCTACGGAGAGGATCGAAATTACGGACTAATTCTAGAGTAGCGAGAACCCTATAGTATAATATATCTTCTCGTCGGGAAAGATTCTAGGAGTCGGTATAGATCTAATAGTAGCTAATCTACTTATCGTGCCGTACTACGATTATAGTTGCGAGCAAGTTAAGTAGGTCTGTAGTAGAGTCTCTCGGACAGGCTAGACAAGGAAGGTTACCGCTTACCGCTACTTAGATAGCGGTATTACTCTAGAGAGGGTTATAGGAGACAAAAACAGGATTATAGACGAATTCGATAAGTTGGCGACGAAGAACGTTAACGATGTATAGTGCTCTTATAGTAGTAGCGTTAGAAATAGGAGCGTTACGGCGGACTCTAATTAGTTAGCAAGGGTTGTTATAATTTATAACGATTAAGCCTATTTATTAGCAATAAGATAGTAGAAGGGATTTTAGGTTATAGTCTAAAGAACGGCAGATAGCAAGCTTATATTAAATTTAGAACATAGCAAAACTATTTTATTCTACATAAGACTTTATAAGCGTAGATTATATACTATTTTAGATGTTCGACCTTCTAGTTAAATGGCTAGTCCTCTAAGCCTTGCTAGCACCGCCCGTTGTCTAGCTAACTAAGTCTGTCGACAAAGAAACAACTTAAAGGTAACCGTTAGAATACGTGCTAAGCTAGTTAGCGTAAACTTAAATCTCCGAGGCGGGTACTCGCATACGTAACGACCTCCGAAGTAGGTACTCGCGCGTACTTTAACCTCTAAAGTAGGTACTCGCGTGCGTAACGACCTCTAAGGCGGGTACTCGCGTACACTTTAACCTCTAAAGCGGGTACTTACGTGCGTAACGACCTCCGAGGCGGGTACTCGCGTATACTTTAACTTCTAAAGCGGGTACTTACGTGCGTAACGACCTCTAAGGCAGGTACTCGCGTGTACTTTAACCTCTAAAGCGGGTACTTGCGTATGTAACGACCTCTAAAGCGGGTACTCGTATGTACTTTAACCTCTAAAGCGGGTACTCGCATGCGTAATAAACTTAGAGGCGGGTATTAGCGTGCACTTTAACCTTAGAAAGAGTTATTAGCGTGTGTAACTATCTTCGAAGCGGGTAGTCGTATAGGTAGCGACTACCGAAGCGGGTACTCGCGTGCGCGACTACCTCTAAAGCGGATATTATCGTGTAATTCATTCTCGGAAGCAGGCTCCGACGTAGACAGCGATCTCTGGAGCGGGCGCTAGTGTGCGTGTCCACTTCCGAGGCGGGCGTTAGCTTGCACATTGATTTTGGAAGCGGGGGTCAGCGTGAGTGGTAATCTTGGAGGCCGCTTTTTGATACAAATGGCGGGACGTAGGGGGTACCGCCTATAGCCTCGTGGTGAGCTCGGAGCTCCTTGTCAGGCCATGAAATGAGCCGCGTGCCTTCCTAATCCCGTTTGGCGGTGTTAACTCATCATTGCAGGAAACACGGTCATTCTCGGGCTTTCAACTGCTGGCCTCCCGGATAACCCTCATGCGTGGCTTACGACCTTGGTCTCCATCGTCACTTTTCTCGTGGGCGCCTTTCTGACCTTCAGAGTTTCCAAACTAATCACGCCCGACGGACCTAATCGCAATCGGCTTTGGGAGGCTTCCCTCTTCATGATCCAGGCTTTATTCCTTATCCTGGCTGCAGCGCTTGCCACTCCCGATGGACTTATACCACAGAACCCTGGAGGCACTGCACGAAACACCCCCAACCCACCAGAAGTAATCGAGAACATCAAGATCGTCTCGCTTATCCCGCCTTTGGCTTTTCAGAGCGGAATTCAAATCGCAACCTCTCGGCTATTGGGATTCAACGAGCTGCCTATCAACGTGATCACATCCACGTACTGTGATCTCATGGGCGACTTCAAGTTACTTGCAACGAACAACGTTAAGCGAAACAGGCGTGCCTTGTCTGTGGTGCTGCTACTGATTGGAGCCATCGCTAGCGGATGGCTAATGAGGAGCGAAGGCGGGCTGGAAAGCATTTTATGGATCAGCGCCGGTATCAAGTTCCTGACCGCCGTTGCCGTGTTTTGCTTTACGCCAGCGATCAAAGATGAGATACCCAAGTAGACCAAAGACGAATAGATATAGAGCCAGTAGATATAGAAAGTAGAGTCAACTAATTTAGCAAAAATTGTTCGATGCCAACTTCCCAGGGCGAATGCAAATTTGAAACCCTTTGTCTGTAAGTACAAGCAAGAGATGAACGCAGATTGAACGAAACGATATAGCGATATTATTACGTCCCTTTACTGTCCTTCTCACCAAGAAACTTGGAAGTTAAACGACCAAAGAGTAGTCATCCAGCCTCCCTTTTCTCCACGGTGGTCTTTCCTGAGCAAATCACCCCCATTCGCCTGCATAACCTGAGCCTGAGTACTAATCTTCGACACCTGCTCTGATCTCTTGTCTGCGAACAGTTAGCCTACTCTGTCACATCTATAGCGGGAAAGCATAGACGTACCACGCAAAAGCCCTGTATACGAATGATCATTGGCTCCCATTACCACGTTCGGACGGTCTTGATGCGTTCCCTTTCCGGTTGTATCGAACCTGGCCACAAGCTTCGAAACTGGAGTCTGGCTCTGCTCGACGGGTTTCGCAATCTTCTGGATAGCAGTGTGTGCCTGCTCAAGCCCTTTCGCTGCAGATTTAGCTGTAGTTTGAATGACGGCTTGCGCGTGGTCAAGTTGATCTTTCATCTCCAGGTAGAACGGCGCGTCTTCTGCCGTCTCCGGCTCGGAGCTGCTGGCAGACAATTTGGACTTCTCGATGTATGATTTGACAGCTTCAGGCACCGCAGGGATCTCTGCGACCGTTGATATTGACGGCGGCGAAGGCACCCTCACATCGTCTGGTAGTAGAATCCCGGCTTTTTCAACCTCAGCGATGGAATCCATGACCTCCTGAAAGAGATCTTGGTTCTTGACCATCATTCGATCAATGGTGGCATTAGCGTGATCACATCCCTTTTGCCATCGATCTGCACCGTCCTTCTCTGCTTGCTCTTCAGCCGTCAGCTGAGCAGGGAGATAGTCGGAAACCGGTTTCGCAAGCTGGGCTTTTGCTTCTTCTATAAGCTGAGTCGATTTGGCGATCGCAACGTCAGTGCGCTCCGTCATGTCTAGATTATCTGGTGTCGGTGACAAGGGTTTGGCGAGTTTTGCGATGGCAGTAGCACGGACTTTCGCGATAGCTGACGGGTTCTGAGCATACTTAGCATAAGATATGGCCATCATTGCGTCGACGTTAGAGAAGCCAGTCGGTGGAGAAGAGGATATGCTAAAGGAGCTTGCTGACATGCTTGGAGCGTCCATTGCAGTGGTTGTTTCCCGTTGCTTCTTTATGCAGGCAGTTGTATTTGCTGTTTGACTGCTAGATCCTCACGCCTTTGTATGGGGTGATCTCCCGTCTACCAGAGACGGCGTGTGACTTGACCTTTTGCAGATAAGGGTTGAAAGCAGTGCTTCTGCTACCGAGATTGCATCTGGTCGGATCAAATACTCGCTCGATTGTACGGTCGGCATTGTTGAAGAAAAATGGCATTGTGTTCCTCTCGCTTTGTTTGTGTTGTAAAATTCAACAAAGCGGGCTCACGGCTTCTTTGTGAATGATTGACTTTGAGCAACTCGAATCCACGCCTTCGGTTTGAAGCGCATCTGTCGCCAGTGAAACTGTACTTGTCTTACGAGTTGAGCGCAGAAGCTAGTATAGTTCTTTTTGGATCCGTTTTGGTCGCTCGCATTATGCTAGGTGTTCGGAATGAATGCGTAAGCAAAAGCGTTTCGACCTATAGAGTACAGTCATTGGCGCTCGAGACATTGATAGTTGGTCCTTTCTACATGATCATTCACCTCGTTCCCAATCGTGAGAGCAACCCGATTGTCTGGCATCCAATACAATCGAGTACAACGAAAATGAACAAATATCCCATCACTCTCCACGCTGCCATCTGTTTCGAGGCAACAACTTCCAGCATCCTCTCAAGCCCCAACAACCGACAAGATCCAATATGTCGAACTCCACTCTGCTCAACCTCCCACTAGAATTGAAGCTCGAGATCTGCAACCTGCTCCCCATCCAAGATCTTGTACAGCTAAGGTCCGTCTGCAAAGACACCAAGGCTTTGATCAATGATCCAGTCAGCGAGCGAGCATTCGTGCGCATCGCCAGAAAAGAAGCATGCGCGGCCATCCAGTCCGTGATTAAGTCTGTCATCACTTACGGCGCGGAAGTTGACTTCGTTGACGCTCTGAAGGCATGGGTTAAGCACCGTGGGATCTTGGTCTTTATGCCAGGAGAAGAACGCCTTGACGCGGGCATAGGGAATACCTCAACCTTTGCGAAACGCTTCAAGCATAACCAGCAGCGCAATCTCAATGTTCGATACCTCTCGGACCTAACGAAAGATCTTTTGCTCGAGTATGTTCTTCGCCACACCGAAATTCTCAAAGAGCACCGTTCGCTCTTCGAGATGGACTTGGACGAGTTCTTGCAATTCCATCGTCGGGATGCACAATCCAACGGCTACAACAGGGAATGGCTGGTCCGGGTGTTCACGACCATTGTCACGACTGGCAGCTTCCTCCAGGATGTCAAGTTTCCTCTTCCTCGAGTGGGAGACTCCCTTCCTCGATACATACTGACTTGGTACCCGACCAAGAGTCGTAGGACCAGGCTAATCACTTGGTACGGCTGTATCAGCGTGAAAGCACTGACAAAGCTGCTTGGGGTGCCGACAATCCCGCCGAATGATTTTGCATATTGTGTCAAGACGAAGTGGGCATATGATCTGGTGAAGAGTGGCATGGATGAGTTGAGTGAGCTCCAGAAGGCCGCAGTGCTCGACGAGTTGTGGCTGTTCTAGACCAGAACTTGTGTCTCTGAGGAGGCGATCGCTTTTCAAACATTTTTCCTCCACAGCGCTGGATTTACGTAGCGAGGCAGCGGTTTGCGATGTATTAGGTTTTCATGAATAGCTTTAAGCGGATCTTGGTTTTGAGCCCGGCATTGATGACCTCCTGTACTAAGTATTTTTCGCATATCCGTGGTCGTTCTGGGCCATTTTAGCTTGTCATTGAATGCCCAAGTCCTCAAGTATTGCTGCCTTGACTAGCGAGGGCGGCAATTCAATCCCATCCCTTGCCAATTGTCCAATTTTCTTCCAAGCCCACTCGCTCTCAGCGAACCACCCAATTCTTCGTGGAACCACAGGGAGGCCCAACATCTCGCTCAACATGCAATTTTCACACAAAGGCTGAACACCCATGTTCGTCCTAGGACTAATGGCGATGGGAGACACCATCCACATTGCTTTCCCGCAGCTTGCGTCACAGGTCTCGTGGAGCTCATGCCTCCGTGGCCAGGGTCGAGCATCATTCAGGAGGCTGCAATCGGATTGCGTCGAATGAAGCTGTTGCCACCACTCACTCACCATCTCGTCACTCCAATCATACGCACGCTTGACTTGCGTACCGATCCCGTCGCAATAGATCCAGTAGAGATTTTGCTCATCTCGCCAGCCTCCGTACCGTCCCTCGAACTCACTTTTGTCATAGACTTCGGGGAAGTGAAGTCGTAGATGCACACCTAACAGTGCTGAAGCAGCTTTTCGAGTCCCATAAAGCAGCATCCATCGATCTTGACGCCCAGTTTCGTCAGGCAGAGGCGGGTGCTGTGAAAGCCATATCTCAGCGAAAGTCCATAGATCGATAAGGCGGTCCTGAGGCGTGCGCGGGACGCCGCGAGTCGCCAGCCAGGTGCTCAGCGCATCAGGGAAAGGGACACCGGTGAAGCTGTAGGTGGAGTCGACTAGATTCTGCAGATGAACAAGAGCCCGTCTCTCAATATTCTGGGCAATATTGGCGCGGTTCCGGGGATCGTCGATCATTTCCAAGAAGTGCCGGCATACTTGACGAGAACGTTGGACTTGCTTCGCTGAGAGATAAGAGAGTATATCGACGGCAATCTCAATGGGAAGAGAGTGTACGTGAGAACGTGCTGACATGCTTGACCTCTTCTCTACACGGGTTTGGTGTTCGTTACTTTGCTGGCCTCTCGACCGCTTGGAGCAGATGCATATCCGGTTAACCAGGATCCTCGAGGGCTGTCATGACTCGGACTGCGACTGTCGGATGCCACAGAACAGGAAGCGGTGTTTTCGCCGATGATCGATCAAACAGGACGATGATGGATGGGTTGGTGGCGCGAGTGGCGGTTGGCAGCTTGGCATGTAGTGAGGTTCGTCTCGTCTTGGACCTCGCTTCACATGAGCCCCACAAGCCGCGTTTGGATAAGAGATATGACGTAGAGGATGCCCCGCGTCATCACGCGTGCCTTCCCTGCTTCCAACCTTGATACTGACAAGGTTCACAAGTACATCTACCACGCTTCATTTGGTCTCTCAAGGCGAGAACGTTTGCTCTCACGCACAACTAGAATTCTGGACAGAGCAATCCATCAAAGCACCCGTTCCGTGAATCCAACAATGGACGCTGTGAAGAACGCGATTGGCCTCGGCCAAAACACGCAACAAGGACAGGAGCCGGTGTCGGGTCAGCAAGGTTCAGGAACAGCAGGCGAACCCTTCGATGCTGGTAACAAGGAAGGTATGATGCTGTCTTTCTAGACTGCCTTGCAACTTACAATTACAAGAGCACTGTGCTGAAACCCAACGACAGACAATGCGGAGCTTGGGGGCAAGGCACCGCAGACAACAGGTAAGCCGCGTGATCGATCAGGCCACCATTGAAGGATTTTAATGCTGACCGCCTCAGACTCGAACCAGGTCACGGGAGACGTGAGCTCCCAACCAGCTACGGACCCCTCGGCTACGACCAGTGGTAAGTCTGAGCAACCCTCAGGAACTACAGAGTCCGAAACGCCCAACGCCCAAACCAGCGAGGGCAACACGGACAGCGGTAAGCCGGCCATTGGCAGTGCCGATTGGTTCAAGACGGCCATACCGCTCGGGAAGCGCGACGAAGATAGCACGGCCGGCGGAGCAGGAGCGGCTCAGCAAGCAGTGGAGAAATCAGACAGCGCTGATACCCGTCAAGATAGTGGCAAGACACCCTCGACCTCGGCCGCAGAACCTCAGCAAATGCCTGAATCCGCTTCTGGGCCGCGCGCCTCTGCCTTGCCCGGCACCAACTCCGCCATTAAACCCGAATACCCGGACTACCGCGAGCAGTCTCTCAAGCCGGCCGACGCTCCCAGAATGACGTCCGACCGCCAGGCCCATGGCGCGAACCCTTCTTCTATCCCTGTGGCGGGCGGTCAGCGGGTGGGCGAAGCCGCAGGCCAAGAGCGCGAGAGACGACGCAGCTCTCTGGCTTCAGCTCCTAGGCAGAGCGTCGAGAGCCGTCCCAAGAGCGCCGTCGGTGGGTCCGCCATCGACGAGGAAGACCATTACAATGCCTCTGGCAACGCGAGCCCACGCACCGGCGCTGCAGGCGGAGGTGCGAAGCCCAACCAGAGTGCCGACACTGCGCACGCGGCGGAGACTTCGAACGTTCCGTCTTCTGATTCCAAACCCGCCAAGGCGAGCTCCCCCGATTCGAGCAGTTCCCCGGGCGGCAGTCAGAAGAAGGAGAGGTCTAGCAGCGGTGCGATGCACAAGCTGAAGGAGAAGTTGCACCTGGGCCATTCCAAGGAAGGGTCCAAGTAGGCCGTGGGTCGTCGCTTTCAGACTCTTTTTGCTCGGAGAAATGGCCTTATTGCTGTCCCTTATGTTTCCATCACTCATGGACAATTGCATTGACGAAGAAGAGGGCGGATGGTGGAGCCGGAGAAGCGGTGGTCACGATACTTGCTATGCTTTTTTAAGATCGATACCCCTTCACGATTGAGAGTACTTGAGATTAGTTGATCTCGCGAACCTGCTTGCGGATTAGCCTTGTGTATGAATGCATTTCAGAAGCCTAAGTGTTTATCGTTAATACAGGTCATCGAAAGTACAATTTTCGTCGAGCAACACCATGAGCTCTTGCCATGGCTGTCCGTGCTCATAAATACTGTACATATCTCGCAACCGATCCTTATCCGCGCTAGAACGCTCCACCGCACACGCGTACAAACACAAACACAAATGCTGTCTCCGCTGCTGCAGGAAAAGAGGCGAATAGGCGTCCTCAGTCAACTGCAAAGCTCACCTCTTACTTCCGCCTCACCACGTCCTCCTTGCCTTTGCTCTCCACGCCAGTGGCCGGGACTTCGCTGGGCGTCACAGGCTCGCCATTGACCTCGAGAGCCGGCTTGCCAGCCGCACCCGTTGGCGATGCACCCTCCACCTCATCGATCTCCTCGTCTTCCTCCTCGTCATCGCTCCGCTCATCCTTCTCCACGCCCGTGGCGAGGTAGCGCCATAGGATCCTACAGATGAGGAAGAACCAGAAGAGGTTGATGATCTGGAGGATGGCGAGCAAGCTGAAGGTGATGCCGTGGCTGATCCAGCATTTGTACTGCTGCGTGATCCAGTTCAGATCGTAGGGTCCGACGGTGGCGAACTGCCCCGTCGGGATGGACGTGAAAGGGATGTGGCCCGGTAGGAGCAGGGATTTGATGATGACGAGGTTGAGGTAGTGTCGGCAGTAAGCCCAGATGCCAAGGAACGAGGCGAAGTAGAAAGGTGTTATGGGGGAGTTGATGTAGTTGAGCAGTTTTGAGGTCTGGAAGTTGGACGATAGTCAGCGATGTGGATGGAAAAAGAGGAGTGAGATGGGCATGTATGGAATTTATCTGAATAGTTTTGACGAGATGGAGGAGACTTACCGCAAGGAAAAAGTCCGAAATATCATGCGTAATGTAGACCGGAACGCCCATATAAGCGAAATGGAAGCGGTAGCTGAGCCAAATCAGTGCCAGCGTCACAATATGATGCAGCACCAACTCTTTGAAATCCTTCCGCGGCTTCTCGAGCAGCAAGACCAACACGAGCCCCTGCTGCGCCCAGTAACTTGCCTGCAGGAGGTAGTAGGCTTTGAACCACGCCTCATGCGCCCGGTGCGGGAACCCTTCGTACATGCCTTCCACGTTGAAGAACCAGACCGGTGTCCGACTAAGCACATACAACCCTACAGGGCCCGCGATGCCAAAGTACACGGCGGTGTAGAACTGCTCCAAGAACCGGCTCTGCTTCCCGCTCTTTCTAATCCCACAGTAAAGCGCTACAGGTTTAATGAAACGCTGCATCAGAAACTCCCGCGTGAACGTGAAGACGATCGTGTAGAAGGCTACGAAGCAAAAGTCCTTCGGGCCCTTGCCATACTGCGTCACGTCGCCCACGTGAGCCGGGAGCGTATCTGTTCGCTCGTTCAGAGGCGGGTTGGCGTAGGATAAGAAGAGGAAAGGATACAGCGGGTTGGTCTCGCCAGGTCCAGTGAGGTAGTACAGGCCCACGGTCCCAAGCATGATGAGAAGCGGTAGGAGCCATGTGTGCTTGTAACAGGTCCGCCGGAAGCGTCTGAAGCCCTTGCGAAGCTTCGTGCGCTTGCGCTCGCGAGCATGGTGAGATGTGGAAGCGGAAGAAGATTTGCTGCTCTTACTCCGAGGTGGGGAGTCCTGAGGTGTGCTGGCGTGCTGAGGCAGATGCGTCGCGATTGACCCAGTACCCGTATCGCCGCGCGGGTCGGCGCCGAGACTGGAGCTCTTTCTTCGTCGCTGCGGGCGGACGTTCATATTATGTGCGGAGGAGGGGGCGGCGGGAGGATATGCTTTGCCGTTGGGCGTGGGCGCCGTCATACTGCTACTAGCAGATGGATACGCTGCCGGAGCCGAGGTGAAGCTTGCTCTCGCGTAGCTAAGCGTCCAGCCAAAGCATCCAAGTGTAACTTGGATTTATTAAAAAGAAGTCGTATTATGGTGCTCCTCCCACGTTCAAGCTCGCTGCTCGCGTCGGAGCAGGGCCCCTTTTCAGGGTCTGAGCCAATGCGGGTAGGGCTGAAACAAGACGCGGTCCACGTGACGGCACGTGTTGAGCCGGCATATTTGCAACCGTTTGAGAAGCCAATGAGCTTTGGACTTCCGCCTCTTCTACAGTGATTTGCTAGTCGCGGATCTCTAGCCAATTGAATCAATCCATATCATGACAGTGTCAAGACAGCCTGCGGAGAAGGATATCAAGATCATGCATTTGACATCTATGTAAAAGCACACTTGAGCAGGCATGCTTGAAAGTATGCCTCCGCCGCCCAGCTTATCATCAGGCTTGACGGCGCATCAAGAAAAGTGCTTTCCCGTATCCATGCCCATGCCCCACGCTACGCTGAAGCGAGCAATAACAGCATAATTCATCTCATCGTTCTTCCGTAGCGTAGCGTTTCAGGCCAGCTGTGGCCATTCGCGCAGACGTTCTGTCGAGGCGCTCACCCACTTACTCAACCTCCATTGCCTCGCCACTCCCGCCGTTCTCGCCTGGCCTCTTCTCCGTCTTGACCCACTCGACAAACTCGTCAATCACGCTCGGCCAGCTGCTCTCCTCCGACCAGAACGAAAGACTGTCATCCTTCAGCGTCTCGCGCGCGAAGTTCAGTGTCTGTTTCCACAGGTCTCGGTTCACCGCCTTCGTCTTGATCTGCTGCTGAAACTCTAACCACCAATCCAGCCACGGCGTTCCCTGAGCGCTCTTCCACTCCAGTCCTGGCGGCGTGAATAGCATCGTCCAGAACTCCGTAGCGAATTCCAGCGGTAGCGTTTTCGAACCTGGTGGAAGCGACAGCGGGAACGCAGCGTTGTAGACATTCTTAAACAGCTCCATGTCCTGGCTGAGAGTGAGGCGACGTTGTTGGCAGACATCCTTCATCTTCGGTAGGTTGTCGACGCCGAGCTCAGACCAGCCATCTACGAAACCTTCGCGGGTGACTTTGCCGAGAGAGGGGGAGGAGACGATCTCGGAGAAGATGAGTGCGCCCATGTCGCCCGGCTCGATGTCCATCTCGCCGAGAAGCTCGGTGAGACCGTCGATGTTCATTTCGTCAGGCTCTTCACCAGGATTGTCGCGATATTTGTCGAAGATCTTGCTAAGGGCGGGCCGAGTAGGGTTTGCTGCGCCATTAGGATTGTTGAAGTATCTACCAGACCGCTTTCGTTAGCAAAATTTTAAAGCACAATGAACACAGAAGCACAATACGGCGCAAGCTCGCAATAGTAAATGCGATTGAGGTGCTCCTCCAAAATCCCATTCCGAACGCAGGCTGCTTCGACGTAACAGTATCGCTGGATCGGATCTAGGCGCACGTACGCAGTCCTGTTGAAGCCTGCCAGTGTAATCGCATAGTAATCTACTCTGACTTGCAGTGGGAGGCTGCGGAAATGGTAGTTGAGGAGTTGCCGTTGTTTATCCACCGGCTCCCCTGCAGGCAGAAAATGTGCCAGAGCGGGCGCTAGGGAGAAGGCCTGGATGACAGAGCGCATAGATTTGTTGCTAGAGATACAGAGGCAGTCCAGACGTATGACTTTTGCCAGCGGGCGAAGTTTCTCGAAATCAGCCAGCGCGGATGGCTCCAGTTGCAAGGCTACATTAAACCAGCTCTTCTGCTGCCGGACAGGAGCGAGCAAGAAAGCTTGAGCTGGCCGCATGTCGCCAGGGAGCATCTTCGAGATTACGTAATTGAGAGCATCTTTCCAATCGATACACTCCACGCACAAAAGTGCCAGATGATCACCGGAGCGTCCAATCTGCTCACAGTATTGTGACAGAACGGCACGCCGCTGCGCCGCACCGACATCGTTGTATCTCTTTGCAGGAAAGCCAGGTAAGACGTTTTTTAAAAGCCAGGTCTGTTGTACCAGTGTGAGGCTCTGAAACTCGGCGATATAATCTCTTAAGAATGGGTTGGACATATTGTGTTGCCTCTGTGCCTCCTAACGATGGTCCAGAAAAGATGGCGAATGCAGCTGTATCGAGCGTACCGGCTTCCAAGGACACGTCGCGTAGGAGTTCGAGTATTCCGGGAGTATCGCCTTTACAAGTGTCTTCCTCTTCCTCGTTCTTGCAGCCTCAACACGCACTCAAAGTGAGAGTGGAGAAAAAGAGAAGGAACTTACCCGTTGATTGCACCTCCCACATTCCAGTTATGCTGCCTCAGAATCTTTGCTGCGGTTGTCTTGTCTGACTGCGTCACAGATGTGAACTCGCTGATCGCGCTCTTCTGCTGCGCGGTGTACGCTGCCGGCATCGTGGGAGGTTAGCTCGCGTGCTCAGGTATATACTGATCGGTAGGGATGTGTCGAATAGCGCCGAGCCAGGGAAGGAGCGAAAGGCGGACCCAAGTGCTCGCTGCTGCTGTCTGTAGAGGCGGTGGAGGTGCGGAGTCGGGGTAGTCGTGAAGGGATTAAAGATGCAACAAGTGCAAGGTCACAGGTGCTTCGGTCTCGGAGAAAGTATGACGAGCAGCGACCCTCCCGAGTCGCGATAAGATCGATAAGGCCTGGCTTAGGCACCACTGCTGCTCGCTGCTCGCGCCAGGCACCCATGAAAGATGCCCGTACCTTACTCATCACCCGCCAACCCCCTTGCCTCTGCTCGACATGACTGCGAAAGATCCTGGAAGTGAGTTAGACATGAAAGTGACTTACCCGTCTTGAGCGCCTTTTTGGGCTCTGTTTCCTCAAAGAGCGTCTCAATATTCTCAACACCTCTCTTCGGCATCTCGACTTCTTCAAAGGTGATCTGGTAAAGCAACGGGGCGAAAGCAAAGCAACTCGTCAAAGGATCGTGTATAGCTCGACGAGCGACGGTCGAAGTTGAGCAGGACAGCCCAAAAGAAAAATGACAAAGCCTTGTTGATGTTCAAAATGTTGATACAAAGTTTGTAAGTGAAGGCGCGTTGTACATAGTGACCTTCACTTCAAATGCTGCCAACGCGTCCAAGGCAGACACTGCACGAGCCCCTCCGGCAGTCTTCCGAACAACTGAGGAAGTGACGACCCAAACGTCCTCTCAATGTATGGGAAACAAAAGTGAGGTTTCATTCACCTCTTGGCATTATCCAGCGTCGCTATCTCTTTCTTCCTCCTAAGATGCTTCTTCCGGATATGAGACGTCGCGACCACTGCTCAGACGTCTAGTCCCCAAGCGGCATACTCTCCACCGCATCCACCAACCCCCTGAAGTTATCTGCCTGCAGCTCTGCATACTTCACGCGCTCCTGCGCCCAGTCCTGATGCAGGCGAGACACATGGTACTGCGTGGCGTTGAAGTACTGTATCTCGTCGCGGACGCACTCCTTGATGAACACCCCACGAGCGTGTTGAGCAACTATCGATTGTTTATCCTGAGATCCGAATTAGCACTTCGACCACCTTTTCAGAGTAACAACTTTGCGAGAGACTTACGTTCACGATAGCATTCTCAACCTTCTCCGCCTCACCCGGTTTCGCTGTGTCACCTTTCGCCTTGATGCCCTGCAATTTCTGCTCGTTCGTCTGTATCCGTTTCTCCAATTGCGGGATATTATCTTTCGCGTACCGATCGCGGCGGTCGAACATGTCACGCATGCTGACCAGCGCGTCGCGCATGTATTTCAGATCCTCAAGAAGCCCTTCATCCCACGCTCTGGACTCATCGTCGAGCAGGTTCTGCGAAGTACCGACATGCTTCGCGGTACCGTTAATGCCCTCGTTGAGTAACGGCACATCGTTGGTATCGATCGCGTACGTGTCAGCTGAGGTCTCAGTAATGCTTTGCAAGTTCATCTTGAACCTGCCGTACTCCCCTGCAATGGCTTCCTTCCGCTTGCACAGTCGTTCTGTCAGATTACAAAGATTGATGTACAAGTCTGCCGATCTTCTCACGCCGGAGCGTACAGTGTCGAAGGTGTCTTGCAAGTTTTGCGGAAGGCTGTCTTCCAAGTTTGGCGGCAGTTGCTTTCCGACGAACTCTTCTTGGACACTAATAGTAGCTTGCTTGCGCCAGACAGCAAGTTCCTGTGAGATATGTTAGCAAGCGAAAGGGCATAGACAGGAATGGTGAGCGTGCATCTACCGTAGGGACCGTCAAGAACATAACCACGAGCTGCTCCTCCCTCAAGACAGGATGGCGCACCAGCGCATTGCAGAACCGTGCTAGACCCCTTCTTCGCTTCTCGATGAACGTCTGGTCTGCCGCAATGTGGTTACCATTGATCGCCACACGCTTCGGTGGCAAAAGGGGTAGCTGTCGGAATGGGTACCGCTTATGCAGACAGTCAAGCAACCAGACGAAATCGCTGTATCTTCGGATGACTTTGCTGTTTCGACGCACCGACGCCACCTCGTAGTTGCGATGCTGGAACATGAACATGCCTTCCTTGCCCTCCAGCATGTTAACAGTCACGGTCTCCTCGGCGCCTTTGGAGGTCGTGTTGCGAGGAGCTGCGGGCCTTCGTGGAGTACTTGGCGAATTTGGATCGTCTCCGAAACCACCTCCTGATGCACCGCCAGCACCTCCAAAACCGCCATGCCCGCCGCCACCGCCGAAGCTCGAGGTGCTACCCCAAGTACCACTGCCGCCTGCCTGCCCCGCTGATCCATTACCATAAGTGCCACTAGGTACCGGGTCTGTCGAGTCGCCAGCTCCGGTTGTAAAGCTACTAGTGGTCCGTTGCGGGCCACTGCTCAACCCATTCAGGTGTCCATGCGCTTTATGCATTTCTGGGCTTGCCCACGGGTCCTGTTCACCAAAGCCAGCACCGAAAGAGGTCTTGCGCATATGACCGTTTTGCTGCGTCGGCGTAGACTGCTGCGCGCCGGTTTGTGCCTGTGATTGCGGCGTCGCAGGCGGCTCTTGATGTTGTTTCTTCGTCGAAGGCAATGAAGGAGTAGGCAGCTTCCGTCTCCGCTCATCTACAGCGTCCAAACTCAATTCCTCGCCTTCCTGTGCCAGCCCGATCAAAGCTACCAACACGTTGAATTCATTCCGCCCAATCGAGCTGCTCTCACCGTCGCTGGAGACGATGCTCCATATCCTTTCCTGATCCCCTTGCGCAATGTGTGAGTCTGCCAACAAGCGCTTGCATTCCTGCCCATCTACCCGTCCGCTGGCTTGCAAGTTGTCAAAGGTATCCACGTACACATCCGGTACACCCGCGCCCGCGAGCAACGACTTCACCAAGCTTCCTCTTCCGGCACTCTTCTTCGGCGTGAAGTTCCAGGGCGAGTCGTTGCCTCCCATTGCATCGTCGCCAAACATGCTTGAGCTATTCTTCGATTGGGCATTCTCGTCATCGAAGAGGGAGGACTTAGGCCGGCTAGCCGGCGTATCGGTGTCGTCGCCGAATAGAGACATTGCGAGCAGTCTCTGAGATTACTTCAAACGTCAATGCAAGATATTGGCAATACTAAACGAGATTCAATTGCCACCCGAGGACAACCAGCGCGTAAATGCAGACGGAGGCGAGATAGATGCCGACCGAGGATGGGAAGGCAAGCTCGATAGCTGCGACTGGAGCTGCCACGCGAAGCCGCTCGGACCACTGGTGTCAATCGTCATCATCGGGCTGTCAAGGTTCCATGTTGCAACGGTTATGCCGGCCTTGCAGGCTACCTATAAACTACAGGCATGGGGCGGTGTTGTGGTCGTTGACTTTTACAACATTTGAATTAGCTTCGTTCTCGTCGCCCCATATCTTAGGTGCTTGAATAATTTTCTCCTGGTATTAGTCAATGCTGTACTCTCGGCCTTTCCTGAATCAGCGGCACATTTCTGAAGCCATGTATGCCACATATCCCTGATGTTCAGGCTGCGCTTTGAGTCTATTGATACCCTACATTTTGGGACGGAGTATGTCCGCGAACCGTCCTCGGCGCAAAATATTATGAGGTGACTCGTTTGATAGCAAGAGCTTACATTTGATAAATATTTTTACCTTCACAAATGCGAGCTGTGATGAAGCGTCCGTTCTCATATTCCTGTCTTCACATTGCACATAGAGAGCGCCACAGCAGCCGATAGTAGACTTCGCTTTGAGCTAATGGCCACTCTCGCCATCTCTCGCCCACCTCGAGCACGTCCCTTTCAACCCCCAATGGTACGCCTCCAAAGCCTTCTCGATCGTCACCCAGCAGACCTTGAACTCCAACTCTTCGGCGATTCTAAAGGCAGCGCCGACAACGTGGTCGTCACGACACTTAGGCTCGTCTAGATCGGGCCTCAGAGGAGGTCCACACCCGTAGTACCCGTCCTTGATCCATTCCACGAGGTTGGCCCAGTTCGGTCTACCACCAAGCTGGAAGGTGATGTTCTTAGCAGTACTATGGCGACGGAACTGCCAGAGCCTCGATTGCCAGTAGAAGTCACTGAAGGCTGCACCGTTGTAGTCCGTCAGCAAGAGGCGGAAGTTGTTTTCGGGGTAGTAGATCCCTTTCGTCTCTCTCCGAATCGTGACGCAGGTGCTAAGAAGCGCAGGCTCTCCTGGTCCCGTGGGCGTGATCTCTATAGCTTTGTCGGAGACGAGCGCATAGCGGTAGATCTGATTACGCAGTTCGCCTGGAAGCTGAAGAAAGCGGCAGGTCTTGTGCTGCTTGGGCCGTCGGAATGACTTGCGGATTGGGGTATTAGAAGGCTTGATTTTGATCTACGTAGTCAGTATCTTCGGCTCTGTATTCTTCTAAGGTCCTCGATCATGGGGTCCTTCGTACCATCAAGTTCTTCTTTGATGCCTCGATTGCTTGAGAAAGCTCCAGACGTTCACTACGACGGGTAGGCTCCTTTCTGGTCTTGCGTACTGGCGCCATGGTTGTCTTGGTCTTTGGCATGCAAGGTCCTTTTAGCTGGTGACAAGCAACTGATTCTGTGATTGCATTTGCGTTTTGCAAGAATGAGGAAAAGACGTTAGGTACCTACGAGCTTGGGGGTTGGTCTCGACAAAAAGGGTAAGTACGGAGTGAGGCAGGTGCGATTCGGACCTCTTGCTCTCAAGGCAACAGGTAGACGCGTTGGCTCTGTTACAAGTCGCGATTGCTCTATTTCCGCAAGAGATCTACTATCTGTACCTAATCTGGTTGGGGTTTGGACGTCTTCCATCCGAGAAAGATAGAGATGCGTACGTAGGGTAGGTGGAATGATTCGTACTGAGCAACCTGAAGTCAAGCGGCAGGATCTCTGTATCCTTGAGAATTACCAAGACTGCCTGCCAGGCAACTTTCCCTCCCGACGCGCGATCATTACTTGTTGATCTTCCCTATACTAGGTAGCATTCAAGTTTGGAAGTGTTGGAGATAAGATTATTCATGTCACCGGTCTACTCAGACTGCCCTACTCAAAGATCGCCTTCGCCAAGACGCTAGCGATGCGTAGAGGGGCTTCGCGTCTGTATCGCGTAAAGCTGCTCTCTTGAATGCAATACTGTCCCGACGGATGATTGATGGATGGACGCATGGACTTACTCTAATACCATTTGCTTAGGCGTGCCAATCTTCACGCTGTTCGCTCTTTACTGCATGATCATTGCGCGTGCTGCGGGACCGGGATCTCAGCGACTATTTGCCGCAGTCACTCCACGTTCCCGCAACCTGCGCGCGCCGGAGACGACGGCTCGACTGTTGACCACGACGCGATTCGGAGAGGTAGGAGCAGCGACACGGGCAGCAGCAGGGACACGAGGGCCTACCATGTTGCGCGGCGCGGTACAAAAACATGAGCAGGAGACTGTACGCGCCCAAAGAGGCGCGCAAGAGTTCTTCAAATCTAGCCCGCCAGAGATGGCCTCCCAGCAAAGAACTGCGCCGCATCCGGGTAACAGAAGCCCTTTAAAGCCCGCGAGCGCGTCTGTGGTCAATGGGAGGGGAAGTGGAATGGGCATGTTCGCCCCGAGAAGCAGTACGGGCGGTGTCAAGAGGATGGCAAGCGGGTTGGCCAAGTTAGATGGCACATGGGAGGACGGCCCGGGATCGTCTGCACATCAACCGATCACGATTGGAGCGAGCACCGAGCAAGTCAGCTTCGACGAGAATGACTTTGACAGCGACATCGACTTGGATGTGGAAGAGCCAAGGCCTGCCCCCGAACCCACGAAGCTGCCGCAGCAGAAGAGCATGGCTGCACCACCAAAGCCTGCTCAGTATCCATCATTAGATAGGGACGCCACGATTGGCTCTGTAGACTCTGGTTACAGTTCCAATGCGCCACACAAAAAGGCCTCGCCACAAATGTCGCCTCCGAAAAGCAGCGCAGAGTTGCCCTGGTCCTCTTCACCTACAGAACATTTCGAGCCAACCCAGTCCGTGGCTTCCATTCGCCAATTCGCCTACGGAGGTCCAACAACACAGGCACGACAAAACGGCGCAAGTCAACCCACAGCAGCGAAGCGAAGAAAACTGCCCTGGCAAGACGAACAGGAATCAACACAGGCAGCAGTCCCTACCACACAGCCGACGAAACAAAGGAGGAATGTTGAGTCTACGCCCGTGAGCAAAGAGAGCAAAAAATCAACTTTTCCGTGGAACACCACAGCTAGCGCAGTGAAGGAGCAGCAGAAGAAGTTCAAGGAAGAAAATCGTAAGGCCATCAAGAAAAACGAGGGCACAGAGGAGAGCTTGAGTAAAGCCAAGAGCACAAAATCAAAAATTGCACGTGTCTTTTTGAGCGAAGAACAGCAACACGTACTTGCATTGGTGACAGAAGACAAGCGAAGTGTCTTTTTCACTGGCTCAGCAGGTACAGGCAAGTCAGTCCTCCTACGCGAGATCATTGCTGGCTTGCGTAAGAAATACCAACGCGAGCCTGACCGGGTTGCTGTCACGGCATCTACAGGACTGGCGGCATGCAACATTGGCGGTGTAACGTTGCACAGCTTCGCGGGCATCGGACTTGGCAAGGAGGAGGTGCCAGAGCTGGTCAAGAAGATCAAGAAGAATCAGAAGGCGAAGCATAGGTGGATGCGAACCAAAGTGCTCGTCATTGATGAAGTGTCAATGGTGGATGCTGAACTGTTTGACAAGTTGGAGGCAATTGCCCGACAGCTAAGGAACAATGGACGGCCATTTGGCGGTATCCAACTCGTAATCACGGGTGATTTCTTCCAGTTGCCCCCGGTCCCAGAAGGGAGTGGCAGAGTGGCGCGATTCGCATTCGACGCCGCAACATGGAAGACGACTGTGGAGCATACCATTTGCTTGCATCACGTCTTCCGTCAAAAGGATCCAGGTGAGTCCAAGTGCGCGACAATCAAAACCATTTGCGACGAAGGCTAACTTGATTGTGTCATCAGTCTTTGCCGGCATGCTTAACGAGATGCGCGAAGGCCGTCTCTCACAATCTTCTATCGACTCTTTCCGCAATCTCTCGCGGCCCATGAGCTTTGACGACAGTCTCGAAGCCACTGAGCTCTTCCCCACGCGTAATGAGGTCGAACGTGCAAACAGCGAACGACTCAGCATGCTGCAAGGCACATCGGAAATCTTCGAGGCGCGTGATGGTGGCGCCATTGTCGATAAAATGCAAAGAGATCGTCTTCTGCAGAATTGCATGGCGCCTGAGATCATAACGCTGAAGAAGGGTGCGCAGGTCATGCTAATCAAAAACATCGATGAGACCCTTGTAAATGGCAGCATTGGGAGGGTCATCGGCTTCATGGACGAAACGGCCTTCGATCGTTACCACAACAACGAAGAGGAGACCTTCGGCCAATCTCAAGGCGGTACCATCCCCAATGCTTCCGACCCAGGTCTCAACGAGGGCCAGAAGGCAATGGTGCACTCCATCAACGGTGGCGGCATCACCACAAGTCGGAAATTCCCTGTAGTGAGATTCGTCATCGCCGACGGCTCGTCAAGAGATCTCCTCTGCCAGCCAGAAAGCTGGAAGATCGAGCTCCCGAACGGCGAAGTCCAAGCGTCACGCTCTCAAATCCCACTCATCCTCGCCTGGGCACTTTCCATCCACAAGGCGCAAGGTCAGACTTTAGACCGCGTCAAGGTCGACCTGGGCAAAGTCTTCGAGAAAGGCCAGGCCTACGTGGCGCTTTCGCGTGCCACATCGATAGCAGGCCTGCAGGTCCTGCGATTCGATCCGAAGAAGGTCGTCGCCCATGATCGAGTGAGGAACTTCTACAGTAATCTGAGTCGAGTGGAGTTGGCGCAGAAGAACAGTGATCGCATGGGCAAGAGCAATAAGAACGGTGTCAAGGCCGAAGACTATGAACGCATGTTTGTTGGTGATGAGATGCCATGATCGCTAATGCTTACAACGATGCGGATATTATTATATCTGTCTTTATAGCTCGCGCTAGTGCTTTTGCAAGGCGTGAACGCAGATGTTGCTCTTGGGTTCGGTCATATTAGCGATGTAGCATACACACTTCCTTTCATTCTGTACGACAAATGCCATGACACTGGCACGTTTGTTTCATAGCTTTCTGACCACTCGCTACATCTTTCCCCTTGCTGTGTCACGCTTTCTTCGGGTTCTATCGTGTATGACGCGAGTACTTCACCGCTGCGATCAGACCAAATATCCACCAAAGATTGCAGGATTCTGGATGTCACGCCGGGGAATTCTGCACCATCTCACTGAGCCATTCAGCCGATGAGGCTTGTTTGAGAGTGTCAGGTGTATTCATCAATTAGGTACCGCAGCTCAAGTAAGCGACTCTGTGAAACCGGTACCGACGGTGCTGCGCCGGTCCCGCGTAGATAGCTGCTTACCAACATTCGTGAATAAGCCTATGAGCAAGCTAAGCCAACGGAAGCCATTGAGCAGGTGCGAAGCTGCATGCGCTATCACATGCGCGACGTTGTGAACTCACTGTATTAGCAAGCATTCCAGCTTTACTAAAGTACGCGTCGTGAGCTGGAAAGTAGATATAAGTATTGAAGCGGCACTGCTTGTAAAGTGGTCCTTTCCTTCTCTCCATCACGTTCCAGGCAGCCAGTACAATCCACAGTCCAGTCAAACATCAACACAACTCCCACCGCAACCACTTGCCGTTTATCACTCCACCCTCTACTTTCTCGACCACTCTAGCAGTATGGCCTCAACCTGGGAATGGAAGCCCTACACCAAGACCATCCACCGCTCCGGATATGCCGCCATTGACCCAACGAATCCAGCCAATTCCGCCGCTGGCAAAGTAGTGCTCGTAACAGGCGGAGGAGCGGGCATCGGCAAAAGCATCGCGGAAGCGTTCGTCAAAGCCGGCGCCAAAGCCGTTGTTCTCCTCGGGAGGCGTGAAGACGTTCTGAAGGAGGCTCAGAAGCAGCTCTCTGCGGGAGGGGTTTCGACCAGAGTCCTCGTATTCAGCGCCGATGTCGTCGACGAGTCCGCACTGAAGTCCGCGTTCGAGAGTGCCGCCAAAGAAGTCGGGCCGATCGATATCGTGGTGGCAAATGCTGCATATCTTGCCAAACCTGACGCAGCCGCAACTGCTGATCTTGCCGATTGGTGGAAGGGCTATGGTGAGAGTTCTTCAGACACACGAGATTGGAATTCGGCTGACAAGATTCGCCAGAAATCAACATCAGAGGCACCTTTTCCACCTTCCGTGCGTGGCTGCCCCACAAGTCCTCCAACTCGCCCACGTTCATCTCGCTGAACACAGGTGCGGCGCATGCGGGCGTCTTTCCAAATTTCAGCTCCTACTCTCCCTCGGAGTCCGCTAGAGGACACATGATGTCGTTCCTCCAGGTTGAACACCCAGATGTCAGGGTCGTCAGTATGCATCCTGGTGTGCTGGCGACCGAAATGGGAGAGAAGGCTGGCTTGCCGCTCAGTCGAGATGACCTGAGCCTTCCGTCCGGGTTCGCGGTCTGGCTGGCTAGCCCAGCGGCTGACTTTGTCGGGGGAAGGTTCTTCTGGGCACATTGGGATGTTGAAGAGTTGATCCAGATGAAAGAAGATATCGTGGCCAAGAACGAGCTGGTGTTTGGTCTTAATGGCTGGCCGAAGGACGTCGAACCGACGATCGTTCCGTAGGCTCGGATATCAGAGCCAAACAGGGCATGAGCGAAAAGAAATGCTTTTGGCGTGATTGTCACTATATCTTCCCCAATCATTGTGCCAGCGGTCATCTAGCCACCAGGTGCTCCACCCTGCAGGACCAGACTCGCAAACCCACCCAGCTTGCCTTCTAAGCCCTTGAGCTCTTTCGCCTTAGGCACCGAATCCACACAGTCTGCAATCTTCTTCAACACCGCCTCACATTCCTGCTTGCTAGCTTTCCGCCCTTGCTTTTTACTCGCGAGCACAATCTCCACCCTCCTGCCCTCGGCCAGAAACTCAGCGACCTTCTCCAGTCTATGGCCCAAGTCATTCAGATCTATAGCCCAATTCAATTCTAATGTCTTGACACTGCTCATCTTAGCCGACTTGGCCTTGTTCTCCTTTTGCGATTGCTTCCGCTGCTTCTCCTGCTCGTATGCCTCCTTCTTGCTCTGCACTTTGCACACGGGCACAAAGTCCGGGTTGTTGGGCTCGTCAGGCGACAGCTGTATGAGTCGGTGCGTCTTGCGGTCTACCCCTCTCACGACATCCCATCGCGTTCGCGGCTCGTTCTCTCGTCTGTTCGTCTCCGGGTCGATAAGGTAGATTACCTTGGCCGTGATCTCGTCATCCCACTTTTGTGTCCGTTCCTCAGGCGGTCTTGACTTTGCCAATCGGCTCGGTGTATTCGAGAAAGCTCTTGTTGCGAGATGAGGTGTGCGGCTCCGAAGCAGTCTTGCTTGATAGGACGGCAGGTGGTATGGTCGCGAGAGCGTCAGGGTACGAGGGACTAGGATGCGGTATAAAGCCTGCGCGGCACCACAGGCATGTTTGAAAGACATTACAGTGCTATCGGACCAATGCCTTCTCCAGTCTGTTCAGTCGTTACGAAATAAATGTAGGAGCATGCGCAGTCGAGACGCTTCGAGGTGCGGAAGAGCGGGGATTCCCGATTCGGAAGCAGGTCACATATGATGCCGAAGAGCTTCCAAAGGCGTGCTCCAACGTCCATATTAAGATAGCGAGATGCGCTCACGAATGAGATGGAGTAAAAGTCTACAAAGTCTCGAAACCTGTCTAAACGCCTCGCAATGCTGATTATATTGCTTCTCGCCTCCGAAATTTGGGTATCGTGCCATAAATCAAAACCATCCCACCAATCCCTTTGCCTTTGCATTTGCGATGCTTTCGTGCTCCAACTTCATTAAAGCCCTATTGGTCCCTGAAAGATCTAAACAACTTTTGCCCACCTAGTAGAAGTTTGCTTTTGCGCTTGTTGTCTTCCGTTTCTTCGCCGCCCGAGGTTGTCTGGTTGTCTGATGAAGGTTGTGTGGTTGGCCTTTGCCGCAGTCGTTCGCTAAAGCCCGAAAAGTGGCGGCTGATGGATGAGGCGCGGGAGCGAGAGGCCTGCAATGTGTCAGTACGGTGGATCGTTCCCGAGCTGTTCGATCTGCTTACATCTTCGCCATTGGCTCCTGGGGAAGACGCCGGCTGCGACATAGGTCGAGATGGCGTGCGTTGCGGCGATGGAGACGTGTCGCGTCCATTAGACTGCTGTATGATATCCCGCGTCTTATCCTCGTCTTGTCCCGGCTTCTGCTCACGTTCGGATCTAGCTGGCGTCGAGTCCACAGAGACACTTCTGTTCAGGGTGCTGGGTCGTGCTGATGCCATCGAAGGGCGTCCATTGGACTCGCCAAAACTTTCCATCATACTACTTGACTCAGAGCTAGCTCGAGATGCCGCACCACTCGCCACAAATGTACTCATGTTCGCAATCTCGCGGAGCCTGCTCTGCTGCTGGCGCGTAGGTTTGTGATGGCTAAACTTGTTGGTGAGAATGGCGCCTGTGTGAGAGACTAATGCGCGAATGAGGTCCTTCTTGAGTTGCAGAGCAAGGTCGAGATTCGACCAAGTCTTGTTGCGGTACTCAAGTGTTGGCATGCGGAACACAAGGTCGTGCACGTCTTCGAGGTTGCGCTTGCCAGATCCTTTATAGCTCAGACATAGTACCAGGCTAGGTAACTTCACGAACGCAAGCGTCATGTAATTGGAGGCCCGATTCATCATTTGGGTAAGATCGTCTGACCTTTCATCCCTCCTCTTCCGCTTCTCATCACTGTGTGACCGATGGAGAAGCGTGCCACGCCTGCTGCCTTTTTCTGTTTCTTGACTGTTGGCAGTATTGCTCGCTACAGTCTGCAACGATTTTTCACTGGGGGTCCGTGACAGAGAAGACAGGTTGCTTGTAGACAAAGCTTGGCGGGATGCCGAGGATCGTGCAGTAGCAGGGCGATTGCGATCAGAGTGTTGGAAAAGACTGAAGCGATGTTCACTCTGGTTGCCGCCTTGTATTCCAAGCCCTTTAACATCTTGCCTCTGGTTCCTTTGTCGTGACAGATGCATCGTCGGATGAAGTCTACGCTGGAGTGAACCAGGGCCATTGGTTTGACCGTTCGACGTATCAGGCTCGGAAGATAGCATAGAACCAGACCCTGTCTTGGGCGTCTCAAAACCAGCTGTGCCTGATCTCTCCTCATTCTCGTCCTCTTCCTCTTGAGTAGGCAGCATATTCTTGACCATGAACGGCGAGAACCCGCCGCCTTCAAATGCATTGCCACCAACGCCAGGGAAAATGTACTCGAAAAGCTTCTTGGCTACGTCCCGCTCGAATTGCATCTTCAATGGCACAAGATTGATCTCAAAGTAGTCAACCACCGGAATGCCAGCGATTGCTTCAAGCATTAGCCATTGGATACGCAACATCTTTTCATTGCCAAGATCACGGCCACCTCGCTCCGCATCGGTGAAGGGTGCAATGATCTCCGGATAGAGAGCATCAGGTAACAGATTGAAGCCATTGATGCGACCAATCTCCATGACATTGTAGTTCGACCCATCGTTGTTGTCGGTACGATCGAAGGAGGCGTTCTTCAGCTGAAACTCTACTAAAGATTCATCCTTCTCTCGCAGTAGATGCCAGGCAATCTCGCGGGCTGACATGTTGAGGTGCACCAGACCAATGGAGTTCTCCTGCTCTTTACGGTCTTCCAGCCGTTGTTGCGCAGTCGTGATGGCTTTCATGATGAAAAACAATTCGTCTTCGCACGCAGCAAGGTCGGCGTCAATGGCGATCCGATCTTTCCAGCCTTGACGGTCAAGATACTTCTCGTGGACTTGGAAATGAAGCTTGATCTCCTCTAACTGCCGGATTCGATCTTGCAGCATTTGCACCATGTCAGGTGTACCACTCAGGTCGCTGAAGTCGGAAGCGAGCATGATTCGCTCGAGGCGCTCCGTCCTAGTCTTCTCCAAGGGTTCGGTGTACAGCAAGAGATCCATTACGATGATGTAGAGGGCATGGTACTGTGTAGAGTCTGCAATTGCACGGAAATGAGGGAACTCCAGCCAGACGTGGTCCATTCGATCCTCTGTCTCATCAGCATCTCGAGGCGTCTTCGGCTCGCCACCACTAACATCGTCGTTGTACTTGAGACGCAGGTTGTTGTACTTGTCATAGCGAAGGCTCGCTGACGTCCGATGCACAACCCTATTGAACCCATAAGGATTGGTCTGGTACTCGAACATAATCTCCATCGGTACCCAAGGCGGCCACTGAGTCCCAGCTTTGGCGCCGTATAAGTTGGCAGAGTACATGTGGAAGAACTCTGTAGAGAATGTCCGGGTGCTTGTCACAAACATCTGGAGGCTATCAGCCGCGGCCGTAAAGCGCCGCTGGACGAGGCCGCTGACGTCGTCATTAACATTGTCCTTGTCCATGATCTGTACAACCTTAAGCTGCATGCCCTTCGCCGTAACAAGGACTGCCGACTTGGGATTCTTCTCGCTTTGCAGCTGGACTTGCGGCGCTATGAGACGAAAATGGAAGGTGTTGAGCGGCGTGAACTCCTTTGCGATGTCTTCCGTCGGTCGATGCTCGCTGGCGTGACTTCGCTCTCTTTCAGCGAAAGGCTCATCCGAACTGACCCAACTGCGGCCATCTTTTAGTAGCTGCTCGATGCGATCTTGGACTGTCTGGTCGTCGTCGACTCCAGGCGACATTGCACTGGACTCTGTATTCTTTGACTTCTGTCGCGTTGGCGTTGCAGAGTCGTCTTGCTTCTGTCGCTCCTCAATCACATCCAGAATAAACTTGACTGCCCGTCTTGACATGTAGTATACAAAACCACGGCGCTGGCTGTTCTGGTGAATGTAGCGCAGTGTGATGTTTCGCAGAGAATCGTTCCACTTGATTTGCGCATTGTGGACAATGAAACGGTTGTTGAAGTCGCTAGTATATTCTGCAAGGGGGACAGAGTCCATGTGCGCCATGTCGTCCTCTTGTCGGCGTGCGTTCTCATGCGCTTCATAGAACTCCTCGCTTGTTTCCAAATCGGGCACCACGGAAGGGTCGTCATTAGCCAAGCGATGCTCAAGCGTCCGGAGCATGGACTGAAGAAATTCATGTTTTCGTTGCAAGTGCTCACTGTGCCCACGCAGCGCAGCAACTTTGGTCTCCAGCCTTTGCCGCGAGGCCGTTTCCCCTGTAAGCTCGCGCGCAAGCTTCAACTCTTGCTCGCCAATAGCACGCTCGTTCTGCGAACGCTGCTCGAGCAAGGTCTCCAGACGGCGCTCAATGAGCTCTGCCTGCACCCTTCTCGGGTCGTTCTTGGCCGACATCACGCAGTAATGGGTTGGCTCATCGCCAAATGGGCTTGTACGTGATGGATCACCCGCGATAGTCCCACCATGATCTGTCTGACGGAAGTACGTGAATCGTGGCGCATAACCTAGCGGGAGTATCTTTGTTGTAGGGTCAGTCTCGGGCAGTATCCAGTCCAACTCGACAAAGTCGTCCATGTCGATCCATGAGAAATCGTTATCCGGAATCTCAAACTTCGACATGTCTACTGTCGGTAGCTGGCCGTGTAATGATGCCAGATGCTCTGCGGAGGCATTGTCGATGTCTTCGGCATTCGTGCCCGCGATTGTAGCAGACAATGCGCGCAGATCGGCGTGTATAAAGTCAAGCTGAGCTGCATTGATTCGCATCGCACTCGTCTTTTTGGTTGTCTCTGAGTCATGGCCTTTGATGTCGAAGTGCTCTCTTCTCTGATGCAGATCCAGCATGAAGCTATCAAGCTTCATCTTAAGACCCGTGGCGGAGACCGTATTGGTTTGATACTCCTCAGCATCTTTGTGCTTGTATACATGGCTGATGTAGAGCGGGGAAAGAAGAAGGTTGTACTTGATAGTCGCAATGTGGCGACCGAACTTCTTGCTCTTCTTCTCGGTAGCTCCCCAGAGCGGGCCTTGACGGACGGGCAGCGACATGACACCAGAGAACATGGACCACCAGTCAAAGAAGTGGGTGAAAAAGCGAGGAGTCAAGTGGGCCGTATTGTAGTTCTCGGAGGGCTTCAGGTTAGACACAGACCAGTCTCGATCTTGAGGCGCAGCAATGGCAATAGACATGTGGATATGGTGGCTTCGGAAGCCCTGGAAGGCATCAAACGCCTCGCCCGGCGGCGCTTTCGCGAAGTCCGGATGCTTCAAGACGACGTCGTAATGGTTCTTGAAGTCGAACACCCTCTTGCCATCGGCGAGATCGCGCTCGAACATCAACCCTGCTAGCCATCGCACATTGCCTGAAAGCTTCATGACGACCTTCTTAAAGACGGCATCTCGCCTGTTGCTGGATGTAGAAGATGTGCCATCCATTTCCCCTGACTCCCGGTCCATAGACATTCGGGCGTAGCTGTTGAAGTCCGGCACAGCGAGTATGTAATCACCGCTGTCCACCGTCATGAATTGGCGAGGATCCTTGCTCTGTGCGATGTTCCATCTGACATCGTTTCGCCAGACCATGACCAGGCCGGCTCCTGTACCTGTAACGTTGTAAGGGTCACGAGAACCCTTCAGTACCAAGTGAACATCGCCGTCGCCCTTCCAAGCCACATTGACCCGTGAGTGGAAACTCAACCTGATCTTGTCCCAGAAGCCTACCCTGTCAGAGGGATCGACGGGCGGCTTGGTGAAGCCCTCGATTACTTGCATAGTGTCTTGAATTGCTGGCTGATAGGATGTCCCCCACGTGATCTTCGTCGGATTGCTTGTGTTGATTTCGAATTTCATGTCAGAATAAGTTTTCACGGGAGAGATGGTGCGGCGCACGTCAATGGAGAAGGACTTCCCATCGCCATTGCCCATTTTGTCCGGTGATATCACTTCGACGTTAACATGCCGCTGCGACTCCACATCTCTGAACTCCTCAGCAATGACAAAGTTTGTCTTCATTGCTAGTACTGGAAGCTTCGGTGACTGCCCGTTTGCGAGTGGAGGGACATGTATTAGAGGCAGCGGATAATCGCGCAGCTGGAAACGGACCTCGCTCATAGTAACTTGGAGGTTCATCGGCAATAACAGACCATACTTCATGTCGTACGGCATGCCTTTCCCAATATCGTGCAGATACCTTGGAAGCTCCTCAAGAGGGAATGAGGGCTTGTCGATGGTGAGATGAAGCTCAGTTAGAGCGACAAGCAGAAGAGCAGGGCGCTGTGGCAAAGCCATAATCGGCTCATGGTTTTCTGATTCCTCTGGCAGATCGTCGGCGCCCCAAAGAAAGCCACGAATCTCACGCATCGCGTGAGTCTGGAAGTAAAGTACTCTGTCGATACGGTTTTTCCAGGTCTGTGCATTGAGACGCATAAGCTTCTGTTTGGCCTGCTCAATGGTGAGATTTGAGTCCTCGCTAATGCCACATTTCCCTTCCGTATCGTAGCGAATCTTACGCCGTCCGTGCCGAGGGCTGTTCTGCGGACTCGATCGCTCTGCGGGCTGCGCACTTCGGCTTCTTCCTTTCCCCGAAATGTCTGGCCTAGAGCGCGATGGTGAACGATTCGGATGCGCAGATTGCGCTCGCCGCCGAGAGTTTGCACGGTGCGCGCAACGTGCAAGTCGCTTCTCCTTCAGCCTGAAGGCCTCTTCACGGGCGAGTCTTTGCTTCTGCTCGGATAGTCCAGCACGGTAAATTGAGCCCAGCTTCCATTCAAAAGCGCTATCTTCGACATCAAAAATGAAAAGCTGGCAACGGATCGTAATCTTCGGCACTTGCTTCGGTCCCTCTGGCTCCTTCGTCAAGACATACTCGTTGGTGCCAGTTGTAAAGTGGTGATGGAGCTGCTTCGTAGTCTTGATGACGTTGGTGATGTTGTCAAAGATGCTATGCACTACCAGGCCGTGAGGTACACCGATTCGAATAGATTCCGCAGCAGCATCGATGGATTTCTCAATGGTGATATGCCTGCCAACCTTCCGTTTGATGTCGCGAATGTCAAGACGCAACAGCTTCAATGTGACGACCCTACTCCAGGCTTGCTTGGTACGAGGCGCCCGGACGTAAAGTCGCGCAAGTCGACTGCGAACGAAGGGCGTGGCCCATCTGTGGCGTCCAGTCTCCAAAGCATATATTTGCAGCATCATTGGCGGGTCGGCGGGCATGCGGGCCTTCACCTGGACCAAGTTGGCTTTGACATCGATAGTCGTGATCTCGTGACGCGCAATTTCATCAAGTTCATCGTTACCATGTGGCGACCCGGGCACATGTAAACTGCTCCGCACAACTGGCTCTTGCGGCTTCTCTTTTTCCTTCGCCTGGGCCAAAAAAGTATTGCGAATCACCATCACGGCCACGCCCATTGCAAAGTGGTTGTACAGCGAATACTGCAAAAGCACGCTCTTCGCATGTGAGTTGACATGGAAGATTGGACCATGGTGATCTGTAGATGTGGTGAAGGCAATCTCGAACTTGGGCACTGACATGAATGACTCAGGCTCAGAGTGATCGACTGAATCCACAATGAGGCCCTCCAGGTTCTGGAGATGCACGGCCAGCCGGCGACCATCCGCGAAGCTATGGTATTGCCTTCTAGGTGATCTTTGCCTTGGTGTTCGCGATTCTCTATCCTTTGATGGCGTGCTCCTACTAATCGACCTACGATGAGGAGCAGGCTCAGGACGATCATCGCGGTGGGCTTTGTATTCGGTGTGCCATGACTCTAGCTGTAGTGCAAAGCCTCTTGTATCCTTGGAGACTTGTTCGTCTATTCCTGCAAGCTCAAGACCGAAATCAGTGCCTTCTACGCGGCATGTCTGTAGCCAAGTGGGTACAGTGCGCAAGAAGCTCGCGGACGGCTTTTCGTGTTGTTCATGATGCGCCAAGACATTTCTCCGTAGCTGATTGACAATCTGGCGAACTCCCTCGCATATGTCAGGACGGACCAAGAAAATAGTAAATGTCCGGAACTGCGCACTCGCTGTGACCGTGGCATCAGGGATGGCGTTGACATCTACCTGCAGCTCAACTGTGTCACTTTGCAGTAGATCGTGGTGGTCCCCGTTGACGGTCTGATAGTACAGATGATGCTTAGTGTGTCGGTAATTGGCGCCTAGATTGTAGTGTATGCCGCCCTCTTGAGCGTGTGAGGATTCCAGATCAAAGGATATGGAGGATACGGAAGAAATTAGCAAATCGAAATCGTCTTCCGCTGCATTCTTCTTGTCCATTGGAGGCAATGAAACTCGAATAACAGGCTCCTGAATCGAGAGCTTGACTTGCGATTTCGGCAAGAGCGACGAGATAAGCTGGTGGCGGTTGGAACCTCTAGATGGAGGGCTCTTCGGCTTGGATGATCGTTGCTTGAGAATGTCACGCACGAGCGGCAAATGTTTCGGATCCAGGTCTACCGATGGTGATGTACAGACGAAATTTGCGTAAAGCATATTAGTATTGCGGTCCTTGACATCGCTGTCGGCACCGAAACGTATTGTCCTAGAAGGCAGAGTGGTCTTGACGGTAGCAGTGACCATCGGGATGTACAACATGCGCTCCGGATGCTCATGGCCATCGTCTATTCCCGCCGAAATCGCTATGGCAGTAAGTAGACCTTGATGCGCGACGTCTTTAGTAGCGAAGTACATCCGATGCGCAGGGCTCTTAGGATCCAGTCGCAGCACGTCAAGCCCCACTTCCTTCATCGCAAGGTTGAAGTACACAGGCTTCGAATGGTGGGTTGTTACATCCAGCTTCTGCGACAGGCCGAAAAAGCCAATGGCAAATTGCACCTCATGTATGCCACGTAGAATAGACGCGATGAAGGCTCGTGAATCCGATACAGTGCGCACAATGCGACCCTCTCGACTGCCAGGCTTCTCTAGCTCCTCCAGCGCGTCCACCAACGAGACATCGATGGGCTCTTCTTTGTCGCTGTGTGGCTGCGCATATTTCCCGCGCAGCAGGTCGGCGCACTTCTTGGCATGCTCAATGTCATCGTATGGCACATTGAGCCGGCCAAGCTTGAGTGAGATCGAAGCGTCGCGAAGCCCTTGCAGCTCATTATGCAGAATGCCATGGATGTTGAGTGTGCAATAGTCCAGAATCTCCGTCGACTCTCTCCCCTCGGCGGTAAACAAGACACTGCGGAATACAGCCTTCCATTCTGCCGGTTTCTGGGTGTCCGGGCGAGTCCTGTAGTGTTGAAAAAGCCTGCTGCGATCGACCGTCTTGCTGCGCGTATCGACGGACAGCGTCAATCTCTCTAGTCGCAAAGACCCGACCCCGACTATGTTCAGCGTGGTGGCAGTCGCGATCAAATCCACAAGCTTGATCCAGTGGATTTTGCTGTGCAACTGTTTGATCTTCTCTT
Source organism: Hortaea sp. C3G1500-4 (assembly GCA_022701445.1). Taxonomy (NCBI): domain Eukaryota; kingdom Fungi; phylum Ascomycota; class Dothideomycetes; order Mycosphaerellales; family Teratosphaeriaceae; genus Hortaea; species Hortaea sp. C3G1500-4. The sequence continues at coordinate 233,053 of JAJVDI010000007.1, read as the reverse complement.
TCACGTTGGTCAATTTCCGCCATAGCTTGCCGTGTCCCTGCTCATCCGTCTGGTCGTTCGCAGCCTTCTCTTGTGCCTCTCCCGCCGCTCCGGTGGGCCTGTGAATCGACCCATCCTTCTTGACCACAGGCTCACCAAGCGCATTTAGATCCACAGTAACCACCAGCTCCCCTACCAGTACACTGCACCACGTCGGCAACGCAAACGTCGGTGCATGCACCGCAAGCCCCACATCTTTCACGTTGATCCTGATCCCGTTCTTCGGACTAAAAGATATCCTCTTGAGCCCCGAGTATCCTATTCGCTGGATGGAAACGCCCGTGACGATGCGGAGGACGGCGAAGACGACAAAGGTGAGCAGGTATCCCAGAACAAGCAGCCCCAGCAGGAATGAGACGGTCGGCACAGGCATAGCAACGACGGCGCAAGCGCCATTAGTGCCGAGCGCACCGCTGCGCTCCTCCTCGTGATCTCCGGACTGCTGTCACCACCAGTTGCATGCGCGCGATCATGCTCTGCAGTCGTACATGACTTTCGTAGCTGCGGTAGGGTTCGCCGATCGACAGTGCTCTTGGCGGACAGCTGCTGTGGGATTCCCTGCAGGTATGGGTCGCTGGGGGATGCCGCTTGCGGTGGAGTTCCGTGTGGGGAAGGGAAGGCAGGGCGGGTCTTTTCCTTTTTTTCCTTCTGATTGTCCGTGTAGAATCACGACCAGGTCGCAAAGGAGTGAAGCGGCCAGGCGCGTGGGAGAAAAAGTCAATGGTTGGTCATGGTCTGGAATAGCCGCAAAGTCATTATTATTAACGGTAGTGCTTAGGTAGCGTCACGCTCAACTATCGCGTAGCGCACGGGTCATGACGGATGGCGGCGGCGTGGGCGAAGCTTTCGAGATCGTCAATTAAACCGGGGTTAAGCTCGTGCGCGGACTTACCATGTGGCCTCTGACCCAACCCTTGTCATTCTCGGACGACGAAGACAGGGGAAGGGGGCGAGATGCACGACATTTTAGGCCAAGATGAATACCATATGCTGGACTTGATTAAACTTGTATGTGGATTGGGTAAATGCTTGAGTCTTCTACGAACTCTCCGCAGAACCATCCAGCGGGAGCCACAATGCGGCTCTATCTGCCGCGTGCTCGTCTCACCACGCGCATGCCGCTCGCGCCGAACGCCAAACCCATGCATCCCCAGGAAAATGGCGCAGTAGGTACATACGCACAGTAGTCTATATCATAACCGCGTCTCTCGTCTACTTCATACCTCCACAGCATTGCACTGTGACAAGGCAACCATGCAACAGTTATGCTTTCGCATCTGCCATCTGAGTATCGCCCCCGTTCGCCTCCACCGCCTGCGCAGCACCATCAGCCTGCCCAGCCTGCGCGGCAAACACTTTCTCCTTCACCATCGCCGCCAGAAGTCCCATCTTCTCCTCATTAGCAATCTTCTCAGACGCCTTGACGACCTTCCCCATCTGCTCATTTCCACCCTTCATGCCCTTTGGCATAGGCCCGAATGGCCCGCCCATGGAACTGCGTGCGTGCATTGAGGAATCCACCTCCTTCGTCTTCGCAGCCAGATCCTCAATCTGATGTGTAACGTACTCCCGATTCGTAAAAAGCGGCGAAGATGAAAGCGTCTGCACCCAGTACTTGTTCCACAACGCCTCCAGTAGCTTGCTGTCGAGCGTAGACTTGTAATGTGAGACTTCGAGGCCGTAGTATCGGTTGGCATGCGCACCGAAATCGGCCGCTTTAGCCATAGGCACCGCCGCCATGCCTTCCGCACTACTCCCCGAGTCCTGCGGTTTGTAGCCTTCGGGGTAGGTCCTGAACGCCCCGATTTCCACTTTCCCGGCACTGATGGTCCGGTGCGGATCTATCACCACCGCTAGAAAGGGGTCGGAGAAGGATTGCTGCGTGCTCTGCGTCCCCACGTCGATTCCTGATAGCCAGCAGCCATACCCTGGATGGCTGTGATACCAGCCTACCGCATTCTCCAGCTGCCCAGCCTGCCGACTCCTGTCCAGATACTGCACCATGTACTCGTCTGCCTCGCTCTGCGCATTGACCCTCGTCTCCGTGCCCTCGACCGGTAACCGTAAGGCGTCCGTCACTATGAAAGTCTCGTGCTCGACATAACCTAGCATCAGGCCCATCACTTCCAGATCGCCGCCGGTTCGTGCATGCATGACCATCTTGATAAGCGCGACGGCGGATATGCGGACGTATTTGAAGTGGTTCGGATCAGCGCGCCATGGCCGTCCAGCTGTGACTTTCTTCTGTTCTTCGGGGGAGTAGTTGTAGAGGGCATCTCTAGTCGGGTCTACAAGCTTGACAGCATTCTCGATCTCTGTGATTCAGACGTCAGTGTCGGACAATTCTGACTATCATCGCGATGGCAGTTAACTAACCCCAGGCCTTCTGGGCATCCATGGTTGCGTCTCAGTGGGATGTGGGATGGGTGCACGCGAATGTGGTAGAGTGGCTAAGAGGTGAGCATGCGGTATGATTCGCCCAGCTATTAAGCTTGATTTTGAGAATGACGACTTAGTCAGGCGTGTTGATGAATGTTTGAAACTATTAAAGAGCTGCCTAGGTAGTGGACAATGTAGCTCATCGGGAGCTATGACGGCCAGTTGCCTTCGGCGCGGAACTGCCCCGCTCATCTAGCGGCCATCTATTTGCATGTGAAAGTCTGAGAATTACTCCCTCTTATAGGAGGTAGATACAGATAGACTGGCCTCTAAACAATCAGCCTAGCGTAAATAGCTTGCCGAACTGATTCGTCGAGGAACCCATTCGTCGAATATCCTTTGGATACCCTGCCAATCACCTTCAGTAGTCTCGGCTAAGTCATCATCAACGAATTCGACATTGTTAGAACCCCCGAAATCGATGACCCAGGCGCTGTCTATAGCAACGTTGCAGACGTTCACGTCACCCCAACAGACACCGTGATCGTGCAAGAAAGCGACAGTCTTAGTGACTTGCTGGCGCCATTTGTTGTGCGAGTTGCGAATTTGCCTCGCACTCTGGCTCTTTAGATGCGGTCCGTCTGGCGCCGGCGGGATCCAAGAGATCAATAATCCCACCACAGCACACAAGCCATTGCTCAACGAGGCTGTGACGACTCCCAATAGTCGTGAACACCTCACATCATCGTGTTCTAGGTATGCTGTGTCCTTTATGACTTTCAGCAGCCGGAGTTCACGAAGAAAGGCTTCTTCCCTCCCAGAATCTCGCGGTTTGAACCATGCATAGCGTCCATCGACCATTGAAACTTTCCCAGCTGTCGTCCACTCTCTAGAAGCAGAACCATCTGCCTCGATGCATATCTGCGAAGCCAGTATCTCGGGAACTTCCTGGCAGTCATGAGGAAGCTCTTGGATCGGAAGTGGCGAAATATCATCCAACGCCTCCCGGAACGGCGAACACTTGTGTCGAGCAAGCAATCGACCTCGCTCGCCAACGACCTCCAGATCGTGACGGACTGCCTGGCAAATATCTTGAAGGCTGTGATTGAGGATGCCGACATGAGGAGCTAGGTCCAAGATCGTAGGGAGACAGGCAGCGAGGATTTGATCTACCAGGGAGGTCTTTACTGGTTGACTAACGTCTCTCGTACTGAACAGTGATCCTCAGTTTGATCCCGCCACGTTTGATGGTAAGCAAGGTGAAGTCCTCGTTGATCGATCGGCTTATGGAGGAGGTTTGCTTGAATTCTGTTATAGTCTGCAACATGCTGCAGACAAGCTTCCCTCGAGATAAGAATGAAAGTCGCTGCACACAAGGGCCGTAAGTCGATTTGTGGGTTCAGATGGCAAGAATCCCTCCTCCAACATCTGGTTGGGTGTAGGCAGACATCGGCTCAATCCCCTACAGGCACTTTGCTTCTCCATCCCCGTGCCGCTGCATTTTAAACGAACCTTAAATGAACATTGGCCTGTACATGTCTATCAACGCTAGAAGAGGTCATGCGGGGTCAACTGAGTGAAGCTGCATACAATGTAGGCGTGGCGCCGCGCCGCGCCAAGGACTCGTTGCAGATTATGTTGCCTTGATCACGCCGATCAGAAGCCTACACAGAAGGGACAGGTTAAGGGCGCTTGTCGTAGCGAGGAGACTGACGTTAAGTTTGGTTAGAAAATGACGCTATTTGCGAAGCTCTAAAAGGTACAGAGATGCTTGTAAGGAGATACTGCATCGGCCTGGTCTAATACATAAATCGATTGATATTTCTACATCGAGCCAGAATTCCACAAATTTTGCTCAAAAAAGCTCCTATGATACACCCCCTTCCTGCTTCATTACAAAATCCCCGAGGTGGCCTCCCACCCAGCCAATCTCTGCTGCGGGCCCAGATCCGCCTCATGCTCTTGGAAGATAAACTCGAGCGCACTCCTCTCGATAGCGACCCTACCAAGCTCCAGCAAATCCTTCACATCCACATCCAGAACATCCACTGCCTTCGCCTGTCTGCCCATGTTCTCGCCCTTCAACGCCGCGAAGAGCGCTTCCCGCGGCTCCAGCGTGACGAACAGGGTCCGTCCGTCCGCGTGGCCCATCCGGTTGTGCCGGAGCAGGTCTTTGAGATATCGCTGCGCTGAGTGCGGATGTACGCCGGTAAGCTCGGCGTTGTCTTCCAGGAGTAGCAGCTCGCCTTTCTTGTATCGGTAGCTTAGGGCGGTCCGCCACGCGAGGTCGTACACTTTTCTCGGCAGCTCAGTTGCGAAGCTTCGCGGTTTGGGTCCGAATGCGACACCGCCTCCTCGGAGCATGGGGCTCTTCTTGTCGCCGAGTCGAGCGGAGCCGGTGCCCTTCTGTGGTCGTATTTTCTTGTTGGAGCCGTGTACCTCGCTTCGCCATTTCGTGTTTGCGCTTCCTTGGCGGGTCATGTCTCCTTCGTATATGACTGCGCGATGGAGTATATCTTTCCGTAGTGGTAGCAGTAGGTGTGTGCTTGGGTATTGGACAAATGAGGTTGGCTCCATCGAGGGGAATGCATGGCTAGTAAGGGTGGCGGTGGTGAGGAACGGGTTTTGAGGCGGCTGATAGGCCTGAGGGTTGCGAGACTGTGCCGGCGGTATGGAGGTAGCAGGTGGAGCGGCCGTACTGTCTAGTGGTGTCGAAGTGGTGGGATTCGATGTCGCAGTCGAGGTCATGGTCCGGATGAGGCATCGTTGGCCGGCTCGCTGGGAGGATCTGTAGCCGGTGAAAAGACAGCGCATTGGCGCCATTGCCATCCCTCTCTGCGAAGCCATGGTGCTTCAGTCTTTTGCTATTCTCGCGATTTCACGAAGGTCGTACACTGTCCAGTCGATTTGGGTCGGGGTTCCTCCTCCAAGCGGCGCGCGGACTGCGGCATCTCCGCAAAAAGTTCGGGGGTGAGGTGAGCGGCTCTGAGCCCGGAGTGCAACTATCAGTCTACATCTTTCTTGGGGCCGCAAACAGAGCGAAGACGTGAGATCATGGCGCTCGATCGCACTGCAAGACCGCTTGCGAGATGCTGGCGGTGTGCTCATCAGGCCCGCTCCTTCAGCATATCGGCCTCTTCCCGCCTCGAGGCTCAGCAGACATCTGCTTCCGAATCAACACCACCTCCTACATCTACATCAGCCAGAGATCCTAATACGGTTTCCACGCGATCCGGTGAGCGCCAACTCCTCCGCGAGCAAGGCCTTCAGCCCATCGGTTCTCGCCGGCGCCGTGCAGCCATTGCCACCACCTCCTCCATCCCTTTCAGCCAGCTGCCATACCAATGCTTCCAGGAGGCGCGTTCCTTCCTGCAGGAGGACCGCAAGGAGAAGCTACAGCAGATTCAGCAGCAGCGCGACCGGATAGAGCGCTTGAAGGCGAAGCAATGCGCACCGCAGGATGAGGCACACAAGGAGCTGCGGTTGACAAGTATGCGGCGGAGGTTAGACGAATTGAAGATTCTGGCCGACATCAACGATCCGATGGTGAAGAGGCGGTTTGAGGACGGAGCTGGTAAGTGACACGACCTTACCATGCCAAACGACAAGGAGGATATCGAATACTGACCACTAGGACAGGCGACATGACCAAGCCTATCTACCGCTATCTAGCCGACAAGCAATGGCGAGCATACAAGCGCACGCTTCTAATGCAGCGTATCACGCAGATGAACGTGGTTCCGGACGTCCTGCCCGCCATCGATCCTACCGTCAGCACCACTCTATCCTTCTCCGGAAAGCGCGTCCAGCACGGCGACTTCGTCTCTAGCCTGACATCCGAGAAGCCACCGGCACTCGACATCCAGGCATACGAAAAGGGCGAGAAGCTCTACACCATTGCGGTCGTGAACCCGGACGTTCCCTCCGTACAAAAGGATGGCTACGACTACCGCTGCCACTTCCTGGCCTCCAACGTCCGCCTCTCGCCCACCTCCACCCTCGTGCGTCTGGGCAGCTTAGACTCGGAGCAGCAGGTCATCCTCTCATGGCTCCCGGCTTTCGCCCAGAAGGGCCTCCCCTACCAACGTATGTCCATCTTCGTCTTCGAGCAGCCCAAGGTCGAGGCCACCGAGAACAGCGAGTACAGGAGTCTGGACGTCGCGGAGATTAAGGGCATGAAGAAGTATACGCAGCGCCAGGGTTTCAAGCTCAGGTCCTTCGCCGATCGCTTCTCCCTTAAGCCCGTCGGCGTCGATCTTTTCAGGACGCAGTGGGACGAGCACACCGCGGGTGTGATGCAGCGAGCTGGTGTGCCGGGTGTCGATGTCGAGTTCAAGAGGAAGCGCATCGAGCCCTTACCGTACCAGAGGAAGTCGAGCGAAAGGTATCGGTAGACGTTGAGATTCTCGATGTCCTGCACTGGGTGGTATGTTCTTGGTTCGGCGGCGAGCCGTCCCTTGGTCTACGACTAGGTGAAGAGAGGACAAATGTTTATATATGTGTAGAGTATTCATTGAAACTCCAGATCTTCCTCAGACGTGCTGTGCAATATGCTTTCTGTAGTCCTGCGCGCCAGCTGGCTTGGCCTCTAGCCTGGTACGAGTGAACGTATTGGCAAGCCCAAGCCATTGCCACGAGGGAAAAGGCACGCATAGAGACAATGCCGAAAAGTGAGGGTGTGAATGCATATCATCATGTGGCCCAGCACATGCGCTGTAGATCGCCACAGCGGACAGACAATTATCTCCAGTTTTTGGTTGCCGCGAATCTAATAAAGCCATGTAGATACACGGCTGACTCAGAGGCAGCAAGTGAAGTGGAGATTAGAACATGCTGGTTATTTCCAATAGGACACCGAATCCTCGCACATCATGCTGTGACAGCTCTACAACATGCTCGAGATTTCCGACACAAGCCATTGATTTACCGCGGAGCCATGCCTTTACTGCTCGCGGACATGATCGAGACGGGAGAATACACGGTGGACACGCTCCCCGAAAAGGAAGGAACGCAACCCTAGCCAACCCTAGCAGGCAAAAGAACCAGATTTGCAGGTACTGGCGAGAGAGACGGAGGCTTGCAAGGGCAGCACGAAAGCAAGATGCGACGGCTGAGACTGGCCACGTAGCCTGTTGAAAACCACACCAATTGTTCGACACAACGTTGCATTGCGAATCGTGGGCTCGAACAGGCCAGAGTAACTATATTCACACAAATTGGTCGCATCCCAATAACTCCCCCACATGCGCCAACGCCGCCCGCCACCGCAATGGTATGTAGTCTGATTACGGTCCGAACAGAAACCGACCACCCTTCGCCATCAAACCAGACGCGTGAAAAGCCTACCATAAGACAGCATCACGATCGAACCTCCCCAGCTCACGGCCGGCCTCCTCCACATCCTTCTTCGCCTTCATGCGCATGTAAAAGATGGGGCAATCCCTGCTCGAGCAAATGACCTCGTTATGCATACTGCCCTGACAGCGCTGACACTGGGTCCAGAGCCTTGCAAAGCGGACCTCGAGTTCGGACTGCTTGCTCAGACTGCGCTGGTAGAGCTCGCCGAAGCGATGCGAGCACTCGGAGCCCACGGCGCCGTCGCGCTCCTCTTTCGACGTCAGCGGCTTTTTGCAGCCGAGGCAGGTGGACGTCTTCTGCGCGAACTTCATCAGCCCGCCCATGGTCGGTGCCGCGACGGAGATGGACCGCGTGTGCTCGCCCGTCAGCAGGGACTGCGCTTTCTTCTCCCCGAGGATGGGCTCGAAGATACGGCCGAGTGGCTTCGCCAGTTGGTTGTTGAGGTAGTACATGGTGTCGATTGGGAGATTGTTTTCGAGCACGAATATGGGATCTTCTGACTTCTCGTACCCCTTGGAGCCAGCGGCGCCTTTGACCATGACGTAGGCCACTCGGTCACCGAGCGCAGGCGCGGAACCAGCATCGCGCTTGCGCATGCGTTCTGCGAGCTCGGTATGTGCTTGCTTGGCGGCGTAGTCGGACTTGGACAGCGCTTTTGTAATGACGAGAGACGACATGTCCACTTTGTTCTGAAGAAGTTCCGAGATGGTCTCCTTCACGTAGCTGTTGCAAATCGGTCAGCCTTGTAACAGCGGATTATGAAATGGCGGTAAGCTTACTCTTGTGCCCCTTGAACATCCCTGTCAATCAGAAGCATCCTCAAACTTGTCTCAATGACAGTCTGCACCAGTCGGCAGTTATCTCTCCTGACCGTCTCGATACCCTTGGTATCCATCTTGTCCCACTTCTCCGGTTTGGTCCAAAACAGACCGGCGTATCGCTTCTTGTTGATGAGCAGATATGGAAAGTAGACCTTCTCGAACTCCAGCTTGATCGGCTTGATGAATTTGGCAGATACGTATTCCGCGGCCTCGTTTCCGAGCTGCATAGCAGTCGCGAGCTCTTTAGGCCCAAACTTGACCATGACTGAGTCGGTGTCACCGTAGATGACCTGCGCATCATGACTGTATCCGTTGGCGATCGTGTACTTGGCTTCGACCTCTTCCTTGGTCTTTTCAATCATCTGTCGTCCATAGGAGGTAGTGGAGGACGCGATGGCGAGACAAGGCAGCTTGCCGACGGTTGCACCTGTTAAACCGTAGACGGAGTTCGCAGAGATCTTCAAGGCTAACTGACGACCGTTCAAGACGGCCTTCTTGAACGAATCGGTCTCAACCCCTAGTTCCTTCTTTGCCCGTTTACGAGCCGAGAGGAGTTCCTCGAGAATCTGGGAGAGAAGTCCCTTTCGGACCTTCGCCGTGCAGAAAAGGTCTCCATTCGGCGTTTGAATGTAGTCTTCATCTTTCCGGAGATTCAGCTTCTCGATCGCGTTCCTGTTGAGCAGTGTGGTATAGCAGAGGTTGTGAGCCTGCATGATCGAAGGATACAGAGAGGCGAAGTCCAGTGTCGCCACTGGTACATCGTAGTAACCTCTTGTCGGCTCGATGACGGTCGCACCCTCGTACTGGTCGTCCGTGCCCTCGGACTTCAGGTTTGGAATGACAAGTTGCTGCTCAAGCGCCTTTCTGAAAAGCTGAGAAATGAACTTGATCTGTTGTCCTTTCGAAAGCAAATAGTTGAACGGCACACCCGTTACACGAGCCATTTCTGTGTAGTTGACCAGACACATAAGTTTGTCCATGAGGCGCTGAGGGAGATAAGCGTCTTTCAGGCAATATACAGCTAAACGTCGCCGTGACTCCGGTGTGCCGTTGTAGAGCTCAGTGATCATCGTGTGATGGACGTCTTCTTTCTGCTCGTTCAGAAAATGGGCACATACAGAATTGAGTGTGTACGACCGCAGATGATGATCTCTCTGGACAAGCTGCAGCAGGTCAAGCTGCAAACGACCGTTGGTATTAGTCGCTTTAGTATCACGGTTTCCCATTTGCTTGCTTGAGAAGTTCGTTTCCTTTGCTTGACTCTTTACGTTCTTCAGCCTGGTCCAGTATGGGAAGCGGCCGACTTTCAGATGCGCTGCTCGGTCTAGCAGGTAGGGAAAATCGAAATTGGAAATGTTGTATCCGATAATGACATCGGGATCCACTTCTTCGACAAAGTCACGCCAGGCCATCAGCATCTTTTCTTCCGATCCAAACTCAAAGATTTGAGTATTGACAATCAGACTGCATGTGTCCATGCAGAAGACATTTCGCACGAATGGCTTGTCCTCTCCATACCGTGTCACCACATTTGCAATCTGGATGACTGGGTCGACGTTCGCTTCCGGAAAGACTCCTTTTCGTCCAGAGCACTCAATGTCGAAGCTGAGAATACGTAGTGGCGCCATCTTCGCCCAATCTCCATCGATAGGATGTGCCACGATGTCGCGGTAGTGACAGTATGCCTCGATCTGACAGTAACTGTGCGTATCGCGCTGTGGAATTATGTGGTACTTCCCTGGATTGATCGAGACCCACGACATGCCCTTGATGCCGGTGTCAATCATGAAACGCAAGACATACTGGATGCTGTCGAAAGTAAGAATGCCACCCTCCGCGGCTTTCCATAGACCTTTGTAGTTGGCATTGCCCTGCTCAATGGTTGTCCGGAGGCGAGGTATGAACTTGGGGTCCGTCACTGTAATCTTAAGGTAAGGGCTCTTCTGGTTGCCCTGGAACCCAAACAGGTTCTCCCGCATCACCATTTGCACGGAGTATATCGCAGGTTGATGCTGCCCGAGGCTTTTCTCGAGAAATGCCTTGAAAGGTTCACAATCATTCCTAGTGAAAGAAACCGGAGCTGCAACGTAGAGGTAGTGTAGGAAGTCTGTTACATGGAGCAAGACCGAATGGCCGGTCTCTGTCACACCAAAGAGCTTGACTGTCGTCTTGCCGCCGTGTAGCGTACCTTCTTCAGCCTCAATTTGCTGGAAGGTCAAGGTGTCTTCTTTCTCGTTGAAGTCATCTAGACTCGGTCGTGCCCAGTGCTGGTCCTTCTCCGTGTTGTTCTGCTTCAGCGTCTCGATGTCCTGCGTGAGCTTCTCCAGGACCTCCTCTTCAAATTGGCTCTTTGGCTGGCTTGATCCTGGCAGGCCACCGTTGGCCTTGAGCGCCTTGAACTTCGGAGTGCCATCGTTCTCGAGCTTTCGCTTCTTTGATGGCGACATCTGCTGATTCCGGCGTGAAACGGGTGCCTCTTGGAGTGCCCTTTTATTTGGCACCTGAGGCGACGTTTGAGCGACCACACCCGGCATCGTGTAAGCAAGTATTACGTTGCGATGGTGTATTCCTCCAGTAGCATGGAGGACTTGAGATGGTAGGCGTGCAACGTGAGTAGGGCAAGTGTTTAACGCGACGCGCGGGGGTGACGCGAATGCACAGACCGGCTGCACATTGATCTCTGCGCGCTCTCTGGTTGGTCTCCTCGCACGGCCGCTAGCGGATGCCAATCGGTAAGCCTTCTGCAGAGACACGTTTAGCATCTCGTTCTTGATGCAAGCACACTGCTTTCACTTACCTGTTTTGGCAAGTAAACATTCTTTGTCTGTAAGGTAAGGTAACAAGGCTTCGATCTCTTGAGAGTGAGAACCACTCTCACAACACATGTTATTCGTTGGAATATTGGAAGCCAGTGACCCCATCCTCCCAACTCTTCCCAACCCCTCTTTGGCTCGTACCTTTTGAGACCACAGCGTTGACATAATGTGACTTGCCGTCTTGCCAACTGCTCACTTCATCTGAGCGCAGGTACGAATTCACAAGCTTCCTAGGCCATGTCAGGGTGTAGATCGAAACTGCTATCAGGACCTCTAGACCCTGCGACCGAGGCCCATCTTGACGAGCCGCTGACTGCTTGACTGAAGTGTTGGAGAATCATTTGAGACTGAACGTCTGGGAGTGAATTGGATCAGCCGGCACGATGGATGTGAATTGACGTTAGGTCGTCTTGATGGTTTCTAAACACTGATGCTGGACTGCATGTCCTGCTGTGTAAAGCGGACGTTGGACTGTTCCTAGGCCTCTGCTTCCAACAAGTTGATGGCTTGTGGACTTTAGGGTCAGAGTCTCACTGAAGCACCTTTTTCGAGCTCAAATGAGACATCGAAGGGACTAACCTCGGCCATTGCGTTTCTGAAGGCCAAAGATCAAGACATATCATCTGTTCGTGACGAGTCTTCTGCGACCGAAAACTTTCGAAGCTGATATCCCCAGCACCCAGCAGCATCTACTGTTCCTCATCTTGATGGCATTGTAGATTGTTGGGCTTGGTAGAGGCCACCCATGCGGCTATTGCGACTGCCGGTGTATCAAAACTTATGACCACCTTCAATCCCATCTTGTAAGTCCTGTGAATGCAACAAGCCTTCATTATGTTTTCAACGTTCTTTGGAAGGAAACAATCGAGATACGCGGGTGAATGCTTGAACGCTAGTGTGAGGTATTGCCTACGCCACTCAGTCCACGAACAGGGAAGGAGCGCCAATCCAAGTTTGCAAGCTCTCTTTGACGCCCAGAGCTCTTCTCTTCTTTCATCGAATTATGAAACATTGCCGAATCAGAGGACACTGGAAGCAGAGAGGTGACAATGACACAGTTGCTTTGTGGTGATGAAGAGCAACAGGTAGGATCCGAGCACCTGGGACTGCTGCCTGCGCATGCTAACATGGAAGAAGGAAGGAGCTACCGTGTGTCACCGACCTAGTATCAGGCTCTTGAATACCAACGCGATCGACCTGAGAGGCTCTAATAAGCAAACAAAATGTGCCGAATTCAACGATACAAGTACAGCTGCGACCACTTTTTCGATGTGCCCATTAGCAGGTGCCTAGGCAGCTTCACGACTCCCAAAGTGAAGCGCTTCCTAGTGGGTGTAGTGGGTGGGCGAAAGGCATGTCATCCACGGCCATGCGCGACTATTCGCTTGAACACTTTATGCGCAAGCTGCCAGCATGTAGCGCTGAGATCCAAGTACACCGCCAAGTCCAAAGCGATACGCAACGAGATCGACCGCCTCAAGAGCGACCTGGCTCTGAATTTCTGGAGCTTCATAGAATCCTCAGAGCTGTCGGCGGAAATTGACGCGGCCGAAGCACGATTACGGGAATGTGAAGAAGAGCGCTATGTTGCTGTCACGACTACCCAAGGGATGGGGCCAGCTGCAAGAGCCAAAACAAAGAGACGCGTCGGGAAGGAGTTGAAGAAGAGCCAGAAGCGGCGGACAAGGGGGAGTTTGCTGAAAACTGAGGTCAAACCTACGGACTTACCTAGTGACTGGCACCTCGAAGCTACGGGCAATAACATGGCTAAATTCGAGGCCTCGCAAGAAGATGGGGCTGAGTCTCGCGCAGGGGGATACGTGAAGTGGAGCAGCGAGTGGGAACAGGAGGATGTTGTGCTGCGACCGGAAAACCCGCAAGATATCCAAGACCAGCCCGGAAGCTTTGGGTGAGAGGTTGCTAGGAAGCTTGTGAACCAGATGCTCTCCCCTGTCGAGCTCCTCTTACTTGCAGGCTGCATGGGAACGTGCGCTGCAGATATGGTCCGTTAGTCGTTATCAGCGTTGTTTATCGAGCTCTCTCCGCGTGATGGACGCGTGATGACTGCATAGCTATCCTGCGAACGTTCTTTGCTCGCGCACGTGAAGCGCGTCAACGAATCTCCCTTCCCAATCTGTTCGAAGCTGCTCATTATCCTACACACAATTGCCTTGCAAAGGGGAATCGTAGATCGGGTGACTTTGGGACTCATATATGGCGTCGGTCTGCTATAGGGCGACGTGAAACCCGCGTGTCCATAAGAATTGCCTTTTTGCATCAAGGGTGTAGTCCATTTTTGGTTCGGTGGAGCATAAGCAGGCGGGTGTACCTGAAGCTAGCCTCACGGGCGCCTTATCGCGCTGTCCTATCAGGTCCCGAAAAGCTTCCATGTTGCATCCGGGCGGAGGTGGTAGCAGCCAGACTTTCGTCCTGCAGCTGTACCTGCATCACGCAGACGACTCCACTTGTGCGGCTCGTCTAAACGCGATGACAGACCAGCGGACGCAGCTCGGGGCTGATGAGTGGTCCTCTGTGTGCTCGCGAGCGGTCAGCGCGGCGGGCAACAGCAGTCGGAGCAAGGAAGAGGCCGGTAGCGGGAGTTTGAGTTCGGCCGCCCCCTCCGAGCACGCCAAGGTCAGGCGGTTCGAGAAGGCGGTTCGATGGGCTGCCTCCTGGGAGGAGGCATGACCACGTTCCTGTCGCACGTCTCGAGAAGCGCTCCGGCCGGCGGTATCAGAGTGCGTCCTGCGTCGCAATGGGTATGTGTGTACAGTCTTGCGGTCCCCGCCGCCAACCTCTGCCTTGCACTTATTGCATGTGTTCACGCTTGCCGTCATGGGCAATTTCGAAGAGGCTGTCGACGATCGTGGCAGCGTGGGACGTAAACGCCGCTGGGGCTCACGCGCACGCGATTTACCCCGAAGCGAGCAGGAGTCAGTCTGGGATCATCGCCTTGGCTCAGGACCCAAGTACTACTGTGTAGGCGCAGCGAATCGGAGGATTCGTAGGCGGGGAGCGACAACAAGACCGGTCAGGGATCCCGTACTTTGGGCGGCCCGTGCATGCGAAAAGGCAGACGGAAAAGGCTAAGCGGGTTGTAGCGCGCTTCAAGGGGCCGGGCAGGAGAGCAGAGGAGCAGAAGGCAGAGAGACCGCCTCCTCTCCCGGATGGCCTGTGTAGAGATTGCTTTCGTCCCTATCTCTCCATCGTTGTCACCGTCCTTCTCCCCTTCTCCGCCGTTGTTCCTCGATCGCCAGTGCGCAGCATCATCACTCCTTTTGGTGCTGCCCATCTGACACGCTCTCTTTTCTTTCATTGCCTCTCCGGTAGCCGTCACTCCTTCCGGCGCCGAGTCGTTCATTGGGCAGCGTTCCCGTTTCTTTATTCCATCTTGCTCCTCTGACGACATCCCACGCACCAAACGACTGCCGGGCTCGAGTTACTGGGGTCCCATTATTTGCATACAGCCTGTGGCAACCAATCAATCCTATCTTCCGAACCAAACCTGGCCGCTGGACACACGGTTTAAACCTCACTGCGGGAGGCATCCCTTTCCACCAGTGAGTGTTCCAGGTGCTCTCACCACCGGCTGGCAGTTCTCACGTCCGATTTCACGACAACGACCCTCAATTGCCACCGTACAATTGTAGCGCGATACGAGCGAACGAATTTCCGATTGTTACAATACATAGACGGAGCAAGCTTGCGTCGTCAACATGGCCGACGTAATGCCTCCGCCGCAGCTGCCACGGCCGCATTCGCAGCCAAGCTCCATGGAAGACCCTTCGTCTCCAGTAAAACAAGAAGACAGCAAGATGTCGATGCCACCACCAAGCGGCACGCCCACAAGCATGAATGCTGCGCGTCGACCACCGCGTAAGAGCACCCTCACGCAGCAGCAGAAGAACCAGAAGCGCCAGCGGGCCACACAAGACCAGCTCCTTACCCTCGAAGTGGAGTTCAACAAGAACCCGACACCGACAGCGTTGGTACGCGAGCGAATTGCAGACGAAATCAACATGACGGAGCGGTCTGTACAGATTTGGTTCCAGAACAGGTGAGGTTGGACGTTGCACAAGATTAAGGAAGGTACGACTGACACTAGGCAGGCGCGCCAAAATCAAAAACATTGCAAAGCGGAGCATCGAAAGTGGAGAGGACTGTGACACTATCCCTGATTCGATGAGGCAATACCTTGCTATGCAGGCTTACGGTGCCGGCGGCAAAGGCATGCCAGGTAACATGCTTGGCCGAGCAGCCTCAGGTCTTGGTCCATACGGTGCAGGTGCCATGATGCTCAACAGTGACAACTCAAACGGCAAAGTCGTTATCCAGCACTTTGCATGCAGATCACTGTCGGTTGGCACATGGCGTCGAGTTGGACAAAGTACGATGGACCTGGTGATCTTCTATTCTCCGGACAAGGCTTGCATCACGTATTACATCAACAACGACAACGCTGGCTACAAGATTGAGTATCCGTTTGCATGGATCAAGAACATTGCACTGGAGCAGGGTGACGTGATTGCGGCTGCCGAAGGCGCATCTCAGAGGTCTGGAGGCCTTGTTATCGAGCTCACCAGGCCCCCGAAGTTCTACATGGACAGCTCTGGAAGTGGCGGGTTCTATGAGTGTGGCGATTTCACTGAGGAGCAGCAGGCTACCAAGGTCATGGTTCACCACCTTGGTGGTCCGTCAAAGGTTTTGAGTGGGCAACTCGCGAAATTGGTGTCTCTGGAATCATACCAGAACCGCCACAACATGCATAACATGTTTGATCCAAACCAATTCGCTGTCTCAGCACCGGTCTCTCCAATGAGACCAGCAAGCCAGCCGAATCATCTGGTGCACCCACACCACCCTCCACCCATGATGCACCAGGAGAACAACTTCGGATTGATGGGTCCGCCGGGACCACGCGGCCACAAGCGCCAGCGGAGCAGGTCTGTGCCCGCGGCCATTGATCTTTCGATGCTTCGACACCCGATGCCTTCGTTCCTCATCCAGTCCGAGCCACAGTCTGCCCAGCCCATCATGCAGGACCCCAACATCTTCGCCCCTGTTCCTCAGCACCAGCCGCCCCAATTCGCGCCAGCGCCAACGAATCCAGGCCTGAGCATTGACACTTCTGCTGGCTACGGCATGAACTTGCCGTTCCATGGACCCATGTCGGCAACGACTGCGAACTCGCCGAGTGAGTTCGGTACGCCTGCTTTGTTCACATCAGCACCATCCGGCGAGTCAATGCCAGCTCAATTCAGCACACCAACTCACAATGGCTTCTTGCAAGTTGACCCTGCGACAATGATTGGTACCAGCAACACTCCTCTCTCGGCTGCCAGTCATCACGGTGACCCTGTCATTGCAGACCACTCGCCACCCTTGAATGGCTTAGGCCGGAGTCAGAGCGCCGACGTCTTTGGCACGCCGGGAGACTCTTCACAATTTGGCGATGACAGTATCTACCTCTCGGAATCATTCAACAAACAGATGCAACTGCCGTTCCGAAGCCCTATGACTGACGAGTTCAACTCACCACTACCGAATGGACCTTTTGACTTCCAGTCACCTACTGCTGCACATGGTCAACCTTTGCCAATCCAACCAGAGGGACCTACGAGTGACTTCCAATTCGATGTGCCCCCTTACCAGTCGCAGGAAAGTCCAATGGTGTTCCAGGCCAACCAAGGACAACAGGGGCAACAGCAGCAGCATCAAGATAGCGGCATAGCTTTCTCGACGCCGTCTCAGATGTCTCAAGAACCGGCAATGATGTACCAAAGCCCCAAAGAGAACGGGATGCTCTACCAGGATTCTAAGATGTACTCTAGCCCGGGTCAGATGCAGCACATGTCCGACGAGCAAAGCATGTACAACCACAGTCCCCTGGCGAACCACAACAGTGTTCACGATTACAACATGGGCATGTATGGAACCATCGATCCCACCAACCTTGGACAGCAGCAGCAGCAGCATCAACAGCAGCACCACTAGTGCCTGCCACCAAAAGGATCACGAGACTTGAGGTTGAGCCCATTCTTGACGGGTCCGCAGCTGCCATAGCTGCTTCTTCTTGACGAGCTGGATAAAAAAACAACCAATCTTCATCTTCGTAATATACCCCGAATAATTTTTTTTGCCAAATGTGGATGCCTCTTTTTTTCATCACCATCATCATCTCTCACTCAAAAAAACAAGTCCGCTGGAAACATATGCAGGGGGGGGCGGAAATGGCAGGACGTTATGGGCGTTTCAAAAGGGGCTCGGATTCTTAATTTCTAGTTTTGAGAAAATGGTCGGCGTTGCCCTTATATCCCCCCTCAACCGTCAGAGAGAGAAAACAAAAGACACTTGGGATCGGATACCTGTCATCATTTATCATCAGAGGTGCTGCCGCCAAGTTGTGCGCAGGTGGGGTTGCAGGAGCCGGGACTTGGCTCGTGGTCTGGGTGGGTTTTATGGGGAAGACTGATATACCTTCCCCCCCAGCTGGTGCGTGCGAGTGGAGTCAGTCGTGTTTCTGAGCCTGACGGACAGACCGACGGGAGAAGAAGAGGAGATAAAAAAGACGCAAGGGGGGCGGAACCGCGATCGTTTTTTCGAGAATGCGTGTACGGCGACTACATCTGGGACTTTTCCTTTTTCCTTTTCCCGATCTATTGTTTTGGGGGTTTCATTTTCGTTTTGAGAAAAGCAGCGTTGACGCCGCCGCCGCCGCCGCCGTCGTCGTTCCGGCAACGGCGTTGGATGGAGAGAGAAAGAGAGGGGGCGGTCTTTCTTGATGAACGCTGAGCGTGCTGTATGAATTTTGTTCCAAAGTCCATGGTTCTCTTTGATTTCTGTTTCTGTTTCTTTGCTTTATTCCTTCTCCATCCCCCCCCCCCCCCCCCCCCACCAAGAAAAAAAAAAAAAAAAAAAAACCAAGAAGAAGAAGAAGAAGAAGAAGAAGAAGAAGAAGAAGAAGAAGAAGAAGAAGAAGAAGAAGAAGAAGAAGAAGAAGAAGAAGAAGAAGAAGAAGAAGAAGAAGAAGAAGAAGAAGAAGAAGAAGAAGAAGAAGAAGAAGAAGAAGAAGAAGAAGAAGAAGAAGAAGAAGAAGAAGAAGAAGAAGAAGAAGAAGAAGAAGAAGAAGAAGAAGAAAAGAAAATCAATAATAAGAAGCAGAAGAAGACCACAACACCATCTAACGATCATGAAACAGGGCCGCTGCACTCTTTCGCTCAATCTTCACAAGTTTGATATACACTAATGTGCATTGGCATACGCATTGCAACACCATCATCTTATGCGTCGTCCAGCGAACGCTGAGTAATGGGTAATAGCATGTATGATCATCTACCGACATCGAGAGGAAGACCCTTCCCCCTTCCTTCTCCACTCTCAGATGCTTCATCACGGCAGAAAGAGACCCATCAGCATCGAATGCCAGCGCAGCATATCACCTCCTTGCTCTTTCTTCCTTTGCTCTTCCTCCATCCGAAACGAGGCCTACACCGTCCCGCCCGCCAGCCTGTCTACGCAGCAGCAGCAGCAGCAGCACCACCACCCGTCTTCCCCGCCGTCGCCGTCTCCCTCGTCACAGGCATCTCCCCCGACAGCTTCTTCTCCAGATCCTGATCGTGCTCCATGCGCGCCGTCTGCGAGTAGTAGTTTTTCGTCTTCCACGCCGGCACGCCGATATACTTGATCCCGTTGGGATCCTCGAACATCTCGTTGACTTCTTCTAGGGGTTTGCCTGTGGGTCATGTTTTGTCAGCATTCATGGGGTTCGAAACGAGGGGGATATTGGGAAAAAGAGGAGGGGGGGAGGGGGGCGGTCGGCTCATGGGTTCACGCACCTGCCGTTTCCGGGAACATGAAGTAGACGTGGATCGTCATGGCTGTGCACTAAAGATCCGGTCAGTCTGCTGGCGATCTCATACCTGGTGGTGTTGAAGGAGTTGGGGGGAACTTACAAAGACAGCGAAAATCACGTATGTCTTCCAGGTAATATTCTCAAAGGCCGGCGGGACGAAATATCCCAGGGCGAAGTTGAACGCCCAATTACCCGAAGTCGACAGCGCCACGGCCTTGCCACGGAGCGTGTTGGGGTAGAGTTCCGGCGGGTAGATCCACGAGACGGGGCCCCAGGTCGGAGCGAAGGAGGCGACGAAGAGGTAGGAGCAGGCGATGACGGCTTTGGAGGCGGAGCCCTTGACGAGGATCTTGGCGACTTTCAGGTGGCCCTGCGCTGTCTCCACGCCGTCGGGTTGGTATTCGCCTGCGCCGCCGAGGATGCCGGCGTTGCACCATAGCCAGATGGACATCAGTGTTGAGCCGAGCAGGAGGGTCGGACGACGGCCGACACGGTCGACCCAGATCAGAGCGGGAACAGTCATGACAACGTTGATCACTATGCGAAGTTAGCGGTGTTGTTTCTCTCAGAACCATGATCAACTCGATTCTACTTACCATATTGGATGCTGGAGGAGACCAGCAGGTTGTTGCCTGACAACCCGGCCATGGCGAAGACGTAGGTAATATAGTACATCATGACGTTCATACCGGTAAGCTGGGACCAGATCTGGGTGAACAGGCCGATGTGGGTGCGGTTGATGTACCTCGGGGAGAAGAGGGTCAGGTAGCTGACCTGCTTGCTCTGGCGCTCAATCTCCAGCCACTCCTTGATCTCCTGGAACTCGCGGGCGACCCAGGGACTGTCGGGATCGCCCCGGCCGTGCGTCAGGATCAGGACGTCCTTGCACTCGTCCCAGCGGTCTTTGCCTGCCAGCCAACGCGGCGACTCGGGCAGGAACATCATCCCGAAGAACAGGATGATGGCCGGGATCATCTGCAGCGCCCATGGAACGCGGAAGGCGGCCGAGCCGTCAATGAACGAGCACCCGTATGAGATGTAGAACATGATCATGATCCCCCAGGTGATGGCCCACTGTTGCATTCCGACTAGACGACCGCGCTTCGAAGGGGGTGCGATCTCGGAGATGTAGACGGGGACCTGGGCGGAGCAGATGCCCACGCAGAAGCCGTTGATGATGCGGCCGACGATCAGCATGGGGATGTTCTGCGACGCTGAGACGATGATGCTGCCGATGACCCAGATGACCGCACCGATCCTGTAAGCCGTGTTAGCAAGATCACTGTCGCTGAGCTGATAGAACCTTACATGATGGCCGTCTTCCTCCCAAACCAGTCCGAGAAGAATCCCGAGCAGAGGGCCGCGAGCCAGGAACCGCCTGCCATGGAAGCGACGATGCCGCCTTGGACGTCTGCATCGGGACCTTGGCAAGAGACGCCGGGATTAGGACCTTGATCGAACTAGAGACTCGAAATTAGTTCTCTTGCGCGGTTGCAGTCTGAGTGATCTCGCTTGTTTAGCTTACTGGTGGATAGCACAAGTAGCCCTTGCCGGCGATGCTAGGTATGGCGTTAGCAAAAGGAATGGCTCGTGCAAGTGTCAGGAGGGGTTTCACTTACATTGCGCTCATGGAGGAAATGTCGAAGCCGAAGAGGCCACCGCCAATGATGGCAATGGCCGCGATGAAGTAAACGTTGCCGAACTTCTTCATGTTGGGCGGGTGTGTTGAGTCTGATCACTCATTCAGGGGTGGGTGGAGATGTAGGAAGAGTTGTGGAGTAAGGTGAAGGTGTGTATGTATCCGGTTGTGTAGAGGAAGAAAGTTGTAGAAGTTGCACAGAAGGAGAGTCAAGGAAAGAAGTGTCGGATTCTTTGAACGATTCAAATGCAGGAGCTTTGACCGGTCACGAGACTGGTGGAGGGCCGGTGAATGAGGATACATAGTACCTACGCTCATGACTTAAATTGGTTAAGGCCGCATATAAGCAAACGCCAACGACGGCATGTGATGCTTCGTCTCGGTCTGGGAAGAGAAGCGGATTCACTCACGCGTGCAGTCTCCGATACAACGGAATGGAATGCTTAGGTAAATCCAGGCTCGAGGACTCCTGCAGTCGGGTGTTTTGTACCTACTGTACCGTACCTAATAACCCTACGTTATGATAGGAAGCTCGCCGCGTGTTAGTTCTTACCTTGCCTGCACCACGTGGCGCATGGTACAGTATCCGCCTCCTGCACATCCCTCCACAGCGCTTGCTCCAGAAGCTCTAGGCGGTGGTGCGACATGATCATCCCATCCATCTTGCAACCATCACCAGGGCTCTTGTCGGGTCCCGCTCCACTATGCATGCCTATCCGCGGCCATCCTCTACCTGGACTTGCTAGGATTAGACTCGACTTGCGGTAAAACTCATCAAGACTTCTGCACCGAGTGAATGCAATAGGCTTGCCGGTGTTCTGTGCATGTAATTCATACTTTGAGTGCCTAGTGAATGAAGCTCGACACCAAGAGACCCGGCTGTAACTCCAGCCCTGCCTTTGGCATTCACTGCAGAGCCTGGGACCGCGTGAATGAACAAGGCACGACGATCGAAGAGCTTCCGACCACAAGGAAGCAGACTGCAAAGAGAAGTCACAGGACTTCCCTTCCACAGATCATGAGAAGACATCCAATGGCGTAGAGGGTCGATCCTTCAATTTGCGTCCCAGCCCTTCTAGCTGCCTCTTCCGCTCCATCTGAATCTTGGTTCTGAGCAAAGGAGGGTCGCGCGCGAGAGAGGGAAAAGCAAGGTCAATCATCAGCCCTGCATCTGCCGTAAGCCAACCAGATCTCGCCAGCTCAAAGCAGTCACGCTGCACGACACTCCCCAGTGCGATTGTTCCGAATTCTTGCGTCGCCACACATGTTCGACCTCATGGGAAAAAAGGGCATGGGCTAATGAAGCGCTCATTCACAGAGGATAGAATGCTGGTGCTTAAAAGCATTCACTTCCAGCATTGGTCTTTTTTTTTCCGCTCTGGAAAGATGCTACCCAGGCCGTCTTAAGTATTATGTAACCATCGGTGATCTTTGACGGTGAGTACTGTACATGGTATGCAAGTAACAAAAGCCCCCGCTTGCTTACCCTTGGCTTGAGAATGGGAGCATGTATCCATGGTACATCAATACTGCCTCCACATCCCGCGACGACGGTCCCCGGACGGGCTCCAATCGCCACGTCGTTCCAACGCCGAACGTTGGAGTCCCGACATCATGCAGTCACCCACCCCTATAGAGACGCGTTTTCCCGTTCGGGTGTAGCGAGATGAGAACTACATGCGATTGACCAGATGCACCGCCGCCATGACATCCAACGCGGCCATCTGCGAATGGCTCGTGGGCATCTCAAACGGCCCATTCCACCACGGTCCATACTGTCCATTCCCGTTCGTATTCCGCTGCTGCTGACTCGCGAAATTGAGATTCACAAACGTCCTGATCAAGTTCGCCGTCCGCTCTGCCTCCTTGATATGACTCCCGGCGTTCGTTTTGCGGATGACTTCGTAGAGCGTGCAGAGCTCGCGCAACAGCACCGATTTGAAGCCTACTGCGTCGTTGTTCTTCGCGGGATCGTGTCGTCCGTGGCCGTACGAGCCGTGCTCGGTGAGAATCCCGCCTTTGTCTTCTTCCACCCAAGCTTTGTTCCGCATGGCCCGATGGCCCATATGGCACGCGAGGATCATGTATTTCTCCTCCTGCGTCGCGAGGTACATCAGGGCAGCTGCGCCGATGACGACGCCGGTCGTGTAGCTGAATGTCCAATCGCACGCTTCGTTCTTCTTAAGCCGGATCCCATCCAGGACTACGCCATCGCGAGGTCGATATCTACATCTCAGGATCCACCCTAGCGTACAATGCGCCGTGCGCATGTAGTCGTCATTGCTCGGCTGGCCATGACCAAGAAACGACTGGAGCTTGCTGAGATGCGGATGCTTCTCTTGCATCTTCTCACCGCCCCGATCCGCCAGCGCCAGTCGGATACTGAGTTCGCAGAGCAAGCCCGCGGAAATGGAATTTATCTGTCCTTCGTCCGGTTTCGTCGTCCAGAAGCAGGCCCCTTCCATGTCGCGGTCTTGGAACTTGATCTGGCCCGGTACACATACGCTGTTGCGGCTGTGGATATGTCGATAGATACCCCGGGCTATGTCCAGGAACCAGGGGTCCCCGCCTATGTTATACATGTCCATGCAACACATCCCCCACCAGCTAAACTCGAATTCAGCAAAATGATTTCCTGAAAAGTTACAGGAAACTTACAGAGTATCGTCGTTGAACTCGTTAATCAACCCTCGATGGTGGCCCTCGCATTGCTTGATGATGTTGGCAAGCATATCGTAATTATGCTTGCTCCCCGCCCAATAGTCTCGCAGAGCAATCGCAGTATAGCCATTCCCGGTCTGCCACCATCCGATCCCGCCCATCTCGCCGTTAGGCTTCTTGGACATCATGAAGATATCGATCGCGCGTTGCGTGATCTGGTCTAGATTCTGGGGCGGTTGGGGCTGCGCATCGGCCCAGGGCGGCATGCGGTGCTCCCATTCTTTCGCGATCTTGAACGCTTCTTCTGCCATTGTTTGTAGATGCTGAGGCGAATGCTTGAGATCTTAGGTATAGTGAGTTGAGTTGAAGGGCTTGGTTTAGTAGCTAGAATGCCTTATGCTTTTGGAAATATGTTTATGTCCTAGGTGGATGACTGGATTCCCTTTAATTATAGTCAATAATAATTTTCCTTGAATCGAAGCAATGTCTACAGAGAAAGAAGTTGTTTTTTTGACCGTGATGAGATCGATGTGGGAGGAAGGAGGCATATACTATGTAGCTGGGAACTCCAGGGAAACGGCTGACGCTGCACGACCCACATTTCGTCACTGCATCCGCGTTCACATGCTCGAAGCTCGCGGGGATCGACACTGTTGCATGAACGACAACAACAATGCACTGCCTCTTGGAGCCTTTCTGCGACGCAACCTGTATTGCCGCTACGCCATGAGAAAGGACATCACTTCAAGAGGAAGCGGAGTTTGCTCGCCAGGCACCCCTCCGCTCATCCCACTACCACCACTATGAGCGACTGGATCGAGCAGTACTCGGCGGCCTTGACCGGACGAGATGCGCGAGAGCTGGCACACAAGCGATACATTGATGCTTGTATGATGACCATCTTACCCTTCCAAATACCTCTTTCTCGCAGCTAACCTGACACCTCTGGACCAGACACCAAACTCGCCGACCGAGCCGCTCTCCTCGAAGCCAAACCGTCCCCAGCTGTCGCATCGTCGCCGACACCGCCTTCGACCGGCAAAGATCATTTGAACACCCCTATCAAGCCCAATCGCGGTAACGATCCCGAATCAGACCCACCACCGCCACACGATCTCCTAGCCGGACTAAGGACAGACCTAGCCTCAACCCAGCGAGCACGCGCAGCGCTCCAGACTCAAGTCGAAGACCTCACCGCAACCATCTCCACACTGCAAACCCAGAACCAAGCCTCCTCAACCCAAATCGCGCAGCTGAATCGACAGAAAGCAGACATAGACCGCAAACTACGGGATCGGGATGAAGAGCTCAAGGGCAAAGGACGACTAGTGGAGCAGGCGCAGGACGAGATGGTGGCGTTGGGACTACAACTTAATGTGGCCGAGGAGCAGAAGGAGAAGTTGACGCGGGAGAATCAGGAGCTGGTGGATCGGTGGATGAAGCGCATGGGCGAGGAGGCGGAGCGCGTGAATCGGGATTCGAGGTGGGAGTGATGTCCAGGTGATGATCAAAAGGTTTAATCGGGGGCCCTAGGTAAGGGGGGATTGGGGTTGCTATCTATTGTTGGGGGGTGGAAAAGAAAAAAAGGCCAAGATGATGCTCGAACGCTATGACAGTGTAAAAATCAATGGAGTCGCTCCCCGAAAAAACCGCAAACATGTGGATATCTCGATATCTTCCCCCTCCTCCTCCCCCTTCCCATCCCCAGCACGGCTGAATGCTCAATGTCTCCTCCTCCGCCTCGTAGCCTTAATCCCGCGCTTAGCGAACAGATCGCGAATATTATCCCACAGCATCGTCGCAAACACCAACAACATAAACGCCACGAGACAGGGTATCGCAATTATCCAAAAAAACGCAAAGGGATGTTTCAACCCGTCCCCACTGCTGAAGTTCATGCCGAAGTAGCCCGAGATGAAGGTCAGGGGCGCGAAGAAGACCGTCACGACGGCCAGGATCATCATGAAGTTGTTCGTCTTGGCCCCCACGGTGTTAAAGATCAGCGTGCTGATGTTGGAGGCTGAGGCGTCCATTTGTTCGAGGGCGCCGATGATCGTGATGCAGTGGTCCAGCACGTCGCCGAAGTAGGTGTGCGCCAGGGGCGTGATGGCCACGCTGGTGGCTGCTGCGCGGGGTTTCATCGCTGCGCGTTGGACGTCCGATACGGTGCGGGTGAAGAGGGGTTCGCCTTCGCGGTCGCGTTTGGTTTGTTTCTTCGGTTGGTTCTTCTCGTCGTGTTCGGTGTGGATGACAGGGCCAGTGCCGAGTCGGGGAGGCATGACGGCTTCGGCGTTGTGGTCGCGGAGCGCGTTGACGAGGTGCACGATGGGTTTGAAGAGGTTCTGGAGCATGTCGATCTCCTCGCCGAAAATGTGCAGTGCTCGTGAGGTCCGGATGTCAGGGTTCGTCATGGCGTCCACTTGTAGCTCCTTTCGGGTTTTGTTGTAGGCGTCTTTGACCGGGACCGCTAGATCGACTATCGCGTCCACAATCGCCTGCAGCATGAGCGACGCATCGCAACTACGCCTCAGCATCGTCTCCGTGCTCGTCAAGCGGTCAATAATCGGCGTCTCCACATCGTCTGCCGAATGTTCGAAGAACGATATCACCGTGTTGTCCGCCGTGAGGAAGATAGATACCTGCTCCACACTCACCGCCAGGTCCTCGCTGGCTAGGACGCTATGCCGCTCCATGAACGCCGTGTGCTCCGGTATCTGTGCGCTCTCGTAGCGGTGCAAAGTGCGGATGTCCCTAATCGGCGAATCTTCCGACAAGCCACTATGCGCCGGCACGAACATGTCGATCTTCCCATCCATATTCCGGTCTAGATACCGAGGCAGCACGTCCGACTGCTTCTGGCTGTACTGCTGCCACCATTTCTTCCACGATGCCTGGCCCTTCGAAGCCTTATGCTCGCGGCTCAGCTTCTCGTCCCCAGCAAAGTCTTCAGTTGCCGGACAATTGCACCTGCCTTCCCCCCACCTATGCTGGTGAAGGCGGACTAGCTTCTGCAACGTGAGCACCACAAACGCATGGTCGGCGTACCAATCCACTTTCGTCCGTGTCGAGGGATGTAGCAAGTCCTCAATAGCGAGCCGATGTAGACTGTACTTATTCCCCAACGCCTTAATGACATCCCACGAGAGCCCATTGACGGAGATCCACCTGCACGGCAGATTCATATCTCGCTCCTCGGCCAGGACAGCGGGTAGATCATCGTTGAGCGCCTGCGTATGCCGCACTTCATCCAGCGAGATGTCGAAGATGTTGATCTTACACTCCTTCTGCAGACTCGCGAGATGCGGCGGCAGGACATCGCTGGCGGCGGAGGTGTCGATACCCGGTTCCGCGCCGGGCTGGAAATGCGGATGCGGTTCCTCTGGCAGGTGGTAGCTGGTAATCGTATTGGTCCTCTCCGGCTTGCGATACCGGATCCCACTAGAATCCGACGCTACCGTCGACACGCGGGATAGATTGCTCTGTCTACGATCAAAGCTAAACCGGGGATTGCCATTGTTGTTGCTGCCGGGAGGCGACTCGCCGCGATCGCCCGTGGCATTATCAGCGGCCGCGGAAGGTGGCAATTCCACCGATGGCGTCGCCGAGTTGCGTCGGACGGTGTTGGAGCGGAAAATCGTCGTCGGGGAGCGCGAGGCCGACGTGTTGCTCCTATGTCTGGGTTGGTGCGGTGGCGCATGCAGGTGCGGCGAAGGAGCCGCCGCTCCTGTCCCCTCCGGCGAGCCAAAGTCCATAATACGCGTCTCGTTGCTGTCGGCCATTTCCCACGCAGACGGAAGATGAATGGGTTCCAGGGTTTAGCGGGGATTCATGATGATATTTTAGTTGTATAGGTGTAGGTAAGACATAGTGCTGGTGAGGTTTAGATCTGGGCTTCTAGGCCTCGAGAAGTGGTTGTATTTGTTGGGCACGCAGGAGGTGCAGGGGTGGGTTGTGTCTGCGCACCTCCACAGCCACAACAGCCCTGCCGAGCACAAGCTTTGCGGGAGCCGTAACTTTCTTTAGTGAGCCTATTCATCAACAGCCGTGATGAGCGTTTTTTTCCAACGATCTTGCCACGTGATGATCGGCGACGCTCATTCGCTATCAACTACTCGGTATTCTCGGACAGTAGATTAGAGCACAGAAATGGAAAGAACTAGAGTGAAGTTGGAAAAAAGCAAACATTCAGATTCCTCATAGCACTACCAACCACCAACTCTTCTCTACTTTCAGTTTCTTCGTAAAGGTATCCCTACTTCGCTAATAACATTACGCATCAATAACCCCCCAATGCATTCGTCCCATTCCCCGCAAAGAAAACTTCCAATAGCAGACTCCAAATCCCCCTCTGTCCCTTGCCCTTCCTACCCCGGGAAATAGAAAGACAAACTCTCTCTCCTCGAGTCCTGCTCCAACTGCGAAACCCTTTCACCACTCTGGCCGAACCTTCCTTTCCGGCACATTTGAGTCCCGATGCCTACGCCATCGAAACATCTCTTCGACCAGTAAAGCAAAAGGGGGAAAGGATAAGAAGACGATAGCTTGGTTGGGATTGCGCAAAAAGAGCCAGCCCAGGCCGTTGCGATAAAGATTTGCTGTCGTGACCAAAAAAAAAAAAAAAAGGAAAAGGAAAAGGAAAAGGAAAAGGCAAAGAAGAAGAGAGTTCAAAGGGGTAATCCTATTTCTCTTGCGCCGAAAAACAAACGCTCCTCTTTGTTCTAGAAGACTCCGTAGTAAGAAAGAAAAAAAAAAAAAAAACCCCCAACGCCGCGCTATGCCTGCCTATTTCATGCTTTGCCGAGGGTGAATATTCCGTATGGATTGAGTGTTATTGTTGGTATAACATAGTTCCGTAACATAGTTCCGGCCCAGATGAGAACGTGGACGGGGGGTTTTCTTTTTGAGCAATAAAAATCAAAACCTTGAGTTCCTTTCCTCCTCGCACACCCATCCCGTCTTTCAGCAGTCAAAAATCCCTCTACTGCTGGACCTGAGCCTGCGACGGCGTAGCGTTATGGTGGTGATGATGGCGATGGGAATGGTGGTGCCGCCTATGATGTCTTTCGCTGCTCTCGCCTTCCTGCTGGTCGGCCGCTACGCACCAGTACCGATGGTTGCCCCAGGCGCCCTTCTGGCACTCCTTGCTGCAGTACTTAGTCCGGCGACACCGTCTGCACTTGGCGAATTGGCGGGTGTATTCCTCCCATTTGCCGCATTGCCAGTAGGCGCACTGGCGGATGCCGCCGCGGCTGTCGTCCTTGCGGCATAGGTTGCGCATGACCACGCCGGCCCAGTATTGCATGTCGCCTTGCTGGGGTGTCGGTGGGGTCGCATGTCGAGAGGATGAGGGCTTGACGGTGAATTTCTCGATCAGGGGGAAGATGTTGAAGGGCTTCTCGCCTGGCTTCTGCACGAACTCGTTGTCCCATTCATCTTCCAGCTCTTGCTCGGTCATGGGCGGCTGTGCTGTTGGACTGTAGTCGGGATCGAGGAGGCGGAGGTCGTTGCCGATCTTCAGGCGCGGGACGAGGTGCGATTTCTGGAAATATGATCGTAGGTTGCAGTACTTGGATACGTACGCGAGGAGTTGCAGTGACATGAGCACGTCTTCGTCGCGCGGCATTGCTGCAAGAATGCTTCCGGGTACTGATCGTTCAAGGGGTAAGGTGCGTGATGAATACCACGTAGGGGGTTGTTGAAGGTTCGGCGGTGTCGCATTGACTGCGCTGACGGGTGGAGGGACTTGATGTGTTCGTGGGAATGGAATCTGTCCTTGCTCAGGAGTATTGATCCCTGTGCTCCCATCGGCAGCGGATCGGTGTGTGATGTTAAAGGTGTCGTCGTCTGTGCTCGACACGTCTGGTGCTCCCAGATTCATGTCGCGCTGAGGCTCTAGCAAGCTCTCATCATCTACTATGTCCTCCATTACGATATCAGTCTGAATGCCGACAACTGGCTCAGACGGACCCTCGCCGCCTGTAGAATCTTCGGATTGAGACTCTTCCATGTTGGCATCGTCATCGGATCCAGAGCTGGACAACTGATGCCTGATGGATGGTCGCCTACGCTGTCGAGAAGGGCTGCCAGGTCGGGCAAGAGTTGCGTGAGGAGTTGCTGGTGACTGAGGCTGAGAGCTGAGCTCGGCATTAAGAGTTGAAACCATAGAAGGGAGTCTGTCGGCGTCGCGCACCGGCCGCATTCCAAACATCGAGTTGGCGCTGTTACTGTTGAATGACACTCCTGGTGTGGGCGTGGAGGTTTGGCTCTGGCGACTGCCGGAGGCCGGTGCTGGTGTCGAGAACTGGGGCGTGCCATTCGATCGGTGATGGTGCCTTTGTCGCGGGAACGTAGCGCGGTCAGGAGGAGAGCTGAGTGATAAATTCGCAGTCGGGCCTGTTGGCGTTACTTCGCTGTTTGCTTCCTCGTCTTCAGGACGCTCGCTCGGTTCAGGTATCGAGATCGGCGGTGGTACATGTCGTCGCGCTCTCGCAGCGCGTTGATCGGTAGCCTCCGCTCGTGCAGACGAGCGCCCAAACCCTCTCGAAGATCCAAAAGGGCATTTTCGCCTATTCTCAAGCTCTGCTCTTTCTCTGCACTTCTCTGCCACTTGGAAGTAGTTATCCAAGATCGTCGCTATGACAGGCACCATATCCGCTTCGACAACCCTTGTCCGTACTTGCTCCGAGCCTCTTACGCCAATGTTGACGATGCACTGGAACGCAAGGTTCCACTTCCACATCTCCATCATATCT
Organism: Hortaea sp. C3G1500-4; assembly: GCA_022701445.1. Lineage (NCBI taxonomy): Eukaryota > Fungi > Ascomycota > Dothideomycetes > Mycosphaerellales > Teratosphaeriaceae > Hortaea > Hortaea sp. C3G1500-4. The sequence continues at coordinate 202,736 of JAJVDI010000007.1, read as the reverse complement.
TTGCTGCGACCCTCCTTGAGGATGCATACTAGCCTCTCGATGCCGCCATCGACGGTCAAAATATCGCGAATTCGCCCCGATGATGTGGTAAGGTATGCTAAATTGTTAAGAGAGTTTATAAGTGGGAGCGTGGAGGTACAATCTAACGCTCGGCGGTCGTAGAGGGCGGTCGTGATGCCGACCGAGGCCTTGTTCGCATTCGGAATGCTGAAGTTGACCTCTCTCATGTTTGCGCAGTGTCGTCAAGACTTTACCTCGCAGGGCAAAGTCGCTTGCTCGATGGCTTGGAGGGCAAATCCAGAGCACGAGGTCGCGGCTCTCAAGTTCGAAACTTTGTCCCGAGATCGCTGCTGGTGTCCTGGCAGGCGGGTGGCGTGCTCGTGGTGACTGTCGATGGATGACTGCACGTGAGGCTTTCTAAAACGTTGATGGCCTTAAAGGGGGAGCGGTGTCTTTCCGGGGTCGGTGGGTGGGGAGGGTGACTCGGAACAAAGGGCGACGGTATCGTCTCAGCTTTCAGTGAAGAAGCCCAGACGTTCGCAGTAGATGATGGGTTGTCGCGCGGCGGTTCGAAAAAGCCAGCCAGTCGACCTCGAGGCGGAGTGACGATGTTTGCTCGAGCCCCTTCCGACGGCTGATGCTCTCCTGGGGCGGGAAGCGGCAGTCACGCCCCGAGTCCTCCTTCAGTCTCTATCTCTCTCTCGCGCGCTCGCTCGCTGACGACCCAAGCCAAAAATATCGGAGTATTGCTCGTTACCTATCGTACAATCTGCTCGTGTGGTGAATGTTGATCGTGGGAAGATGGAGTCGTGATCGTGGGGAAGAGGAGAGAGGTTGGTGGTGTGGTAAGGCGAGAGGCGAGCGGAGACTGGGCCAGCGGATTGGACCAGAGGCAAAGGGAAGGCGAGGCGCCAAGCAATTCGACGAAGCCCAACCAAAAGCGCGCTGAAATTATTACTTAAATTAGGATGGCGATCGACTGTTCCAGCATGATACAGACAGACAGACACGCAGAGATGAATCTCCCCCTTTGTCATCGCTTTGGCATGCAAGATGTGTGCATATTATCTACTCATTATAAATTGGCCCGTTTTTCGCGCCCGTTGCGAAAAGGTTTCCTAGCTTTCTCACCACGGACAAATCCACATCACTGGGACGAGCCTGCTGACCAACGTTCCCTCCGTCACAGGGTGCAGTGGCGTTCTCTCTCTCTCTCTCTCTCTCTCTCCTCGGCTGCTAGGGCTCTTCGGCTTTTCCTCCCGACCAAGCGACCTTGGCCAACCTGGCGATAATATTCGCCGATTTCTCCGACCTTCTGAAACATGGTCACCTCGCATCCAATTAACCGCTACAAATCGAGGGCGAGCGCTCCATCTCGGTTGGAACCGCTCTCTGCTTGTGATTACCTGCCTCTCCAACGCCTTCTCGCTCTTCAGGTGGCAGGCTCGGTGTACAGGGCGGTTGTCAGCCATGAGATTCGCCAGCCATCAATCCTTCCAACGTTCTTTGTAAATTATCGCCGCTTGCAGTGTCAACACATAGGCAAAGTCTGCAGAGGTTCTTTGCTCCGCTCGACCACCCGTAAGGTCATAGCGATGGTCGTAAATTGGCTCAAAATCTTCTGCCTCATCTCTGACACATGACCCGACGCGCCCTACGAAGCTGGTACATCGTTCACGGATGTCCTTGTCAGGTGGGTTCAGATCGAGATGCTCACGATCCGTAGAGCGTTGTCCTCACCAGCCACTGCCAGCTGTCTGCGACCTTCCCCTCCTCCAGGACGCCAACGCAGACAGTTGACAGCCGCAGATGGACACGCAGCCTTGACCAGCTCCTCGCTCGCACCGACTTGTAGAGACTGCACGTCCAAGCTCACAAGCTTGATCTTGCCATTCTCCATCCCCATTGCCAAATCCACCTGTCCTGCGTTCACGCTGAGTGCGAACGCAATAGCAGTCACAGGAGCGTCGGCCGCAACAGTCGTGATACATTCTGCCTTGTCATTCTCCAGCTTCCAGATCTTCACAGACTTGTCTCTTCCAGCAGTCGCGAAGACGTGACCCACTTGCGTAGGAGCCCAAGAGCAATCCAGTATCATCCTCGAATGTCCCTTTGGATCGGAGACGAGAGATTTGTACGTACTAGACGTCTGTTCCTCCCGCTCGAAGATCGCCCATTGTCTGTCTCTGCCCACGCTCAGTAGGTACTTGTCATCTGCAGAAAAGGCCAAGCTGGTCACCGTCAAACTGTGCGCGCTGAGCGGAGGCTTCACCTCCCGCCACTCCTTCGTCTCGTAGAGTCTGATCACGGCGTGGTCGATCGACGTGGCTTTACACGCTGTGGCCACAAGCGCGCCGTCGTGACTGGCTGCCACCGCCGAAATCTCATAGCCATGGCCGTAAAGCTTTTCATGCTCAGGCCAGAGCGTATGACGGGCAAGGTGATCTTCGAAAGGAGGACGGTCAAGGTCCAGCGTGGACTTGTGCAACACTGACGCTGGATCTACGTCTTCCTGCTCCCCACCCTCCCCTTCCACCACGCCATTTGCGCCTTCATCATCCCCCACTGCCGCTATCGCTTTGTTCGATAGTCCAAGCACAGGGATGTTCGCAGCATCTGGGAGCTCTTCCTGATTCGATGCCGTCCCAGAGAGCTTCGATAGCAAGTGATCGGTAGCTTTCGGCTTGTTGAAAACCCGGAGCAGCTTCTCGTCGGCGCCAGATACGAATTGATTGGCGCCGAGTGAGTCTATGCAATTCAGATCGTAGCCGTGGATCTGAGGTCGCGCAATCTCATGCCATGAAGTCTGACTATTTCGCTTCCACTCCGCGAACAGCCTGGTCGTTTGATCAAGACTTGTAGTGAGCAAGTACGTCCCATCGGGCGACCAAGCAAGGCTTTGGACTTCCTTCGTATGTCCGCTTATGCCTACTTGCTGCACCCAGCTGTCTCCGGCTGGATCGTACTTCCATCTCCGCCAGCTTCCCGTCCTCCCTAGACTTGCAACCGCCTTCCCGTCCGGTTGCCATAGTCCTATCCAGAACCCTCCTGTGCTTCCAGTAGCACTCGTTGAACCTTTCTGCGCACTGATCTCTCCCAGCCGCGTCTCGCAAACCCATACTCCCGATGCGTCGTCTGCTTTCCAGAAACTGAGCGAGTTATCTGCGGAGGCTGACAAGAGCGTCAGATCGTCCTTGCCGTCTGTCGCAGGCGCCCATCTCGCTGTGTAGACCCAGTCTTCATGACCGATCAGCAGCGCTTCAAAGGAAACCTTATACTTCATATTCGGACTCCCCACATGATGCGCCTTATTAGACAACGACTTCTTAGAAAGCGCCAGAGTGAGATCCTCAGGCCCATCACGCGAATCCTCGCCCGTATCAACGCCCCGTTGAAACCGCCAGAGCCGGATATATTTATCCTGACTCCCGGACGCCAACAGCAGCTCGTCCTCATTCTTCCTCGCAAAGTCCAACGTGCGAATCCACCCCTCATGTCCCGTCAGAGTAGCCTGAAGCTGGAACCCCTCATCGAGGGTCGTCCTACTGTACAACTGCACATACGAAGCCGTGCCCCCGACGGCAAGCACAATCGTACCATCTGCCAGCGAAGCCAACGCGACCGTGAGAGGGATATACCGCGGCTTTAGCGCGATCGATTGAATCAATTCCGCCCCTTTCCCTCCTTCCCCCTCCGTAGAAAACCGCCACACTTTCATCGTCCCGTCCGCCGACCCCGTCACGAACATCCCGCTCCCCGCTAGCACGGCAATCGTGTTCACCGACCCCTCGTGCGCAGCCAGACATGCCGTTTCTTCAAACGACGACGACGACGACGGAACCCCCGAGTCGTCGTCATCATCGTCTGATCCGGATCTCGTTTCCTTCCAGAGCCGGACGGTCTTATCCGCCGCCCCCGTGAGGATCCCTCTTCGGCCTTCCCCGTCGAAATCGTTGGCGATTTTCACCGCGTTGATGTGGCCTGTGTGACCCGCAAGAAGTGCAGTGACGCCGTGGAAAACCCGCTGGTCGTCCTGCTGCGGATTCCAAATCGCGAGGTTGTGTCCCGCGCCGTAGGCGAGAAGTCCCCCGGTCCAGTCTGCCGCCGACGAATGCCTGTTGCCGCCTGCGGCGAGGAATTCGGGGTGTGCGGCTGTTGCACTTATCATTTTTTCCAGAGGGGAGTGGGTTATATCATGCGGGCGAGTTCCTTTTTCGTCTACAAATTGGAAAAGATGTATTGAATGTCTATCCATAAAAAAATTCTGGCGAATTGGGATGTGAGGAAGTTGGTGCAAATTTGCCGCTATACCGTTTCGGGAACTCGCCACCCTGGGGGGGAATTCGCGGTCCCTAGTAACCCATACTGTTCAAACCCCTCCCCATCTTTTTTCTATATTCGAGATATAAATCTTCCAGTAATTATTGTGCAGAGCGATTATACGGATTGAGAAAATAAAAAGATACCAAAACCATCAATCCAGCCCAGGCTAAACCATGAGCAACCCTCCGGATACAATCGACCTCCAAGTCGAATTCACGTACGCCCCCCCCCCAACCCCGAAAAAGGCAGTCACGCACCCTCTTCCTCCACTCCCATCCTCACCTAGTTCACCAATACTAATCAAATACTCCCTCTTCTTGAAACTGAAGTGGTGGGCTGGAAATGCTCTTCTCCGACCAACGAAAACACCGAATCTCCCTGCCGAGCAAAACCCCCGACGGCCAACCTTCGAACGTCGCCTTCCTGATCCACTGGCTGTGCGAGAACCTGATGAAGGATCCGCGGAGGGATATGTTTGTGCTTGAGGGGTCTGTGTACGTCCACCTCCAAACGCAAAGCCTTTTTTTTTTTTCCATTTCGTTATTCCGTTCTCGTTTTCCCCCCTCCTTCTTTTCTTTTTCTTAACTTCTTCTGGAGAGGATTTCTTAGGCGTGCTGAGATGGAACTGACGATTTTTCTTTTCTTTTTCCGTAGTCGTCCAGGTGTTCTAGTCCTAATCAACGATGCCGATTGGGAGCTCGAAGGGGAGGAGAAGTACGAGTTGCAGTCTCGGGACGAGATCGTTTTCGTTTCGACGTTGCACGGGGGTTGAAAGAAGAGGTCTTCATGACGCTCTCTTGTTCAACTTTATGATGGGAGGAGATTAATTGTCTCGTGATCTAGAGTGGGGCTTTTGGCTCTTCTCGATAATACTCTAGGTACCTACCTACTACCGGAGCTACAGAGTGTTTGATTTCTGCCCGTCCGGGAGGAGACCAGGATATGGCATGGAAGCCATCTCAACGCCAGAGTTCGGGCCACTCTGGTTTTATAAAGTAGGGAATTGGCATGCTCGACGGGAAAGGATGCTGCAAGTAGCAAAAGGTACAGACTAGAAAACGCACAGGCAAAACGCCTGGAACGGATGGAAACGAAAAAGCTGAATCACGCCCATCTCAACAAACGAATCGAGAATCACATCACTTCCCATCCTCCCTCTTTAGCAAGAACCTCCCATCCCAGCAACCTCCACACCTCCTCCTTGAACCAATCCTGCACCTCAGCCTCCTTCACCTTCGGCATAGGCAACGGCGTGTTAGGAGCCACTGGCATCTTCAAACAGTCCAGTAGCGGACTCTGATCATCTACACCCTCGGTTCCGAACATGCAATTGACTAGGGTCCTCTGCAGCCGATCCTTCGCCGTGAGTGCCAGTGCGCCTTTCATCGAGCCCTTGTTGTTCGCTTGCTTGGGTTTACCTGTCTTGGTGCTTATGATTGCGCCGAGATGTGCGGGCGCTGCATTCATGAGCCGTCCGAGGAAGTGGATGAGGTACGGCGCTTCGAGTTTGGCTTGCTGTAGCTCAAGACATTCGTGATGGGGTACAGACGTTTGCGAAGAGTCTTCAATGTCGCCGAGCTCGTTGGCTCTGGCTATTTCTGCTTCTAATGTCGGCGCTCGTGCGTGCCCGAAGACGAGAGTGTACAGTCGTGATCCCAGCTTGTTGAGCACAGCATAAGCGAACCCTTCGAAAAGGCTGCCGTGTGCTTCTACTTTCGGATCCAGAAGGTCAAATATCCCACAAAGGAAACTCGTAAGAGCGTTCAAGGTGGGTCTGTCTTTGAGGTTGGCTGGCTTTGCGTGCTCCGTCTTCTTCTTGCCTTTGCTTGTATTATGCCTTTCCTCGGAACCAATAAGAGGCTTGCTAATCTCGCGAGAGGATGCTTCTCCCAATGCTTCGATCAGGCTGGAGAACATACGAACATAGGCGTATATCACTCGTCCTTGGACTTCCGCTCCATTTGCTGCGTTGCTCAGCCGGCTGAGACCAGATATGAGGGACATTACTGCACGATTGGCGGCCCTGAGGTTCGACTTTAACAGATCCAGTCCGGCTTCCGGTTGTTTGACACATTCAGAAATAGTGTGAATGACGACTTGAGGCAATTTAGATGCTGCTCGAACCAGGTGGTGTGCCAGGATGTTTGGGTCATTCCTATGGTGAGACTTCATGGCAGCATGAATCTGATAAAGGTTGCGCAAGAGAGTATCACCTGTCATATGTTAGCATCGGCTAGTTTTCTGATAGCTACAGTCGGCGAAGAATTACCCATCTCGCCTATTTCGCTGAAGGCGAAGTCGCTCGCAACGTCGACATAGGGGTTTTGCGCACTTCTTGGAGGTGACGCTTCTCGTCTGGCTCTCTTTGGATCCCTCGGCACAGGCACGACATCTTCATCGACCTTTTTGCGCTTCTTGGGTGGCTTAGGAAGGCGAGCCGTCTCCAACTTGCCCTTCAATACTTCGACCTCCCTTTGAAGATCCACCTATTCCTGTCAGCAAACAACCCGCAGCAGAGAGAGCTTTACCTACTGTCTGGTCTTGGGCAGCATGCAAGGCCTCCTTTGTTCGTTCGTATTCGCCTCGCCACCATGATGATCTATCAAGATGGCGGTGCACCGAACTGAGCGCCTGTTCCCGGCTACCTTGCGCAACATGCTGTTGCAACAGGCGGATGTACTCTGCCGAAAATTTAGAACTGACAGTCTAGACGATTGTGAAGCCCATATACCTTTGATATCTAAGCCTTCTGGCTTGGAAAGAACGATGGAGACGGCGAATGCGATTGAGCGCTCGCTTGGGCGCTTCGGCTGCGCCTGTACAGCCGCTGGACGGTCGAAGCCAGGCATGAGTCTTGTTGTCGGTAGAGTGGGCCTAGATCAGTCAAGGTTCTCTGTCTTATCGCAGGGACTAGAAGTGGGTGAAGATGTAAGAGTAGTGGAGTTGTTAGCTCTTCTCAATGACAAGGAAGTAGCGACTTCCGGATTCGGCAACACCACACTACACCTCTCTTCTCTTCTCTTCACATACTCCTCGGCTCGTTGAGATAAAATGGAATCCACACCAAAATTTGAGCTGTAGTTAAAGTTCTCGTGGCATCGTCTATCCTCGTAGTCTAATCAGTGGCATACCTCCCAAAACTTCCCCTCACAACTTGACTTCTCCCTCATACGGCTCCGTATGCATGAAGTTGGCCCTGATAGCAGATATCGACGTCTGTCCCTCCTTGACCGCCCATCCGTCTGAGCCCGGGCCCGCGCTTTGAACGGCTTCATAGACATCCGTGAAGCGCGGCGCCCACTTGAAATGTCTCCGAGGCCACTTGGAGGACTCAGCTGACGGGGTGGACGTCCCGCTCTCGTTCCTCGTCTCCTGCTTCCGGAGCTTTGCTTCCTCTGTCGACGCATCATCCACCGCCGAAGCGGCAGGGAGTTCCTGAAAACAAGCCCCTTGCTTCCATTCATTCTGCAGCATCCGCGTCCACACCGTCTTCGCCTCCGTGCATCCTTTCAGCAGCGGCACATTGACAGTATAGAGCCGGCCATCGCCCCATGCAGCGTTGGCCGAAAGCCAGCTGCACACCCGTAATGCCTGCTGACAGCTCTCCGCCACCACGTCTGGCAAATTCCGCCGGTCAAAGAAGGCAAAGGACAGCGCGATCGCGCGATACCCGCACACTGAAGCCTCCAGCGCCGCGCCGAGCGTGCCGGACGACAGCGCAAAGACGGCCGTCGTGTTGCGTCCGTAGTTAGGTCCAGAAATCACCTATTGCAAACGATGTTAGAACAGACCACCCGATCTCCCATCCCCTTCAGCGGAAAATAAAAAAAGCCGTGACGCAAAAGAAACACGCAGAAAAGACTAACCAGATCAACCTCCCCCCTCTCCTGGAAGAAAAACCGACTCAACCCCAACTGCGCACAACTCGCCGGCGTGGAATTAACCAGCACCCACGGCGTCTTCCCATCGTCCGGTACGCTAGACGAGGAGGCGGAGGAGGAATGCGTCTCCGGCGTCTCCTGCGGCGGCCAGTAATGCGTCGCCTGCACGTCTTGGCCTACCATGTGCGCCTTCCCGATCCACGACCGCTGCGAGTCCGGCAGGATCACGGACACGGTGTGGCCGGCGCTTTCGAGCGTCCGGACGAAGGGGAGCACGTAGGGCGATGATTCGGCTGAGGGGGGCCCGTCGTCGTTGGTCACCTGCCTTGGGGTGTCAGTTTGGGGTTTCACTTCAGGTATACATTTATTTTTTTCTTGTTTCGCTTTCGAGGGGTTTATTACGAGGATATGCATTGTTGTGGATTTTTCACCTTATTTTTCACTTTTGACGTTGTGTGAGAGTGGCGGGAGGTTTTGGTTTCGCAGAAGGGATATGGAGGTTCGAGAGAAGAAGGGTTAGGGTTGTGTGACGAAGTTGGTTGTTGCTGCTCACCAAAATCCCCGTGCTTTGCAAGATGGACATAGGGATCTTTATAAAAACCCTATCAGCGCCGCATCTATCGCTTCGCTGCTTATCTACGCTTATCTACATTTTTTGGGTTCACCAAAAAATGGTTGGACGAGTTCACAGTTTGGACTATTGCCATATTTGCTGGAGTCATGGACATCATACCCATACAAGCATGTACGACCACAAGCTCATTCTATATTGGATCGTCACAGAGAGAGAGCACACCATACACCCACCCACATGAAGACAAACACGCACACGCACTCATCGACGACGAAAACAGGTGTACACACCTCACGACCTTTACACATTCTGATCATCGGCCAATATTTCATATGTTGTTTTTCATTTCCATCATATCCAATCGAGCTATAGTTTTGCCCGCGCTGCCATTTTTGTGGTATCCCATATTCCAGACCAACCGATGCCGGGAGCTTGCTACTAGCCCTTTGCTTTGCTAACGCTATATCGCCGCAATCGTCATCATCGAATCGAAAATCTACTGCGAGGAACCGCCGGAGATGGTGATGACCTGGCCTGTACGCAGTAAAAAAAGGACACCAAACGTCAGCAAATGATTTCTCTCTCACAAAACGCAGATTGTAGGACCTTGTCTAGGTCTTCAGGTAAGGGGAGAGTGGGGGGTTAAAACTTACCGTTGACCCAGCCGCCGTCCTCAGACGACAGGAAAGCAACGACGCGGGCGACGTCTTCGGGCACGGCGCAGCGCTTCAGCGGGCAGTGCTCGGCCATGAGGTTCTCGATCTTCTCGGCCGGCCACTCGGGAGTACCGCCGGGGATCTAGATTCACACTGTCAGCCCCAGATCCAAAAGGCGAAGCGAGCCTCCCTTCCGTCGTCCTTCTTTGCGGTCCGGAGTGTCCCAGAGGACGGAAATGGAAAGGTGAGATCACAAAACTTACGTAGTGCCATGCGTTCTGGGTGAACATGTCGGACTTGATTCCACCGGGGGCAACGCCGTTGACGGTGATACCGCGCACACCAAAGTCCGTCGCGAACGCCTTAATCATACCAATAACCGCCATCTTGGACGCATTGTACAGCACATGATCCCTAACACCCAGCAGACCCGCAGCGATGGAGCTCATCAGGATCAGGCGGCCGTTGTTCTCCAGGTACTTCCAGGCGGCCTGGCCGACGAAGAACTGGGCGCGCGCGTTGAGGTTGAAGACGTGGTCGAACTTCTCCTCGGTGATCTCCTCCGTCTTGTCCCACGATTCCGTGCCGGAGTTGCTCATGACGATGTCGATCTTGCCGAACGCCTTCTTGGCGTCCTGGAAGAGGCGCTCGATCTCGGCTTTCTTGGAAACGTCGGCTTGGATGGAGACGGCCTTCGCGCCGGACCCGGAAGCCTCGATCTCCTGGCATACTTCGTCGGCGGAGGACTTGCTCGTGGCGTAGTTCACGACGACGCTGCAGCCGCGCTTGCCCAGCTCGATGGCGCAGCCGCGGCCGATACCACGGCCGGCACCCGTGATCAGGGCGACCTTGCCGTGGAGGGAGGCGGTGGGGACGGTGACGGGCTGCTGAGACATGGTGGTTGCTAGGTGGGGTTTGTAGCTATTGTTGACTATCAGCTCTCAGTTGGCATTGGATTAGGGACATCTCTTTTTAGAGCAGAAGAGAGCCTTCCACAGAGTACTCACAATCTAATAGGTCCGTTGTAGTGAAATATGGATGATGATGGAGAGTATGGGAGAGAGAGGCAGGAAAAATAAAGCGGTGTAAAGAAAGAGAGAAGAGAGAGAGAGAGAGAAAGTTACCCTTACAGCTAAATGTAGTAATAAGAACCAGTGCAACCCCCGTAAGCTAAGCGTGTGAGAGCTCAACTGTAAGCACAAATGGGTATTTGCATCCCCCGCCGACCGGTGGTCTCGTTGCTCCCCTCCCCCTCCATAAGCCGAGAGGGGAACCGGGCCTGGCCGTTTCGGAGTAGACGAATATATGATAGATACGACAATCAACACGCCCATACATACATTCTCTATCCCATTCAGCGACGGAGAACGGAATATTGCATGATCTTCTCGGCCCGTGGTAACAATGTTGCTATCATCCTCGTGGACTCTGTTGGTTTTTCCCATTCATGCAGGTACATGGCTTGCTCTGCCCCTCTGCCGCTTCACCATCCCACCTCGCGCAAGCTCGAAGGCCCGAAAGCGCGAAGGTCGCGGACAACCCGGAGATCTACTTTAAAGCGGGGCCCGAGAAGCAAAGCCCTGGTGGGGATCAAGGTGAAGGGTTCAACCACGGAGCAAGAAAGGCTATTTTTAGGCTTTCGTTGCTTGATGATGACAATGACATCCATCTATTATCCTGCCTTGGGACACGATTTGGAGTCTTGGTTCCCCATCAATGTAGTAATAGAAAGAAGTGAAGCTTGGATATCATTTTTTATTGATGAGGGAGAGAGTAGCATTCTCGATGATCTAAGAAAGAAAGAAGAAAAAACCCCAGCTGCCCGGCCCCCCCATGGTATCGTCTTCGCCTCGTCGAGCCATGTCGGCTGCAGAAAGGAAAAAGAAGGAAACATAATCAACCCTCCTCTCTATCCTGCTGACCCTTCCCTCCCTGCCAACTACTACCTCCCATTACCAACCCCGCCAAATCCAGCTGTCCACATCAATGTCCCTGCTGAGAGAGGTATATGATGTAGTAGCGCCACCACCGAGCATTGGCAGCAGCAAGTGATAGGAGTGATGGGAGGAGGAGGAGGAAGTCGGTAGCTTCATTGCCCGCCCTCATTCCTCCTTTCTGTTAAGAAAACAACCCACAACTACGTCCGCAGAATGCTAACCTCATCCACCTCCCTCACCCCCCATGACGCCTATGCCCTTTCCGATCCCGCCGCGCCCATTAACATCCCATCCTCCCCAGAGAATCGCTCCAAAGAGCCGGCGGAAATGCTACGAAAGAGGTTAAGAAAAAGGAAAAAAAAGAAGGAAAAAGAGAGAGAAGATGGACACCCTATCAACCTCTTTCCGCTTAGCCCCAGAGACCAGGAGCGGGTCTCAAAGGAGCAGCGAGGTTTCGAGGGTATAATTACGGGATGTCGGGTGGTTGGTTGGTCGTATCGTCATCTGATTATTCGTCTCGGTCGTTGGTGGTCCCGCCCTTATGCTCCGCTTTCCCATGAAGAAACAAAAAATGCGCCGGCTGAAGAAATTTGAGCACGCGGACCCTGATAGCTTTCCCTCCTTCCATTCTGGACCCATCAAAGGGCGGTAATACCTGCACCTGCGAAAGCAGGGCTGGCAAGAACCAGGTCGTGGGCTGACAGGGAGCGTGGGTTGCTTCTTTGAAAGAAGTGAGTGAGAAGATGGCAGGTCCGCTGCGAATGCTGCAAGCGGTGTTGGACATTAAAGTCCTGTCTGGCGATATGGAAATCACTGCCAGATAGGGCCGCGAGTCACGCCCGGCACCGTGAAACCCTTCTCCATCTCGATGACGACGAAGTTGGCCGCCTTCTTGTACCGCTTGTCCATGTACTTCTCGAACACGGCATTGTGGTGCTTCTCCGGCAACTCGCAGCACTCGAGCATGGCGGCCAGCAGGTCGCGCAGCTGCGAGTAGGTGTACTGGGAGTAGAAGACGTGGGCAGGGCCCCAGTCGCCTTTACGCAGCATCAGACGCGCCATGCAGTGGGCGCCGGCGGCGAGGTAGCTCGGCACGCAGCCGACGAACCGCTCGTCCATGAGCGTGACTTCGAGGAAGTACTTGGCCAGAGTCCGGGTCTCGAGATCGTAGTCGTCGGCCTTGCTGATGCGTCGGAGGAAGCTCATGGGACCAGGCCAGCCAAGCTCGAATTGCAGCATGCTGAGCATGAAGCGCTCGGCCTTGAGCAGCTCGTCGGCCGAGTATCCGCCGTCCACCATGTAGATGATCTCGCTGATGGTCGGGCACTGGACTTCTTCGTATTTGGCGGCGACGAAGATGGCCGTGGCCCCGACCAACTGCAGCTTGCCGAGCGAGACAATCTTGCATGAGAGGAAGCGGTCGATGTAGTTGACAGTCAAGAAGAGTGTCTCGGGCAAGAGGTTGAATCGCCCATGGACTTGGATGACCCAGTCGATCAGGACCGACCTCATGGACCATTGGATCTCTTGCTGTTGCTCCATGTACCTCGGGTTCGGCGCCATGCGCTTCTCGAGGTTGCGCATGTAACTGAAGATCTCGTCGCCGTATTGTGCGACCATCGACATGTCCCATTCCTCATCTTCAATGTCTTCCGGTGTTCTAGTTGCCTCAACGAAGCACCTGGCGGCCTCGAGCTCCTTCAGGGTCTTGTCTGTAACCTTTGGTTCCAGGACCTCGGTGACGCCTCCTGTGGGTTCGCTTACCATATTGAAGGACTCTGGCGTGACGTAGCTGTGACAGCTGTCCTCGTAGTAGTACTCTTCGCCTTCGACAGCATCGTAGTAGTGCTCGACAGGAGGCTGGTACGGATAGCCGTATTGCGCTCCGACTGGATAAGCTCCATATGCTGCGTGCGGAGGAATGTGGGAGGCGTTCTGTGCGGCGAGGAAGTTGACATAATCTTGCTCCGATACGAACCCTGGAGGAATCGAGTGGTTAATGGGAGCGGGATTCGCTTGCGGCCGGGCAACATGTTCGTCGCGTAAAGGTATACTCTGCATCCTCCTGGTCTCCCGCACAAACGGAGGAGTGGGCTTATCGGCGACAGCAGCCGTCGGCTTTGGAGCTGCCAGAGGCTGGTGCACTGGCATGGTTGTGGTGACTGGCTTCTGATTCTCGGCATCACGCCCGGGTTGGACCTCCCTAAGGACCTTGGTGCTCTTCTTCGGGGCGACTTTCTTGACCGGCTCCGGTGCCGCGATGGCTGCCTTTGCAGCCGCAGCGGCCGTACTGTTTGCCGCCTTGGCTGTCGTGTTCGTCGGCATGTTCTGGGTGGATGGATTCTTCGGTGCTAATGGCCGAGGCGCAGGACGCGCGAAGGTGGGTTGGGGCTTGACAGGCTCCTGCGCTGCCGCACCCTTGGCCGGTGACGCCTTGCCAATCTCCGAATCGTCCCTCACTATCTTCAAGTTCGCATTTGCTTCGCCTAGGACCTTTTTGCTCGCTGCTCGCACTGCTCCCGCTTGCAACAGAGTGGAAAAGGCAGGAGTGGACTTGGTCCGATGATGCAAAGTCTTACCTGGTGGTACGTTACCCGTGACTGGCGGCGGCTGCGCGTTCTCGTCGTGCACACGCAAGGCGCGTGGTCTCTGCGGCTGAGCGGGGCGGTGGGTCAGTGTGAACTCCATTTGGACGGAGGAATAAGGTGATGTGCCAACAAGGCGGGGGGTGATGGAGATGGTGTTGAAAAGGAAGTGTGTTCGCGCGACGAAAAGATTTTCGGCATGTGCCAAAAGCAAGGTGGGGTGGCAAAAGGCACGAGGTCGCGGGGTCGCTCTTTCCACTGCTGCTGAAGTGCACGGGGCGGGAGAGGGAGATGGCGTTTGGGGGGAAAGGAGTAGCATACCTTCGCGTCCATGTTGGTGATGCGTGTGATGCTATATTCTGACCGTGTCGAGCTCCAATGACGCAGTGACGGAGCGTGTAATGTGACTGGTCAAATGCGCAGGGCGTCCAAACTCGGGTGTATTCGTGGGCGTATTGGGAGCGGTGGTCGTGGTGCTCGTCCGGATATCTGAAGCGTGAACTGAGGTCGAGAAGCCGCACAGGGCGAGACAGCTAGCTAGCTCTCACACTATCTGAGCATTGAATTGGCCGGCAGTGAGCGGCGAGAGGGTCGGGCGGAGACTGAAGCGCTCACACGAGGCGGAAAGGGTATCGCTGCTAGCTAAAGCTGCTGTGGTAGAGCGGTGCGGTGGTGAAGTCGTCTCCTGCTGGGCGAAGAGGTCGTGAAGCACACCTTCCTCCAGCTGTTTACACCAAAACAGAACGGCCGCAGCTGGTTACTGGAGCCGGACCTCTTGCAGCGGGATCGGCCCGTCGCCGTCCAGTGCCGCCCAGTGCCTGCCCTGCCTCGCCTGCCTGAAGCCCGACGGGACTTGCTGCCGCCTCACGCCCGCCCGCCCGCCCTGCATCGCTGCATCTCGCCCGCTGCTCGTGCGTCATCCGTCTGTTTACCCGAGCTTTCAACACGTCCACCCAAATGAGAATTTCAACGACCAAATTTCCTTGCTCCCCTATATTCCTCACCGACCACTCTCAGAATCCTGCGTGAGGCCTTAGAACCCCGGCAAAATACTATCATCATCTTATTGACTCCCCGTCTGCTATGCTGCCTCTTCAACGGCGACAATCTTCCAAGACGCGCCTGTGAACTCAAATCGACGCCACATCATCGCGCCGCACGTGATCTGCTCACCGTGAGGTTGCATTCTTCACATCTTCTTGATCAGCTCTCTTTCTCAACTCCTCTTCTTCCCATTCTGCCACTCTCCTCCACTCTATCCCATCTTGTATTGTCGTCGCGAAGCTATGAAACTCGTGCGCTGTCAGAAAACCCACTTCCCTCGGCAGAGGATGCGCGAAGAGCGTCAGCCAGCCTACCAATCGCTTTTGACTCTCGGTCTATGAAACTTCGCCCGCCCAGATTCCGAGCACGAGGTGCATGAAAAAAGCCCCTCCCGACTATCGCGCAGGAGCTGGGGAAAGGCATTCCGGTGCTACTGTGTGGGGTCCTCTTTTTTTCTTCTCTCTCGCCCTATCTGGCTCGCGACACAGGCGCATCCGCGGCCTAGTAGGCGCAGTAGCAGCATTCGTGACGAAAGGGACCGGCACTGTCTGCGCAAGCACCGGAAAGGCCAGCCAGCGAAGTCGCTGACTTACGGCGCATACGCGCTCCTGCGTGACTCTCCGACTTCTGACTTATTTACCGTGCGAGACAAGGTCCATACTCGTCGGATACAATGTATCAGAGACTAAGCGACTGCCCATGTGGTATACAGGCACCGACAAGGCGCACCTTGCTTTGCGTACTGAAGCAGATGTAGAAATGGTCACCGTCGCACATGGCCCAAAGCCTGTGCCGCCGTGGAGGCATTTTGTTTGTCTAGCACTATCTCTCTCATCGCGAGCAGTCGAGCAGTGAGACATAGTGGCAGGAAAGCGGCGCTTCTATTTTTCTCGCCAGTCTCCTCCTCTCGCGCATGGCCAAGTGACTGCACGTTCTCGTAGGAGGAGTGGGCAGCCGCATGTTCTGGCGCAGTCGATTGCGCGCCAATCAGGTCGAGCGCTAGGCATCTTGCGGTGGGGCCATGTTCTAGATACAACTTACGCATGCCACACCTATTCAACACAAGCGGCCTCCGTCACCCACTCGCACACCGTGGTGGACGGACATGACCATGCTGGTTGGGAGTGTGTTGATGTGCAAATCGGGTGTCGTTGTCCGCTGTGTGTTCTTCACCCCCTCTCTTTTTGTCAATGGCTTTTGCTGGATTACCTCACACACACATATGTGGACCTTCTCTCGCAATCCCACGCGAGCGTATATATCTCAATCTCAAGCGCTTCCGTATATAGTACATAGTGATCAATCGAAGCGTGGGCTACATCATGTGAGAATTGATTGTCTTGAATGGCCTGCCCATGTGTAATTGATGTGCAAGTGACCCAAGTGCGGCATGATGCTGTCCTCTGAAATCGTGCGGGTCGTCTCCGCTTCGCTGCTTGTCTTTGGCTGCAGGTTACTCCTCTCCCAACCTTCCTCCCAGTACCACACTGCACTCGTTTGGCCATCGCAGTGATTCATCAGACCCAGAGCTTTCCTCCCACAACTCGTTCGTCCAGCTTTTCGCACCATCGACACTTCCAGGTGGCATTGTCGCCCCCGGTGGACCTGGTGAGCTCATCGGCTGCGGCGGCAGCGAGGTGAGAGGCAGACAGGCCATCAAAGGCATCTCCTGACCATCAGAGGCCTTGTCGGAGTCGAGGCGATCCTAGGTGAGTGGAAGACATCATGCATAGCCCCCGCCCTCCTGGCCATATCCGCTCATCGCCGCCTTCGGTGCGATGGGCATGTCAGCTGCTCCACCGACTAGTTCGGCGCTTGTTATTGTGACAAAGACTTCGCAAGACCCGCTATCCCTCTTCATATTCATCGCACTACATCGTCCGAGGCGACATTGCTAACGAGAACCCGTCCAGGCCTTCCTATTCGCATCGCCATCGCAGCCCTCCCTGGCTGGGGCAATCCCTTTGCGCCGACGGCGAGGTCCCTGACCTGATTGCACCAACCTCGCCCTACTCCCATCAAACACCTTCCAAAAACACTAGACTACACTGGCAGACAGCGCAAGAGACCGTTTGAGGCATAAATGGACGTTTCGACCATGTTGCACAACGGGGCTCTCGACGCTGGTGGGTCGGCTGATGGCAGGACACATAGCCGCCCATATCAGGATCGCAACCATGAAACCACACAACAACAACCATCTTTCCCTGCCAATCCGTACACCAGCAATGTGTCGCGCGCCATAAGGCATGACAATATTGCTGCCACCGGCACCGCCTACCCTCGGGCATCCCCGACGAAGAAAGATCAGAAGCATGTGGTCTTCCAGCTCATAGATCCAGAGGACCCGCGTATCCAAGCGCGCTTGCCTATGAGGGTCATGATCTCGCCGCACGATAACACCGAGAGCATTATCACCACGGTCAAGAATTTCTACGGCTTGTATGACTACGGTGTGAGCTTTGAGAACAAGGAAGGGATCAGTATCATTGCAGCCTACGACAACTTTGAACAGGACATGACTGTCTTCGTCAGAACGGTTGCGCAGCCGGCGTCGATCAAGGCCGATGCGGTGCGCAACTCGATATCGCCTCAGAAGGCACCTCTTGGCGCTCCCTTTGAAATGCGCGCGCCGCACCACAGCACGGCAAATTCGCCTTCAAGGACCGCGGCTCGCTCTGCTGGGCTACGTAGCATGTCTCCGCAGTCAGATCTTGGTCGGCGCA
This sequence comes from Hortaea sp. C3G1500-4, assembly GCA_022701445.1. Taxonomy (NCBI): domain Eukaryota; kingdom Fungi; phylum Ascomycota; class Dothideomycetes; order Mycosphaerellales; family Teratosphaeriaceae; genus Hortaea; species Hortaea sp. C3G1500-4. The sequence goes on along the minus strand of JAJVDI010000007.1, from coordinate 185,010 downwards.
GTACTTCCGCTGCACCAGGGGCAAGGGCGCGCTCCCACAGAGCCAAGAGCAAGGACAATAGCGTAGTGGGGGATGCCGATGGCTATAGCAGCGACGAAAACGGCGAAGGCTCCGTCACGAGCTCTCGTCGATCGAAACAAGAGCAGGTCAATGCTGAGATCAGCGTCGACAACATCGTGGAAGGTGGTAGGCGCAAGCGTGCGTTCGAGAGTTCGGTAAGGGTCCAACTTCACATCAAACTCTGGCCTCTGGCTAATGTATACTTAGGAGCTGCCATTGTTTGTGCCGCCTCAGGTGCCTATGACTGCATCCATCTCTTCCATCTCGCCTCAGCGTCGTAGTGGACCGGGTAACGCTGCATCTCCGTACGGCTACCCCCATCAGTCGACTTTCTCCTACACTCAACCATTGCCTTCGCCCCAGAGCTATGGCAGCAATGGACACTATATGCCGCCCGGCGTAACAAGCAATGGCTTTAGCGGCAATTCGCAAGTGGGACGTTCTTCCGTGCGCAGAAGCGGAGGCTCAACTCAGCGTCACTCCGGTGGTGTCTTGCCCACGCCTGATCCTACAGTAGGAAGCGTCATCTCAGATGAAGATGTGGCGCTACAGTTGATGCGCCTGGGCGATCCTACGGCCTTCTCGCATGGCCGAACATCGACCTCTACAGTGGATGACGCTCTGAGCGGTAAGGCGGAGGCCGCATCCTCTGATGAGGAAGACGACGATGAGGAAGAAGATTCCAGACTCCCAGCCGTCCCGCGCTTCAACGACGTCGGCCCCCAACGCAAGAAACAGCGCACCGTCCACGAATACTCAAGCGACGTCGCAAGCAGCGACGACTACGAAGATCGTCGCGACACCACCTTCGACGACCTCGACAGCAAGACCGGCGGCATGCGCAAGCCGCACACCACCAAACCCAAGAACCCCACCACCAAGCCGCGCAACGCCGCCGGCTCCTCCCTACCGAAGCCCAAGCACCACAAGACGGCCTCCATGTCCCACCACTCCACCATCACCAAACTCCCCATGTCCCCCTCCTCCCTCCCCGCCCAGTCCCGCAAGGGCTCCCTCGCCTCCGCCTCCACCATCAACTTCCAGCACCCGCTCGGCCTGGACGAGGAAGACCTCTCCTCCAAACCCCGCTGCCAGCGCTGTCGCAAGAGCAAGAAGGGATGCGATCGCCAGCGGCCCTGCGGCAGGTGTCGCGACGCGGGCATCGGGGTCGAAGGGTGTATTAGTGAGGACGAAGGCAATGGGCGCAAGGGCCGCTATGGAAGGCATATGGGCGTGCCGATTAAGAGGGACGGGGAGGGTTTCCCTTCTGCTGCTGGTGGCGGTGGCGGTGGTGCGGAGGTGTTGGGTTCGTCGTCGCATCACCAGCTCCACCAGAATAATGGTGTTCCGGCTAATGGGTACTTTTTGGCGCCTGCGTTGCCGGATAAGAGTAAGAAGCGGAAGCGATAGTGGGTTTGTCTTCAATCGGAGGAAGGGAAGACAGGAAAAGGAAAAAAAGAAGAGCGGGAGGTCTTTTTTTCCTTTTCGTCAAAAATTCGAGACCATCTGCACTCCTTTGACCACTCGCATACCCACGCCGCGAACTACGCCAACCACAACAATGACAACAAAAGACACCTTCGACAATGTCTTCTCTCCCATGTCAAGGCACTTTCCTCGTAACGAGGACCGACTTCACCGCCACTCCTTTTGCGCCCTGTCTCTCTATCTCGCCATCTCCTCGAACTCTCTTTCGGGACTAGCAATCTTCCCGGCCACACACACTCTCTCGCTCTCTTGCGCTCTCGCTCTCGCAACACCTCGCAGCCGCGCAACACCGCGCATACTACCAATTACCAACTTCCGACTACCGACTATGAACAACATCCAGCAGCAGCAGCAGCAGCAGCAGCAGCAGCAGCAGCAAACCACTCCTTTTTCTCCCCGAAATTTTTTCTCGACCAGCGTTTTTCGCTGGACACGCCCTTTGCATAGCGTTGCCTTTTTTTTTTTAATGATGTCTACGACTACTGCATCGTCTCTTTCATCTCCTTTCGTAAAAATGGGGTCTTTCTTTCTTTTTTTTCCCTCCCCCTTTTTCTGGGGGTTTGGGAAGAGTAGAGGGAGAGGGGATGGATCGATGGATTTAGGGACAGGGGATTGGTGGATGTAGAGGAGGGTGGGAGTGTGTGCTAGGAGGCAAGGAAGGAAGAAAGAGGGAAGGGGGGGGGGGGGGGGGGGGGGGGGTCGAAAAATGATGTCCTTTTTGGAGAGAGAGGATGTGGATGGGGGATACCCGTCGTTTGCGCTCTTTTTACCTACCTCGCACAGTCTCGGGGAGGCAAAGCCTCTGTAGGGGAAGCAGAATAGCAGGGGTGGCGCTTTGGTCTTTTTTGGGGGGCTGCGTTGGGTTAAAGGAAGCGCGGGCTGAGGTCTCTGCCTCTTGCTTCGCGCCTGGGTGGATTTTGTGTCTCTCAAAGGACAGAAAAGAACAATAAAAAGCGCGCGCTCCCTCTCTCTGGGATTTTGGGAGGTGGCGGAAGGGGGAAAACAAGATTGGGTGGATGGATGGGGAATCTCTTGTCTTTATCTTTTCGTAGAAGTCAAAAATGGGAAAGGGCTAGAGTTTCGATTGATTGGTTTTGGACGGGTTACTAGATGTGTTTTCCCGTGATATTTGTCTCATGTCTTTACGCTGGTGGGGTGTTTTATGGGAACGTTGGACCTAGGACTTTTCTTCATGTGCTCTCGTGTGTGCTTCCTTCTGGTAAATGACATGGTGGAGTAATGTTCGCTCGTCTCGGGCGCACTGTTGCTATATGGATTGTGACGTGATGAGCTGAACGCCGCGCGTCGAAGTCGGCCTTGGCATGCCGTTGCTCTTCGTCTCGCTCATTGCACATGATCTGGATCTTTATCTACCTTTGAGGTCTATTGTACCGGAGATTTTCATGCTTATTTTTAGCCTTTTCGAATTCATTAGCCGTCGATGTCAATTGAGACATCGTGCGGAACTGAAGGGTTCCATTGTTAGCATGTAGAGTGTTGGAAGGATCGAGACCTTCCTCGCTAAAAGAAGCGCATTGTCGCCAGCGCAGAAGGAAGGGCTGAAACAGCGCTCCGAAGTTGTAAGGCTGCCGCCGTGTGCCACGAATGCGTCCCTTTGCCATGACACTATTAGCACTAGCGTCGTATGCATAGTGAGGCTTTTGTTGCGCTTTAGTATCGACTACTCACCTGGAGGCTTGTACATCCTCGTCCGCCAACCACAGCGTCGAAAGAGAGCAAGATGGCCGATGAACCTGAGCCCATGTCGGTCAAGGACCGCATCGCGGCGCTTAAACTAAACCAGGTCGGTCGAGTCCCAGGACAACAACAACCGGCAAGCTCTCAAGCGAATAATGGGACGGATGCGACTACTAAAAGGCCTCCGCCACCTCCACCGCCGCCGAGACCAAATGTTCCACCAAGACCCAAGTCGACCAATGTTCCCACTGCGCAGCATCATCCTCCGTCCGCGAACGGTATTGCCAATCAGCCAGAAGTTGAACAGCCCACTGCAGGTTCGAATTCTAACGGCACGAATGGCGTTTCACGCCCTTCTCTCCCTCCGAGGACATCAACGCAGGAGAGGAGAAACGGGCCATCTCTACCGCCACGCGCGCCTTCTGGACCTTCACCTGCGTTGCCACCTCGTCGGCCCTCCGAGACTCCTTCAAACTCGGACTACGCACTGAGCCGGAAACCTTCCAGCGAATCGGTCAGTTCCACAGCGACAGGGAGATCGAGCCTGTCCAACACTACTTCGGGTACTTCTCGTTCGGAGCGTTTCGCTGTAAGGGCACCCTCGTTTGATCCGTCGACACTCCCTCCTCTTCCACCGAGACAGACCGAGGAGCAGAAAGCGGCTTACTATGCTATGCCAAAGCCTCAGAGCAAAGCGAGATGGGGTTTGAAATCGACTAATTCTTCGCCCAACATTCAAGCCCAGCACAATGGAACGACGCCTCCGCCGTCGAGACGTCCGTCCGCTCATCCGCAGCCAATTCAGGGTCTCAGGAGGGAGTCGATTGCTGAGGAAGAACCTCAACAGTCGATGCAGCAAGCGCTTCCGCCACCTCAGCCGCAGCAGAGACAAATCGTCCCTCCTCCGCCTCAGAGGCCAAAGAAATCAGCTCTTGAAATGGGGTTTGGTAATAAACCTACGACCAGCAACGCAGATCCCTCTCCGCCTGTGCCGAACAATCGACCTCCACCCTCTCAACCCTCAACCCCAGGCATCCCACCCCCAGTACCAAAAGCATCCCGACCCGACCTCGCTGCCCTCCAAGCCTCCAAACCCAAACTAAACAACCCCTCCCCAGCATCAACCATCAGCTCCTCTTCAACCTGTCTCCACTGCCGCGACTTCACCGCCGCCGACACCCACGCCGCCCGCTTCCCCCTACACTCCCTCCCCACCAAAGACCTCACCCAACTCGCCCACCAACTCACCGCTCCCTTCCCCTCCTCCCCAACCGACCAAGCCCGCGCCATCTTCACCTGGCTCCACCACAACATCGTCTACGACACCCAAGCCTTCTTCTCCGGCAACCTGCGCCACAGCTCCCCGCAATCCACCCTCGAATCCGGCCTCGCCGTCTGCGAAGGCTACGCCGGCCTCTTCACCGCCCTGGCCCTGAAATCCGGCCTCGAAAGCTACGTCATCTCCGGCCACGGCAAAGGGTTCGGCTTCTCCCAACTGGGCCCCCACGACCCTTTACCCTCTTACAACGCCGGCCACGCCTGGAACGCCGTCCGCCTCCCGGACTCCTCCGCTTGCGGCCCCGCCGGCGGCTGGAAACTCATCGATGCCTGTTGGGGCGCGGGACATATCTGCGGGAATAATAACCTCTTCAAGAAGGAATTCGCTCCCGAGAAATTCACCCAGACTAATGAGGCTTTCGGCCTCGACCATTTCCCCGGCGACCCCAATCACCAGCTCCGCGGGGACGGAAGCTCGGTCAGTTGGGAGGATTATATCCGGGCCGGCAAGAAGGGTTGTCAGGCCCAGTTCTTCGCTGGGTATACGGCTCCGGAGGGCGTGGATGAGGTTTCTTTCTTGCCTAGGGAAAACCCGATCCCCGTCCGTAATGCTCCGCAGTATGCGCAAACTGGCTCGGTGAGGTTTAGTTTCCAGAAAGTCTGCCCCCATTGGGATCCCCTCCGCCACGGCCGCGGGGCTTATTATCTCTACGCTTTGCAGCTTCCCGGTGAAGGGAAGAAGATGGTTCCTTTTGAAACGAATGCGCAGGAAGGCGTCTGGTGGTGCGATGTCCCCGCGAGGGACCTCTTGCCTTCTGCAGGTGGTCATGGAGGCTCCGCGGAGGTCAAGGTTTTGGCTGTGACGAGTTTTAGAGGCGGTGATGGGAGAGGGGTTACGGCTGCCGAGTTTCGGCAGTGGCAGGGGAGGTGTGCGATGGGGTGGGGGTATGTTGCTAAGTGGGATGTTGTGGCGTAAGAAGGGCACTTGGAGGATTGGACGATGTGAACGGGGCTTGCAAGGGATTGGGAGAGCTTGAGATGGGTTGAGGCGGAATTACGGAAGGCTTTGGTTTTCCATCTTTGTATATCCAATTTTTCCATTCTCCCGAATGCTTTGGAGGAAAGTCTTTGCCTGCTCCATACATTCCTGTGGGTTTGAAATATGCCGGCGTTGTCTCTTTTTTCCTCTCACTATGGGGATACAGGGGGAGGAAAGAATAGGGATGGCTTGCAGATGCATACGTATTGTTGCCGGCTTCTTTTGCTTTTTCTCTTTTCTTTTTCTTTTTTTTTTACCCCCTCCCCCTCTTCTCTCGCCTTCATAATGGATTCGATGTTTTTGTGAGATTAGAAGATCTTCACTCCTAAACCTCAGTCGCGTGGGGAATACTTTCGATCTGTATTTGTCACTTTGTCATACTCACTTCGTCATACTACTATCCTGACCTATACAAAATCTACAGATCACGCTGGCCCGGCCAAACGACCTATGTACATCCCAGAGCGGGCCCGGCCATGCATTCCTCCCTCCTTTGGTCCTCCCAAAAGACACGTTACGAAGACCCTTACAAGACCTTTTCTTTTCCGTTACCTTATTCATTCCCGTCTCTCAAGTGCCTTTTCGATCTCATCTTTTATCTCCTCCTCGTTCCTCAGCTCATCAGCTTCTTTCGACTCATCATCTCGAACCTCACCATTATCATCCGGCTCGTAATCCAGCTCATCATCCTCCCCGGACTCATCATCGCCAAACTCATCTTCATCATCCTCACCACCCTCCTCCCCCCGATCAAACCGCTTCCAACTCCCAGAAACCTCCCGCTCTACACCCTCAACGCCTTCATCCACACCAGTCCCTTTCCCAATCCCCTCCCCACCACCACCGCCCATTCCCACCTCCCAAAACCTCCTCGGCAACCTCCCCTCCCCAACCTCCGTCCCAAACAAATCCCCCCCGCGACCCACCCCCCTCGCCTGATCCCCCATCCCCATCGTCCCCCCACCACCCAGCCCACCCCGTCCCAACCCCAACCCCCTCAAAACCCTCTTCTCCCTCCGTCCCTTCACCCACCGATTCCTTACCGCCAACTCCTCCTCCCGCTCCGTCCGGACCTCAAACTCCAGCATGCCCCCCGGAACTTCATACCTTACCAGCCTAGGCGCGAAGCGCTGCCACTCGAGCAGAAACCGGGGTAAGGTTTGCAGGGAGAAGGTCGAGAGGTGGTACAGCGAGTCCGGGTAGTGGATTGTTCGCGTGATGCGGAGCAGAAGCCGCGTCCAGCGGTGCAGGTACAGGGCGTTGCGGTTGCGGTGGAGGGAGAGGTGGCGGTAGGTTGAGTAGGCGGGGAGGAGGAGGAGGGGGAAGGGGAAGTTGGGGGGAGGGCGGGGGACGGTGGTGGGGGTGGTGGGGGACGGGGTTCCGGATGGAGATGATGGAGGAGCAGGAGGATAGGTGTTGGGGGAAAGGCACGGCGGGGTTTGCTTTAGCTTCGCTTTCAGCGCCTTTAGCTGGTTCCATCGCCACTCTTTCCCTACGTGATCGTATAGCGGGTAGCGCTTTTGCACTCCCCCTTTCCGCTCTCGGATCCCGCCTTGGTAGAGGAGGTTTTGCCAGGCCTCTTTCGCCGCTTTCCGGCTACGGAGGTACAAGTCCCGGCCTTCTCTCATCCGCTCGAGGATCTCCGGTCCCATGTCCCGGAGCACGAGGTTCTTGACGAGGTAGTCGTACATGCGCATATCGGGCTGGACGTTATAGCCCTTCACCTCGCCCTCCCCTCCTCTACCTTCCTCCTTCGTCTTGGTCGTTCCACCCGTCATCGTCTCCCAAAGATCCCCTACAGCCGATAAAGGCAACTGTCCCGCCCTCGTCCCATCGTGCTGCGCTTTCTGCCCCGTGCGTGGGACGGAGAGCACAAAGGTCCATTCTAGCAATTCTGACCACGTCGCGTGCGGGATGGACAGGGCGTAGCACCGCGAGAAGTGATCAATTACTTTTAGCGCCGTCGGGATCGCGTTGTTGATGCCGTAGGCGTGGGCGAGGGTCGTGAGGAGGGACGGAGTCGGATGAAGGGGAGAGGTTAAGGGGTAAGGGATGAAGTTGTCCGGATTAGAATCCTTCCCATCCCCTCCCTTTGCAGTCTTCTTGGGTTTGGCGCCTGCTCCCTTCGCAGCACCTTTCTTCGAACCCCCTTCCTCTTTCTTACTCTCCTCCCCCTCCTCCTCTTCCATCCCAATCCTCCCGACCTCTACCCCCCAAACTTTCCCCATCACCTTCTCCACCGTCCCCAAATCCCCTTCCCGCGCCGCCGCCAGAATCACCACCCGCCACGTCTCCTCATTAGCCGTGACCCCCTGTGCCAAAAGCCCTTGCAACATCCTCAGAATCCTGCCCCGTACACCTTCCCCTCCTGTCCCCGAGGAAGAAGAGGAAGAGGTAGGACTGACACTATACCCCTTAAACGCCGCCCCGCGATCCGCTTCCCGCACGACGTCGGAATTCCGCGCGTGCATGTGGAAGGGAATCACGCGGTACCGGTGCCGCGTTGGCGCGTTAAGCTGACGGTTAAACGTCACGGCGCTCATGAGCGCGTTGTAGCTTTCTATATCGGGGACTACCGCGTCGGGGAAGGAAGGGTGGTCCGTTTGCGTCGTCATTTTCTTCCAGATCCGGAGCGCGAGGGCCCGGTTGCCCAGCGTGGCGGCCGAGCGGAGCAGGAGGTTGTATTGGGTTAGTGTCACGGGGTGGGTGGAGGGTTGGTCGGTTGATTGGGTCCAGCGGATTTGCATTAGGTTGCTCAGGAGGTCGCTGTATTCTGAGACGATGTCGTGGAGCGGGGTTATGTGGAGTTGGGTTGTTAGGGCTGGGGAGATGCTGGTGTGGGTTTCGATGTGGCGGCCTAAGGTATGTGAGGGGGCGAGGAGGGTGAGGATTTGGGTGAAGGTTGTTTCGGGTAGGGAGCGGATCCAGGTGTGGTCGTCTCGATGTAGGGCGGCACGGAGACAGCGGGCGATGAAGTGGTGGGACTCGAGGGCTAAGGCAGTCGGGAGAAGATTGACGTAGTCGAGATGGGCTTGTGAGGAGGAGGAGGAGGTGGTGGTGGTGGTGGTGGTGTCGGTGGCGAGGTCCGGTTGGGAGAGAGGTACTGAGGCAGCAGCTTCCTCGTCGTCCATGGCCGTCTGGTCCTCAATCTCTTCGAACCGCTGCCATAGGACATTCTCGGCGGCTTCGTCATCCTCGGGTCGAACGGTGCGGGTCTGGAAATCCTTATGGCTTCTCGCAGCCGGTGGAGGACCTTGTCCCCAGGCAGACCGGTCATCCTCCTTCTCCCACGACGCTTCATCTTCAGCTACTAATTCCTGAAGCGTCGGATCATCGCTGCGTCGTTGCCACATATCTGGGGGCGGGACTCGTGACCGCGGGGCAGTCTGTGGTCGCTCCACTTCCACATCTTCACTCCTCTCGCTTGTCGGGAATCGAAACCATGATCCTTCAGGGTGGATTCCTGTGGTACCGCCGTCACTACTATTACCACTGTAACACCGCCGCTGGCTTCCGCCACTCCGTGCTTTATACAGCGCTGTACATGAATTTCCCGCCCCCAACAACAGCGACGACGACGACCTCTCTCTATTATCTCCTCCTCTCCTGCTATTCCTCTCCCAGCCTGACACCAACACCCTATCCCCTCTCACGCCCCTTCCCAAACGCTTATCTCCTACACAACTCCCACCGTGACAATGTCCTGTCCATCTCGACCCGCGAACAGCGAGAAGCATAACGGACGCCGACCCCCTCTTATCGTTATCATGCTCCGCGCTTGCAAACTAGGGCCCCGCCGGTTCCCGCTCGGTTAAGGTTTCCACCGGCGCGCTGTCTCAGGGTGCGCGGTGGGGACTAAGCGTCGGGGGGAAGGACGGTGAAGAGCGGGAGAGTTCGGCGGAAGCGGAGAGAGTTGGAGTCGACCGTTTGCGGGGTACGTACCCGTTCCGCCGGGATAGCCGCTAAGCGAGTCTCTTGGGTCAGGCATGGAATCATCTCCATCAGGCAGACAGGCGGAAACGGTTCCGTGTAAGGTCGACGGGTTGTCCCGCTCGATCGTATGCATCTACACTTGGATCTGGCTGTTAGGACTATTGTTCGCGATACTGAGACTCACGACACTCTAAAAAGAAAAACACAGCGATACCGTGCGAAAGCAGACATTAGCGACTGAAGAGGAGTAGAGAAAGACAAGAGCGGAATTGCATGCCCAGCCCTCCATCACCATCATGGCCGACGAAGACAGCACCAGCAACCCCGTCAACGAACCCCTCGACCTCGTCCGTCTCAGTCTGAGCGAAGTCGTCTTTGTCAAGCTGCGCGGCGATCGCGAGTTGCAGGGGAGATTACATGTACGTTTCTTACCCTTCCACAATACCTCTATGGTTTGCAGTTGGGAAGAAGGTGGATGGGGAAGATGAGCGTGAGAGAAGAGCGAGAGCGAGAGGATCACGGGAGAGAAAGGATAGACGAGAAGAAATGTGTATTCCTACACACCTGGCCCTTAGGACTTTTCTCTGCTCTACTGTGAGTTGGAGGTAGAAGTCCCCTGGGAGCAGGATCCTTCTCTCCCATCTTGCCCCGCCTCTACGTTCAACTGAATGCCTGAGCAGAAACAAGAAAGAAGGGGAAAGGAAATTAAAAGGCTGACTTGGATTTTAGGCCTACGATAGCCACTGCAATCTCGTGCTAGGCGACGTGGAAGAGACGATCTATCTAGTCGACGAGGAAGAGGATGGTGAGGAGGTCCGCACCGCGAAGAAGAATAGCGAGATGTTGTTTGTGAGAGGTATGTTCTTCTCTTTACAATTTTTGACTTCACGTGAGGAAAGAAAAGAAAAGGATGAAGGAAGGAAGAAGTGCGGGAGTGATGATCAGGTCGCTCTCGATGCCCCCTTCCAGTCGTCCCTCTTCTACTTTCTCTTCACCTCCTGTCCCTCGTATAGATTTTATGGTGGCTCCATGCGATTTCTGAAACAACAACGGAAAAAAGGCGAAACATGGCTAACCTTTCGATACTAGGTGACTCGGTCGTTTTGATTTCGCCTCAGCAATAAGCGAGTCTATCAAAAGCGAAACCCGAAACTTTCTTCCTTGAAATTCCCTTCAGTCTCTCTCTCACCGCTAAGAGGGAGACGGAGGTGGAGCAGAAGCCAGTGCATGTAACGAACGACTAATAATGAACGGTGAGCTGGAAATCGATGCGATGACCAAGAAAGGAGAGGGAGGGCGGACGGAGCGGAGATGATGCAAGGAAGGCGCCCACAGCCCAGACGGGCAAAATCCGGCTCCTGCAAAGGCTTGGGTCAAATTTTGTCAAGCCAAGCACCCTTGAAGTGGGATGAATGGGTCAATCTGCACGTTACAGCTTTGAAAATTCGTACCGCCCTGGCGTCTGGAACAACGAACACTGGATGTCCTGGCTTACGAAGGAGGTTCCAAAGCCTTGGGCCCAGGCACTCGGGGAAATGTGAAAAAGAAACTTTTTTTCCTTCCTTTTTACCATAAAGAGAGACTTCAATAGTATTACTGAACCAAAGAAAAAAAAAAAAATTTAACATCAACACCTCATTCCTGGATTCCCTTTCCCATGTGTCTTTCTCTTCATCCCTTTCATCCCTAGCCCAACCCCATCCCCTCCACCTCCGCCACCAACCGTCCAAACTCCGGTGCTCCCCCATCCTCCTCCCGCCAGCCATCGAACTCCACCGTCCCCGGCATCTCCGTCCCATCGCTCAGTCGGAGACGTGGGAAGCGGTCTCCAGCCCATGCGTAACCCACTTCGAGCATGATGTACCCGGGTCGCGAAGATGATGTGGCGGAGGGGTGTGGGGAGGGTGGAGGGTGGATTTGCTCGATTGTGTGGTTCCGGGGGCCAGGTTGAGGCGGATGGGGTGCTGGCGGTGATGGGGCGGAGTAGGGGTGTAGGCCGAGGAACCAGCGGGTGTAGTCTTCGGCTGTTGCGGTGGCGCGGTTGAGGAGGGAGGGCGAGGAAGAGGAAGATGTTGTTTCGTCTGCTTCGGTGGGAGGTCCCCCTTCGTTCTTGGTGGCTGTGGAGGAAGTCCTTCCGGCTTCTTCTTCTTCTTCTTCTTTCCCGGCTGGAATAGCTTCACACCCTTTCCTCACCCGCTCGACGAGATCCTCGTTCACCAACACCACAGCTGCACTGTGCCAGCCCGCCGCAGCGACGGAAAGCGCGAAATACGCTCCTAGCCCATCGTCGTCGTCCTCATCATCTCGCCCTTGTCCCTTCGTGCTTGGTCTCCCTGCAAACCGTTCCTCCCACCTCCGTCCCTCCCGCTCAATCCACTCACTCACCTCCCCCTGCGCAATCAACCCGGGACTCCCCAACGCCATCCGCATCCTCTCCGCCGCCTCCTCCGGATCCGCGCCTCCGCTAGTCAAATACTGGATCCACTCCCTCCGACTCCCTCTCCCTTTCTCTTTCCCTTCCCAGCTCGCGTCATCGAACCACACTTGTCGCCCTCCGCCCCGCATATATGCGTGCGGGACTAACCTTCCATCACCTCCTACACCCTGATATCGTATCCCGCGTAGTCGGCCCTCGGGATCGCCTTTCTGTCCCCCGCCGAGACCGAGTGCGCCGCACGCTTGCGGTTCCCGCCCGTAGGATGTGATGGCGCCGGTGGAGTGGAGGGCGTGGTAGTGGTAGTCGCCAAAAGCGAGGGAGATGACGTTGTTGTTCTGTAGGGCGGGGATGGCTGTCCAGAGGTGGGTGGGGAGGTCTGGGTCTGTTGGGTTTGAGGCGTTGGAAGGGGATGAGTTGAAGATGTGCGTCATTAGTCTGTCTTGGGTGCTGGTCAGGACGGCGCCGGAGCGAGTGAAGACCGCGAAGGAGCGGAAGGAGCCTTGGATATCGGTTGTGAAGGTTTGGTCGGCTGCGTCGTTGGATGCATCTTCGGAGCTTGAGGTGTCAGGCAGGGGGAGCTCGATGGGGTCACTAAGGGTTTGGGAGTCGTTTTCCCAGTGGATCTGGGAGGCGAAAACTTTTCCTAGATCCGTATTGAAGAGAACAAGGTGTTCGAGGACGATGAAGTTCTGAACCTCACCTACTCGCTCTCCAAGCTCGAACTCGGTCGTGCTTTCGGAAGCTTGACCGCTCCTTTCTCCTCCCGGAACAGCATCGGCCGCCTTCCTCTGTCTCAAAGTAGATCGTACGAACCCCGTTTCCGGAACCACCGCACTCTCCAACACCAACGCGGCATCCTCAATCTCCGTCTCCCCAGGCTCCCTCTTGAGTACATCCCAAACCACGATCCCCGTCCCTTCCACCAACGCAGCCGACTTATCCCACCCGGCTACTACTTTCCTTACCGTTCCCCTGCCCCCTGCCGCTCCGCCATCCCTAACCTCATGATGCACAAACTTAACCAAAATCCCCGCCTGCTCGATATCCTGCCAACTCCAAATCCCTCCCGCGTCCGCCAACCCCAACACATGCGCCCTACCGGCAGAGAACTGCCGGATCGCCGTCGCAGGCTCCTCCCGCTCCACAGTCTGCGCCGCAAATCCCGGCGGGAACCTTAGGGCTGTCGGCTGCGTCTGAGCCGCCTGCATGTACGGCGCCCCGCGCTGTCGCCGATTGAACTGCATTCCATCAAGCGTCCCGACTGTGTAGAGTCCTCCCCTCGCCGTCAGTAACGTGGTGCTCCACCCGCCGCATTGCACATCGCTGATGACGCCCAGGTCGTGCGTCCCCTCCATCGGCGCCGGCCAGCTAGTATGTCGCCTTCTGGGGACTACCGCGCGGGCTCGGGGCGCTGCTGCGGGTCCCCTGTCGCGGCGCAGGAACCCTGGCAGGTCGTAGGAGTGGCCTAGACATGCTTTCTCGTTGTTGCCCCATGTGTAGATCCGGCTTTGGGTTCGCAGGCGCTTGTACAGTTTCATCCAGCGCCGGCCGTCATTTTGCACGACAGGTTGGTTGGGCACGCGGAAGGTGTGGCGGACGAGGTTGGACCAGTAGGTTGGACTCTTGGTGAATTGGTCTTGGTGGAGGGCGTGGCAGGTGGAGGTTAGGGAGAGGAAGTCCCCAGCGGAGAGGTAGGGGATTATGAGGAGGAGGATGTCGACGGGGAGGTCGAGGAGGGTGGTTGGTGATGGTGATGCTTCAGTCATTTTGAGAACTTGTAATTGACGTTCGCTAGTTTTAATACTGTGAGATGTTGTGACTGGGCTTGATGGTGGGTTGATACCTATGTGATTGCATTTGGTTGCCTGGTGTTCAGGGCTGTCAGGGTTGTTTGTATATGCAGGTGCTGTTAGTCCCTTGCTACGTCACTGCCACTGATAAAGGCGGGTAGATCCGTTGATATCCGATTGCAGTGAAGTGACAAGGTCAATAGAGAGTTTTAGCAACCCATAATCTTGTCATAGTATAAGCCATCAACTGCCAAAAAGGCAGTTGATCAGAGCTTTGTTAAAGCGTCTTATACATACCTTTATACAACGTATATAGGCCCCTGTACAAGCTTACTACTGCCTTTTTCGTATTAGTGCGAAAATCTTTGCAGGCAAAGCTTATGCCTAAGGTATATAGACGCGCCTCGCGTCGTATCTCGCGATCTCGACACGCTTTAATCAACTGCCGAATATGGCAATTGCGGGCCTTATACAAAGTGCTTACAAAGTCCATGTATACAGGTGCTAAAACTCTCTAATACATGCGTGCAGTATTGAAGAACAGGCCTAGGAGGTCCCTAAGACAAGAGTCGTCTTAATTACGTGATTTTAGGCCTTGAGTTTTCATTGAATTGGATAACTTCACAGAAGAAAAGGAAGAAGATTTTTCTAGACTGTTGAAACTCGAGAACACTTGCGAAGAGGCCGTTTTACGGGGCTCTTCATTTCACAAGAGCAAGACAAAGTTCCTAATGTACAACGCGAATCTCATCGTAAACGTCAGTAGTGCCACTGAAAGCATGCAACTTTGATACGCATGTACACGTAGTGCCAGACCAATGTTCCTACTACCGAGAATATCACCCTCGTTTGAGAAGTACTCGTTAGGAGCCATCAAGCCATAGAACATTCGCAGGAAGTAGACAGGTGCTACCAACAGATCATCCCGTGATCCCAGCATACAACCTCAATAAGCCACTTAACGCCCCTGTCCCTTTTGGAAGGAGTCTCAGGAAATATAATACATGAAACAGACATTAAGACGCGTGAGCTTCTCATCTTGAAGAAGATTTCCAGTCTATGCTTGCAGGAATACGTCCATCCCTAGAAATTGGAGTGAAGAAAAGCATCGACCCAAAACGCCCCTTTGCCGTCCCATCACCTACCCTCTTCATATCGTCAAATCGTGAAGACCACCCTCACCCTTTATCAACCCCAACATCTCACCATCCTCCCTCCCTCTTTCCATGGTGATGGCTCCCCCCATACGAACTCCCGCCATACCCGCTCCCAGGCCGCGGCGAGTGTCGTCCCTCCTTGTACTTGTCCTCCGCCTTACTCCCCAGGAAAGCTCCGACAAGGGATCCTATGACGCCGTGTCCGGCTTTGTGGCCCAGGAACCCGCCGCCTAGGCCGCCGGCCATGGCGCCCATGAAGCCGCGCTCGCCTTCTTGCGGGTTGTTCGGGTCTACGGGGTCGCGGGTGTAGCCGTAGGGGTTGTTGGGGTCGCCGGAGGGGGGTGGGGGTTGTTGGCCTGGAGAGGGGAGAGTTAGTGATGGGGCCGTTTGGGTGGGGATTGGTGCATGTGGATGAAAAAGGGAGGAGGATTGTGGTGTGCACTGCTTACCATACTGTGGCTGACCCCCGTACTGCGGCTGCTGGCCACCATACTGACCACCCGGCTGCTGCGATTGATCATAGCCGTGCTGGAACCCGCCGTGCTGCGGTGCGCCGTATGCGCCTTGCTGCTGATAGTCCGGCTGGCCGTAGGAAGGTGCGGGTGGAGCCCCGTAGCCTTGATGCTGTTGCGGATACCCGCCGTACCCGGATTGTTGCTGGTTGTAAGGGTCCGGTTGAGGCTGGCCATAAGATGGTGCGCCGCCGTAGCCACCTTGCTGCTGTTGCGGCGGGTAGTAGCCAGATTGGTTGTAATTCCCGCCTTGATTGTAGGGGTCGTAGCCGGACATGGTGGATTGCGATGTGTGGCGAGTTGATGGAAGTTGTGATTGGTGTCGTTGCAAGGTCGATGGGGAAAGGTGGGTAATAAAAAGTCGAGTGGCAGGAAGAGAGACGAGGCTGACTGTATTGTCTTACCGATAGGATAAGGTATTATATTGACGTGGTAAGAGAGATGGTGGAAGGGATATGCCTAGCATCAGAATAGCACAGCCCACCTGCCGCCTTCGTCAGCAGTGAGAGCTTATTCTGGGAGGGGGGCGAAGAGGGGCATGGAGGGGTACGCGTGGTGCCGACTGAGCCACAAATGACCTACATACGTACGCAAGTCAGCCACCTCTACCCAGTAGCCTACTGTATACTGTTACCTCTGCATCGGTTCTGCTGGAGTGGCGGTACAGTTTGATTCAGACTTCAAGTGGCTGTACCGTTACCTATACGGCTACGCCGTGGATGTGACAATCCAATGCCCATCACCAGGCAGAACTTAGATGCAATGTCTGGGTCGTATATTGACAATGATGCATCGTCACGACCACCGTCATCCTCGTGATGACTTATGATCAATAATAATGCCTGGCTGGTTCACAGTACTCCAGCACATGTTGCCGCTGCACCCGTCTTCCGTTCTATTAATAAGCGCTGGCGGCAAATCAAGCCTCCGGCGGCAGCGGCGATTCCCGTGCCCCTCGTCTTGGAGTCTGTCGAAGGCACTTCGATCCGAGTTACCTGCTACTGTAGAGGTGGCTCGCAAAGCTATTTTACTCGCTGTCTATGAAGTGCAAACCATCGTCACCGTCCTAGTATATGTTGTTTTTCAAGGCACCGACAGAATAGTTGCTGTCATGTGCTATGCGCAGGAGAAAGACGAGTTCCTCCAACTTTCTAGATGGCTCGGATGAGACGGCAGAGATCTGATATCAAGTCATTAATGCATCTTACCGGGGTCGTATCGTGCGTCATTAGTGGGTAGGATAGCGCGACACCTTTGCCGCCTCTTGGCCGGGAAGCTATTCTCGCGTAGGGCTGGGCCTGGATGTTGTAGGTCGAAGATGAGGGATAACCTCTTATCATCCGCGAAGCAATGTCAAACCACCTAGGTGATCAGTTAGTCGTATGGAGCCTGTCTAAGGGGTCCATCGTGTCAAGTGGACGTGGTAGATGAGCCATGGTATGCTTTTGTGAAAACACAGGAGCGTGGACAGTTGATATAGGACTGCATGAGCTGGGTTGAATGCAAGAATGGTAGGCCGACGAGAGTCTGGTGATCGAAGACGATTTTCTACCGAACCAGGCGCAATTATGTCAGTATCCAACAGCAAGCGAGATGGCGAAGCATCTAAAGCGCCACTCGCCACCACGACTCCGTCTCTTCACCGTGTTTCATTCTCCTCCGACTATTCCCAGCCTCAGAACGAATTCCGACACACGACAGTGAAGGAGAAGAAAAGCGATGATGCACTTCCCGCGCCGACATCTAACGAGGATGAATCAACACACACCAGAGACCTCAACTTGGCAGTGCACGATCGCGCAGCCGCCATAATGGGAGGAGAAGTTGTCACAGGACCTCCCATCATTGGCTCCCCGGCCACTACGACCACAACTACTAGAGATGAGAAATCCTCTTCCCGGCACTCCATACCGCCAGCCTCGCCGCCCACACCGTCTCGGAATCGCAGCCGAGGTTTAAGCCTAAGGAGCTCTCTTTTCACTAAGAGCATTGAAAGGCAAGTCCGCAGGCCGGAGTTAGGGATGGAAAGGCATTCCTTTCCCTCCGCCTCTTATTCGAACAGACACCGCGCCGTCGCTGAGCAGCAGCCTGGGAAACGGGACGGGACGTGGTGAAAGATCTTGGTGCCGATGACCTCTTGCATCCCCAATCCATCCTTCCTTCCATTGATGCAATGGCATCCCCTTCCTCGAGCCAGATAGGCAGACAGGCAGCTCGAAGGATGCCTAGACTTGACTCAAACCTTGCCAAGCACATGCGGAACTTCCTCCTTTCCTCGGGCGCGGACCAACTAACCCGCGTCGAAACATTATTGTCAAAATTAAGTCCTGCTGCTAGAGATGAAGTCGCCGCTTTCTGCCTTTTGGCAAGCCCTACTGTGAAGACACTTCTTGCCGAATCCTGCTGTGAGGGCTGGCTATGGTGCTGGGGCTTGCGATTTGCATGCATTTTTTTTTCGGAGATGTGATGGATGCTTGAAGCCTTGCATTCTTTCGGCGTACTGTTGAGACTTTAGATGAAGGATGCTAGGGTCAGGAAGCGCTGCTGCGCCGTGGAGACGGATCCCATACGATGTCGGTTCTGAAGAAAAAGGCTGCAGGCTGAGAGGGAGAAAGAGGTTCAAGAAATCTTGGAGGATTCGATGGGTGCTTAAGTTGGGGGGAATTGCGGGACATTTGGTGCTCAGGTGGAGGAGAGGGTTGTTGTGGTGGCATACAAGATGAGTTTTCAGTCAAGCATTCGTGTTGTTGGACTTTCCCCTTGAAGATTACTGTAATATAGCAAAGGCGGTTTCTGTAATGTCACATCTAGACGCTATCTACATATACGATATTCTGGAACAGTGTGCCATTGTTACACGGCGTGAGATTCTTGCATCGTGATAGGAGGTAGCGGCGGCATAGCGTATGTACTTTATTCTCTCCCTAGAGAGAGGCAAGATGTACCAACAAATGGATCATGAGAAGATGCTACATCACAGACTCATTTTGCTTGATAATTGGATCGCTGTTCGCATAGCATGGCTGTATGCATAGCGGCAGAGTCCCAACCAGAGTCTAACCGATGGCCATGCATAGGTTGCATGGAGGTATGCCAGCGTGTTCTGTGTTCCTTACTACTATGAATGTACACAATATAAGTTGTCAGGCATGCGATTATTAATCATCTGGAACAGGGCTCACGCGAGTCCAATCTTATCTGCAGCGATGCATGCATGGGCGGACAGAGCTCCGTCACCCTGACGGACTTCAACACCGTCGCCGTCCACTGCCTCGCGAGACTGCCTAATTGCCCCGCCTCGCCCGCCCACACTGCGGCTGCTTCGCGGCGCTATCTCGAGGTGAAAGGTGTCCCATAGGCGGGGACACATTCATCAGGACAGCCGCCTCTCTGCTGGCCGACGAAACCGGAGGATGCCTGCCTGCATGGTCCCGCAGATGAGCTGCTGGTGGTCTTGCGATTCCTCTCCTCGCCGCGATCCTGAGGGAGAATAATCTGGTCATACCTCCGGTAGGTACACGCCTTGGCGCATCGGCAGTAATTCCGCACCGCTGGTCTGGCACCACTGCGCGGTCTGCACTCGTCTGGGTGCGCGCATGCTACAGCCCACACATCCCCCCCCTGCGAAAGCTAGAGATTTCGGAGGCGTTGAAGCTACGAGGATGTGAGCAGTGCCGACCGAATGCGCCGATTGCTGCTACAGTACAGTAAAGTACAGTACAGTATCACTACCACTACATCTACCGTAGTCCTGGCATCAGGCACCAGGCCTAAGGCCAACCCCCACCACGAACTCTCTTTTGCCGTCTGACTCTCCAGATCTGCTGGCAACAACACGGATCCCTTTCCGGTCATTCACTCGCGCCGGACCGAATTCAACCCCGTCCATACTAGGGCCGCCGAGACCATTGTGCTTTGGTGGCTGATATAGAATCTGGCACGCGTCTTACTCGCGCAGCAGTCGCCACCATCTTAAGCCCTCAGCCGTTCAGCCTCTGTAGCGAGCGGGACAAGGCGCCAGCGCAAGGCCCCAATGTCGAACACTAATAAGCGGCCCAAGAAGCTGCAGCGTATCTCCCAGGCGTGTGATCTGTGCCACAGGCGAAGCATTCGCTGCCGCCCGAGCACGGAAAACCCGGAGCAATGCCAGAACTGCTATGGTAAGCCGCTTCAAACAAGCCAGTCCTCTACTTCGCCGCCCGAGGTCTTCTGCTGTTCGCTCAAGGCCCCACTTCTAATCAATCATTCTGCCCTATAGATTTTGCCGTCGACTGCACGTACAATCGGCCTTCCAAGCGCCGGCGCCAGCAATCCACTCCGCAGAACGCCACCTCTCCATTGCCGCTGAGGGACCCATCGACGGGTACCACTCAAACCATTTCCCCGCCAACCGACGACCCCGGGTCCGCTGCGCCTGGTGGCGTCACAGAGCTTTCCGCCAGATCATCCATCTCCTCACAGGCAGCCAAAACACCTTCCAAGGACTATACTGGCGCCTACGACAACATCCGCGAAGGCCAGGATGAGGATTCCCTCGAAGTCGCGTGGCGTTCTTTCGCCTTCGCCAGCCTGGGTACCATTGATGAATACCTGACCATTTATATGGATGTCGTCTATCCGATCAACCCCCTGTTCCATGGACCAACTTTGTGGGAAAGGGTGAGAAATCGGCAGCACTTAACCCATCGCGATTTCTTCGCTTCGGTCATGGCCGCATGCGCTCTTGCAGCTGCACGAGCACGGGATGGCGCTACTGGAGACACGCGACGAGTTGCAGATCGACCAGAGAGGACATCCGAAATCTTCTTTGCTGCCGCGGCAGATGCTGTCTCCAAAGATCTCAGTAAAGCTCGGGGCCTGGGCTACATGAGAGCTTGTGGGCTTCTAGCCATTACGGCGATCCAATACGGCCAGATCAACACCATGCACCAGTATATGGGAATGTACCATACGCTAGCCGCGTTGCAACAGTTTCACGACGAACGAAAGTGGCCGTCTGATATTACGGTCGTCGAGTTGGAAGAGCGGCGGCGTACGTTTTGGACAATGTACTCGCTTGACATCTACTGCTCCGTCGTCTTTGATTCAGTCATGAAGTCACAAGAAAATCATTCCAATGTTCGCTATCCAAGCGAAATCAACGATGAAGATCTTCTGTCTGGCACCTTCCCTACCACCAACGAGGATAATTGGCTTCGCGGGTTCAACTTCACCACCGACCTCTACCGAATACTGGAACATTCCATTAAACGCGTGCGTCGCACCAAGCCTGTCCGCGATGATCGCATTTCTATCACTCGGTTGCTCATCGCAGATAACATTCCCGAGGCTCAAGTCATGGACAGCGTCGTCAGTCTCTTCTACCAGCTCCCGCCCTCCCTGAAAGACTACAGTCTTCGTCAGGGTAGCGACAAATATCAGAACTACATGGGCTTTCAAGCCGCCAATATTCAGGCTACGCTTCAGCTTGTGCGTATGACCCTTTTCTCCACTAGCCCTACGCACGATGTCAATCACAAATGCGATGTCGCTCAGCACGCTTTATCCGTCTTTCACAACATCGCACCAGAATATCTGCGTGCGATCAGCACCCCGCTAGTCTATCACCTGGGCGGAATCGGTTCTATCCTCGCATCGGTCATGGAAGGTCTGCTGTGTGAAATCTCATATCAACGAGTCCGACGATTACTCGTCTCCATGGCCGATCTGCTCGACGGACTAGAGTCCGGACTGCAACCCACAGCAGGCGCGAGTCGGAATTTACGGAAGCAAATCGATCGAATAGATCGATATATGGAGGATCAGCAGAGACTTATGCGATCGGTTCAGCCGGGCCAGCCGCCCATGCAGGCGCAGACTCTGGCTTCTCCCTATCGAGGTTACGCTGTCCCTCCCTCAGAAGGCATGGTGAATGGGGCGCTTCCGTCTTCGGATCAGCAGGCGCAGATCATGGATAACATGAATTTGGAAGCGCAATATGACGAGTTCCAATTGCCGCAGGACCTCGTCCATGATGGTGCGTGGCCTTGGCCATTTGGGTTCGCTGCGCCTGATCAGCATATGACTATGGAGATGGGGTTTCAGAGGTGATTGATTGATGAGCTGGTTTGACTGGTCGTGTCGGACGTGAAGGTCATGACCAGATCCTTACCACATGAAATGACCGGGCGAGGGCGTCTGCGATCAGCTCCGTGATGAATTCGATATGTTGCAGCGCCAATTAGCCGAACCCCTTGCTTGATCCCGAATCGCCACACATTCCACGAGTACGCACCTCACATCTTCACGCTCGCATCCAGTCCCAGGGACCACAAGATATCCATTTCGAGTCTCCTCTACCAACTTCAACCCTATGGATCCCAACATCACCCTCCCGATCTCTTCGACTTCGGCTTCACTCTCCACCAGACTCGCCTCCGCATCTCTCCCCACGCACAAAACTCCCCGCCGGCATAGTCAACCCCCTATTACCAACAACTCCAGCATCCCATCAATTCTTCCCACCCTGCCGGAGGAACCTGCTCATCCTCCTTCGCAAAACCCCCTCATCGACTGGTCCCCCCTCCCGCACCACGTCCACATCCTGTTCCTCAAACACCTCGTCCTCTCCGCCCGCTACCTGCGGCACGCTGACCGTGACCTGCTTCTCGACTGGGTCTTGGCCGAACTCGGGTTCCCGGACCTCTTGATCCTCGATAGGCTTTCGGACGATTTTCAGGCTTTCTGCGTGCAAGGCCGCGGAAGCGGGAGGAGGGGCGTTGGTGCGTTTGGGGCTAGGGAGAGATGGTCCGTGGGAGAGGATGGGGTTGATGACTGTCAGGACGTAGAGAAGGTCGGGGAGGGGGATGGAAAGGGGAAGGAGAAGGAGGGATGGTTCGAGTCTGCTCGTCCTGAGCGGAGGGGGAAGGCGGGGGAATTTTTGGTTAAAGCGGCGGGGATTTTGAGTGTGGTTTCTGTGTGCAAGGGGAATTCATTGTTGGGGCTTGCAAGGAGGCTGCAAGATGGGGGTCGGGGATTCGGTCATGGCAGTGGGAGAGGGTCGGCTTTGTTATAGGGGGGTTTAAGGGAATCGAGGGAATTGGGAGAAACAGCGAGTTCTACGCCAGGAAAATTTACATGAATGGGATAGGCGGAATGGAATGTTGATTTCTGCTGCTGGGTCGAGAAAAGACTCCAATGGGCGTAGTGGTTTACACCTTGAAATGACGGAGGCATACCATATCTGCTATGAGACAAAACAGGGTGGCCAGGATGCAGGTCCGGGAGAGGAGGATGGGGACTCCATTGATTTGCATTGGAGAGAGCAGACTCCTCTATGAGGTGATGGATCTGGCAATTCACCACGCTGCTTTTTGCGGCTTGAGCGGATTTCTTTTGGGAGTTTAACGAAAATCTTAACGACAAGAGGGCTCGAGCCATTTAGGCAGAGCCCGGGAGGACATTAAGCAAAGAGGGTCCTCTTTCTAGAAAGAAAGAAAAAGCTTAGTAATACAAAAGCTCGAGGAGTTCAATCGCTCCATAGAAAATAATAATATCGGCTCTTAAACGGGCTATCAAAAGGCGATCATGTTTCACGGCCTGGAAAATACCTAATCTTGATGGCTACATAGTTTCCACGTGCCTACCTTATCCTTAATCTCCAAGTTATCTACTGTACTGCCATCCAATCTTATCTTAAGCTTCAATGGATGCAGATCTCATGCACGTCTCGAGCTTGTCGGCTTTGCTATCGACCTATGACGATCAACCGTTGGACATCACTTCCTTCGACTACATCCTATAGCTTTGCTTTCCCATTGACACACTGCCTGTGATGAGCCTTCTACTCCGGAAAGAGACAGCAATGCGATCCCCAGACACCATGAAGGACAGCGCGCTCGATCAATCTGCCTCGGCACTCCTCTCCCTCCCTCCCGAGCTCAGGAACGAAATCTGGCGCTATCTGCTCGTCCACACCGCATCCCCTGCACCAAGGCCCAGCGCAATAGATCGCAAAACCCCGCATAATGACTCCTCTCCTGCTAGGCCTGGACCCCGTGACCCTGACATCTGCGCCAATATCCTCCGTACCTGTAAACAAGCTTACACGGAGGCAACCCCCATCCTCTACGGCGAAAACACCTTCAACGCCCACCCCTCCCTCCTCGCCACTCTCCCCTCCTTCCTCCTCTCCACCCTTCCCGTCCGCCTCGTCCGCCCGCCTGTCACGCATCCCCGCGTCATCCGCCTGATTAGGAAATTCTCTCTCCATGTCCGCCTGGACACTGATCCGCGGTTCACCAGCGTCCAGGCTGAGGAGAGCTTCAACGGGGTCGAGGAGCTGGAGATTGAGGTCTTCCAGGCTATGTACGGGAGCTGCGATTTTAGCGTTTTGGGTTTGTTTGAAGGGGTGCGGGGTGTGGGGAGGGCGGTGGTGAGAGGGAGTGTGGGGGATGGACGGTATGCGGGTTGGTTGGCGCAGTCGATGATGTGTCCTCCTGGCGAGAAGCCTTTGGGGTTTGCGGAGGGGGAGGGTGTTGGGAGGAGGGAGGAGCGGGATGTGTGGCAAGATGGGAATCGATGAAGGCTTTTCCTCTGTTTTTCATAGTGCTTCGATTTCTTTGGATTTTGTGAGTAAATAGCGTGCACAATGTAGGTCGAGATATGGACTACATCGTTCCAAGCCAACGCCGGTCTTGGATAGTGTTTAAATCAAGTGAACGACACGCTTGCTCAGCGATACACATTGAAACCTCTCCAGGAACCACCAAGGACAACCCAAGCTAAATTATACTGCGCTAAGAAAGTGGAGGGGGATGATGGGGGTTAAAAAAAAGAAAAAAGAAAAAGGGATGTTAGCACGCTTCCATTTCGCCTCACAAACATCACCAACAAAACTTCACCTCGACTGGCGCATCCTTACGACACCTTCCCCTTCCCAGCCACCCCATCCTTCGCCCTCTCCTCGGCCACAATCCTCAAAACAGCCCTCTCCAGCACCCACCCCGGCAACATCCCCATCATGCCCCCAAACTGCACCGCATGCGGCCAATACGGCCACACCACCCTCCGCCCACACCCCACAGTCCCTAAACAGTACCGCGCAAACATCCTGGCCGACGGCACAAGAAAAGAAGGCTCCCTCACCGCCGGCGTATTCGTCGCCACCATCCCGACCAACAGGGCCAGAACCTCGACGTCCCCCCATTCCCCACCTTCGGCTTGCAGCTCCGCGGCCAAGTTCGCCGAGAAGACTTTATTATAAGCTTTCGCGGCGCTGTAGAAGGTCAGATACGGGGCGGGGAGCTCGCTGACGCCGCTCCCGATGTTCAGGATCGCAGCGGGTTGGTGGCGATGGAGTTGGGGAAGCAAGGCGCGCGTGATTTGGGCTGGGAAGTGCGCTGTTCCTTCGATTCCTAGGGCGATCTCGGTTGCGGTGCGGTTGGTCAGGGTTTCGAAGAGGGGGGATGGGGTTGTGGCTACGTTGTTTATGAGCAGGCGGAGGTTTAAGTGGCCGAAGCGTTTCTCTAGTTGATCCTCGAGGCTAGCGTGTTCGGTTGCGATGGTTGCTGCGTCCATGATGAGGATCTCGACCGATTGCTGTGGGAATTGTTCGAGTAACTCGTCCCGGACTGCTTGGAGTTTCTGCGCGTTGCGGCCGTGGAGAATGACGTTAAAGCCTTCGTGGCAGAGCTCTTGCGCGAAGCCTTTGCCGATGCCGTCCGAGGCTCCCGTGATGAGAGCCCAGGGCGGTCCTGATGCATCTGGGGCTTTGAGTCGGTGTAAAGAGCTTTTCCGTATGAAGTGGAAATAGACGAATGAGAATAGGCCTTGCAGTCGTCGTGCGGTCCAGATACTGCCTATACCGGCAAGGAGGTAGAGTCCAGTGCGGCCCCAAGAGGTCCATATCCAGTCAGCAGCGGTGGTGAGACTCATACTGGCGTGCAACGAAACTTTGAACCTTTCATTTACAAAAGACGATGAGGCCAATTGATTGAGGAAAGGTGACCACTTATGGATGGGAAATGCTTTGCAACTAGAGATCCAGGATGAGCTGCAGCCCAGCTGCATATACGGAGGTAGATATAGAGGAATCGCGGAGCTGGACCCCGCCGTTCCATTGGCCGAGAGACGTCGAATCCGCCCCCAAATTTTCGCATTCGCATTCAGCCGCCAAGAATGTAAAGCAACCAAGGCAACCGACGTAGGGGAGCTGAAGAACCCAATCCAGTAGCATTATTGCACCATTTCATTGTCGATTATTCTTTTTGAGCATCTCATAAGCCTTCTCGTGTATTATCTTGCACAATCCCTCCCCTCCCAGCCGAACCAGCAGCCGATTCAGAAGCGTCTTCACTCTCTCATCTCTCCATCCTGAGCCTCGACGGTCTTGAACATCGCACATCCTCATCCAAGTTAATTGCTCATGCTCTTCTGATAAAGAGCGATTTACCCCCACCCCAAGTACGCCTGCCTCTAGCCCCGTGGTCCATTGCGCTATGGGTATCTCAAAAGAAACAAAGGTAGAACTGCAAAAGAAAAAGCATAGTCCGGCCTCCGATGGCAAATGTCTGCGATGCAAGTAGTTCCCGTTTCCTCCCTCCCTGCCCCCTCCCTTCCCAATTTTTCCCATCCGCTTCCGCTGCCCGGACATCGGCATGGGTTTTGGGGTGTCCATCGTGTTCAACTCGCTCCAGTGTTCAAGAGGAAAGCAACGGAATGGACAGCAACAGAACACATTTAAAAAGCATCCCATCCAGCATTCTTCATCTCTTCACCTCCTCCCCTTCCCGCGCTCCGCCATCTCAATCGCATTCCCCACCTTCTTCCCACCGAGCTCCCCGCGTCCTCCCCCTTCCTCCACAACTCCAGGCGAAACCGGCGTGGGACTCGGCGGAAACTGTCCCCGATCCGCCCCCTTCCCTCCCGTCGTCGGAGACAAAATCCGCTGCTGACTCGCCTGCCTAAACAAACTCGCCGCCGCGCTCCGCCTCGCGGTCGAGGATCTCGACCCCTTCAGTCTCACCGACGACCGACCGCCGCCGGAGGAGGAGCTCTTGCTACCCGGGAATCTCGTCGCGACGGGCGCAGGCGCCAGAACGGGGACGGCGGCCTGGTTCTTGAGGATGGGACGGTGGTGGGAGCCCGAGGAGCCGGGACGGTCGCCCCCGCCTCCGCCCCGCTCCTCGTCGATGCGGCCGTCGGCCTGCGTGGTTCCGCGCACCCAGCTGCGGATCCCGCGCAGTTTCGAGATGGACGAGGAGAAGGAGGAGCGGTTGTTGGGGGCTACGATGCGCGGGGTCGGCGGGGCTTGGGAGTTGGTCCAGCTCCAGCGGTCGTCGTTGTCGTCGTCGTCGTAGGCGTAGGAGGCGTGCGTGTCGTAGGTTCGGGGGGTTTTGAGGGACATTTGGTCGGCTTGCCTCGTCGGAGATGAGGGGGATGATGCTTCGTTGACGGAGACTGTGAGGCCGGCTTTGCTTGAGGGCGCGGCCGTATGGCTTCGGGCATCGCTTTTGCGTCTGATTTGCACCCGGACGTTCTGTGGGTCTTTCGCTGGGGGCTCCGAGCCGCGTCGGGTGGAGGGTTCGGGTGATGCGTCGATTAGGAAGGAGTGGCCTTCTCGGATTGGCGTGATGGGCTCGGAAGCGACGGGATATTTCGTCTGCCATTGGTTCTTCACGTACGGATTGAGATCGTGAAATCGTTGCGCAGCCTCGGCGGGATTTGCCGCTCTCTTTGGACCCTTTGATCGGCTGGCCAAAGATGCATGTTTGGACGAGTGCAGGGAGAAACGCTCTTCTCGGTAAATGTTCAATTTGTTTGTGCCGCCTGGCTGGGAAGAGCTACGCGGGCTGAGTTGGATGGTGCTTGGTTGATGTGGACGGAAGCGCACAATTTCAGAGACGGTTGCACCCTTCCTTCGGCGGTAGATGCTGTACACGAGAAGCGCTAGTATGAATGCGCCACCTGGATGCTGTAAGCAACACTCCTAGCAATGCAAGGGGCTATAAAAAATTACCTATCACCGTAGTGGCGATGATGAGTTGTTTTTGACTCCTGCTGAAGCCGCCGCTAGCTTCGCCATCACTAGTACGAGGACTACTCGTAGTCGCTGCTTCTTGCGTGGCTGTGGGTCCCCCAGCATTCGTTTCACGCTGGGTGGACGTGGGGATGTGGTATAATGAGGCTGTTATATCATCTCCCCAAGAGATGGATGGGTTTTTTTGCGACAAGGCATTCACTCCGGGAGCAGTGGGTCTGCTATTTGTGGCTGCTATAGTTGTGGACAGCTTGGTAACAGAGCGTAAGGTAGTATCTGGAAATGATAAAATGTTTGTCGGCACAGTCGAGCCGGCTGACTCGCTGGCGATGCCATTTAAGCTGCGTGTCGTCGATGTAGTTAATGATGTCCCCTCCAGTGTCGTGCTTGGTAAGGTATTTTCGGTCATAGCTCGTTCGTGTGCACTCCCATATGACAGTCGGGAAGTCATTACGATGCAATATCGAAGGGGTCAGCCAGGGTGGGTGGTAGGATTAGAGTAGTACAAAGAGGATGATGGTCTCCCGGGTCCGGAATGACGGTGTGCAGGTAGCTCTGGTGCTTGGTAGGGATTCTGATATTAAATGTGTGGATCCTGCAGAGGCCAGCTGCAGGGTACCAGACGAGATGCACAAAATCAACTAGCCAAACGCACTGCGGGGCCTTAGGTAAAGGGATTAGGTGTCGAATAACGTAGGGAACTATGTAACACAAAAGGACGGAGATGGGCTTGAGATGTGGATAAGGGTGGAGGAAGACTGTCCCGCAGCTTCAAGGATGATGTCTTCCAAGAGTTGGGGAGGAGACTGTGCCACGAACTTGTAAGAGACAGTTGCGGTGACGAGGGATGCTCCGCGACTCTGTCACGGGCTCTAGATCCGTGACAGATATAGGCGCAATCGCGAACACGATAGAACACATTCTTGTTACTTGTCGGATGCGGCGTGGCGTGGCGTGGCGAGCGTGGGTAGGGCGGACAGCCGCTCAGAAGGTCCTGAGATCCATGCATTCATCGCATCGGTCAGGCTCTGTTTCACGCCGCCTGAAGGGGTAGGGAGCGCGATCATGGGCGAGATGGGTGACCCGCAGGGCTGATGTGTCGCCGCGGTATGCTTGCTGGACCTGTCATCTTGAGTAGGAATGGATTTGTGCCCTCGCCGAGCACAGGCCCAGGTGCGGTGTCGGTTCGAAACTAGAGCATCAGCATCAGGGAAGTCGAAACAGGTGAAACATGGCGGCCCAAGCCGACGGGAAGATCGAATGTGTCGCCCGGCATATGGCCGGCTGTAGCGTGGGCCAGTCCCAGCTGGTACAGTATCAACCTGTTATTTCCTATTATTACCTAGGTACAGACGACCTGTCCCGTCGGCATCGCGTTACCCCAGAAGCGGTAGATGGACGATGGGGGCCTATGTCCGAGGGCCACCGCCAATGTCAGACTCAGGACATGGAGGCATCAGTGCTGGAGGATAGCCTGACTCTGCGCTGCTGTACCTGTCACGCCGCATACGCGCATGTTCAAATAATGGGATCGGAAATTTGCGCGAGACGTTGGCTTACCGTCCCGCTTTAGATCGCGCGGGTGTCGCAGGGAGGATCTGCGGAGCGTTAGAGGGATCGCCCCCTCGTCGCATAATAATCCCTATGCAGAAGCTAGCCGCCACGCGGATGTCGTCAGGCATCTATGAGGCCTGAGCGCTGGGTGTGCGCTGTCAGTCTACAGCAGTAGTGGCTATCGAAGGATCCTGCTATGCTGGATAGTACGTGTCTGTTGTTTTACATATCTGTCAGCATTATGGCGAGCGACCCATGTGGCTGCCACGTAGGGCGGTGCCTGCTCCCCACACTTTCTCTCTCTCGGAACCCATCCGGGCCAAACAGGTTCGAGAGGTTCTAACTACAGTATACAGTATTGTCCTCGTCCAACGATCGGCGACTATCTCATTTATTAACCTACCCTACTACGGCCCTTTTCTAAGTAGACCCTTTCAGCCGCGTCACCCGGTGTACATCAGTTGGTCCCCTCATCATGCCTGAGTGTCCCTCTGCAACAGAATCTCGAGGGGAAAAAAAAAAAAAAAAAAATCCTGCCAAGTTGGACTACCACACATGTGATTGGACGAGACAACCGTTACATACCATGACAAGCAAACTCGAGCAACGAAAAATTCGCGCATGCGTTGATGGAGTCGCAGTGGGGGCTGGAAGAGGCTGATGAGGCTTCGAAGATCGAACGGAAATGAGTGCGGAATTACACGACCTCCCCCCCCCCCCCCTCGTCCAAGCACGAACCGGGACCCATGCGCCAATCGAGCGGACGGATTTACAACTATGGACTTAGGCCCCGAACATGGTATAGACTGGAGCATACCAACTGCTCCCATCACGTCGGACGGTTTCACCTCCCCAGCCAACAGCACCGCCAGGTGTGGGTTTTGCGTTCGCATCCTCTTGTGTTTATCACAAAAGTCTTGCAGGATTTGTCCCCCTTTCCCCAGCGGAACACAAGTTCGGCAGTTCTGTCGAACTGCCCACCAGGATCGAGACGAATGTCGCAAGCAGGTTTGAATAATAAGTAACTTTGACAACGTAGCTACCTATCCACATGGATGTAACGCCGAAGCTCGCTCAACCATAGCGGAGCCTTGTCCGGCGAGTTGTAGATCCATACCCATTTCTTTTCAGCTCACATGGACACGAGGTTCAGGCATTGAGTGCGCTCTAAGCAAGCAGCCCGACTCTCCCCTGTGGGATCTGCATGCGTGCCGTCCTGGGAGTTGGCGCTGTGTATAGCTTTCTTGTCGCTACTCTGCCGCGATTGATACCCAGCCGGCTACTGGAGCAGCGAAAAGGATGAGAAGGGAGAGGCTCTAAGCTTATGATCGCAAGTTAGAACGGTCCCGGCATAGCCTTGCGTCTGCGCCTTTTGCACTGAATTGTATTGAGAACTTCGAGCCATAGAGGTTGAACGTCCAACGTGCACCGGATCCCATAATGAGCAACCTCTACAAGAACGAGGAACCGAAGAGTATGGAACTGAAAAACGCCTTGTGAACTTTGCCACGGGGGACGGAATTTTCACGATTGGCAAAACGGAGTCTTCTCTCGTAAAACTGCGGTGATTATTTCTGGTTCGAGCCAAAACTCGATATCGCAGATACATTTTTCCTTTTGCTGTCGAAAGGTCCCTTCCAGCGGACATCATTTCCAAAAACACACTCAAATCAACCCCTCCACCTCCCTCCCCAACGCCTGCAGCCCTTGACCTTTACACGCCGTACCAATAACCCCCTTCGCGTCAAGCGCCCGACACAGATCCCCCACTCCCCCCCCGACCGGTGCGAAGAAAAGCAGATACCCCACCGCCAGCACCTGCGCCCGCACCGCTTCCGCGTTCTCCTCCCCCGATCCCAACGTCTCGACCAGCGACGCCGCGAGCTCCACCTGCCGACTCTCGGGAAGCGCTTCCTGTCCCGCTTCGCGTCGGAGACAGTAGTTGGATACGGCGAGGTTGTATGCGAGCCAGGAGGCCGCGACGCGGGTGGTAGGGTGTGAGGGGTCCAGGAGCGAGGATGTCACGAGGTCGATGAGGACTGGCACGAGCGCGTTGGCGGGGCGCAGCAGCTCTTGGATCGAGAGCGGGGAGGTGAAGAGGTTGCAGGCGAGGTGGAGCGTTACGAGGCGGAGGTTGTGGGGGCAGGAAGTTTCAAGTTGGTTGACGTGCTCGATTAGTGTAAGCAGGGTGGAGGGGTGGTCTTGTTGGTGGTGTTCTTCGGCGAAGAAGCCGCTTATGCGAGGATCGATCATTGCGCTGCGTAGGAGGTCGATGGCTGCGAACCGGACTGAGAGGGGTAAGGCTAGGACTTGGGTGCGGAAGGTGTGGCCGATGGTTTCGAGGTTCGGGAGAGCGGCTTCGCGGGGGTCCACGCTGCGCTTTTGGACGAATGTGCGTAGGGATGATAACGCTTCGTCCTGTCCTGCGTCGCCGAGCTTGGACATGAGTTTGTCTAGGGGAGGCACTTTCACGTATGATACTGGTTTCAGACTGCCGTACTGGAGGGTTGAGAGGCGAAGCTGAGCGTGCGGGTGAGGCGGGAAGGTCTGCTGGATTGTTCTTTCGACATTCAATTTTAATGTTCGCGGGTCTGCGCCCGTCCATTCGTCGACCTTGGTGCCCTTCGAGAATGACATGAAGGTGGGCGTGGCACGGATTTGATATTTGGCCGCTATATCGCGAGCCGCGTTGATGTCGACTTTGACGAAAAGAGCGTTTGAGTGTTCCTCTGCTAATTGGTCGTAGGTTGGATATGCCACTTTGCAGGGTGCGCATGTTGAGGACGTGAAGAAGATCGTTGATGCGGAATCGCCGGCCTCTTGAAGCTTCTTGTCCAATGAAGCAACGTCAGTCAGATTCACAACCTGACCGAAGCGTGTCGTCTTTTCAGGCGAGCCGCCATTCTGATCTGAAGTCTCTTTCGACTTGACATTGTTCGTGGTACCATCTGCCGCTGGTATATTCTCAGCCGGAACAGGCGCTTGTGTCACGGGACGCATGCTAGCATCGATCTGCGGTTTCAACATCTGCCCGAATGGAGTATCGAGCACTCGTTTGGGCAAGCTGGTGATGTGATCAGGTATGCCTCGCCCCACCAGGAACATTGCAAAATCGTTTGTGAAGTTGTTGCAGTTGTGAGCGAATAGATCATAGCTCTCAGGAGTGTAGATCTGCTTTAAGCTCTCCAGGTATTCAAGAATGGTCTCCATCGGGAGATGTGTAGTTCCCAGGGACTCGATCTCCATCGGTCGGCCATGATGGGTGGTGCCAGCGTAACAAGTCTGAACACCTGCTCCGAAGAAGTATTCTATGCCGTTGAAGACTAAACTTGTATGATACACGGCGTCGATTTTGAAACCTAGTAGTTGTTGGGACATCTGTCTGGCCATACCATGCTGTGGCAAAAAGCTGGTTAGCTACCTGATAAAGTAAAGAAAAGAACATCGTGCAATATCTGGTGTCGCCACTCACCGTCAAATCGTACACGTACAGTTGGACTTCCATCGTGATAAGGAGGCCTTCTTGGAATGGTGCGGCGCTAATATTCGAGCAAACGATGCAGAAGTACAGGGATGGTACATCCAAGAACAGGATAAGATAGGTAGAAGACGAGCGCCGAAGAGAAGATGGAGGATGGCTTTTTGTAAATGTTCTGGCTGTCTATCGGGAGGCTTCGGTGACGTTGCCGCTGTCGCCTTCCATTCTGCGAGATGCATATTGAACGCGCCGGCTCGTGCCGATCCTTGCCTTCCCCGCAAAGGGCAGCCGACTTGGACTGCACTCAATCGCGCGCACGACATCTACTCGCAGCTGCGACAGCTCACCTAAGCAAACCACCTTCACAACCACTGCTCCAACCCTTCACCCACCCTCCCATTGACGCGCACACACACTCAGACACGCCTACCGCGATTCTCGACCAACGCTCTCCAACCCCAAATCGCGCGTCTTTACTTCAACGACATCCACCGTTTGCGCCTGCCTCGGCGCACCACACGACCAAGATGCCTGACGTACGCGATGAGAGCTACTCACTCCTGGCAAGACAACTCAATGGACCGCGCACTGACAATGAAACAGATCAAGAGAACAGTGAAGCTGGTCACCACCCAGCATCCCATGTAAGACATCACTTTCTGGCCAATCCAACCGAACCTCCCCACCATTGGTCCGAGTCCCCCCACTAACATACATCCTCTCCCAGGCCAGAGGAGCCGCAAATGGAAGGCGGCATCCCGACGCGCCGCTGGACCGTCGCCATCTACCTCGTCGGCCCGGACGGCGATAACATGGAAGCCCGCTGCTACGAGAAAGCGACGTACCACCTGCACGAATCCTTCGGGCCCCGCCAAAAACAAATCATCAAGAGCCCGCCCTTCCTGATCAAGGAGAAAGGATGGGGCGAGTTCGACATGACGATCATTCTGACTCCCGTAGGCGCCCCCAAGGGAGGTGATCAGACGATCCAGCATGATTTGAACTTTCAGCAGGAGGAGTATGAGAGTACGCATAGTGTGGTATGTTCAATATCTTATCGAGTGAAACAACTCCATCGAATGGAATCCGAGAAACAAACGGGATAAGATGGGCTAACGTGTCCGTGACTGTGATCAGACCTTCCGTAACCCCAAGGATCAGCTCCTCCAGGTCCTCAAGGAGTCCGCGCCCGCGAACGAGGCCGTCAACGGCGCAACAGGTGCCGGAAAGCCGGAGAAGAAGCGCCAGAAGACGAACAAGAATGTCGACATGGAGAAGCTGGCCGAAGCGCTCCCGCAGCTCGCCGAGGACGATCTGCTGCAGGTCGTGCAGATGGTGCATGATAATAAGACGGAGGATACGTATACCAAGAACGATGTTGAAAGTAAGTTTCTGCTTTCCCTTCATATCCAATGAATCCCCGTCGAGGCGACAACGAACTTTCTCTCTCTCTCTTCGGGGGGGTTTTGGTACTTGCGACTGACCCTGAATCTAATTAGATGGCGAATTCCACGTCGACCTCTACACCCTCCCGGACCAGCTGATCAAGATGCTCTGGGACTTCTGCGAGAAGAAGGTGGACATGAACTCGCTCGCATAGAAAGTCTTGCGGCGAATTACCTTCCTGTCTTGCCTTCTCTTTTTCCAGCAAAACCTCGGCATTTCTCCCCCGACCTTCCCGAACGGACAGCTTAGATATCATGTGATGACGACCCGGGCATGCGGTGCAACGACCAGCCTTCACCCGTTCTTTTGTTCAGGGAGAAACCGCAGCATGAGCCAGCTAATTGGGACAACTACTGGGAAAGCTCCATTCTTGTTCAGCGCGGTCGCCGCCTCATTTCTTGCTAGCGACGACAACATGCTTCTCCAACGGTCGCCCAACAGACACTTCCATGACGAATGGATGTAGTTCGAAAAGCTAGGATGACTGGATCCGGTATCCTCCCTGCCTCCCTTATCGGAGAAGAGCGGAGGGCGAAAAAGAAGGTCGTGGTTGTGCTATCGACCTCCCTTCTTCTAGTCCTTCTCAAATACCTTTCTGTTTTTCTTTTTTTTTTTTTTTTTCTTCTTTGGAGGGGGAGCCGGAAGTGAGGGGTTTAGGCCACTGCGAATGGTGGGGGTGCAAAAGGGGGTAATTAAGGAGCGTGGTGTATGGCGTTTTTTTTATTTCCTTTTTTTTTTCTCACAGCAGCAATAGCAGCAGGCAGGGACAAGTTAGGGGGGGGGGAAGTGGGAAAGCCGAGTCCCGGGGGGCGAGGAGGGGGGAGGGGATTCTTCTCCAGTTCCACTTGCCCTTTTCCACTTTTTCTCTTCCTTTCCCACAATACCATGGTAACAGGAGGATCGTTCCTTCCTTGTCGATTCTCCGATAAAAGGACCAGTGAGCCTCTTCTCTTGTATGTACTATGTATCCAAAATTTGAAAAACCTACCAATCCTTGCCTTTCCCTTCATTTCACCCCGCTCCCCACTCCGCACTCCTTTCGTTCTACGTGGCATGCTGATCAGTCATGAGAAACACGAGTAACAATCTGAATCAATTCAGTAGAGAGTTCAGGTCTCTACAATAGGATAAAGCCTATCTAAAAAGTAGGAAGGTAGGGTTAATCACCCGAACGCCCAGGAAATCTGTTGTTGGGTAGTGTTGATCCATCCCATTCCCATCCCATTCGAATCCCATTCCGATCCCTTACCCTCCCAAAACCAGTTCCAGTTCCAGTTCCAGTTTCCTTTCCCATTCCCATCGGGTATACGTCTTCCGCGAAAAACACAACAAGCAAGCAAGCAAGCAAGAACACAAGCCATGTAGAAACACCTGCCACCTATCCTCGTCATGGGGGATATCTCATTTCGTTGGCAGTGATGTCACACATTTCCCAAAAGGCAAGGAAGATACGACTCAGTCACCCTTTCCCCTTTCCCCTCTTCCCGGATTCCCCTTTCTCATCGCTCATTGCAACGTTAAAATAACTCGTCAAACCCCCCTCAACCTCCGATCGAAGAAACGTCGTGTCTCCCTTATCCCATTTCATGCCATCTCATCTCATCTCATACCCACGAACACGCTTCCACCTCGCCTCCACATCCCTCTCGCGTTCCTGGAGAAGCTTCCCCGCCCCTTTCCCCCCATCGCGGATAGCGCGGTCGTGCTTCTTCAGCGTCCACGTCGAAGACTCCTCCTTCTCCTTTCGCTTCTCTGGCATGTTCTCCCGCGGCGGGGAATACGAAGAGAGGATCCCTTTGCCAGGGATAATAGAGAGAGATTTTGCCCCGGCTTTGTTAGGGGTGTTTGCTCGCTTGTTGGCGAGGCGCTCGTCTAGCTTTTGCTTAAACGCTGCTGCGCGTTCGCGGGCGAGCTTGAGAGGTGCGAGGGCTTGTTTGGGAGTCGGGATTTGGGTTTTAAGGGAATGGCGGAATTTCAGAAGCTCTTTCTGGTAGAGGGTCAGATCTGTTCGGACCTTTTGGATTGTGGCGTTACCCTGACGACTGAATTTGTCGAAGAGAGATGAGGCTTGGGTAGAGAAGACCTGTAGGTCGCGAGATGCGTAGACTGCAAGTTGCTTCGTAATGTTCATGGTGGCGGAAGCGCCTGCTGCCAGCTCTACCTTCAGCTTTTCATGGAAGGAGAGAGCAGCTTGGCGTGCGGTGATGAGATCCTTGCTCATAGTCTTGCTCAAGTCCGTTGTCGCCTTTTGGTAGGTCTCGCGCTGCAGCATTCTATGGCCGAAGTTGTGACGCATGTTGATTTCTCTGACTGGGCAGCCAGTGACCATCTTGATGTCGACATTTCCGAAGGCTTCTGATGAATCGATGGTAATGTAATAGACGCCATCGATCAGCCTGGTCTCATCGAAACGAATGTCGTTGCCATTCTTCGAGACGCGCACGCTCTTTGCGTATGGAGAGCACCATGTCTCTGGTGATTTCCTCAGAGAGACGACGATGTGGTTCGGAGCTACTCCTTGATAATACGACTCTTCTGGCACGTCGTAGATTACTGAACCGAACACGTTTGTGGCCGTTGGTGTAGGAGTAGGTAATAAACGATCAAGATTGAAAGTTTTCGTCGCCTCTGCATTGCCAGTCAATTGGACCAGTATAACTTCCAGAGCCTCGCGGCGGACAGCCTGCTGGCTAATAGGATCCATGCCTGACATTGATGTCGGGTTTGCCAAGAATATCCCGATGGTCAAGATGAAAAGCCAGGAGAGAGATGCCATTGCAACCCACTTGGTGAAGATGACTTCGGCGAAGTTTGCCTTCTTCTTGTTCTCCATCGGTTTCTTGATGCGCTTCGCAGGCGGACAGCCGAGCAAGGCCTTCTTTGCTTCATGTTTGCATTCGGGAACATTTTGCAAGATTTGACGTAGATCCGAGGCCTTCTCTTGTAGCAGATCTTCAGCGTCGTAGTCGCACAGGGTGCCAAGGCATAGAGGATTGACGTTGTTCGCGCGGATGGTCAACGTTGGCACACCGAGGGACTTCATAGCCTTTGAGGCCAGTCCGATCCACTGAGCGCGCTCGACGGACGCCGAGATGTAAACAATTGCCAAACTCGGCACGTCGAAATCAAGCTTCTTGCCAAACGTGCTACCGCCAACTTTGTAGATGGTGGAGTACTCTGGATCAGAATCAAGAATGTGCAGGGCGTATTCGGCACCGTCGTGTTCTCCTTCGTGTTTGGCGTCGACTTTAACACATCGTTGGACATGCATCTCGGTATTTCCTTCGCTGAAGATGGTTGCCGACGATGGCACAATTCCAGCTGGAGTAGCTGGGAGCTTCAGGATTCGACATCCACTGGACGAGTCTGATCCGGAGATGCTGGAGGTAATCTTTGCACAGATGGTATGCATCTCAACTTCGGGCAGGTCGCGATCAGCTATGAAAAGTACGCGCCATCGCTCTGAGGGTTGATTGCTCTTTGCTTTTGCCGATGAAGACGGCGAAGCGGGCTTAACGGTTTCATGTGAGCTGGAACTGAATGTCTCGCCTTGCATGGTGGACTGGCGTGGAGTGGTTAGATCATCGCTCAGGTAGCTGTCCATCAGCTCGTTGCCGTCGTCATTGAAAGTGGTTGAGTCACGAGTCGATCCGAGTGGGCGCCCAGCATGCCCCCTGAATGGCGAAAGGACGACTTTGTCCTCGTCGATGTCTTCGACAACGTCTTGCTCTGCTTGAATGCCGCACTCGCCTCCCTCGACACTGTGAGTGTCCTCTTGAGTCTCCAAGCCGTCATCGCTCGGAACGTGCTCCGTCGAGACTACACTCGCAGTGTCGCCGGCAGAGAGGTCGGAGGCATCTTCGACGAAGTCATATTGCGAGTCGGCATACCCGTCAGCCTGCGAGCTCGTGTCGGAGAAGCCATCGTCTGCCATGACAGATTGCGATAGCGGCGGAGCCACAGAGATGTCGTCAATGGAGCCGTCAGGACTCAAAGTCGGGAAGCTAAATGCAGCAGGGTGGGTGATGGGGTCGATGTCGTCCGTCTTCGTCAACGGTGACTGCTGTGTCGGACTAGCGTTGCACTGTGGTGCTTCGCAGAGATCGGCGCGGACGGCGCGACGCTTGGAGGGATCAAGAGCTTCCGCTGTGTTGTAGATGCTCAGCGGGTCGTTGTCCATGTGTGTCACACCTAAAATAGTTCTTAGCAAGCTGCCCGATTGCAGTAAAGCGCTTGACGTTCAGCGGTCAACAGAAAGCACTGGTGACTGTCAAACAATCAACGGCTTCATTCGACAGCCTGAGGCTGTGTTGTGTCGTGTTGCGTTGCCCTCCACTGCAGGTGTTGGCAGGTCGGACTTGATCTGCGTGTCTGCCTGGAGATAGCGGGGTAGATCTATGTTGTGCTCACCTGACGCCACGCTCTTTTGCCTCTACTGATGTCCACAGTGGAAGTGGGAGATGTTGAACGACTGTAAGGAATTGACTAGGTATGTCTCCAGCTTGAAGACACAATCGATCGGCATGAGAAGGAGGAGGTGTTGCTGGAAAGACTGTCAAAGGGAACAATCGGGCTGCAGCTACAAGTAGACAAGCTGAGGCGAAGGCAAGGGAAGCTTGAGCTTTCGGCCCCCGCGTCGGCTCGCTGATAAGATGTCGCGCTAGTGATGCATTCACTTAACCTTGACCATCACCACTACAACAATACCTAGGTACGTACTGTTAAGTGCACTCTACATAGTCTACAGATGTACCAAATCAATAGAAAGACCAAATTACAACACCCATGCTTAATCAGAAATTCCCTCCACTTACAGTAACGTGCAGGACTGGACAACAAGAAAGCGAGCGTGGGTACATCCTTCCAAGGCCAGAAAGCCAAAATTCACATGAATCCACCCATCAGCGCCCGCAGTATTACTATTAGACATAAGCGCGAACGTCGACTTAAGTTAAACACTTTTCGTCTACCAGATACAAGCGCTAAGTTACGCCTTTTTACATCCTGTACACAAATTACATACCACCCTAAATTTTTCAAGGACAGGGGGAAAAAAAGAAATACCTTTTGTCTACTCCTCATCCCTCCCCTGCAAACCCTCAACAAACTCCTTCGCGAGCCCCTTCACCCTCTCGACTTCCTTCGCTCCACCCTCCTTCTCCTCAAACTCAAGCCACTTCTTAAACAAAAACTTCGCCCTCCGCTTCTTAATCTTCTGGTTCACGGACCGCTCCAGCAATGAGCGGACCTGATCCTTCTGTTCCTTCTTCACATCCGCCGACTCCGTGTGCGTGAGACGCGACAGCTCCAGATCGGTCCACATATCCCAGCCCACGGTCCACTTGGGGAACTCGGTCACGAGGCCCTCGAAGATAGTCCGTCCGCGCTCCGGATCGCCGGTCTCGGTTCGGAATTCTAGGGCGGCGAACTTGGCAGTCAGGGGACGATGCTCGCTGCTTGGCACGCTCTGCAGAGACCTGCTCAGCAGCGCTCGTGCCCGAGCAGGCTCCTTGAGCCGGTCCATTTGGAAGCTGGCGTAGTTCAGCCATACTTCGGGACTGGCGCGGAAAGTCTTGTTCGCGACGATACGCTCAAAGATTCCGTCCGCTTTGTCGTGCTTGCCCGAGTCGATGTAGATGGAGGCAAGCTTTTGGTGCATCTCCAAGCTATCCTGGACCTGACAAGCTTGCTTGAAGACCTCCTCGACCCTCTCGTCATCTCCGTACTCGACTTCCAGGTTCATCCACGCGATCCAGATATTCGCCTTCTCTTCCACTTCGCGGATGTGGATGCTCCGCAGCGCTCGTTCGGCAATCTCCCGCGCCTTTTGGATTTCGCTGAGCTGGAGCTGGAAGGCCATGTACTGGATCCATAGACCCGAGTTGTTCGGCTGACCAAGGAGCTGGCGCTCAAAGTCGGAGTTGCTGCGTGGGCCGTACTTGTCCAGATCGCCAGTCATGTCAACCTTGATCTCAGGTTTGCGCTTGCGCTTCTTCTGTGGCTGCGTTTCAGCTTCCGAGTCAGAAGCCGCCCCGTTGGCGTCGCCAAATGCGTCACCGCCTGTCCAGTCAAATCCGGATGTCTTCAAGCCTGAAGTCGGCTTGGCTGGTTCATCGTCGGAGGCGCTGTCGACTTCCATTCCCTCGACCTCCGCAGCATCGTCTTCGTCGTCGCTTTCCATGTCCTGAATGTCCTCAAGATTGACGCCTCCTTCACTCCCTTCCTCACTGTCATCTTCGTCGTCCAAGCCGTCAAGCTCGACTCCCTCTTCATCGCTTTCGTCCTCGCTAGCATCTTCCATCTCTTCATCGCCATCATCATCAGCGAAATAGCTCGCCTTCAAGCCCAAGCTAATCTTCCGCTTCTCAACATCAACGCTCAGAACCTTCGCCTTGACCACATCCCCCTCGCTATAAAGCTTCCTGACATCCTCAACCCTCTTGGCCGCAACTTCACTACGATGACAGAGCCCAGAAAGCCTCGGCTGAGTATTATCGATGTCGATGAATGCACCAAAGTCCTCGACCTTCCGGACCTTACCCGTAACAACTTGGCCCGATTGCAGATCCGAGATGCCGATCGGCGGGATGTAGTCTTCGTCGACATG
This sequence comes from Hortaea sp. C3G1500-4, assembly GCA_022701445.1. NCBI lineage: Eukaryota > Fungi > Ascomycota > Dothideomycetes > Mycosphaerellales > Teratosphaeriaceae > Hortaea > Hortaea sp. C3G1500-4. The sequence goes on along the minus strand of JAJVDI010000007.1, from coordinate 144,514 downwards.
GCTCTTCTTCAGACTCAGGCTGACACTCTTTGCCGCAGGGTCTACAGCCAGCACGCGGCCTCTGACGAGCTGGTCAACGGAAACGATAGACTTCCAGTCCTTGACATACTGATCGGAAAGATCGCTAATACGGACAAAGGCATCGACCTTCGCTCCGAGTTGGACCAGGACGCCTTTTTCGCCCACGTGCCTCACGAAGCCGCGCACGAGGTCGCCAGCACTGATGCTTTCGTGAGTTGACACGGACTTGTCTTTGACGGGCAATGTGGAGCTCAGCACCAGACTTGGCCGTAAGCTGAGGAACAACTTCTTGTTCGGCAGGTCGACGTCGAGCACCGAGACTCGCACAATGTCGTTCTTGTTGTATTGCTGCGGACGGGCGTTGTCAAAGTCGTCTGCCATCTCTACCAACCCTACCGGCGCTGCCAGCGTGTCCGAGAGCTGAACCGTAACGCCACGTTCCGTGACCTTCGTCACACGTCCAGGAAGGACTTGGCCTGGTTGGATGTCCTGAAGCTTCAACTGCGCCTGCTCAGTTCCTGTCCTGGCCGTGAGATCCAGACGGCCAGTCGCGACGTCAACGCTCTTGACTGTGACTTTGAGGGCGGAGCCAATTGGGAAATGCTTTCCAAGGTTCTGCAGCTGACCCACATCGTCGCTAAGATCCATCAACGCGATGCGGCCGCGGACGTTGGGAGAGAGGTTAGCCCAGACGCAGTTGTCGCCATGGTTGTTAATAAACGCCGTGTAGCTGCCATTTGCCTTGACCGAATCCAAAGCAAGCAATGCCTCGCTGCGCTGCTGGACCCTGCTAGATTTGGCAGAGAGCTCAAGAACGGACGCCTTGCTCTGGCGATGAGAGATGGGCAGGAAACGATGGGCACGAGCATCATGGACACCCAGGACCTTCGCCTCCACCTCTTCGTTAGGCTGGAACTTCTGCAATGGCGCCTTCTTGTTTCCAACCGCGTCCCACGAATCGAACACTTCGCTCACATCGATGCGACCTTGCACGCCATCGCCAATGCGAACGTTAAGCTGGGTGGCTTTTACGCTCGCAACCTTAGCCCGTACCACGTCCCCGACCTTTGCAATGGCTTCTTCCTTCGCATCGTCGTCCTTTGTGTCCTTCTTGGGCTGAGCCTTGTCGTCTGCAGACTTTTCCCGCATGCTGAGCCAGAATCGCTCGCGTCCAGCGTCAAGACCGCTAACCCATGCCGTGACTGTTTGGTCTTTGACAAGTCCGAATGCAGCCTTGCCGACCATGTCAGGGGCAATGTCTCTCTTGGAACAAAGTCCTACAAGCCCATCCGCAAACTCCACATACACTCCTTCGGGAGTAACGTTCCTCACAAACCCTCTAACCTTCTTGCCCTCAGTCACGTCGCTGAAAGATCTGACAAGAGCGTTAGACTTTGCGTCAGCCACAAAGCTTGCCTTATTACTCAACAAAGCCTGGCGACTCCTTTCCATCTTGCCCAGAACGACGAGGTCGGTCAATTTCTGTCCAACCCTGGTGCGCTTCAGCACGCCTTCAGCCTTCTTGGGCAGCTCGCCATCAGCCAACTGTCCAAAGTGGACGACGCCTCGGATTCCACCCTCCAGATCGACTGTGACATCACCCTGACCTACACCTTTCTCTGCGACGGTGCCCTCTACGATCGATCCAGCTTCCAAGTTGTCCCAGGCGGCTTGCATTTCCTCGTCCCAAACCCCAGCGGATTTGCATGAGACTTTCATCTCCTCCTTGTCAGCGTCAACGGACAGGATTCTTGTCGTCACAGTTTGTCCAAGACGGAAATGCTTGTCCGGGCTCTCGAGAAAGCCTTCTGACATCTCTGCAACAGGCAGCCATGCCCGGACAGGACCGAAGTATTGTACCACAGCTCCGCTTGGGTGCAAGGAAACGATTGTGCCCTTAGACTCCATACTCATCTTCAAGTCGTCATAGCTCTTCCACATAGGGCTATCGCCGTCCTGGTCGGGAAGCAGACTCTTCTTGAGCGTGAGCCTGATATGTCGTTTTTCGGTATCGATGTTCAGTACTCTCGCCTTCACAGGGAAGCCTTCACGGAACTTCCTCTCTGGGTGCTGAAGCGCTACATCAGATAGGTGCATTTCGGGTACTAATCCAGTGATCCCATCTGCGATCTTGATGAGTAGGCCCTGAATACCCGTCTTGCCGCCCAGTATCAGACGTTCGATCTTCCCAGATACCATCTCACCTATCGAAACGTCTTCGAGGCGCAGATAAGCTTGCTCCAAGGTGCTCTTCTTGAGAGAGACGTAGTGTAGATTGTCCACCGGGTTAAATCCTACGACACGAGCGCGGTGAGTAGAGTCAACCTTATAACGGCCAGCAGAAGATTGCAAAACGTCGATACGCTCGTCGGACACCTGCGAAATGTGGGCAAACGCCTGTGCTTCTGCTTGTTTGCCATCCGAAGTGGGCAGGCTCAGGAACAGTCCACGCTCTGCTAGCACGCCCGTTACTGTGGCGTCCTCCACAATCGAGCTCAGAGGCAAGTGGCCCGCCAGCGCCGTCGCTTGGGCCCGTAGTTTCGCGCTCGCCTCTTTGGCTAACCTGTCACTTGGCGGCGGCAATAAGAGGAGGTGCTCAAGCATGCTGACACCAACTTTCCTCACCTCGCCGTCTTGCAAGCTCGGTAGTGCCCAAATAATTCTTCCCCTGGCCTTGGAGCCCACGCGGAACTTCTTGGTCAAGTCGACATCTTTGCCGCCGGCGCCAGAATGGACGACGTCCGCCGAGACATCAAGCATGCCCATGACTTTGCCGCTCACGCCACCTGGTGCAGAGTCTGTGACCAAAATCTGGACGGCTGTGCCTGGAAGGAAGGCGGAGACGCTTGGTGCTTCGCTGACTACCGGACCAGAGATAGTTTTATCTGCGCTCTGCAGAGCGGAGAATTTGGCCGCGTCTGGGCTCAGCTTCAAGACCTTGCCATTGCTTCCTTTACCAGTGACCAGGCACAGCATCACTTGACCCTCTTGTATCTTCTCAATTGACCAGCCCGATCCAAGCTCCTTCTTGCTGACGAAACCCTTGACATCAGCGTCTGCAAGGCCGAGGTCCATGATAATACCGTGGTCTTCTACGCTTCGCACGGTTACTTGAAGCATAGAGTTTACCACAATGTTGTCAGCTGGTAGCTGTCCATTCGCCTGGCGCGGGTCTAGAGAGAGCTCGATGTGGCGTTTACTGGCCCTCGCAGAATCAGTCGTTGTTTCCGCAGAGGTGGCAGTGACCGTCGCACGGAGCCATTGACCCTCGTGAAATAATGTATGCAGGTCGACATCTTCGTCTTCAGTGTCGCCTTTGTCTGATGCCTCATCTTGGCCCAGCAGGCGCTCGATGCGTGCATTGAGCGTTTCGGAGACCGCCGTGATAGGCACATATCCTGTGAGGTTATTCGGCAACGCAAGCGCCACATCGCGACTTGTGATAGCTGTGACATAGCCCAGGACTGTGCTTCCCACAGCCAGAGTCTTGTAGCTGAGCCCTTGAATCTTGATCCCACTTCCAGGCACCTTCGCACCCGCTCCGTCTTTGGTGCCCTTCGCCTTGCGCTGTTTCTTCTTGGCCGGTCCAGAAGTTCCATCCTCGGCTCCGGCATCGAACAAGTCCTCGTCCTGCTGCTCTCCTTCCCCGCCGTCCTCCTCGCGGGGGGCTTTTTGACCCGTCTGCTGTTCGAACAGGACATCGCGCTCGGCCTGAGCTCGAATCTGGCGGTGCTCCAGAGGCGTCAGGACACTAGCACCTCCACGCGGAAAAGAACGATCTTCTTGCTGCAAAATACTCTTTGCAGCAGGTTTGCGCTCGCCGGCGTCCTCGTCCGAACGTTTCGTCTTGGACGGCTTCGTCGTCTTCGCCGGCTTCTCGTCCGCCGCCTCGGCCTTCGCTGGCTTGCTCTTCTTCGCCGGCCGTTCTTCCGTGACGGCCTTTCTCTTGATCGGCGCCATATTTGCGCGCGATGTCAGCTGTTTTTGCTGCACCTCTAATGTTTGGTCGGCAAGGCAGGTAGCTTTCACTCCCGCGGTCCATAAAATTTCCAGAGCCAGCGGAGATCAGCTCTGCGAGCCAAGATTTCGCGATAACAACGGATCTACCCGCTATCAGTCTTTCGCAAGCGTCATCTCGGGTGGCCCAAGCTGCTACCTAGGTACGCGTCTCGCGTTCTTCCAATTTAGACCGCGACTCGATTCCAACCTCGTGCTCCAACATTCTCGCCCCTGCTCAGCGTCTCTACCGCGGTCTTCCTCTAGACGCTGGCCCGATCGTCAATCACCATGACTGACGAGCTCCCCTCGTCGTCTCAAGATAGCTATTACGAAGCACACCGTATCCCGTACTCTTCTCAAGAGAATCTTCCGCCATCCTCTTCGCAGACCCTCCCATCTTCGCCTCCACCCAGGACCACCAGCAGCCCCCGAAGATCTCGCTCAAAGCCAAAGGCTTTACCAACAGTCACGCCAAAGCGTTTTCGAAAGTTCTTCACCCCACGTAGCGCACTCAGCGGTAAAGATGGAACGCCAAAACGGCAGAGCAAGGCCGGGAGACAGTTGAAAGACATCACCCGAAGCGGGACGAATCTGCGCCCAAAGAATGTAACCTCGCTCGACGATCTATCCGGTCATCTGCTGGCCGACGGTGCCAGACCGGCCAAACGCCGGAAAACTAGTATCGATATCTCAAGCTCGCCACCGCTGTCCAGCCCGCTGAAGCATGTTCAACCTGCCGCCACCCATCTGTCCCATTGCGATGACCTACCCAGCTCGCCCATATTACCACCGCTCAACGATGACGAGCACCACCACGATATAGATGAAGACCTAGTGGACAGACTGGAGGATCTCAAGCCTTTTCCGACCCCGATACGCCGACTACGCCCTGCGGGCCCTGCAAGACGCACCCTGGAACGCAGTTTCGGAGGGTCCGATGCGCTCTCGCGAGCACATTGCCGTGGGATCGACCATGGCGCTGACTGGCGCTTTGAAACTGCAAACTTTGTCTCGACACCTTCGGACATTCACTCATTCCGCGGCCAAACTGGTGTGCCATTCTGTACTACCTCTTGCAATACTAATTCACTTATCGCAATTGGAGATGAAGAAGGCACTATTCGCCTCATAGATTCATCATCCACTTCAGACGAGTTTGACAAGTCTCACGTGAAATGGAGAGTCCACCACAATGCCATCATGGATCTCGCATTCAGCTCGGACGACTACCGATTAGCAACAGGATCGGGCGACCAAACAGCTCGGATCGTGGATATGGCTACGCAACAGACGCTGTGTATACTATCCTCTCACACTAGTAGTGTGAAGCAGATCCGTTTCAACCCGTCTGACCCATCATCGTCTCTCCTAACAACGTCAAGCAGAGACGGTACAGTCCAGGTCTGGGATCTGCGGTGCTCGGAAAGAGGCAGCGTTATGGACCTTCGTGCCGGCCAGCGAAGAGGCCTGAACGCTGATGGGAGGCTGGACGAACCAAGTGTAAGGTTCAGCCGGGACACTGTCCGTGTTGGGCCAGCGCACCGAAACGCACGGGCAAGTACAACTCGCTCACCTGCCGTGCTAAACTCCGAGGACATGCCCGTCTCGATCACAGCCATCGAGCACTTGCCCCACGGACGCGAGCATCTCCTTCTCACCGCCTCTGAACTCTCCGCCAGCATCAAAGTCTGGGACCTCCGTGCCACGGCGTCTTCATCTCGCAGTGGCAGGGACCCAGTACCTTTCAGCTCAACAGCTGTCCCAGATGTGCATAAAAAGACTCGCAACTTCGGCATCAGCAGCCTTGCCCTTTCCGGCGACGGTTCCCGAATCTACACCCTTTGCAAGGACGCCACAGTCTACGCATACTCCAGCAACCATCTTGCCTTGGGTTCAGCACCGGAGATGCACCTTCCCCTCCGCGGGGCAAGAAGGGGACCAGTACGCGAACCAAAACAAGGTCTTGGACCTTTATACGGTTTCCGCCACCCTGCCCTTAGAACTGGAACGTTCTACCTCAAAGCCGCCGTCCGCCCGGCAAGGAACGATGGGACTGAAATGCTAGCTGTAGGCAATACTGACGGCGCACCTGTACTCTTTCCAACCGACGAAAGGCATTTTGCGCGTCGCGCTCAGCGCCATCCAGACGATGAGGAAGAAGGTGACAGCGAGGCTGCGCTTCCTTCTCTGTCCTCTGGCATCTCGAGGTCGAGAGCTGCGGCCAAAGCTAAAGCGTCTAATCTGCCCATTCATCAGAATGGGACCGCATTAGTGAGGGGCCACAAGGCGAATAAAGAAGTCACTGGTCTTTCCTGGACATACGATGGTGATTTGATCAGTATTAGCGACGATTTCACGGCAAGATGTTGGCGGGAAGTTGGTGAGAAGGCGAGGTGGTTGAGGGGGTGTGGTGAAGGGGGCGGGTTGAGGTGGGGACATGGATGGGCTGATATGGATGAGGGTTGGGATGATGAGGATTGTTAAGCTTATGCCGATGGAAGATATTGGGCCCCCTTTAGGGCCTTGTAGAGCGGCTTTGACGATGGAAAAGAAAAGAATTACTACGAACGTATACCCCATGGGAATTCGAGAAAACCGGAATAATGAAGTTCAGACAAACCATTGTTTAGATCGACCTCAAACCCTCTTTCTGCTCCGTTTCGTCAATGCAACTGCTTGAAATGCTCTCATCATGTTTGAGTTGATCGGTGTGTCTCGTCATAGAAGTCGTAATTCTAAAAGACCCAACTCCCATCCTCGCGCTTGCGCGCTCTTCCTCTTTGAAAAGACCCGGCTAATGTACATATAATCATCCCCTGGAGTGAACCATAGGCCGTCTACCAAGTCAAATAAAGCCGTGATGGTCGTAAACCGTCATAATACTCATTCGGTGCCCGCACCTTTCGCAATACCCCTCTCTGATAAGACCCATCCGCAAACCAAAACCTCCTCCCGCAATCAATAACTCCCGCGCGGCGCAGGCGCATACCCAGTCTGCTGCCCATAATACGGCTCGCTCGGGTACGGCGGCGCATGGGAATACGAAGGCTGATGGTATCCATAATGCGGCTGCGCATGATGGGGAGGCGGGGGGTAATGATCGTAACTCCGCCTATGATGCCCGCTCTTCCTCGTATCCACACTACGACTTCTTGACCGGCTCCGTCCACGACCTCCTCCAAGAGGAGGCCTTACATGTTCTGCGCGGTCGTATTTCCGTTCACGGTGCCGATCCCGCGCGCTCGGCCGGTCGATGATGATGAACCAGGCGTGCAGGACGGCGGGGATCCAGCCGAGGAAGAGCAGGACGATGTTGATGAGGAGGTTCGCGCCGCAGCCGGCTCGGAGGAGCACGACGAGGGGTGGGATGAAGATGGCGAGTATGCCCAGTGCGAGGCCGCCCTGGGTAACTTGTCAGCGGACTGTTGCTGGAAGTTGTGGGTAGTGTGTACTCACCAGCACCATCACTCTAGTACTTGTGGTTTGTTTCCGATCTGTGTTTGGATACTGTTAAGCTCACTAGATGCTCAAGATGGTTGGAGCACGACTTAAGGTGATCGTAGAAGAGTACAGTTCGTCGTAGGTATAATCAATGCTTTGATTATCACGACGCATGAGCAAGAAGAGGCAAACACCTCTTTCTTCTGCCTTCCATTACTAACCAAAAAGTCACTTTTTCCGCCACGGTCACGAGCTCATAACTTCTGCATATGCTGTGACGTAGACATGGACTTTGTAATTCATGGCGCCAAGAATCCGCGAACGTCGGAAGTTAAGGTATGGAAAGTTTGAGGATGGGGCGAGGATGGCCTTCCAATACCGTTCCGGCGAAGGTTCGCCACTGCATGATGAATCCCATCATCACGCGGTTGCACTGCCTCGATGGACTGCCGCTCACTGCAGGAAGGCAAACAAGATGTGCGCCCCGCGTCTTGAAAAACTGACAACTGCATGACTTTTAGCATGAAATTGTAGGATCAAGAGCACCTGAAGGCTGGGCATTAGATCGTTCGTCGTGGCATACGAACTCCTGCAAGGGTGGTTCTACAAGGATACGCCCTGCACTTTTCGGAACAGATAGGTAAGTCTAGCCTTGAAGCCTATGACGGTAGACAAAGGCTCGTTGTGACGAATCTCAATCAACTATTCGCTACTCTAAACAGTCATTGTGACCCAACGAGGCTAAAAGATGCTGGATTTTCTCACTGCGTTCGATGGCGGAGAACGATATCTTATGCCATTAAAATTGCCCTTACTTAAACATCACTACCAAGTCTCACCTCTCCTTTCCACTCTTCTTTGGACATCGATTCTTGTGACGTTCTTCAAAGCCCCGACTACTCTGTCGTCTTCTCATTTACCTTGTCCCAGCACACGCGTATCGCAAGCCATTCCAATCGAGCGACCACGCCCACGCCATCCGGCACGGTATATCCGTACCTCTTCCAGTACCGAGGATTTTATGCGTAAGGTCTCGCAACATAATATCGTGTGCACGCAACGACCCTCCGCCAATCATCGTGGCATTCCAAGGCGAATTGGACAGACTTGCGCTTTAGAAGACGCTGTCACGGACAGCAGGGGTGCAGCTTCGATAAATTGAAAGTCCCAATCTCATCTTTAGCCAGGATTGACTAAGGACACCGGCATCCTGCAAAGGCAAGACTGGTACCTGCGATTGGCTTGGCACCACCTCGTTTCCCTGCAATGTCTTGTGAGCCATGATTGCCAGCAAATTTGCCTCGTGCTTTGTGCCACATGTGCTTGCGGTATAAGAACATCCGGTCCAGTGTGTCCGGCGGCTTGTTCCAAAGTATCCTGGCTTGCGCGTGAGTAGGCAGTGGAAGTGCTGAATTCTTGTCCGCTGAACAGACCAAATACACATCTGCTCATGCCGCAGCCAAAGTGACTCCAGCAGCACCCTGCGTCAACCCATCGACCGAAGTATCGCGGGTGAGTGCAGCCTTAGTACTCTTCTTCTCCGCCATACCATCAGTAGTCGTCTGGCCCTGATCGGCGGCAAACCGGCCGCTCCTAGTGAAACTCGGGGTGTGATTATAGTACTCGTCCAGGATAGGATGAATCAGCACCGTCTGGTTGTGGATAGTAAGCACGCTATTCGTAGGCACCGTAACCCAATTATCGCGTTCGAACGTGAGCGGTTCGCTGGCGACTAAGACGATATCTGCGCCTTTGTCCCTTCGCTCCATCTTGTACTCGCCTTTGCCTACTTTCGGCGGGCCGGTCTTGGCGGCAGATGGCTGCTCGCGCCAATCTGTGCCGGAGCTGAAGAAGAGGCTGGCGGCTTCGTCGGTCTTGCTGTTGACGTATCGGGTGCAGACTACGCTCCTCCCATCCGTGACGGCAAAGTTGAGCAGACTTCTCGTGTCGCTGCTCTGTCGTACCTCCTCCGGCAGAGCCATCCTGTATCCGTTGATCCTCTCGATCGTCTTCAAGATGGCCTTCCTCAACGTAGTATGTCCAAAGCCGTTCCTTTGCTTGACCTCGTCGTCGGGATCCACGCCCATCTTCTCCAGGGTGTCAAGGAACAATGCAAAAGCCCATTCGCTGTCCGTACTCCCGCTCACCATCTCAAACCATTTGTCCGCGACGTCTGTGACGAGCCGTCTCTTGACACCCAGCTTCCATCCTCCAATCCCACCATTGTGCATCCACATCAACGCCCCTCTACTAAAGGGATGGCAGTTGCTGTCGCTCAGTGCGCCCTCAGTGCTCGCCCGGACATGGGCGAAGATCAAGGGCGAGACGGTCTTGCTCGCCAAACGTTCCAGGTTGCGGCAGTTCCACGCCGGGATCGTGCTCGTGAAGATGCACGGCTCGGGCCCTAGATCGATCACGTCGTCCTGCTCGGCGGTCGGAGCATGGCGGAGTGCGACATCAGATTCGCTATGGCGCTGTCTGCTCGGCGCGGCGGTGTAATAGCCAACGCCAAAGCCGTCCCCGTTGTGCGGCCGAGTCTGATCCAATCGCAGACGCGAGTCGTAGGATTGGGTCAGGATGCTATGGGTGGGAGACGTAATCAGCTGGGAGAGCAGGATAGGCGAATGGCCGGAGTAGATCAGAAAGCGGCACATCTCGCCCGCCTAATAATGGATCAGACCTGACGGGTTGCGCAGAAACTTTGTCGTCATACCCACGCGACAGGGGAAAGATGATCTTCTACGGACGGGGGGAGGAGGTGCGCGTGAGGGGTCGGGAAAAGCTACCGAGCACGCGTTCTGGTTGCCGGGAACGAGAACTGTGTCGATCACATATGCACGCTGCGAGGAGCGTTTGAGCCCAACGAAAGTGTCGTTGTCCCGATCAGACGGTGCTCAGGAACAGGAAGATAGATCGTCTATCACGCACCCGTGCCCATGTCATGTGTTACTTCACGCTAAGGCTGCGCCTAACGACAAGGCAATTTGGGTTGTAACAAATTGAATGAGATAGGATATGCAAGTAGTCAAGTACCATCCTTTTCTGCGTGTAGCTCTTGCGTCTGATACATAGACCAAACAAACTATTACATCTCGACCGAACTAGACGCTTTTCCAACCATAGAGTAAACGCTCAAAACTCCCAATATGGCCACGCGTTCCCCTCCAAGTTGAAATCAAAATATATTCACTCGCTCCCCAAAAGAAAAAATCACCGCATGTGCGTCTTCGTCTCTCGTAAGGACAGGCATGTCGCCGTAAATGCGTCAAAATCCAAGCCCAGCCGCCGGAAGGACTGCTTTTTCTTTGGAGGGCCGCGAGCATGGTCGTCATATGGACAAATTTTTAGCTTTTAGTATAGACAGATTTTTTTTGGTGCGCTTTTGTACACAGTATGATCGGAAAAAGAGTGATGTGTCATTGACAAGTCGAAGCTTCGGTAAGATGTTGAAATCGGAGTGGGAATCTTCCCATGTACGATTATGCGATACATGAGCGTTCGCATCTCTGGTCTGTGTGCACAGCTTGAGTCTCGAGCGCTTTGGCGACAACGTGGGTTACTGTATCTTTATCAGCTTAAGCTTCTCAAGGGGCGAAAGGGCACTGCAACTTACCGGGCCATACGACAGCCTTCTCCAACATCATTGCCGTCACCCTCAACACTCTGCTGCCGTACCCGCAAGCATTCAAGTTGACGTTGTTATTCAAGTTGTGCATCATCGCTCCAGGGTTCACATGCTGCATATCCATGGCCAGTAGATTTTCTTGCTGGAAACGCTTGGCTTCCAGACTCTCGCAGATGCACTCAATCTTTCGGAAAAGCTCGATGTCTTCAGATTCCAAAAGCATAATGGCCGGAACTTGAGTGAAGTCGACCTGGTCGCGGCCGAGAATGCCCAAGTAGCGGCCTACTCGTTCCTGCAAGGTCGAGACCCACTCAGCGAGCACTTGCGCGCAATCGAAGAAGCACATCGCCGATTGCACCGGAAGTTCATGGGCCGTCACATCCGTGTAAGTGAGGTTGAAGCTGCAGGCGATGGTCATCGAGTCGGCAGCATAGAAAGCCGCTTTGCGCAAATGACGTTCACGACGTGATGAAGACTGTTCCGTTGACTGCAGCGGCTGGCCCGGGGCGCCGTATGGGTCTGGCTTTATATCGGTCCTTCCACCTTCAACTAAGCCTTCGGCATGTTGAACGATCTCGTCTCCGTGTGCGAGCTCTTCTGCCATTGCATCAAAGTCACGGCGCCAAAAGGCCTCTTTGGCGCGACCCAGATTCACGAACAGCCTGACGAATGCAAGGTCAAGGAGCGGTATGCTATCAGCCGATAGTGGTCCCAGACCGAACGGATTTGGCCGCTCCAGCTTGTGGTGCTCATTCGCTTTCCATGCTGCCTGCCATGCATTTAGCGCGGGCTCAATATGCGAGAACATGGACTCTGTTTCTTGTGGTGTCCATTCGCGACCCTGGTGTCTGCTTCTTGTCTCCCAAATGTAATTGTGCAAGGCATGTATGAGTACCAAACAACCAAAGGTGCTTGGCTTGAAGTCCGCACTTGTTGAGCTATGGCCAGCTTGCAAAGCGCCTAGCGGGTTATTGCCATTGTATGCATTTGCGTGACCGTCAGGTCCCTGGCGTTGATTAGCTGTAAGCAGGTAGCTCAGAGCCTCCGCAAAAGGAATAGCATTTCTTTCTGCTCTTCCCTCTCCGCCGAGCTCTTGCCACTCCTCCGCTGTCTTTGCGTTCCACAACTCTTCGTCGCATGGGAGTTCCAGTGTTATCTCAGAGTTCATGATCGTCGGAGGTTGGTTGAATGCACAGACAAGTGTACTTGAAAGAATAAAAATGGCGAAAACCGTCCTCTTGCGTCCTTCCTGTTCCTTCCAGTTAAGCCATTGCAATTGCAGGTCACATTCAGAATCCGGTGTTGATGAGGACATGAGACCGTTGCCCAGGACATTTGGTGCTCCAAATTGGTGTGCTGCCCCAGTGCCTCCGGCCGACTTATGCGGCGGCTGAGCGAGGTTTGCAGCTCGAGCAAGACTGACAAGAGCAGCACAGTGGTTACTAGCAATGTCCATTGACGTCTTGTCGCCGCACTGATGCCCATAAATGACATTCAGCAACATAGCATGGACGAGCCACGTAGGCGTGTTTTGAACGTTGGTATTTCCGTTGCGACTGCCGCTCACAGCAGCAGACATGTCGGCCTTTCTTCTCTCCTCGAGGTACAAGCCAATCATTTTCTTCGCCGCTTCGAAAAGCTCTTTTGACGCAGGATGGTCATACTCGTACAACGCGCCGATAGCTGCCATTGCGAGGATAAGACAGCCTCCTCCTCCTTGACCACTGGCCTGGTTCGACCCGCTCTGTGGTGTGCCGCCACGAACGCTACTGATACCTTCGTCTTTGTCGAATGTCAGTGTAGGAATATGTGCCACGGGCATATGAGGGTGCGCGAAATGGATGAAAGCGTCAACATATCTTCGAATATCGGCCGTGCTCGGAAGATTTGGTCCTTGTTGGGAATTCCGAGCAGCTCCAGGCGAAAGGGGAGAGCTAGTATTTGGCTGAGAGAATTTCCGGTGGCTATGGCCGAACACCGAAGGTTGTGACAAGCTGTTTAGCAAGGATTGGCGAGTGGCATCAGTGATTGAATCAGTCGACACGGATGTCACCGAACTTTGGCGTGCACTGCCATTCATCGAGGAGGAAGACATGCTCGGACTGTCAGAGCTGACGTTTGACAGAGAAGATGCAAAGAGCTGTGAATTTTGAGCCTGTACTGCGTGATGCGCAGCATCAGGCGATGGTTGCTGCAGATGCTGTGGTGCCATGGCTTGCTGTCCCAAATTCATCGATGTATTTGGACTCTGATCTTGCATATAGCCGGGCGAGAGGTAGCCCTGCATTCCATCTAACGTTGGCAGCCCTGTGCCAAGGATATCCAACTGAAACGTGCCGTCGCCGGTCATGGAGTGCCGCGGGTGGGCTGGTGCGGTCCAAGAAAAGTCACCATTCGGTATTGGAATGGCTGACTGGCTTTGGTCCATCGCCTCGCTGTAATCGTCCGGCGTGTCTCCACTGCTCATGCGCGAAGGCGATGACTCATCTATAGCATTCTCGTGGCCGTCTTGAGGAGGTTGCATCTGCATAGCCCAATTGCGCATCCAGCCGACGTCGTTGCCATCCTGAAAAGACGGTTGTTGACCAGCAAAGCCTTCTAGTCCTCCAGAAAACTGCAGAGGAAGTGTGGACGATGGACCCTCTGAATGTAGCTGAGCCGGGTTTACAGTAGTCCCAGGGCTGAACAGTGAATCGAGATCAAATCCGGTCTGCTGGGCAAAGCTTCCTATCGGAGGTGCGGTGTGCAACACATCTGACATGTCAGCATGGTTCGCAGCGTTCAAGTCTAGCTTAGGAAGGCCCTGAGGATTGCCATGGTGGCCAATGGCGTTGTGCATCCCCCGGTAGTCGAAGTTGACTGGCCCGCCAACTCCTCCCATGCCCATAGGATTCAGTCCAAGTGCGTGCATCCGGTTAATGTGAGCTGTTGTCGGATCCATGAAGCCCATTGAGCCAAGGTCAACGTGAGCGATGGTGTTTCTCCTACTCTGAGCCTGGCTCGCTCCGATTGGTCCTGGTAGACCGTTGGCGATTGAATTTTTCCTCACCCGTCCAGAGCCTGAGACAGATGCACCGCTCACACTTTCTCTGCGCCCAGTCCTCGGCCTTGAGGAAGTAGCACCTGTCATGTGTAACTTCTGCTGGTGACGGAGCAGGAGGTCCCTTCGAGCAAAGCATCTCGTGCATTCTGGACATTCGAAAGGTTTTTCCTTTGTATGGGAACGTTCGTGGCGCTTCAGATGCTCTAAGCGAGCGAAAGACCTCGCACATGTCGCGCAGACATGCGGTCTAGGCTTGTCCGTCTTGGGTGGCGGGAATTGTGTGTGGGATGCATTCTGTGACTTCGCGCTTTTGTCATCCGATACGGCTGACTCTTTAACATCGAACGTCAGCATGTTGCAGTGGAACATCATCAAGTAGCCCCGAGTTAACTTACCATTGGTAATGACCGAGTCGTTAGTCTCTACAGTGTTCAGTTCTGGTGGCGTGTCGTCCAATTCTGGGCTGCCACTCGTGGTCGAGTGCATGCTCGGGATATATCAGGGTGATCTATGCAAACGCGATCACGTCACAAATCAGAAGTGGCACAGAGAGGCGGTCCTCTCATCCACCGTGACGACAGTATAGGTTGCGCTTTTCAGCCCCCCAAGAGAGAAAGACCCTGTTCCTTTTTCTTGTGTCCGGCTCTTGCTACCTGATCGGTACTCTCGTTCCCGCCCAAGCTCTCCGTGTAGTTATTAGGAATGATCGTAGGCTGCCGTTCGTGGTTGAAGAGGCGAGTAGGTCGACGCAAGCTCGGTAATATGATCACACCGATATTTGCATACAGTCGCAATACGCCAACAACTCCGTTGACAACTCCGTGGGACGCTGATGTCGTGATCTGCTAAACACTCACCAAAAACACTGGATGTAAATGCAATGGTGTAGTAGACAGCAGGGGCCGACAAGAGGTCGTCCGAAGCTGCTACTTCGTCAGCAGACTCGTCCGGCAAGCTAAAGTAGAGTTTCGACCGGCACCCACAGTTAGGAAACACTCGGGCCTGGATGTAAATCGTGGATGCTTCCTCCCAAGCGCGTAACTTTAATGACCGACAAGCGCAAGCTCCCGCGATCGTCTTTCCACTTTCAGGATAGAGCAGTCCGGAATAGCTGAGCAGACGACAGTGGTAGGAATCAGTCTAGAAGGGAGCGACGTATGTATAGACTTCGTAGTGGTGATGCTTGGGTCTTCTTGAGGTCGTACCCTGTCGGCTGCGTCGATTGAAGCTCGAGCTTGGGGTAAATCCGGGGTCTGGAGAAGTCGTGGCAGCGGGTGGCCCGCCAGAAAGGAGATGAGCGGTGGCGGCCGTCCGAGTCCCGGAATTGATCAGGGCGGATGATGGCGGGCACAGTGATTAACGCGCTGTTTCGTCTAGAATCTCACCGTGGCCGAGCGGTGGGATGCTGGGGGCAATGTCGTGGATTGAAGAGAGCAGGCGTGGTGACCTCAGCTCAGTCCGGCAGGCGAATATGAAGCTCTCTCTGTCTGTCCGGCTGCATCGCGCGGTGCCTTGCGATTGACAGCATGAGCGAGCGGTTCTTGCAGCTCCATGCCGTGCCGCTGAGCGCCCAACCGGATTGGCTGATGGAGCCGTTTCCATGCGCTTGCGAGCCAGGTGAGCCAGGATAGGGCCAGGCTGGACACGAGACGAATGGCCGATGCCTGCATGACCGAGGACTAACAGACCCTGGCGGATACGCTATGTCGCATCAAGCCTAGCATGGTGTGCGCGCCTTTCTTTCCGTGCACCTTGAGCTGCAGCCGGTTTCATGGTACGGGAAGTTACACCAGGCCCGGCGTGCAATAATATTGCCCACCCTACCCAGGTTCGCAGAGAGCTAGATGGAATGAATGAAATTAACACTCGCAAAATATCTCGCGCCGCCATGCGAGGTTGTTATTCTCTCTTCCGAAGACACTGAACAATCACAACGGCGCCGTGGTTTGGCGTGCGCCTGTCCCGAGCAGAGAGCGCGTCGTGGCACCGCTGTGATCGGTGGTGACAGCTCCGGTAGGTGTGGGCCAGCGTCGCAGCAGTAGCAATGTTCGTCCAAACCCACCACCCTCGCCCCAATTTCCAACGACACATTGGGACAGGTGCTCGGTGTGATGCGTGGCGATGGAGGGCAGGTCGGCAGTTCCAGTGCATCGCACCGAGCTCTGACCTCATCTGGTCCGCTTCCTTCCCCCGGACGCTGCACGATATACGCATTTGCGCATCAAGCGATGCGACACTAAGTCGCAGCTACGCTCAGTAATGTCTTGCGCTGCCTGCGCGGAAGGCCATTCAGATTCATCGCTCATTACGTCGTTTGGCGGCTTTGCAGCAATAATAATGTGCGCATGCCCGGAACATGCTCGTGTGGAGTGCTATGATGGGGCCGTACCGTGTAGGGATCCACAACTCCCTCGGGCTGCCCTGCCCTGCCCTGACCTCGCCAAGCCTGTCTCGCATGTCGGGACGGCGGCCAACGCATGATGGGCTTGTGACCATTCTCAGCCACCGAAAGCCGTCCCTTCCGCTGCCATCGTCATCATAGCTTAGCATTGAAGCCTTCCATTCTCCGGCCCTTGAGCTGGGGAGATCTTCATCTTTTGATCCGACGGGAGCGAGGTCAGCTGCCATGTGCGCCGACTCGCCTGACAAATCACCGCGAGCCTCTGCACGCCATGGCAGCGGGACCGCCTCGACCGCATAGCCATTTTAGCAATTGGCTCTCTGGGCGATCGGCATTGCTTCACTCCGCTCGAGGCGCAATGGGCCCAGTGCGCAGGCAATAAGCCTACGCCAAAGCTAAAATGCGTTGCGCCGCGAATCTGGGGTCAAGGCTGGGGACTGCCGCTGCAGGCTGCAGGCCAACGACATCCTTGCACTTGGTGGTTCGTGCCTAGAAGTGCCCCCCAGAGCGAGAGTGAGCTACGCTTTGTGGGGAGGCTTGCCAGACTGCCCAGTGCGCGACCTTCCCGATCGGCATCAGCTGTGGAGTTTCAAGTGAGCAGCATAGCCCCATCGCAGCACACAAGCGCCTTCTCCAGCAGGGATTTCTGACGTGGAAATAACACAGCGAGATTGGTGCGAGCAGCCAACGTGGAGTCTATCGGATTTCCTCTTACAAAACCCACGTCAAGTCCACACACCAAAAACAATGGTCGCATCCCCAAGACTCATCGTCACAGAAGCCACACCGCCGCTACAGTAAAAAGTCTTGACCAAACCACGTTCGAGTCAGTTGTGGGGATCTAATGTTGTTGTCGTCCGGGCGCGCGAGCCCGGATTGTTTTCCGCCGCATCTTCGATATTATCCTGCAAGTAATAAATGCAGACGCCCTCGCTCTAGACCCACTCCCTCACAGCATGTATGACACGAGCTGGGTCACCGACATCGCGAACACGACAGGTGCGCGACTTTCAGTGATTTCAAAGCAGCACATGGGCCTCCCCAGATGATGAAATATGCCTTTATAGCATTTCAAGATATGTTGGTGTGCTGCTCATAATCAGCCTCTCTATGGGTTAGAGTGCCTTGGGGGAGGATTGCTTGCACCAGCTTGCCACCTCCGATTTGCTGTTTCGAATACAAACTACGACTCCATGGCCCGTGTTCCCATCACCTGATGTCTAAAATCAGAAGGACTCAGAAATACACTTCGTGACGTGCTCGCTTCGTGTCGTGCCAAAGGCTTTTCCCTCTGTCGAAGTGTCGAAAACCCACCTGGGCACCTACGAAAGGCATAGCACCTCCTGGATAAACACAATGCTCCTCCACTCGTATGCGACCGCGCTCCGAGGCCTAAACAACTACGCAACTATGCAGAGACTGCTATAGAAGGCAGACTCGGTATGCGCACACAGCAGTAGCTTGCAGCAAAGCTTGCTGACGGAATAAGTGAAAGGAATTTAATTCCGCTGTTTCATCAATCGAATAGGTATTATGTAGGTATTCCAGCCCTTCGCTGCTGCGAAGCGACCCCCAACGTGCCCCACGGTGCCCCGCAATCGGCCAATCTCGGCTTGCCGTTCCCGCGCGAACGATGAGATGTGCATGCAGCGCATGCAGGGAGGGCAGGTTTAGTTGGCTGCCACGCGGGTGTAAGGCGTTCTAGTCTCAGGGCCCTGGGGGAAACGACGGCATGGCAAAGGCGTGGCATGGATGTCGATCGCTGAGATGAATCGGAGCTCGTGTCTCGGGCCCACATTAGTTGTCAGTCTGTCAGTCTGTCAGTTTGACGGATTGTCTTATTGGGACAAGTTAATGCAGTGGGTTGCAATGCGTGAACGTTGTGGATGGAGCGATTAGGCCCCACCAGTGTAAGAGATCGAGTGTAGGACGTTGCTATTTGGCAAAACACGGCAAGGTCATGTAGAAGATCTTGAATGCTATTCTCGCCCAGGAAGTACCATGATTCGACGTGTTCATTCTTTCATTTGCCTAATACATCTACAGCCCTGGACCCACAGAGGCGGTCATGAGAAGTGGCGTCCAGTGCGGAAATTACTCGCGCCATGCGCCATCGGCATTACCAAGCGGCTTTTCGCACTCGAGCATGCCTCGTGTCTACGCTTGCTGGTCTGGGCAATCACAGGTCGAGAGGAGCTGAAGGCTGCAAAATGAGCTTCATATATGTGGGCCTCCGTGCCCGCAGCTGTGTTGCTGCATCGTGATATGTAGTGAAGCACCGCAGGCGAGACGCGACCATCAGCCTCACACAGGCTGCAAATCCTCTACAGCGTCCCTGTGGTGGGGGATCACACACGAATGGCTCATTTCTTGCCCTTCTTCTTCTTCTTGCCTCCACCCGCCTGTTGCTGTTGCTGTTGCTGCGGCGCCTTAGTATCAGCAGCAGTCTGGGCTGGAGCAGCACTGCTTTCCGTCATCGCAACATCCTCAGTTGCAGTCTCTAGCGGGGCTGGTATCTCGTCAGTATCCTCTTTTTGTCCATGTTCGTGCTTGTGTGTCCTTACCTTCCGTCTTCTCCGGCAAAGCAGCCATATGTCTTCCCAATCTGCCTAGTCCGTTGATCAAACGTCCAACGTCCGCCTGCCTATCCGTCTTGAACTTAAGCACCACGCCCGACTCGGGGCAGTACGTCTTCAACACTAGCCACGCCTTTGGAGTCTTGGGCGCTGCGGCCTCTTTCTCGTCTGCTGTGTCGTCTCTTTTCCGCTTCTTGTCCTTTTGGTATTTCGGTGATGCGAGATTCGGCACTTTATACTTGGTCGTGACTCGAGCCTGGGATGACGCTGTTAGCGAGTGCAGCGATGTTGAACATTGGGTGCGCACTTACGCACCGTGGTCGGCCTTGCTTGCAGTAGCAGCGCAGATTGGCGATGCCACTCTTCAATGGTCGCTATATAAACCATCTTTACGGTGTTGGCGACACTAATCTGTCCAAGATGTCGTCAGTCACGCCTACTACTTGACAGGTGAATTTCAGCGATCGGATGCTGAGCGGGCCAGCCCGAACGACTTCCAAACTGGGAAGGTTCGCGGACATGGAAGGATTTCTGATGAACAGCGTTTGATATTGCATCGCACATCCAGTAGACTTGTTTCATGCTTCTTGAGACTCAAATGAGACGGGAAGCTGTTTGAGCAATCTAATGATTTCGGAAACTTGCGTTCTGGACAAATCCCCTTCTGGAGAGCTGGAAGTGAACAACGTGGCAATCCGAGGATTTTGAAAAATTCGATATCATTGTCATTTAGTACTCATGGCTACGCCAGCTGGAACCCAAGAAGACCAACGTCACGAGAATGAGGAGAATGAGGAGGGAGATACCACATCGTCCGCACTCCACGGCCTCATCGCCCGCGCACACAATCTTCTTGCTGAACTCCAACACTTCCGCGAGCGCCTGGATAGCCTACGCCAAACTCGAAATGTCGAACTTGGCCATTTCCGTGGAAACATCCAGTCGGAGCTTAGCATGCTCGAGCGTCTCGTAGCCAAACCATTATCGAACTCGACCCAACATGTTGCCCGCTCGTCGAACCTCCCTTTTCTTGAGTGCGTGTGGTCCACGGTCAAGAAGTCTGAGGGAGTCATTGCTCTGCAGAAACGTATCTACACTAATAGCAGCGTCAAGCTACTGAGTCAGGGGATGAAACATGTCGATTTGAATCTCAATGGCAGCGGGACGAAAGCGAAGGGACAGAAGCCTGGAAAGGGACAGAAGGAGAACGCGGTGATTGTTGATGCGATCACCGATGGTGGACGTACGTGGACGAAAGTCTCGCTCGTGACGAATCAAAGGATGCTGTTCGACCTGGCGAAGCAGGGGTGGGACTCAGGTGGCTCGGATAGCGAAGACGAAGGCTTCTCAGAGAGACAGGCAGAAGAGGATGATGATCGGGATATACCGGTTTTGAAGACAGCGAAAGAATTGACCTCTGCAGCGAATTGTTTTCGCGTGAAGACGAGGAAACCAAAAGTCCATCTAATCTTGCCGCGAGTAACCGAGGGTGAAGTGCCCGAGATCGACCGTATTCTCGAAGACTGTCGAAAGGCTGGCGCGGAATTATTCTGCGGTGGTGATCTAGAGCCTGAACGAGATATCAAGGATGCCGTCAGAACAATGGCGATCGACCCGCAGGACAGCTTTTCGGACGTACTTAACATCGACTGTACCATCCTGCTCGCCCTCGTCTCCGAGTTTTCTCATGCCAAAGTGGAGAAGGCGCCCTGGTTCCATCGAGCGTTGCAACGCCAGGTCGAGATTGAAGACAACGAAAACCTCCTGCCTTCTCTTCTGTATCCCGCCATGGGAAATAGACAGTTAGTCTGTACGCAGGAAGCGGTGAAAAGGATGCGAGAAATCGTCGAGACGATAGGAACGCCATCGGAGAAGGCGAGGACGAAAGTCTTACTAGGTGATGACAAAACCAAAACACAGGCCGATCTGGTCGAAGAGATGCAAGAATGGTCTGCTTATTCCGTACCAAAGGACTGGCAATTACCAATCCAAGTCGTCGACCAGAACGAGAACGAGTGTCAACAGAACCTACCAGCTCAAGCGCTCGAGACGGCCAAGGACATGACAGACATCAACTATTCAGTCTTCCTCTACGGCTGGGCAACAGGCCGCACAACCATCACATCCAACCGCACAGTCGTCAAGCAGATCGAAACCCATCTTGAAACGTACATCGATCTCCCTGATGAATCCTGGCCGGGGATCTGGCTATGTCCCACCGCACGGTCCTTAGTCGGGAAGGAGAAACGGGGGGCACCGAAAAAATCCGAACCCATCGACGAAGTCAACGGTAAGAGGGAACCGCACACCGCCTGGCCGCTGCCTGATCCGCTAAGAAGAGAACTGCAGAGACGTAACGGGCTGGATGTCCTGAGTCAGAGGGCCGGATATGAAGTTGAGGATCTGAGGCCGAATGGGTATCCGATGGAGGAAGTTATTGAGGCGAAAGAGAACTCGATAAGATGATTGGGGGGGCTGCTAGATCGGGGGTTGTACAAGTAGATTTACTCGTGTATTGCTTTCGCGCTGTCTCACGAACAGTATGGCTTTCCCTATCTTGCCGATCATAGTTGTGTCATGTACAGAAGCGAAACATGAAAACACGGCCACTGGCCATGCCATGAAGAGCCTCATTTGGCATCGACGCTGAGTTTCGTCATCTTCTTCCTAGCAAAAATCTCCCGTGCCGTTTTCTCATTTTCGTCACTTCGTCGAGAGTGCTTCATAGTTCGAATCACCCAAATCACAAGTCCTTGTTATAGAAGATCTCATGATATCTATGCGTAGCATCCACCACTGCCTCCACGGCATTGAAGTCTTTGCAAACAAGTCAGCCTCCGCCTCGCTGTTTGGCAAAAAGATTGCAGGAAGGAAAAAAATTGACTGACCAATATTCCCTTCCGGCCCCATATCCGTACTAGCCATCACCTTCACCGACAAATCATTCTGCACTTTGCCGATAATCTCAACCGCGTGATTGAGCTGGAGATGGGCATCCTAAACAATCAATTAACACAAATCACTCCCCAACCCCCTCTCAATCCCCCTCACTGTCCCTCATCACCCTCCCCATCCCTCTCTCCCTCCCCCATCACCAAATACCCCATACTTCCTCCATCACACCCCTCACAGTCTCAACCAAAAACCCCCCCGGACCGATTAAGCCGAACCAAGGACAAAAAAAAAAAAGAGAATAAGAGCTTCTTACCCGGTTCAAAAACACATTCACGCTCCCGCCCGCATCGATCGTCGCGCTCTCGCCCCGTAGCTGGCGCACTTTGCCTAGCATGCGCACGGTCGAGTGCGAGAAGGCTTCGAGGTAAGGGGCGGTGATTCGGGGGGTTGTCTCGGCCATGTTTTTTTCTTCTTCTTCTGTTTTCGAATGCGGATGGGTTTCTGGGATTTCTCTCTTTGTTTTTCGAGAATGGAGTGTTAGAGACAGTGATTTGAGTTGTGGGAATGATATATATGGGGGTTTGAGGAAAGAGAGAGATAGAGAGAGAGAGCGCGAGGCAGACGAGACGCGGAGGGGGTTATGGGTGCACGCGTAAAGTGGCGGGGCGCTAAAGTCGCGGTCACGTGCCGCCCTTTCTCCTGCTGGGAAATCGGTTCCGCGAGAACCTATAACTCCTATGAAGGTATTGCAACTACACAAAACTTTCCCACAGTCAGTCTTTAAGTGAAAGGAAAAGGCCAAAGATTTTTTTTTTTTCTTCAAGACACTTAATGTACACGATCTAAAAGTCCTCCATATCCGTACAACAACAACAGCAACATTCACAGAAACCAAACCCTTCCCCCTTTCCCCTCCTTTGCCCATTCTCTCTCGAACAACCCTCCCTAAACCCTCACCTCAGCCTGCGCCTCACTCCCCGCATCAAGCGACAAGCCCAACTTCGCCGCCCTCTTCCTCCTCTCCTCCTCCTCCCTCCTCTCCCTCAGCGTCCGCTGCACCCTCTCCTTAACCCCCTCCACAAACTCCGCCCGACTACTCTCCTCCACTACCCGACTCTTCCCCTCCAACGCCACCTCCCCAGCGGCTTCCTCACCACCCGCCTCCTCATCCGCCGCAGGCACCCAGTTCGCCGACCGGTTCCGCCACTGTTTCTGCTTGAACCCGCTAATATCCAGGTCCGCGGCCTCCGCGTCCTGCGGTTGGGGCGCCTGGTATCGCGTCCAGCCCATGCGCTCATGGGAGACGTTCGCCGGCCATTCGGCGGCGTACTCGAGGTCGAGCAGGTTGCTCCATTGGACTTTGACGCCTTCGGTGGTGAAGACGGGGGAGTGGAGGCGCCGGAGCTGTTGTTTCAGGGGCCCGCGTTTGGGGATGTGCGAGGGGTCGCGGCTGGGGAAGGAGGGGAGGAGCGTCATCCAGTCTGGTTCCGCTGGCTGCTCGCCCTCTGCTGTTTTGGGTTGTGTTGGGCTATCAGCCGGCTCGGTTCTAGCGAGGTCTTCTTCTGTTGAAGCTGTTCTTTGTCTGGAGGTTTGCTCTACCCTCTGGAACTCCTCTTCGCTTAGTCCTTCGACGCTCTTCAAGAATTCAAGGCTCTGCTTTGCGCCGGTAAGCATGTCCTCTACCTGCTCAATCCTTTCCGAGTTGTCGCGCTGCTGGGCGTCCTCAACGTCTTGCTGGAGGAGCTGTACTTTGTACTCCTGCGCCTTGACCCGGATCCCTGGCGTCTCGTCCTTGAGATCTGTCGACCTGCCTTCTTTCTGTGCGGCCTCGGTGGCCTCGACAGCCAGCTCCATCTTATACTTTGTCACCTTGTTCAAGAGGAGTTTGCTCTGAAGCTTTTCGATGTCCACATCTTCTGTGATCCCGTTCAGCGCATCGTCAAGGCTTTGCTGCGTAGTTGCAATCTTCTCGTCCAATTGTCTTAGCGCACCACGGTGCATGCCCTTGTGGGACAGTGTTCGGAGCTGCTTTGCGTATTCGGTGATGGCCTTTGATGGGCCTTTCTTCTTACCAGTCATGGTAGAGCTATGAATCGGGAAGGCGGTAGTTTGCGATGGAGCTGCACCTCGCTCGTGTGCATTCCGGGCTTGCCGAACAGCATTGACGGAGAATTCCATTCTCAATTTCCTGCCATTCATCTTGTAAAGCTCGTGCTTCAACTTGGTCTTGCTCAGCCCAGTTACGGCGTCCTCCTGACCATCAGGCAACTCCTCTATCCGGATTTGCATCTGCGCGACTTCCTCTCCGAGCTTCTGCAAACCTCCTGCGTCAGCCTTGGCGGCTAGATCGAGCATCTCCGTGACCTCTTTCTGTCTCAGTTTTTTCTTCTCAGCCTCTCTCAATGGGCCTGTTAATGCGCCCAGGTCCTCCTGTTCGAGTAGCACAGCGGCCAGGTCGGCGATGGAATTGGCCTTCTGGTCTTGCACTTCTCGCACACGCATCTTCTTCTTCTCCCGCTTGATCAGGTCGTAGACGGATTCCTTCTTGTTGCCTCCCCTGTTATTTAAGCTCTGCTGCAGTTCTTCGATTTCTCCCTCGGTCCATGGCTTGCTTAACAGCGGGCTAGGCTTCCAGCTAAGCTCATGCAGTTTGCGGTACTCCCTTAATTTCTTGAAGGCGTGCAGGCCCTGTCGGTCTCCCGAGTCCGTCTCGGGCAGGCATAGTGTGAAGAAGGGTTGCCACAGGTCCTTGCGGAGTTTGCTATCGGCATGGTTGGCGCCGAGGTCGGGCAATTGCTTCGAGAGTTGAGATGGGGTGAGATGGCGGGTGAGAGAGTAGAGGACCTGGGAGGTGCGGGTGTGGGCGTAGGCGTAGATGTAGCGGCCGTGACCAGGGTTCGTCGGCCGCGGTATGCGGGCGGGCGCTTTCCTCATGTTGGCGCTGGATGGCAGAAGTCGGGAGATTGGATGGAGATGGGCGAATCGGCTATCGGGTTGGCATGTTGCGCGGGCGATGGGCGTATCTGAATATGATCGACCCGCCAGGCCTATGGTCGCATGGGAATTCCAGGTCGGAATCTTTGGAGATGAGAGACTCTACGGCCGACTGAAACGCAAAGACACTCCCGAGCCAGCGGAGCCAGCGGGCGCTAGATAGGGCATCCGAGAGAGCCGAGAGTCAATCTCACGGGCCGAGCCGAGCCAAGCGAGCCAGTTGGCGTGGCCGCATGTCGCGTTGCAGGTAAGCTCGTGCGTGCACCCCGCGACCTACTATGTACCTCTTGAGGTCTCAACTGGTCTGTCCAAGGTTGATCGACTTTCTTGTGCGCTTCTGAATATTGCTTCCTTATTCCACTTGCAATTGGATGTCCTTGCCTTGCAACAGGTGATAATGCTGGAGCAACGATAATTCCACCCGAGGGATGAATGGCAGCCAACCCACCCCCTCCAGCGTCCACGCCGGACGGCAGCATGACCCGCCGTGACCGCCCATGGTTGGCGCCTTATGTACATTCCGTCTCGTCCATCTGACCAGAATGGAATTGCCGTGGAACTGACAACGATCCATAGAATCGTAAGCTACGCAATCTTACCTGCTTGTCCATCCGCAACCTCTCCCTCACTCCAACCCCGACCGGCCGAACCCGGAATAAGACCATCGACGACGATGCCGTCCCAAACACCCTCACCTCGCCTGCCAAGTTGGTCGCGTTGAGAGAGCAGCGAGGTCTGGCCCATTCGCACAGCTCCAGCGACCTCCGAACCGTTAGCGAGCATGATACCGATGCGCAAGAAAACAGTCGCAATGGCAATGGCTCCCCCGTCAAGGCCAACGGGGCACCTAAAGCTCCTCAGAGGCCGACGATTGGCAAGATGCGCAGGCGCAGTACCCTTGAATGGGTGAATGCGACACCACAAACACGCCAGGAGAAGCTGGAAGCGGTGGTGAAGTCGCGGCTGGCAGATGTCTTCTTTTCAATCCATGTGGATGGTGTTGAAGGTTGGTAGGTGCTCTTAGCCGGAATGTGGGTGCAGCAGCTGACAAACCGGTAGAGCCTGTTTATGTCAGTGAGGTCGTCGACAGGACAATGGATCCGACCTTCCGTCATATCGACTGGAGCGCATGCGGTCCTGGAGTCCTGAGATTAGGCACGCTGACCGTAAGGGTCTGGGCGAGGAGCGACACCTTGGCTGGTTGGAGACAGCTGCTAGAGCTCGCTCTATGCCTTCGCGAGCTGCACTATTTGGGCAAGAGCGTAAGGGTGAAATCATCTAGGCCCGTGAGCTGAAACTGACAGGATACATAGCTCGACCAGTTCCATCATCGATTGCCAGCCAACGCCGTCATCTTCCACCTGTCCGACGGCATCTACACCGCATTCGCTTCCATCTCGGACTATGCGCCTCCACCTGTTGCTCCCTTGGCCCGGATGACGACTAATCGCGTGCTCCCCACTGCCTCATTCGATGCATTGCTTCGCCTTTCCAAATTGGACGAAAGCATACAGGATGCGCTCGCGACCCGAAACAGGATTGCGGCTGATCTGGAGGCCTTACTAGAGATTAACAAATCCGCTTTCATCGAGCGTGACCAAGTTGCAGAAGCCGAGGATCGTCTCAAAACCATCGAGTATGCGAAGAAGACTGTAGAAAAGCAGATTGAAAAGGCCCGCAAGCAGAAAGTGGAGCGTAGAGAGCTCCTTACCCGACGCAGAGAGTTCATGCAACAAGACCTCCAAAAGCGCAAAGCTCAGAGCGAAGAGATGGCGAATGGCAGGCCCGAGTTACCTCATTTCCGCTCCGAGCATGAAATCCGCCAAACGGCCATCGCAAACCAACGGCGTAGGATCTGCGAAGACCTCCACACCATCTACCCCATCAAACCCATCTCCGGCAAAAGCCTCGCCTTCACCATCCGCGGCCTCCACCTCCCCAACTCCGAAGACCTCGACGCGATCCCACCCGACAAACTCGCCGCCGCACTCGGCCACGTCGCCCACGCCGTCCACCTCCTCTCCATCTACCTCGTCCAACCCCTCCCGTACCCCCTCAACCCCAATAGCAGCACCAGCACTATCGAAGACCCCATCAGTCTCCTCAAAACCTCCTCCTCCTCCAATCATTCCTCCACCAAGGACCCCCACCACACCGCCCTCCTCCGCTCCTACCCCCTGCACACCAAATCCGTCCCCCGCTTCCGCTTCGAATACGCCGTCTTCCTCCTCAATAAAGACCTCCAGATTTTACTCGAGAACGCTTTCGCCGTCCGCGTATTGGATATCCGCCATACCCTCCCTAACCTCCTCTACCTCTTCTACGTCGCCACGGCGGGGGAGGGCGAGCTTCCCGCTCGGAAGGCCGGGGGTGTGAGGGGGCTTATGGCGGGGAGGATCGGGGCGGACGGTTCTTTGTCATCGGAACAGGGTGATGAGTCGCAGTTGGGCGATGGGAGTCGGAGGGGGAGTCGGGATTCGAGGGGTAGTGGTGGTGCGGGGTGGGGATTTTGGGGTCGGAGTGGGTTGGGGAATGGAGATGCGAAAGGGGAGGGGTTGTTCGCGTCGGGGAATGGTGGCGTTGGTGGGAGGGATGGGAAGGCGGTGGATAGTTTGAGGAGGAATATGGGGGGCTTGGATCGGGGGAGGAAGTTGGGGTAGTCGTTGGATTTTAACGGGGTAGCTTCAGAGCTAAGTATTGTGTCTCTGATGATTGAGTAGCGAGAACAAAAGGCAGAGGATGTCTTGCCGTATTTCCGCTTTGAGATTTCGAAAATCATGATGCCTCGACCAGGGAGAATCACATGGAGGAGTGAAGAAAAAATTGATCTCCCCACTTCGAAATCGGTAGAACCCAAAACATGTAGAGCTGGACAATCACTTCACGGTATACGTAGCCCCCAACCTCTCCATCAGATGATCCCTCGCCGTCATCACTTTTCCATCCCCTCTCACCACCGATCTCCGCATTCCACCTAATAACCCCTTCTCCTTCCCACTCCCAGCAGCAGCAGCAGCAGCAGCAAACTCCTCCACCCGCCGACTAGGCACACTCTCCAACTCCGCCTCGTCCAGCGGGTGGCAGAAGTACGCTAGACTGTACCTATCCCCGCCCTCTCCCTCCTCACCATTATCTTCTTCTACTCCCCCGACTGTCCCCCTGTCTTCTTTCCGTCGTTGCTTAGGGAAAATCACCCGATGCACAGTCGACTTCAACAACCCCGCCGTCCAGTCCTCGAGCAAATCGCCGATATTCACCAGGATCGGCAGCGCTCCTGTTCCTGTCTTCTCCTCCGCCTGCGTCTGTCGACTCTCGTTCCCCGCGTCCGGATCCCCGTCCCGCTTACCATCGTTAGGAGGAGGAGGAGGTCGCCGGGCAGATGGATCCACAGGCACCGCCGCCCACTCTCCCCCCGGCGTCCGGATCTCCAGTCCCGGCTGCCCGCGCCGCTGGAATAAGAGCGTGAGACTCCCGAAATCGCTATGCGCGCCTGCGCGGATGTCGTCCCCGGTTTCGGACCCTGCTGTTGGGGCCGGGTAGTAAAGCAGCCGGAAGACTGTTCCAGAGGGCCCTTTTGTCTGGTCGTGTCGAGCGGTAAACCAGTCCCTCTCGATCTCTAGCGCCGTGGCGAAGTGGGTTAGGATTTTTTGGCACAGGGCGTGGCATTTGTTTTGGAAGGATATCAGGGTTTGGGCGTGGGGTTTTAGTGGTTGGGGAAGTGGCTGTTGGAGTTGGTTGTTGACGGGTTCGCCCATGTTGAAGGCTTCTTTGATGTCCGGGCGTTTTTGCGTCGTCGGGTCCAGTTTCTCGATGCCTTGACTTAGCCAGCCGACGTTCTTGCCGGCTTGGTTCGAGGCAATGCTGACTTCTTCTTTGATTTGCGGGGGGGAGGAGAAGAATTGTTGGGATAGTGTGAAGATTGTGTCGATTTCGGCTGTGGAGAGGCCGGTTGTTGAAGGGTCGTTGGCGATGAAGACGAAGCCATAGTGTGCTGCTGCGTTGAGAAGCTCAGAAGATGCGTGCGGGTTTGATGGGGAGAGGTCAATAACGGGAATTTCAACTGTCTCTGATTTGTTGCTCGCCATTTTGGCATTTATGTCAGCGGGTTGCGACCGTAGAGCGAGTTTTCAGGTGGTTGTTGAATTGCAAAGGTCCAAATGGAAACTTGCGATAAGAGAAGTGGGTCTCCAATCGTCGCTTCCTTACTCGGTTAGCACAGCTTGAGCTTCACCTTGGGTGCATTTCATGGGCATCTCGTCTGTCCACCTCCTCAATTAAATGCTTTGTGTCAGTTCTGCTCACGATTTCCCACTTGATGAAGCGCTATTGTCGCAAGTTTGGTAAAAAGCATTTGGGAATTTGGCAGGCCGTCGTGAGACTCGGTATCAAATCAGTGTTGGCCAAAGGCGTACTATGTAGCATGGACATGCTTTTGCTTATAATCATCAAGTGTACCCGAGTCTGAACCTCGTAGGAACAACGCATCTGTAGCTTCTATCCGTACGACCTGTTTCATCCCGCTAGCTTCAACAATACCACCAAAACGTCCTGGCAACACGATGCGCTTTCAAAGTCGTACCAATAGGAGCGATGCGGTCATTGATAGTATCACGTAGACCCTGCGATGAAATAGATAGATGTGGTCGGACGAACAAGCATATAAGATGATATTGGTCTTGACGAATTAAATTATCTCTAACACTATAGTGCCTAGTAATCCTCCCCCTGGCGACAACATGTCTATCCATGTCATGGCGGTTAATCTGTCTTATCATCGTAAAAGTTTCATGAAATCGCTTGACGTAGTCTACATGCCCGTCTTCTTCTTCAATTCCTCGATCTTCTCGCTGGCCTTGGTCTTTGACATGTCTGCCTTTGGCGGATCTTCACCGGCTTGTTTGGCCATGACTGCGATGTACCCCGTTCTAGATACAGTCAGCAAACTCCTGAATTAATGGTTGTGTCTTCTTCCGATGGTACATACTGCTTGCCTGTAGCAGGGTCGCCACCGGTGCTCCAAGACTCTGGATCCTGGATTGGAGCACCTGCCGGGGCCGTCGTGTTTGTTCCTTGCCCCGAGCTATCCGTCGCATTCTTAAGCTCGTCGATCTTAGTTGATGTGTCGCTCTTGTTCAGATTGTTGGCCTCGACCTCGACGCCTTTCTGCTTAGCCAGGGTGGCGAGAAAAGCGGTTTGCTTTTCTGTCGGCTTGTCGTCGCCTGTTGTCCAGGACTCTGGGTGGTTCAATTGTTCAGACATGATGAAGCTGGGATTCGTCGTTTACTTTTTCCTCAAGATCGCTCGTGCTGTCGACGAGGTGATTTTCTAAATTTCAATGTACTGATGACCTGCAACAAACGCGCTCTCAACGAGATGACGCGAAGAGCGTTGCGCTAATGATGGTAATGACGTACACCGCGCGAGCATCGCGTTCTCCTTTTGGAACCTTAAGTTCTTCGACTTCACATGCTTTCAGGATCTTGGTGCCTATCCCAAGATCGCTGCCTGGAAGATATTCACTGCCGAAGTTCGTAAGATCTTGAACATTCTTGGAGCTGCATTTGGAAAGCCCAATTTCAGCTTGGCCACATGGTTGTACCTCACGAGTACCAGACTCCACTTCCATATGACGCGTTTGTTCCCGCTGTGGCGCCTGCCTTGTTACAGATTCCCATCCAACGGCCTTGGCATGGGACCAAGCTCTTGATGCACTGGTGAAGTGAATGCTTCTTCTTTGTCTTCTTCATACCTATTCACTCTCGTAGGCCTTTCTGTTCAAAACTCCCCGAGACTCATCGGTCGGTGAAGCATTGACGACATCACCATGTCTTTCCTATTCGATAAGGTGAAGGACGCAGTGTCCGACGTAGAGAAGCGCTTTCAAGGCAAAGAGCATGGACAATCGTCCGGGCATAGCGTACAAGGGCAACAGGCGCCGCAACAGCAGCAGCAGCAGCAGCAACGAAGGACTGGGAAACATACTCATCTTCACACCCACCATTCAGGCGTCTGCTCGGATGGCGATAATCACCATGTACGTAGCAGCACTTATGCCGCCATAGACGCTTTTCTAATTTTCCCGTAGAACCACCGCTTCCAGTCATTCGCACCTCAAAGGGAAGGCAATGATGCCAAGTGGTAAGAGGCTTCCCATGCTGTCGCTCTTCTCGTATACTCGATAGCAGATGACTGACTGAAAGCAGGTACGTTGATGGCTGCAGCTACATGTGGGCTGTCTCCGAAGCATTGGAGCACGCTCAGACATCTATCTGGATCCTCGACTGGTGGCTGAGCCCTGAACTTTATCTGCGGCGACCACCGGCCAAGAACGAACAGTACCGTATTGACAAACTGCTGTTCAATGCTGCTCACCGTGGCG
Source organism: Hortaea sp. C3G1500-4 (assembly GCA_022701445.1). NCBI lineage: Eukaryota > Fungi > Ascomycota > Dothideomycetes > Mycosphaerellales > Teratosphaeriaceae > Hortaea > Hortaea sp. C3G1500-4. The sequence continues at coordinate 113,140 of JAJVDI010000007.1, read as the reverse complement.
TGCAAGTCAACATCATTGTCTACAAGGAAGTTACTCAAGCTCTGACACTGAGCTCTCATCACACCAAGCACTGGCTCGAAGACAATGATCCAACGGGCAACATCAAAGTCTTCAGACATCCCGACCACATTCCCGACAAGCAAGCCCTTGCGAGTAGTATATGGTCGAATATCACGCAAACTGGTCTGTCGGCCGCTAAGCTGGCACAGCTACCTGGCGATCTGGTCAAGGGCGTCTACGGCGTGAATGAAGACACCATTCTCTACTGGGCTCACCACGAGAAGCTCTGTGTCGTAGACGGTCGCCTTGCCTTCATGGGTGGCTTGGATCTATGTTACGGTCGATGGGACACAAATCAGCACTCCATCGCAGACGCACACCCGACTGACTTGAATCAGATCGTCTTTCCAGGACAGGACTACAACAATGCACGCATAATGGACTTTCAGGATGTAAGCCATTGGCAGAACAACAAGCTTGACCGCAAGCACAACTCTCGAATGGGTTGGTCTGATGTCGCCTTGTCACTCAGAGGTCCGGTCGTGGAGGATCTCAAGGCCCACTTCGCCCAGCGCTGGAACTTCATTTACTTCGAGTAAGTTGTGGGCCCCCTGAAGACATATACCACGGATGAAGATGAGATCCATTCTAATGACCTGTATCTAGGAAATATTCTATTCGGCAGAACAAGCGCTATCACCCTATCACCTTTCGGCCCAGCCGTGGTGGTATCATCGGTCGTCCTTATCGACAAGCAGAAGGCGGTGCAGAGCTCCAAGGTGAGGGTCAGTACGATCACTTCCGCAACAAAATGAAAGAGCAGTATGAGGCAGGACTTGACCGCCTAGAGCACGGCCGCGAGGAAGTTCGCGAGCGCATGCATCATTACCAGAACGCACAGGAAGTGCAGTATCCACAAGGTCCCTTAGGCGGTATACAAGTCCAACTCATGCGCAGCTGTGCAAAGTGGAGTCATGGTGTGCCTTTGGAACATTCGATTGCGAATGCATACATCGAGACAATCCGCAGTAGCAAGCACTTTGTCTACATTGAAAATCAATTCTTCATCACGGCTACTTCTAAGGAACAGAAGCCGATTGAAAATTTGATCGGTGCGGCCATAGTCGAGCGCATTGTCAGAGCTGCGAGAAATGGCGAGGATTATCACATGATCATCAATATTCCAGCGATCCCTGGTTTTGCTGGCGACTTGAAAGCTGACGAGAGCTTGGGCACGAGAGCAATCATGGAGTTTCAATACAACAGCATCAACCGCGGCGGCCACAGTATCATGGAATCCATCGCGAAGCAAGGCATCGATCCTATGCAATACATCCGCTTCTACAACCTCAGGAACTACGACCGCATCAATTCGAGCAAGGCAATGCAGCGAGTAGAAAGACAAGCCGGCGTTGACTATGATGATGCAAGGAGGGGCTATGACCAGCGATATGGTCATGTCCTAGAGGGGCAGCAGTACGGTAACGAATACGGCAACCAGCGCTACGATAACGATGCCCTCGACCGGTATCAGCAAGCTGCTCGTGAAGTACACGCAAGTGGGCCAGGTAGATGGGACAGCGTAGCTGAGTGTTATATGCTTGGCGGCGAAGACATCCGCAATGTGCCCTGGGACGGCGATGCCCAATCTGAGATGGACGCATTCGTTTCAGAGGAGCTTTATATCCACAGCAAACTCCTCATCGCTGATGACCGCGTTGTCATTTGCGGCTCCGCGAACATGAACGACCGTTCCCAACTCGGTAGCCACGACAGCGAGATCGCCGTCTTGATTGAAGACCCGCAGGAGATCGATAGCCAAATGGCTGGACGACCATGGAGGGCCACCAGATTCGCCGCTTCACTTCGCCGCCAGATTTTCCGAAAGCACCTAGGTCTCATCGAACCTCAGAATATGGAAAGACCTGACGCGAACTATCACCCCGTAGGCAACGACCCGAACATCTACGACTGGGGCACTAGGGAGGACCACGCAGTCGCAGACCCACTATCACAATCATTTATGAACCTATGGAAGGGAACAGCGGCAACCAACACTGCAGCTTTCCGCCAAGTCTTCCACCCTGTCCCGGACGACGGCGTCAGGAACTGGAAGGACTACGACAGGTACTACGAGCGCTTCTTCGCCGCCAAAGCCGACGACGCCGATAAGAAAGGCAAGGACGCGCAGAGGCCGAGTACGTGGAAGATCGGCCACGTGGTCGCCGAGCAGTTCCCGCCGGGCGAAGAGGGCGTGCGTGAGGTCAAGGAGGTTTTGAGTCGGGTCAGGGGCACGCTGGTCGAGATGCCGCTTCTGTTTCTCAAGGAGGAGGATATTGCCCAGGAAGGTCTGGGGCTTAATGCTTGGACTGAGGTCGTTTATACGTAGGTTTTTGGTAGGGTGTTGTTGACGGACTAAGGGTGAGGTCGGCGGGTGGGCTTGGAATATCTTTTATTGTCGGGAGATGATGACCTGGTATGACTCGATTCCACTCCTGTGCACATCTCCTTTTCTACGACCGGGTGGTGCAATTTTGCCTGGGTAAGGCAGACTGTCCACTTCTGCTTGCGATCTCCTGCCATGGGCTGGGCGGAGATGACGGTGAGCAGCTGGGCAAGGGAATTCTGTCTGAAAGGTGAGGAATGCAGTCGAGGTGTAGTTGACCGGGATGTGCTAGCATGGTAAAGAGAACGATCTCTCGCCAGATTCCAACGGAAGACCGATTTATGATCCGATATACTGAGGTGTGTATACTACGACTTTGCAAGCGCAAGATCAGGTAGTCATCACATCTGGCTCCTGGGTCGAAGCGTCAAAACGTGATTGAAGACACAGACCTAAGCACTGAAAACGTCAAATGTCGATAACATATCTCCGTAGGACTGGTCTTCTGACTAAACTCAGATCGTAAATCTTCGCTTTCGCATTGATGAAAAATGGCTAAATTATTATAAAAGGTCTCTAGGTAGGATTCTCGTTACGCCAACAAGCCTTGGCACATTCATGAGACAGCTTGGCTTCACGCCCCCCTCCGCGTGGCGGCTATATACAAAGCAGTGACTCACACGCGCGCCTCCTTCCCCCCCTCCATCTTCTCACGTGAGCCTGCCCGTACATCTCTCACGTCAGCCTGTGGGAAGTTTTCCAGGCTTTTTAAGAGATTACTTCGTCCAGAATATTTCCTCCGAATGCATTTAAGTGAACGCCTCCTGATCTTAAGTGAACGCCTCCTGATCAGAGACGATAAGTCCTGCAATACTGGCACTGCTCAATGTGCTCAGAACGCCGGTGAGCAAGGCGCTGATGGCAAGCCTTGAGACATCACCTGATCGGCCTGGCGCAATCTGCGACAGCACACCGATCTGGGTTCCTAGCGAGCCGATGTTGCCGAAGCCGCAGAGACTGTAGGTGGCGATGAGCTTGGAGCGAGGGGAGAGCGCGGCTTGCATGGCGTCCGACTGGAGAAGGTCATAGGCGGCGAATTCGTTCTGGATTTACCAATTAGTACGCGTTGGACGAGACGAGACGAGATCGTCCTTTGAATCCGCGGTTCTGTACTTACCACAATGACTTTGATGCCGAGCAAGCGACCGACTCTGAGGAGATCCGGACCCCGAGGCACGCCCAACAAAAAGGCGACAGGGTAGAAAATGTACGAGAGGATCAGCTCCAGGGTAAGCTCATTGTCGCCATTAAGGTCCCAATAGTGCCCAAGCCAGGTAAGGATCCCGTCGATGAGGTTGACAAATGCGATAATGCATAGCAGAGTGGTCATGATCATACCCGCAATCTTCAACCCGAGCCAGGCGCCATTCGCAAAAGCGTGCAAGAAGTTGGCAGCTTTGTGGTCTTCGTCGTCTGGAACAACGATTCGCCCGGAAGTCAAAGACTCCTCTTCTTCGGGGTAGCGGAGCTTGCTTGTCGCAATAGAGGCCGGGATGGACATGACACAGCTGGAGATCAAGGCCTGAGGGTTGACGCCTATGCCGATATAAGCGACCAGGACGGAACCAGCGATAGTAGCAAAGCCGGAAGTCATAACCTGGTGGATCTCGGCCTTGGTGAGATGTGGAACGAAAGGCTTGATAAGCATTGCGCTCTCACCTTGCCCGATGAAGGGAGTTGCTGATGCGACAACTGCCTCAGCACCAGATATGCGCATGGCCCAAAAGAAGAAGACCGCAGCCTTCCCTACGAACCACTGGAGAGTTCCCCAGTAATACAATAGCTGTACGATGGAGATGAAGAAGATGATGGCTGGCAGAACACTGAAGAAGAAATATGGGAGCAGTGAGATCTCCTCAGTCGCAAGGAAGGCAACGCCATCCTTGGCAAAGCCCAGCAAGGCGCGCGCAAGATCCGAGATAAACTTGAATATGTCGTAGCCGGCTGTTGTGCGCAAGACGAAAAGGGCGACGAGGAACTGGATCAGCATGCCGACGATGACTGGATGCCAGTTGATCGCCTTCCGATTCCTCGAGGTACCGTACAAGCCGGCAACTAGTACGACCAGACCGAAAAGGCTGACTGCGCGGTTCTCCCTGGTGTTATCCGCACTTTCCTTGGAGCCAAATGAGCCGGCTAGGATGACAGCCACTGTGAGTGCAGCGCCTGCCGGCAGCCGCCACTTCTCTGGGATGTACGCTGTAGCCTTCGGACCTGTCCTATTCCAAACCCAATGCATGGGTCTCGTCACGACCGTAATCGGCACGTAAAAGAAGAGCAATCGCAAGCTGATGAACAGCCAGATGAGGAACGGAATGATCCAATTCATGTCGTGGTGGTGCAAGACCAATCCGGACACCCACCAGCCCGTCACGACGCCGAACATGAGAAGATCTGCATGCCAGTCAGCCTGCTCCGCCCTGCCTTGTTGAAGAGAGGCTGGTAGGGTGAAATACGGAAGACAAAGCGGTACTTCGAGTAGAAATTGGCAAACTTGTGATCCTTTGGATCCGGCTCACGGCTATTCTCACTGCTCGTAACGCGACTTGCAGGAGACATATCGCCTTTCTCGACATCTTGGAGATATGTGGGACCTCCAGTTGGCTTCCCAAGGCCGTCGCCATGGTAGACATGATCTTGAGGGCTGGGGTCTGCCATGGTGCTGCGCTCAGCAGTTGTGCCAATTGTGAATGTCGGCTCATCAGCAGTGTGATGCTGTGCATGCGAGCCGTGATGAAGATGGCCATGGCTATGCTCGTTCGCGGGATCTAGGGCTGGATCATGGTGATGTGCTCGCGGCCGCGTCTCCAGCTCGATGGAGTTGGACATTTTCTGATGTCGCAAGCGCCGGACTACTCTCTCCGGGGTAAAGTATGGAGTAATATCAATTCCTCAAAGGTACTCCAGAGACTCGAGCAGACCGCTCATGTATGGGCACGCGACACTATGCAACAGGCGAAGTCCTTGGGTGTTATCTTTTCGCAGTGCCAGACCTTATCTCGACTTTCGCATGGCCGAGGCCGGCTGGCTCGTCAGAAGGGTCTGTCGGGTCGCATCCATCGCCGGAGTACACGCCCATTTCGACCAAGCTGCCACGGGTGCCGTCATTCTGGACCGTGGCCGCCGTGCTGATTGGTCGCAAAGCTTGTCTCCTCCCGCGTTACTGTCAACTTAGTTCATTTTGCATGCTTGGCGGCTTGATAACAGTCTTGGGCCGCACCGGCCTGGCCGATATCTTGTGAATCTTTTGCATGCTTGCAGGCTGCTGTGCGCGACATGATCGTGCAGCTGCATGACCGCGCAGATAACACATGGCACAGTCGTGATCTAGACGCGCACGAGGACTTGAAGTGCCGATAAGCAGCGAGGCAGCCAGGCAGCGAGATGTTCTAGGCGGCGGCAAAAAGTCGGTCTATCATCGCACCCCGCGCCGCGCTATGAGCTTCCACGTTAGGAAGCTGCCAGGATCCGTTGTATAAGGAAAAGATATACAAAGCCGAACGAGAGCTAAACTGCAGACAGAACCAACCCCATGTTAAGAGACGATGCAGGGTTACACACGGTGGGTTGGTGGTACTGTGACGCTACTGTTAAGCCCCCTCCCTATGCCGCTGATTGCCCATGCCTTCAACCCTTGATGGTGCCAACAGCTGTCAGACATCGTCACTTAACTCCGCACGAATTCACAGCGGTAGAATGAGTCCAGCCAGATTGCTGCATCAACGCCCCTCATCCCACCCAGATCGAGGCGAACACGACAAGGTGACTAGCAAAGGAGTCCATGTCTCTTGAATTCCGCAGACTATCAATCTGGGATCTCCGCTCAATCAATCGTACTCCCTGAAACGTGACCGCCCTTGGTCTCCTCTTTGAATTACAGGGGAAGGTATCTTACTGCATAAGCGTCCATTACCTCGGACTGATGATAGACTGATCGGAGCACGAGTTCTTTTGTTCTCTTCCGCATTACAGCTTTAACACGAGTCATGTAATGTACCTAGCCAAAGCAATGGGTTGTCGTCATTATACTGTAGCTGCATCTATATATCCAAATTCCCTATCTCCACGAGCTCAAATGTCCCGAAGACCTTTGACTTGCTTGATTATCCCCATTGGATTTGAACAGCATCTTTAGTCTTTGTCTAACACGAGTAGCCATTGCAATGCACAATTTGGAGATCGAGGGTCGCGTAAGAACAATGCAAGCCAGAGATAACCCCAACTTCGTTACAGTAATCCAAGATGTGGTATGGGAAGAGACAATGAGAATCATGAACAAGAAGCGCAGCCATCGGCTTTTCCAGTTTCAGAATGGCTGTTTCTTTGGTACAGTGTCAAGAAGATCAGACTCCACTTTTCTCCCCGCAACCAGCCTCTTCCCGTCCTCGTGTCGATAGCGAACTCCTACTAGCAAAATCCACACTCTGCAACTAAGACTTGGCGGCGTGAGGCCGAAGATAATAGACTGCGGTAGCCGACGAAAGAAGCCAAATTGTAATCAACCGCTACCTAGGTGACGATCTTCATTGACCACATACATAAGCAAGTGGAATCTAAGGTCAAGATTTCTTTTGTCTCAAACCTCGTCCCACGTCTCGTTCAATATCGCCTGTAAGTGCTGTAAAACCAAGAATACATCAAGAAAAATCGGCAAAAAGAGAAGAAAAGTCAAAATCAAAACCGGAATATGGCCTCCTCATCAGGAAATCCTCCCGCACCGGACACCCAACAAGCCAACCCTCCATCCTCCATAACAAAACCCTACACCTACTACCACGCCGGCCCCCTCTTCAGCATCGCCGACTTACACACCAACACCCTCCTCGCCCGCGCCATCGCCCACCACTCGCACGGCCAATTCGTCCCCATCCTGCCCCAGGACCTCGAGCAGCGCGGCGACGTCACGCCCCAGGGGATCCGGGACAAGGACCTCCGCGCCTTACTCAGCTGCGACCTCGCGCTCTTCACCTACGATGGCGCGGAATTGGATTCGGGGACTGTAGTCGAGTTCATGATGGCCAAGTTCGCCGACATCCCGGCTGTGATTCTCCGGAGCGATTTCAGGGGCGGTGGCGATCAACAGCAGTCGTCCCAGCAGCAGCAGGAGGAAGGGGGAAAGCCAGACGCAGGTCAGCCGTGGAACCTCATGAGTAGTTTCTGGCCCCGCACCGAAGCCGTCGTCGTCGATGCTATGCTGGAGTATAAACGCGCGCTTGCTTCTTTCCCCCCGTCATCCTCTTCCTCCACATCCTCCTCCTCCCTCGACGAGCAAAGGAAGCAGCTCTCAAACCCCTTCCTCACCACCGCGCCAACAGCGCAAGCAGGCGAAGTCCTCCTCGAGAAAACGGCTCTCAAGTGCATCGCCGCTATGGAACAGGCGGTGCGCGCTCCTTCCCGTATGCCGCGGGAATTGAGGGAGAATGTGTACCGCTGGATGGCCCTTATGCCGGGCTATGCCGAGGGCGAGGATGGGAAGGATGTGGGGGATATGTTACGGCTTTTGGCTGCCAAGGAGGGGAAGGGGATGTTTGGGTGAGATGAGGGAGGAGGTTGGGGGGGGGGGGGGGGGGGGGGGGGGGGGAGGGAGCGGTTTATGTCTCTTTGACATTGGGATATAGATTTTGATCGAATCCTCTTTCTACACATGGAGTAGACGGGAGGGGAAATGTATGTTGGCTCCCACTAGATTTGCCGAATGTCTGCAATTTCTTCATGCTGGGAAGAGCCTGCTTGGTTGACAAGAAATAGACGGGTGCGACGCCTTTACTTTTGAGAGCGATAAGTACACTGTGCCTCTCGTGTACTCCTGCAACCTCGGACACTGAAAAACGACAAAGTCTCTGATCCCAAGCAACAATCCAGACGAGCCTCGCACGGGCCTGTGACACGTAGAGACCATACTTGAAAACTTTCTTTCATTTCTTTTGCTTTTTGGACTGTATAACAAACCAGCCTTCATACTGTGAAAGAAGTGTTCTCAACATCGTGTTCGACGGACGCGGTATTCAGAGTCGCATCCAGCCCTCACGTCCCTCCAAAGTGTTCTCCCACCTCCCTCAAACTGCTGACATCCTCCCGCTCACCTCTTCTAACCCGTCCCATTCACACCCCCACTCTCTTTCCCCCCACCATTAGCAGCAGCAGCAATGGCACGTTTCCCCTTCAACCACTCATCAGCAGTCGCGAACATCTTCCTCGTCTCGTTATTCACCACGCTCGAATCTGCGGCTTGCACACCCGCGTTGATCTGTTCATAAACATCCCACTCGTCAGCCTTCTGGATGTCTTTATAAACTACCGTAGGAAAGAGCGGGATCAACAGCAAAAAGGAACCAGAGGAAGCATAAGATCAGCATCAAGATGAAGAGCGGAGTGGCAGATCAAGAAGGTGCCAATAAAAAAAGGAGGGCGGGCAAAAACAAAGAAAGGAAAAAAAAAAAAAAATCAAAACTCACCGCCTCCCAAACCCCCCAACACTTCCCCAAATCCCCCTCGACATCCTCGGCATGATTAAACCACGCCCTTATATCGCTCCGCCGCTCCGGCTCATTGCTCAGCTCATCCAGATAACTCTTCACGACCAAACTCAACCCCAGATCCGGATCCCTCGCGAGAGGCAACTTCCTGCCCACTTCGGTCAGTACGGCGGGGGAACCCGCGGTTGTCCGATCCGCGCTCCCGCTGAGGAAGATGTTGGCCGCGTGCATTTCGAGTAGGTCGCGGAGGCCCGAGCGTAGGAGCGAGGTCAGTTGTTGGTAGGCGAGGAGGTGGCGCGACAGGGGTCCCGTGTACCCGATCGCGGCGTGGTGGAAGAGGCCGAGGCTGGCGACGCGCGAGATCAGGAGCGTGTTGGCTTTGTCGGTTTCGGTGCCGCGGAGGGGTGCGCCGGAGAGTTGGCTGGTGGGGAAGAGGGGTTTGGTGGTGAGGAGTTCGAGTCGGAGGAGCTCGTACGCCATTAGGAGCGCTTCTTCGATTTCGGTTGGGGAGGTGGTCTTGCTCAGGAGATTGTGCTCTTGGGCGTGGTCGAGTGAGGTCTTGAGCGCTTTGCCCCAGGCCGAGAGGCTATGGTCTGGGTTGATGTAGCCACGGTCGTGGAGGAAGCGCCATGTCGTGTTGGCGATGAGCTCGCTGGGTGAGCTCAGGGTGGAAGAGTCGGTACGAGGTGTTTTCGTGGCCTTGGCGGCGGTCTCCTCGGCCAGACTGGAGATTGCATATAAGATTGGTGTGTTGATGGGGTCGAGCTGTGTTGAGGCGCTCCCGACGGAAGATGCTTTTGGAAGTGATGTTTCCTTGACGTGCCAGGTGTCTGCATTGGCGGATGGCTCTGACAGGTCTGGAATACCGAGCGGTCTCTTATCCGCCTCATTGAACCAGCACACAAGGTCGACATCTGTTTTCTGGTAATACCTGTGCAAGCTCTTAGTTAACAGTGCGAGCGCTTGGGCCCTCAGTCCACTCATTCCCTTTCCTCGCACTACATCTCTGTACACTCCCACTCCTAGGCCGTCTAATGGCGGGGTCTCAGTCACGTTCATACTCGTTCGCCAGTTCAATACCCGTGGTCCAATCAAGCCTCTGCTCAGATAGTAGTAGACTTCCTCTGGCAGACGCTGGCCTACGAAGTCATGGGCGTCATTGGGCAGCTTCTCGGCCGCGAAGGGTGTCACGTGACCTTCATGTGTCAAGTGCACCGCATGGCGAATCGCGTACTTGGCTCGGCGGAAGGAATCGAGATATTGCATGGCGGGAGTCGGAGTAGGGTCCGCGGTAGGTGGCCTCGCCATTTGCGAATTCTGCGCGACGGATAACGCTGCAGCATGGCCGTCATCACGGAAACGGGTCAGCATGGCGCGGGCAGACTGGATCCTGGTGATTCCATCCTGTGGTTCCAGCTCAGGTAGACACGGGAGGAGGATATCGATACAGCCGGAGAGCAGCATAAGGTCCTCGAAAGCAGGCTTGTTGAGCATGAATTTGCCCGATAGTGTTCTCAGCTCAACCCAGGCGATGCGCTGGGAAGAGAAGTCGAAGGTGGTGATGACACGCTCGGCGCCAAAGATGAGGGCGGAAGCTGAGCCGGCAATGGCATCGACGTGGGAGGTGGATTCCAGGTAGACGCATTGAGCAGCAGCGGTGTACGGAGCAACTAGAATCGTTTGTGATTTATCGTGGAGGTGAGAGAGCAGACTGCGGGTGATGTGAGCGGTCTTGTAAGTGCCTGTCGGTTGTGTCAGTTACGCCGAGCCGGGCTGTCGAGCATGCGGCGACTTCACTCACAGCTCTTGCCGAATGCCACGACGGCCTCATCTCCTTTCCCCTCGTCGTATACCCGCCATGCGTGACTGAGGCCTTCGCTCGCCTTCCTCCACTCGTCAACGGTCCCATCGCTCTGACTCGCCGACTGCAGGCCGTTGAAGACCCAGACGACGTCTATCCCGGCATCCTTGAACCCTTGCAATGATTCGTCGACGTGCTTCTGTAGAGCAAACGGCAAACCGCCCAAGGCTGGCAGGAGCGGCTCGCGGGTCTGCGGGTTGGTGAGGAGGGTATGGAGGTAATCTTCGGCGTCGATGGCGAGGCGCGTGCCAGTGAACTCGCTGAGGGATCCCCACGTTTGCAGGTTGTGGGTCGTGATGTAGTCTTTGAAGCTGGACGCCATGGTTGTGGGAGGAAGGAGGGAAAGGGTCGGGAGTGGCACGGAGCGAGTCGGGATCGCTCGCTTGCCGGTGATGATATGGGGAGTGCGTTGGAAGGATACCTTACTGAGGTATGCTGTCCAGAATCAATGTCCGACAACTTCAAAGCTTGTTCTTGATCAGGTAGGCACACTCGGTGCCGTGTCCACGCCAGCCGGCCGATGTCCAGAAGCTTGGACCTGGGCGCTACCGAGTCAAGCTTCGCGGGGACGCTAATGCAGGTCCCGCCGATCCCGCTGCGTGACGAACCGGCCGGTGGCGCAATCCGAGTTTAGGTCGTCAAAGTGCCTCGTGCGCGCGCCGGGGAAGGGAAAGCGAAGGGGAAGGGTCTGGTGGAAGAAGGATTGGCCGCGAATTCCAGGAAGGCTTTATTACGTCCAATATTATTCCTATAGCACGCTGAATATCACTCACGTGTCCCCTTCAGCCCTTCCTCTCCGCTAAGCACCTCTTTCTGCTTGATCCCTATTGCTGCCTGCCCAGCTGTCCGCCCGCCAAGCGATGCTCCGCCGTTGATTCGCCCCCCGATCAAGCATATGCAAGCCAACCCTTTCTCCAGCGCCGCCAACTCGTACTGGTCCTTTCTCACCAACGCCCCTCCCCCGGCCAAAATCCGCCGTCGTTCCAGTGTCTCCACCCGCGAGCACACCGCCGACCTCTCCGATCCCCACGAGAAAGCCGACCGTCATTCCACCAGCGGCATCAACCGAGCCAGCGCAGGAGACGAAGACGGCTGGGTCCCAATGCAGGAGAAACTCCAAGCCGCGTGGATGAATCAGAGTCAGCGCGCGCGATGGATTAAGACGGGCTGCCTCGTCGCCTTCGCCCTGCTGTGTCTGTACTACATCACCGGCGGCGGCAGCAGCACAGCTTCATCCGCCGCCTCATCATGGACGCCCAGCGGTGGAGCGGCCAGCGTGCCGAATACTGGATCCGCGCTCAAGGGCGGCGATACTGCCTCGACGTCCGAGCTTAGCACGACCAAATGTACCAAGTCTTATTCCAAGGACAAGCCTTTGATCCAGTACGCGATCATGATCGACGCCGGCTCCACCGGATCCCGAATCCATGTCTACAGGTTCAATAATTGTGGCCCGACGCCCGAGCTCGAGTCGGAAGAATTCAAGATGACGGAGAAGAAGGAAGGCGGGAGCGGGCTTTCGTCTTACAAGGGTGATCCGGAAGGCGCAGCGCGCAGTCTTGACCCCCTGCTGGACGTCGCCATGCAGAAGGTTCCCGAGAAGATCAAAAGCTGCACACCCATTGCCGTGAAAGCGACTGCGGGTCTACGTAAGGTCGGCGAGGAAGGTGCTGCGACCATTTTGCAAGCAGTCCGCAACCGGCTTGAGACGGAATACCCCTTCCCCGTCGTCAGTGCAGACAAGGGTGGTGTAGAGGTCATGGACGGCAAGGACGAGGGTGTCTACGCCTGGATCACAACCAACTACCTCCTCGGCAAGATCGGTGGCCCCGACGAGACCCCTACAGCAGCAGTCTTCGATTTGGGCGGAGGAAGCACTCAGATCGTCTTCCAGCCGACTTTCCCCAAAGCCCCTGAAGGCGGCATGCCCGAGCACATGGCCGAAGGAGACCACAAATACGAACTTGCCTTCGGCGGCCGCAAATTCGAACTTTACCAACACTCCTACCTCGGCTACGGTCTCATGGAAGCCCGCAACAACCTCCACCGCGTCGTCGTCGAAGGCATGGCCGAGAACCACCCGTCCTCCACCTCCTGGATGAACAAACCCATCCTGAACCCCTGCTTCCTCCCAGGCACCAGCAAACAAGTCGAAGTCTCCCTGGGCCCGGACTCCCCGCTCGGCACCGAATCCCTGACAGTCAACATGACCGGCCCCTCCGCCTCCTCCTCATCCTCATCCTCATCCAGCCAATGTCGCGCCCTAGCGGAAAAAACCCTCCAAAAGGACGCCTCCTGCGCCCTGGCCCCCTGCGCCTTCAACGGCGTCCACCAACCTTCTTTAGCCAAGACCTTCGCCCACGAGGACATCTTCCTCTTCTCCTACTTCTACGACCGCGTCCAACCCCTCGGCATGCCGGAATCCTTCTCCCTCCGCGAACTCAAGGCCCTGACTTCCCGGGTCTGCGCGGGCGCGAAATCTAAGGATTGGGAGCTTTTTAACGCTATCCCTGGCGCGAAGGCCGAGTTGGAAGATCGCCCTGAGAGTTGTCTGGATTTGAATTTCATGTTTGCCCTCTTGCATACCGGGTATGAGATCCCGATTGATCGCGAGGTGCGCGTGGCCAAGAAGATTAAGGGGAATGAGTTGGGCTGGTGTCTGGGGGCTAGTTTGCCGCTGTTGAATGGGAAGGAAGGGGGTTGGGAGTGTAAGATTAGGAGTGTGGCGTAAGTGGTTTAGATGAGTGGAGGTTATGGATTGGGTTCGCCGTTGGGGAGAAGGGAATTTGGTTTGGTTTTTCCCTTTGCCTGTTCCTCTTGCCTCTTTGGTTGTGTTGCTGTTAGGTCATCGCTTGATTAGAGGGCATTGTGTGCAGGCGTCTCGGGCGTTTTTGACTTTGCTAGTCGCAGAGCCACACCGGAATGAGGGGAAAATTGTGTGTGTTAGGATGATTCTGCAGTTCAAGGGAGATATGTAGATTTATGGATCTTGTAAACGTTTTCCATCATCTATCTAACTTGCAATTGTTTTTGGTCTCCCAAAAACCCGTCCGAGTCCTGTAACCGTTGAAGGTTTCCACAATCAATCTCTCGACACCTGCCAACGTTTTCTGACCCTTTCAAATCTCGAAATTTCTCATCAATCCAGCAGGGGAAGAGCCTTTGCGTGCGAAATCAGCATCACTTCTTCTGCTCAAGCCCATACCCTCCCTTCCCCTCCAAATTCTGATACGTCTTCCCCTCCCCCGCCTGTCCTCTCCTCGGGCCCCTCTCCGCCAAATCCTCCCGCAGCCACTGCAGCACCAGCTGTCCGAGCCGACTATTCCCCTCCACCCCACCCGCCCCCGCCTCGGGAACCTCAAACGACCCCATCGGCCCCCACTTCTTCACTTTCCCCTGCGACATGTGCACCAGGTGCGTCGGCCACGCCGCCAGGTTGTCCAGGATGTGCGTCGCGTACACGATCGTGCACGCCCGCGTCTCCGTCTCCCGTTTCAGGAAGTCGAGGAAGTTGTGTCGGCTTAGCAGGTCCAGATCCACCGTTATCTCGTCCAAGAGCAGCGTGCTCCACGGCCGAAGCAGACCCATACACAGCTGCACCCGCCGGCGTTCGCCATCCGACACCGCGTGCAGGTGCCACGACGTGTCCACGTCCAGGATCCGGATCAGTTCGTCCCGTCTTTCCGGGTACCGGTCCCCGCCTACGCTCTTAAGCAGCTCAGGCACCGCGATGTCGGTGCGTACGATTGGGTTTAGGACCCATTCTAGTCCTAGGTAGGTCACGCCTTCGAGCCCCGTGGAGAAGGGGTCCACGCCGCCGAGGTTCACCGTGTTGGGTGGCGCCATGCGTTTGCCGGACAGCAGCCGGAGGAGGGTCGTCTTGCCCGCGCCATTCGCTCTGAGGATTTAGTCTTGGGGTTCTTTGGTTTTTTTCTTTCTTTTCTTCTTTTTCCTTTGCCAGGATGGAAGGGAGACAGGACTTACCGCCTATGAGGAGAGTGCGCGATCCGGCCGGTAGATCGAGAGAAATGTTCTGTAAGCCGGTGGTGGAGTCCGGGAACGTGAACGTGAGGTCGTTCACGGCGATTGTTGGTTCAGGCATTCTTGGCCAGATCTACGTAATGCGGGATCTCTCTGTGGTGACTTTGCTACGGCGGCGCGGTGGTAGGAGGAGGAAAAGAAAGAATGGATGTTTTGAAGGCTGGAACAATGGGTTGGAAATGCTAATCAATTACGTCGCTGACTGAATCAAAGTTCGCCGGCGGCTGGGCAAGCCACCCTCCGAGCACCGATTCTCGCTAGCCTCCCCAGAACGGAAGTGACGCTCTTTCACATGAAAATAATCGTGTTTTACCTTCACTTCATCTGAGCTCGTCGTGGCTCATGCTGCGTAGTGTACGTCGATTGAGTACGATGGCACGCACTCCGCTCCATGATCCGCTCATAGCGGTCATTGGTGCGACAGGCACTGGCAAGTCGCAGGTTTGTCATTACTCTCCAACGTCGTCTACCGTTCATATGAGACTGACCACCGCAGTCAGCTAGCTGTGGAACTAGCAGGGCGCTACAATGGCGAGATCATCAACGGTGATGCCATGCAGCTCTACTCCGGACTCCCTATCATCACGAACAAAATTACGCCAGAAGAACAGCGAGGCATTCCACATCACCTGCTGGGATGCATTGGGTTGCAAGAGCCGACATGGGTGGTCGGTACTTTTGTCAAAAGAGCTGTGAAGGTGATTGAAGAGATAAGGAGTAGAGGGAAATTACCAATCCTTGTGGGCGGAACCCACTATTACACTCAGAGCCTGCTATTCCATGATCGACTCGCGGAGACGGAGGGTGAGACGGAGCAAGCTGAGAATGCAACGCAAGACAACGTGCAACAATTTCCTTTGTTGGAGGAGCCGACCGAGGCATTGCTTGAGGAGCTGAAAAGAGTCGATCCCGTCATGGCTGAGCGATGGCATCCCAAAGATCGCAGGAAGATTCAGCGGAGCTTGGAAATCTATCTCAAGACTGGTAAGAAAGCCTCGGATACCTACGCTGAGCAAAGAATGCGTAAAGGCGAGCATCTGAATGAAGAACACGCTGCGGAGGGAGAACCCTCAAATTCGACTCTGCGATTCTCGGTTCTTCTTTTCTGGGTCCATGCTGAACCGGAGCCGTTACGAAGTCGACTGGACAATCGAGTTGACAAGATGCTGGATGCGGGGCTCTTAGGAGAAGTACATACCTTAGATGCACACGCCGAAGCGGGGGCCGCGGCTGGAAGGCCAGTCGACGAAACCAGAGGCATCTGGGTCAGCATCGGGTACAAAGAGTTCAAGCCTTACACAAAGGCACTAGCAAGCGATAATACAAGCGAAAAGGAGCTTGTCCGTCTGAAGACTGAGGCTATAGACCGGACGAAAGCGGCGACTCGACAGTACGCCAAACGCCAGATCCGCTGGATTAGAATTAAGCTCGTCAACGCCCTGCACGAAGCAAAAGCAAGTGATAGCCTATTCGTCCTCGACGCATCTGATGCGACACAGTACGACGAAACGGTCGTCAAGCCCGCCCTTACTATTACAGAAGAGTTCCTCGCTGGCACTCCGCTCCCTCCGCCAGAGACTGTAGCACCATCCACTCTCACGGATCTGCTCACCTCGAGAAGGGACTACGATATCTCCGCCAAACCGGAATCCTGGACGAAACAGCATTGTGAGACGTGCAATGTTACTTGTGTCGTGCAGGACCAGTGGCTCCAGCATGTTAACAGCAAGGCTCATAAGAAGCTGGTGAGTAAGCGGCGGAAGCAGGCTGTTGATGCTGCGCAACGGGAAGAAACCCATCGTACGGGGTCGGAGGGTTGAGAATATAGTCTGCTTCTGAGGCTGTTTCTGCCTGCCCGATTCGCGCTCGAATGGCATGGATTTGGAACTGTAAATCCAGGTTGCAATATGGCATATTGCCCTGTGGCTTCCGACATCGCAGTCGCCAGCTAGACGTATTCGCGCGCGTAGGAGAAGAATCGGTCTTCGACTATAAGCCCCCCGCAACGGCTTCGCGGGTTTCCATTGCTGGTCAACAGGACGCACAAGGAACACTCTGGGCTATGGAACCCATCTTGGAGCCACGACCCGCATGGCGTACTGCCAATGAGGCGATATGACGCCCAAATTGGGACGTTTGACGCGTCTTACCGAGTTGTATAAGGTGCATAGTGTATTGGGGACTGATTCAACCTGCCTAGACATTGTGTCGGTCTACTGCTTCCTTTCATTCTATCAGCCGAATCAGCGCCATATTCCGGTCACTGGCTTCCAAATGAGCGGAATTTTGTCGTGGAACTCTATAGTTCTGGGTGCTGTGTACACCGCTTAGCAAGACGACTGGAAACAGCGGGATGAGGTTACGTCGCGACCCTGATGAACAGCCGTTCATCTTGGGCACTGAAAGCACAGATAGTGGTTGGACATCGTGTTGGACGCTTTGGCCTCTGGATTCTTCAACCGAGTTTGCGAGATGGGTAACAGCACAGGAGGAAAATGTCTGTTGCGTACCTGGGGCTGATATATTGGGATGCAGAAGCTGTTAGATCCCTAAGTACGATGGCAGCTGAATATTGGTGGGCTAGCGAGCAGATCCACATTTGGTAGACTTGCTATCTAATCAATTGAATTGAGATACTTGTCACCGCCTCAGCCGGTCTCATTCTCGATATTGATTGTAGCCCTTCTTGACGTCTGACGAATGTCCTGTCGCTTTCAAAGTCCCCGTGTCAATTGCATCATGGCTTAAATGCTTCACCCTTGGATTGCCAGCACCGAAGAGCGTGATATGAATTGCGTGTGTTCTAGGGCAAAAGGATCGTGGCTTCGTACTCAAGCTTGCCAGAGTACGTTCAGCATTTATCTTTAGCCCTAAGGCAATGCTCCGTTGTAGTATCTGCACCATCAGACGACCGTCCTACCACAGAGAGTTTGCCGCCGTATCCTGAAGTATCGATGTTTTTGTGCGAACAATTACCAACGCCGTCAAGTATGAAGGACTTCCGGGTATCTTACGCAGTAAGTGCTGATTCTTCACGCAAGCGGACCTTTCCTAGCAATCATGATCCAGTGTCCCGTCGAAAGTGAGGTCTCTCTTCATGTTCCCAAGCAGACAGTCTATCTTGTGTCCATCGGCCACAACCCCTCCTCACGACGAGCCCTTGCAAACTAAACGCATCCGCTACATCTTGTTCGTATTGTACTGTACCATGCACCATGAGCATCGCCAAGCCCCTTCACATTCGACGCATACGTGTCTTTGATGGACAATCGGTCTTGAAATTAGTACAGATGCTCTGTCTTGTACGTAGCGTAGCTGAACGATTCTGGCAGGACTTGGATGAGAGGACCTCTCCGCATTTTAGCTTGGGATACTTTTAGGTCGGTTTAAGAGGAGGTATTATAGGACACCATCTAGACTATTTTCCTTAAATGCTGCTAATGGAATTCTCGGAATACCCGGCAGACCATAGCAAATGCCGGCCTGGCCCAAATGAAGTCATACCGCTTGTACTCTACCGTGCATAAAGGTCTAATAGTGCGAGGATCGCATCATTATTAGACCTTGTAATTTTGCTAAGAAGCTTGAAGAAACGAGAAAATGTGAGGAGGTTTGAATTGCCCTTTTTTTTATGTCTCTATCTAAAAGAAAGCACTAGCACAACCAGACTCCGCCTGCACGCGGAAACGCTAGACAATGACCCTGCTGCGAATGCTGGTGCATACTTTTCTTTTTTTGGGGGAAAAGGGGAGGGGTATGATGTCGTTTCATGGCTAGATATGGTGGGGTAGATAATGGGCATGATGGTGGAAATGGGAAAGTTGATGAAGTCGAATTCGGAACGCCCAGATCATGCTTCGGTGATTGGTGTCGTCTGCCTTTTGGGGGACCCGCGACTCAGGGGTGCAGTCTCTGCCGGGGATTGAATGGTTCTTCTCATTATCATGCGCAGGTGTTGTGGACTGCCTCTACTTGCGTGCAGCTACTGAGTCTGAGGGGATACGAAAATGGCAGACTTTTGCGGGGAAAGGTTGAGTAAGTCGCGCCCTTACTCTTCCTTGGCGAACAGCGCCTCGTTCTCCTGCTGGGCCTTGATGAAGGCCTCCTTGAACAGGTTGGCGTTCTCGGAGTTGGCGAAACGGATGGCGAGCGTTTGGGCCTCTGGCTCACCCTCGGACACATCGGCAGCGGCGTTCCACACCCAGCTGCGGTCGCTGCCAACGTTCGGCGAGAGCTTCATGTCCGGAACGACTGGTGGTCACGTTAGTGTGCGTTCAGCTAGGAACTGATGTACGGTCGCCACAACTTACCATAGTGGTTTGCGCAGACCTTCAGGGTCTTGTCTCTTCTCATCACCAGTCTCGTCTTGCCGTTCTCCTTGTGCTTCAACAATCGCACATCGCCAGTGCCTCTCTCCTTCCACTCCCTGCTCTCCCGGTCGAACTTGAACAGCTTCGCGCGCATCTTGAACATCTGCTCCTCGGCCTCCTCGTTCGTCTTCGTCTCCACCTTCTCCGTCAGGTGCACGACCGGCTCGAAGTGCACATCGGCTTCCTCCTCCTCGGCCTTCTCCTCATCGCCGCCCTCACCGCCTTCGGCCTTGGCCTTCTCTGCTTGTGCCTTAGCGGAGCCGGAACGGTCGTTCTCCTCGTCGTTCTCTTCGGGCTTGGATTCTTTCTTGGCACCGCCGCCGAACATGGAGAAGACGTTGTCCTTTACGTCGGTCGCGGTCTCCTTGGCCTTCTCAGTGGCCGGCTTGTCCTCCGCAGGCTTCGCCTCCTCGGTGGGGGCGGGGTCGGGCTTCTTCTCCTCGTCGGCCATTGTGACGGGTGTGTTGGATCAAAGGAAGACTGGAAGTGGTTTGTCGCAGCTCAGTCTATGTTCACGGGTGATAAGGTGTGGAGGATACTTTTTTCCCTGGGTGAGTAAGGTGGGCGGGCGTTTGAAAACAACGTGAACGAGGGGCAGGCCCGCCGCCGGCGGAACTTTGGCGTTTCTGCATCAGGGTAATCACTGCCAAGAACGGCACGTGATCTGCAATCTGGTTGGGCATGCGGTGCATGAGTCGGGTGCTGGAAAGTCATCGAAAAAGGATGATGGACATATTCTACGACAGTTGGCAGTGAAGGCACTATCACAGATCATAGTAAGAGACATTAAAAGGTCGCAATCCAACTCACTGAATCAACGACAGGCATTTCGTCCTTCTCTTCATTTTCTTGCCTTTTTCCCCATTTATTGATTGCGTTGACACTGTATGGTTACACTTCTGCTTACATCGCCTCTGTCACGCTCTGGTCCGTCGCACACGTGCTACAAGCTTGGACGAGAATAAATGATCAGGAAATGCAGAGTCGGTGGAAAAGAAGCCGGAGCATGCAATTTGCAACCACGGCGAAGCCCAGATGAGCCTCGAGCAACTGACAACCAGAGGGGACATGCGATGTTGGGCCGCTCGCTTCATGTCTTGAAGGCTTTGGCACGGATGAGGAGGTGCTACCCCAACACTTAACTGCTTCCTCCTGTGCAGGGCCGCCGTCTGAATCGTCTCAGAGGCCTTGGAAGTCAATTGTTATCTAGATGGAAGAAACTTCAAAATGTGTTGAATCGAAGGGTCTTGACATGTCCAGAGCGACTGGCAATATCATGTCATGATGTAGACGGCGTAACCACTTCGTCCCAAGTTGCTCGTGGCCAGAAAGGCGTCTAAAGACCGGTCGCTTAAGCAAACCAATTCCTAATGAATGTGGAATGCCTGCTGGGTCTTACGACAGCGACTGCGCTCAGTTGCGTCCTGTCACCTTTTCCCGAAGCACTGCAGCTGAACAGGTCAAATCAGATGCTATAGTGATCGGGAGTGTTCGATGGCTGGATCTGACTCGACAAGGGAGCGGAGATGTTGTGATAGTAGGCAGGATAGCTGTATGCGCAGATGTCTTGAACCCTACACAATGTTCAACCTTGCGAGCACTCTCAAAGGCGGTATTGCAGATTTGACGACGCTGTGGTGATGTGTGTTCTGATGAGAGGAGACGTATACAATAGGGGAGTTCATGAATATGGTTCCGGCATTCGAATTGATCTGGACGAAGCCGTTTCAAAGCGTGGCCCAGCGAGCCGGCCCTCCCGACCTCGGAGATGATGATGATGCTCGGCTCCATGCTGCTGCTTGAGCATGTCAGTTGACAAGCTGTTGGTACCTCCTACTGTACTGTATGCCCCCTCTGGAATCAATGCTCGGTAGTGGAAGTACGAGATAGCCATCGGTCGTAGTCGCGGGCTTTTCCACCAGGTCTTCAGTTGAAGCGGCCGGGGTCTCCGAAAGCGCGATGGACATTCGCTGATCACCTACACCACCGCCCCTTGTAACCGCACATGGCACAAGACCGACGCGGTCTCATCATCCCTTTGCTCATCATCGGCTTCATCTTCTTCTCGCCCGATCCCGTACAATCGCCCCCGCGACGCTTTCGTCAGCAACCGACAATCGAAGATGCGATAGCAGATGAGCAGAGGTCACTAGGGGTGCTGCAAGCGTCCTCGTATGGCGACTTCCCCAACCACAATGCATTGAACCTTTCTGGCCTTGAGGCCAACCGGAGCTATGCTTGGGATGCACTGCCCAAGGTCAAAGAAAGAGCCACCTGGCAGCTGGAATATGCGCTGGGGGACACTGGGCACGCGGCCTTAGAAGGCCAGTCGTTAGATCCAGCCATAGCCCTCTACCATAATGTGACCGGCTTCTTGCACGGTCAATGGGTCCGGTCCAAGATCCAAGACGAAGTTATCATCCCACAACTGAATCTCACCGACTACGCTCCGCCGAATCCATTTCATAGGCCTCGACCGCGTTTCTTTGATCGCAACATTACTGGCACCGAAGGTGAGCTCAGCGTCCGCTTCAGAGAGCGGGAGCAGCCAACCCACTACGATGCCGCACCGGATGCCTACAACGCCACCGGGATCGGCGCAGACATATCACTCAAAGATGCAAGCAATGGTAACGAGCACGAATTGCAAGTTCAAGGGTTTTACTTGCCAAGCCTCGGCCAGGCTATCATGACAACCACCAGCAGCAAGCACGCCGGAATTTTCATGTCACCGCACTTCGCTCTCTCAGAGCCTACATTCAACGAGGCCAAGGCTTTGCTCAACGATTCGATATCTCGTGTCATTGAGCTGCAGCAAGATCGTGACCTGATCTCGCTTAATCCGTGGGCGGCGACTATGGAAGGCAGCGCACCAGACGCGTTCGAGAACCCAAGCTGTGAGCTCATTGTGTACCTTCAACAGCATCCTGCCTCCGGATTACCCGCATCAGCGCCCTCAACAGCGATACTTGCGTTCCTTGAGCGTGAGCTGCGCTTCCCTTCCGGTGCTTTCCTGCCTTCGGCGCCAGAGATGCGCTTCTCTATGCTCGCGTTCTCGCCAGATTGTGGTTACGTTCTGGAATCAAAAGGCGAGCCGGACTATGTGCCTCAGGAGGGAAGGCATCTCTATGGCCCGAAGATTGAGGCGTTGTATGGTAACGGTCGGCATCACCTGCTTGTGTTCACACTCGCGCTCGGCGTGCAGATCATCTTATTAAAGAGGCAGATGCGTGAAGCTAGCACGCCTTCTACACGTAGCAGGATCAGCTTCTACACCATTGCGATGCTCTCTCTAGGAGATGGTTTCACCACCATGACCTTTTTGCTGATTAGTTTGTTTGTTACTGGTCTATGGGTCAACCTCATGGGTACAGCATTCTTGGCATTTGTGAGCGTCTCTTTCTTCGGTATGCGCTTCATCCTGGACATTTGGACTGTGCAGGCACCAGAGCGAGCGCGCCGGGCACGTGAGGAAGCCGAGGAGGAAAGACAGAGGCATGAGAGACTGGTCGCAGCAGTGCAGCGTTACCAGTCCGAGAGAAGAAGCAGAACTGGAGCGCCTCCCGCCAATACCAACCAGCCCACTGCTACTGAGCAAACGCAAACTACTTCAGGCGAGGGTGATGGGAACGCCAACTCTCCAACGCCAGCTGCCCCGCAGACTGTATCTCAAACAACCCCCGGATCGCTGCCTCTGCCAGTCACCGCGCAAAGACCAACCGATACTGGGGCCACTCCGGTATTCATGCCTTCGGACCAGGAAGGGCTCGAATCTGTAGGGGACACCCAAACTACCACTCAAGCGGGAGCACAGCCAGAGCCACAGACTTCAAGCTTTGGATCGCTCTACACAAAGTTCTACCTGCTCCTCCTTGCTACGCTCTTCATCAGCCTGAACGCCGCATCATGGCCTGCGGAAATCCGAAGAGTCTACTTCACTACCCTTGGACTAATCTACTTCTCCTTCTGGATTCCGCAAATCAACCGCAACATCCAGCGCAATTGTCGACATGCCTTGAATTGGGAGTTTGTCCTCGGGCAGAGTATTCTGCGTCTGGTACCCTTTGCTTACTTCTACGGCTACGAACACAACGTCCTTTTCGCGAAACGCGACTACTATAGCTTAGCTATCCTCGCTATCTGGATCTGGATACAAGTCGTCATACTCGGCTCCCAGGAACTGATAGGACCCCGATGGTTCGTGCGCAAGGATTGGGCTCCGCCGGCATACGATTACCATCCCGTCCTGCGCGAGGATGAAGAAGGCGCATCGATGCCGATTGGTTTCTCGGAAGCTACGGCCGGCTCCGCGCCCTCGTCGCCTCTGGCTGAACGACGCGCTTCGCTTGGATCTCCTACCGCTGCGAGGAGAGGCTCGATGCCGAAGGAATCGAAGCAGAAGGGGAAAAGGATGTTCGACTGTGCTATCTGCATGCAGGATCTTGAAGTCCCTGTTGTTGAGGCGGGAGGTGCAAGCGATAATACCCTGGCTGGTGGGCTTCTGGCGCGGAGGAACTATATGGTTACGCCGTGTCGTCATATCTTCCATAGTACTTGCTTGGAAGGCTGGATGAAGTATAGACTGCAGTGTCCGATATGTAGGGAGACGCTTCCGCCGTTGTAGATGTTTGCTAAGGGGGGAAGAAAACCTAATGCGATCTGTCTAACAGCCTCGAGATCTGATCTTCTTTTGTGACTCTTCCGTCTCTCCATGTCATAGGCTCTCAAAACCCATTTGAGAATGCTCACCTCTGATCACAAACTCTTTGCTCTACCTGTTTGTATGCTTGAAACGTTTCAAAACGACTAACAAACAGCACGCCGAGATCCTTCAATAACAGTAAGACCATTCGCTCGTCATGTTACACCCTCCCACGAACGACATATTCCCCCCCACACATCCCAGATACCCACATCGACACACCTCAAATGCCCCCTCTACCAGACTGCCTAGCCGAATCCATTGTTTTTGTCTTTGTATCCTTTTTTGCCAGCGGAGCCTTTGCCCGTGCATCGTACTCTCGGTGAGGTCATGCTATACCTTCCTCTCCTCGGCTCTCACGGTGATCTGTACGCTCCGCTGAGGAAGAGGAAACGGAATAGTAAGGCCAGGACGAAACTCGTGGATGACCTGAAGATAGGAGGGGCAAGGTTGATGACGGAGAAGGAAGTGGACGTGTGCTTTTCTCAGGTTGAAGATGGTTGAAGAGATTATTCAGAGATTTGGTGGGAGGGGTTTTCAAATTCTCATTCTGATGTGTTTACTTGATTCCCTTTCCGATCTCCCTTCGCGCGACTTTGTTGCATTTTGTGCTGACAGGCTAGATTCTGAAATTTTCTATCTACTGCCCCCGATACAGTAGTCTGAAAGAACACATAGCATTTGCATGGTTTCTTTGAGGAAATCAAGACGCAGGGGAAGCTGTACGAGGAGCGTCATGGCGTCTTGCTCAGGCGCGAGCGGGACGCTGCCTCGAGGCTGATCCGTAGGACTCTTGAAAGCCACGTGCGCGCTCTCTGAAGCGTTGCTAGCATGACCCTCCCTCCCCCAAATATCTGAGTACATCACTGATGATGATGATGAGGGGTGTCTACCTGCTTAAAAGTGGCGTTAGCTATGGCTGATCTTCGCAAACGACTTGCGTAGATGTAGTAATTGGAAGTATGCGGTGTTCAGCCAACCAAGCGCGTATAAGTTTTTGTCCTCACTTCCCGTCTTTTGAGGACGGGTATAGGACAGCTCCAATATAATTTTTTAAGGTATCATCATTGCAGTGCAGGTGAAAGGGGTGTATTCTTGAGAAGACTGGACTTACCATGTCGCGATCGCGACGGATCTGACACCACCCTCTGGTGTTCGAGGCATGTTGGTGATTTCCATCAATCATCGCCGTAGCTCTGAGGCAAAATAGCTGACAAGCACTGTGAGTACTCGCCACTCAACCCTCTTCATCATCATTGAAAGCCAACTTGATCTGCTTGGCCTTCTTCTTGATTTTCTTCCCCGCCGACTCCTTCTCGCCTGTCGAAGCGGCTGGATCAGACGGTTTGCGGGCTTTCTCGTCCTCCTTTTCTCCCTCCTCTTCGAATTCATCCCCTCCCACCACCTTCCCAACTTTTCGCTTCTTCACCGCTTTGCCTTCCGTCACTGTATCTCCTTTCCTCGTCGGCTCATCATCAGGAAGTGCGCCCGACGTGGCCACGACATCGCCGGCGTTATCCAACTTGCCTTTGACTGAGCCGCCAACATTGGACTCGCTGCGCTCTTTCTCCTCGATGTCTTGATTCATCGAAGTTACTTGCTCCTTGGTCAACGTCTCCCCGCTGTCATCGACAACGGTCGGACCATCTTCCTCTTCGGCCTGGGGGTCTTTCTTTCCCTTTGGCCGCGCTATCTCGCGCTCATGACGGTCGGTGTCCCGGCCTGAGTTCTGGTCGCGGAGACGCTGCAGGAAGGGAGGTAAGGAGGAGTCGTAGGACAGATCCTTGGATTTGATCTTGTCTCCGCTCATTCTGGGATGGGGTGAGCGGGTTTCTGGGTGAGTGCTCACATTGTTCTATCACGATGATCCCGTTGAAGAGAGGAGATGATGTTCAGACGGAGGAGGGTGGAGAATTTGAAGTGCCCACACAAGCTAGACAAGCAATTCGCTTGGGGTGGATTGGTTTATGAGCGGCGGGGGTGGGATTTCATGGAGATTGGAGGTGGAGGCTGGGAATTGGCTAGGGAAGGAGGTTGAATTTGATGAGCTCCTTGATCAATACTTGCTTATCATTCATTGAAGCCGGGCAGCATGCTGAGTCAAAGTGTGCCAAGACTAATACGCATGCGGCTTCCCCAATTCCACCTCTCTCCAAAGTAGGTTAGGCAGAATTTACCTTTCGGATGATTATTATTTAGTAATAATTGGGTTTGGGGAATTGTGCTTGCTTGCTTGCTTGCTTGCTTGCCTGCTGGTCTGGGTCTGCTCAATTGTTGCTGGTATCCCACTCTTTTCCCAATCTATATTCCAACCAGCGACACCATAGTCGTTCACCGACCAG
Source organism: Hortaea sp. C3G1500-4 (assembly GCA_022701445.1). Lineage (NCBI taxonomy): Eukaryota > Fungi > Ascomycota > Dothideomycetes > Mycosphaerellales > Teratosphaeriaceae > Hortaea > Hortaea sp. C3G1500-4. The sequence continues at coordinate 86,902 of JAJVDI010000007.1, read as the reverse complement.
ATAGAAGCGCTGGGTGTGCAGGCAAAGGCCGACTGGAACGGCGGAACTTGGACAGAGCAGGCAGGAAAGAAAGGGGCCTTCTCCTTGAGACCCGCTGCCAGCCAACCTCCTCAGTTGCAGCCCTCCTACTCCCTCAGAGGGACATCTTCCAACAGGTGTAGCAACTGTCGCGCTCGCTACACTCCTCCGCTACGAAGTTACGAACCGGCGACCTATGATTCAGCGACGGTAGACGAGCACGACGAGCACAACGGACGATCATCCCTAACCCCCACCACCATCACATCGCATCGCCGCGCCAACCTTACCTGACTTTCAAGGTTGACCTGACCCGAGTCGTTGCCTACACACAGCACACACCCTGCGTAATTCCCAATCGCATCGCCGCGCTGACGCCGAGCTCGATATCCGCCCCGCCCGGGGCCACACGTGATTGCACCGCGCCGCCATGGACTCCCTGCGCGCTCTGTCGAAACGCTTGCCCTCGGCGGAAGACATGCCCACCCTCAAAGGCATCCAGAACACCTCGCTGAAGGATGTCAGCGGGAAAGTTACCCCACGCCTCACATTTCTCCGCCGGAGGATACGGATACGCGGGAATAGCAAGGTCAGCGTGCCGCTGTATTTGGTCCTGGTCTTCCCCATCATCGTCCTTATAGTCATCCTCCTCCTCTTTGTCCGACATCCGAACAGCCCAGGAGGAAGGTTGATCCCCTCCGGCGCCCCGCCGAGCATCAGGAAGATCTCCGAGAAACACGACAAGGTCTTCGTCAACGGCTGTCTCGACCCCAAAGTCCAGAACAGCGCACCCCGAGCCAACGCCGCCTTTGTGGTCCTGGCCCGGAACAAGGAACTTGACGGCGTAGTTGAATCGCTCAAGTCAGTCGAGCGTCACTTCAACCGCTGGTTCCACTATCCCTATGTCTTCCTCAACGACGGCGATTTCAACTCCACCTTCCGCGAGACCGTCCTCAACTACACCTCCTCCTCCGTCGAATTCGGCAAGATCGGCCCCGAACACTGGGGCTACCCCAACTGGACCGACCAGAACGTCGCCAAGGAAGGCATCCGCAAGCAAGGCGACCAGGCCATCATGTACGGCGGCATGGAGAGCTACCACCACATGTGTCGCTTCTACAGCGGCTTCTTCTACAAGCACGAGCTCCTCCAGAAGTACGACTGGTACTGGCGCGTCGAGCCCGAAATCAAGTACTTCTGCGACATCACCTACGATCCCTTCCTGCACATGGAACGCAACAAGAAAGTCTACGGCTTCACCATCGCGGTCAAGGAGCTGAAAGAAACGGTCCCCAACATTTTCCGCTATGCCTCGGCCTACAAGCGCACGCATAACCTCACCAGCCAGGGTCTATGGGAGATGTTCGTCGAGCCTAAGGAAGGTTTCAATCAGGACGGTACCCCCAAGGATGGCGGTGCCGCCTTGAAACCGGAGGATCTCCCCAAGGACGACCCCAAGTACGCCAATGGCCAGAAGCCTATGCCTGAGGATATCCTTAGGACTGAGCCGGGGGCGGGTACCCTTCCCGATATTGATCCCGAGGCCATGGAGGGTGAGAGGTATAATATGTGCCATTTCTGGTCCAATTTCGAAATCGCCCGGCTTGACTGGTTCCGATCGAAGGAGTATGAGGACTTCTTCGAGATGATGGATCGTTCTGGCGGGTTCTGGATGGAAAGAGTAAGTTTCACCTCACCTCACCCCTCCTTCTTCTGCCCATCATTCATGTCCCTTCCCTCCTCCCACCCACACCGCCTTCCTTCTCTCTTCTTGATGATCCTGATCTAACTTTCTCTCTCCACAGTGGGGCGACGCACCCATCCACTCCCTCGCGGCCGGCGCCCTGCTCTCCCCCGACCAAATCCACTACTTCCGCGACTTCGGCTACCGCCACACCACCATCCAACACTGTCCCGCCAATGCCCCCGCCCGCCAACTGCCCCGCGAACCTTACCTTAACCTTCCCCGCGCCTACGCCGGCGACACCTCCGCCTCCTCCACCGTCCAGATGTCCGAGGAGGAGGAGAAGCTCATGCGCGAGGAGGACGAGTATTGGGCTAAGTGGGATACCGAGAAGGAGAATGGGGTCGGGTGTAGGTGTCGTTGTGATACCGATGTCCAGGAGGTCGAGAATAAAGAGGGCAGTTGTATCCCCGAGTGGGTTGAGATTGCGGGGGGTTATATTACCCCCGCTGGGAGGGATTAGAGGGGTTCTTACGTTTGGGGTCCTGAGGGGTTATGCATAGGAGAGGTATCTTTTTTCTTTTTTTTCTTTGGGAAGGGTGGCCAATTTATCTAGATGCGTCTTACCGACTTGATTTTCGGATTCTTTTTTTTTTTTTTTTTTTTTTTTTTTCCTCTCCGAAGTCGAAAACTGGATGCGCAAGTGCTTTCGCTGCTGCGCGGCTTGCCCGGACGAGGTCAATTCTCTTTCCTTTCACTGGCAACGTTGAGGCATGGTTTCTTCACATACGCGCATACCGAGGAGTGCAATTTTCCCTTTTGTGGCAGGCGCAGAAGCAGGGAGAAGGAAGGGCAGGGATGGGACTCCGCTCTCCTGGACTTCCTACGCGACTGATAGACGACGGGGGTGAAGAAAGTGGCTGGATCGATATATACGCCGACTACCTGGGCCATGGCATGTGGTCGAGATGGGGAAAAGGAAGGCAGGGGGAAGAAAAAGAGACAAGATGTAATGATGCGCATATTGAATCAACCACACACACGCAAAAAGGACGAAAGAACTGTGAGCGAAAGCGGAAAATCGGGAGAATCGCACCAAGAATGAAAAGATAAAAGAAATTGGACTTTTCGATGTTATAGATCTCGACGGGGGTTCTGGAGCGCCGCTGGGGGAGTAATATCGACTATTCCGCATTTAGGGGCCAACGGTGCACCGCGTTTGGGAGGGCCTCTTGTGGGGTTTCCGTTTGATGCCGGTACGGGTTGAAGATGGGGACTGGGAGAGAGAGAGGAAGTGAGAGAGAGAAGAGTGGGGAGGACGGGTTTTGGGGGACTTGGAATGTGCATACTTGATCCCTTTTTTTCTTTTTTTTCTTCTTTTTTGCCCTTATAATTTATCTCAATTCTTTGAACAGGAGAGGAGACCATTTCAATTGCTGATTTTGAGAGAGCAGAAAAGTTCGTTTTTTTTTTCTCCCCCTTCTCCATGTCTTGCTCTTGATTACTGTATTAATACTTCTCCGTTGATAGGTCCCATTGATGGTCACGGAGGGCTTCTCGACAATATCCGGAAATGGACTGCTTCGTGAGCCAGAAATAAACACCCACCTCACTGCACCGCCCTTTCCTCCCGAAATCTTGCATACGTGATGAAAACTGAAGAAGAATTTACAATACATCTGTACAATATACCAGGATATCTCCCATCAAGCTATTCCTACAATATAGACAAGGTATCCTATAACAAAAGAAAGGGAAAAAAAAAAAAAAAAGGAAGACATCTTACATAACACCCCCCTTCAATGTCGTACCACCGTAGACGGTCGACCCGACGGCATCCTATGCATGAACCCCACATTCAGCGCCGTGTTCTTCGACTTGGCAGTCATCGTCGTCGTCTTCTTATTCATCCCCGTCCCCTCTTTCTCTTTCGCCGTCTTCGTTCGTCGATAGTCCCGCAGTAGATCGTCTAACCCGCGCTCGTCGATGTGGTCCGTGTCCACCGGCATCAGGTTCGCGTGGGAGATATCTTGCCATGCGGTGTTTGAGGAAAGGGAAGAGTGGTTGCCGGGCTTTTGGGATTTGGCAATTGTGGATTGTTTCCGGATGGGTGGCGGTGGGCGGGGGTTGTCTTTGAGCGGTTTGGTGGACGTGGGTCCCTTGAGTCCCGTCGCGATCTTCTGCAACTCCTTTCGGTCGGAGGCGATTTGAGCCTGGATGTAGGGGATGGGATTCTTGGACTGCAGAGTCTCCATCACTGGCTGGCGGTGCTGGTATTCGAAGCGTTGGGGTTGAGGCGGATCAAGCGACTTCACGGCCGGGTCAAGGCGAGCTACCTCGCCCATGTCGAGTAGCTGGGTGATATCTAAAGACTGTCCTGGTGGGATCTTCTCGGGATGCGAAGGAGTGACACAGTCCATGTCGACTTCTTTTCGCAGTACATGGTCAACGTCGACAGCGGAGAAGTACGCACAAGACTGCGGGAGATCTTCGATGCCCACTTGCTGAGCAAACATGGCTCGTGTCCAGAGGTTGGCAACTTGCAGTGCCATAGCACAGCGGTACTTGTCGTGGTCTTTGGCCAAATATCGGATCTCGTCATGGACGGTCAACGCAAGACGGGCTTCGATGTTGTAACGCCGGCACAGGTACTCCATACTCACAATCAACAGGTGCAAGTAATCGACTCCAGAAGATTGAATGGCCCAGTTAATCCGACTAGTCAAAAAAGCACCCTTGCCGATGAAGCGTTCGAGGAGTGCCTCAGTGATACCCGCACCAAGCACCGGTGTGCGTGGCTTTTCCTGTACCGCGAAGTCCTCTAGGCGATTGAAGACGAAGCTCTCCGTACCGCCGTACCAGAAAGAGCCTTCTTTGATCTGCTTGCGACCGCCTTTTGTGCCTTTGGTTTCTTTGTAAAGCTTCGAAGCAACCTCTCTCGCTTGGTCTTCCGTCAGGGTAGGATTGAATCGACGCAAGAGGCTGATGGCAAAGTTCAGTCCAGCGCCGTATATCCGACCGTAATTGAAGACCTTGGCATCATTTCGTGAAATGCCCAGGATCTTGGCAGTGCGAGAATGAAGATCAGTGCCTGCGGCTTTCGTGCCCTCGAGAGTCATGAAGCCAATGGCGTTGCCACCGTGGAGTTTGAAGCTAGCGTCGCCAACTAGGGCTGCGATCCACAACTCTTCGCTGTCAACATCGGCGCCAACAAAGCTGTAGCCCTCTGGCGCGGTGACCATGCTCTTCAACTCAGAGCCGATACGGTTCTTCTTGGCGTTTGAAGCGGTCAACCAGGTGTTCTCGACGGCCCGTCGAGTGATAGTACCCATAGGCACTACCTGCGGCAGGATATATCCCATCTCGGTATCCTTCGCTCTTGCGCCTGCAAGCTCGTTTTCGTAGACTACCATCTGCGACATGATGCGATCGCGTGCGCTTATCCAATAAGAACAAGAGGCGTTCATCTCCAGGGCTTCTTTCGCATCTGGATACTCTGACGACATGGGACCTTCTTCGAAGTACTTGAGGTACCCTTTTGCGATGGGCGAGACGCAGCGTGCTGTCGGACCGTCTGCATGCGGTAGCTTGAAATAAACATGCTGCACATCATTTCTGAGGGCAGCATTCTCCTCCTCAGCCATATCGCAGCTTGTCATTGCAGAGTTCAGGTATTTGTCTGCTTCCCTGTCCTTGACTCTGAAAGACCACCCAAACTTATCAGACCACACGAGCGGATGTCCGTCCCACGCCATCCTAAGTAGCAAGGGCGCAATCCGCGTCCTGACTGTCAGTTGGATGCCACTGTCCTTCTTTGGGTAGAGATCCTTGTACCATTTTGGCATTCCCGGCAACTTCTGTCCAGCAGCAGGCCGCGGAGGATCGCCCTTCTTCTTGCCTTTCGCCATTCGGACTTCCTGACCTGACCAGTCCAGCTGTCTGAGCCAGGGATCATTCTCATACACCTCTGGCTGGTCTTTGAGCTTGACGACCTGTTCGGCTAAGTCGACAAGTCGTGCTTCCACCCCGGACGAAAGTTTCTGGTATGTAGCTTCCGCGCTCGCAATATAGTCCTCCCACTTTCTGTTCAGTGGCAAAATCTCTGAAGACAGGTGTCTCAGAGCGGCAAATGATACTGGATGGGGACAGGTCTCAAGGAAAAGTGGGAACACTTTCTTGTACACCTTGTGCGTGACATCCACATCGGCCGCGCAGTAGTCCATCAACTCGTCCAGCTTCTCAACTACACCGGCTCGATCAAGCTCGCCAAACCATTCCCTCTGAGCTTTGTCGATGGCGATCCCGCAGTGGAACTTCGCCACGTCCCTCAAACTGTTTGCAGAGGAGCGACCGACCCAAAGTTCTTCTTCGTGTTCAATATCTTCGCCCTTCGTTTTCAACAAGGCAGATAGATCGGCAGAGTTGTCTGCGTTAGCGATCCGGTCCTGGGTCTCTCTGGCTTTCCGTGCTTTCATCCAGTTGGGTCGCTGCCGGCTGCACATGCCGTTGACTGCGACGTGCAAGCTCATCGTGTCCATGAAGAAGTTGCGAGACTGATTCAGATCGTACTCTTCGGATATTCGCGCTCGGTCATAGGCTATGTTGTGACCGACGATGATCCGTGGCTTCGCGGGGTCACCAAGCGGAATCAGATGCCTATCGTTTTCGCTCTCACCCAACAGCCACGGGGATAGCCAAGCGTACCAGTGTGTTCCAGATGCGGCGCAAGCCATGGCGGGAAAGCTCGTCTCGTGCCACATGACTTCGATATCGAAGGTTAAGACATCTGCATCTGGTACGTCGATTGCCTCCCAGCTCCCATCTGCATGATATTTGGTCCAGCCGCTCGTCCTCGCCCACTTCCTTGGCTTCGGAGGGGGAGATGCATGCGCATATTTCTTGGCCAGAGTCAGATAAGGCTCGGAACTGTCCATGCCTATCTTGTGAAAATGCTCGTCCAGCGTGCTTCCCTGCAGCTCCGGCAAGTCGAATGCGATGGGCTCGGTCACGTCGCTCGTCTTGCCCAGGAGGTCATGCTTGGCCAGATGCTGCTTGGAAAGGGCCACCAGCTCCGGGTCGGCGGTGGATGAGCGACCCGGGAATAGCTGCGAGTGGACATGGCTCGAGACATGCTGGACCCCTATCTCGTTGTACCTCGCCTCAGAGGGGACGGAGAGGGTGTTCGATTTGGCAGTCTCATCGTGTCCAGGAGCTGCGGTGGCATAGCCTTGTGAAGTAGTCTTCCATATCGGTGGGGTCGGCGCGGCGGTATGCGGACGGAGGCGGAGTAAGGAGGTGTGCTGGGTGCGCTCCAGGGCGTTGACCAGGTGGTGGCGGCATCGGGATCGCATCGCCGCTCCTATTGCAGCATGTCGGTGATGATCTAGTGAGACAGGAGATTTGTTGGCGATGTGAACGGAGGTTGATAAGTGCAGCCAATATCCCGTCTCGCTGTCGTCTACCTCAAGGTAACCTTCAGGTCATGTATCGAATGTATGCAGTTCCCTCCCGCCCCTCAGCGCGTCATGATCCTCCATCGATCGCGACCGACGAAGCTTCGATTAGCGTTCGCTTCTTCAGCCCTGCACGCCGGGCCGAGCGCTAGGTAGCACCCATCGGTTGCATCCATGCACGGTGTGGGGAGAAGATGCAATTACATCCTGAGATCGTCATACTGTAGTTCCGTAGACGTACTGTACAGTGCAGTTTCATGATCATACGTGGAATATGTCAAGTCTCCACACACCATGCGTGGCTTGACACGGTGGGTATGAAGGATATGGTCGAGTGAATAGGGCAGCGGCAAAGATCGATCTTGGTTGCTTGAGCCGGAGCCTGGCATGGCAGACTCTCACATGCCCCGCGATGTATACACCGGCATGTGGGAGAACTACGACCATCATGAGAACGGTGATAATACCTGGGACTTTGCAAATCTCTCGAATGACGACTTGGACACCGCCGAGCAGGTTGATAGGCTCGAACAAGAACAGCCCCCGCCTCACTCACCCTCCCACGCCCCCGAATCTGAGCACCCGTCACCAGCGCGGCCGCCACTACCCCCGCCACGTTCACCTTCGCCACCGACAGTGCACCCATTCTTGACTTCAACCGGAGAGTCAGTCCCACGCACAGATCGCAGTCAAAGAGCGGAACACAGTGAAAACTGGCGGCAAGACCCCGGGCGAGGCGGACCTGGTTCACTCAACTACATCCTCGATAACGACTTCGAAACACTCAATACACCAGAACACTCGCCATCACCAGACACCGAGAACATGCCTGCCTCCACTCGCCGTCGTGCCAACCAAAACAACAGCATAGTCGACCTCACAGCGCCCAGCTCTCCGATTCCGCAGTCCGGCGGGAGTGGTGCCCCACGCAGCCTCAAGCGTGCCGCCGAGGATGCACAAGAAGAAGGCCGGAGCAAGAGACGCAAGTCGGCAGCAAAACCCAACCCCATCGACGAGCTCGACCTAACCAACGAGGCGCCCTCAACCGAAGACGAGCTCCGCCAAGGCCAACAGGCCTCCGCCGTCGCCGCCCAACAACAAGCCGACACGGACACCTCCGCCTCCCTGAAGATCGGCAGGCGACAGTGCATCATCTGCATGGAGCCCTACACCAACGCCACCGTCACCGCCTGCGGCCACCTCTACTGCCACGAATGTCTCTCCCAGGCCCTCATTGCCGGCGAGAAGAACAGCGAGCGCGGCATCGGTAATTGTCCTGTTTGTCGTAAGCCCCTGAGTCGGAAGAAGGCTACCCAGGTCATTCCGCTGAGCTTTCTGAAGAAGTCGGCTTTTAGGACTAAGGGGAGGAGGGATATGGATGTGTCCGGTTGAGGATGTCAATTTCGAGGGTGAGGCGGGAAAAGGCGTTTTGATGGGGGTTGAGCAGAGATGGTGAAGCGTTGTATTGATACCCCCCTTTTGCATCGGACGGCGTTTGGGAGGGCTGCATAGTGGAGCAGAGACTAGGACTGTGGTTTGACCCGAGGATTCTTTATGCACTTGCCTGAATGCGATACTTTACCATTTCTTCTGCTGGTCTCGCTGCTTCTTTTTGGCCGTTTTGCGAGCTTGAAAAGTTCATATCTTACTGGTTGTTCAGTCGGCAGATGATCAAACTGTCGTAGAGGCGTAGCTTACATTTCAGAGAAGGGGAAATGGAAGGCACAGGGTACGCTAGTAGAGTGCAGCAGGTGAGTGATTGGATCCACCTTGGGGAGGTTCCGTGAATCACGTGTCTTGCCCAGTCCCTATGTCGCTCCCTGTGCACTTCTGCTGCGCCATGCACGAGATGCCGTGATTGGGCCGCTTGGCACGTAGGAGCGATGTGCAGCGCAATCCTTCATGCATCATCCTCTTCCTGCATGATAACCCGTGCCTCTTCTCCGCAATGCTAAGTGCACCTCCGAGCTCGAATTGGGAAGCTATAAGTCTGCTCCTATTCCTGACTTCTTCGACGAATTGTGTCCGCCAACCTCGTCCATTGTATACAAAAAAACTGGAGTCAGTCATGGCTCTGCTCGTGTATACCACTGCTGCTCTGCTGTTCTACTTGCTCTCTCTGGCTGTATCTCGTCTATACCTCAGTCCGCTTGCGAAGTCGAAGATACCAGGTCCAAAGCTAGGAGCGCTCTCCAAGTTCTATGAGGCATACTATGAGATTGTTCAACGGGGCAGATTTGCTTTCAAGCTCGATGACTTGCATGAGCGTTACGGTAAATCTGGCAAACCTATCGGCAAGGATTCTGTGGATTGCTTGCTGATAGCCCGTGGCGTGGGCAGGACCAATCATCCGCATCACTCCCGACGAAGTTCATATCAAGGACAGCTCCTTCTGGGATGAACTTTTCGTGAAGCGCCCCAAAGCGAGTCGATACTCCTCCACTGCTTTGCGGTTCGGGAACGACGATTCTATGTTTTCAGTGGCAGATGCCGGATATCATCGAATGCTTCGCGCGCCGTTGAATCCATTGTAAGTCTTGACTAACGTCTCTACCCTTCCCACTACAGTTCGAACTCGATGTAAGAATCCTTCGACTAGCAATACCGCTCTATACTTATGAATCCCCGTTAGTTTTTCCGCTCTAGATGCTACTATATTGTGCCTTTACTTAACAATACTACCTCTATAGTAATGAGATGCGTTCAATTTTCGCGATTCTTATAGCAAGTTTAGACTGTATATTCAAGGCTGATATCTTCGTAGCTTCTCTGGAGGGCCGTCATCGATCAACAGCCCCTAGTACAAGAAAAGTGCAATGCCATGCTCGAGGGCATGATCAAGCTCAAGGACATTGGTACTGTCTTCAAAGTCACTGACGCTTTTGCTGGCGATGTCATTTCCCAGAATTCTTTCGGGTTCTCGTACGGGCGGGTGAACGATTACCAGACTGGCTGGGCCCAAAACTTCCACGATGCGTATCTGTCCCTTGGAGCTTTTGGTCATGTTGCGGTGCAATATGAAACATCCCTAGGTTAACACTGTATACTTGGCTTTCATTGTTGATATTCATCCATCCCGAGATCAAGTCCAGCTGGCCGAGCCGTCGGAAAGAGCCGGGCAGCTCTTTCCGATGGAGCTAACATCTCGCGGCGCGGCGCGGCTTGATGCGGTTTCCGGGTTCCATTGTTGACAGGATGATTGTTACCTCCGCAACGTGTCAACCTACCTTGGCTGGAGACGAAGTACGTAGGCAGTCCTCTTCACAGCATTTCTAGCTTCCACACGATCACAGTCCGCATCTCGGCTAGCAGCCCTCTGCTTGTATAGGTACGCTAACATCACCCCGGGCTACTGCGATATCGGCTACTGCGATATCGGCTATACGATATCGGCTATGGCAGCTCAGGTACCACCGCCAGACGGACCACAGCCCCCGCCAAACGGACCACAGCCTAACTTCAATCGCATTGCGCAAATCCATCGAGACCTTTTGATAGAAATGCAGAACTGCCAGAACTTGCCTGCTATTGCTGGCACCGAGAGAATTCTCGAAAGATTCGACAGACTCGAGCGCACAATGACTGAGCAGTTCGAGCGCATTACCGCCCGAATGACTGCCAGGTAGGTGCTGATTTTTCTCCTCAAAAGTTTCCAGACGACTAACGAGTTTGAGTTAGCAACCACAATTCCGTTGCGCAAACTCAGAACTCTCTCTTAAGCCGCCCAGACGATGCTATAACGCCGCTCCACAACCCGTCGACGAACGAAGATATCCCTCAATTTCCGGCAACCCCTCGTGCTATCGACCAGCTTCAAACTCGGACTATAGATCCGTTACTCGCCGCGCTTGAACTAGCAACAACTGGGACGCTACCTAATAAGAAGGAGAGGATGAGAATTGCGATAGGGCTTAGGCCAAGGCGGAACGAGGGCGCATAGAGGGAAAGGCGACTGCTGAAGGAGCGGTAGTGCCGGATGGTGCTGGGGTCACTAGCGAAAGGCCGCCGTTGGTGGAGACGCAAGAGGCTCCGTTCGGATAGGCGTGGGCTGGGTTGCAGGCGTAGCCAGTGCTGGATGGTGCTGGGGTTACTAGCGACAAAGCACCGTTGGTGGACACACAAGAGGCTCCGTTTGGATAGCTGTGTGCCGGGTTGCAGGCGTAGCTGGTAGTCGAAGGAGCCGGGGTCACAAGCGACAATGCGCCATTCGTAGACACGCAAGAGGCTCCGTTCGGGTAGCTGTGGGCTGGATTGCAAGCATAGCCAGTGCTGGAAGGAGCCGGGGTCACCAGCGACAATGCATCATTGGTGGAGACGCATAATGCTCCGTTGGGATAGCTGTGAGCTGGGTTACAGGCGTAGCCAGTAGTGCTAGAGGGAGCTGGAGTCACCAGCGATAGACCACCGTTCGTGGAGACACAAGACGCTCCATTGGGGTAGCTATGAGCCGGGTTGCAGGCATAGCCAGTGCTTGAAGGGGCCGGGGTCACTAGGGACAGGGCGCCATTCGTGGACACGCACGATGCTCCATTCGGGTAGCTATGAGCTGGGTTGCAGGCGTAGCCGGTGCTGCTGGAGGGTGCTGGAGTCACCAGGGAGAGAGCCCCGTTCGTGGAGACACACGACGCACCATTTGGGTAACTGTGAGCGGGATTGCAGGCGTATGAGGCAGAGGACGATGCTATGGGACTGGCAAAAGCACCAGTAGCCCCGGCGGCCAGAGTAACGAAGGTTGTTTGGCGCATGATGCTTGAAGAGGTGTTGAGTCTTGTTTGCGGGTGTGGAAGGTGTATTCGCTAGATAGATGTGAAGAATGGATGATGAGGTGAAGGGGGATTGAAGCAGCCATGGCTTCTATATATGCCATCCGTAGGGCTTGTGTTGATCGACGTGTAGGCATATACGTCAATAGGGCTCAGTCTCGTATTCTTGGCAGCATCTCGTGTTCAGACCTTAACCGATGGACGATGATGATGTCGTCTAGGGCACGACCTCGTGTTCGGGCTTAATGACAAAGGTAACCATTGACCGTCAAGACCAGCAGTGCGGGTCACGGAGCCCCGGCGGGTTAGGGCTGCATTATCAGGCATATCAAAGGCCAGGTCATTCGGCGACGACCGATGCAGCGCTCTTTTCTCTACAGTCATCGCAGGGAGGTGAGGTCGTTCAGAATTCTGCGGTGGCGAGAGCGAGCCCAGTAGTGTCGCTAAGGTCTGTGAGAAATGGATAAGCATACCGCTAAGATCACTTACCCAAGCTTCTTCAGGGCCCTCGGACGGAAAACCTATTATTACATGAAGACTAAACGCTGTCTAGACATGTAGGCTACGGTTGCTACTATAGAACATGGAAGAAATATACGCTAGAAATCCGGCGACACCAGCATTCGGCGAGACTGAAAACCCTATCGAACTTCTAGCGCGGAAGTCCTAAGAATAGATACGAGGCCCGACCCTTCTCCACACGCTTTTTGCTCCTTCTACGTCACATCTTTATGTGGCCATTGAATTCTGCCTTTCTTTTCTTTGGTTTTCTATTATTATTATTACCTGGTTGCGTTGGGTTGCAAGATTGGTCGCTCCGGCATCCCCCACGTAGCATGACTATGTTACAGTTTTACCCTCGCTTTGCGGATGAGAAGAATCCGATCTCTCTTGTTGATGGACACAGCCATCCATCCACCGGTGCACCACTCATCATTTCAGGATGAACACAATCCAGTCCGGCGAAGCTTGCGGTAGGCCTAGGCTGCTTACGTTTGTCTCGAAAGAGCTGCGGCGTCTTATTTTAGGCGAGCAGATCTCTCATTCGGTATACGGATGACACCATACTTGACCTGCACAGCAATGTCTTCTGCCTTTGCAAGCACAGAGGTAGATCCCACCCATGACGAGTTCCCGACAAGATCAAACAAAACAATCCCATTTTGTGAATTTGATTTGCCCTACCAACTATAATCGCAATAGCAGAAAGCCTGCTTCTGTTGGTCTCGTTGCTCATTGCTGCCACGATTTCGACCTAAAAAACATACTTGTACGGTATACGGAAGTGCACATTCAAGTTGACTGGATGTCACGCCACAGTCGGGCACTGTACTGTAATCTGACGGACCTGCGCTCGCATCCTACAAAGAAACCAACCGTACGATCGTCCATGCCATCCATACATCTCGCTTTTAAGTACATTTGCCTTTCACCACCCTGTTCAGTTTTGTCATTGCCTATGTGACGTTTTCAATGGATGTCTAACTTCTTTCTCGTCGGCGTGATAGCCGCTGGCGTCCAATCTTGCCCTCAAATGGACTCAGCATGTCCCTCCGCGCGGTGGCTGGCAGAGCTTCTTGCACATTACCACCCAAAAAGCCAACGAACAGATTGTTCGCACGCTACTCAGTCACGCTGGCGACAGTAACGCCCGAGAGACGGTGACGGCATGACCGATCTCATTTACGCCGATGCCGTGATATGTCTGCTTTCCCACGATCCCTGCGTCGGCGCCGTCGACAACCGAGGCCGCTCGCCGCTACACCTGGCTGTGCAGAACAGGCAAGTGTCGACGTTGGAGATATTGCTCGGCCACTGCGGTAGGCTAAGCTTGTTTGTGGACTGCTACGACTGCTCTGGCCGAACGCCACTCCATACCGCAATCGACCTCGATTTTGAGCAAGGAGTTAGTCTATTACTGAAATCAGGGGCGAACATCCACTACTTGGCCGGCAAGTAGCGGCGCTAAGCACGCACTGATCATCACTATGTTGGAATTCGAAGAGCTTTGCCAAAGAGTATGAAATGCCATCCAATTGGATACCCTTCCACGGCTGCTTTTCAAGACTCTGATGACGACCGAACGTGGGAAGGCTCATGTCAGAAGGTGGACGAGACTGCATCTACACATGACTCTCTGTCCATCCTGTCCCTCCGTTCACCGCTAACCCTTTCTCCGTCCACCGCCAAAGATTGTCGGCCATCTCCTAATTGTCCCGTACTTGCCACCGTCGTCCTCTTTTCCAATAGAAATATAGAACTTTCCCGATTCAGCCTCCAAGGCCGTCGCTGCCCATAGCTAAGTTCTGGCGCCTTCCTCTACCGTCAAGACCGTGAACATTAGCAGTGGCTTCCATAGGTAAATGAACCACTCGGCTCCGTCGGCCTTGTTCTAGTTTTCAGTCCTTACTAAGCCCGGGTGCACCACGATACTGCGAATGGAAAGGTACATCTGCGCCAGCTTCTTGGCGAACAAGATGCCTCCTCTTAGCCAGTTTCAGTAGCCGTGACGAGCCATGCCTCCCCGTATCGCCTTATGCCCGCGCACCTCGTCCAGCACCAAGCCTTGCTTCGGTGCAGATACTTTGGCAGCTTCCGACGCCACAGTGATAATTCGAACGTCGGATTTTCAGTCGCCACCGTGAGCAGACTGCAACAAAAGCGTCACGGTGACTTGCACGAGTTTGGCGTGAGCTAGGTGATTGACGCCAAATGGCCATTCGTAGCCATCTTGTGTTAGGGCGGGAGCGGTGCCGGCTACGCCTGCATCGAGAAAGAACAACTCAATGCGATTGGCGGAATTGAGGATGTGAGTGGCCGCTGATTTTGCACCTACCAGCTGAGAGAAATCGAGGTTTACGGCTTCGATGACGGCCAAAGGCGATTCAGCCTTTGACCTGCCCAATGACGCCTTTTGCTTTGGTGGAAGAGCGGGCACACAGGTAGATACGGCGCAGGTTGTGTGCGGTGAGCCTTTTGACGGTCTCCGGACCTAATCCGGTGTTGCCTATCCTCGTGCATGTTGATTAGTGGATAATAGGGCGTATGACTACTACTACCGGGAAGCAGTATCGACCTCACCTCCCGTGACGACAACTACTTTGCCGCTAAGATCCGGAATGTCTTTGCGGGCTCCAAGGTCTTCGTCATGTTGTGATCGGGCTTTTCAAGTCTGTGTAGATGATTGTTTCGAATGCTACTAAGGAGTCGCGACAGAAAGGGGCAACTCATCTCTTATTGTCTCACGGTTAAGCGTGACGGGTGCTACGCAAAAATCTTTAACGTCTAAGCTAGTTACCACAAAGGAAGAAGAGTGCTAATACCTGTCTTGCTTGATTGTCACTGTATTTACGCATTGTCTATCTTCATGACAGATTATTGGCTCTATAGTATATTTAATGTCGCTACACACCCCCGAGGAATCTTGGATTCGCTCTGCTACTCCTACTCTCGAGCATGCTTACATCTATGCTTATGCTTACGCTTATGCCCGCTGACATATAAAGCCTTAGTCCTTTAGGCATATGCTTAGCCCCTGTTACTAGTTGTTCTATACCGCAATTAGCACCTCGCTTCGCTTCGCTTAGAGTTCGTAAGGTCTTACGCATTGCTGGGAGCGATGTGTTAATTATAAAATAAATCCAAAAGATGCTGTAGGTTGTTTTAAACTTACGCAAATGTATTGCTGTACGTAGCAGCTAATGTTAGCTTCGCATAACACAATACAGAAAGCTCTATAGATCTTACCGGAACTGGCGCCTTGGCGAAGTAAGTACAATCTGATCCTTGTTCTAATGTAGTCCTCAAATGATTAGGTACTTACAAGAGCCGATGCGGTACATTTCTGCCTGCATGTTAACTTTCGAAGAGAGGTAAAATAGTCAGGCGAGCAATCATACCCCCATACACTGTAAGGGAGTTAGCGTTATTTCGCATGGCTATGCCGACTGCTCTGGGATCGCACCAAACGGTTCTCATTCGCAGCATCTCGCTGGAGGGCTATTAGCCAATGCTCAATGCCTATTGACTATAGAATCTCCTACCCCGTAGCATGAGTCAACGCAATCTTTCATAGTTGAGAAAACGATTTGCTTGCACCCAGCTTCCTTTCCATCATCGCAGATGGGCTGTGTGTCGCGAGCGAACACGCCATCTTCGTGTGTGACGCCTAGGCCCGCAGAAAGGACGACCATCGCTTGAGCTAATGTAAGAGGAGTACAGTAGTAGATCTGCATGGTGAGAACTCCTGGAAGATTGGATTCAATTGCTGAGTTGTGTGATGTTGGAGGGAAGGATTTGGACGTTTTATCCACAGTGTGTGACGACAAGTATAGCCAGCGCGCCCGCAGTCTTGCGCAATGGCAGATTTTCTAATCGGGAAACAGATGACATGTACTCGTCGAATGTTGGATTAAACCCGCGTTGAACGTATCTGCTGCTAGATCTGCATTTGCTAGCGCCTTGGTTGGTTCCGGATCCTTTTGCCCGAGGGCACGTCGACCCGCTGCTTGTGACCACGTATTCCCTTTCCAATCAACGCCGCGGAAGACTTGAAAGGAGATCAATGCGCACGGAATCATAGGCGTCAACTCTTCGTTCCATCATCCGCGTCGTCCTGGGAAGTCAGATGCATGTAAAGTCACCAAAGAGCGCTTTTAGGTTTGTCCCCGAACCTTGATACTTTGGTTTAGCTCGTTATTATCTCCGCGGCTTCATCGGCCCGCAATCTAATCCGTAAAGTCACTAGCAGTATACAATTGAATGATCAACAGCCCTCATGTTCTATACTAGTATTATCGGAATGCGATCGCCTTCCGCTTTCGAGCAGTGTCCCTTGGAACCCCACAGCTAGAGCGAACCTTGTTAAGGGGCCCCTCGACAACCTAAATCTTGCGGTTCGCTAGGCTCGATCATCTGCTCCTGTGATCTACAATCTTCCTTTGCAGAAAGTGCTGTATATCAAGCTCCAAAAGGATGCGCCAAGGCGCGCGTGATCCTGCAATAGGCTTTCCCTCGTCCTAACGATTGTGACAGCACCTTGGCGATTGCTTAGCCCAGCTCAAACTTCCGTTGTGACGAATGCTAAGAGCAGCTATATGGATCAACTGGATTCTGCAATCCCTCACGTAACCGCCGCGTGCATAGACTAACGGAACGAACGGCTTGCAGTCTTGAGGCTAATGAAGTACGAACAGAAGTACAATAATGCTACAGGACATGCTGTCCTATTCCGCGGCGACTTGAGTGTGACGGACCAGCCGCTTTTGCATAGTTGAACCGCTATTGAAGAATTGCCAAGCACCGCCTTCACATCTTAGAAGCGGTGGCCGAGTCACCATATCTGCGTTGCGCACAGGCTTCGCAACTAGTCGAGAGCTCTGCAGCCGCCGCAACGAAGCAACCTCTTTTTGACCCGCCGAGGTGGATTTGCATAGCTCATGGAGGGGAACTTGAAAACGATGGAGCCGTCTCGTTGAAAATCAATTACCAAGTTTCTGCACTCTGAAGCTACTTCCAAAAGATTGACCTATCTCTCTATCAACCATGTTCAACAAACTCACCGTCTTAACGTGGCCAGCAGCATTGGTTTCTGCTACTATCACTGCAAACCAGACGGCAGTTCCAGGGACTGTACCCATGCCGTATCCCAACGGTATATTCGACGACGTCGCCGATGCCGACGCCAGGTATGTGGAGAGTGGATCTCATCGCCGGATATATAGCATAGATTGTCGGATTGAAGGCTGATCTCCGATGAAGAATTTCCGTACGGTCTGCGCCTCCCTCTTGGACCATCACGTGGGGATACGGAGCATGCGGCAACTACGACGATTACTACGGTATAAATGCGTTCTACAAGTCGGCGGGGTGTAGCGATTGGACCAAAGGACCTCCCCATTGGGTTTGCTGGGATAACCCACCGGATCCCAACAACGGCAACAATCTGCCGTACTGGAACATGATTATGTATTTTCATGGTGATGAATGCCCGATTATTGGACATCCTTTCCAGTGCGATACGGTCGGAAGGTATTGCCTTTGCTTGACGGCCGGTCGACCACTCAGCTATAATGTTGTAGAGGCCACTACAGGTGTTCGTAACTGCGACGGCCCTTTTTAAGCAGTGCTTCAAACGTCCGGGGTATTTGGTAGAACATGCGGAGGATGGGCTAAGTACATCGAATGAAACGCCATTTATTGCAAATCTTTTAACGTCGGATGATGGTTGAAATGCACTGAATTTGAATCACTGTCATTGAGCGTGAAGTATGAGATAGGTCCTAAGACACACGATATTATTGCTCGACGTCTCAACTATTCAATGCGGTAACTGTTTCGCATCTAAGACGTTACGCTCATCTACAGTGAGTACAAAGCCTTCTACATTAAGACACTGGCAACCATTACTACGACACACGTCCTCCAAAAGCTCACCGATCCCGCTAAAGACGATGAGCCGGACCGAGCTTCTTTGATCCAGTAATCGTCCGGATCGAAAGGGCCATCTCTTGAAAGGCTTCCGGAAGTTGACAAGGATTTTCCATTGTCCCATCGACAGAACGCATTCGAAACAGGATCACCCTCCCGAGTCAAGCACCAGAGCCAGTAATTCAGATCAGCTGGATAGAAGCGACAATACTGCGAGCATTTGTCTGGAGCAAGGTAGATAGAGATGTCCGGATAGTTCAAGAAAGGTGGCTGGGCCTGCATGTTTTGGCAGCAGTACGCCATGCGCGGATGTACGCCCTTGATGCCGCAGTAGCCGTCGTAGGAAGTGCCGTTGGATTCTTGATGTTGGCCAACAGACATGTTGAGCCAGGGGATGTCCACATAGTCGAGCCCGCTGTACTGGACAGGACAATCAAATTGTGAATAAGGGACGGAGCTGCCATTGGCGATGTAGGCCGAGAAGTCGTTCGTTCCATTGGCCACCGTTCCCGCAAAATTGCCAGGAACGGAAGATGAAGTGGCGGGTGAGATGGTAGAGATAGCGGACGGTAGAACAACGTCAACCGAGCTGGAGAGGGTGGCTGAGGTCGACATCTTCCTGCGCTTATCTTGGATTTGAATTCTTCTGCGACGTATATGCAGGACCTCGAGCGAGTCTTGGGCTGCACAATGCTGCTTTGGATTGGGAGTGGGCGTCTCGATGTGATTGTAGACTGACTGCATGAACCAGCTGCCCGCCTCCACTTCCACTCACTTTAATGCTTTCGCTTCTCCAGGGGCGCCGCGACCCATAACACTTTCCGCGGAGACGACGTATCGGAAAACGGGCGCCAAGCAGCGCGACGCTTAGCTCTATAGTTGCACGTTAAAAGAGCACATGATGGAGGTCTCGTGCGACGCGGTTGTCATAATCTTCAAGGTACAGGACCTAGGAGGTTGCAACAGATCCCATTCGCTGTCGTGTTCACGCTGCCTCAGAGGTGCCATGCATGATCGCCATGATGCTCCGCGGGCCACTCCGCAGTCTCTGGGACTTTCCGAGATGTACCCCGCAACCCTCCGCATCCCCGCATGCCAAGTGAGCAAGCGTCTCCGCCAAAGGACAGGCTCAAGCTTCGTGTTGCAGATCCCTTGGCGTCTTAAACAGCTTCTATCTTTCCAACCTGGTCAACGTTGCTTCCGCTCAAACGACGACAAGCCGACGTCGAATCTCGCCTTCGAGCTGGAAATGTACAAGCAGTTGCAAAGATCTTGCCGTGGCATCCGAGCATGCGATCTCGATAGAGTCTGTGATTCTACGCAATCGCGACGCAAGGGCTTGGATCCATGACTCTAACAGGACGCTTGGCATGCAGAGGCTTCACAGTAAACACGCCGCTCAAAACAGCTTGGGTGACCAATGAGGCGTAGAAGCCTCAACGACAAGCCGTCACCGCAGGCCCCAGGGGACAGCAGCAGGGCATAGAGCAGCGCAATGAAACGGTAAGCTTGGGGGATCTTGAGAGAGAAGCTGACGCTCAAGGGCCCTTCCTATTCCCTATAAAGCACCTCGCACTCTCATCCATCAAGTTTTCTTTCCTCCACACTACACTTCTGAATTTCATCCCAGATCCCGTCTAATCCGCCTTCTTTCCGTTCGTTCAAGATGGGCAGCTTTGCCGTAGACGTCATTAGTGTGTTGGGAACTGGCATCACCGCATACAGTTTTCTTGAATCCCGTCTCCCAGAAATGGGTTCCCAAGGCGCGACTGTCGAGATTCGCACGAGTACCGGCACCAACACTGCCACCGGCGCAGATGGCGTGGAAGACACAGGCGGCAGGGTGAATCGAGTATGGTGCGTGATCAAGAATTGCCTCTTCGAACTCACATTCAGCCAGTTTCTACAGATCTTTTGACACTATGGTAGGGGCTACGATGCTGGCAACAACCTTCTTGGTTTCAGTGGAGGGGGCGACATTGGACCTGGGAACAAGCGCACTTTCAAGATCGACCAAGGCAACAACCAGCAGGCTTTGTATATTGACATCGTAGCCGATAACGATCCGATCTGCATCCCCATCATTGGAGTCACTCAGCCTGGTGATGGACTGCAGTTTGGCTGGATGGGCGACGTCTTTAAAGGCTGCGGCTTGCCAAATTACTACGGCAACGTTGCGGCCGGCATCGAAGGATATGCCCCAAATTGCGGGTGGATTGGTGCGTCTTCCAAGCACATTTTGGTTCGTGATTATTCAGGAAATGCAGTGACTCATGCAAGATTCGACGGCAGACGCTAGCCACGAAAAAACGGACGCTGGGTCGTTCAAGTGGTACCTCCCGGCGTTCAGCAAGGGCGATGGGCAGGACTACAGTAAGAATGTGGACTTTTATTGCCACCCCCGCCCGGTAAGTTCGAGCATCTGCAACTACCTGCTCCAACTGCGAATGTCTCGCAT
The DNA here is from genome assembly GCA_022701445.1 of Hortaea sp. C3G1500-4. Classification (NCBI taxonomy): domain Eukaryota; kingdom Fungi; phylum Ascomycota; class Dothideomycetes; order Mycosphaerellales; family Teratosphaeriaceae; genus Hortaea; species Hortaea sp. C3G1500-4. The sequence goes on along the minus strand of JAJVDI010000007.1, from coordinate 66,097 downwards.
CTAATGACACCTGGTATTGCATAGTTCGAGGTCCGATACGCCGCTCAACCTATCGAGAAGCGCGACACAGGCGACTATTCTGACGTTAGAGAACACATTCGCCGCAGCTTCAAGACACGCAACCTTATAATTAGCCCCAAAGCCCAGCACCCAGCCTCTGCGCTATGCGAAGATCCCACGACAGTTGGTCCGGATTTTGTCTCGCTGCATGAAATGGCTTTCTGCGACATGGGTAACAAGAAATGGTATAAGCTATGCGACGAAGAAAACGGGCTTCTAGACAATTGCTTTGCCCTCGATATCGTTAATCGAACGCTAACGGGATTGTTCTCGCATCCAAAGGCTTTAGGCCTGGTAAACGAGCTCTTCTCGTACGATCGGGTTTTTGAATGGGATTAGTGATGATGAATTTTGTCTTGGATGAATATGGATGAAGAGGGAAACAAGTAATATCGAGAATGTTTTTGCTTTTTACAAGAATTTTGGAGTGAGGGGTGTTCTAAGTAGATGTTACATGTACTATGCTCTCACCCATCTCTGCAAGCTGAGCCACAATCTCCCGCGGATTCTTCTCACCTACCTGACTCTGCAAAAGCCAGGTGTGATCTAGCACAAGGTCTCGTACGGGTCTTAGCATGCTATATGTGTGATGGAACATTTGGCCAAGGTTGTAAGCAGCCTGGACTTGCTCGGATGTATGCGCTAGTCTCTTGGACTCGTACTCCTGCAGTGCCTTCTCCACGGCGTCCGTTTCTTTCAAGTCCAGTCCTGCAAGGCATTGGCCGATGAAGTAACCATCGCATATAGACATGCCTGCGCCATAGGCAGCATATGGCGACGTCGGATGGGCTGCGTCGCCAGACAAGGTCACTCTGCCCCTCGACCACCGCTGGATAGGCACACGGTCACGGATTGGCCATCGCTGTAAGTTCTCCGATCGTGTGCGTGCGATCATCTCGTTAAGCTCGGGTCGGAATTCCATCGCCAGCTGCTTCGCATGTGCATGCAAGTCTGAAGGCGGAGCGTCGTTGTCGGGCCAGGCCTCAAGCATCCACCACTGGTAACCTGATCGTCCCTCGCTGAGAATTGAGGAATACGTGCCCTGGACGGTCCTTGAGTGAGATAGAACGACTTCGCCTTGCTCAGCTCCAGGTATGTCGTCGAACGTGAAGCCACCGATGACATGCAGGTTATGTGGTCTCTTCGGCGAGTCGCCCCACAGATGTTTGCGAACGATCGAGTCGATCCCGTCCGCACCGATCAGAACCTGGACTTCGCTCTTCGTGCCGTCTTGGAAGTGCAAACGCACAAGATGAGGCTCGCTCTCAATCTTCTCAATCGCTTTGCCAAATTGTATGGTCCCTTCCGGGATTGCTTGAAGCATGCGCTTGTATAAGTCAGGCCTTAGCATACCTATAAAACCTCCGCCATATTCGCGAATCACATCCTCCGGAAGCCTGACTTCTGCTCGTACGTGGCCTTTGGCGTTTCGAAATGTGGTGTGGCAAGGTGCGCCCAGGTCTTTCACGTCGACACCCATGCTGCGCAGAGCCTTGATTGGAGGTGGCCAGAGATTAAGGATGTTGCCTGCGGGACGTGCTTCCTTGTACCGTTCGTAGACAGTGACATTGTGTCCTGCTTTCAGAAGAGCCAGGGCAGCAGCCATTCCGGCGGGGCCCGCCCCAATGATCGCGACCTTGCTGGTCGATGTTGACTGGGAAGACATAGGTAGGGAAATGAGGTGGATGGTGTTGTTGATGTTGTCGGCGCTGCCGTAACTAGGCTTTGTTTCGTTTGCCAAATCGTTCGCCCCGGCAAAGGATGACTGCTTGGAAGCTGCACGTTGAACACATGCGATGGAGTCCGAGCGACTTCACCATCTTGAATGGGCGTGACGACCGATAATGCATCAATCTCGCCACTCCCTACCTAGGTAGCCTCTCAATCAAGCTATCCCCCACATTTCCGAAAGTCTGACCAACACCATGTAAACCTGGGGCGAGCTCAACCGAGCCGATCGAATTAGGCCGAACCGCTCCACTTGACTCGAGCCAGACCGAACCGAAGAGCATAGTGCATGTCCAAACTGATCGGTTCGGTTGCGATACGAGTCGTTGACTATTTGCTGTCCTTCGCATCTCAGATTCTACAGTCTTAAATTCGACCTCGCAATGACATTCGGCTTGAGGCGCTTCAACCGTCGTCCACCTCCATATTGAGCACCGTCAGAAGAGATTATGTCTACCGTAACAGAAACCGCCCAAGCGCAAGTCAAAGTCAAACCGACTGTGACAGAATACATCCCCCAAATTAACCCAGAACATAACCTTTTCGCTCGAGGTCCATCGCACAAGTATGGAGATTTCCGCGACGACTTGATCAGAGATGGCTTCGCGGTCGTTAAGGGCGCAATCCCGCGTGAGAGAGCGGATAATTACGCAGATCAGCTATATAAGTTTCTTGAAGATTTGTGCGGCCTCTTATCTTCAAAACACCCGCGCATATTGTGCTGACGTTATCCACAGCGGACTCGGGTTCGATCGAAACAAACCCGAAACAGTCAACGAACAGCACTTGCCTATCATCAATGAGAAAGGCATGTGCGCCGGTTACGGGCTGCCTCACGAGACATTTGCCTGGGACATTCGTGCGGAGCCTGGCGTGGTGGGAGCGTTCGAAAAGGTCTACGAGACCGAGGATCTTATTGTGTCCTTTGACGCCATGAATCTGAGCTTTCCTGACCGCAAAGATCTCAAAGAGAACAAGCCATGGCCGCATCAGGACCAGGACCGCACGCGCCCCGGCTTCAGGTGCTTGCAGGGTCTGGTGAACTTGTTGCCCAATGGCCCTAACGACGGAGGCTTGATCGTGTGCAAAGGCGGGCACTTGGTCAGTGAGGAGTTTCATGAGGCTTTCGAAAATGAGTCGGATCGCATTTGGGCTTGGTGAGTAGCACTCCTTCACAGAGAGAGTACCGATGGGTGTTTGTAACTGCAAGAAGAAGCGACTGACTGAATCCATTTCCAGGACTAAGGAGTGGTACGGCTTTACGGCAGCCGGAATGCAGTGGCTGGAAGACAAGGGGTTGAAGTGGGAAAAAGTGTGCATGGAGCCTGGCGGTCTAGTCGTCTGGGATTCACGTACACCGCACTACAACCTAAGCTCGACAACGTCGCAGCCACGCTTTGCAGCATACACCTGCTACATGCCTGTCAGCGACGTGACGCAGGCGGACTTGTTGCGCAAAAAGCAGGCTTTCGAAGACTGCCAGCCCACCACGCATTGGCCCAACGCAGCGCACGTAGGGGCGCTTCCGTTGATGCGAAACGGTGAGCAGGACCGGCTGCATCATCTGGTTCCTAAGAGCGGCAAGCCCAAGCTCGGCGAGCGTGCGTTTCGTTTGACTGGCATCCCTTATATTGAGGCGACTGCGTAAAGATTGACAATCTATGTAGCGAGAACGTATTATGTGCTCTTCAGTATGGTGTTGCAGACATGGGCGCCCTTTTCCTTTGACTATCTTGCGATTCAGCTCTCCTCTGTCCAGTGTGATTCGAGAGCCAGCTGAGAGGATGTTCAGCAATCGGTATCGTGACTCCATCTCTTTCAATGTATCATAGGCTGCCAAACCCAATCAGCATACCCCATGCGACACTGCCCATGCTCTCGCTGACAGAGGAGTTGAGGTCGTTGACGGGTCAGATATCCATGTTGAGGACCCTGCACGCATGCCTCGGATGTGGTTGCGGAAGCGCGTGGGGGATGATGAGCAATCCGACCTGGAGAATTGACAGTTCGAAAGCCGCCGACCGACCCGGCGTACCCCAGCAATGATTTTATCCACCATCACGTCTCATGTCGAGCTCGCCAGCGCCGAAACGCAAACGACTATCGTGCGCATGCACCCCTTGTCGCAATCGCAAGGTGCGCTGCGATGAACGGCAACCCAAATGCTCCAACTGCTTGCGTTCTGGCGACCAATGCATCACCGTCGACCTGCGACACCCTGCTGCTACCGCCGTGAGAGAGGCGTCTTGTCGGCAGTCTACAACCACAAGAGAAGACTCAGCGAGAATCATTGACGCCGACCACCACTTCAATCGCAGACCCGATGACACTAATACTGAATGCAACACTGACCCAAACGCTGCGACCACTGCCATTGGCGCTGCCATTGGCGCTACCAGTGACCCAAATGAGCCCCTACCACGCCAGGCTCGACACGAGCAACCTGCGCCTAAAAGCAGCGCAACCTCACAGCAGACTGACTTGCTGCCCATTCTGCCCCGTTTCATTCGGGACGGTCGCCACATACTGACGCAATGGCTGGACCTCGCCTTCTTGCGCCTAGGTCTTCGCGATCGCTTCACAATGCTCCGCAACAGCCAGGCAGACGAGGTCTCCTCCTTTGACCCTCAGCATATTGCTCCACTGCCCCCTCTGCCTCGTGCAGACCTGCATCGCGGCCTTGCCTTGTATCGAGATACCCTAGGAAGTGTGATCCATCTGCCGCTGCCGAATGAGGGACGCCTACCTCTCGAGCCATGCCAGTTGCTTGTTTGCCATCTTGTCTGCGCCGCCGTGGCGCTGGCAAAGCCTGGTTGCATTGCCGTTGACATTCCTTTAGTCATGGCAAATGCCCTTGCCAGCGTTGGCCAACTCACGCTTTCTGCGTCATTAGAATCAGTATCTGCCCTTGTCTTACTGGCAGTGCTGTATCGGGGCACTGATAAACCAGAGGCTGCCTGGCACCTAGTAGCTACTGCAGTGGCAATGGCCCACTCTCTTGGAATTAACAAAGCTAGGCAAGCGAGTGCCAACGCAAACGTGGGATCATCTCATGCACGCAACAGTGCCGCCGTGTGGTGGTCTTTGTACATTCTTGAGAAGACTTTGTGCCTTGAGTTGGAGCGGGCGTCCGGCATTCAAGACAGCGAGTGCGATCAAGTTGACACACCTCACGTGTCGGACGAGACGCTTGCGGCTATCCAGCTCGCAAGGGTACAGAGTCGCATAAGCTGCCGTCTTCTAAGGTCTCGGCAGTTTGAGGAGAGCGGGCCATATGACCTCGACAGGTTTGGGGAAGAGAAGACAGATGCGGTGCATGAATCCGCCCTTCAGCTAAAGATGTGGGAAATGAATCTTCCAGAGCGTTTGCAGCCCTCACGCTCTTTCTACATCGAAGACGGTGCCCTGACTGCCAAGACTTTTCTGTCTACACAATTTCACCAAACACAAGTCCTCTTGCACCGTCATGCTCTAATACTCAGCATACAATCAAACCGAAGTGGGCAGGAGCACGAGTCAAATATCCCACGATTTCAAGCGGGCTTAGCTGATGGCTATCAAAGGGCTTTGCGGGGTTGCAGGGAGATAATCCATCTGCTGGCGGACGCCGACGATCGGGCAGCGCATTCTGCGCTTGACACTGCCCATACGTTGATGCTTGCCATCTATGGGCTCGCCATACACGTCATCAAACGCCCCCGGTTGACGCGAGCTGGACTGGATACAGAGGTACGTCCTTTGCCATGGCTTTGCATGGCGTCGGTCTTTCGTTGACGATAAAACTAGTTGCAGAAACTCGCTATCAAAATACTTGCGGAACGCGAGAGACGCCACAGCGATGCGAACTGTTTCGACCCAAATCGAACGCCGGAGAGCCTTAGACTAACTCGTTTTCTGTCTGTCATGCAGTCGGCGCTGGATAGATCCGATCGCACTGCTGTTGCAACACAGTCCGTCGATTCGCACACCATGTCAAATGGAGATAGACCGGCTGAAGAGCGGAGAGTCGAGGAAAGGTGGCATGAAAAGCCAGGTATTTCCCAGGGTGCATCTCTGCCAGATGGGGGCTTCGCACTCACGCCTCAATCTGCCGATCTTGCCGGTCTTTTTCCGTCCGAAATTGGTTTTGATGGTCAGCAACACTACAGCAATGAAGCGTTTCAGCAGCTTGGTGAAAATTTCTTCGATGATGATTTTATTTCGAATGCTACTAGCTGGGATTTTCTAGCCGATATTGTCGGCCTCCCGTAGGTTAGAGTCTCTATTTACACGAAAGGAAGCACCACATGACTATCATGGCAGCCGCCTAGATGTAGAACGTGCTTTCCCTTATTCTTCGATCCGTTTGCGTCGTGGAAGTTGGATACGCCTTGGAGGCTGCCACACACTTGAAGCTGTATACTCTCTCCCTGCTCATAGTCAGTCCCAAATGCCCATATCCCAATCTCCAATCTCACGATGCAACCCTGTCCAGGTTTGTCCTCTCTGTCCAAGGGTGTGAAAGGCCAATTTTCATGCATTGACTTTGTGCTGTCTATGGCCCTTAACGACGCCCGCTGCATGCCTGTTGGCCCAGCGTAAAGAATGACTTCCGTCCTTTTATCGTCGGGAATGTCCGCAATGTTGTCTACGGGCAAACCTTTCCAAGGGATGTTGAGGCTCAACATTGGTTCACCGGACTTGGAGATCTTGCGGAGAATCACGAAAATGTCCATGTCGTCTGTATTCTCGGCCGACATGTACAAGACTGCTTTTGGTATTCCCATCAATCTTGTCGCTGTGTCGAAGGTATAACGGAATGAAAGAAACGAGTTCGGATCTTCGGAGTCATACGATAGTGATTGCTCGGCAGCAAGCGTTGGCGAACCAAAAGACAATGCCCCGTGTCCATGGAGGTATGCCTTCCTGTAGTGCGTATCGGGTAATGGGAAATCTTTGACACGAATGTCGGAGATTGGACTCTGCGTTCCAAATTTGAGTGACGCCATTCGGACACGAGGTGTGGCCTCCCAGCCATTATTTTTGCCCAGCAGAAAGTGGTCGAAGAAATTCACCAGTTCAATCTTTGATGTTTCATCCCCCCAAAGGTCGTACCATTCTTGATGGCCATGCCAGCGAAGCCATTTGTGCTGTGATTTGGTCTCCATCCATGCCCGTATCGCGCCCATTCCGTGCATTGTGTTGCTCCATGTACCCGTAATGTACATTGGGGCATCAATTTGACTCATGTCCGGCCGTTTATCATTCCACCATTCGTTTGCCAACGGGCACTTCTCGTACATCCGCCGAAAACTTTCGATCCCATGTGCACCCTTAAGCATATGCTTTTGGATCAACTGGTCGAACAAATGGCCACCGTAAATCCCCCCGCGGGCAAATTGCTCGCGGTACAGATCACCGCAGCCTTCCCAAGGCGCGATAGCTTTGAGGTGCGGCGGTCGGAGTGCTGCAATGAACCATTGCGCGATCGCCAAGTGCGAGTTGCCTGCCATACCAATGTCGCCAGTGCACCATTCCCGCAGGGCTAGCTCTTCAATCACATCATACCCGTCTTCTGCTTCCTGCGAGCCCATGATAGTCATCGTACCCTCGCTATGGAAAGCTCCTCGCGAGTCAATGTTGACAATTGCGTAGCCACGGGGTACCCAGTCCGCAGGATCAAGGCCCTCGAACTTTTCCAGGCCACTAAGGGTGCCATCCGGAATGCCAAGGTTCCAAGGCGTCATGAGCCGCAATGAGTCAATGCCGTTAAAGTTCTTTCCAAATGGACTCCAGCATAATATCGCTGGTACTTTAGTATCACCCCGTGGTCGGTAGATGTCGGCGTACAGCTTCACGCCATCTCGAACTGTAAAGCAAGCGTCGCGCTCTACGACTATGTCACAAGGAAGGCTTCGCCCGAATCCATTCCATCCTCGAGGCAGTGTCTCGGTCCTAGGGCTCAGTGGAACATATCCATGCGCTCCTGGTTCAGGTTTTCCCAATGTGTCGACTGGGACGTCAACATTCCACGTCTTTCCCATCCTCTGCAAAGATACTGAATGAATTGGGGTTGGCCAATAACTGCTTGTTGCAGGGCAAGGATGTACGAGTTAGAAGACCCTACCCTTTGAAGTTCTCTGGTACTCAATCCGAGCTCCATTGTACTTTATTCATTCGGACAATGGTTTTTGGCATGTTATGGTGGGTACTCGGTACTACGCTTCGGCTGAAAAGCTCGGTTCGGAGGCCAGACAGTCGCCTCCAGTGTGAACCGGATCAAGTGGGGGAGTGTGGGGGCAGGGGGAGCGGATAAAGATTGAACTAGCAGCTAACAAGAGATTAGGGTTCTCAGACCACATGCCATAGCGGGGTAAGGCCAAGCTGTGTCTATGCGGTACTTCATTGCTGTATGATGTTGCTTATCTCGAAATCCAGGTCAGGATTGACAACGATCGGATGCAAGCCTCGCAGCGACCAGTGCGAGTAACACTAATACACACAGCACTCGACAGAGTAAATTTTTCTATATTAGTAACATTACATTAGCTGCGAGCACAATAGCGGCGCGGCAGGAACACCTGAATCATCCCACCACTTCCGCCTCGTCTAGACCCTGTTTACGAGTCAGGAATGTCCTGCCTCTCGGGGTTAAACATTCGGCTCCATACTATTGCCCCGTGGGGTAGCCAATGCCAACCTTGTTAGGCCAATGCGTATTGTCGCATCTGCCGAACCGAAGATACAAGGACCCGCCTTTTGAGAGGCCATACAGAAAGTGTAACGATTGCGTGTCGGTGAGCTGCCGAACCGAACCGAAGGCGCAATCATCCCGCTTGTTTGAACGGGCCTACATCAAGTGTAAGACGTGTGAATCCATGCCGGCGGCCAAACATATATATTGCCCCCGCTCTAAAATCCGGGCGACATCGTCCCCAAAACTGAAGTTGCTCGTCATTTAACATATTGCCGAGTTCTCAATATAAACTGCCTTGCCTTTGGACCCCGGTCTTCCCATATAGATCTGGAATCAACATGAACGATAAGATCGAGGTCGCGCATGTTGAGGAGCACAAGGCCGACACCGAAGCTACTGGAGCAACCATCGAGCTCTTACGCGACGGCAATGTCGTCTTGCAACCGCCTCCGACAGCCGATCCTAATGGTGAGCTTGCCAGCGTGATATCTACACGTAGGTACTCTGTCTCATAACGCCTCGCAGATCCGCTTAATCTTCCGCAATGGCGCAAGTGGATGATTTTGCTCCTCGTATCGGCCTACAGCTGTACTGCGGTCGTTTTGGCATCTGGCCTAGGGCCCATCTATTCGATGATCCAAGCCTCTTATCCCGAAGGCGGTAACAAGACAAACGACCTGCTTACCTATCCGACGCTGCTCATGGGGATCGGCAATCTAATTTCGATGCCGCTGGCGATGGTGGTCGGAAGGAGACCCGTATTCCTTGTGTCGATGGTAGTGCTCGTCCTTGGCGGCCTCTGGTGCGCTCTCTCTACCTCGCTTGTCAGCCACATCGCGGGAAGGAACATCATGTCACTTGCCGCTGGACAAAGCGAGGCTCTCGCGCCAATGATGATCCAAGAAGTCTTCTTCCTACATGAGAAGGGGCGAAAACTCGGCTGGTTCATCTTCATCCAGAACGCGACGAGCGGAGCCTTTTTCATCATGTCCACCTACCTGGTGGCAGCATACGGCTGGAAGTGGTGGTATGGGCTTTTCACAATCATCAACGCGGTCCTGCTTCTTGTGTCGTACGTCTTTGTGACGGAGACTTCATATCCGAACAGGGCCGACATGCAGCACGCTCCCAGAATGCAGAGCCCCGAAGACTCTTTGGACGACCCTAAAGATGGCAACGCAAGAGCAGCAGCCCCAACAGCAGCCTCACGACCCGCCCTTGACGCGGAAACATACGGCCCACGCACATGGAAAGGCGATCTTCGTCTGCTATGTCGTGTCAGAAATTGGCACATCTTGCCGACTTTCTATTTGCAGGTGGTCCAAGGCCTTTGTGTACCCTCCATCCTCTGGCTTCTGCTTTTGAATGGCGCATTCCTTGGGATCTATGTCTTTATGGCCTCGACTTTCTCTGGAATTTTACTTGCACCGCCCTACCTTCTGTCATTTGAAGCGCTTGGGTACGTGCAAGCGGGCCAGATCGTCGTCTGTCTCATATTTCTTCCCTTGCTAGGGTACGGAAGCGATTGGGTCATCAAATTCATGAGCCGGCACAACAATGGCGCTTTCAAACCTGAGTATCGTCTTCTTCTGCTCTGGATTCCTTCCATCGTTGGCGTGGTCTGCACGATCATCTATGGCCAAGTCGGCAAGTCCCCAGAGAAATGGTCGGCGGCCGCTCCGATCTTTACTTATAATGCGAGCTTCTTTGCATTCGTGGGTGCCAACGTTGTTGGTATTACATACGCTGTTGACAGCTTCCCTGCGCGCGCCGAAGCTTTCCTCGTAGTGATCTGCGCTGGTCGAGGCATAATATCGTTTGGTCTTAGTTACGCTACGCTTCCATCGATCGAAGCAATTGGATACAGTGGTGCATTGAACATCCAAGGCGGTATAGCAGGAGGTCTTGCGAGTCTCGCAATTGTCTTCTATGTTTTTGGACCAAGACTTCGAGTATATACAAACTCTGTCCTTGGACTTAGTGACTAGAATAGCAGATACTATACGACGAGCTCTGCAAAATACTTGCTAGACTTACGTTCACGCATTCTGTTGCGTTATGACATTGTGATTTCCTCTGATCTTCTACAATGATAACAAAATGCTCAGTTTCTACTTAGATTTCTGGATGGAACTCATTTACTATATGGTATAAAACAATATGTTAATATGTTTCAACTTGTCTCCTGTTTGTTTTAGACTATAGACGAGCCTGATTCTGTCGATTGCTTCTATACCTCCACGTCTGCACTTCAGGAATAGCTTCATATCCAAAAGGGAAAAATTGAGGGCCGAGTACCTTCTTCTGAACTTTACCTGTACCACCTTTGGGCAGCTCACCCTCGATTACCCGCAAAACTGTAGGAAGTTTATACCCCGCCAATTTTGCTCTGAGATCTGACCGCAGTCGGCTTAGAGATAAGGAACCAATTCCTTTGACAGCAACGAGCGCGCCAATTAGCTGCCCGAACTCTTCGTCTTCCACTCCTACAACCATTGCTTCAGCGACGTAAGGCAGTGTCAAGCACTCACGTTCGATGTCAAGAGCAGAGATCTTGTACCCTCCAGACTTAATAATGTCGACAGATGCGCGGCCGATGATGGTGTAGAAACCGCTGTCGCAGCGCGCAATGTCGCCTGTCTTGAACCAGCCCTCACTATCGTGTGCGGCAAGCGTTGCTTCGCGATCGTGCAGATACTTTGAGAACATGTACGGCGATTTCACCAAAATTTCGCCCTCGTCGCCTTCTGACAGCTTAATGGAAACGCCAGGAACGGGCATACCTACGCAGCCTCGCGGGAGAAGCCTGTGATCCATGTTTGCTGGAACTTTAAGGCAGCCAGGGAACTCGGTGGCGCCATATCTGGTAAGAATCGGGATGCCTTGCCGCAAGTGTGTCCAGAACTCCTGCACATTGTCTTGCAGAGCGCTTGAGCCACACATAAACGCCCTGAACTGCTGAGCTGCCGCTACATATGGCAATTGTTGTTCCGCAGGTAGCTGAGCGATCACGCGCTCGAAATGCCACTTTAGGCGCATGAAGATGGTCGGGACGGCAGACAACACGGTCAAGCCGCCTTCCAGCCAACGCTCCCAGACCCATGCAGCATCGAAACTGCCTGCACCACGGAACTCAATGCACGCGCCAGCACACAGAAATGGAAAGAAGGAAGTTCCCAATCCTGTGGTGTGATGTACAGGGAGGAGATGAAGCAAGACGTCCTTGGCATCGATATCATAGCCTTCTCCAATGGCAAGTGCAGTCTCGTGTGCGTATGATCGGCGGTGAACGACACCCTTTGGCCTGCCAGTCGTTCCTGAAGTGAAAATTACTAGGCCCGGGGCTCGGTCGTCTAGAGGAGGGTCTGAAGACATGCAGATGTCGAGAGGGGAGCGAGAAGGTAGTTCGGGGAGGTTTGGTAGAATTGGAACCATTGGGAGTTGATGTCCGGTAGTCGAGACCTGTGTCACAATGTTTTGACCAAGGGCTGCGGCCGATACGCTGGTCAAGATTGCCACTTGCTGGGACTTCAGCACGAAGTACACCACCTCGTCGACAGGCGCAGAAGGGACTTTTGATGGTTAGCAATAGCTGATCGATGGATCGACCATACTTACACATTGGAACTACAGCTGCTCCTAGGGCCATTACTGCGAGTGTGGCAACAGTGACTATTGCATGGGAAAAGTCAGTAAGTACACAAGAATTGGCATGATGCGGACGAATGCTCACATTCCCATCCACCGGCCGCTAGAACGCCAATGTACACTTCCTCACCCCGCTCCAATGATTTTCTCGCGGTGTCGGACAAAGCTGCTTTCACAGCGTCTCGGTAAGAAAGGACAGCATCAAGTAGGTCACTACACATAGTCAACACTTCGAACCAAGCGCTCGCCACCTCGCGCTCCCATTATCCCACCTACCCGTAGGTCTTCTCGATATTGAGACTGAGATCCCGGAGGGCCACCCGCTCTCGACGAGCATGGCGCACTAATTTCCCAAAGAAAGGACTGTTCGGCAGCACGTTGGAGCCATTGTGAGGAGGCACCAGCTGGCTTCGATCGGTATTTTCGTACATCGTGTCTTGGTAATCCAGTTTGTGGTAGGGTTCTGGCAGGTCTCAGCTTGCCTCTGATGCCGCTGTAAAGCATGTGCTAGATAGTCAACATATATTATCGGCGATCCGCATCTGATCGCCTACCATGGATGTTCTTTGCTCATACCCCGGGCCGCTGGACGCCTAAGCGCAGGCCGGCGAAGGCCTCGGCGTTTTCTCTCGACTATTCCCCACGGCGTTTCGGCATTTCGAAGGTGGATTAACCCCGCTCGTCACACCTAGGTCGGTGCTGTGTCAACAATAAGGCTGTTTCGGGAACTGGGGTTCGATAGTCTGTAATGCTGTCACAGGCAAATCGATGCTGCCAGATTGATTCGAAGGCGGTGAATCGGATCAAATGGTCACGTGCCCCTAGAAACCATCTGCACGTCCAGACGTTGGATCTCTAGGCTGCGTGTACCATAGCGTACATAGTCAACACAAGGTCTGCCTCAGAAGCCCCGCAAATAGCAATACCCCGCGGATAGCGTCCTCGTCATTCCTATTCTCGCAAAAGTGAAAGTCGAAACCGAAATGCCGAAGCAATCGCCGGAACTGCCACCTGAGACACTACCTCGCTCTGATCAGCATGCCAGGTGTTGTCCAAAAGCTGAGACACATCTGCAGATAGCTGTTTCAATAATATTGATCTCTGTGACCAATAGCGAGCTTTTCATACAATAGCAACAACACTACTACTCACACCATCCATAATCATGACCGAAGCACACAAGCCAGAGCAGTGGACGAATATCGAGTTTCGTGGCCGCGTCGCAGTCATCGAGCTCAATCGACCAGACAAATTGAATGCATTGCCCAAAGATGGATTCTACCAGCTTTCACGGTGTCTACGAGATGTTGACTCGCACGACGAAGTATCAATCACTGTCCTTATAGGTAACGGACGCTTCTTCAGCGCGTATGTATGCAATGAGCGCCATGAGATTCTGTCAGGCTGATAAAGCTTGCAGAGGTGCTGATGTGTCAGTGAGTCGTCAGACGCCCCCGGGAACTGATCTATGGCGACATGGCTTGAGGGAAACTGTTGCCAACAATCTCAACATCACGCAAGCATTCTACTCGCATTCGAAGATCCTTGTCACTGCATTGAACGGTCCTGTAGTGGGCATTGCGGCGGCTCTAATTTCTTTCTCGGACTTCATCTACTGTGTGCCGCACACATATCTCTTGACTCCCTTCTCCAGTCTCGGTCTTATCGCCGAGGGTGGTGCGTCGGTCGGCTTTGTCCGCAGAATGGGCGTTGGCAAGGCCAATGAAGCATTGCTCGCAAGTCGAAAGATACCGGCCATGGATCTGCTCGCTTGTAGGTTCGTGAACAAGATCTTTGAATGCAGCGCACAAGAGAGTGCCAAGTTCCGGACGCTCGTTTTGGCCCACATTGATGATATTATGGGAGAGCATCTCGTTGCTTCGAGCTTGCTTGAGACTAAAGCGTTAATTGCTGCGCCTATGCGACGTGATATCGAGTCGTCTATGGTTGCAGAGCTCTTCGGCGGCCTCGAACGGACGGCGGCCGGCATTCCTCAGAGAGAGTTTGAGAAGATCAGAACCGGAGCAAAGAGGCACAAGCTGTAACTTAGCACCTACCTTCCAAAACATCTACTCCCGCTCAGTTTGCAACGGAATGAAGTATTTCTTGTTCACCGGTCGCATATCAGCCTCAGGTTGCCTGCTCACGAAGGTCTTACGGTAGCTAATACTAGTGGACAGTCCATTATCTTGTTACTGACCTTTCCTTATAGCTTGACTAGCGCACGCCTGTTCGTCTCTCTCGAATGCACGTAGCTTATGAGAGCGAACGCGCGGGTTGCCTCACCGTACAACTCTGCTCGCAACACACCATAAACTCCAGCTTGAGCTTTCGGTGCCCACTGATTTGCCAATATTAAGGCAATATCAAGCATGTCCTCGGGTCGCGCAATCTGATCCACGATGCCATCGACTAATGCTTCTTTGCCTGTCCACCTGTGTACTTGCAAAAGCATCTTGCGCGCGATCGAAGGTCCTAGCTTCAAATTCAAAAGTGTACCCATGCCTTCAAAATGCATACCAAGGTTCACGGGGGGCTATCGTATGTCAGCATAGCGCGTTCTGTACGATGGGAGAAGAACGAACCATAGATATGAAGCCTCGCTCACTGTTCATCACGCGGTAATCATGACTTAGAGCGAAGAGACAGGCGCCCCCAAATGTGTGTCCAGTGAGTAGTGCGACTGTCGGGTAAGGGAAGTCGAGGACGGTATGGATCATCGGAAAAAAGCCATCAGAGTTGGCGAAGGGGTTCGAGTCGCGCTCGTCTTGGTCGACGCCAGTACACCAGAATTTGGCATTATGGCCGCGAGTGATCACGGCACCTGGCGAATTTGGACCAAGGTCCTTTTGAATATAGTGGAAAGCTTTGATGACTTCGTTGCATATCCGTGTGTTTAAACGGTTCTCTTCACCGCGCCGGAGCGTGATGATGAAAACTCGATCACGTCGCTCGAGGGAGAGATGTTCGAATGCGGGCATTAGATTCTGTGTCATCTTCGCTTGTCCTTGATCGTAATCCGGGTACTCAATGAGATATTCACAATGCAATTCATGTGTCCAATCTCCTAAAACACTATAGCTCTCCCCAAAATATACGCAGCTCGGTGTTCGGCAAAATTGCTCGGCCATCGGTGTTTACTTTTGCCAGGGCACTGCCGAGGCCGTTTCCCCCATATCGACAACGTTCCCGGCAGCGATTAGTTTGACGATCAATGGCCAGATGATGGACGGAGACGAATACCACAATTTGTGATTCCCAAATTCTAAACAGAATGCAAATTGCTATACTCGGCAAAGGAATACGAACTCTTCAGCTTTTTAAGACACGCTTACTATGGATAGAAATGTGGAAAGGTAAATTGTCACGTCTCCTGAGAAAGAAGGGTCATAGCATCCAGCGACTAGAGCCTCGCTGCAGCTATCAGATAGTAAATTGTGGGAAGAACAGTTGTCGGTGATTTAGCTCAGGCCCCAATCGCCCCAGAAATAGTCAGGTATTCCTTCAAACGCAGAATCGCCACAAAACGCATCGTCCGAGGCCAAGTTCAATCCTCTTGATGTGTTTGATGCCTGATGATTATGCATACCAAACAGTACCTCGGCCATCGGATCCATATGCCTCGCGAATGCAGGCTCTAGACCAATGTTCATCCCCTGGGCGGCTCTTTCATTCTCATACACTTGCCACATGCGACAGAGTTCGAGGGGAAGTCCTTCAAATAATGGAGCTTCGTCCCGACTCAGAAATGCCAGCTGTGCTTCATGCAGCTGGGCGTTCCCCATGTCGGAGTGCAACGCCTTCTGTATGACTTTAGACGCGCCTATCGCAGACTTCCAACGGGTAGAAAGCTCCTGCAAAGCAGTTTGTATGACTGCCAGATCTGTCTGTGCTGCTCCCCATAGCGCTGGAAACGGTCTCAAAGATATGAGGACAAGGCCAGCCATGAATCCGAATGTCGTGAAGGTAGGAGCAAGCCTGCCTACAAGGTTCCGTGCTAAGAGGTCCTCGTAAATGCCAGCCATGAAGGATGCAGCGAATACGGCAGCGGGAGAGATACTATTGTGCGGGTAGCCAGACCGGGACATGATGATAATACAAGCCAGGTAAGGCACATGCAGTTGGCGAGCCCGAAAGTCGTGAGGCCGAATTTCGAGTGTCTGATTTCTGGCAGAGTGATTAGCTAGGCGGAGATGCAGTGGTAACATTCTGGACCACCGAAATAGCGCTGCTTCCACCCTGGAACGATCCTCGGAAGTGAATCTCCTTCTTGAGCAGCCTTGCACGAGATCACCTA
Source organism: Hortaea sp. C3G1500-4 (assembly GCA_022701445.1). Lineage (NCBI taxonomy): Eukaryota > Fungi > Ascomycota > Dothideomycetes > Mycosphaerellales > Teratosphaeriaceae > Hortaea > Hortaea sp. C3G1500-4. The sequence continues at coordinate 49,688 of JAJVDI010000007.1, read as the reverse complement.
GCGTGCGACAAATTTCGACGTATGCAATGAACAGCTCTCCGGCAGCTAGAGATTCAGGGAAGTCTTCCAATGCGGGTGGCGAAACATCGGCATCTTCGAGATGTATGGCTCGTGGTCTTCCGCGTGATACTGAAATGAGCGAGTCTCGTACCTGGACAGTGTCAGAACGCAACATCGATAGGCTACTTCGCGCATCGAAGATTCGTGTCGAGATGACATGTTCTTGGTGAAAGAGGAACCTAAGGGAAGCACTTACGACAAGCGTCCACCACATTCGTCGCCTAATCGCCCGTTCTGGTCCAGCGGGAGGTTCCTTGTGCAGGCCTATTTGATACGCGAGTCCAACTCCGATTTTCAGCCAATACTCACTGGTGTCGTACGAAACATGAGCGGGTCCGTCTGGTGTGTACCAGTGCAGCATTGTGATCGCTTGTATGACTGTCAAGGGTTTCTTCTCGTGACCAACCCAGTACAAAGCCTTTGCACGCTGGTAAAATTCTGCCGGCGATGAGAATGCCTGTACCGAAGTCGATGAACTAACTCGGCTTGCAGCCAAGTAGACAGCCTGGCACAGAAGCAGTGAGGTGCTCAAGAGGTCTCTTGTTAGCAGATTGCTGGGCTCGACGATGGGCATCCACGGCGAGCAATACTCGGTAAAAGCTTCCACCAGGCTCTCATGAACGGCCCTCGGTGGCAAAACATAGACATTCCAGAGTTGCAGCGTCTTTTGCTCGATTTCTGACAGCTCTGACTGTCTTGAGGTGGCATATGCTCGCGCTGTAGTCTCGTCTACCGGGGCATTGCCTTCGTAATGCGACCGTCCGATGTAGGTCGAGCTTCCCGTGCCTGGGTTATGCGCGGACGGATCACTGTCTTCCGGAATCGTTCTTTGACCAGCTTGTTCGGAGACTAGAAAAGGCGATGTGGTAATGGTGCGCGTATCAGCGCTTGCCGCGACTGCATGGCTCGGCGATGCTTCAACATGAGGTCCCGTCGAAGGTCCAGGAGGGCCTGAGATGGCTTGATCGGGAGTGCGCTGCGCCGTAATTGTTGTCCTGCGCTTCTTGCGCACTCGCGGGCTGCAGGCCTGTTAGTCGCACCCGTCGTCTGTCGTTGGTTGATTGGGGCAACGTACGTGCATTCAGCATTCACGGCTGCACACTGTTCACACGGACCACCCTCGCGCACGAGACATTTGATCTTTTTGCTGTTGCACCGCGCGCATGCCTGGATGTACGACGGCTCTTTAGGCGGCATCACCGTGAGGCTGGCAAGGTCGTCCGGCCTTTCAGAGGTTCCACCGCCATCGGCCCCAGAATGTACAGTAGAAAAGCCGGCGACGCGGGGAAGGACATGTCCACAACTCGATCACGCCGTCTTGCCGAAGCCCCGCTTCTGCTCCCCTTGCTCGCTTTGGAGCCGAGAACCGCCCGTACCTAAGTATTATCCGTCTCACGGAGCGCCGGCTGTTGGAAGGCTGCACGTGACAAGGCAAGACTACCTACTAAGGTCTTTAGGGCCTAACGACCTCGGGAGCTCAAGGGCTGGCTGTTCAAATACATGAGATGATTACGCAAAGCGGGAGCGTGTGAGGCTCATGATATCGACCTGCAGCAAAATGCAAGTGACCTAGTCACTAGAGGCTATCCATACTAGATCTTGTATCTCAAGGCCCAGCCGAGCTGCGTTCATCTCGCCCGTCCTTCACAACACACCAGAACACGAGAGGGGCAAAACCAACATCCACCGGATCATTCCACATAGCGCCAGCCCTTGGGCAGGTCGCTGGCTTCTTCGTGCCGCGCCAGCTTCTTGTTCTGCGCAAGCTAGTCAGTATCATGCGAGGCGAAAGCGTCAGCCTAGAACGGAAGTGACGTACCAAGTGCCGACAATACCATTTGCAGATTAACGCTCCAACTATACCCATCACAGAGCCAGCGATTATAAGAGCGCCGCCATTCGCGTAGCGTGGCTCTTGAGATCGAAGCTGTCGTGGTCAGTACGGTGAGAGTCTTGCTGTGGTTGGGGTGGTGTCTTACAAAGAAGTAAGGGCTGAACCAATGCGACACGGAAGCAATGCAGTTCGTGATTGCCACCAGAGCTCCGCGCTTGGTACGTGGCGTATGAACGTTGGTGGTCTCCCATGGGATATGGATTTCGAGGCCGACGAAAGGACCAGCACACATGAAGAACATACCAAAGTACCTGGCGCCTGAGTTGAGTGTGGAGATGACAATGATCGATCCAACAATGCCCATCACCGCTGCTCCGATGATGTGGTAGCAGTGCTCCAGATATTTACCAGCCGTCCACGAGATTGCGACAGTCGCGATGTAAGCGAAGAGGTAGGGCGGCGCCTGAATAAGATAGGTCATCAAATCGGAGTAGCCAAGTGTTGCAACAATTGACGGGAAGAAGTCCTTGTACGAAAGGGCAAGGATGAGTCCAAAGTGTAAAACGGTGAAAATCCAAGTGAATGGATCCTTGCAGGCCAGAACGACTCCCTCCCATGCTCCCCCGTTGTCGTCTTCAGTCCTACCACCTCCCGAGACCATCATCCGATATCGCGCAAGCTCACCCTGTTCAGGGTTGATCCATTTTACCCCGTGATCATGGGGAAAGTTGGGCACGCAATAGAATGCGATGATGCCGAGCGCAGCACCAACGACGCCTTCAATTATGAAGAACCACGCCCAGGCCGGCAGGTTGGCGACACCGTCCATGTTTGTTAGGATGCCAGCTGCGAGCAAGCCAGAGAAGATGTTCGAAGCGATGTTACCGGCGTGCCAGATTGCCATTCGGATGGGTGCTTCCTCCTTTGTGTACCAGGACGAACTCATCAGGCTCACCATGGGCAGAAAAGGGCCTTCCGCTAGCCCTACCAGGAACCGGCAGACAATGAACGACCAGCCACTGTTCATGCGGGCCATGCATGCTGTGATCACCGACCATGCAATCACATGAATAGGCATTTGGATCTGAGGTCTTCCCCGGGCAAGGTAGACAGTGGCCGGGAGCTGGGAGATAATATAGCCTTTCATGGGGTCAGCATAACGTTGAAGATCACAGACGTGAGACAGACCAATGTAAAAGGCACTAATTCCGAATCCCCACATCTCATCGGACATGCCTAGATCGTCTTGCAAGCCGGCCAGTCGAGCTTGGGCAACGTTGATCCGATCCAAGTATCTACGGTGAGTCAGCTTACAGGGCTGCGTAAAGACGTTCCAGCATCATGCTAACCCCATGAGAAGCATCAATGTCACTGTCGGCAAGAAGATCCAATCAAGCTTGCGGAACAAGCCTTTCTCAAGGACTTTCAGTTCCTCTGGTGACTTGTTTGCAATGAGCGGGAACCGCTCTAGCCATTCCGCAGTATACTCATTGTTCCTGACTTCGATGGTTTCGTGATGTTTTGGACCGTCGTCTTTGTCGAGCACATCGAGTCGGACGTCGTGTCTTGGATCGGTCATAATGGTAAGGCTGCAAGTTAGGTCTTAGGAGTGAAGAGCTGATCGCGATAAGGTCAACGCAACAATGTCATCTGTGAAGACTGTGACAGATATATGCTCTTCTCGACGGCTACACCACGCGTGGGGCCCCATGGGGTTTGACCAGGCTAGCTCGACTCCACAGAGGGTCCAGACGCTACGGCTGAGGAGTTGTTGCGCAGCCAAGGAAATTGAAAATATGACCGAAAGTCTTTCGGCCATTCGGCAATATCTCTCAAGGTAGGATGCGATATCATCCTTCATCATTGGACTCCTTGGTCAGCTGCCATGGTGTCGCGGATAAAGAGTAGTCTTTCCGATCCTGTATGGGGCTCCCAATCGCAGGAGTATAGATAGGTAACGTTCGCAGCTCCGAGGCAAATTGCTAAAGACATTGCTCCGTTGTGCATGCTCTGCAGTTATTAGCCACTCAATCAATGGTCGGCAATTTCACGTGGGAGCCCGATTAGTATGTCATAGATCGGGCAAGGTGAGACATGATCGATGGTACTTGCTGGCTACCGGAGTGTGATATCGCCGTCGCTCCGCGACTACGTAATGTGACATGACTAGAGGGTAAAAAGCATTCCGCAATCAGTTGGTCGGGCCATTCGACGGAAGCCTTACACCATGGCGGGAAATGAGAGGCTAGTTGCCGTGATCCAGGTAGATCATGTGCCCGCGCGGTAGAATAATGCCGACACTGATCTGATTGCGGTTTGGCAATGTTACTAAGCCTTCGCATGCTCAATCTGATCCACGTGCCCTACCTTATCGGCGTTAAGCTGCAACATTTGGTCCTGCCTAACAAATTCGCGAACACGTCTTGCATTCGACTCCACATTGCAGGTCTCAGATGACTTGGAAAGCTCGTCAATCTCCCCCAGACCTCTACCGCTCGTCTCTGGGAAGGGGGAATAGATGGTGGAAACGAAACTATAGCATTAAAGACAGCGCAGACGATCCAGTAGTTGCCGCCAAGGCCTGCCAGTCCAGGCGGAGTAATTCGTCCAACCACAAACGGTCTGAGTTATTTTCCGGGCACAGAGACCGCGAAGATTGGTACGCGCGGATGAATAGGCGTGGTCTCCGATGCGTACAAGAAGGGAAGACCAAGGAAGCCAATAGCATGAGATACGGCGTAGACGAGCATGAATGTGAGCGATAATGGACCAAGTGAACGCTTGTCCGCAGGACCGGCCAGCACAGCCATAGAGACAAAAGCCATCAAAGCGGCCGCTAAGAACAGCTTCCGACGGCCTATTCTGACGACAAGTATGAGACGCCCCCCTGATGTCCCCATCGGTTGAGCAATTGCCGACAATGATCTTGCACTCCCGTTAAATGTTAGCATGGAAACTTGCAAAAGTTCTTCCCTAGGGTCCCACGTAGAATTCTCCTGTAGTTTTTGAGTTCAAGTCCCGAAGCCATTCGAGTGTTCAGGCTACCAATTCGCTTTTGGTCAACACCCAGCTGCCGGAATAAAGGAGACAATAACTGGTATGACTTCGCATTCACGCTCAAAGGCTAGCGACCATTAACAATAGGCATTCATTCATGGAGCGCACTTCAACGCTAATCCTAGAGGCTCAACAGCCGCTGTCGGGGACGCTTTTCTCGCGAATTGGGGAAGACCTGATCAAAGGAACCTGCGGGTGCATTTCTCCTCTGGGTCATCGTGTCCAGTGGTACTCATATGCGCCCGTACACAAGGTCAATTCACCCAAAGACTTGTGAGACTAGGACGTCTGCACCAAGTACGAGCTGGTCTCCATCGTGTCACCTTGTAAGCTGCATGTCTCGTCGAGACTTGGAGACATCGCGCTAATACCCGACACAAACTAGAAAGCGAAAACCATGGCACCACTTTTTGCACCCACGTCGAATGTGCAAGCAATACTTTCGCCAATTGACTAGCTCTGAATATGTCACCGCTCTTTATCCACCTTGTAAGTGAGCAGAGGTTACCGGCCTTTCGTCCAAGTCTGGGAGGACATCCCTATCGTTGATGACGCAACAGGCACATCTGTCAAACATACTGGAGGCTAGGCTCACGGCGCCACTAGGAGATGTCATGTCATCTCCACATGATAGATAAGAAGTTGACAACGGTCGAGGTGCCGCGGGCCGCGATCTCCTGTTGGTCCATCTCGTAAGGTATCGAGCGTCTTGAGTCGTGTCACGTCGACAACGACAGAGCTGTACCCGAAGAAAGCCCTGTCAAGATTCAAGTGGGACATCGGCGAAGAGGGACAAGCAACAGGCCAGCTAAGCGAGCCTCAGCGGCGACTTGGCTGTTTTATGTCGGCACAGCAGGAAGCAATAGGTGATCAAGAGAATAAACATATTAACCCTGGTCTTGGAATACTGTATGCAGCGACTGGTTCCTGCATTTTCCCCTGCCAAGGCTTTCTGGCTATCGGGTGTTAGTGCAGTGCTTTGCCAAGGTCGCAAATTCGTCCGCAGTGCCCGGGCCTCCTTGTCGCAGGGATTCGGGTTCCGAATTGTACAGTACCTGGGGAATGCGTGTCAACCGCTGCGCTACCTTGGTACTATATTACGACTAAATTCCACCCTGACCTTGTTTCTTTCCCCAAAACCACACGAAACTTCAGCTCTTGAAGCTTGCAGTTGTGACAATATGTGCAAGAGTACTCCTTGCTCGCGTGTCTCTTGCCACACTTGACCCGGGACCCCGAAAATTTCGATCAGCTTAGGGGGACGGAGGCTACCTAGCGTGACTGCAGTAATGCGTTCATGAGTCGCGCATCTCGCGGAACCTTGGAACGTTGGCATCGTTCGCCCGAGCGACACGTGCTGCGCGCGCCGTCTCCAAACTAAAAAAGATCTGGGCTTCTAGGCCCTGGGAAACGAGATTGACCGGTCTCCCGGTCCATGGCAGTCGCACGCAGATCCAATAATCTACTACTACGGCTGGCAAATGCCCAAAACCAATATTGCACTGGTGTCCTGCCGTCTCTTTCTCCATTCTTACCATCTCCTTCCCTTAGTATAGCGCAAAATGACGATCGCACCGGCGGACCGTGGTGTCCAGGTCGTCACCATCTACTCCTTCTTCGCTGCTCTGACTACCATCACTATCTCGCTGCGGCTTTACTGTAGAATCTACATACAAAAAGCCTTCGGATGGGATGACTGGGTCGCATTCTTCGCATGGGTAAGGAAAAATCAATCTTGTCATTGCATCTTACTGCCTACTTACACGACCGTGCAGGTCTTTTTCATTATTTTCTCGTCTTGTGCCATTACAGGAGCCCATCACGGCACCGGACAACATGCGTGGGATATACAGCCGCCAGAGGAATTGCCAGTCGGGCTTAAGGTATTGCTCCGGAATGATGAATCCATACAAGCCCTTGGTTGACCACGTGTAGTTCTGGTGGCTGTGCGAGCCTTTCTTTGTGATATCCAACATGGCCATCAAAGCCAGTATTGGTATCATGCTCCTGCGCCTGTGTGTCAACAGAATACACAAGATCGTCATCTGGACCGTTCTTGTCATAACGCAGCTTTACAGCTTGTTCTTCTTCTTTATCTTCTTATTCCAATGCCTGCCTTCCGCATACTTCTGGACACAATATACCGGTGGCGAGGGTAGCTGTATGAACACTGACATCATCGTCGGTGTCTTTTATGGCTACTCAGCCATCTCCTGCGCTGGAGACTGGACTTTCTCCATCTTGCCAGTCTTTCTCGTTTGGAACTTGCAGATGGGCCGCAAGGAAAAGCTTTCAGTCATCATGATTCTGGCTGTCGGCGCATTGTAAGTTGCTCGCCATTGGCCTTGTCCCGCTCGAGACTAACAGCGCGTCGCAGAGCCTCAATTGCGACGGTGGCTCGCATCCCGTATGTCCACACCCTCAGGGACACAGAGGATTTTCTCTACGCGACCACCGAAGTCGCGCTCTGGTCCTGCGTAGAGACTGCGTTGGGCATCACCGCCGCATGCGCCGCGACTCTTCGCCCTTTGTTTCGCCAGATGATGCCCTGGGTGGGCTTCGCATCCTCTAGGAACCGCTCTCGCGGCGTCACTAGTCAAAGGCATGGAGACAATCCCAGGCGCCCTAGGAGGGATCCTTACGAGCGCACCTCCAGCGCAAACAATGGCGAGAACGACTTACGGATGGAGGGTCTCGAGCATGTTCACGGCAAAGGATTTGGAACTCTTACTACTGCGTGGCATGACAATGAGCGCGACGAGCGCGACGAAGAAGTCGGAAGCAACAGCTCCAAGACAATGATTATTACTACAAATACATCGGTATATTAGGGCGTAGAGGATGTAATAGGAAAGCAACGTATAGAACATTTCCTTAAACTTTAAGAAGATAGTATTAAGACTACTACCAAAAACTATAGTTTGTAGTTAATACTAGCTTAACTACTATATTAATATCCTAAGAAATCTATATACTATATAACTAGCCTATAACAAGGTATAAATAGTATATAGAATATATCCTTTATAAAATTTAAGACAAGAGTATAAAGCTAGCCTATAGACAAGGTAACTAGTTAAAGTGTTATTAGAGTACTAGCAAAACAATAGAATAGTAATATAGTAATAATATAGTAACTACCTACTTAAATAGTAACTTTTCTATATCTCTTAGGTCTCTATATACGCTCTCCCTAAAATACTACTACTAAGGCCTAATAGAGCCTATAAACTTAGCCCTCTCTTGCCTTAGGTACTACTAACTCTCTACTAATTCTCTACTATAGCTCTAACAATTTAGGGGTAGCCTTATAATTGCCTCTCTCTTAAGAGTACTAGCCCTTAGCGCTTAGTTTACTATAGTATTTATGCCTTTACTTACCTTAGAAGTAGTAGTAGTCCTTTGCTACTTTACTTTAGGTATCTAGTAGCTATTATTCTTATCTTTAAATATAGCTTAAAAGTTAGTTAGTTACCTCTTCTAATCTTATAATTATTTATAGTATATATACTATTATTAGAGCAATAGTATACTATAGCTAGTATATTTATTAATAAATATCTCTTCCTTTACGTTCTAATTCTTTTTATTATCTACCTTACCCTTTAGCTTTATATCTTAGTCTAGCCTTTAGCTAGCCTTTTCTACCTTAGCCTTTACCTTATTATTATTACTAGTATTATTAGTAGTTATAGTTAAGAAATATAAGATAACTAAGCCTTATTACGCCTATAGCTCTTTAATATTAGTATATAGTCTTTTTATAAGTAGATAAGGCCTTATAAACTTTATTTTTAGGTAGCTTAGATCTAGACTTATAGCGCTACTACTACTACTACTACTACTACTACTTTATAGCCTACTAAGGGTAAGGCCTCCTATTATAAGTCCTCTTTATTATTATCCTTAAATCTACCCTCTTCTAATCTTAAGGACCCCTTTACCCTTATTATAAATTTAGTAACTACTCCTTTAGCTAGCCTTTCTATTACTCTATCTTCTCTTCTCTTATATACTAATACTAAAGAAGCCCTTATTAACTATAACTATAAGTTTAAGACCCCCTTACTAATAGTCTTAAACTATAAAGAGAGCGTTAGGGTTAAAAGTTCTATATATAATAGTAAAAGAAGCCTTATTCTATTATATATAGAATTTATAGCCTATAATATACTAACTAGACCTACTAATATAAGTAAGGACATAGTAAATATACTAATTTAACCTATAAAGGTAGTTTAGGCTAGCCTAATATAGACCTTCTTACTAAAAAGAAAGTTAGTAGAAGATAGTTTAAACTACGCGACAAAAATTATCCTTTACTACCTTAATAGTCTTAGAAGATACGCCTCTTAAGAATCTACCTTTTAGGTATACCTAAGGTATCTATTATAAGAGTAATATATTTAACCTACTACTTCTATATAGAACCTATAGGCTTAGGCTTACCTTAATAAGCTATCTAGCTACCTTAAGGGGTTAGGAGGGTTCTACTACTAAATTATAGTTAGTTATATTCTACTAGGGTATAGTTCTAATAGTAGTAAGTTATAATATACTTATTTGTCTTTACTATAGTTTTATCTATATTATTTAGCCTATAGAGAATTACTACCCTCTATATATAGGTCCTATATAACTATTTATATATCTACTACTATAGGTAATAGAATTAGCCTAGTCGCGAGGGCTATATTATACTAGCTAGTTACTCTATGTTGCCTATACTCTTATTATTCTACTAGCTAATAAACCTAGTATATAAGACTTAGCTTTTCTTATTAGCTAGTATTTTAGGTAGAACTATATTAATATTTATTATATTATCCTAAACTCTATTTCTATTTACTCTATACTATTACTTAGTAGTAGATAAGGCTTATTTATATTATACTACTAGCTAATAGATTAGGCTTAGAGAAGCCTAGTAATAAATAGGCCTAGATAGTAATAGTTTTAGTACTATAAAACTCTATCTTATTACTAAGATCCTATATCCTAGGGTTATATAGGACTATATTAGTAGTAGTATATCTAACTATCTCTATTAAAGGAGACTTACCTTACCTAGTACTATATAGGTAGTATTATTTTTATATTTACTATATCCTACCCTTATATAGACTTAGCCCTCTATCCTACTAAGTATTTTATAGGTTAAATATACTACTAAGGCTCTAAGTAGCGGATATTATACCTTAGACTATAAGATAAATAGGCTAGATTAACGTCTTCTTAAATAATAAGTTAGAGCTACTATTAGTCTTATATTTTATTTAGTATTATATCCTTACTTTTCTTACTCTCTACTAGAATATTCTATATCTATTCTAAGATTCTTATTATATATAACTACTACTAGCTATTTAATAGGAAATCTAGGTCTATAAACCTACTCTATTAACTAGTATTTAGGTTAGGGTTAGGGGTTCTAAATCGATATTATATAGTATAGGACATATATATAGATAAACGTAACTTACTCTATTAATTATAGAATTTATAACTATATGTATATCTAATAGTACTACTAGTATTATTATAGGGGACTTAGCCCCTACTTACTATTAGAAGACATAAGGGAAACTTTAGGGTATAGAGAGAGAGAAGGATAATTATATATATATATAGACTATTACTAGAATACTCTTGTTACTAGATTAATACTATTGCTTGTTTTTACTTAGAATATAGCTAACTTAGATACTTTTAGAATAACCTTTAAAAATCTAATTACTTCTACTACTTTATATACTATTATCTACCTTTCTTAGGACACTTAGGACATCTATTACTCCTATAAATTTTAGTATAGTTTCTATAGAGTAAAGGGTAACTACCTTATAAAAATAAGAGAGTAAGCGATAAGGCGAAAAGCTCTCTTATAAGGTAGGTATCTATCTAATCCTAATAAGGAAATAGCTACGCGATAGATATACTAATTATAAAAGAAACTTCTCTACTAGATATAATAACTAGATACTATATAATAGAAGACTTTTTAGCAACCGAAATATTATAGCGGAGTATATCTATAAGTAATATTACGTAAATTAACTAGCTAGTACTCTCTATAGAGGGGTACCTAACTAGCTTACTATACTATAACCCTAGTTACCCTTACTAACTTTACTATTTATAGGTTAACCCTACTACTTAGAATTACCGTTAGCCTATTTATAGGCCTTACAAATACTAAAGGACTCCTATAAAGTAATCGTACTAGACTATATATATATAGATAGGCTATAAAAGAAGGACCTATATATACCTAGCTTATAAGGTACGAGGACAAAAAGAATAGATATAGAATAGAATAGGTAGAACCTCCTTTTTATATAGGGCTATAAAGTAGAGTCCCTTATCTATCTTTTACTATAGATACTATGCCTCCTTCGCCTACTTAACCTAGGCCTATCGAAGATAGCCTAGAGGAATACAATTTTACTTCGCTATATAATAACTATATACCCCCTAAGGGGAATAGTCCTATACCTACTACTAAAAGCTCTATAACTCTAGCTACCTCTATAGCTTATCTACCTATACTAATAACTTTTATAATACCTATACCTAGACCGAATACTATAGAGGTACCTTGCTTCTATAGTAATAACTAGTTAAGCTTTATTCGAGACTATAGTTATATATATCTTAGGTATAGGACCCCTAATAATAGGGTAGCCTTACTCCTTAAAGATTATTATAATAATATCTACTAGGGCTAGGTATAGGATGCCTATAGTACTACCTCTAGCTTTAATAAGCTAAAGATAGTACTATAGGAGAAATTTAGGTATATAGACAAAGTATACTTTATTAGTACTATAGAGGCCCTTACCTAGCTAGTCTAGAGGAACATCGAGAGTTAGAATATAGATATGTCCTAGTACTATCGATCCTTTAAATATATTATATAGTATATAATAGAGAGAGGTAATAGTATAGATAAGTCTACCCTTATTAAACTCTTTCTATAAGAACTCCCTAAAGACATTTAGCGCTATATTATCTCTTATACTAGTATCTATCTATTATTTTCTACTAGGGATTAATACTATAATGTTATCTCTATTATAGAATCCCTAGCTAGGGCTAACTAGTTACTCGCTATATTAAACGACTCTCTATCTAGGTTCGATATTAGGTCCTATCTCTATAGTATTTAAGACGACTCCTATTACTAGAAGCCTAGTATACCCTTAGCCCTACTTAGTAGAGACCTATATAGTTAACTAGGGGTTCTCTTATAGGCCTCTATAGTAATAAAGGAGTCTATAGATAACCTCGTAGAGTAATTTAGTAAGATATAGCTTATAGCTATATAGCTTAGCCTACTTCTATAGTAGGCTAGAATCTAGAGTAAAAGGTTTACTATAGTACTATCTAGAGCGTTAGTACCTATAGTAACTATAGGCCTACTAAATATAGGACTATAACTAGTACCTTCTACCTATCCTATTAATATAGTGTAACTAAGCTAAGCTAACCTCTATTAGGAGTTTAAGTATTATATATATAGCTAGATAGGACATACTACTAAGTAGTACCTAGGTCTAAACAAGCTTATTAATAAGGGGATTCTATTCTATATATAGAATAATAGGTTAGCCTAGGGAATACCTTAGAACCTAGGATATAAGCTACCTAGCCTATCTCTATATAGTTAACTATAGGCTATCGAGGAGATAATTAAGTAGCGCTAGTAGTACTAATAGTAGAGCTAGGCCCGAAATAGTATAAGTAATATAACCTTAGAGTAGTTATTAAGGGAGAGTAACTCTAAAGAGAAGCTACTACTAGACCCTAATATTATCCTAGTAAGCCTTATAAATATAGAGGTTAGTATAGTAAATAGTAAGAGAGTCTATAACCCTTATATATAGGTTTATAAGACAAAATAGTTAGTAAGGGTTAAAGTTTAGAGGTATAGAGCCTATATACACCTACTAGTAGAAGAGAAAGCTAATACTATCGAGGAAGTACCTCGTTCTTAAGATAAAGACATATAGGAGTTATAAGAGATTCTAGGTATAGTAGCTATAGAGACTATAGAATAGAAGCCTAAGCGTAAGAAGAATATTAAGCTTATAGACTACTTTACTAAGCGTACTACCCCTAATAAGTCTCTTACTAAGCGGATCCTTATAACTAAGTATAAGATAACTACTATAGACATAATTACTAAGATAAGTAGTCTAAAGAAAGTACTATTTAATAATCTACCTCTTAAGCTAGTAGACCTAGTATATAAAGCCTAGAATAAACGATAGGTAGCTAAGAAAAATAGTATTATTCTAAAGCTAGCTAATAGTAAGGACTATATCTTACCTAGTATAATAGTCTCGAATATAAGTCTTATAGCTAGAGATATTAATAAGGCTATAGGAACTAATATACTATATTAACAAATGTTACTAGCTATTAATATTACTATTAGGAATATAGATATAAGAAGCCTACTCGATTCTAGAGCTAAACTAAATATTATATAGAAGGACATCGCCTTATATATATCTCTTCCTATCTCTTCCCTACTAGAAGCTTTTTATAAATAGTATTTGTTTATAGCTAATAGCTCTTCTATTATATTTACTAGGATCTACCCTCGCGTTCTAGTAACTATTAGAGAGATTACTATCTATATTCTAATACTAGTAGTAGAAGACCTATAGTAAGATTATATTCTTAGGGAGCTGTACTTATATCGAGCTTTATACTATATAGAAAGGTCCCTATTAGGTCGTATTCTTTATACTATATCGAGTAAGGATAGTAAGAATAGTATAGAGTTCGAAGTAGTAATAGGTTTTAGCTATATTATTAATTTCGAGAGGCTTATAGTATTAAGGTAGTTAGGAAACGACTAGACAGATTAGTAGCTAGGCCTAATTCTGCCTCTACTACTAGAAAATATAAAAACACTAGTAGAACTAGTAGTAGTACCCGAAATCGAATACTATATTATTATAAAAGAAAAGACTATTCCTACTCTATTATTACAAATATTAATATAAGGTAGCTTAATATTATGCCTAGGCGCCTAGCTACTAGACTTAAGCGGCTTAACTCTATTCTAAGGCCCTTAGATAGAGGAAAAGCTTTATAGTAGGGCTATATAGCCCTAATATATATTATAGGTTATACTATAGATAGTTCTACTACTTTATATATATTATAATACTCTAGTAAAGCTTATTTCTAAAGGTACCTAAAGGATAGTACTAGTAGCGCCTTATATAATAACTCTTAACCTCTACTTTAGGTTTAGGACTATAAGTCTAATAGTAGATATAAAGCTACAAATAGATATCCTATAGTACTTTCGACCCTAAGGAATTGTATAATACCCTCTATTTTTCTATATCTACTTTAGTTATTTAGTTATAGTAGTATAAACATAGACTAAATCCTATAGTAGCCCTACTTTTCCCGCTAATAGACCCTATAGTCTATACTTTCGTTATATACTAAGAATTTTATTACGCATTTCGTATTCTAGTAGATTACGAAAAGAGCCCTTAGCTTACTAGCTCTATATAAAGCTCGCTAGTAGAATTACCTTAGGCGATTAGGGTAGAAACTTCGTATCCTTAATATATACTTAACTTCTATATTCTCTACTCTACCTCTACTTATACCTTATCTACATCTCTAAAAACATTATATTATACCCTTTTTAAAACTATACTAAAAATACTAACATGTCGCGGACGCCTATCTATAGCAAGTATCTATTAATAGGCTACGCTACTAACTAGTACGTCCCTAGAGTTAAGGCAAGAGTAAGTAAGACGGCTTATAGCGCATTATACTACTTAGTTTCGAGAGCGACGTAGCGCTACTAGTTAAACAATATAATATTATTAAGAGAGGTAATTAGGTAGTCGTATTATTAGAGTACTTAGCTCCTTAGAGTATACTAATATTAGATAGGTAAATAGGCTTAATATTGTAGCGCGGAGAGATATAGATTTAGGGCATCTATATTATCGGACTTCTACTACTACTAAATTCCCTTAAGAGGGTAGGCAAGTAGTCTATAGCGAGCTCTAGGATCTCGCTAATAATACTAGGGGGTTCTAAGATCTACTATACCCGCTATAAGATATACCGCCTATACTAAATCGAATAGAAGATAGAGATAAATAATATCCTACTCCTTATCTCGCTATAAGTCTACTGTCCTTAGAGTAAAGCACCTCTAATATATCTAGAATACTAGGGGAGACTCGCCTCTCTTCGATAGTAACTAGTAAAATAATAGCCCTTATTCGAGACTAAGTAATAACCCTAACTCCTTCCTTAACGAACGTAATATAGTACAATACTAGCTAAACAATTTATATAGGATACTAATAGTCGACGATAAATTTAAGATACTAGTATTCCCCTTAGCTTCGTAAGACGTATCTCTACTAAGTCCTACCTTAGAAGATAGTAGCCCTCCTAGTTAGCCCTATAGTACGTAGCCTTGTAGCTATATACTACCTATAGTATATAGTAGGTCTATATAGCGAGTATTACTACGCGTATAAGAAACAAATATATAACTCCTTAAGGGTACTACCTTAGATTATACTTTCTAAGAGACTTTCGATAGTACGAAGTAAAATTAGGAGCTAGTAAAGATATTACTTACCTATCTTCTCTATTTCTAAGGCTATTCCTAGTAAGAATATAACTATTCTACTAGTAAGTATAACTAGGAGATAGATAAGAAGGATACTTGCTATTATTAGCTAAGTAACCTCGTCGATATAATATATATATATCCTATCCTTTCTAAAGATACTATATTTAGAGAGAAAGACGTTAGCTTACCTTACGCTATAGAAAAGATTAACCCCTCTACCCTTGCCCGAAATATATAAGGCATAGATATTAACTAGAGGTTATTACTTAAGCCTCGTTACGTATACGTTTACGAATCTTATTAGTAGCTAAGTAATATAGAGTCTTATAAAGTTACTTTCGATTACGACTTCTACTTCGGGTAGGTAATATCGATAGCTATATTCTATAGTAGACTATATCTCTATCTACTCCTAGTAAGAAATATATAAATTAATTCGTCTCTCTATCTTAGCTAGAACTATAGAATTAAAGGTGTCTTTAACCCTAATACTAATAGCTTCTTATAACTTAACTACTATATATATCTTTCCTTTAGAAAGTCGTTAAAGCTTAACGCTAAGGTTAGATAAACCTACTCTTATCGAACGAATGTAATCTTACTATAGCTTAAGTATATGTCCTTTTTAAACACATTTATAACCTCTCTACCCTCCTTACTAACGCGTAGCTTTAGCGGTAGGTTAATAAGATCCTTCTCCTAGCCTACTATAAAGCGACTCTAATCGATTAGTATTCTAGGATTCCCTCCTCGTTTGCTATAGCGCGCCTTAACGCGACAACTAGCTTAATCGAAGGGCAATCCTATTAAATAGGTACCTATAGCTCTACTACTTGCTATAAGTATTTTATCTAGTATAACTTTCTCGCCTACTTATAGTATTATATACGCGAAAATATCGACTAGGATAGTAATAAGGGCTCCCTTAGCCTATTTATAGACGCTACGCTATTCTTTACCTCTAAGAACTATAAAACTAAGTACTAAAGCGCTAAGTTATCTTAGATACTAGTAGACTTCGATAGCGCCTTATATACTATATACGACTTCGACTATATCGACAATATAGTTATTAATATAGGCAAAGAAGTAACGCCTACTATAGTCCCCGCGTAAATAGCCTTCTTTTAGTATTGTTATATTAAGAAGGCAATAAGGGAGCTTATAACGATTCCGTCTAGTAAGCAACTACCTCTATCGAAGTATTCGATAGTATATAGCTACTATAGGCTATGTAATTATATAAATATTACTATAAACCCCCCTAGGGATACTTTACTCGCCTAGTAGGGGGTCTTATATTATTAGTAGTATTTATAGATTAAGTAGGGCCTAGATATAACGAAATATTTCCTATTTAATAACGCCGACAATAACTATCTTATAGTAGAAAGATAGCGCTCTTATATACTATCTATAGCTAGTAAAGCCTAGATTAATTTCGAGGCCCTTACTTCTAACTATAACTATAGCAAAAAGCAAGTCTATACCGAAACTATACATAATTGTACGAATATACTATATAGTAGCCGAGAAGAAGTATATCTACTTTACTCTACATTCGCTAACCTAGAAAATACTATGTAGGATAAAGCGACTAGCTAGTTATCCTACTAGAGTCTATCCCTATCTTGCTAGGGCGTACTTGCCCCTTTTTAGTATGTCTATATATACGAGTACCTTAATTTTATATAGAGCGCTATTAACTAACGCTACGCTTACTTCGAGTTTGTCCTAGCTCGTATAAGATAACGCCCTACTTCTTAGTAGACGCGTTTGTTACTTCTTATTTACGAGATGCTTCGCGCCTTTACCTAAGCCTAAAACTACTCTACTATAAAACAATTATAGTTCTACGTTAAGGATAACGCTAACGATAAACGTATATAGATTAGAGCTAGATTCTCTCGTACTATAATAGAGTATAGATTCTACTAGCTTACGCGTATTGTCGATTAGATAGCTTACTAGTTTATATATAAATTCTTAGTAGACGTCCTTGTTAGCGAGAAACGACTTATAGCTAAATTTAAAAGTCGGACATCTAAGGTTGTTTAGGTAGATAAGATACGTAATACCCTTATAACCTTTAGCTAAATCGCCTTAGCTTAGATAGTAAAGGAAGTTTATTAGCGTATAATAATAGAGATAGTTTCTCTTATACTCTATTAATTTTATAATAACGTCTACGATAAAATTAGGGGCAATCTTAAGGAATTAGTCTACGACAACCTTAGTAATTATATATTTATATTAATACTAGAGTTATTAGAAAGATTATACGACATCCTATATATTATCGTTAGTTAGAATTCCTAGAGCGACTATAGTAAGTACTCGCGCGATACCTACTTTCTACTTAATAAATAGTTTAGTAACCTCGACTAGACTATAGGGCCTACCCTAGAGCGAAAATACTTTTACTATATCGAATATCGCTAGCTCGCTAACCTAGTAGAGAGTATTATCTAGAGTATTCCTTTCCTAGTATAGAAGCCTTACTATATTAGCGGGAGTATATTCTAGATACTCCTTCGATTAGCGTACCTTTATAAGTACTCTATACTCCCTACCGCGACTCCTAGTTTAGGACACTTCTATAAAAAAACGTATATTCTTACTAGAGAGATATTATACTATTATAATTAGCGATATTAGACTACTATTACTATATCTCCTCTATCCGCCTTCCCTAAGACTATACTAAACTACTTCGACCTTAAATACTATCGACTAGGAGGTTATCTAGATAATACTTTGCGCTATAACGTAAAACTATCTCCCCTATTATTCTATAGTACGCGTAATATACTCGCTAATCTTATAAGGTTTACTAAAGATGCCTTTAGTACTCGCCCTAGTATTAGTACTAGACGATATTACTCGCTATACTAGATACTAGATGTAGACGAGTAGGATAACAAAGATAAGTAGAATAACGAAGGTAAGTAGGATAATAGTAAAGATTTAGAGATGCGTAATTAGTCTATAGAAGAGTAGGAGTCGTATTTACGGGCTTAAGAGGAACGTTAGTAACTCTCGCGTATAATATATAATTATATAAACTATATAAATACTTCTTATATTAGTAGTATATATATATATATAGTTAAGGTACCTTAGGTCGCTCTAAGTAAATAATATCTATAGTAAGATTACCGTAGTAGCTAAAAATAAATAACGTCTATAGTAAATTTACCGTAGAGACTAGGAAGCGCTACTAGTAGCGTATATAATATAGATTCGCGTTCTCTAGGCGCCTAGAATTCCGCGCTATATCTATATATCTATACGCTATACTTATATATATACTATATAAATCTATACGCGTATCTAAAAACCTACGCATTAGGCCTACATAACTAAGAAAGCTATAACGGATTAATTGCGCCTTTAGAGCAAGCTAGACAAATATATTAATTCGCCTAAAAAGCTCGTCTAGATTACGGCTCTAGTCGAATTAGCTTGTATATATTCCTACCTACTTTTACTATTATATCTATATATTAACTTGCTTTAGAGCGCTATAAGACCTAGTACCCTATGTCTATAGACTTAGAGGCTAGCTAGACTTAGCCTAACGAGAAAGCTACGCCTACTCCTATAACCCCCCTAGTAAAGCTGCTACTAGCCTAGCTAGCTAGTTAGCTAATAGTCGCGCTATATAACTCGCGTAAGGTAATCGACTTGTCTTAAGATACCCTACCTAAGTAAGTTATAGACCTAGCGTATTTAGATTCTAATAAGGAGACGGTCTAAGTAAAGAAGAAAGATATAATATAGATACTAGTAGAAGAGATAGCGAAGGATCTAACGAAGTATAGTTTCTAGCCTCTCGAGCCTTTTAGAGGTCCTTACTACTCTCGTCGAGGCGAAAAGAAGAAGGCCGAAAAGAAAAAGGGTAGTACTAAGTAAGTCGACTAGCTTAATATAGGAGCCTTTAGTAGCGGTTCGTATATACTTCGATAGTAGTATATTGTTTTTATATTATTATACGAAGGGGTTCTAAAAGTACTACTAGTTGCGTTATATTATATAGCAAATTCGAATAGGAGGCTGCTTAAGTATATACCTTCCCTATATCTTACGCGCTTAGATACTATCTATTATCTTTATTTACTATAACCTTTAAGTAAATAGCGATATCGCGCGCTCGATATATTATTATAGTATTAGCTATCTATAAGGGCCTACCACGCTTATATAGAAGTATTTAGTAAAGTATATCTCGCATATTTAGATAAAGTTTAGTATAAGTCGGTACGAGTAGCGGCCGTTGTTAAATTACTAATTTTAAGCTTAAGCTTATTATAGACATCTTATATTGCTTATATATATATAATATATACTCTAACAAAGTAGTAACACTTTATAGTAGCTACAAACGCTAACTTTAAGAAGCCCTAAGCTATTATAAAATTATAGTAGTCGCATCTAAGAAAGACCGTAAAGGTATAACTAGCTATTAATAACTTCTATAGTTATCGATAACCGCCTTAGTAATTATCGTTCCGAGATTATATAAGCTATTATAAAATTATAGCTATTGCATCTAAGGAAGTCCGTACTAGTATAACTAGTTATTAATAACCTTAGTAGTTATCGATAATAGCCTTAGTAATTATTGTTCTAAGATTATATAAGCTATTATAAAATTATAGCCGTTGTATCTAAGGGAGTCTGTACTAGTATAACTAGTTATTAATAACCTTAGTAGTTATCGATAATAGCCTTAGTAATTATCGTTCTAAGATTATATAAGCTATTATAAAATTATAGCTATTATATCTAAGGAAGTCTATACTAGCGTTACTAGTTAAGCTAGCTACTCCTATAGCGTAGCAATTTAGTATTCTAGTAGTATAGCAAATCTAACTTATCGACTCTACTATTGCACGAAGTAACTAAACGTATATTATATAAATAGAGACTAGAGAAATAGAGACTACGGAGTATAGGTTAGGCAAGTATACTATTATAGGTACTAACTATATACCGCTATCTATATATATATATCTATTACCTTTTACTCGTACCTTTTACTCGCACCTTTAGCTAGTAGCTTAATATATCGGAGCCCTCTCTCTACTCTATAGACGTTACCTATGCCTAATAGTAGACGGATATTACTAACTAGATAGAAGTCCCCCTACTACGCTAAGTCTATATAGTGTCGTAGGGAACTTAGTCCCTACTTGCTATCGGAGGACATAAGGGAGACTTTAGGACATAGAGAGAGAGAAGGACAATTATGTACATACATAGACTACTACTAGAATACTTTTGTTACTAGATTAATACTATTACTTGTTTTTGCTTAGACTACGGCTAACTTAGATACCTTAGAATAACCTTTAAAAACCTAATTACCTCTACTATCTTGCGTGCTATCGTCTGCCTTTCCTAGGACACTTAGGACGTCTATTGCTCCTATAAATTTTAGTGCGGTCTCTATAGAGCGAAGGGCGACTACCTTATAAAAACAAGAGAGCAAGCGATAAGGTAAAGGGCTCTCTCGCAAGGTAGGTATCTATCTAACCCTAACAAGGAAATAGCTATACGACAGGTATGCTAATTATAGAAGAAACTTCCCTACTAGATACGACAACTAGATACTATATAATAGAAGACTTTTTAGCGACCGAAACATTATAGTAGAGTATATCCGTAAGCAACATTACGCGAATCGACTAGGTAGTACCCTCTATAGGGGGGTGCCTAACTAGCTTACTATACTATAGCCCTAGTTGCCCTTACTAACTTTGCTATTTATAGATTAACCCTGCTACTTAGAATTGCTATTAGCCTATTTATAGGCCTTATAAATGCTAAAGGACTCCTACAAAGTAATCGTACTAGACTATACGTATATAGATAGGCTACAAAAGAAGGACCTATACGTGCCTAGCTTATAGAATATAAGGACGAGAAGAACAGGTATAGAATAGAATAGTTAGAACTCTCCCTTTATATAGGGTTATAAAGTAGAGCCTCTTGTCTGTCTTTTACTACAAACACTATACCTCCTTCGCCTACTCGACCTAGGCCTATCGAGGACGACCTAGAGGATTACAATTCTACCTTACTACGTAACGACTATATGCCCTCTAAGGGGAATAGTCCTACACCTGCTACTAAAAGCTCTACGACTATAGCTACCTCTGTAGCTTATCTATCTATACTAATGTCTTTTATAATACCTATGCCTAGACTAAATACTATAGAGGCACCTCGCTTCTATAGCGACAACTAGTTAAGCTTTATTCGAGACTATAGCCGTATATGCCTTAGGTATAGGACCCCCGATAGTAGGGCGGCCTTACTACTCGAGGATTACTACGATAACATCTACTAGGGCTAGGTATAGGACGCCTATAGTACTACTCCTAGCTTTAATAAGCTAAAGACAGTACTATAGGAGAAATTTAGACATATAGACAAAGTACGCTTTATTAGTACTACGGAGGCCCTTACCTAGCTAGTCTAGAGGAATATCGAGAGCTAAAACATAGATGTGTCCTAGTACTATCGATCCTTTAAATATATCGTACGACATATAACTAAGGGAGGTAATAGTACGGACAAGTCTACCCTTATTAAACTCTTTCTATATAGACTCTCTAAGGACACTTAGCGCTATATTATCTCCCGTATAGGTATCTATCTATTGTTTCCTGCTAGGGATTAATACTATAATGTTATCTCTGTTGCAGAATCCCTAGCTAGAGCTAACTAATCCCTCGCTATATTAAACGACCCTCTATCTAGGTTCGATGTCGGATCCTACCTCTATAGCATTTAAGACGACTCCTATTACTAGAAGCCTAGCATACCCCTAGCTCCGCTTAGTAGGGACCCGTATAGTTAACTAGGGATTCCCTTATAAGCTCCTATAGCAATAAAGGAATCTATAGATAACCTCGTAGAGCAATTTAGCAAGATGTAGCTTATAGCTATATAGCTTAGCCTACTTCTATAGTAGGCTAGAATCTAGGGTAAGAGGTTTGCTATAGTACTGTCTAGAGTATTAGTACCTATAGCATCTATAGGCCTACTAAATATAGGACTAAGGCTAGCACCTACTACCTATCCTATTAACTCTGCACAACTAAACTAAGCTAATCCCTATTAGGAGTTCGAGTATTACATATATAGACAGATAGGACATACTACTAAGCGATGTCTAGGGCTAAACAAGCTTGTTAACAAAGGGATTCTATTCTATATATAGAATAATAGGTTAGCCTAGGGGACGCCTTAGAACCTAGGGTACAAGCTACCTAGCCTACTACCGCGCAATCGACTATAGGCTATTAAGGAGATAATTAAGTAGCGCTAGCAATACTAATAGTAGAGCTAGGCCTAAAACGGTATAAGTAATGTAACCTTAGGGCAGTTGCTAGAGGAGAGTAACTCTAAAGAAGAGCTACTACTAGACCCTAATATTATCCTAGCAAGCCTTATAAATATAGAGGTTAGTATAGCAAATAGCGAGAGAGTCTATAACCCTTATACGCAGGTTTATAAGACAAAATAGCTAGTACGGGTTAAGACTTAGAGGTATAGAGCCTATATACGCTTACTAGTAGAAGAGGAAGCTAATACTGTCGAGGAAGTGCCCTATTCTTAAGACAAAGATATATAGAAACTACGAGAGACTTTAGGTATAGTAGCTATAGATACTATAGAGTAGAAGCTAAAGTGTAAGAAGAATATTAAGCTTACAGACTACCTCGCCGAATATGCTACCCCTAACGAGTCTCTAGCTAAGCGAATCCTTATAACTAAGTATAAAATAACCGCTATAGACATAATTGCTAAGATAAGTAGTCTAAGGAAAGTACTATTTAACAATCTGCCTCCTAAGCTAGTAGATCCTATACGCGAAGCCTAGAATAAACGATAGATAGCTAAAAAGAGTAGTATTGCTCTAAAGCCTACTAATAGTAAGGACTATACCCTACCTAGTACGATAGTCTCGAATATAAGTCTTATAGCTAGAGACGCTAACAAAGCAATAGGAACTAATGTGCTATACTAACAAATGTTACTAACTATTTACGTTACTATTAGGAACATAGATATAAGGAGCCTACTCGATTCTAGGGCTAAACTAAATGTTGTATAGAAGGATATTGCCTTACGCGCATCTCTTCCTATCTCTTCTCTACTAGAAGCTTTCTATAAATAGCGCTTGTTTGTAGCTAATAGCTCTTCTATTCTATTCGCTAGGATCTGCCCTCGCGTTCTAGTAACTATTAGAGAGATTACTATCTATACTCCGATGCTAGTAGTAGAAGACCTATAGTAAGATTATATTCTTAGGGAGCTATACTTGTGTCGAGCTTTATACTATATAGAGAGGTCCCTATTAGGTCGGATTCTTTGTACTATATTAAGTAAAGATAGCAAGAATAGTACAGAATTCGAGGCGGTAGTAGGGTTCGGTTGCATTATTAACTTCGAGAGGCTTATAGTGTTAAGGTAGTTAGGAAATAGCTAGGCGGATTAGTAGCTAGGCCTAATTCCGCCCCTACTACTAGAAAGCACAAAAACTCTAGTAGGACTAGTAGTAGTGCCCGAAATCGAATACTATATTATTATATAAGAAAAGGCTAATCCGGACCTACTATTATAAACATTAACATGCGGCGGCTTAACATTGCGCCTAGACGCCTAGTAGCTAGATATAAGTAGCTTAACTCTATCCTAGGGCCCCTAGATAGAGGAAAAGCCTTATAGTAGGGCCGCGCAGCCCCGACATATATTATAGGTAATACTATAGATAGTTCTACTACTTTACACATATTACGACAATCTAGCGAAGCTTATTTCTAAAGATATCTAGAGACCGATACTAGCAGCGCCTTGTATAATAACCGAACCTTCTATCTTATATATAATACCGACCTTCTTACTATTTCTAAATATAGTTAGGCCAAGATCTATATAGTGTACAAGCGAAAGGCGGACAAGGTGTAACCTATAGCTTACTTAGGGGCTACCGATAGTAGCACCCTAGGCGGCCTACTAGACTAGAAAGAAAGAGCTATTAATAGGTAGAGGAAACAACTCGTAGTAAGATAGTAGTACCCTAGGCTACATAACTACCTGTTTAAACCTCGTTATACCAACAAGCTAGCTAGCTACTAGCTAACTAAAGAAAGGTAGTAGAAGGTAGAGGTAGGCATAGAGCTTTTAGACGCGGAAACGGACCTATTACGTAGTATACTTTTAAACAGGGAGCCTATCCTTGCCTAGGACTTTTCTAAACTAGGCAAATGCAATAAGGAAGCGGTACTACTATAGAGAATATAGACCGTACTATATAAAGCCTAGTAAGCCCCTAATTACCCTATTCTAAAAGGCCTACGCCCTATTATTGTCGACATGTTAGGCGAAAGAGCACGCGCTAGGATTCTAGAGAGAGGACATAGATCCTATTATAACCTATAGTTTCTAGTAAAGAAGAAGAACGGTAAGTATTAATATATTAATTTGGCTATTAATATAAACAAGGTTATAATCTATAATGCTATAGTACCTCTAGATATTAACGAATTTGCTAAACATATTTCTAGATAATTAGTTATATCTGTCGTAGACCTATTCTCTAGATATAACAATATCCCTCTATACCTAGATAATAGAGACATAACAGCTATTATAATACCTCTTAGATTACTTAGACAAACTACCTTGCTATAGGGAGCTACAAATTTAGTAGCATAGTTTTGCTAAGCAATACTTCGAGTACTATAAGATTATGTGCCTTATATAGCTAGCCTATATCTTAACGACATTAGCGTTTATAATAAAAGAGACAAAGACATAACTATTAAAGCGTAGCCTAGAGTCCGACAGTTTATTCTTGTATATATTTAGAAGCTAGACGTAGTTCTAGCTAATATCGAGAGAGCTAGGATAGTTATAGCTAGAGGGAAGTCCTACTTTCTATCGTAGTATATTAATGTTGTCGGATATAAGTGCGGCACCTCTAGTAGGGCCCCTACCTACTTAAAAGTCGCAGCAATTATAGAGTAGCTAGAATACTAGAACAAGAAAGAAGCTAGAGGGTTCCTCGGGGTTTGTACCTACTATAGGATCTTTATCTAGAACTTTTTAGTTATAGCGGAACCTATCTTTCGACTATTACACAAGGATGTAAATTTTGTCTAGACATTAGAGTAGAGTAGGTCTATAGATTTGCTAAAAGAGGCCCTATATACCGCCCTAGCGATAACAACTATCTTATATAAGCCTAGGGCTAGTAAGATTATTGTATAGGTAGATACTAGCGGTATAGGATTTAGCTTAGTTCTTTGCTAGGTCGGCTCCAATAGGAAAAGACACCCTATTCGCTATAATAGTAGTCTCTAGAATAATGCTAAACGACGATATAATATAGGAAAACTAGAATGTAGGGTACTCCTATTCGCCTTAAAGAAGCTTTGGCTATACCTATATAGTATAGAGTTTACTATCGAGACTAATACGAATACTCTTATTACTTAGCTTAATAGACTAGCCTCCAATCTCCTAAATACTATACTAACGAGGTAGATTGCTTACATTTAGATATTTAATTTTAACCTTAGGTATATACTAGGGAGGAAGAATGTAGTTATAGACGCGCTGTCTTAGAAGACAATAGGACCCGTACCTTAAAACGACTAGGACATTAATAATTAGGTAGACTTAAAGTTAAACTATATTAGCGTTCGACCTATTTAAAGTAGCAATACTCCTATAGATCCTATACCTAAGAGAGGGGAGCTACTCTATCCTTCTTATAGAAAATAGTCCTAGCGAATAGCAAGATAGTTACTATCGATATAGAGACCTCCCGACATTTCTCGTTCTAAATTTAGAAACTTTAAGAGAATAGCTACCCGATTCGTTGTCTATAGCAAACACCTCTTCTATAAGAAGTCGAAGAATTAGCCTCTCCTCTAGGTTGTCGATTGTCCTCGAGAGCAATAATAGCTTATTCGGGCTATATATAACGAGCTAGGACACTACGGAAGAGAAGGAACATACTATAAGCTTATAGATAGGTATTACTAGGATAGCGCATATACTAATGTCTATTCGCATATTAAGACATGCCTAGAGTACTAGCTATATTCTAAGACACGTAAAGAAGAAGCTATACGGCTATTATAGATACTAGGAATTAGCGACAAGTAGGTAGTTAATCTTATATATATACCTAATGTTATAGGATTTAAGTACCTTACTATTACAAGAGAAGATGTCTCTAGATAGGTCGAAGCCTAGGGTCTTTAGAATAGTTAGTCCCGTACTATAGCTAAGTTCTTGTTCGAAGATGTTATCTACTAGTATAGTATACCTAAGATATTAGTTACCGATAGCAGACCCAAAAACCTCTAGTAGACTAAGGTATTGCTCGAAGTTTATAGTATTAAGAATATTCGCGTCTTAGCACATTATACTTAGGCTAACGGCGTAATCGAACGTAGCTATTAGCAAATTGTAAACGCCCTTACTAAGATAGACCCAAAAAAGTAGCCTAGGAACCTCTTTACCGTTTTGTAGTCTAACTAGATTACTATCCGCGCAAGCACTAGTATAACGCTAGTATCCGTATTGTACGGCTAGGACCCTCTACTACCTATAGAACTTAAGTTCCCTACTATTAAGACTATATACTAGAACGACATCGCAAGTACTATAGATCTACTTGCAGCCTATAGTTAGTAGCTTAACAGAAGAGATAAGGACGTTGCTAAAGCTATACTCCGACTACGCTAGAATAGGGAATAGTCTAAGGAATACTTTAACTAGAAGTACTAAGTTAGGGACGAGGAACTCTAGAGAGGCGACATAGTACTCGTGTTTAATATAATTTAGGACATTAATATATCTACGAACTAGAAGCTTACGCTACGCTAGCTAGGACTATTCCGTATTGCTAACGTACGGGACGGTATAGGAACCTATATCCTAGAGGAATTAGATAGCGCAAGACATAAGCGTACATACCCTAGCTAGCTACTAAAGAAGTTCTACAAACGACAGGGGTATACTAGAGATAATTTTGCCTATAGTACTAATTAGCCTATAGACTTTAGTTCTTTGTCCTACCTAACTATCTATATACTACCTCTCGCTATAGACCCGTTAGAATACTAGTTCTTTAACAATAAGGAAGACACCGCGAACTATATATCTAGAGACGACGAATAGGGGACATTCGTTACGCGGATAGGGAGGAGTACTCTAGATAGGGAGGCCTATACCTCTACCTAGCTTTCTTTTGTAGTTCTTTCTTTCTTTCTTTCTCTACTTTCCTTACCTACAAACACGGGGTAGACATCCTCGCTTATATGTCTACTATATCCGCTAACCGCTACCTACCGCGCCCGCTAGTCTAGTTACTTAGCTACGGACTACCTACTATAAGCAACACAAGAATTATAGCTAGCTAACCTAGAGAAAGTCTTAATAGTACTAGGGGAACAAGCCGCTACCGAACCATGTGTTAGAAACATACCCTGTCTCTATACTAGGGCCTCTATATAGAGAAAAGTATCGAAAATAGGCTATTCCTCTATCCTAGGGCCCCTAGATAGAGAAAAATAACGAAAAGCGAGTTGTGGCTCTATGCTAGGGCCCCTAGATAGACAAAATCTGTGTTAGAAAACTTACTAGAATATAGCTAAAGTGCGCCTAACACAATGCGCTAAGTCGGCTGTAGCTAGAGTTAAGCCGCTTATCTCTATACTAGGGCCCCTAGATAGAAGTTTGCCTATATAAGATATTAGGCATATATAACTACTAATGCTATATGTCTTTATTAGCACATAAAATAATAATTTCGGACAAGTAGTAGCAAACATATGTACGCGATATTAACACAAATACTAGCGTAGACATATAGACTAAGAAACGCGGCTATTTACGGCGATTTTATTTACTTCTCTTATTTACTTTCGACACAAAAGTCGCCTACTATATTTATTTACTACGACAATAAGAGTTTTTATTAGTTAGAAAAGCTACTACCTATCTTAATAATCTACGATAGCTAAGTTTAGCAAACAATCGTAGCTACTACGACGACTATAAAACTTCCGTTATACTCTATAGTAGAACAACCTTCTTCTTTACTAACAAACTTTCCTAATACCCTCTACTATAGACAGTAACTTTTAATAATACTCTCCTACTACGCGCGACAACTACTAGCTATATCTAGTATAGACCCCTCTAGGTTCGCGGAGCTCTAGAACTAACTTATAGAGGTAGTACGCATCTAATATGTTATTACCTTACTACTACTATCTATTTAAAATGCCTATAGTTTTAAGGAAGTAATTAGCGCACTAAAGAGTATATATAATAATAAAAAGTGTAGCTATTACTAGCAAGTCCTACTATAGCTTATAGAGGAAAGCGTAGAGTAGCTAAATAATTAGGCATACTAGGCTAGAGAATAGGCAAGATCTAACCCTATCTAGGGAGTTACTAACGCTTAAGACATCGACACCTCCTTCCTATCTAAGTTCCTAAAGACTAATAGTACTATAGATAGAGAGAGAAAGAACAGAGATAATATAGGCGGTAGTAGGCGGACTATTGTCGGTTAAGGGTAGTAGGACATCTTTGCTTACGGCGTAGTAAACTACATGCTTACTACTTAGCAAGGATGCAAGTATATTAGAAAGGTAGCTAAGTAGTGTTCCTATAACATTCCGGCTAGGCAGCTTGCTACTAATAGGGCGTTTATTAACTAACTCGTTAACTATAGCTATAGCAAAGATAGGCAAAGGCGCATTGTCCTAGCAGACTTTATAAATGCCTAAAAGTTTATAAGGGCGGAGGACAATACCCTTAATGCTCTCGTTAAGGATGCTATACGACTAGGCCTTATTTAAGATAACAACGGCTAGCTTATAGACATAGGCCTACCTGCTTAGTTAAGGGCTATACTAGGCTATATATTAGGTACCCTTAAACTATTAGAAGCTGCCGAAGTAGGACCTAGCTAACTATCGCACATGCGAGTATCGTTAGTTCCCTAATTCGGGTCGCCCTTATACTATATACTATACGAGACAATATATAATATACCTATCGGCTTATCTACCTGCCTTTTACCTACTAGACTCTCTAGCTAAGCATCGAAAGGTTAGAAGGCAATTACATTTACCTCTAGTTTAGTTCTGCTAGATACGCTAACTCGATGCGGAAGGAGTAAGCTATTACCTATTAAAGCTATAAGAAGCCTAGACATATTACTAAGAGCTAAGCGACCCTTAACTACAACACCCTCTAGCGGGTTTAAATACCTCTACCCTATAGACTAGGTGCTACCTAGTATTAAAGAAGCTACTACAACTACCTCGCCTTAAGCTATATAGTAATAGGTACCTCTACGTATAAAAACTAGGGCAAACCTACCTAAACGGCTTAGAAGGCATAGATAACCTAATAACAACTATACATGCGACAAATACGCTACTAGTGTCTCTATTAGAAACCGCGCTAAAATAGGGAAGTAGATATCCGATAGTTATAATACTATATAACTTGTAGAGAAAGCACACGCCTTTAATATCGAAGAGATCTCGCCCTAGGGCGGCTATTGCACGTTCTACTTTAGGCACATCTACTAGAGGCTCGGTTTCTACGTCTAAGGAATTACGCACGAGGTCCTATGTTAGTAGATTAAGGATCTAGTTTCGCAATACACTAAAAAGACTCTTAAAGACTATAAGATAGGCAAAATACTACATAGTAGATTTTCGCCTAGTAAGATTACGCGTCGCTTCCGTAAAGAATATAGGGGTAGCATCCCTAGCAATACTCTTAGTATTCTATACTACGCTTATATTAACTGTCTACTATACCTTACGCTAGATAAGCCTTATTACCGCCTTAGTATTTAGATAGCTCTAGGCATTATAGATAAGTAGCTAAGACAATTTAACAAAAATAGGACTATTAACATACCCCTATTTAAGTAGTAGAAGTAAGCCTAAGGCACGATCCCCTCTATTAGAAGAAGCGACTGTACCTAGAAGCTTACCTTATATAAGATAGCTAAGGAGGAAGTAGATATACGCTACTAGCACTAGCGTAACTTACCTAGTACGTCTAACCTTAGATAGGAGAGGACATCTTTCTACTCTATTACCTAATAAGTAATGCGTTAAGACCCTACCTACTAGCTACTATACGCGCTACTCTAAAAGGACTATTGTCTAACTCTATTAGTAATTATATACTATATTAAGGTTACTTGGAAAGACGACAAGACCCTTTTTAGGCATACTAACTATAACCCCTCTACTCTAGTTAACAACTAACTAGCTTCTATATAGATCTAAGGTAGCCTATCTCTCGACAATAAAGACGAGAACAACTATACCTAGGTCGTGCCTAGTATATACAAGCGCTTTAAAGAATAGTACTAATTCCTTAGGAATAAGAACTTGCTTAAGGAAGGAAAAATACAAGAGATTACGCTAGAACATATTCCCGAAACCTTCTAGAAGGATATTAATACTACCTTCTAGATAGTACCGTATAAGCGCCTTAAGGTGCGAGTTATAGATCTATACCTTCCTTATAGTTCTACTAGACCTGCCCCTAGGGTACGCTAGACCCTCTTCCTATAGTTTATAGGTATTCTCGACGGTAAGAAGAAGCTTAAGGTAGAGTTACTACAAGGAACTTTTAATAAATATGCCGCGGCCTATAGAGAGCTCCGAATGCTAGTAACAACTCTATTAGGTTATCTATTTATATATAGCAAGATACCGTACAAGTTTCCTACAAATATTGCCCTAATAGGGCTTAGTACTATATCTAATGCTCTAGTTAGTTGTAAGTTGTAGTTAGACTCTAAAGTATAGTATAACCTCTAGAAACTTATCTTCTAATACAAGACCCTAGAAACTATACGCGATAGTATTAAGGCCTACTTAAACTAGTAGAGATAGGCCTATACTACGCTCTGCTTTTAGAAGTTTAATAACTCGCTCTAGCTTAAACATTTTTGGTATAGGGAAAAGTCGTAGGTAGAGTATAGAAGGAGGACTAGCAACATAAGGGCAGATATGTCCTAGCGGCCTCTAGCTAACGAAGTTAGGAAAGACTATATAGAAGATGTCGACCTAGAAGGTATAATCGAATAGCCCTATAGCAGAGACCCTAGCGTAGCCCCCCGTACTTAGGATATACGACAACTCGAAGACTTACCGCTAGGCTCCGCCTATCCCCTTATTTAAAGGACAACTACGAGAGGGGTATAGGAGATGTTCTAGAGGGTAGAGAACTTCTTGCGGCGAAGTAAGAGGCTTAAGCGGGGTAATAGAGGATAAGTTAGAGGACGACTTATTGCGGATAGGGAGGATTTATCGTAGGGAACTTAGTCCCTACTTGCTATCGGAGGACATAAGGGAGACTTTAGGACATAGAGAGAGAGAAGGACAATTATGTACACATATAGACTACTACTAGAATGCTTTTGTTACTAGATTAATACTATTACTTGTTTTTGCTTAGACTACGGCCAACTTAGATACCTTAGAATAACCTTTAAAAACCTAATTACCTCTACTATCTCGCGTGCTATTATCTGCCTTTCCTAGGACACTTAGGACGTCTATTGCTCCTACAATAGTTCTTGTTAAGAATGTTATATCGAAGCTATATATAATTAAGGTATATAGTAGGCAAACAAAGTACTATAGTCTCTAGGCGATATAGTATATATTAACGTAGTCTTATATAGTACCTAAGGGCAATACTTCCTAGTACTAATATCGTGTCTAGTTACCCTCGTTTTAATACTAACCTATTCTATAATATATAGTCGCTCGCGGTTTTTATTATAGAATATTATAGTCTAGCTAATATAGAATAGATTATCGCTAATGCGAATAGTCTTATACTTACTACTAGTAACTACCTTAGCCTATTCTATAATCTAATCGCCTCTTTAAGTCCGACTATTCTCGTTTAGATTAATTTAGAAACGATTTTATAAGACTTATATTTTTAGACTAATCTAGAATCGATTTTATAAGACTTATATTTTCTTAACTTAATTATACTACTTGTCCTAATTAACGCGAACGTTACTCGCTATAGCGCTAACATCTCTAATTATATTACTAATACTCTAAGGTATCTTACTAACTTCCTAAGCCTTATTACCTTACTTATATAGGGTTAGGATATAGCCGCAAACTATAATCTATTAGAGTGTATCCCTTTCGACTATATGTTTCTCTACTCTAGCCCTCCTAAGTACCTCTTTCTTATAGTAGATAGGGCTATGTTTCTTTAGCGGTAGAAGGGGGGGGGGGGGGGGGGGGGGGGGGGGGGGTATATAATTATATGTCTCCTAAGGTAATAGTAGCGCGATTAGAGGCTACCTATAAACTAGGATAAGATTCGCTTAGCTATGTATTCGAATTATATAGATAGAGAATAGATAGAGAATAGAAGGAAAAGAGATAGAGAGTAAATAGTAAATAAATAGCAAATCGATAGATAATAGACATAGAATAGGTAGAGATAGATATAGTAAGTGTACTCGAGCTACTACTCTTCTATTATATAATAATACTATAACCGGTTTAGTATTATTACTAGTAGCTCCTATTATATAGTTGTTTTATGTTCTAGTAGTATAGTAAATCTAACTTAGTAACCCCGCTATTGCCTAAAGTACCTAGCTACTTAGCGCGTAAACATAAGCTAGTACTAAGTATAACATTATAGGTACTAACTATACCTTATATCCTATATAGTACAACTATTACTACTTATCTATACTATCGAGCTAGTAGCTATAGCTTAATATATTAGGGCCCTTTCTACGCTCTATTAATAGTATCTACGTACTATTATAGATAGATCTTTCTAACTAGCTAGCAGAACCCTAACTAAACTAACTCTATATTATTATAGTTAAGGATGTCCTTATACTAGGGTATATATATAACGTATATAGGAGATTAATAAACTATACCTACTTCCTATATAATATAGCTTTTATTAACTCTATTCTATATAGTATCTAATAGCAAAGCTTTTTAACGCTAATGTTACATTTAATAATTCTATATTTAACTATTCCCTATACTTTAACGATTAGCGTAACGCTCCTTCTATTATGTAGTAGGCTAGCTTAGCTAATATTAAACGAGTTATTAGCTATTCGAATAGTATAATTCTAGACCCTCCGCTAGGACTACTCTACTACCTACTTTACCTATAAGCGTTAACTATCCTTGTTTAGTATAACCTAGTAGAGGTTCCTTAAGGCTACGAGTTTACTACCTTAATTCCTCTACTAGTATTACTCGACAAGAACGCTACTCGCTATAGCGCGAAGATCTCTAACTATACTACTAATGCCTTTAGGTATCTCGTATACTTTCTAAGCCTTATAACCTTATTAAAGTAGGGTTAAGAGGAGGCTATAAACTATAAACTATCGACACTTACTAACAATAGCTATATAACGCTCTTCTCTAGTCCTCCTAATAGCCTCTATCTAATAGTTAATAGAACTATGTTTACTTAGGGGTAGAGTAGGCGTAGTATAGTCTATCGCGAGGAGTAGGTATAGGGGTATAGTAGGTTATACTACATTAGGTATATTTAAGCTTAGTAATAATAATAGGTAGTTAGCTATATAATTATATAAACAGTTGTAATATTACCGCGAGTAGATCTAAGTAGGTCGTTATTAGTATATAGCCATTATCGATTACGGCTCTTATCGATTATCTAAACTAATTATAGGCTATAATCCTTAGGGGTCGTACTAAATAGCGGAAGGAAATGCCTAAATAAGTAGATAGGTAGATAAGCTCTTGTCTATTTTATAATAGAAGACTATCGATAGCTAGACTACTAGCGTACGCTAGTATAGCGTTTTCGTATTCTAGTAGTATAGTAAATCTTCTTTAGCTACCCTACTATCGTATAAAGTAACCTCTAACTTTAAGCCCTAAAAAATAGTCGACTAAGTATAATACCTATACTATAAAGCGTAGCCTTTGTCTATATACGCGTAGTATCGAGCAAGTAGCCTTACTATTATTATAGCGACTAGGATCCCTATAGAGGTTACCTACTATAACGAGTAGATAGATTCTCGTAACTAAGTAGTACGCCCTCCGCTAAACTAGCTCTACGTTGTCCTCGTTAAGGACGCCGTCTAGTAGTCCTATATAATTAAGGTACGTTATAATTTTATAATCTAACCTCTTTAATATAGCGTATACTAATCCTACTCTATATAGTACCTAAACGTAACTCTTACTAATACTAGAATCGTTCCTAGCTTCCCTAGCCTAGATTAAATTAATTAGCTATATCCTTTATATCGCTATATATAGTAGTTTATAGATTCCGAAATCGTATAAGCTATTAACAAATTAAACGCTAGAGCTCGTAGTTACGTTACTAGCCCCCTCTACGCCCTCCTTAATACTAGAGCGCTAGTTATTATTGTCTACCTTGTACTAGTAGGATATATCTTAAACGTTCTCCTAATAGATAAATTCCTCGCTACTATCCCTCTAATTATAATAATCGACGAGAACGTAGTTCGCTACTATACTAAGATCTATAACTAAGTTGCTAATACTATTAAGTATCTAGCGTACTTTCTAGGCCTTACCGTTTTGCTTACTCGCGGCTAGGACGCGGCTACAGAATACAAATTATCTATACTAGAAGAGAGTTTAAATACTATAATTTTTCGCTCTAGTCCCTCTTATAAACCTCCCGACAATATCTAGATAAGGGTATACCGCGATATGTTTAATTAGCGTTAGACTAAAAGAAGCATAGGTAGAGGTATATAATAGGCCTATATTATAATAGTAAGACTACTATAGGCTATCTAGAAATAAGCACGAGATTATATATAATAGCTATATCTATATAGAATATACTATCTACTCGGCTATTTGTTTATATACTACCTTTTTTTTTTTTTCTTTTTTCTAGACTATACTATACGCGGTAGTCTTATATATATTATTAGCGATAGGCGCTAGTTATTTGTAACGAGACTTGCCCGCTAGACTAGTAGCTAGCTATAGTATAATTACCTCTAGACTATCGCTCTACTATAGTATAATAATATACTAGCCTATCTAAATTGTTATAGTTGTAATAAGTTAAATTTATAAAGCTATCTACTAATAACTACTAAGGTATACTATTGCTAAGGCTAAGCTATACTTAGCTTATATTATAGTTTACCCCTTTAATAAAAAGAGGTAGTCGTCCTCGACTATATTATCTATCGTATTATTGTCGACCTACTATTAAAGATATATTGTATATAGCTATAAGAATGCCTAAATAGTAATAAAAGAAAACCTCTCTATCTTCTATCCTTATACCTTAAAGTCGAATTAATATAGGAACTCTTCTTTAGAGCCTTTCTTCTCCTTTTCCTCCCTAATCTTTGTAGTACCCTCCTCTAGGTTACTCGATAAGCTACCTAGTATAGGGTTTTTAGTTAGCGGAACTAGTAGTTAGTTAATAGGTGCTATCGAGCTATAGTCTATCTTCCTCTACTTCTTAATTAGCGGACTAGTAGGCCCTCTAAATATATTAGTAGAGGGTATTATTAAGTTGTTAAGTAGGGTAGCCCTCTTGTTAGTTTTAGCTAGAGGCGGCGTAACTAAAGGTATCGAGGAGCTATCGAACTTCTATAACCTAATTAGTCTATTAGCTAGTCTACTAAAACTAAAGACGAACTCCTTCTCTTTAGAGAGAACTAGGTTATAATAGAGATGTATTATAAATCCCCTCGATTCTACTACCTTTTAAATTTAGTTCTCGAAATTCTTCTCGTTATAATAGTTAATTAGCGTATCTATTAGAGTCTCTAGGGACGCCCTAGTAATTCTATAATAGATAATGTTTATAGACTAGCTACTATATTTATACTTAATAGTCTCTACCTTACGCGATAGTATCGCTAATCTCTCGATCTACTATAGTTAGGCGAGGAATACCTAAGGGAAGGTTATATTATATTCTAGGTTAGCGACCTTCGCCTAAAACTTAGTATACTTTATAGTAGAGTCCCTATACTTCTCGCGGAGTACTACTAGTCTATCGAGATACTATAGACAAATTCTATAGGGAGCGTTTAGTAGTTTCTTCTTAGGGCTTAGCGTAGCGTAATAAGGGACTAGCTTTATTATAGCTATACCTATCTTTATCTTGTTTAAGTTAAGCTTAATATTAGTATTAAGCTAGTTTATATAACTATTCTTTTAATTAGTTATTGTTATAGGTTTGTACACTTGCCTATATATCTTAGATTATATTTAGATTATACTATCGAGTAGAAGGGGTAAGGCTATCGATTAAAGATAGGAATAAAGTTCCTTAGTATAGTAATTTCGCTAGATTAGTAGTTAGCCGCTATAATTTTACTTTCGAACTACTACTCTACCGCGTTATACTAGCGCGCTAGCCTAATAACTCCCTTAGCGTAGTAGTTTTATATTCTAGTAGTATAGCAAATAATCTAACCTAGTAACTCTACTACCGCGCGTAGTAATTATTAACTTTATACCCTAAAACGACTAGCTAAGTATAATATCTATACGATACTATATATACCTTTGTCTATATATATATTTCTATCGCTATATACTATATTATTAACTAAGCATCTATAATCCGACTATACTACAATTCCCTATAGAGTAGTCGTACTGCGATTATTAGGCGAGTCCTTATAACTAAGTAGTACGCCCTTCGCTAAACTAGCTTTACGTTATCTTTGTTAAAAATGCTGTCTAGTAGTCCTATATTATTAAAGTACGTCGTAACCTTATAATAGATCTAGAACTCTTTATATAATATAGCTTTTACTAATCCTACTTTATATAGTATCTAAAGGTAACGCTTACTAGCGCTAGAATCCGTCCTAGCTTCCTTAACCTAGAGTATAGCAATTAGTTATATCCCCTCTAATGCTTTATATAGTAGTTTAGGGACCCCAAGATTATATAGGCTATCGAGTAGTCGAATACTAACGCCTATAGTCGTAGTACTAGCCCTCTTAACGCCTACCTAAGTCCTCGAGTACTAGTTATTCTCGTATATACTACGCTAGGATATATCGAAGAATATAAGTTCCTTATAGGTATCCTTCTAATTATAATAATCGACAAAAACGCCGCTTACTATAGTATTAAGATTTGCGACTAAGTTGCTAATACCTATAAATATATTATATTCTTCCTAGGCTTAACTACTCTACTTACTAGTAGCTAGTATAAGGCCGCGCACTATAGGTTAATAGTACTAGAAGAGAATCCGTATACTATAATTCTCCGCTCTTATCCTCCCTACGACATATAGATAAAGGTATACTATAGTATATTTAGTTAAAGGCGGAACGTATTATATATAGTATATTGCGTATAAAAGGCTTATCTATAGTATAGAGATACATTTAAGGAATATAAGACCTAGGAGAACATATTATATAATAGCTATATAAGTATATAACTTATAGCCTAACCTAGCTATTTATTTGTATAACGATTTGCTAGAGGAGTAATTATGTTCCTACTTCCTTATCTTATTTAGCCTTGCCTAAGTCCTTCTATATAGATAGCTAACTATATTCTATAGACCTCGCGCTAGTAAGGACGTAGAAGAAAGGCAAAGTTGTCCTTCTAATAGAGATCTATAAGATTACTTGTAATAGCGTTATAATTTTAAAATGGACAAGCGTTAAATATCTAATATAATTAAGTTTAAAGTTACTTCTACCTTCTTATCCTTTACTACTACTATTACCCTATTACTACCTATCTACCTATACTACTTCTAATATTATTTAGTATTAATAACAATATAATATATAATATATAACACCTCTACTACTACTACTACTTAAGACTACTACTTAAGACTACTACTTAAGACTACTACTTAAGATTACTATTTAAGACTACTACTTAAGGTTACTACTACTACTTTAATATTCTTTAATATTATAGCTAGCGCTACTAAAGCTAAAGCTAAGTAGGAGCGCGAGTAGGAGTATTAAGCTATACTTGTCTATAGCTATATATCTTCTCGTTACTTATATATTACCTCTTATACTACCTCCTATTATAGGAGCGGGTCTAAGAGTACTACTTTCTCTAGTTCTAGACTACGTAGCTCGGCTCCCTAATCTACTACTAGAAGCCTTAAGTTAGCCTACTTACGCTCTCTCTACTACTATAATATAGATAGTAATACGTCTTAGCCTTCTTCTACTAGTAAGCGTAACCCTACTACGGCTTGCCTAATTATAGACCCCCGTTGTTTCGATCTTACTATTAGCGGCTAGTTAGCTATCTATAGCTACTAGCTCCCTAATACTATACTATCTCGCCTAAAGCTATCTACTCTTAGTTAGGCTATAAAGGTTAGTCTTAACTCTTTTAAAGTTAACCTTAAGGGTGTAAAGCTAGTATATTAGTTCGACGTCCTTATCGGTAATAGTCTTAAGAAGCGTAGGCTTATTAAGGAAGTCTAGGCCTATTAATTAGTAAGGGATGCGCTTAGTAAGGGCTAGATCTTTAATAGCAACAAGCTCGCCTAGTTAATAAATCCTATCGACTACGATATTAAGATTACATTAGATATAGATAAGGAGCGCGGCTATACTCTAAAGCCTAGAAAGACTAAGGAGCCTATTTATGTCTACATTTATTAAACTAACTATGTTTATATAGACGTTCTAGACGCCTATATTAATAGTAAGCTTTTATTCGATAATGCCTATCTAGAGGCTATTTACTACCTAGACTATATTCTTCGCGAATATCCTAGTAATAAATATATATAGATTAAGCGCTCTTTCTTCGTACGTAGCGAGAAGCGCTTTAGTCTTAGTAGCAGTATTAAGGCCTTTAAAGGCGTTTACTTATCTATATATATCGACTCTAGTAGT
The DNA here is from genome assembly GCA_022701445.1 of Hortaea sp. C3G1500-4. Lineage (NCBI taxonomy): Eukaryota > Fungi > Ascomycota > Dothideomycetes > Mycosphaerellales > Teratosphaeriaceae > Hortaea > Hortaea sp. C3G1500-4. The sequence goes on along the minus strand of JAJVDI010000007.1, from coordinate 10,121 downwards.
CCTAGCTAGAAGCTATACTTAGCGGTTAACGTAGACATCGCGAATAGTATATTCTAGTTAGAGAATCTACTTTATATTACCGCTATATAGCTTATAAATCGTCGCGACGTTAATAACCTAATTAACGCCTACTATTAGGGTAAGAGAAGTGTTACGGCTATAGCATTAAAGAAGATACGTAGGCTCTATATTTACTTCTATTACCGTAGTTCTAAGAAGAAGAAGTACGTTATCGATAGATTTATTTTTAACTAATCTACCTATAACTCTAAGTTCGACTAGCCTAATAGTAAGCCTATCTCGCTATACGACTACTTTACTACTAAGTACAAAATTCGCTTATAATACCCCGACCTCCCTCTAGTAAAGACTACTAAGAAGGGTAACGTTATTCTTTCTATAGAGATCTATAAGATTAACTACAATAAGCGCTACAACTTTAAAATAGATAAGCGTTAGACTTCTAACATAATTAAGTTCGCTATTACTTCTCCTAATAAGCGCTAGTAGGCTATTAAGTATAGCCTTAGTATACTTAACTAGGACAACGATCTAGTACTTAGAGCTTTTAGTATTAAGATCTCCCGTTCGCGCCCTATTACTAAGGGTCGGGTTATCTCTACGCCTATTGTTTAATTCGGCTAAGGCGAGGCTAAGCCTAGTACCTCTAGTCGTTAGGACCTAAAGGGTAAGAAGTTCTTAACCTCGAATAATATACCGCTAAAGAGCTAGGCTATCTATGTCGTCCCTAGCCGTCGTAGTAGTAAGACTAATCGTTTAATTACTCTAAACTTTATACGCGAGTTTGTTAAGATCTATAAGAACTATAGTAGTAAGGTTAAAAATAGCAACCTAGCTTTTATCCTCGCTTTTAGTAATAACGTTAGTTCCTAGGTTACCTCTGCCTAGAACGCTACTAGAAATTAAGTATAGGCTCGTCCTTAAATACTAGTTTTTATCTTGCCTAATAAGGACTCTTAGGTCTATAGCTATATTAAGCGCTTAGCTAAGTGTCGCTATAGTATTGTCTCTTAGTATATATAATATACATATATCTAGAAGTATTAAGCCTAGTATATTTCGAACGTCTATATAAAGTTTAATATAAAGCTTAGTAGTACGACTAAGCGTATAGTTAGGGTAAAGAGCTAGAGTCTAGCGGGCCTATTTACTATACTAACCTATATTATTAGCGCCGATATGTCCTATACTACTCCTAGCGCTTAAACCTAATCTATAGCCGCTCTTACTATGTCTATAGACAAGTTAGGCATTCGTTATACTACAAACTATAAGACAAACGGCTTTAGGGTTAAGATAATCTCTTCTAATAATATTAAGAATATACTAAAGCCTATGCTTTAGACCTAGACTTAGAATGTTAGTAGGGGAAAATTCCCTACGCGTATTATCTACTTTAGGGATAGTGTTTCTAAGGGCTAGTATTAATACGTTCTTAAGTAGGAGGTCTAAGACATAAAGGCTTTAATTTAGTCCGCTACTACTAGTCTTAACATTCTATTCTTAGTTATCGTTAGCTTTAAGCATTACTATATACGCTTTTTTCTATAGTATAGCAATTATAATAGTAACTCTCTACTAGGCACTCTAGTTAAGTCTAGTATTACTTATCTATTCGAGAACGACTTCTACCTAAATAGCTACGCTACTATTAAGGGTACTACTCGTCCTATACATTATTACGTCTTGCTTAATAAGCCTAGAATGCTAAACGAGGAGATCTAGACTATTATTTATAAGTAGTATTACTAATATATCTATACTACTACCCCTATAAGCTAGTATCTAGCTATCTACTATGCCTATATTGCCTCTAACTACGCTATCCTATACGATCCGAAGTAGTCTAGTAGCCCTAGCGGCACGCCTATAGTAGCTAGCCGTCCGTAGTCTAGCTCTTAATCTAGGTCTTAAGGGCATTCTAGTAGTAGCTCTTTAGGTACGCCTTTAGATATTAAGAAGTTAATACTAATGCCTAACTAGGGTAGCATTCTCTCTAGTATATAGTATATCTAGATAGTTATAGTAGGGAAAGAGATTAGATAGTAGAATAAGTTTAATTAGCTAAAGGTATAAGGCTAGGGACGGGGCTTAACAAGGAAGGGTTTATAAGAAGTAATTAGTAGGTGTTTGTTTGTCTAGCTATATAAGACTAGGCTTTATATAAAAAAAGGGTATAATAGTATAGTTTAAGCGATAGCCTAGAGCTATTTAGCCTAAAGTTTTAAGCTAGTTATATATTTTGCTTAATAGGTTGCCTAGGCTCTTAAGCCTAGAGAGAGGCGGCTTAGTCTATATCTATAGACAAGCTAGGTACTCGTTACGCTATTAACTACAAGACAAATAGCTTTAGAGTTAGGATAATGTTATTAGTTAACTATATTCTGTCCTATATTATACGTAGTAGGTTAGCGCGTATTATTAATAGTAACGAACATTGCCTATAAGTTTAAAACTATTATAATATTACGGCCGTCGCCCGTACTAGTATAACTAGTTATTAATAACTTTAGTAGTTATCGATAATAGCCTTAGTAATTATTGTTCTAAGATTATATAAGCTATTATAATATTATAGCTGTTGTATATAAGGAAGTCTATAATAGTATAACTAGTTATTAATAACTTTAGTAGTTATCGATAATAGCCTTAGTAATTATTGTTCTAAGATTATATAAGCTATTATAAAATTATAGCTGTCGTATCTAAGGAAGTCTATACTAGTATAACTAGTTATTAATAACCTTAGTAGTTATCGATAATAGCCTTAGTAATTATCGTTCTAAGATTATATAAGCTATTATAAAATTATAGCCGTTATATCTAAGGAAGTCCGTACTAGCGTAACTAGTTATCGACGCTAGCCCTAGTTATCCTCTAGTTAATCTATTCTCGAGTAATCGATATAGATTATAGTATACCCTAGCAACTATATTAATATTATAAATATTATATATTATAGGGGTAGCAATATATATAGTAAGGGCAGTAACTAATAGCTACTCCTATTACGTAGTAGTTTAATATACTAGTAGTATAGCAAATCCGACTTAGCGCTCGCGTTATATTACTATAGAAGCTACTACGGAAGTAGCCTACTACTTTAAAAATAAAGACTAACTAAGTATAATATCCTATATATAGTATACCTCTAGTATTTCTAGCCTGCCTATATAATATACCTCTAGCCTACCTATACTTATATATTGTCTCCGCTATAGGATAGTATCTAATTTAAGTAACGTCCCTAAGGACCTCTATAATCTTCTTAACTCTATAGCCTAGATACTAGAGGGTATAGCTCGCGTAGTTAAGATAGCTAAATAAGGTAGCCTTCCTCTAACTTCTCTCGTAATTATAGCTAATATTAAAAGCTTTAGTAAAGAGCTAATAGGCTATAGAGATAGCCTTACGTTTAAGCCTTTCTAGAGTCGCGCCTAGTAGCCTACCCGCCCTACTATTAGGTATTTCTACTTCTACTTCTATAACTACGTTATAGTAAGTTATGCCTAACCGCCTACTAGTAACCTCCCTACGTACTTCTACTTCTATAACTATATTATAGTAAGTTACGTCTAACTACCTACTAGCGACCTCCTCGCGTAGCTCTACTTCTTCGACCTTAATATAGGAACTTATGCCTTAGTATATATAGTAGCACCCCCCGCGTTCCCCTCCTCCTTCTATACTATATACTATAGCTAATAAGTAGCCTAAGCTTTACTAGCTATTAAACTTGCTACTTATAGCTATCGAAGATTATAGCGAATCGAGGGTAAGGGGTAGTTTTTATTTCGATAATACTATTAGGTACGAGACTAGGTAAGTCGAGAGCCTTCCTTTAACTCTAGTCGCCGCCTCTACTAACATTTAAGGTACGCGTTTAGCTCCTTACTCCTAGCTCCTATACTAACTATTTATAGCTAAAGAGAAAAAGCGTACTAGAGCTAACTAGTCGTCTAATAAGCCCTATAAGAGGATATTAGTCTTAGGTATATAACTTTATATATTAATAAACCCCTCTTCGATTAAAGCTAATTCTATACTAGACCCTTTGCTTCCTATATCCCTACTTAGGTATTCTTAGACTATTATTTCTAGCTCGCCTACCTTAAATATCTCTATACCTAGTCCCTCTATAAGCTCCTATATAGGGCCTTTTAGCTATATAGAAACTCCTAGGAAAGGGGAGAAGGTACCCTCTTTAACGCTATTCTTCTTAGGGGATAAGAAGATAAGCTCGAGCGCCCTTATAAGCTATCCAAGAAAGTCGAATCAACTGCGTACAGAGTTGATTCAGCGCCCACACAAAATTTTTGCCAAGACTGGGGTAAGAGGGCCCGGTTGATTCAGGCCCGGTTGATTCACTTAGGGTAAGCAAAAACTTGGTCCGATGTCGCCCAAATTTGGATATGTTGTCGAGAGCATCTTTGCGACAAATGTTTGTATTGGAAGTTTTGCTTAGAGTCGTACCGTTGCCGAGATATTGCTGCCGTCCCTTAAGGTAAGGTCGAGGAGTCCCGAAGCTAGGGTCGGCGAAGTTGCAAGGGTTCCCCTACACGAGACAGGAAGCGCAAGGCAGGTAAAGGCAACGCTAATATCGCAAGACAGAAGGTGCAGAGCCGTTAGAAAAGAGCAACAAAAAGTCGAAAAAAAGGTGTAGTCCATAGGCATCCTCGTCGTCGTACCTGGAGAAATTCGAGACGTAATGGCGACCGATGCGACGGAGCATTTTCATCATTCGAGCGAGTGGCACGTCGTCATCTGCAAGGAGTGTCAATACGCAGTATGGCCGAATCAGATCGTCGGACACCTAACAAACAAGCAACACGCTCTGCCTCGGAAAATCGCGCTATCAATATCGGATGAAATCGAACAGTGGCCCGGCATTGCTCTGTTCCCGAGTGAGTTTAGGGTACCCGACTCTGTCACGGTAGCCATCGATGGGTTAGCTCTCTATGAAGGCGGAATTAAATGTGAATTAGGCGCTAGAACGTGCAGATACGTCTGCCGCGATTGGAACACTGTAAAGAAACATTGGCGAGAGGTTCACGGATTCTCACCCGGACAGAAACGAGGCGGCTCCGGGCGATTAAGAAAGGAGGACATCGAACGTCAGGTTTCCCAGTCCTGTCGCCATGTGCGCTGCCAGCGATTCTTTGTACAGAAAGACCATTCGCAGTATTTCGAAGTGCAGTCGACTCCCGACACCGACCGGCGAGGGATTAGCCGTAACCAGGCGCAGGAGACGTGGTCGCAGGTGCGGGAAAGGGCGTGCTCGCACTACGACGAGATCCGTGCTAGCGACATCATCCGACCAGGCGAGGCAGACGAGGTCAACCCGTGGTTAAAGCGTGCAGGGTGGCTGCCGTATCTGGAAGGGTTTAGTAGCCGCGACATCTTGCGATTGATCGAGGAGCCAGCCGACGACGAGGCCGTCTTGTTAAGTCAGGTCGACGAGAGCGACACCGATGTCTTCCGCGAGCGAGTTGCCGCCGTCATCTGGCACGCCGTCGCCGATGTCGCCCGCATTAGCCAGGAGACGGTGTCCCAGAGCGGCGTGATGCTGCGATTCGAAGCCATCCGCACCGAGGTGCATCAGAACCTGTACCACCCGCTAGACTCGTATCAGACCCGCGACAGCATCGCCCGACAAGGCCGATACTGGCAACAGATTGTCATCTTTCTCGTCCGCGCCCGGCAGGAGCACGGCCGGCAGGCTCCGCCATTCAAGTTCAACCGCCGACAGGATCGGGCATATCAACGCTTAATGGCTGCCGCGGAGGCGGTCGTGACCCAGGGCGACGAGAGCGATCTGTCCGACGATTCGGATGCGTCTCCCGCCGACGACAGCGATGCCGAACATGCCAGCATCCGTAGCGCTCCGCCCCCGCTGCGGCAGACACTCACCGAGCTGCAGTCGGCGTGTCTGTCGTTCTGTATCGAGCTGCTTAATCAACGGATCCACAACCGCGAGTACGACATGGCGATGATCTGCGCACTCGCCGCGCTTGGGGTTAGTCCGAAAGGCAAAGGGTTTCGCGGTCCCGACACATACCCGTCCATCTTGTCGGCCGTGATCAAAGTCGCCCATTTCATCGTCGTGCAACAGGCGGACCAGCTTGGACAGTGGGACGACGAAGAATATAGCCCGGGCGAGAGCCCGTGTGAGTTCGAGGACAGCGGGTATGAGAGTAGCGGGAGCCGTCAGTCTCCCCGGCGGCGGGGCTTAAGCAGTTTCGACTGGGTGCGACGGATGATGGATTCGTTCATGGTCCGAGGGTGTGCGAGCCCGATGCAGTGGATGCTAGATCTGCGGGCGTACGGGATGAAGATCGGGATGAACACTACGTCTCCCGGGCACGTCGACTGGAGCAACGGCGATACACTGCAGTATAAGTCGCTCAAGTTCTCGATGGCCGACTTCCGAGGCATGGTCGCCCAGCTGCACCAGGCAACCCGGCGGGCGCTCGTCGAGGATGTCATGTTAACCCCCGCCGCCGACGACATCCCCGCTATCCCGTGGCAGCATCTCTACGACGATCCGAGCAACAGCGAGCCGAATTGGAGCTTTCTCGACGACCGCCGGTCCAAGCTGCCCGTCGACGGGCACGACTGGCTGTTCGACCGCATCGGCACCCGCCCGCATCTCGCCGAGCGCTTCGTCCGCCCCGAGACGTCGAGTGGCATCGATCAGGAACGGATGCGGGACTGGTTCCGGCAGGTCATCGCATTCCGGGGCAAGCTTCTGGCACTGATGCATATCACCGGCGGCCAGCCCGCGCGTGGCCCCGAGATCTTAAGCATCCGGCACCGGAACACCGTGCAAGGCGGACACCGCAATCTGTTCATCGAAGACGGTATGGTCGTGTTCGTGACCCGCTATCACAAGGGATACGAGGTGACCGGCGACGTCAAGATCATCCATCGGTATCTACCGCGGGAGGTGGGCGAGCTCGTCGTGTGGTATCTGTGGCTCGTCTTACCGTTCGCGCAGCGGATGCAGGCGATGCTCTGGCAGCAGTCGACGCTCTCCGATCATCTGTGGCCGACGGACCCCGACGGACGGAAGTGGACGACGGACCGGATGAAGCACGAGATGCAGCGGGCAAGCCGGGCCGGACTGGGCCAGTCGTTCAACGTCGCCGACTATCGTCAGATGGCGATTGCAATCAACCGCCGGTGGATCTGTAAGCCCGTCGGCGGTGCGGCGGACGGTGCAGACGAGGAAGAGGAAGACGGGGTGTCGGCCGACCCGCTCGCTAACATAGCCGACGAGCAAGCGGCGCATTCGTCGTCCGTCGCCGGGGCAGTCTATGCCCGCGAGACGCAGGAGCTGCCGGGGTGGATGGCCGGCCGGCGGCAGCAGTTTCACTTGATCAGTAGCAAGTGGCACCGCTTTCTCGGATTCCCGGCGCCGTCGATCAAATCCGATCTGAAGCGGAAGCGCTGCCCGTTCGAGACGGAGGCGGAGGATGCCCGGACGCAGCGGCAGCTCGCGCTGCGACACATGGACGGTCCCGCTCAGTTGCAATGGATGATGCGCAAGCCGGTCGTGATGCGGAGCGCGCAGGCGGAGGCGATGCAGGCGGTGCAGCAGGGCGAAAGCCCCGTGGTCGTCGTCATGCCGACGGGGTCAGGCAAGAGCATTCTGTTCATGCTGCCGGCGTTCGAACAGAGCGGAGGGGCCACGATCGTCGTCGTGCCGTTGAAATCGTTGCGCGCGGACATGATGGAGCGATGTCGTGCGTTCAACATCGACTGTGCCGTCTGGAGCGCTAGGCATGCCGTCGACGGGGCGTCGATCGTTCTCGTCACGCCGGAAAAGGCGCTGTCGCCGGAATTCGGCTCGTTTGTTGGACGGCTCCGACAGACGCAACGCTTGGATCGCATTGTCATCGACGAGTGTCACGTTATTCTCAACGATCGATGGGATTTCCGGCAACGGCTACAGCAGCTCGGGCTCTTGGCATATGCCGAGACGCAGATGTTGCTCTTGACGGCAACGCTCCCCCCGAGCGAGGAGCAGAAACTGTTCGAGCGGATGTACTGGCGGCGTGACGGGGTCCGCTTGATCCGCGCTTCGACGGTGCGGTCGAACATCGCATACAGCGTGATCGATGGGCCGGAGGAGAGCCGGCCGCGCATCGCACTGCTCGCCGCGCTCGTCGAGAGCGTCTTGCGAGACCCGGAGCAGCTAGAGGGGAAAGTCGTCGTGATGTGCGAGAGCAAGCCCGGGATCCGGGCGATTGCTGAGTCGGGTCTGTTCCCGTGCGAGCCGTTTCACGCCGACATGACCGACGAGCGGAAGGACGAGGTGTTGCAGGAGTTTCGAGCGGGTCGGATCCGGACGGTCGTCGCGAGCAGCTCGTTCAACATGGGCATCGACATCGCCGACATCCGGCTCGTTGTACACATAGATGAGCCGCGAAGTCTGCTCGACTACGGGCAGGGTAGCGGTCGCGCTGGGCGAGACGGGTCCGCGAGTCGGGCGATCATCATCCGGGGAGGGTTGGGGTTCGGAGACGAACGGGTCAAGCAGTATATGGACCGGCATCGTTCGCAATGTCGTCGGATCGACATCGATCGATATCTCGACGGCGACGACGCCCGCGAGCGCTGTCAAACCGACGAACTACAATGCGATTGGTGTCAACAGCAGAGCGAGGCGGCGAAGATGACCGCGGTCAAGATCAAGGAGGAAGCGAGGGAGGAGCGGGCGGTCGTCGCATCGCAGACCCGGCAGCGATCGGTGCCGCAGAGCCGACGAACGATGGAGGTCCGTCGTGAAGCCGAGGGGGAAGAGATGCTCACGCAGCGGCTCGATGCTTGGAAGGGGATGTGTGTGCCGTGTCGTAGTCGCGGGTATGGTAGCATGCATAGCATCACGAAATGTCCGCAGGGGCATAGTCGGACGGCAGAGGAGGAGCGGCGAGTGTTGCAGCGATCGATCAAGTACCCCGGGAACATGGTGTGTTACCGCTGTGGCGTGTCAAAGGTCATCTGTCAGCGGTGGACCGCCGACGGACGAGTGCCGGCGACCGAGTTTGATCGCTGTCAATTTTTCGGGGTATTGATCGGGGTCGTCGTTGGGATCAAGCACGCATACCCCCCCGTATGGGAGCGGTGGCTACAGCAGATAGATCGAGGAGGGGTCGTCGTCCGTTCGATGGAGGAGCTCGTCCGATTTTTGGGATCCGAGGCCGAAAGTCGATCGGGTACGACAGAGCTCGTACATGCTTTCATGTGGTTAACGGAGCAGGTTTCGTAGGGCATAGGGGGTTACGGCTTTCGAGAGTAGAGGTCTCGTTTTAGGAGAGCGATCGGGGTCCGGTTTAGGGTAAAATTTAAAATTAGAGTTATAGTTTTTAGAATAGTACTATAATTATATAATTTAGAGACAAGAGAGCAGAAGAGTAAGAGACGCAATAGTCTTAATAGTATTTTTATAATAGGTTAATTTAGAGAGATAGAATAATACTTTAAGGTCTACTAGAGAGTAAATAATTAGATAGAATAATAGGGTTATAATATAGCCGAGCTAGAAAACGCTTAGAAACACAATAAACAAATAGAGATTTAAAAGAGGATATTATAGACCTAATAGATTTAGAGCTAGCAAATATTAAATACTTTTCTAGAAAGGTTTTCTTAGAGTAGGAATCTTAGGGTTATAATATAACCGAGTAAGGACAAGCTTAGGTATAGACACAAGAAGACTTGGTCTAAATAGCTATATTATAGAGTAGCTACTATCGAAGATATTTAATTTTCAATGTTTTTTAATAAAACTTTTATTTAAGTAGAAGGGTTAGGGTTATAATATAATCGAGTTAGGACTAGCCTAGAAATCAGGTAAGAAAGACTTAAATAGAAGGGCTATATTATAGACCAGCTACTATAGAAGATATTTAATTTTTGATGTTTTTTAATAAATCTTTTATTAGAGTAGTAGTATTAGAGCTATAATATAATCCAATTAGGACAAGCTAAGAAGTATATTAAAGAAGATCCAGTTAGAAAGACTATATTATGAAGTAGCTAGTTTAGAAGATTTTTCATATTTCAATATCTTTCTATAAATTTAGAATATAGTAGAG